>OX381720.1:50360093-52772433 GCA_947462335.1 Harmothoe impar | reverse complement strand
ATGAGAAACAATTATTATTTTCTGAGTGGCCTAAATAAGGGTAATTTGATTCGAGAAACATAAAAAATAAATAAAAAAACACACTCGTTTAACCTTGGTTATTGCACTTCACCTATGCCATGGCCTCGTGCAATACGGCACACAGGTCTGCTCGTGCAATAACCAAACTTACAGGCCTTTGTCTATGTATGTGACTATACATGGGTCATCAAATTATTGACAGTGTCGCCGTGTCGAATTTTAGAAAAGTGGCGTGTCGCTGTGTCAAATTTTATCTAGAACATTCTGGCCTATTTGTCTGTGTCCGTCGAATTTCAAAAAGGCTGCGTCACCGTGTCGCACTGTGGTGAATTTTACCCATGTTTAGTCAAATGTATGGTAGCTATGTTTGCACTCATTTTCATGAATCTGACCAGGAGTATTGCTGATCTATGACTATGTATAGCCTTTTCATGCTATTTGACTCATTTCATATATTACATCTATAAGGGAGTGCTCATTTTAGTAATTACAGGGGGGAGGGGGTGGTGAAAACCTTGATTCTTGTGTGAAGGCGCGAAAATTATTATCAACCGCACCCCCGTCTGTACTGTGTTGGATATTTTGCCCCCCCCCCCCCCATTGCCATATTTTTTCGCCCCTCCCCCTTTAAACTTTAGTACCGGTAGCGCCCAGGCCTTTTCTAATAAATAAACACTCTCTAAATACATGACTATGATATATGTATCGGAGGCTAGTTAGGGAGTGTTCATTTTTTAATTACAAGGGGATTCTTTTATGCGCCCCCCTTTGAACTATAGTATAAATACGCTGGCTTTTTTGCTAAAAAGGGGCATACTTTTTTATGCCCCCCCCCCTCAAGAGTGGTCAGAATTCTTTACGTCCCTACCTCGGGAGGGGTCAAAATGTGTTACGCCCCCCCCCCCCCTCAAACCCACCACGGTGACCACCCCCCCCCCCCTGTAAGTTATAAATGAACACTGCATCTCATGATCTGCCACTTCAACTTGTCAGCATACTAGCCTAGTAGGCTACATGTAACATGATACTAATATTGATACACTATGGCTATGGCAATTTGACTTGCTAGCATTGCCATAGTAATGTCAGTATAACTTAGCTGTATGGCTCATGGCATACTGCTATGTTGCTATATGTAGTGTATTTCAAAAAGGTGTTTGACTTTGCAGTGTTTCATCGACACTCACGACAGTACCTACTTTCGACGTAGTTATTTTTAAAGGATCAATATGAACATGGATATAGACATTCATGATATGAATATGGCCCCAAATATAATTCTACTTGGGCCTTTCACATATCATATATTGCCAGCATGCCCTGACTATTGAGTTGAGAGTAAGTACCAGTTGGCAACATGTATCCCTGACTGCCACACCTTCCCCACCACTCACTCACAAGTCAGTCTACTGTCTAGTGTCTACTGACAGTCTCAGTTGTGTGAGTGAGTGGGGAGTGACAGTCCACACTGGCAATTCACACACACTCAGACAGTCAGTGGTTTCACGTTTAGCTCCAGACACACGTTTCTCCAACCTACCTGAACGTCATCTAACCTCCAGCACCTCAGTATAAGCGTCCTTCTTCCTTGTTTGCGTTTATTAAGTTGTGATAGAACCTAACTTCGTAAAAACCCACATTGTTTTGATCCTCACAGAGTCCAAAACAGTTTGTCAACGTAGCTTATCGCTGCCATGTTGATTCTCGTAAAACCTCGCGCGCACCTGCGAGATTTGGTCACGTGGATGCGCTGCTCCGTCGTCATCGCTATGGTTTCTGGCATCAATTCTCCCTAAGTGTGTCAATGTAATTACCCAAATGCTGAACATCTATTTGTGTCTTCACATTAATATTTCCCCAGAATAACCCCAATGTAGTGTTTCATGTGATCCATTCGTTATTAACATGGATTATTGCTTGTTAGATGTATATGACGTAGTTAGATCGGGTTAGTGGGTGGGGCCGGGCACAACGTGCCAAAACAAAGCATGTGATTTTACCAACGTGGTGAAGTGGTGCACTCTCCCCCCAGAGGTACACGACACACTTCTCGCGCCCGATGCTACAGCACTGGGCGCCTCTCTAGCTCCCCGCCCGGAGAGTGCGCGCTGACGTCACACGGGCGGCGTCTGATTGGTCGGTGCCCGTCACGTGACATAGCAGGGCCATGTGCTGGGCGGCGTTCCGCGTGTTTTGATCACATCTCACCGCCATCTTGGCTCATTTTGATCCAGTTTCCTTGTTATTTTCCCCGATTTTTCCACCGCGAACGCGTTTTGCGGCGGGAAAGGAGTTTCAGCAGGGAGGGGAGACATATTTTGTCAAGATGGATACGCTTAATATGAATATCGATACTTTATTGGAGGCAGCAATCTTCCTGGAGAAGCGCACGGAAAGCCCAGGGTCGACCACCGCCGCCAAAGCACGTGGTAAGTTTACACATGGTCGTCTAATTTTGCTTTCTAATGAAATCATCCCGGAGCTAACATCTCAAAGCATCACTTCATGCAAGTTGAATAACTATTATTTAATTGTGTCCCGCCATGGGTGGGAATGTCTGGGCGTCTGGCCCGTCGGGGTGATGTTTTTTTGTCGGCACTTCCTCATGGCCCGCTCCCTTACAACGTAAACATTAACATAATGTGAGCGTGGTGACCCAGTTTCCCCTCTCGTCGGCCACGGCTCAATCTGCCTCCTTCCAATCTAATCAACCACATCCAACTTCAGGTGGAGAAGACAGAAATGGCGCGGAAGGCGACTCTGGAGACGCTGGAGGAGAGAACGAGTG
Organism: Harmothoe impar; assembly: GCA_947462335.1. NCBI lineage: Eukaryota > Metazoa > Annelida > Polychaeta > Phyllodocida > Polynoidae > Harmothoe > Harmothoe impar. Next base: position 52,769,624 of record OX381720.1, on the reverse strand, counting down.
GTCGCCGACGGAGGAAGGGAAGGAGAGGCGACGTGCCGGGGGGTAAGGACGAACACATGGGCCGCCGCCGCCATTTACATTCACCCATTTGTTATTTTATACTCCTCCCTCATTGGTCGCTGCCCACCACGTTACTGCTTCAAATTACCCCCTCCTCAAGTTCCACCAAAATGTCTAATGGAGTGTTTTGTGGTTGTGTTTCAGTGCTGGGACCCGGGAGGTGCATAATAAACTGGAAAAGAACCGGTGAGTGGGGTTTGTTTGTGGTTTTGGTGCTGTGTTTGGCTTGGTTGGGGGTGAAACGTGGCCGACCTACGGCAAACAACATCAACATAAATCATGAATATTCAACAGCTCATTAGTAATGCTGCGCAGCTTGACTGCGCAGTGGGAAACACATGGCGGGTGTCTTCACCGTCGGTGCCTGGGGTCTGGGCTGAAATGATCTCAGTACTCCGCAAAACAGACATAAAATTAATCAAGGCATGGCGGAATGATGAGGAAATGTGTCCTTTCCGACTAGATTTGGTGTTGATTGTTGATTTGGGGGTTGATTGGGTGTTTAGTGGCAGGTGTTGATTGACCCTCACGTGATCAGACTCTGTAGACATTGTCACGTGTCGCCTAGCCCTGGGCGCCCAGACGGCTCTCACTCTCCAAGCAGATGTGTGGAACTTTTCCATGAAGCTGGGGAGTGTAAAACTGTAATTTATCCAAGCAGGCAAGGTCCTCATGAGGTCTGTCGTGCAAAGGGGCAAGGTACAGGCACAGGGACTAATATCGTGTATCACTGATATATAGGTCGTACTATACTAGCCATGGCCACAAATCTAATGAAATATTTATGTGGGAAATGACATGATTAATTTTACACAATTAGAGATATTTCCTTCAATAAATACACACTATCCCAAACATGGGTCTATAAATGAAAAATTTCATGCAAACAATTTCCCCTCGATACACTAACCAAGCATGGCTCTACGATTATGGTGGGGGTGTAGATTGGAGGGAGGGGGTCCATGTCGTGTGTCCATGTCGCATTATTAATAATCCCTATGTCCCATGTCCATCCTAAGAATTGCTCATGTCCCTGTCACTATCTTTTCTGACCTCATATCGCATGTCACTAGGCCTCATGTCACATGTAGATTTTAAGAAATGGCCATGTCGCCATGTCAAATTTAGCCATCCACCCCCATTATGGTGACTAATGTACTCACCTATAGGAGCAAAAACTCATGTATAAGCCGCACCCAAACTCGGTGCCGATCCTATAAGCCGCACCAGCAGGGAACTTTAATTTTCAATATTGAATTGATGCAGCCATAATATAGTTATATCCATGAGTGAAGAAATGATATTTAATAAATACATGTACCGGTAATAAAAACAACTCCACATTGTCTTGTAGCCGCGCCCACCTGAAGGAATGCTTCGAGCAGCTCAAGCGTCAGATCCCGAGTCTGGACGACAAACGGACGTCCAACCTGGCCATCCTCCGCTGCTCCCTCAGATACATACAGGTGAGACACTTAACCCTTTATATACAGCAGAGTGCTTTAATTACCCTGGTCTTTGACCAGCAAGATTTTTAATGAATTTAATGGTACTGAAATGGGGCCTGTATAGAAAGAATTAGGTGGAAAATGTCAAAGTATATTATAAAACAATATATTTTAGTTTCCATCCATTTTTTTCTATATAGGCCCCATTTCAGTGATTAAAAAGATGCTGGTCAAAAGTGCAATTTCAAACTTATGTGTGTGGCTATTACGCAAGTTAGGCTAATAGACAATAATCTATGGTAAGGCCACACCAAAAAACAAAGTTGGTCAATGGATTTCACTTTTCAAAAAATGGTGCGAGCGAGCGAAATTTTTTTTTTTTTCTTTAAGAATTTTTTTTTGTCAATGGATTTTGTTGGTGGAAATGTGGAGCGAGCGACAATTTTTTTTTTTTTAACATAGCATCTGACAAAATTCCTTTAACATAATAATTCATTGGTTGATCTGGGGGAATTACTGGAAGAAAAATTTGAAAAAAAAAAATTCTCAATTTTGAAAAAAATGAGGCGAGCGAAATCCATTGACAATTTAAAAAAAAAAAAAAAAAAAAAAATTCCATTTCCGAAAATAAGGTGCGCGAAATCCATTGACCAACTTTTTTTTTTGGTCTGGCCTAAGCATGATGTATAAGGCTACATGGTGAAGTCAGACTATTCCCCTTAGGGAGTGGTCATTTTCTAACAACAGGGGGGGTTGGTGGATTTCCGTGTGAGCGGGTCGAAACTTTTCTGGTCCCCCCGCTGGAGGGGTCGACATTTTTTTGGTCCCCCCCTCAGGCAAGTTGAAATTGAGCGCGGTCGACCCCTTTGAGCTATAGCAGCGCGCGGGCTTTTTCGCTAAAAAGGGGTACCATTTTTTTGGTCCCCCCTCAAGAGGAGTCCAAATTTTTTTGGTCCCCCCCCCCCCCCAAATCCACCAACCCCCCCCCCCCCCCCTGTTGTTAAAAAATGACCACTCCCTTAGGTCCCCCCTGCCCACCCCGAGTGCAAGCAGTGAGTCAGCATGGTGGGATGTATGTACAACGTGACCCCCGGGTGTCCTGGATGTGTAAGTGCGTCACAGTGAAGGGGGAAGTCACCCCCCCCCCCCCTCCTCCACCTCCTCCACATGGTGCCACATACAGGGACCCGGGTGACAACGGAGAGAGCAATCATGACATGTGGGAACTGTCAAATACTGTACCTCAAGTTTATAACCGGCTATGTCTCACCAGATCGCGCCAATGTGAACGTTTTCGACCAGGTGCCATCTTTGACCGCCTGACAGAAAACGGTTTATTTAAGGGAGGTAAAGATATGAATCACCGCCATTTTCTTTATTTTATCCCTAACATGTCAAAGAAGAAAATTGGTTCTTTATTTTAAAGCTTTTTTTTTCAAATGTTGGTCGGTAAAAGATGGCACCTAGTCAAAGACGCTCACATTGTCCCGATTTGGTGAGACACTGTCACAGCCAACTACATGTGGTGGGACTAGATTATAGACCATCATGATCAGTGTGAGGGGGGGGGGGGGGGCTGGATCATCAGTCCGACCTGTACTGGGGAATGGAGATACGGTGTGTGTGGGGGGGGGGGGGGGGTCAGACATTGGGGACACATACCAACAGTGATAACAGGATAACAGACTGAAAGTCACCCCCACCCAACACACACACATGTATATATAGACACACCTACACATCGGTGGGTGTATTTAAAGTGACATTCTCACCACTCGCACTTACCACATAGCAGACTAGAACAGTACTAGAATTGTGAGTGGGAAACGCTCGGTGAGAATGCCACTTTAAGCACTAGGCCTAAAAAAAAAAAAGTTGTGTTCCGGTATCCCGACCGACCCTACGTTATAGGGGCCGACCCTAATTTTTTTGAGACATTTTTTTAATTTCTGAGGAAATTTATGATATTTTTGGCGTTTTTACTACTAAAATTGACTTTTTTGACCAAAAAAAATTGTTAAAAAAAAGAAAGAAATCCGACCTACCGACCCTGTTTATTTTTGGCCATGTTACCAGAACATAACTTTTTTTTTTAGGCCCTATGTAGCACCTAAAGGGTTTAACGATGACGTGTTGGTGTTATGTGGTTATCAGTAAATCAGAGATGACGTCAATAAGTGACAGATTAGAGCGGTGTGCAGGTGAATACGTCACTGGCTGGTGATGAGGGCCGTACTGATTGATCTACACTACCAACATGGCGGTATTGAATGGGCACAGAACGTGATCCACGCTAAGGTAAACGTACCGTAAACACACACACTCAGGGCTACCTTGTCCTTTAGATGACCCCCGACATCTTTTGAAAGTGAAAGTGGATTTACGTGAAAATGGCTCGGTTTCGTTGTAATCTAATGTAAGCCCACTTTTGAAAAAGAAAAAGGAAAGTTAGGGTTATACACTACATAGAGATAGGAACTAACAAAACAGTCCCGCCGGCTTACGAGAGATTTTATCTGCTTGCGTGCGAAATACGAGGGTCCAAGAAATATACACCGTCGCGAAACCAAGACCTGAGACCCCATGCGCAGCTTTAAATATAAGATTCCCCCAAGTTAGATGTTCGGCTTATAGGTGAGAACTTACAGTACTATAGCACCATATTGGACTAGTCCATGACCCATGTCTGGGGGTATGTAGATCCATGTTAACGTCTATTTATAGCCATATCTCATCGTGAGAGTCCTGATAGCCCGGCCGACCAATCAGATCCCAGCTTGTACTTGTCTGCCAAGTGTCGTTATCACAGGGGCATTCCCCACTTGGAGTCCTGCCAAATCCCAATCATCTTTTTCTTGTTATATAAATGATTTTATAAAAAAGCCTTTCATTAACTTAATTCGCTCATCGGAAAACTGCTGGTGTTTGTATCAACACCGTCTGCCAGTCCATTTTTTCCTGCCAAAGTAAATAAAAAGAAAATAAATCAATTATCAAATCAAATCAAATCTTAAACACCATCTCTGTCTAGATACCACGTCATATGTAAGATATAGCTACAATCTTTGGGTTAAGGACACCTCGAACATTTTCTCATATACGGAGGACGATATAACTTTTTTTTAAATAAAACAAAATGTTGTCTTTTACGTTTGACTACCTAATACATACTCTCCATACAGAAAAACTGAAATAATGGTCTTATGTATGTGCATTGTACCCTACAATGCTATGCTCCAATTCTGAGATATACCGGCGCTATAGCCTATAGGAGGATCTGGCTAAGGCGTTTGATTGAAAATGCAAGACATGCACAATCCTATGTCACATTTTATAAATAGAATCCCTGTTTGATAATAGATGTGGAAGATGATCTTGTCAATGTCGGGGAAGTGACCCGTGTCTCCGCCTACCACCTACCTGCCTGCACTCTCTGTAACCCTGTAAAGGTTGCAGAATGCTTTAATGTACTCTCTGCTTTATCGCCATCATCATAAATCTAAAAAAGATTAAATTAAAAAAGATGAATGCACAAATACAGCCCTGGTGAGTTATGATTGAGGCCGACCTGACAGGTTCGATACACACCCAAAGAATCAGCATGGTGCACCTGTGTGACGCTGACGAGTTACTCGCCAGCACTGCATTGGTGCATTATACACACGAGCAGAAGCCTTAGCTTGAGGCAGCGTCCGCTATCCGGGCCTAGAAGTGTTACACTTTCACAGTTTGAGTTAACGCTGATCGTCATAATGCAGCCCCGGTACTCCCAATGCAGCCCCTGCTGCATTGGTGCATCATGCTAAAACTTCAGGAGTGTATCAACCCCATATGGTCATGCATCATGACGACTGAGGGTAGGGGCATTATGCATCAATACGCTATGCAGTCCTTTAAGGGTTAAGGTTGAGTTGTAGGAAAGAGGAGGGGGTGACCTAGATGATTACCCGGTAACTACCTTAGTGAAAGCTACAGTGTCTTTGTACATATAAAATAGTCCCCTGACCTACTTGTGTTCTAGTTTCTCTATAAAGGCACCCACCAGCTATCACATGGCCATCAGATCCAGGACCTAACTGTATTGTGTAGCAGACACTTTAAAGTGGCATAATCACCGAGCGTATCCCACTCACAATCCTAGTACTGTTCTAGTCTACTATGTGGTTACGTGCGAGTGGTGAGAATGCCCCTTTAAGGCTTTATAGACAGACTTTGGCCAAGGACTCAAGTTGTCTAAGTAACATGTAAAGATCCGCTTGGAGCTGGAAAGAGGAGGTGTTCATTTCTGCCCTGGAGGGAATGTCCCAGATCTAATTCCAAGCTATACGACGTAACAGAAGTCTCTTAGAGAGTGGAGGGGGAGGGGGGGTCCATATTGAACAGACATTGAATCTAAGGAGTGTCTGACTCTTGTGCTAGCACCTCAGGGAGTGGTATTTTTTTAACAACGGGGAGGGGGGGAGGATTGGTGGATTTTCGCCAAACTGATCTGTGTTAACCCTTTAAGGACGGCGTAATGCATTAATGCATCATGCCCTTGGTCGTCATGATGCATGAATGCAGCCCTGGCAAGTAACTCGCCAGGGCTGCATTCAAGCATCATACCGACCTTATGAGGTTGAGACACTCCCGAAGGGTCGTCATGATGCACCAATGCAGCCCTGGCGAGTTACTCGCCGGGGCTGCATTGGTGCATCATGACGACAAATGTCCTTAAAGGGTTAAAGCTGGAGTTTTCTAGTGGGGCACTACGCAGTGTGACCGTGGTGTGGCCCCCAGACCGTGGTAGGTCACATGTAGAGACATGGGGGGTGGGTCTGTCTGCTGCTCTAGTCTCACTTATGTACCAGGCCCTACATAAGGGAGTGATCATTTTTTTATCAACGGGGGCGGGGGGGCATATTATTTTGGATCCCTTGACTGGGGGAGGTTGTTAAAAATGTGGACCCCTCGGGGAGGGGGGGGGGTAAAACATTTTCGCCCCCACCCCCACCGCTATTGGTAAAAAATTATCATTCCATTCACTAACACGAAGCTGACACACTACATGTAAGGGGTACGATCTGCACACGGATAGTAATGTGTCTCGTTGAATTGATGTGATTTTTGGCCCGATTTTCGCCGGAGTACGATAAGGGACTAGGCATAAGAGTTAGGGAGTGGTCTTTTTTTTTTACAACGGGGGCGGGGGGAATACAAAATACAATTTTTAGTACGATTTTGCGATGAGAGGAGTAGGACTAAAACAAAGCCCGAAAAAATGGCTAAAATAATAGGATTGTGGACGTTTTTTAGGTTGGTACTTTTATCCGAAATGGTGAAATTTGGTCCATCTAGTGAAGCAGGGTTTGATTGATTGATGGGCATACCGAAATCGTAAAAGGCGACAAAACTTCAGGGGTCACTTTGTGGACTACTGTGATTGTCACTAACCAAGCCGCTGTCCATATGCGTGGTCCCGGGCCTTCATGCTGGTGGTCTACCTTGTGATCTCTCCTCAGTGAACCATGTTTGAGATATCGAAGGCCGTGGTTTGTCTGGCCCTGCCTACTTATGGCACTAGCCCAAGTAGGTAAGACCAGGCAAATAAAAGACATTCAGTGACAGAGTTGCTACTGACAGGGAAAATGTCAGGGAAATCTTTTTTTGTTCCAGGCCAGGGAAATGTCAGATTTTTTGGCAAAATGTCAGGGAAAATGATATTTTTTGAAAATCCAGGAAAAATTATATTTCGGGAGGAAAAATCTTTGAAATAACAAACAAAGTCATCTGTTTTCTTTGAAAAGCCTCCATTTTAGAATGATTTTAAGGGAGAAAAAATCCTAAATCCTCAAAAAGAATGGAGTAAAATTTTTGCGCGCACAAGCTACACAAAACCCCTGTTGTAAAATAATGACCACTCGCTAATAGAAGAGAATATTTTTTAAAGTGCATTAAAAGCAGTGCGTATTCATAGTTGGTGGGCATCTAAAAATATTGGGTTTATGTCGCGATTGTCAGGGAAATTTTATATGATGTCACTTGTCAGGGAAAAGTCAGGGAATTTAAAACTAGCTTGTCAGTGGCAACCCTGAGTGAGACTGAGGGCCCTTCAGCATGCAGTCTCGGACTCCCAGCCCAATACTAAAGCATGGGCTGGGAGCAGGGCTGCATTTCACTTTTGCGCCAGTTTGGTGGCGCAAATCAGTGTGTAGTGGCAATACACATCCAACTACAAATAGATTCTTATCTTGATCAAAGGGCTAAAGTCGCTAGATAGTAATTTAATGGTAAATATGTGTACTAGGCGATATGCTAGGCTGCTCCCAGGCTATCCCCCTTGTAGGATGACGCTGGCCGCGGGTGTTCAGCATGTGACTGCCGGCCCGGTGTGAGCTGCTCCCCGTGCAGCGTGAGCAGCACGCGGGTCGGGCAGCATGCAGCCGGCAACACATCTACATAATGATAACATGTAGCCACTCATAATGAGCTCTTACCTCCCTCCCTCTGTACACCCCGCCCACACAGCACACACAGCACACACATGGCTAATGTCCTCATGGTGATCCCCCCACTCCACACACACACGGCACCCACATTTTGACATACAGCCGGTGTGTCCTTAGCCTGCCTGCTTTCTCATATACATGGCTGTGTCTCACCACTTTGGGCCAATGTGAACGTCTTTGACCGGGTACCATTTTTGACCGGCCACCATAAAAAAATAAGATTAAAAAAAAAAAATCTTCTTTGATATGTAAGGGAGAAAATGAAGAAAATGGCGGTGGTTATATCTTCATATATATCCTCACCTTCCTTAAATAAACCTTTTTCTGTCAAGAGGTCAAAGATGGCACCCGGTCAAAGACATTCACATTGGCCCAAAGTGGTGAGACAGCCGAAGACTAGAGTTACCATATTAGAAAGACCCGAGACGGGGTAGCTGTGTCAATTGTCAAATATAAAAAAACGCTAATTTCCCTTGTCGATTTTTGACGGTTTGAAGATTTTTGAAGGCTGGTACCATAAATTCCGGCGTATTACCCCCATCTCGCATATTACTCGCACCTAGACTTTGAGTTTTGGGTTGCAGATTTATAACCTGTGTGAATCAGTGATAGGTCTGGTACCGTAAAATCGTTGAGTCGGACCACCAGTGCGGCTTATAGGATCGGCCTAGTCGGGGTGCAGCTTATACACAAGGTTTTACTTCTATATGGTACAGTACTATGAAGATTACAATCTCCAGCCAGACCCCCTTTCAGGCATATATGGTTCCTTTGAGGGGCAGCTTATACTCGAGTTATCAGTGTTGCCGAAAACTTTTTATGCACACAGGCCAATGAGGCCTGTGTAGCGAGATCTTACACAGGCCATTCACCTTCTACGCAGACCATATGAAACTAGCATGTATACGTTGAGGTCATATAGGGAATTTAATAAGTACTTTATATTGATAAATAAGATAAATAAGGTGATCTTTTAATGATAACTGCCTAAATGTATTAAGAAATGTATAAATCCATTGAATAATGGTTACATGGCTATAAGTTCGCTTCTACAGGGTCTATCTGAAAAATTCTTTCACTGCTGAAAAGCTAAGGTACTGGCCTGCCATTGTGGCCGATGTGTGATGGCCTCACATCATCCATTTCGATTCTACATCGGCAAAAGCCCATGTCATTTCGGCAACACTGAGTTATATCGCACTGTGTTTATAAGGGAGAATTTATGGTGGTATTGTAAGTAAGGACCATGCTGTAGCGTGTCCTACATGGTGACACTGTATTGATTTCTGTTCTGACACGTGCCTGTTACGTAACCCGCCATGTTGTGGGGCAGGGGGGTGGGGGGTAAGACAGGCGTGTAAGGGGGGGGGGGGGGTCAATGATATATTGGTTAGGGAGTGATCATTTTTTAACAAGGGGGGGGGGGGGTTGGCGTACGCGGGCCCTTTGAAGCATAGTAACGCACACGCTTTTTGGCCCAAAACAGGTTAAACCCCCCCCCCCCCACCCCCCCCCCCTTGATAAAAAATGATGACTCCCTTAGCACAATGCCAATACTGCATGAACCATAAAACCGGGCATAAAACTGCACCATATATTATATACGTAGTATATATAATTTATATTAGCGGGTGGATGTAATGGCTGTTATAGAACAGGTGTTACAGAACTGCCAGTGAACTGAGACATGCCATCTGTCTGGGCCATTTATCCCCCATTTGTTGGCTAGCCAGCTGGAGGTAGGACCAGGGTTTTGCACCCCCCAGGGGGGGGGGGGTGTATTGGAAATATGAAAAAAAAAAGTGTTCTACCCTTTCTGCATTAATATCCCAGTAAATTGTAAAAACAATCCCCCCCCCCTCTGCCCGGCACATCTCTCTCTTTGCTCTGCTTCTCCTTGAAAGGATGATTAAATGTGTCTCCTCATGGTACTGCTGTTGAATCCTCTGCCATTATGCAGACCACCACTGCCCCCCCCGCCCGTGTACGCCCACCTCCCCGCGCCGGCCCGTGCACGCCGCGCGCTCCGTCAATCAGGGGGCGGGGCCTGGCTGGTCACGTGCCGCTATCTGGCCGCTGATTGGCTGCTGCCGCGCGCCGACCACCACGTGACTGCAGAGCACATGTCGCCGTGCCAACATGGCGGCAAGTTGTGATGTGCTGGGAGAGTGAAGGGTGGGAGGTACTGAAGGGGGTGGAGTGTCGGGCAGGGAGGTACTGAAGTGGGGCTCACTGGTGGCTTCCCTGGTGAGGGCATACAGAGTTGACTACCGCAAAATCTCGCCTATAAACCTGTCTTATTTGGTGACTTTATTTCACATAAGCCGAATATCCTCTCCCAAACACATTCGGCATAGGTGGGGTTTTGAAAAAGTTTATTTGAAAAATTTGCTTGGAAATATAGGATATCATTCTTTGACGTAATAATCACCTAAATCCGAGTTCATTTCAGGTCATTCGAAGTAGTTTGCATGGATAATTTAACAATTAAAAAAAAAAAAATAGCAAACATGTTTTTCTAAAGACAATGAAAATGTCCCCCAAACCTGTTTAAAACTGGGTAGAAATTCTGGCTGGAGTGGGGCCCAGGGGCTCCCCAAGACCCCATAGTTAGGTTTCGGCTTATTCTTGGGATCATAAAAAACAAAAATGTTCAACAATTATTTTTGTTACGGTATATATGATATTTATCATAAAAACCAAAAATGTTCAACAATTATTTTTGTTGCGGTATATATGATATTAATCATAAAAACCAAAAATGTTCAACAATTATTTTATTCTGTTGTAGATGTTGAAGCGTAAAGAGAAGGAGTTTGAGGCCGAGATGCAGCACTTGGCGACAGAGAAGATCCGCGCCCAAGAACGGATCTCGAACCTGAAGCGGGACCTGGCGGCCATGAACCTAGACGTAGACATTAACAGTATCGTGAATAACGCCACCCGCGGAGACGACGAGGACACCGCATCAGACTCCACAGCTACAGGTATGTACCCACGACTCCAAAAATAACACTTTTCCCACTTTTTGGTAGGAATTTCTACTTCTTTTTTTTTTGCTGGAATTTTTGTCTTCAATTATGCTAATTCCCTACAAAAAATGCGACACAATTTTAAGATTTCCTCCTTTTTGTCAATCACTGATTAGCATTCCCACAACTTTACTGAGATTACTTTATCTTACCACTTTTAGGGTCACATGGTGGTTAAACACATTGTGCCCTTGGGCGTCATATTGCATGAATGCAGTCCAGGAAAGTCTAGTCACCAAGCCTGGGGTTTCCTTCCAAGGAATAATGCATTTCTCAAAAATGTTATTTGTGGAATCTCTAGACCAAATTTTCTTTTTGATCAACGCGTTAACCACGACGCGGCTAGAGGGGCCTGTGACCAAGCCACGACGTCGAGGGAAGGTGCCCAGTCGCACCGAAGGTGCTATGGGGCACCTTCCCGAGACGGAGTGGCTTGGTTCACAGGCTCCTCGCAAGTGCGACGTGGTTAAATGCGGTTCTGACAACAAACAAAATACCTTAGAAACTGTAAATACACTGTAAATTTGTAAATAGAGCTGTAAATACACTGTAAACGTCTCCACATCACCCCAAATGCGGGCCGTTGGCCAGTCTCCCAATGACGTGCGCTCATTGGCTGCAGCGATGGCGAGAGTCTGGTCGCCTAGAAACGCGTCATGAATTCAGCAGCATGTGCTTGGTCCCCTGACCAAGTCACTGCGCTTGGTCTATAGACTTCAATGGGCGAGTCACGGCGGTGCGTGTTAGAACTGAAGATTAAATTAAGGGAGAAAAAAGTATTACAAAAGAACAATAACACAAAAAAGTGGACTACATTGACATCTATTTTCAAAATGAGAAATAATGTGTTTTCCAGCTGACAATGAGAGTCCAATTGTGAGCGATGAGGAAGACGAAACCGACACGACCGGTGCCGTGCCCATGGAGGTCGACATCAAAGTGGAACCACAAGACCCACAACCACAACAACAATTACTACAACTTCAACAACAACTACAACAGCAACAACAGCAGCTACAACAACAGAGTGCGGCAGCTGCAGCAGCGTCAGATGCTAGCCGTAAACCCCAGCCCCATGTCCCGGTGACGGCGACCCTACCGGCCATCCAGCCCCCGGTGCCGGCAGCACTCGCACCCAAGCGCCTCGCTGTGAATGCCACCACGCCCATCGTGCTGGCACCGTACGACCAGACCTCCGCCTCACACGCCATGCTAGCCATGCCATCAGCGAGAGGTGGGTGCATTTTTTGAGATATTGTAGTACCGTAAATTCTCGCGTATAAGCCTAACTCGCGTATAAGCAGCACCCCTAACTTTGACAAATTATATAAGCCGCATAGGGGGTCTGAATATTGCGATTTTGGTACTGTAGTATACTAATAAAAACTCGTATAAGCCGCACCCTATATAGGCATGTTTGGTATCAAAGGAAAGCTGAGTCTGACTCGCGTACAAGCCGCGGCTTCTACGCGAGAATTTACGGTAGTGTTTTGAAATACCTCTAAAACACTAAAAATAAATCTTGAATTTAAAAGCGTCTGACTGAAAATCAGGGTTCTCTGTAGATGAAAAAAATACACAACAAAAGTCACATTTCTGAGCAATCAGCAAATCATTAAATCATAAACCCATTAAAATCCCGATCCTGAAATAAATGCAGATTTTGAAGGGGAAAAAATATAACCTGAAATTGCATAAAATAACCCTAAATTTCTGCTGTAAATTAGAATATTTTACAAAGTTTACACCAATAGAAGACTGAATGCGCACCAGCGACAATTTTGAAGCCATCTCACATTTGTGGCACTACAAAGGTGTAGTTGCAGTGTGGAGAGAACCCTGCCATCTTGTACATGTGTGACCATGTTACCTACTGTCTTGTTTCAGCACTGGCCACAGTCCCCAAGGTGATGACAGCCACCAATCAGTCCATGGTGGGGCTCCCCGCCGGTACCACCACCGTCTCACTTACACCGGGTACGTACACCAGAGCTGTGTGGTAACCCTTTAATTAAAGTGGGTACCGTATTCGACGTAATAAGCACCCAGGGCGCTTATAAAATTAATTTTATGACGTTTTTAGTACTTAAGAGTTTAAATGACCCCGACATTGCGAGATTTGACCCTTTGATCTAGTCTAAAAATGCCTCAAGAAGGGGGGGGGGGCGCTTATTAGGCCACTTAAAATTGATTATCAGCTTTGCGGACACTTTTTGGAAAAAATCGGTGAGGGAGGGAGGCTTTTTTCTTTTTTTGATATAGCTTTTCTTGGGGGTGCGGGAGGGCATTTTTTCTTTTTTTGCATAAATTGATGGTCTGCACATATAAATAAGGTCTAAAATGCCCTTTAAACTTTGTTTCTACCCCTATTATCAGCTGAGATATTGATATTTTTGCAACATCTCTTCTGAATTTTTTTAGATGCGCCCTTTTTTGGCCTTTTTTTTCTTAAAAGGTGAAAAAAAAGGACCAATGCGGCCCTTCTTAGAGGATGCGCGCGGTGTCCGCAAAGCTGATAATCAATTTTAAGTGGCCTTACGTCGAATACGGTATATCCGATTTTAAACAAATTTCTAAATCCTACATAAAAATGTTCCAAATAGTGTAAAAATGTTTTATTTAATTTATGGGTTGGGCACATTAAAATGGTATCCATGGGCAGTAAGAACTCAGAAAGTGTATCTAATGGGGTCCAGCTATGGGCTTTTCTACTGTATTTTCAATGGGGGAATAAAATCGTGCACAATTTTATTCCAATATGGCCATATATTGAGCAATAAAACCAAATTTGAGCAAAATCAGAGGGAATGAGGGGGAATGAAATAGATAAAAAGTGAAGTATGTCACAGGGGTAGACACTAATGCTGGACCGGGAGCCAATGGCCCGTAGTTTTGGGTCCGGGCCCGTAGTTTTCTGTAAAATAGCATTTGTATGGGCCCGGGTGGCCCACAGGAGTATTTGGAAGACAATTGAAGAAAGTTTGTCTGACAACTATAGTCATGCAATATATCGTTGGAAAGAGGGAAATGTGCCCGAATTTACCATATTGATTACCGTAAAACCCCGCCTTTAAGACGGATTTATTTTGGTATTTATTTTTCCTTCAAGACGGATTTTTATCTAGAAAAAGGGGGTCGTCTTAAAAGAGGGGTTTTATTATCTAGTATCAAAGAGAAAACCAATTTTAAGTCTTTTTTCTACATGACGGATTTTCATCTAAAAGTAGGGAGTCGTCTTAAAGGCGGGGTCGTCTTAAAGGAGGGGTTTTACGGTACACTGTTTTATAGACCAATCAGGAATATACATGTTTTTTCTCTTATTAAAGAAAACATAATATTGACCATTGGGCCACAGATCTTGGTCCAGGCCCACAGTTTTCTAGAGCTATGGGCCCGGGTGGCCCACAGCTGAAAAAGTTAGTGTCTACCCCTGTGTCATATGTGAACAGTCTGACCCATTACTTGTGGAATTTATTTTTTGTCCCCCACATTGGATATACCGTAAAACCCCTCCTTGAAGACGACCCCCTACTTTGAGATAAAAATCCATCTTTTAGGGAAAAGACTAAAAAATGGTTCTTTCTTTGATCCTATATAATAAAACCCCACCTTTAAGACGACCCCCTATTTTGAGATGAAAATCCATCTTGTAGGAAAAATAAATCCCAAAATAAATCCGTCTTAAAGGCGGGTTTTTACAGTACTGACTTTAAAGACAGTATCATGCATACAGACACATGTTTATTGTCAGTATGATGCATCAATAGGGCACTGGCCAGTATGTTGCAATGCAGCACTACCCGGAAACCTTGCGTGTAAGCCTAACTTGCACATACGCTACATCCCCAACTTTAACAAATTATATAAGCTGCAGAGAGGGTTTGATTATGGCGACTTAAATACTATACTACTGGTATACATCTGGAAAGTTGTGTATAAGCCGCACCTTGACCTGACTGGCATAGTAGCCGCATAAGATCCCGAGATGCCAGCCACTTTAGTTGCGTCTGAAAAAAGTTTTCAGCAACACTGCAAATGAATTGTCATAGAGTTACATATAAGAGAATTCAGAGACATTTGCTACAACATTTTCTCACAATTTCTTCCCAGGTATGATGGCGGGCACAGTTCTAACCACCATGCCGTCTGCACTAACGGCAGCGGCAGCAGCTGCCTCGGTCGCCAACACACCGACCTCCGCCGGGCAGGCCACCACCACTCTGACCAGTCAGGCAGCGCCCACACAGCCGGCCACATTCAAGACACCCGTAGCACAGATACTACAACAGACGCTCGCACAACGCGCCCTGGCACACCACCTACAGCAACAACAGGTCAGGCTACAACAACCACAGCAACAACAACAACAACAACAACAACAACAACAACAACAACAACAACAACAACAACAACAACAACAGACGGTGAGGCTACAGCAACAGCCGCTGCAGCAACAACAGAGCCAACAACAACAGCAGCACCAGCAGCAGATCGCCATGCCACAAGGAACAAAAGGTAATGGTGCTTGAAGGAGATAGAATTGTAAAGTCTGTGATCCCATCCCCTGACTGGGTTCTCACGGGTATGAGAAGTCATGAGGAAAAAAAGTCTTACAAAGTCCAGCAAAGCCAAAGAGAGTCAGAGGGAATGAAAAAAAGAAAAATTCACTAGGGCCTAATATTGCGGGGGTAAGGCTAAAATTCATAGGCTTATCTAGCGTAGTATCAAATAGTTCAGTAAATATGGTCTAATATGATTATATATACCGCTATTAGTTTCATGGAGATGGAGCAAATGTAAACAGTTTTTGCGAAAACTCTTTCATCCCACAGGACATTTGGTCCTGCAGATTTCCAATATTGCAGGACCGGCTCACCTTTTGAAGGACCGGATGCCAACATATCTGATAATTTAGGCGTTTTCACTAGAAAAAAATCATTGCACATTATATTTGTAATAATTTATGGCCAAATCAGGATAAATACCTAGTTTTATACAGCATATTGGCAAACATTTCAGGTTTAGAAACCAGCCAAATCATTTTAGTTCAGGAAAGCATGTGACTGGACATTCGGTCCTGCAACAATTGTCAATCTGCTGGACCGGTGGTATTTTAGGAGGACATTGCCACTTTCCTGCAGGTTTTCACAAAGATTGTGTAAACAGAGCTGACGAAAAATTTCCATTTTCTCAGACCATATCTACTGAAGTTTTTGATGCTACGCTATGCGACTATGAATTTTAGCCTACCCCCGCAATATTAGGCCCTAGTAAATTTGCTATATTTACCGCTCTTATTATATTTGTTGTTGCAGTGTTTGCGATGCAGGGTAACTCTGCGCCATGCGGGGAGTGTCAAACCACTGACTCATCTCTATGTAAAACCGATGACTCATCTCTATATTTATTGTTGCAGTGTCTGAGGTGCAGGGTTACTCTGCGCCATGCAGGGAATGTCAAACTGCTGCCTCATCTCTATGTAAAACTGCTGACTCATTCTTACGTTTTATTATTGCAGTGTTTGCGGTGCAGGGTAACTCTCTGCGTCACGCGGGGAGCGTCAAACCGCTGACTCAGCTGCGGCACCACGCGGGGGGCCTGGTCCCGGTCAGCATGAACCACCTGGTGCCCTCCCTCATCCCAGGCACCTCCATCCTGGCCGCCCCTGGATCCCTCACCTCGGCACAGCTGGGGGCCCTCATCCAGGGTACCAAGGTGCAGGTCACCAGCGCTACCCCCGCCCCCGCTGCTGCATCCTCCGCAGGGACGCCGCACGACGGGGGCACCCCCACGTCGGTGTCCAGTCTAGCTGGGCCCACCTATACAACCACGACAAGCGCGGTGTCCTCCTCCCCGATGGCCTCCTCCCCGACGGTGACGTTCACCAGTATGAAGCAGTTCCTGGCCCCGACCCAGGGGCAGCAGGCGTCAGGGCAGCAGCAGCAGCCGGGGCAGGGGCAGCAGCTCGCTACTCACGCTGTCATGTCGCTCAGCGGCTCTCAGATGTCTGCCCTTACCCAGCTTATGGCGCAACAACAACAGCAGCAACAACAACAACAACAGCAACAATCGTCAGCCCCCCAGTCGCCGCGTGCAGGTACCACGGTACAGCAGCAGCAGTCAGGTAACCATGGTAACGTGGTGGTGACGTCACACATGAACATGGCCGGGTTAGGACAGCAGCAGGTGAGCACGGTGAGCGCCCCGTCCATGTCTGCCGCTACGGCCTACGCCCACCACATGGGGGGGCAGGTGGTGACCCCCCTCACCATGCTGGCCACCCCGGGGGGCATGCAGACGGCCGGGGGGGCCACCACCCAGCACATCACCGCCTCCCAGCTGTCCCAACTACAGGCGGCCGGGGGCACCACGCAGCACATCACAGCGTCACAACTCTCCCAGCTGCAGGCAGCCGGGGGCACCACACAGACCATCACCGCCTCCCAGCTCTCGCAATTACAGGCGGCCGGAGGAACAACCCAGACCATCACCGCCTCCCAACTCTCCCAATTACAGGCGGCCGGAGGCACCACACAGACCATCACCGCCTCTCAACTCTCCCAATTGCAGGCAGCTGGAGGGACAACCCAGACGATCACTGCCTCACAACTCTCGCAGCTCCAAGCGGCAGGAGGAACTACCCAGACCATCACCGCCTCACAGCTGTCCCAGTTGCAGGCGGCCGGGGGTACGCCCCAACACATCACGGCGTCCCAGCTGTCGCAGCTACAGCTGGTAAACTCGCCCATCCTGCGGTCGCTGGGTCACATCCCCATCCAGCTGCAGCAGCCCTTTAACCTGGGCAGTCTGGGGCAGCTGGTGAAGCCTGTCATGATGGTGAGCATGCCTAACGTGGTGGTGAGCACCCCGTCCTCCTCCCCCAGCCCCACCCCGCCCCCGCCTGCTGCACCTGCCGTGCAGCTACAGCTACCCGTGTCTCACGCCTCGTGAGGGCATGACACGCGACGTGCCCACAGACGCTCACTCTGACACTTGGGGGTGTGGACTCCCATACCACACTAAAAGGCACACTGTGTCGAGGACCTAACCCTGCCGAGTTTTGTACGCAAATGACGTGGGTTCAGTGCGCCTTAAATATGTGTTTTGGAATAGGATGACAGTATGAGCCCAGACTATCCAACTGGTAGGATAGACGCTGGCTGAGGCTAGAGCGCAGTAGCATGCTGCGTAGCATGCTGCTGCTGCAGAGACCTAGGTCCCGTGCATTCCCAGCTGGATTTGTAAGGTTTCATGGGTTAGAACAGAACCATGCCTCTGCTGGGAGAGTGTACAGAGACACCATTACAATCTCCATCCAGAGGTTTGGCCATCATGGTGAGGGCTGAAATCTCTGCTCGCAAAGATGATGTTGTGCACCGTAACCGACTCGGTCTAGAACTTGCTCCTGTTCCCCCTTGCTAGCCACCGGGTGGGATAGATGCTAGCCAAGACCGTAACAGACTAGAATCACAGACCATTACATACGGTTGTGCGGACAGACTAGTTATCATGCACTAGAGCACCACTTAAATAGCTACAGCAATGTACAGAACTGGAGGACTGGTATTACTGTTATTCTTATGCCACTCTCAATGAATACCATACTAAAGATGAAGCCAATTGTTGTGCAAAATCATGGATGATTTACTTGCACCCTGTTCGTGGATGAACAATTAGCAAAATGATTTTGCTGTTAAATGAGAAGTAAAAGTTAAAGGATAAACTGTCGCTAACTGCGTGCGAGCACGTTCTGACTATTCTTACCCAGGGTTCCCACGTGTCGTGGAATGTGAAAGTTGTCTGGAATGTCATGGAATTTTGTAAAAATTTGCCCTGTGTCATGGAATGTCTAAATTTTAGAAATGTCTTTGGCGGCCAAGCCCCTCGACCGCCACAAGGCTGTTATAAATGTCATGGAAAATATTTAGATTTTTGTCATGGAAATGTCATGGAATTCAATCAGATTTTTTAATGGGAACCCTAATTTACCGTATTGGAAGCGTATTGTGGTTGTATGAATGATGCTGACTGACTAGGATGTATGATGACGTGTAGATAGATGTGTAATACGGTGCTTATATTACCCCTATAGATATGGACTGTGACTCGCACTTCAGTGCGTGGGGGCCGTCTTTAAAGAAGCACCGTCACATATGAGGCTGAGCGCTCTGCACTGCAGTACCAACCACTCAGCAGTGTGAGCGTGATGGTGTCCCTTTAAGTCCATGTATAATGTTATATGTAAGTGAGTATGAAGTGCTGTGATGAGCTCTAAGCTACAACTGTAAATGGTACTGAAAGGTAACCAGCTGTATATATTCTAGAACAAGATTGTACAAAGCAGTGATATATATTGTGGACAGTTGATTCTACCCGTTAAAAATGTCGCCTCAGCGGGTGCACTTGACCGACATGATGCACCAATACGATTCTGGCAAGTTACTCACCGGCACTATATTGATGCATCATGTGGACTATTCGGCATTGTATAGTCCCCGTAGGGTTGACACGTATTAACATGAGAGCAGCACTGGCGATAACTCGCTCTGCATTCAAAGATTAGGCCAAATTTAAAAAAAGGTTTGCTTCAGGTAACATGGGATGAAACTCAAGGGTCAGTAGGTCGGATTATTTTTTTTTTTTTTTTTTTTACATAGCCTAAAACTGCCCCCCCAAAAAATTGTGAAAATAGGAAGATTTTTTCAAAACTTTTGTAAACCTAAGATTGACCCCAAAAAGAGTGTAAACATATGAAAATTTCTTCAAAATTGCATGAAAACCGTAGGGTCGGCCCTGTTTACATAGGATCGGTCGGGAAACAAACCATTTCTTTTCTGGCCTTGTGACCATTTAATGGCAGCATAGTGCATTAGGCCAAAAATAAAAGGTTAGTTTCAGGTAACATGGGCAGAAAATGTAGGGTCGGTAGGTCGGATATGTTTTTTCTTTTTTAACATGAAAGTACTAGTTGACCGGTCCGAAGACCCTAAAATTGACAACAACAAAAAGCTAAAAATATGGAAATTTCTTCAAAATTGTATAAGAAAATGTAGGGTCGGCCCTGTCTTGATAGGGTCGGTCGGGTGACCTGAAACAAACCTCTTTTTTTTGGCCTTAGTGCATGATGCTGCCATTGAAGAGCTACTACTTCTGTGTGTGTGATATAGGTCTGTAAATAAGGAAGAAATGAGATTTCAAATGAAATGTTGGCAGTCTGTTTTGTACCTCCAACTCACTGGTCAGATAGGTATTAGTGGATTTATCTGCTGAATTATTAAAAAGGGGATTATCATTGAGACACGAATGTATTTGTAATAGAATGAATGTTTTGTAAATTTTCATATGACAATCAGTGCCGCGCTTAAAAGAAAAAGAATTTTTGACAGTATATGCTACATGGGTATTTATATATCTTAACTAAGAGGTTATATATGTCTGACTTTGCTGTATTTCAAAGGTATGGCAGGTTGTTTGCTGTTTGGTCATTTGGTTAGAAATCAGCATCATATTTCTTTTACTTGTCTTGGTCCCAAGGTTCATGTATAATTGTCTTATGGAGTACATCAACTATAACCAGTTCCATAAATGACTTCTAGATGTATGACAAATTACTTATAATAGTATGGTATAGCGTTCTCTGTAAGTTGTAGATATTACATTCATACTTGCCTCTGTGCAATCCAATGTTATTTTGTGGCAGAATGTCGCAACTTCATAATGTTAGCGATGCCTGTCTACAGAAATCCCTATATTGTATGTGTGCTTAAAATTCCTTTAGCATTAGTCAGTATTGTAAACTACCTTATAATCCAGCGCTGAAATTATATAATGGGAGACAATTTTGATAACTGCAAAAATAAAGAGGAATTATATTATTTTTGCTATAAGATGGACAGTGACTTACACTAAATAGAATAAGCAAGACATGTTAGTTCTGTATAATTTAATAAGTGCATGACGTCACTGACAATACTACAGTTTGGGCATGGCAGTAAGGGTATGCATGTATATAATACAAGTTACGTTACTTCATGAGTAAGTTCACTTGTGTAAAATCTGCAACTACAAGAAATCCCATGCAAGCCTGTTCAGTTATCACATACTGGTATATATTGTATCAAACATAGTGCTCCCACTATATACTGTGGGATCGGGGCTGGTCGGGGCAGGGGAGGGGGTCAATGTTACTGGTTTTATATATTATTGTCAAGTCAGCGTTTTCTTATGAAGATAACGCGGGGTGAATGTTAGTGATAACCCTTTGTAACCGAATTATGAATGTGTACAGGACATAATATATATATTATATATGATAAATAAAATATCTGTTACTCTTTCATGTATTCTCCATGAGTTCTTTTATCATTTGGAATTTAATGATTTCGTTTTTATTCTGCAGACATTTAAAAAACCTCCAAAAATTCAGGTGTTTAAAAATGATATTTTACTATATAAAAATACTAATTGAAAGATTTTACCGTAAATGGTTATTTCATAATTATGATATTCTCTTTAAGATCTACCCCACACCAAGACATACATTTTTAGTCCTTTTGTTGAGATAAGTAATATGGGTAAATCTCATATGGGAGTCCACCAACATTTTGTTTAGATAAATAAATGCAGGTAAATAAAAACTGTATGAACCTTAGAAGTCCATAATTGCTGGGAGTACTATCTGAATTTGCAGCTGTGTCAATTATTGAGTTGTGGTGTCATCCCTTGTCAAACCACCGCCGACAGACCACGCCATCACAGCTCATGGTCTGAAACAGGCACAAGACAACAATACGGAATACTATAGAAGGTATAACATATCTGAGGCAATAACATCACTAGCATTAAGAATAGTCAGCTCATTATGAACCACTGTATGTACACATACCGAAATTGCTGCAGGGTTCTCACCCGTTAGTTCAAAAAAAGCCCAGAAAATTCTATTTGCTTTAAGATTCAGTGAAATGTCAGTGTTTTTTTGATTTTTTAATTTAACATTTTGTGAGTGATTTTCGAGATTTTGAGAAAATGTCATTAATAAAGAATATTTCTAAATGCAAATCTTTCTATATGCTACAATAGACACAAGAATGCACAATTTGACTAAGATTTTCAAAAATGTCCGGGTACAGTTGTACGTGAAATGCAAGTCCAAATTTGTTTGACCGCCCCCCTCCCCCATCCACTGATCCCATCCCCGTTATCAAAATTGACTTCTCTCTTACCAGAAGTAGTTGTCCGTCTATGACCTGACGTCTGATGGAGAAGGGTTTCCCCTTCCCTTCCTGCTCCGGCTCATACCGCAACGTGACACCACCCTCCTCCCATGTGGGGCTCACCTACACACAATACACACAATCTGTAGCAAATCTGGGGAAAATGAATAAAATTGGTAAATCACCTTTTTACCAAAGTTTCCATACAACCATTAAGAACAACAAGGTTGACTTTTTTTTTGATAACACAGTACAAACATGTATACCTAGCCGTCAGGAGGCTTGTGTACCTTCATGCTTCAGAGTGAATTTCTGCTCTTGGCTTAGTCTCACCAAACCAATCCAAGTTGAAAGTCTATGACTGGGTACACTCTATGAGCAGGGGCAATCTATTATATGACCGGCATGAAAGAAAATGGCTTATTTAGGGGTGGGGGGGGGGGGGGGGTAAAATCAAATTTGCAATACGGCTATTTCTGTGTATATCTGTCCTGAATAAACGATTTTCTTTCATGCCAGTCATAGATTTTATCTGGTCATAGACTTTCAACTTGGATTATTTGGTGAGACTAAGCCTCCCAGGTCTTACCTTCATATTCACATTGCCGATCTCCTGGACGTTGAAGGGCCGTCCCAGGGTAAAGGTTTGCTCCTGGGTCTTGATGGGCAGCATTGTACACCTTTTTAAAGGTTTTCTTAACTTAAAACAGTTAATGTTAAGGTTTTTCTGCAAACTCTTTACAAATGTTTCTGAATGTTAGATATGGTTTTGGTGAAAAATCTCACCATAAAAACATTGAGAAAAAACTTTACCTTCATGTTGACATTGCCCATCTCCTGCACGTGGAATGGCTGCCCCAGGGTGAAGGTTTGCTCCTGGGTCTTGATGGGCAGCACGGTCCTCACCGTGAACGTGTTGTCGTTACACGTGATGTGCAGCACCGGGGCCGTCATGGACGCCATCTTACGCAGGAACCAACTCATACCTGTGTGGGTCGAAGAAATAGACAGAGGTCTACGATGATCTGTCTGAATGACAGGTTTCTCCACGAGTGGTACCTTGGATCATATCGCACGACGTGGAAGTTAGACTTATTAGAGTGGATTGGTTTCATAGCTATTTTAGTGATGTCATCATGGAAAAACACCCCATGAAGAATGAGCATCAGTTTCTCCATGCGGGTGTGGAGAACGACCATTCTAGAAATAGTAATAGTAACTTTGTATCTCCATGTGAAATAAATAGACAAATGCCAACACCCATTGACACCGTCTCTGTGGGGGCTGGGACCATCTTCCACGGAGCCAGTCGAAATATGTCAGAGACAGTCCCAGCTAGTAAGGATACGTTGGGCCAACGTTGGCAATGGTCGACATCGTCGTGGGCAACATTTTAACATTGTGCCAACGTTAGTCTTTTATGTTGTACCAATGTTGGAAATATGACAAGTAATTTGCCAACGTTGGTACAATGTCAGATAATTCATGTCATTATGACATGAATTATCTGACATTGTACCAACATTGGCAAATAATGATAACAATGTTGCTAAACTTATGTTGTACCAATGTTTGCAATACTCCCAGTGTTCTGCCAACGTTGGTACGACGTCAGATAACTCATGTCATACCAACGTTGGCCTAACATCATCCCAACCCTAGTACATGTATCCCCAACCTCTACCAGAGGGCATTGATGGTTGCATGGTGATATTTTGCCCAGCAAAGCTGTCATCTGCCCTCATAATTGGTCATTGATTGGGCCCCATGTGTGTAATATAGCTTTTGAAACCAGTGGTATCCCATCTTTACCACCTTTTATTTTAATACAACAAAATGCTGGTCATATTGTTCAAGGAACACCATTTTGTTAGTAATTGTAGGTGAATAAAGTCTAATCGGTGGGATTGCCTTGTATCACCTCTTGGCCCTTTTATCTAAGATTAAAGTGAAATGCAGAGACATAGATAGCGGTTTCTATGAAAGAATGATTAATAATGACAGCTATGTCTTCAGCAGAGTTGCTATTTAATTATATATAATAGCTAACATTTGAATATGTAAATATTAATACATGGATGTTGGGCCAATGTCAAAATAGACTATATTATGTTGAAACAACATCATTTTTAGGCTGTAAATCTGGTTGGCTAGACGTTGGTCCAACGTCACTAGATGTTGGTACAATGTAGCAAAACTGACGTTGGCCCAATGATCTGACGTTGGCCCAACGTATCTTTGCTGGCTGGGGTATCAATGGGTGTTGGCATTTGTGTTCACTTTTTAAATTTGAAGCCATTTAATGAAAGAAAGAACCCTTTCCTAGCCCACTGAGGGCATAGAATACGGCCTTTCCGGTACTGAAGCACAGCAAATCCTGCGTCTCAAAAACATAAATGTGCATATCAGCCACAGTAACTAAGTTATGATACCCCAGGCCTTTAATAGGATGGTTGCCTCCACTGCTGAGTACACCCAAAGAAATAGCTCATATCTTACTCAAAAACTCCCCCAATCACTGAGGAGGGGGGGGGGGCCTGAATATGTTTGGGCCCCCCAAAAAATTTGTCAAGAGCTGTAATATAATACACACAATTTCCAATTTTTACCTCTCCCGCATAGGGAAAAATGGGGGCAGAGGGGCCTGTGCCCTCCAATCAGAACTAAAGGGGGCTCAAATACTACTTTTCTATACAATTAATACAAGTATGTTTAATGCTATATCATGTGTAAAAGCGGCTACTTTAAGTGGATTGGACTGGGCGCCCCCTGCCGCCCCCCCCCCCCAATACAGATTTGCTTCCTACGCCTCTGGAGTACCCAGAGAAGTTAACCCTTTAAGGATGCATGAATCCAGAACTGGTACGTAACTGGCCAACATGGATCGTATCGACATCTGTTCGTTCCAGCAAGGGTGGCCAGATTCACCCGTAGCAGACTACATCATATAAGCCTAAATTATCCAAGAAGCCTGCCATTTCTACATTGTATTTCTCCTATATGGAACTCTTGGATATCAATATCTATATATTAGAGGTGTACTTCTGTATTGATTACCCTTGGGTCACTCATACCATATCTTATTCTGTTGTAGCTCAAGTACATTGATTTTCCCTTCTGTAGTAGACCTATATATATGATGGTCCTAGACCCTTATCGCTAACGCAGAACATGTTAAACAGAGACATGATATAGCATCCTTACCCATGGCAGCTAGACACTCCTCAAAGTTCTCAGACCTGACCATGTTCCATCCCCCACATAAGGCTGCCCTGTCCTCCTCTGTCATCCTGCCTCCTCCCGGTGCTTCCAACTGGTGCTTCCAACCGGTGCTTCCTCCCTGTGCTTCCAACTGGTGCTTCCAACTGGTGCTTCCAGCTGGTGCTTCCAACTGGTGCTTCCAACGGGTGCTTCCAACGGGTGCTTCCTCCCTGTGCTTCCAACTGGTGCTTCCTCCCTGTGCTTCCAACTGGTGCTTCCAACTGGTGCTTCCAACTGGTGCTTCCTCCCAGTGCTTCCAATGGTGCTTCCAATGGGTGCTTCCAACTGGTGCTTCCAACTGGTGCTTCCAACTGGTGCTTCCTCCCTGTGCTTCCAACTGGTGCTTCCAACTGGTGCTTCCAACTGGTGCTTCCAACTGGTGCTTCCTCCCAGTGCTTCCAACTGGTGCTTCCAATGGGTGCTTCCAATGGGTGCTTCCTCCTGGTGCCTCCAACTGGTGCTTCCAACTGGTGCTTCCAACTGGTGCTTCCTCCCTGTGCTGCCAACTGGTGCTTCCAACTGGTGCTTCCAACTGGTGCTTCCAACTTTTGCTTCCAACTGGTGCTTCCTCCTGGGTGTGAGGCTACGTAATGTTAACACAGGTCCTTCTCATTCTAAACATCTCACTGTCTATGGATGTTCTTTCCCCTCTACAATAAGGGCCAAGTCATCTTTTACTAACTGGGTGGGAGGGGGGAGGTGGGTGGTCACACAATGGCTTTTTTTTCAATCCACCCCACCAAATTAGCTGAAGACAATTTGGACACCCCCTCGCCATCAAAATCTGCATTTCAGAAATGGTCCTCCCTCCAAAAAAATCGCATTTGCCAAGGGAATTATGAGTGGTCGTGAATAATCAAATGGACCCTATTTAATTTTGACCCCGCCAGCATGGAGGCTTATCAAGTTTTGGTGCTCCAGATGGCCTGTTTAACATTATGACCCCCCCCCCCCCCCTATATCTGCCAAGCCCCCCAGCTGGCAAAAAATGACTCTACCCTAAACGTAACGCTGGTGAGTTTTGTGTCAGGTCACATGTCTATTATGGGGCAAGCTGACCTATCTGCTATCCTACATTGATGACTATAGGGACCTATCTAGGACATTATATAGGACGGTAGTGGTAGTATGTAGGCTCGACACAGCTATATTTGATATTCATGAGTCCATCGGTTAACCCCTTAGATGAGTGCTCATCAAATTAACAACAGAGGCGTAACCAAACAAATTTCTCTCTTTTTAGCGGAAAAGCATATGTGTCACTATGGCTGAAAGGGGTCCGCCACGCTCAATTTCAACGGGCCTGGAGGGGAAAACCAAAATAATTTTGAGCCGCGAAAATCCACCGACCCGCCTCCCCTTGTTAAAAAATGACCACTCCCTTATCCTGTGTGGTCACATGTTCATGTGGTGTAGGCCTTTTATGGTCTACACTGTCCTCGCCGTCATCCTACAACCATGACTGAATGGAGCCATCTAGGACATTATCTAGGACAGCGGTATGTAGGCTCTACACAGCTATATTTGATATTCATGAGTTCATGGGGTCAATAGGTCTTAAATGAGTGGTCATCTTTTAACAAAACGGGGGGACCAAAAAAAGGTCACTCCTTTTTAGCAGAAAACCCTAAGTGTTACTCTGGCTCAAAGGGGTCTGCCACGCTCAATTTCAACGCGCCAGGAGGGGCGAAGCAAAATAATTTGGACCCGCGAAAATCCATCGAACCACCTCCCCTTGTTGAAAAAATTACCACTCCCTTATCCTGTGTGGTCAAATTTGCATGTGGTATAGCCCTATTATGGGCTAGGCTGACCTAACCGTTATCCTGTAGGATGACTATACGGACCCATCTAGGATATTAGATAGGACAGTAGTATGTAGGCTCTACACATCCATGTATGATATGATTTCACTGGTTCATTAAGGGAGTGCTGTAAATTCTAGTGCAGAAGCCTTACTTGTGTATAAGCCGTACCCCGACTTTGGGCCGATCCTATAAGCCGCATTGGCGATCTGATGCGGTACTGCATATGACATCTATATCCCCAAAAAATGCTCTAAACTGGGGCACTATGGTGTCAAAAAGACAATTTAGGTAAACTCAAGTTATTTTGAAACAAGTTAATTAAATTGAAAGACCAGTATCTTGGGTGCATGAAACCACCAAAGGGAAGGCTAAACTCCCAGGGGGTCAGTTTTTATCATCCTGTGAACATAACCTGGAGTAAAAGTGGGGGAGGTTACAACCAAAATATCACAGATTTGATAGAATGTCTGAAAAACACTACAGTAACTTTTAATTTTGTCTACAAGTAGCTGCGATATATACGATCATGCATACCAAGTTTGATAATCACCAGACAAAGAGCTGGGGACTGAGTGGAAGTAGAATTTCAACCAAAAAATTTAAATTAGTAAAAGTGGTGGAGAATACATGATTGGTGGTCGATCATGATATGAACTTTTTTTTTTGCTTTGAATGTTAAAATATCTACATCTCCAAAGTGCTGGAGAGGATTCACTTTGATCTTGTTGATATTAACTTTTCTATGACTGAATAAAGTAGTTGTGTGTAACCTTCGCCACTTTTATTGTAATCTCCGCCACTTTTACAAGGAAAGCACTACCAGTAATCAAATATAGGCCCCAGGTTAAGTTTGACATACTGAACAGCTTAAAGGGAGGTACTGGTATAATATAAACTATGAAGCAGTGCACTGCACAGTACATTCTTAGCCTGGGGCGTGGTATCATAGTAAAAGTGGCGGAGATTACATAAAAATGGCGGAGGTTACAGCAAAACAACAAAAACACAGGCACCCAATACACTGAAGCAAGTTTAGGCTGCAAATAGCGGCAAGAATGATGGAAAATGTAATGTCCCCATGATATATAAATGTTAGAAGAATGAGTTGAAAGGTATTTGTGCAGTTATTGAGGTTTAACAGTGTAACCTCCGCCACTTTTACCTCGGTAACAAAACAACTCATCGGGGGCTGGCACTGTAAATATTAAAGGTGGCCCCACAATATTTTCCCCAGTGTTACTACCCACAGCCCTCCTTATATTTAGGGTAAAATGAATGTAAGATTGTTATTCTTAGCAGGCAAACATCAGTCCAGGGCCTTTAAGCCGGCTATAGCTGGTGTCCGGCAAGTTTTTGGGAAGACTGGATGCAACATGGTATCGTGTAGTATCACTTAATGATTTGAATGTTTTTCATGTTCATGATGTCATGACAGACTGCCGCAGCTTGTCACTTGTCATCATGTCACTCAGTGTCTTGTTCATTATCCCTGCACAATAGACAAACACATAATCATCAGCATTCTGACACATTCAACATATTGTAAACCTAAATATTTTCGCGATTTTCACGATTTTTAGATATCCACGAAAATATGTACAAGGCGAATATTTATACAGTATTGAATTAAATGCCGAAATCTCGGAAACCCGCAAATTTTAATACCAGTGAAAATATCCTTTTTAGCAAATTCATGAATATTTATAGACGCGGAAATATCTACATTCACAGTAAGTAAGATGTAATGTATGACAATGATCAGAGGCCTTTACTAGCTCAGAGTGATCTGCCAGAGTAATGCCAACATTTTAATGTGGAATTGTCTTTCAATAGATTGATAACTGGTTGAAAACACTTAATGGTTGTTTTGTTGATATTCCTTTAGTGGTGATTATGAAGAGAATGACAGTAGGCCCAAATAGTATTTACCTGGGAGATTCCATGTACTGGGCAAACAGCTGGAAATTGCATAACTCATAAGTATACATGTTGCTTTTATATATTTGATTTTGAGTTAGAAAATGATAATTCATTGTGAATTATTGCATACTTTACATTGCTATCACACATGCAGATGACTAAAATCCTAATGCATATCACTTGTACTTCAATCACTCTCAAATCTGCAAAGTCATGAGTTTAAGGTAACTTCGAAATGGTAATGATTAAAGAGAATAACATAATCATAACTAAAAAGAACTACTTTCCATGGTTCTGGGAGTTTCCATGTATTGGACAAACAGCTGGCATTGCAGTATCTGAAAATTGCAATAACTCATAAGCATGCATGTGGTTTTTATATCTTTGATAATTCATCGTGAATCATTACATACTTTACATTGCTATCACATTTGCAGATAAGTAAATCCTAATGCATATCACTTTTACTCCAATTCTTCTAAAATCTGCAGAGTTGTGAGTGTAAGGTGACTTACATATTAATGATAATAACCACACACAACCATAACTAAAAAGAAGTACTTTCCTTGGTCTGCATTAGACTTCCGGTAATTTTTTATGAAGATACCTACAGCAACACCAACAGCAATGAGGGTAGCAGGTCCCAGCACTAGTCCAACAACGAGAGCTGGTGTGTTTAACTCTTCACCTATAATAGAAGGTGCTCTTGGTGAAAAGGGTTTCTTTGCAATTCAAACAGTTCTTAATTTGATATCTTAAGTCTTAAATGTGTTATTCTTGCGAATCTACCACTGTTGGTTATTCTTAATTGTGATTGATCAATGTTAAAAGAATGAAATGCATGAAACATTGCTATAATTCCTACTTCGATGCTTAATTCCTTGAACTTCGGGTTCCTTAGGGGTTGCATCCAAACCTATAAAAAGGTAAAAACATTCAATTGCTAATTGTTGATATTCCATCTTACCCTTTTCAAATTTGTCGATCTAAGATCGTTTTGTTTTGCTGATGCAGTGTTGTCTGAATAGAACAATACTTGTTGATTTATTTCTTTGTCTTTGCTCACCCAGCAATCTATATACGCTTATAGTCTCTCTATCCGTAATTATATTATGTACACAAGTTTCTTCATTTCTATATGACCCAAAGAGGAAAAAGCCTTTTTGCATTCCAACTTTCAACCTAGAAATGAGCTTGACTTTTTAACAATTGTTACAGTTTCACTTATTCTGCTTTTAGGGAGTGGTCACTTTTTAACAACATGGGGAGAGGGTCGATGGATTTTCGTGTGAGCACCACCGGAGGGGGTCAATATTTTTTGGTCCCCCCCTCAGGCAAATTGAAATTGAGCGCGGCCGACCACTTTGATCTATAGTAACGCGCGGGCTTTTCGCTAATTTTTGGTCCCCCCTCAAGAGGGTTCCAAATTGCTATAGTGGTATTATAGTAACGCACAGACTTTTTCGCTAAAAAGGGGTGCAATTTTTTTGGTCCCCTCCTTCAAGGGTCCCTCCTGTTGTTAAAAAATGACCACTCCCACAGATCATTTAACATGAAGTTTAACACCTAGTGGAGTCCTACCTTGTGTTTGTGTCATTACACCCACAGTCAGCAGGCACATCAAGTAGGCAGTTAGAACCCCCATCATCCTGTACATAACAGTCACACATAGAAGGTTGATATCAACTTTTACTTTTTTGAAATACAAGACACATATAAGTCCACTCAAAATCGATTATCAGCTTTGCGGACACTTTTTATGGAAAAAGAGTGCGGGAGGGCGCCTTTTATTTCATTTTGCTTCAATTTTTTTTTCGCGGTGCGGGAAGGGCTTTTTTTTTTTTAGGACCACATTAATAACGATATGGCTCCCATGCGGCAGTTCAAATGAGGCAATTTTGTTGGGTCCTGGTCGGTGGTTACGTTCCCGCCAGCGCCATGTTATTGCAACGTTCTTCTCACGGCACACCCCAAAGTACCAAATGTTCACACTACTATAGTATCGCCGGCAGCAAAGCTGCTGGTTTCTAGATAATTGGTGGTCTACACTTGGAAAAAAAGTTCTAAAATGCCTTTTAAATTACGTTTCTATTTCAATTAATAGCTGAGATATTAAACATTGAACTTTATTCTGATTTTCTTTTAGATGTGCCCTTTTTAAACTTTTTTTCTCAAAATATGAATGCGCCCCTTTTTGAAGCATGCACGCGGTGAGGGTAGTTTTAGCGACAATGACTCTCACTTTTCTGTGTGTGCACATTCACAGGGTGAACATCCATATTGGAACATCATGCACAGGGTGGATATTTGTATTGGAACCTGCTGTACACATGCTTGGGCTAACTGTTAGGCAAATTGAACGCCACAGTTAGGTGTACGGTGTTCAATTTGCATAAACGTTAGCACAAGCATGTGCACATCAGGTTTCCATACAAATATGCACCCTGCACATGGTGTTCAAATACGAATAATACGAACTTTTGGAGCCTACTGTGCATGTGCATGTGGAAACGTTTAGGCTAATTGAACTCCATACCTACCTGCTACAGTAAAGAAGAGTGAGTACCACAACCACAACGCCTCTTTACTCCCCTGCAGCTGTTACTGAATTAGAGCTTCTGCTAGTGATCTGAAGACGCATTTCCCCAAGTTTATATCTATTATGTTGTCTGTGGTGATCTGCTTTGTACCAAGCAGATGTTAAACCTTTAAAGGCTGCATACTACTGGTATGTGTTGATGCCTTTAGTCGTCATGATGCATGAATGCAGCTCTGGTGAGTAGCTTGCCAAGGCTACATTCATACATCATGCTGGTCCATTGAGAGTGTATATGTCAGGTGCAGAATCAGAACCAGCTCAATTCCGGAATTGCCCTGGCACAATTCCGGAACTGCGCAGGGCAATTCCGGAATTGCTCCCTTTTTAGATTGGGCAGTTTGAGAATTCCTAACTTTTCTTACTCTAGCTACTCATATAGCATTTAAATATATATTTCAATGTTGTTTGAGGATGCTGTGCCACACCTTAGGAGTGTGATAATAATCACTAGGAGGTCCATATGCATCTCCCACCTCACTGTAGGTGTGATTATTAAGGTATGGCAATAATTCCTCTGGTATGATAAACCAATGGGGCTTACCTATAAGGAGCCAACTGATACAGTAAAACATCTTTGAACATTCATTTCTTTACCCTACCTCTGTATGTGTGTGGTATACTAAGTTATTTTACAAGACTTTTATAGACATGTAAAAGTTCCGAGATTGCGCAAATTCCGATATGGCGCGTGACAGATACACCCTGTACGGTTTGAATGCTACTTGAATGGAGCCCTGGCGAGCTACTGCATTCATGCATCATGGTGACAAAAGCCATACTATAACATTGCACTATGCAGCCTTTTAAGGGTTAATCCTGGGTGTGGATAAAGGCAGACCTGGTATTATTTAACTTCCTGCACCAACCATTGAACACAGAGCATCAACACTATAATGAATCACCATAAACGCTCAGTGGGGGGCCCCTTACTATACACAATCAGATAGACAGCTAAGTCCAGAACAAAAAGGTGTTTCAGACTACATAGTCTGAAAATCTAGGTAGGATAGGTCGGATTTATTTTTTTAACTTTGGCTCGAAAAGTAGCCTAAAATGACTCTCTTCAGTGCCGACTCGCCAAC
The DNA here is from genome assembly GCA_947462335.1 of Harmothoe impar. Taxonomy (NCBI): domain Eukaryota; kingdom Metazoa; phylum Annelida; class Polychaeta; order Phyllodocida; family Polynoidae; genus Harmothoe; species Harmothoe impar. Next base: position 52,736,713 of record OX381720.1, on the reverse strand, counting down.
ACAGCATTGATCGTGGACTATTTTTAATCAACTCTGAAATAGCCTAATAATTACTTATGAATATTTTTTCAAAATTTGATTGCAATTTCTAGAGTCAGTCCTCTTTTGCTAGATAGGATCAAAATTGACATTGAAACTTCAGCGCCAACTCACTGACAACAGTGTCGACTCGTGGACTGTCAAATCGACTCTGAAATAGCCCAAAAATTACTTATCCAATTTCGAAAATATGTCTACATTCTGGTTAGTTGGGGCTATTTCAAAATCAATTTGATAGTCTACAAGTTGAGGCCTTCATCGGTGAGTTGGAGCTGAACTTCACGAGTCTATTCTTGGGTGCATTTCAGGTCAAAGTAAGAAAAACTAAATTAAAGAAATAATGAACAACATAGTATTTGAAGGATCTGTCGGCTGTTGGTGTAACAACTTTGTGGTGGCTGCCAATAAACTACAACACACTTACAATGTTAATAATAGTTATATCGATAGGTAATTAGTTATAAATATAGGATTGCTACGAATTAAAATAACATTGACCATTATGTTGTTATGTTATTCATTGTTATGCAGATACTGACAGGTACGTTAGTATGGGGCCCATATGTGGTTTCTTTGAACCAGCTGGGCTTTGTCCAGGGCTATAGTTGGGCGGCCACATGAGCCAGCCCAGGAAAACCTTTTTTTGAAATAAATCTTGGCTCAAGCTAGGCACTTGAATCTGACCCATCTTGGCTCCCATTCATAGCCTTAGACAAAAAGGACCTGTCCCAGATATGGGCAAATCAGCTTGCCCAACTAAAACACATATATATGGATCCCACTGAAAAATGTGGCTGGGATATTATCAATAGTACTGTAGCCGGTTATCCCCTGTAGTAGCCTCGTAGTCATAAACTGAAGGAGCCAGAAGATGTGTTTTATTTTAGTTTTTATTTTTCTTCATGAATTACGTCATAAGCTTTTATTCACATATGATTTTCCATTTGATACTTGTTCTGATTATTTGATATGTATTTCGCTTCATTCAAGTGTGACTAATTTCATATGGTACCCAATGAGCAAATTGTCCGATTTACTGATGATTCTATACATTGACAAGCTACTGTAAAACCTTGCGGATAAGCCTAATTCACGTATAAGCCGCACCCCTAACTTTTACAGATTATATAAGCCACAGAGGGGGTGTGAAAATTGTTAATTTGCTACTGTAGTCTACTTATAAAAACTCTCGTATAAGCTGCATCCTATATAGATATCAAAAGAAAGCTGAGTCTGACTCACGCACTAACCCCGGCTTATACACGAGGTTTTACGGTACACACATTTCCATCTAGTGTAAGATTACCATATAATATTTCTGACTAATTAGCAGAAGATATGTATCATTTAGGGAGTGCTCATTTTTTAACAACAGGGGGGGGGGTGGTGAGATTTCGCGCGGAGCGTGCAAAATTTTTCACCCCCCCCTAGAGGGGTTGAAATTTTTTACCCCCCCCCCCGGCAGGCCGAAAATCGCGCCCGTTCGCGCCCCTTTGTAGCATAGTAACGCGTGGGCTTTTTCCCTCAAAGCAGGTTGAATTTTTTTGAACCCCCCCAAGAGGGGTCTAAATTTTTTACCCCCCCCGGTCAAGGGGTCCAAATTTTTTACCCCCCCTGTTGTTAAAAAATGAGCACTCCCTTAGGTTATTGAGATATAGTACGCTACATGGTGTCTATTAGTATCTCTCACAGTTGTGTAGTAACTCAATATTTGTATAGATCTCAGCTACCATTAAATTAAAAAATGTACACAAAGTGGCTTGTTTAGAGAAGATGGTCTTTATTCACTCACAGTTGAGTAAAAATGATAACAGACATACAAAAATGTATCCCGGAAAGACTTGAGCTTGCAAGTCTTGAATAGATCTTGAATACCCTGAACCGGTTTAAAAAAAAGTTTTCTTTCATTTTCCAAAAATTATATTTTTTCCATCCTATACTACCGTAAAACCTAGCTTATAGGTCGATTTTTATTCGGAATTAATTTTTGCTATAAGTCGATTTTTCTTGCCAAAAGTCCAATTCGACCTATAGGTGGGGTTTTGAAAATGATAAACCATTTAGAGAGCCAAAAAACTTCATTTTTGATAATGGAAAACACACCCATTTTCCTGAGATTATTTCCCCCGTAAGCCCATATCTCTTTGCCCAAGAAGTAGGTGGTTGTCTAAAGGGCAAGATACCAGAAACAATAGTCATTTTGGCCCCGGAAAAAGCTGCTTTAGGGGGGGTTAGGGTGGGGTTTGCCCCCTAATAACTCTCAAACTCCAATTCGACCTATATGTGAGGTTTTCAAATAGTTCAAACTATTTTGCTATAAGTCGATTTTTTCACTCAAGAGTCCAATTCGACCTATAGGTGAGGTCGACTTATAAGCGAGGTTTTACGGTACTTAGAAAGCCCATATCTAGGTTCTTTAAAGAGCAACTTCCGACACTTTTTTTAAAACGGGTCACATATATGGTAGCCGTCAATGGGTGGTGCCATCTGGGCCCCACCGGGATTATGAAACAAAACCTGGTAGCCTTTAACCGGGCTGGATATCAACCCAGGATGGAAATGCTGATCCCAGAAGGATATAGTCTAATGGTGTATCTGTACATCACCACCGTTGTATACTTGTCATTGAGCATGTGGATTTACTGCTGGAAACACTAAATGATTTGAATGTGTTTTACTGTTTGATGTCAGACTGCACTCTCCCAGCACAGTCTCAAATAAGATTCTGCCAAAAGGCCAAGACTCTCAGAACTCTTCTTTAGCAATGGTTTGAAAACAGTACTACTTGTCTGCTCTCTTATAGCCATCTCACACTGCCATTTCAATACACCAAAAATAGTTCTCAGGCATATGTCAAATTTGGACCCTTAAATCATGGGCAGTACTTCTGAAATTTTAAACAATTGCTCCCCACTTATCCCTTAACATATTTGAATTGAATTATAGTTGTATAAATGTTGAAAATTGTACGATGCGGGAAAATATGTTACTGGGTTTACCATAGTTTATAGAGCTAAACAAAGATTGCTCCCGTGTCGCCTGTTCTTAGGTTTATGGGGGCCTGGCGCCATTTTCTAGTCTGACGTCATTTATCACGTGACCTTCTATAAATAGATTCCTCTTCTAAGTGTCTGATCACGTGACTTCCGCCAATCTCTATTCTATTACATAAGGTGCGAGTTGAGCCAGCAGAAAAGCAGGGAACTCCCGGCTATTCAAGATGGCCACTGCAGGGGGGAACAGTCCCTAATAACGACCCAGGGACTTCTCGACAGTCTAGGTTTACCAGCGATCATGTCACTTCCGGCAAATAAATGTGACACAAGCGGTGGTCGGCATCATGAATGAAGACGTTCGTCCGGTCTTTCTGTCCGTATTTACTGAATTCCAATAATAAATACATATTTAAAAAGCATGGCGTAGGTGAATTTTCATGGTGATCCGCCGGGTTTTGGCAGAGAAGGAAGTAGTACCGGTAGGCATGAATGACAAAATCTGTTGGGAGATTGGTCAGACGGCCGCAGCTTGTCCCTTGTCCCTGTGTCACTTAGTGTTGTTGTACACCATCCCTAGATAAATGACAGACAGATTCACTTAGTGTTGTTGTACACCATCCCTAGATAAATGACAGACAGATTCACTTAGTGTTGTTGTACACCATCCCTAGATAAATGACAGACAGATTCACTTAGTGTTGTTGTACACCATCCCTAGATAAATGACAGACAGGTTCACTTAGTGTTGTTGTACACCATCCCTAGATAAATGACAGGCAGATTCACTTAGTGTTGTTGTACACCATCCCTAGATAAATGACAGGCAGATTCACTTAGTGTTGTTGTACACCATCCCTAGATAAATGACAGACAGGTTCACTTAGTGTTGTTGTACACCATCCCTAGATAAATGACAGACAGGTTCACTTAGTGTTGTTGTACACCATCCCTAGATAAATGACAGACAGGTTCACTTAGTGTTGTTGTACACCATCCCTAGATAAATGACAGACAGATTCATCACCACAGTGGAGAAAGGCAGTGATTGAACATCTCTTTTAAAAAGGTATTTCCATTTTAAGAAACATAGTGGTATTTAGAATGCTCTCATACATTAAACTTAAAAGGCATGGCATTTACAAAGTGGCCACTGAGGACGTGTATGCCCGGGGGGGTACTTGAATTTTTCTGATATGGGTGTGCGGCTGGACCACTGACAACCCTTACCCTTGCTAGGGAGCTTTTGCTTCAAAAACCTACCCTTGCTAGGGCACTTTTGGCCGAAAAGTCCTAGTTTTGAAGAGGAAAAACACAAAATGTACAATGGATGAGTAATTTCACCGAGAAATTTTACCCATGTCCACAAATTTTAGCGAAAAAATGGGCAAAAATGGGACATTTTGGTGAAAAACAGTTCATTTTGGTCAAAAAGTGACCCTTGCTAGGGTGATTTTGTCAAAAGTAGACCCTTGCTAGGGACATTTTTCTCTGAGACAGGACCCTTGCTATGGAGATTTTGTTGAAAAACTACCCTTGTCAGCCGCACACCTGTGTATACAAAATATACTAAGTGCCCCCCCCCCTGGGCGTGTATGTAATCATCAGCATTCTGACACATAAGTGTGATTTAACGTGCGACAAAGATCAGAGACCTTCACTGGCTCAGAATCATATTTTAAATGTAGATTATTACAATAGGGGGCCTAAGCGGAAACGGATATATAGGAGGCACAAAAAGTATTTACCTGGGGATTCCATATATTGGACAAACAGCTGGCCTTGCATTATTTGAAAGCAGTCTTTTCGAAAACTTTTTCACCATGCAGGACATTCAGTCCTGCAGTTTGCCAATTTTGTAGGACCGTATAGATTTCTGCAGGACCGGAAACCAAAATCAAAGTCTTGCATACAGTATAGGATAATTTATTATTACAGTTAATACTAAAATAAAATGACTTTACACTGCCTAGAATATTAGGGTGTGCTCTTTGACTTCTAACTTCAGTTCTAATTGGAATATTTGAAAAATTCTTTCTGTTCTGAAAAGCCCAGAATCTGCAGAACAGCTGGTCTGGCTACACCAGTCATTCTGCTGGACCAGAGCCATTCTAGGCGGACATTGCCACTGTCCGGCAGGATTTGGCAAAGACTGTGAAAGTTATAATTCATAGACATGCATGTTATTTTTATATCTTTAATTTTGATTTAGAGAATGGCAATTCATTCTGAATGATTAGATACTTTACACATAACGTATGCAAATAAGTAGATCGTAATGCATATCACTTGTGCTTCTATTATTCCAAAATCTACAAAGTCATTAGTTTAAGCTGACTTGGGTAGTAAATGTAATGAACCACCAACAAAGAAAACAACATACCGTATTCGACCTTATTAGCGCCCTCCCCCTAATAAGCGCCCCCCTTTTTTTCAGATTTTCCCTAATTTTTTAAATATATTTTTTCTTAATATTCCTCCTATTTTGTTACTGTTTTTCGAACATTTATGTGACATGGAGTACTTCATACCTATGTAGGTTTAAGGTGAAGTCAAGAGTGAAGGCATTGGGGTCATTTAAACCTTGTAGAAGTCACTGAGAAGGGCCAGTAGGGGGGCACTTGTTAAAATGACTTTTTGAGGCTGATTTTCCAACTCAAAATGATATTTCAAGCCCCCAGGGTGCTTATTACGTCGAATACGGTAAACATAACTAAATAGAAGTACTTTCCTTGGTCTCTTGGGATTCCATGTATTGGACAATCAACTGGTATTTCATTATCTGAAAATTGCATAACTCATAAGCATGCATGTTATTTTTATGAAATGATTTTGAATAAGAAGATGCTAATTCATTGTGAAGCATCACATATTTTACATTGCTATGACGCATAGTGATGCATTTCACTTGTATTTCAATTCTACTAAAAATCTGCAGTCATGAGTATAATTTGCTTTGGGTACTAATGGTAATGACCACACTAATTTAGAGAGTAAAATCATCATAACTAAAAGGAGGTACTTTCCTTGGTCTGTATAAACCCTCTTGTTATTTTTGATGAAGATACATACAATAACGCCAATACCAATGAGGGAAGCTAGTCCCAGCCCTATTCCGACAACAAGAGCTGGAATGTTCAATCCTTGGTCTATAATAAATAGAAAGTGCTCTTAGTCACAGCCCAGTTAACAATAACACGTTATTTTACGTCAAAATAATGTTTAAAAACTGTATATAACGTCATGCCATAGTAAGCAGCCTTAGAGAAACGTTATATAATGTTATGAAATGTTGGATAACGTTTTTTGTTTACTGGGAAAGGCTTCTTAGAATTCGAACAGTGTTTGATTTGACATTTCAGCTGTTACAAATGTTCTTGCAAATGTATCTCTGATGGTTATTTACAATTGTAATTGTTGAATATTAAAAGAATCATATGGATGGAACATTACAACTCCTACTTTTCTACTTAATCTCTTACTTTCCCGCTTACTTTGTAACTTTTCCTCATTCACGGTTCGATCGCAATCTGTAAAAAGGGTAAAAACCTTGAGCCACAAAGAGTCGATCTTATTCAAATAACGTTTATAAAGAAGTCCATATATATCGGTTTGCTATAATGTCCTTACCATAGATAAGATAGATATTTTCCCGTTACTGTTGGTTAAATATAAATATACCTCATTTCGGAATCTACATACCACAGCTCCAGCCAATCAGCGAACAGCATTTTGACAAATGTTATCACATGTCAGCCACTGGCATGTGAGGGAGCGACCAAAAAAGCTCGTCTTCACACAGATCTGTGTAACATGCGTAACTGAGTGTACATCCACTGGGTTTTGCTAGTATAGTACAGTACTAAATTTGCCATAATCGGAACACATGTGAGATTTATATGACATTCCCAAAGTCTAGATGCTGCTAATAATTAAGGTTTATTAGCGAGTTTTTAGAGTAATATTAGAGTTTCTCACTTTCACATCCATCTGTGTAACATGCGTAACTGAGTGTACATCCACTAGTAGGACACCTTGCGCAGGATGCCCCATTGGGACAGGTGTTTGGAACGCAAGCTGTAAACAAAGTAAAGTCAAATATGACCATCAATGAAAGATCCTCAATTCTGATGAAAAAATACAAATCTGGTTTTGATGTTGCTGCTAAAGAGGCCATAGATTTTCATGTTATCAAATTCCCAGCAAACAAAAAATACTTCATAAGTCATTTTGGATACAGCCAATTTTCTAGCATTGGGAGGTGGGGGAGGGGGGGGGGGCTCTCAGGAAGTTGGGATGTTGGATAGTATACTGGGGCTACTCACTTGATTGTGTGCAAGCTGAGCAGGCCGCTGGTGGTTCTAGAAAAACTGAAAAATATCCTTTATTATTTCATAACATATTATATCCTAGCTATTGAATGAACTGTACACTTACTATCTATACAATTACGATTTGTTTCCATTGAATTACAGAAGAGGTTGAGCTATCTAACATTTTTGTTTACAGCACTTCAGCAATTAGTCAATCATTGTGATACTGGGGGGGGGGGGTAAAGCATGAGCTGATACCAAATCCAATTAAACAAAAAAAATTTGATCGGCAGGTGTTAACAGGTGTAGAGAAGAGAACCGAGTGACGGCGGCGGGGTCTGCCACGCATGAAGCCAATGGCGCCCCTAGTGAGTGAATACAGAACTACAGTATGGATGAACATATGAGGGTAATACAACTGTGTGTGAATATACCACCGTAATTCCAATAATGAATTACCGTCACTATATACATTTTGTGTTGGGCAAATAGGACAGAATGTACATACCATTCATTCCATGTGGATGGAAATCGAATGTATACTGATTTAAATTTTCAAATAAACACGTCCAAATCTTTAAAAAAAAAACAACAACAAAAACAACATACTGGGCAGTATCATGCAATCCTGGTACTGCAGGCAACATTTTAGAGTTACCTAAGTATGTGAGGCTTTAGCATGGGTAAAACGCTATATATATCACAGTGAAATGATACCAGGAAAGAAATGAATTCTATCTATAAATCATTTAACATAGGTGACCCGTTTTAACGAATTGGGTCGGAAGTCACAATTTAAAGAGCCTAGATATGGCCTCTTTAAGTAGTATAGGGTGGAAAAAATAAAATTTCAACTCCAATAATTCCCAAAATGATGGCCATAGGATTTATAATTGTATTGTATGATATAGCTGATATCTAAAATAAATGTTAATTATCTCATTTTAATTAAATTCCATCTAATTCAAAATAAATCATCAAAAATATCGACAAAGGGTCAAAACTGGCCAATATACTACATATGACATACCAAATGAAAGCTCTTGATGAGCTGTACACGAATATGGCAATATCAAAACATTTTTAATATACGACTTCTGACCCATTTCATTAAAACGGGTTACATATTATTAGAGTTTAACAGAGTGTGGAGTCTTACCTTGCGTGTGTACCACTACGACCACAGTCAGCAGGCATACCAAGTAGGCTGCTGGAACCCCCATCATCCTGTAAAGTAGGAGTTTCATATCAGCTTTTATTTTTTGGAAATACAAGATCTCCTATGCTTAAGTACTGGAATGGCCGTATTCAATGCCCCCCCCCCCATCGAATAGAATGTGGTCATATTCAATGGGCTAAGAAAAAGCTAAGACATCACACAGCAGGTGCTATGGACAGTGGCGGATCCAGGATTTCTAGAAGGGGGGGCCGAAACCTGGCTAACCTGGATTGACTGACTGTTCCCGCGCGCACCGCAAGCGGAGCGCAGTGCAGCGGCCATACTAGGGGGGTTTGGGGCATGCTCCCCCCCTCCAGAAAATGTTGATGATCTAGACTTGAAATAGGGTCTCCTCACACATTTTAGAACAAGATAATGACTCGGGTCTGTGTCTAGCCTTCATCATTTAGCTTGGAAAATGCCCCTCTCTCTCTTTCTTGCCCTCTTTTCTTCTCTCTTCTTCCCCCTGTAATAAACGATACTTTATAATTTTGTTAGATTATTAAGTAAAGAACCAAAGTCAACACAGTTTGGATCAAGTGTACAGGTTGCGAATCACAGGTTTATTCAGTAACCTAGACAGGCAAAGCTATATCAGTGCGAACTCCCTATAGAGTTCGGAGCGGGTCAGTAGGCTTGTAGCCGATACGATCACAGGGCCTCTGTCCTAGCGTGGATCCAGAGTGACCGACGAGTCCTATCAGATGCTGGCTATATATAGGCAACCAGCCTGCGCGCGCACACACAGACCGGAAGCCTATAGCGACCTCTGTCCATACCCCAAGCCCGGGGCAGATGCTGCCACCTGCCGTCGGGCTGAAGGGTTCGGATGGAGTTCGCAACGCAGCATCCAACAGAACCCGTCATATAAGGCTGTGTCTCACGACCTTGAGCCAATGTTTTTGTCTCTGACCGGGTGCCGTCTCTGACCAGGTGCCGTCTCTGACTGGGTGCCGTCTTTGACCGGATGTCACTTTGGGAGTTCAGTTATGTTCTACCAACAGCAGGAGGCTAATAATAATTACATAACAGCTGCCATAAAGTTTTTACAAATCCTTATACATATGAGTATAGGTTAAAATTTAGAAAGCATCTTTTTCTGACCCGAGGTCAGAGACGGCACCCGGTCAGAGACGGCACCTGGTCAGAGACGGCACCCGGTCAGAGACAAAAACATTGGCTCAAGGTCGTGAGACAGAGCCATAAAACCCATATAACCCTAGCCCCTACACCCCTTTTTTTTCTTTTTTTTTGTGGGGGGGGGGGGGTCAAGGCCCGTCGGGCCAACCCCTGGATCCGCCAATGATGGAGCCTCGAACATACAACCCCATACGTCTGAGGCGAACACGCTACCACCTCAGCCACTCCCCATCCCCTAAGTAGAAATATGCAAAATGTATTAATCTTAATCATATTGCTGATAAAGTTTGATATAAATTGTGAAAGCGATAATTGGCGATGTTCATCAAATCAACCAATTTAAGTAATTTCTCATAACTGTTTGCATTAATCCTTCAACAGTAGTAAAGTCAACATAATAATCAATGCAAACACCTAATAAACTGAATTTTCACTAAATTTACATTGTGGAGGCTGTGTCTCACGACCTTGAGCCAATGTTTTTGTCTCTGACTGGGTGCCGTCTCTGACCAGGTGCCGTCTCTGACCGGGTGGCGTCTCTGACCGGATGTCACTTTGGGAGTTTAGTTATGTTCTTCCAACAGCAAGAGACTAATAATAATTACATAAGAGCTGCCACAACGTTTTTACATATCCTTATATATATGAGTATAGGTTAACATTTAAAAAACACGTTTTTCTGACACCAGGTCAGAGACGGCACCCGGTCAGAGACGGCACCTGGTCAGAGACGGCACCCGGTCAGAGACAAAAACATTGGCTCAAGGTCGTGAGACACAGCCTGAATCTTTTGACCTGATTATCTCTGGTCCAGGATTAGACCAGTACGGCCTCTCCGCGTCAGCGGAGAGGCCTGCCGACTTGTAAAGACCAAAATCGACATGCACTGCTCCCTACCTGCATGCACTGCTATGGGCTTATCCGTGGGTGTAGTTCAGGGTAGTTATGGGGTGGGCTAAATGACTGTAGAGGGTGGGTAGGCTCTGCAATAAATAATCCAGGTTTTGACACTGTGAACTGGGCTTTGCCTTCTTAAATGTTTTGGCATCCATTACAGGAAGTGTGTCTGCACATGAACAGGGGAAGTGCCCTCTGTGGCCCTCTGAGTGTAAACAAAGCCCCAGGCCATGTGGAACCAATGATGCATGACCTGCCCTAAAATGGAAGCACTGTTTGCCAGACAGTGTTTCCCAGGGGGGGGGGAACTCCTTTGTGTTGTATTCTGTGAAGGCCTGTGCCTAACACTGCCCCTCCTACTGCCCATGCTGATGGATCTAGGGTCCCTGTCATGCTTCATTGGGCAAGGCAGCATGGTCATGTTTACTTCCTGCCTCACTCTTTGCACATGCCCAGAACCCCCAGAAGGACACTTCCAGTTCCAGCAAACAGGGCATGGACTACCAAAAATGAAATGTCCTGACAGCTTCTTTCCATTTATGACAACCAGACTGATGATACAGCAAAATTGAGTAGGTAGGAACAGAGGAAAGGTGTTGGTGATGGTAATGAATCACAGTTTAATACCAAGGACCCTGGTTTATCCAGTTTGAAGAATGTGTAAAGTCATTTGCCAGATAAGCCTACCCAAGTCTGCACGGCGCTCGTCGCTGACTCCGAGCCAACTGTACAAGACGGGCGCCGTGTACCCGGCTAGGCCAGGATGTGCGAGATATGACTGATTAGGTGAAAACGTCTCACAAATAGATTATACTAAAAACAGGGGAAACCCTATGAAGTTATGAATACTTTTGGTTCCTTTTAGGTTGTGATATTATTCAATATGTTGTTATATGATGTTAAAGGGCCCGGCAAATGAGACTGGAGGAGAGTGGATCATGCAGTTCCTAACTGTGCCACTAGTAGTAGTAGTAGTAGTCTACATGGATATATCCACCCCTGTGGTTATAAATACTTTTCAACCAGTTGACCCAGCCTGGTCAGGTGAAATTGGTAGGGGAACCATGAATCAGGCTTGGCTTGGTATGAACGATTCTATAAGACCATGATAAAGCTATCATAACCTCCTAAAAGTAATCATTAAACTAGGCTTCTAGGGATACACAATGCAGAAAGGAATCCTTGTGTATTTAGATGTTTATTTTAAACCGAATACATGGGATGTGGTTTATTTAAGGGGGAGTATACCATCTTCTGTGGACACACTAGTGGCAGTCTAGACAGTCAGTACACTAGTGGGTATCAATAGTACACTACCACTGGCATAGACCAGTGAAACCTATGTGGAGCAGTGAACTGCTGGAAGGCAACAACCAGCATCCTATTTCTTGGTTGCCTGAGCCTTATTTTTGGGGTACAACCCTACAGGGCTAGGACATGCCTGGATCTCAGGGATTGTGCTTGGGTGATTCTAAATTTAACTGAAGTGTTATATAAACTCAACAAGCCTGGCTGAATTTTTTATGATGTAGGAAGAGAGGTACATCTCTTTAAAAATTGGAAGCAATCACGAAATGCCCTCACCTGTTCCTGGACCACAACATCATAATAATCATGATTGGGTCAATAAGGCAATTGGTTTACTCTATACTCACACCCACTGAGGTGATTGGGTGATCATGTTAGCAGGGTCTGTCAATCATGGCTCAGCCTGGCCAGTACTCCAAATGCCCTCCAAAGCCCTTACATTACTACCCCCGACATACCTGCCCCACTCACCTGCCTGACACGAACACCCTCACAACACTACTACAAGCGGTTCCCACAGGCCTAGAATAACTCCAACTCTGGATACCAGTTGTATATGCACATGGGTTTTGTTGACACCTATTTGATGATTGTCTGGGTTCTATGATAGATAGAAAGAAAATTCCCAAAGATTTGGAAAATGTTTCTCACGTTCTACACCATAGAAGAAAAAAGATTGATCATTTGAAAAATTCTCAGTATTTTCTGGCGTCTCCTACTATATTGACCTTCTGACTGGAACCATACTGACCAGTGAGACATTACATTGTATGTCTCCCTGATAATTCACTCTTTGCATTCTGGGTAGCTAACTACGCTGGCTACCTGCGTGTAGTATAGTACACGCAGGTGTAGGCCAGTTAGCTCTGTGAGCCAGGCGGGATCAGGCCTGGCCAGAATTTGACGCACAGTTCTGTTGTCCAGCCACAGGTGGCGAATTGCATTATGTAAAGCACAGTGGAATACAGAAGTGTCACCTAGCAGAAAGGGCCTGAACCTGGATGATTGACAGGCAATATATTGCTGTTCACTTGCGCCTATGAAGCATCGCGGAACCAGGCGCGGGACTAGCGTAGGTAGCTAACCACTAGCGGATAATGTATGCATAGATCATTGGGCCAACCCCCTCCCCTTAACACCATAACAATGAACTTGCCCTGTAACTTATCGCCAATACCAGGTACATATGTACAGGTTGTGAATAGCCACTCTACTGTACCTCACCCCTCACCCTATTCACTGGGCTATAATCACTGTTGAGTACTACTCTGAAACTGAAGAGTATTACCATGTCAGGCCTCATTGCCTGCTGCTCAATACACCCTATACCTCCTCTCTAATCCAATTATTTATTAAAATTTAAGGCACTACTTTCATGTGTCTACCGTTGATGCATAGAGTGAATTTGAGTGACAACATACCGGCCATTGACGTGTATGGTCACTCCGGGAGTGTGGACTAGAACTACATGACACACAGACACCTACCTGCTACAATCCCTCTGTAGTAGAACACTAAGTACTCCAACCACTACCAGCTACCAAGCGGCTTCATAACTCGTCTGGGGCTGTTATTGACGTGGAGCCTTAAAGCTTGACCCTCGTGGTTGAAGTGAGGCCAAAAGCACTTTTGGATATAGTTCAGTTTTGATTCACAAGAGGGCTCTTAAGGGCTGGGAGCTCAGTTCTTACAGGCACAAGATAGGGTGAATATGTTGTGGCTGGACAATGCTCAGGTCCCCTGTCCAAACACTGCTGCCCTCTGGTGGAAGTGTTATTTTAGTCTATGTATGGAAAATGCTAAACTTATTCCCTGATGGCCCAGCTTTAACTAGGGATCTCAAGTCGCATGTATCCATAATAGAGCTCTAAACATAGGGTATTATATTGATGTATACACACACATAAAATAGAATGCCTCTTTGTATTTCTGGTCTGTTTACATGTAACAACACCAAATAAAATGAGCCTACTACCAATGTAAAGAGCAAATGTTTGGCTATCTGTAGAAAATTAATGCTAAGGTGAGCTTTAAATAATGAATGTGTAAAGTATATTTATCTTACTTCTTAACGGCATCATAACTCATCTGGAGCAGTTATCGAAGTGGAGCCTTAAAGCCCCAGTGCCCCTATATATAGGGCTAAGTACCTGTCCCAGCTCCACTCCGACTGCCGCTGGAGGGGTACCGATATCTGCGCCTTTAACTAGGGATATCAAGACGCATGTATCAATGTTTACATATGAAATCTGTGGGGGTGAGTCTGTACAGGATCAGAGCTGTCCAAAACACTTTAAGGGCCGCATATTGCTTCACCCTTTAAGGACGGCAAAGTGCATTAATGCATCATGCCTTGGTTGTCATGATGCATGAGTGCAGCCCTGGTGAGTAACTCGCCTGTGCTGCATTCAAACATCATGTCGACACTATGGGTTTTAGAGACTCCTGATGTGTTGGCATGATGCGCCATGCAGCCCCAATAAGTAACTCGCCAGTGCTGCATAGGTGCATCATGACGACACATTTCATCGTTTGGTGACATCCGTCTTAAAGGGTTAAATGTGATGTTGCATTTGGTCAGCATGATGAATGAATGCTGCCCTGCTGATCCTGTATGGTCCACATGGTGTTTGGATGCAGCACTGGTGCATCAGGGTTGCATATATATGCATGATCACAACAAAGGCCATAATGTATTATTGCACTATGCAGCCTTTGAAGAGTTAACCCTGTAAGAGGCAGATCTGTCACAGTTTAACCTCCCACACCAAGTATTGAGCACAGACACTATAAAGAATCACAGTAACAGCTCAGTACTACACATAATTAGATACACAGCTAACATGGTGAATGGACAATCTGTCAGCTGTTGTAGTCTGGTTGCCAAACTGGCATATTTGTCTGAGGCATGTAGAAAATGAAGTATGTAGAGACCTTGAACAATTCAACCTTCAATATCCCATTATATTATCATTATTCAAGAAAAAATTCAAGAAAAAGTCTGAATTGATCTTGAGCTTGAACCACTTATAAATAAATACTAACAAAGTATGACAGTGCGTCCTTATACCTATATTATTTGGTGTTGAAATAAAAAATCTAGACATATAAACAGCAGAGATGTAGATCTTTCTGAATGCAATCTTTTTCCAGGGGGCCATTTTGGAAAAATGTCTTCTATGGAATTCCAGAAGCTTGGCAAAGTGTGTGATTGTATTTGGGGGTTTATGAGTCAGAATTACCAAAAACTGCTGTACCGTACTAAAACTACCATGAAAATAGTTTTATAAGCACCCAGGGCGCTTATTACATCAAATACGGTATGTCATTTACTGTGAGGTCCTAGCAGATGGTGTTCAGACTATTAATGCTATAGTTGTTCCCAAATCCTTCCGAAGGAAGGCTCTGGTAACAGCCAAATGACCTTGAACTTTGGATTTAGCTGGGTCTGGGCAACCCCTGCTGGTAGGCTGGAACCAGCGAACAGGAACAGGAAATGGAACCAGAATGTATGATGGTAGGTTTAGGTAAAAATGAAAATGGCCTGAACGCCCTACACCTAAGCACACGTTTCAGTTTGCCCCCACTGATGCTGAAAAAGAAAAATGTAAATTCTAAGCATTGTATCCATTGTAGATCTAAAGAATATTCATGCATACTTCATGTCATGTTTAAAGTGCAGATAGCAACAATTGGTTAAAAGCTACATATATATATAGCCTATAAGATACCGGTATGTTGCTATAGCTTATAAGATTATGGTATGTTGCTATAGCCTAAAAGGTACCGGTATGTTACTATAGCCTAGAAGATGCTGGTATGTTGCTATAGCCTACAACATACCGTTTTGTTGCCATAGCCTACACGATATGGGTATGTGGCTATAGGCTAACGTTGACAGCAAAATGCTAGAGGGAATAGGAAGTTTGGGCACATGCTTTTCGCTAATAATTGGTGCAAAAGTAGAACCTACTAACTTTTGACTAATATTTGAGATTCCTTATTTTCAGTGTAGTAGAATCATTGCCTAACACTACAATATTTGCAGGTAGCATCACTTCCATGAGTCAATGCGTCAGAAATATTTATGATGAATTTAAACTAAGCTTTCCTGGTGTCCTGAAATATTTGGTTTGCAGATGGCATTAAGGCAGGCTAATGATATGGATTTGTCTGTGGATCCACATTGTCACTGTGTTCTGAGCTTTTAGCGAAAGATAATGCTTCAGCTTCAGAGCATGCTTCAGCTAGGTAGGGAGCTTTACATGTCGCATTAGAACTTTGTGGGCGTTTTGCATTACCAAACAATAGTGGTCACATTGTTCTGCTAATTAGTTGTTTACTACTTACTTTGACTCCATTATAAGGGGCCTAGTTCTCTACCTATATCAGGAGGTCAGATATAGTGCATGGTCAGTATGGAGAATATATCGCTCTACAATAACCATTCACTCTATCAGAACACTACAAACTACCTCAACATTCCAGATACACAACATTCTCATGTATTACAGCTAAACATAATCATTACTTTAGGTTCTGTCAGCATAGGAATAGTGCTGAATAGTCTCATCATCATTGTGATAGTATTTGGCTCACTCCTAAAGACATCAGTCTTTATGATCCTGCTGCTAGTTTTAGCCATTGCTGATAACACAACACTCATATTTTATATTTTGAGTGAAATGTATAATTTTCTTCCCTTCTCAGAGTCCCAGTGGGTTTGTAGTATAGTTTGGTTAATGTCATACTTTCCCGCTACCGTTTCCTCTTGGCTGGTTGTGTTTATATCCTCTGAGCGTTACATTGCTGTATCATATCCATTGAAGGCACATATTTATTGCACAAGAAGAAGAACATATGTTGCCATTTTAGCTCTGCTTATTATGATTTCAATTGTTGCTATTCCAATATCATTTACTTCCTATATTATCAAGGAAAACACAATGCACATTTGTCTGCTTTTTAAATATTCATCTCTGCTTGAAACAGTCTTCATACTTTTTGCTGTATCAATGTATAGCATCATACCGTTCTGTTTCATATCCATCCTGAATATTCAGATAGTCAGGAAGCTAATTTTACAAAGAGGCTTTAGAGCCCAACAAAAACAGCAAAATTCTACTGCGCAAAGAAAACTAATCATCATGATGCTGACCGTATGCATTGTCTTTATAGTGACAACTTTACCAAATGGAGTTAATCACATTTTGTTTGCCATAAACAAATATAAAGGTTCACTAGTTATACTGACAGACGATTTGTCAGTATTTATAACAAAAAGGTTATGGATCATTAATAACTCAGTGAATTTCTTGTTGTACTGCCTGACGGGGTCTGTGTTCAGGCAGACCTTCCTCCGTCTGATACAATGTGGTAGGACACACAGTTCTACAAGGCCTGGTCAAAGACCATGTACAACAGTGCAAGAAACAGTCCTTTAGGTTGTGCATAGTGCATCCCTGTATGATGAGGACATTTTGGAATTGAAACAATCTCCTACACCTAATTGTATATCAAAAATTTATGCTACCTAGAAGGGAAAGTGACAATCTTGTCTCTTAAAGATCCATGTTTATAGATACCATTTGCTTCTACTTAACTACCATTTGTATATAATGTATTTATATGTATATTGATGTTAAATTTAAGCATACTGTGGTTTGTTTAAATTGTTTTCACCTTATGCGTGGATGGATTGGTGGAGACTGAACATATAGATGTTCCACTCAGTGTGCACTCATGGATCATGCCGGGAGTATATAAGTGCCCAAACTTCATCTGCCTAATAGGAGACTGCCCCACATGCTAATGCATGTATGATGCCCCTTAACTATAGCACTGAAGGATGCAGGTAGTCGGTGGACTCTCATGTAAACAGTGTAGACTCATCATTGAGAAGATACAACTTCTGGTTGTATTGTATGAATAAACTGTTCTTAAACTGGTACTGGTCTAGTGTTTGGTTATTATCTATCAATCAACTCAAGAGATAAAGCCATACAAAAGGGAACCACATACTACCATTGAATCTGTTTATGGGCAATTGTAGGGAATTTTTGAGCCCTAAACAGTGGACTATGCCACTTGAAGCATATTTAATTTGCTCGAATGCAAATATTCTTGCAGTGCTGGCTCCTAGAAGTAGAATCAATTGTGCAATGCTTAAGGATATTATCCTTGTTTAGATATGTCAGACTTGGACACAGGGCGACATGCGTTCAAGTCTCCACTTGGCAACCAGTTTGCTTAGGCTATGACCTCCCCTGCTCTGGGCATACAACATATTGAAATCCTCCTCTACCGTTCTAGTCCTGTCCATCTCACAGTAAAATGATTTAATGTGGGTTGTAAAAGCACCATCACCTCAGTAAAGGTGTAGGGGTGAGAATTCTACCTTCAATCATTCCATTATTACTGTCTTTGGTCATAAAGCAAACTGGATAACCAACCACCAACTGCCGAACTGAATCCGTTTATAGAGTCCTGGTCAAGTCTGCTGTAAAACAGTATAAGAAACATTCTCTTTAAACCATGCCTGTAATAAGAAGCCTGTAAAGTTGAATCATTTCGTATATCCAATGGTATACTAGAGCTGCATTATGCTACATCAAAGAATAGTGCAAGCAACAGTACTTTAAAGTTACTGACCCAAACTCCTCAGTTATGCAGGTTGGTGGCTGAGGAAGGACAAATCAGAAAGTTCTTAATATGTTTAAACAAGTTTGTTCCTTTTGAAAGGTATATATCTTGGCTCCTTGGAACACTTTTTGATACATCTCTAACCATAGCGGTTGATTTTTTATTGTCTTGCCAACTGGATTGTCCATTTTCGGGTGACTCCTGGACCAAAATAAGGACCTTTAGGATCCCTTGTTCAGCCTACTTGGCACAGTACTGGCCTAAAAATCTGCTATTTTACCTTATTCCGGTCCTGGAGTCACCCGAATGACTCCGGGACCAAAATAAAATATTATATAAATGTAGGGTGAATTAGTGGAATCATCAGATTTCTGCTTTAGAGGGAGTGGGTAGGGAGCAGGGACAATAAAGATGACTAAAATATATTGGATATTAACAATTCTGCGTGGGTTTTACTATTATCAGGGAGGCAAGTGACTCCGGGACCAAAATAAGAGGGTGACTCTGGGACCGAAATAATGTATTGCAAGACACATTTGCTCCTGGAGGCTACAGCATTGGATTTTTTTCAAATTAGAAATTTTCAAAAGAAACAATAGTTACCTCACAATCTGGGGTCCAAGGGATTCTGTTTGGATCTTCTTTATTTACTGTATAAGGGTATTAAAATGGAAGGACCTTTGAAAATTTTGCTGCCAATACACACTTAAATGGCTGTGGAGAAAAAAATATGGTACATATCAAGTGAAAACCTCATGAATCAATTGACTATACCGTAGGCCTAATAGAAAATAATATTTGAGATGGGTTGTTGTTTCCTCAGTAGACATGGGAGACATGTAAAACATGTCATCTTTAGCATTTTTGACATTTTTAGGGGTGTTTAGGGCTTTGGAGGGCCAGAAAACGAAAGATTTTGGACCAATACCCAAAAGAAAGAAAATTCCTGAAAGTTTAGGATGTTTTCTCACATATACCATTGTTATTCTGTCGGGGTATAATGTTGAAAAGGGCCAGAAATAGCCAAAACTGCATAACTTTGTACCTACTGTAACAGGTCAGTGAAAACGTTGAGCCCCACGGGGAGTCGAACCCCGGTCCCTCCGCTCCGGAGTTGAGAATGCTACCGCTGCACCACAGGGCCAGCTGCTTCTCACTGCTCTGCTATGGTACTTGAGCTACCACAGGCGGGCAATGCGCTCTCCACGCACGCTCGGGCTGCCCCGAGCGATACGTGCCCGCTACATTACTCCCCTTCAGACTTTTGCTAGGTCCGCGGACAGACATGTTACTCAGCAATCTGTGATCAAAGCTAATCCCTTACTTAGAATTAGCCGGCGAAGCCAGTCACCTACCCTGAAGATGTGTCTTTGGACGCACACATAGCACAAGCTGAAACCGCTCAGACTTCTGCCAGGTCAATGGAGGTCACCCGGACCTCCTAGCAGAAGCTGAACATGCTCAAGCACCACAACCCAGGTTTTGAATCCTGGTCACCGGCAACAGTGTAACAGGTCAGTGAAAACGTCGAGCCCCACGGGGAGTCGAACCCCGGTCCCTCCGCTCCGGAGTTGAGAATGCTACCGCTGCACCACAGGGCCAGCTGCTTCTCACTGCTCTGCTACGGTACTTGAGCTACCACAGGCGGGCAATGCGCTCTCCACGCACGCTCGGGCTGCCCCGAGCGATACGTGCCCGCTACACTACTATGTCAGCTAATTTTAGGTGGTTTTCCCGTTTTAGGTTGATCACATGATCCATATAATTGCGTGCAGGTATGGAAATTTGGCAGGCTCTCACTCATCATTTAGCATAATAAAACTTCAATATAATTATTGTCACAAATGAATAACTGTCCGGCTCACAGAAATCAAGACCTGTTATGGTTGCATCGTGTAATCATTGGATTTTGCCTGCAATCACAACACAACAAGTTGTACATAACCACTACATTCAGTCTATTCTTACCTGCAAATTAGAAGAGAAAATTGATACCATAACGAATGATGTCAAACACAAGGAAAATGGTTAAAGAAAGCAACTGCAGTGTTATTTTATTACTTCATTTTGGGGCGTTTTAATTGATAATGTATATCTAAATCATACTTTATATCACCTGTCTGTATCATGGACACACTTTAAATTTGAAGCGGTCCTGTGCGCCAAATAGTATAGTCATACTCTATTATGCCATTTTATTGATCTCGGGAATGGTGGGCATTCCCCTATCTCAAATCAACAGATATTTGATTTTAGTGCTGCTTAGGAAATTTATGAGGAATTTTACAACCAATCTTTCGGATTTCCTAAAATGTTTGCAGATGGTATTAAGGCACGCGGGTGTCTGTATGATCTATATTGTTTCTGTGTACTAAGCTTTTAACGATAGATCATTACTGTATCACCATTCATGACCAAGCTTGCTTCAGCTAGGTTTAGAGATTTCCAAGCAGCATTGGACCATTACAGTTTTAGTCATTGACAAATACTATACTTAGAGACCAGGACCCATTGTTCTGCTAATTTATTGGAACCTACTTATTTTGACTCCATTAGAAAAGGTTGAGTTCTCTACACAGATTTGGAGGTTAGGCAGAGTCAGTATGGAGGATATAACAGCAAGCCAATCACAATACAATAACCATTCATTCTACCAGAACATGACAGACTACCTTTCCATTCCAGATAGACCAAATACTCATGTCCTGCGACCAGATAACATTTTGAAATTAGGTACTGTCAGCATAGGAATAGTACTGAACAGTCTTGTCATCATTGTGATAGTATATGGCTCACTCCTAAGAACATCTGTCTTCATGTTACTGTTGCTTGTGTTAGCCGTTGCTGATAATACAACATTATTATTTCAGATTTTGATTGAAATACATAATTTTCTTCCCTTTTTAGAGTCAACATGGGTTTGTGACATAGTGTTCCTAGTGTATTTTTCTGCTACTGTTTCCTCTTGGTTGATTGTGTTGATATCATCAGAGCGTTACATTGCTGTATTCTATCCATTGAAGGCACACATCTATTGCACAAGAAGAAAAACTTTCTTTGTCATTTTAGTTCTATTTATTGTGATTTTCATGGTTGCTCTTCCAATATTGTTCACTACCTACATTATGGAGGAAAACTCAATACATCTTTGTCTTCCAAAGTATTCAGCACTGCTTGGGACATTGTATAAACTTGTTACCTCATTGGCGTACAGTATCATACCCTTCTGCATCATATCCATCCTGAATATTCAGATAGTCAGGAAGCTAATTTTACAAAGAAGCTTCAGAGCCCAACACCAGCACCAAAATTCTCATGTTCAGATAAAACTGATAGTCATGATGTGGACTGTATGCATTGTCTTTGGAGTGACAACTTTACCAAATGGAATTTTTCTTCTTTTGGTGTCCATAGATAAATATGCGGGTTCAACATTTATACCTACAGTTAATCTAGCAGTACTTATAACAAAGAATTTATGGATCGTCAATCATTCTGTTAATTTCTTGTTGTACTGCCTGACGGGGTCTGTGTTCAGGCAGACCTTCCTCCGTCTGATACAATGTGGTAGGACACACAGTTCTACAAGGCCTGGTCAAAGACCATGTACAACAGTGCAAGAAACAGTCCTATAAATTTTGGATAGTGCATGCCTGTATCTTGAGGACATTGTTGAATCGAAACAATCCTGTTCACCAAACTGTATATCAGAACTTTATTATGCTACCTAGAAGGTGTTCGGTATATGTTTGGTTTGGGGTCATAATTGGCTACTTTAACATTATTAGTTAGATGCTATTGTTACAAGGCCAATAACTGGAAGATCCAGTGATTAATCTATGTCTCAGATAAAGCACTCGCTTAATGTAAAAATAGCCTGTACAAATTCTATTCAAACAGGAACATGAGAGTCAAGTACAGGTAAAAGTGTTTTATTAACTGTCAAAAGATGAGCAGCTCGGGCTCCACCAGTGATTAGCACTACTGATGTTATGTAGGACTAGATCATCAATTCAAAGAGACACAATTAGTCATTCCATCAAATTAGTTCTCTCATTCAGGTGAAGTAAGTAACAGAATCAGTAACATAGTGAAACGAAGTTCAAGAGTGAATATGATCAGAAGGTTTTCCATTACCTTTTGGAACAGGAATTCTCTCAAGACTTTAAGTGAGTAAAAATGCTGAACCATTGGATTTGGACTCTACACAATCGTGTTAGGTATAGTCACCCCCCTTTCTAGAGTGGTGACAAAAGAGTCTCACCCAACTCGCGTCATAACCACGCTAATTTGGACAAATGCCTAAATACAGTTGTATATTCTGATACACCATGTCTCCTCTTTAGAGTTTATATATCGTGAAAGATTTAACAACCATTCTTTTACCTCACCATTCCGGGTTTGACACGACCATCAATGATGATATTTCTTGGGTTGGGAATATTCTCCTCAGAAACTTCCACATTTAGTTTGGTCTTCAATGTCGCCTTACAATGTTTTTCTATTGGAGGAGCCTTTGCCTTGGATTTTGAAGGTTGTTTTCCCCTGTTTCGATGGTTAGAAGCATATGATGGCATACAGCTACTGTGATGAAATATCACAAACCCACCGTAAGTCATGCTCTGTGAGGTCCAGGTATATAGGCCAGTTCTGCAACTGGATTATGTGGCGCTGCACCTGAAGTGGGGCTTCTCCAGATGCATGTATCCATGTTTATGTGTGAAGTTGTCTGTGGTGATCAGTGCATACATAATATAACCTGTACAAAGCACTTGGTAACCGTTTAACCATCCCACCACCAGATTTCTCGGTTGTTTTGCAAAAATATTGAAAAAAATATAAATATACCTTTTGGCATAGCTTCTCTTCGAAGATTATTTTTAAACTCAAATGGAATTTAGGATGTGAAAGGGGATGTCATAAGCTTTAATATGATGCCAAACATGGGGTGCTCCAACTAGGACTTGTAAGAAAATATTTTCACCAATTTTGAGTAATACTTTCTTGTGTAGCTCAGTAAATTAGGGGTGTGGCCGCTATAGTGACCTCCTGGCGTTGAGAGGGTTAAGGGACGCACATTGCTTAAGGTTGATCGCTACTCTTAACTTTGTATCCATGAAATGTCCTGTTTTTTCCCCCAAAGTTAGCTTATATTATTTAGAAATGGAAAATGGAAAAAAAATGGGGGGGTCCCAAGCTACTTTTTTTATTACAGATTTTTGAAAAAAAAGTATTCTCTAATTTTGCCAAAAAATGCAAAAAAATGGGAAATGTTCATGATTTTTTTTCTTAGTGAACCAATGTCCGCACCAATTTTATATTTCACATGTATATTCCTCAGTTATGTCCTTTAATGGGAAAAATTAAATTATGGTCCAAAAATGTACCTTTTTATGAAAAAACGTGATGGTTTTATGACGATTATTCAAATTTAATGCATAATTCTTCAGCAATATCTAAATATCACTGAAAAAAATCCATGAACTTTTTTTTTTATTTTTTCAAAAATTGTTCAGATCAATAGCTCACATTCCTAAGTAATTTGGATAGTTGGTCCCGGGCATATTTTAATAGTTTTGGGCCTTTGAAGTTAGAAAATAGGACACAAACTGTCTAAACCACATATTTAAAGGCCAAAATAATGGATAAAAGGCCAAGGATCAGGGTGAAAAATGAATATATTTTATACTCTCAGTTGTTTGAAGCACATTGATGAGATCTATATCAATCTAGATAATGATTCATTGGTAAATAATTCCAATGTTCTAATTTATGATAATAATAGCAAATATCACTGCCTCTAAATATATCAAAAATTCTAATTGCAATAAAATGCTCAATTTTCCTCGAAATTGTCCAATTTTTGGATATGGCTTAGTGTGCACGTATATATATCCAGGTGTCCAATATTAGAGCATTCTGACAGTTTAAAGCTATATGCGCATAGAGCTGCGCAGTAGTCCATATTCAATGAGTAGCGATCAACCTTAAATATAATGACACAATTGGGCACCATGATACAGCCCATCTTGTCCCATATGAGTATAAAAGCGTGTCCTTGTGTATATATTATTTGGTGATGAAATTTTCGAAAAATAAACAGCAAAATTATTTTTTGAATGCCATTCTTTTCCCGTGGGCCATTTTGGAAAATACCTTTTACAATATTTCCCCGGCTTGGCACCGTATGTTATTGTGGTCAGGGGATTTCATGATTCAGGATCACCAATAACAACTGTACATAATTCATTGCGTGTTCCTAGCTGATGGCCTTCCCCAGTGGGCACAAAATTCTGGTCAACGTTGATTCAATGTTGAGTCAGCATTGAATCAACATTGACAACCATTTATCAATGTTGATTCAATGTTCTGTGCCCACTGGGTCAGACTATTAATGCTAGACTAACAATAATTAATATAGTTATATCTAGAGTTATAACACACCTGGTTGGAGGAACAAAAGAAACAACCCTGTATAACCTCTATAGCCGGTCACCTTCTTTATTCTACCTAGTACAGCAATGCATACAGATTACATATGTTTAAAGCCTTGATGCTACCGACGGCATATGCGTGGCGTAAGACTGTGGTACGCCACGCTGGTGTGAGCGTGGCGTACCACAGGCACCCAGCCTCATATCATGACAACATTGAACAAAAATAATGTAAAACTAGGTAGACTTATAAACTTATAAAGCCACTTGTGGGTCCGAGGGGCCCATGGCGTGGCGTACAATGCGTCATATGCCAATCGCGTGGCGTTTTACGTTAGTAAGCAACCATCTTGTCCCATATACTAACACTATACGCTTATAATATCCTCATGGCGATCTTTCTCTACAAAAGTCAAGAGTAACTCTTCGATTGCCAGATTTTTGAATCTGCAATGATTCTCCTTTTTAAGCTAGGATAAACATCAGAGTTATTTGATCTTAGTTCGTGTAAAGATTATTCCTTACAGTTATATCTCCTATTTTATTTGTAGTTACTGATGCATTTTTCTTCCTCATGTGTCTGATGTCTGATGTCCTCCCCAGCGATCCATTTATTTCATTTTGAGTCCAGGCGTTTTATAGCTTTTCCTCATATTTTCCCATAATGTTTGCCCATGGCATTAGTGCATGTAAATGATACATTTGTGTTTGGATGGCCTATACTGTTGCTGTGTGTGTTGCTTTTAAGGTTCGATAATGTATCATGGTTCATGACAGTGCGTGTTTTACACAATTCTGGAGATTTTAAAAGAACCTCATCTGTGCCGTGATTCAGTTGTAGTTGCTGTGTGAGCATTTCAGTCACTCATGGAAGCACAACTTGGACACATTTTCAAGGAACCATCATTCTAATAATTATTTGTAAAATAATCGCCTTGACTCTTTTACAAACTGCTTTATTCTCTACATAGACCTGGTGGTCAGATTGTGTGGTCAGTATGGAGCATATAACAGCAAACCAATCACTCTCCAGTAACAATTCATTCTATCAGAACAGGACAGACAACCCTCTCATCCCAGATATACCAAATACTGATACCTTCTCACTCGAAGTGATTATGAAATTAGCATCTGTCAGCATAGGAATAGTGCTAAATAGTCTCATCATCATTGTGATAGTATTTGGCTCACTCCTAAAGACATCAGTTTTTATGATACTGCTGCTAGTGTTAGCCATTGCTGATTTTACAGCACTCTTATTTTATATTTTGGGTGAAATATATCATTTTCTTCCCTTCTCAGAGTCACCATGGGTTTGTGATATAGTTCGTTCAATGTCACACTTTCCCGCTACTGTTTCCTCTTGGTTGATTGTGTTGATATCATCAGAGCGTTACATTGCTGTGTACTATCCATTGAAGGCACATATTTATTGCACAAGAAGAAAAACCTTCTTTGCCATTCTGGCTCTACTTATTATGAATTCTGTTGTCACTCTGCCGACTACATTCAATTCCCACATTATGAATAAAAACGATAAACGCATTTGTATAACTTTTGGACCATCAGCCCTGCTTGAAACACTCTTTTTAGTTCTCACTGTATCAGTGTACAGCATCATTCCCTTCTGTATCATATCCATCCTGAATATTCAGATAGTCAGGAAGCTAATTTTAATAAAAGGGTTTAGAGCCCAACACCAGCAACAAAATTCTGCTGCTCACAAAAAAATGATTGGTATGATGTTGGCTGTATGCATAGTCTTTGCTGTGACAACCGTGCCAAATGGAGTTATTTTTCTTTTGTTCTTCATTAGCAAATATACAGGTACACCATTTATGTCTCCAGACAATCTAGCTGTGCTTATAACTAAGGATTTATGGATCATCAATCACTCAGTGAATTTCTTGTTGTACTGCCTGACGGGGTCTGTGTTCAGGCAGACCTTCCTCCGTCTGATACAATGTGGTAAGAGACAAAGTTCTACAAGGGCTGGTCAAAGATCATGTACAACAGTGCAAGGAACAGTCCTTTAAATCTTACAACATATTTCTGTTTTGTTTGTTATTAAACCTAGCATATGATAGTCCTATCTCTTAACCATTGAAACCAATACGCCCACTCCAGTGGTGTATTGCACCAATACGCCCACCCGGTGGGCGTATTGGGAAAGGTCTCGTGGCCAGCTATTGACCAATGAGAGTGCAGCTCAAAAGGTCAAAATGCTTGCCGATTCCCGATTTTATTCCCGATTTAATTCCCGATTTTTACACATTATGCGACATATTTTGAGTGGTTTAAGAATTGAAAATGGTAGAGTGGATATGCCACCATGGCCATAACATTTTACAGCCAGTAAATCGGACCAAAAATTAGGATTTCAGAGAAAAATCATCTGTTAAAGGAGGGAGGCATGGCCGAGAGCTGAACTACAGACCAAAACATCGGCGAACGGCCCGATTTTGCCAAGTTTTTAGTGATAACAGGATCCTTATGCCCATTCGTGGAAATTCGCTGATGCCCACCAGATGCCTGCGGCATCCTGTGGGCATCAGCGAATTTCCACTCATGAGCATATGGCTCCTGTATGCCCACTCGTTATGTTTTTGCTTAGTATTTTTTATTTGGCAAAATCCTCTTGTACATTATATGTGAATATGAAATACAATTATGACCTGTTTGGTCACACACAGATTGGTTGTCCTCCTCTGCCTACCGTGTGACATGCACAGAAAGTCTTGTTCTTGAAGGTTAACTGATTTATTTTTTTGAAATATAAGATTTACTATGCTTAACTATAGGGAGGATCGTAGTCCATGCCCCCCATTGAATAGAATGTGACCGTATTCAATGTACTAAGTAAAAACCGTCTTTTCTTCATTAAATGGCTTCAAGTAAAAAAATAAATGCAAATGCCAACTACATAGATACCTCTCTGGCGTATTTCACTTGGGGGGCTGGGGCATCTATCAGTCTGAAAATTGTATGGTAAAGACTAAGTGTATATCACTTCTCGCTTGAAAATAAAAAGGTTGCATTTCAGACTCAACCTTTCCCAAATCGGTTCTTAATCATCATTTATATATGTTACAGACAGCGAATAACTACACTTAGAATGATGCAATAATAAATCAAGATAACAAAGTAATTTTGAGGCATGGAATGTTGCTATTTAGGCACTTTTAGGGATCTTAATACCATTTTGTAAAACCTCTCTGATAAGCGTATTTTCAGTTTCATGACCAATTCAGCTCATGGCATTTACTGAAGAGGGGGGGGGTGGAGTCTACTTCATATCGGGATATGCTTATTCGAGTAACTGACAATTTTGGAAATCCTCGAGGATTTAATGAAGAAATGTTGTAAAGGAGAGAGGGGGAGGGGCGGCTTATGTGGAAGATCAGGGCTGTACTGTAAAGTTTAAATGTAAAAAAAAAGGGAAGTCAAAACTGCAGACAGTGAAGTTTCATTTGTAGTGGATTTATTTCAATTGTTTTCAAGGTTTCGGATCAAAGCTTCCTTTATCAGGTAATATTGAAAAAAAACAAAAAACAGAACAAGCAACAAGCCCCTTCTACCTGAAACACGCCATGTTTCTGGGGACAAATAGAAATAAGTATGGACATTACAGACATGTTGGGATGTTACAGAACTTGGGGCACTTGGGTGGTACACAAGGGGACACTTGGACTGCCCCCAAACTTAAGGGAGTCAAATATGATGTTATGTTGCCTATGCATTTCATATATGTTATCATTTGATGGCTATTGCTGCTTCCACGGCCTATTACATGCATTTATTGTGATCTATACACGGATTGGAAAATTCATAGTTTCTTTTTTTTTATGAATGTTGAAATTGTTAAATCGCCTATGCAATAAATACATGTCAACAATTCAAAAGGTATAGACATTAGGAGCATACTGGGATGCCACAGAACTTGGGCATGCCTCCAGTGATACACCAGGGGTCGCCATAGTGATCCTCACCGGCTGACCTGCAGTAGTTCACAGCGCCAGCCGCACTGCCCTCCGCTAGGTTACCATCAACCACCATCTTAAAGGTGGTCCACATGTCGCAGTCTTCCCCATCCTGGTTGGTGGACTGGTGGCCCATGTAGGCTACCTGCAGGGCGGGACTGTAGCAGGTCAGGCTACCCAGCCCACCCCACACCGGCATCGGGCCCCCCTGGGGCACTGCGGTGGTGAGGGTGGAGGGTGGGGTCGTGGTTGAGGTCTGAACCTGGAAAGACAAATAGACATTCAAATAACTACATGTCTGTATGTGGCAAATCAGTTAGAGAAATTGTATGAGATGAGTATTTCCGGAAGAAAGCTGTGACTATACATGGGCTGCTAAATTATTGACTGTGTCGCCGTGTTGAATTTTAGAAAAGTGGCATGTCGCCATGTCGAATTTTATTTATTACATTCTGGCCTATTTGTCTGTGTCGGTCAAATTTTAAAAGGGCCGTGTCGCCATGTCGCACTGTATCGAATTTCACCCATGTATAGTCAGAGAGCTAACGTTAAGCGTTATGAGAAAGGTTACCATAACAACAACCACCTAAGGGCAAGAGTAAACCCACATCAAGATTTTGGTTGCTATGGCAACAAACTAAGGTCAAGAGTCAATCAAGGTTTTTGTTGCCATAGCGACCATTTCTGAAAAAGCTATCACCTTGCCATTTTCAATATTCTGAAAGATTGACTATCTATGCAGTATCAACAACTGCAAACTGCTCAAGTATATGTTTGCAACGTTGGATTAACTGGCTGCCAGGCTATTGAGATTGATTTTGGAAATATCAATTTCAAAAGCTACCCACTCAACAAAAATACGTTATTTTGCCCTTAAACGTTCACTTAAGGTTTACAAAACGTTCACTTTTAAAGTTTGTTTTACGTAAAAACGTTGCCTCCAAATAACATCAATTAACGTTTTACACAAACGTTTTGAGGTGCAACCTTATTCTCATGTTGGATAACGTTTTGTAAAGGTCAATATATAGTTGTCAAAATAACGTTTTATTGTCTATCCAAGGACGCATAACCTAGCACATAATTTAGTTGCATTTATTCTATTATTATTTTCATACTATTTAATAAATTAGCCTTTCCTCTGGAGATGTGATACCACACACGTGTCCTTACTATACAACCACCTATTTGGTCCAATGCCATATTTAATGGACAAACGCAAAGAACAGTACCTGTGATACCTGTAAGCATTACACATGATCATCTGAACTGAGATTGATATATATTTCCCAAATTCCCAATCAATGGGTGTTACCATTGTATACCCTGCATAAGTGAAAGCTACATCTTTAATATGTCTGTCAGTCTATATAAATCAGATTTGATAGCAGATATTGAAACTGAACTAATAGAAACAAGTTGGTATAATTGGAGTGGGCTATGTTCTCTGTAACGCTGTGAAACTAGGTCAAGCCCACTCTTATATAGTCACCCTCTTTTTTCGTGCAGACGTCTTTTCTCTCATCTATTACACCTTTATGCAATATCATCTGAACTATTTGAGCTATATCATTCTGTTGCAAAACACCTCAGGTATCTGTATCTGTCAAAAGAAATGGGAAAAAAAAAGTTTTATCACCTAAAATAAGAGATTTCTTTGAAAAACTGAAAAAAACCTGAGATTCTGCCAAAAAAAAGTGAACATTTGGAGAAGCTAATTTTGGACATCTTTGCACATCTGTATTACTTTAATTCCTTTTCAGTTGTATTCTATACAAAAAATGGTGATGATATATGTCACTAGTTTCTTCAAAACACTCTCCATCTAAGCAATATTTTGGTGTAAAGTGTGGCATTTCTTCCGATCTTTTCCAAAATTCATCGATAAAATTCACGTCGTGGAGAGAGGGGAGAGAGGTGTAGATTTCAGCTGTTAGAGAGCCAAGTGGGCGTGGGTGGGGGTGGCGGGAGAGGGCGGATGGCAGTGACCCACTAATATCATGACGTTGTAGATTTCAGGTGAGAGCGGCGTCTGGGTGTGGGTATGTTGGTATGGGGGAGGGGGTGGCAGTGGTAAGGGCCTAGCAGTACCGGCCTAGCACATGGCTGAGGCTGTGAATTGAATTGAATTGAATTGAAAATTCTTTTATTTATACTGAAGGTATTAAGGTCAGAGACCTGTGATTATCATACATTCAGTTTCATATCCATATGCAGCAATTGATTGATTTTCAACGTTTCCAGAAAAAACAATAAATAAAAAATAGAGAGAGGATGACTCTGTGTCATGACTTAGTGTAATAGGACAGGTGTTAGTTTCAGGAAAGTTTTTTGGATAGATGGTATTATCCTGGCTGGTGTAATTAGCCATGTGAGGGAGATGTTTTTCACCTCGGGTGGTATATACCACCAATATAATAGAGTAAATAGTAATTTACTTATTAACTTAATATATAAGTGCCGATGGTAGTGGCTTGAGGACTGATGGTGTGTCCTTTTAATCAAAGCTGGTCAGACTTTGATTGGTCATGGTTGTTGGTTGTGGTCTACATAACTGCAGGGGGTAGTATATTTATACATAATCCCCTATTAAGTTGCTATGAAATTCTTTGTTCCAGGCGGTGAACCTGGGTCCCTCCTTAATGGCACGGGTTTCCACTAGTAAGGAATTCCAGGCCCCAGCTAATCTGTACCTAAGACTTCTGACGTAAGCAGGGTTCAGGGGTCTGTTTTGAATAAGCAGACGTTGATCATGTCGTCTAGTTGCAATATCCCTATGATCAATAAGGGCATTATCATTTGAGGCCTTAAAAGCTAATTCCAACAAATGATAATGCCTTCTGTCCTTTAATTTATTTAGCTTTGCTTTCCTGTGTAGGGCAGCAGTATTTAATATTCCACAACGTCTATAGGCAATTTTCAGGGATTTATTAATAAGCGTTTGAATATCATCCAGGCAAGTCTTTCCAGCAACATCATAAAATACATCACAATAGTCAACCACAGGTAAAATCATTGTTTTTACCACTTTGACAGCTTCCTTTTGTGGCAGATCAAATTTGGATCTATTGAACAGGTAAACTTTATGTCTAACGCTGTGTTTCACTGTAGGAACATGATGACTAAAATTGAGTAGAGGGTCAAGCGTGACTCCCAGGTACTTATAAGTGGGCGTGTACTTGATTGGGGTATTCTGAAGCGTGGGGTTTGATCTAATCAAGCCTTTCCTCAGGGCTTTGTTTCCAAATACCATAAATTTAGTTTTCTTGCTATTTAAGGACAACTTATTAACAGTGCACCATGTGTTTATTTTTTGCAGTTCCTCATTTAAGATGGGTGTAATCATTGCATCAGGCAGGTGATCGTAATATAGTACAGTATCATCTGCATAATGCTGGCAGTGAAGGTGGGAAAGGGCTAGATGCATATCATTGATATAGACTAAAAAGAGTAGCGGTCCGAGGACAGAGCCTTGCGGTACTCCGCAGGAGATATTGTGGAAGTCGGAAAGTGTGCCATTAGCTTTAGTACGCTGCTTTCTATTTGTTAGATAATCAGACATAAGATTTATTGAATTAGGGCAAAGTCCTAAGGAAGCTAACTTTTTTGAGAGGATAGAGTGGTTTAGAGTATCAAACGCTTTGGAAAAATCGAGATATATAGCAGTGGTACATTTTTGGTTATTTAAGGCCTGAAATATATTGTTTGTGAGTTTTTCTATGCTATGGTGGGTTGAGCGGCCTGGTCTAAAGCCATCTTGGTTTTCATATATTAGGTTGTGTGTGTTTAGGTAGTTTAGTAGCTGTTTATGAAGTACTTTTTCAATTAGTTTGGCTGGGAGGGGTAAGATTGATATTGGCCTAAGGTTATTAACATCGGACTGGTCACCCCCCTTAGGTAGTGGGGTGACAATTGCTTCTTTCCAACAATCAGGAAATGTGGATGAGCTGATCACTAGATTTATAATGTGTAGCAAATGGTAAGGGAGTGTTTTGAAAGTGTCCTTAAAAACAGTGGAGGAGATGTTTTCAATGCCTGAGGATTTATTAATATTGATTTTCCTAACTAGTTTTATGATGTCATTCAGGGTGGCAGGTGCAAAATCAAATCTACTATTAACTCTTATGTTGTGCTGTGCATATGGGAGATGCATGTTACTTGCCAATGTAGGCCCAATAGTGGCAAAATACTTGTTAATAAAATCAGCAGTTTTATCAAAGTCAACATTTGTTTGTGCATTTTTATCAAACAGACTGTAGACAGGATTTTTATTTTTTGGGTTTAGCAAGTTATTTATACATCTCCAATACTCTTTTGGTTTATTTTGGTATGTAGTGAACTTTTGTTTGTTATATTTATTTCGGGCCAGACGTTTTTCCTCATTAGCCAGGTTTCTCAGGAAGATGGCAATGTTATGGTCGTCATCATCCTGAGTTCTTCTGTACTTACGCATAGCTTGGTCTCTGTCTTTAAACAGGACAAGCAGATCATTTGTGACCCAATCTTTCTTTCTGTGAGTGATGTTGAATTGCTTAATAGGGCAGGTAAAGTCCAGAAGAAAATGAATTTTGTCTAGCAAGATATTCCATGCAATAGTCGGATCATTGGCATCCCAAAAGGTTCCCCAGTTGATATTTTTGAGGCCAGTGGTGAAGTTATCAGAAATATAATCTTTGTAGCTTCTTCCTATAAATTTTAAGGGAGGTCTGGGAATGGCAACATGTTTCCTTGTAGCATAAACTGGGTAGTGGTCCGAAACCGTAACATGAGAGACTCCTGAGGTACTAATCTCAGTGGAGTTGGTCAGAATTAGGTCAAGAATTGTATTTTCACCTTGAGGATTTTTATGTGTAAAGTCTTTAATTAATTGCTTTAGGCCATATGATGTTTGAAAAAGTTCTAGTTTACCTCTATCCCCTGATTTCTTTTTAATGTTAATATTGAAATCACCCATAATAATAAACTCCCGGTTTGGTACAAGCGTGAGTGTTGTCATTAATGCCTTTAATTTATCAAAGAAAACATTTATATTACCGTCAGGAGGTCGATATAGATTAATGAAATGGATTGTTTTATAATTACCCTTGTTTAAGACAATATATTGTAACTCCATATCAATATTTACCACGTTAAGGTGTTTTTGCTCCACAAAAGCGATGTTATCAGCAAGGTATGTTATCACTCCACCTCCACAGGATTTAGCACCTGGCAGCGTTAAGTCCCTATCTAGTCTGCACATATTATAGCCATCAACGAGTACATCGGTGTCTCTATTCATTGTGATCAACCAACTTTCAGTGATGCTGAAACAGTCTGCCTTGGAATTGCTTATCATAATTCTTGCATCATCAATCTTGCCTAATAATGTATGAATATTATAATTAACAAAGTGTAGGCCCCTTTGCCCATCAAATATTAAATCAGAAGGGGTCAAAAGTAGACCGGTACTGGTGGGGGAGGTACACCGCGGGAAGTTTTGCAAGAATGTAATGTGACCACGAACCAACAAATAAGCTTAATGATACTTTATTTCTGATCCCATTGCTCTTATAGCAAGGGCTTGTGCAATAAAATGCTACCCAAGCATGTGTGGAGAGTGATATGCTTATCATCGGGTAGAGAAGAAGCCAATGGCTCCGGACTTACATGTGAAGTTGCAGTTAGCAAATATAACGCATCATCTTATAGGGGTTAGTGGTTAATGAGAGGCTTATTAGTAGGTGTAGCATATTCCTTCGGGTCATAGCCAAAAGGAGGGCCTTTCAGATTATGCTATTTCGTTCAATAATATAATAATATATAGCGCTGGTTAGTGATTAATCAGACCTGGGTTGTACAGTCATGTGAGGCTCACTGTAAAGTATAGCAGAAGAGTCTTTAGTGTAATACCTATACACATTTAGATGTGTATATTTAAAGAGCAAAATAATAAAGAGTCAGTGTATGACGTCCAGAGTTCAGGGATACTATGTAATAATATATGTATATGCATGTATACTCAAATGGCCATCAAGTTCTATTGTCATTTTATGCTGTTAGCATCGTTCTGAAAAATGCCCTAACAGAAGCATCTAAATGCCTATGTAAGTGCACAGGTGATGTATATTGTATATTATATTACTAAAGGATTAGTATGGATTGTAAAGATATATCGTTCTACTGTATTTCATCGGGGTTTACAAGAATAAGTTTTTGATAGTGGTTATTTCAGTTATGGACATGGGAGGGAGGGAGGGGGGGGGGACTTATCAATGGGGAGGGTAGGGGTGCTAGCGGGTTGAGACTGTGTGAGTATAATAGCATGGCGAGCCGCGCTCCGCCTCACCACCCACGTGCGAGGGGAAATAACGGGGGGGGGGGGATTGGGTTGGAGGTTGGTTAGAAGTACAGTAGAGCAAGGGTTCATTTTTTACGTATATATTTATTTAATTTGGAATAAAAGGAGGGTGTGCATACTACCTATCCTTGGCGACTTTAGACTATCCCAGCTGCGTGGAGGGTGTCATAATTTGCCTCCAGGCATTTTATGATGAGGAGAGACCATTCCGTAAGAGTGTCCAGATCAGGGTGTAAACCATCAGGGTTTAACTTTTTGTACTTGTGTGTGTACCGCCCATGATTTCTATGGTGAACGGTGCTGGCTAGCCATGGGCCAATGTATAGGGTTTCCTCATTGAGGTGAGATAGGGTTTGGTTTATAAGTACCACCCCCTGGTTAATCACCTTTTGCTGAGATGGGTATTTGGGGATTTCCTCCTCATTATACATTTCCAGACTTATACCAATGAGAGGGGCAAACACCATGCGTTGGCCTGCATCCTGAACAGTCTTTTTCAGTAGCGTGTACTTTGTAACCATAAAGTCAACCATAGCGCCCACCTCTGGCCATTTCGGGGTGACCTTGAACTTGGGTTTCAATCGATGAAGCGTGCTGAGGTTATTAACCCCTATCATCACTACTAGGAGATGGTAGTTATGACCGAGCACAACAAGGTGATCATGAAGAGTGTCTGTAAGGGATTCAATTGTGGCTCCTCCCTCATCCATAACCTGTACATCATAATTGGTTATGTTCTGCTCCTCCAGTGGTTGGTCTATGACCAGTTTCATCCCCTTACCGCGACTGTCAGCAGCTATCAATACCCGGAAAGTATTCATGATTCGTGAGGTGTTTAGCAGAGGTATGCCTAGCAGTTATGTGGTTGTTGGTGTAAACCAAATGTGAGGCGAGCCCCGCTCCGCCGCGTGGTTTATGGGTGGGAGGGGGGGGGGGGTAAATTGTGTAATAGTGTGTGGGCAAGGGTGGGTGAGGAGTGGGATGTTAGTGTGGTCGTCATATGGAAACTAGACTTGTAAGAGTCCCTGCTACAAAATAAACCAGATGTGCGGCGAGCCCCGCTCCGCCACATAGTTTATATGCGGGACGAGGGGGGGGGGGAGGAGCGTGGGGGGGGGGGAGAAGGAGGATGTCTGTGTGGCCGTCTCGGTGGGGGTAAGTGTGCCAGTTAGTTGGGTTAGTAGTTGGGGTAGGAGTCAGGGGGCGGACCAGGTCAACAAGAGGGGACTAGACTTGCAGGAGTCCTTGCTTTAGGTTTTCCTTGCTGCTTTTTTTGCCTCTACTCTTTGGAAGAGCGCACGAACCTCCATTAGGCTTTTTCCGCACCTGTTGTCTCCTTTAGGCTTACAATTCTTTGCACCATCTTTCAGGATGTACCCAGAAGCCCAAGTAGTGTCTCTAGTGGCTTCGTATAATGGAAGCTCATTGGTCTTAAGTAGCTTCTCCAGGAGGGGTGGATTGAGTTTGAACTTGATGATGTGAAGTTTCCTCATTAGGTTGAACCGACCAGTATTCAGCCACTCAGGTGTTTGGGGAATGTCTCTCAACAGTCTCTTAATCTCAAATGGATCAGACAGCTTCATTACTCTGGCAGCAATCTTAGGGACACGGTTTTCCAGTGCAGTTTGGTGGACATAGGCCTGCTCTACCGACTCGTATCTGTAGCTACCCATTTTTACATAGCAGGGATAGAAATTCGACAGGTAGCTGTGCTTGGATTGAAAAGCAATACCTTCTGGGAATTCTAATGTTTTTGCGGCTTCTAGGGAGAGGTTATCTGGGAGAAGTTCAAGGTTTTCCCATACATAGACTGTTTGATCGATTTTCACTGTCATTCCCTTGATTTGAGCAGCATGACCTTTAGACTTTGCATGAGCTGCAACAATACGCAGATCTCTCATGTGGTCCTGTTCCAGTTTGGTAAGGTCGTCACTAATTGAGACTTTCCAGTGTGCCATGTCAGGGTAACCCAGTTTTTTTACATTACTGTAGACAGCACCTTTAGACCTAGGCTCCTTGAATCTCACCATGATAGGGCGTGTCTTTTTTTGGTCATACCTCCCAATTCTATAAACGGCCTCACAGTCATTTGAAGAAAGCCCAGTACCAAGCTCGTCAAACAAGGCTCCTATGCCATGCAGTGGGTTAGAATAGTCCTGCTCACTAATTCCTCTGAAGAGCATATTGTTTTTACGGGCAGCATTATCTAATCTCTCCTTTTGTACCTGGAGCTCATCAATTAGTATAGCATCAGAGGCAACCTTAAATTCAAGGACTTCCACCTTTTTCTCCAGCAGAGCAATTTTGGTTGCTTGTGCGTCCACTAGCTTTGTGAGACTTGAGATCTGAGTAGCATTATCAGCGATGGTTTTATTGAGAGCAATCATTCTCAAAAGGAATTTTTTCTCTAGTTGCTGAACTGTTTCCACTGGCGCATGAGGGTCAAAGTCAGAGTCAATACTAACGTTTGGGTCATCAGGCACAGTATCTCCTTCTCCATCTCCCTCCCCATCAAGGTCATTAGGTCCATCCTCATCCCTGGAGTGGATGCTAGATGAATTATCATGAGTGTCCTCTATACCGGGGTTCTGACTATCTTCACCCTCTAGATTTTCCTCTTTCTGTGGGGATGATTTATCTAAATTTGGCTTTAACCCTGTTGCTTCATGCATAGCTTTGGCCATTTCAGAGTCAGTATCACTATCTCTTTTTTTAGAGCGTTCAAGGGATAGGGACAAGTCTAGTAGTGCCTGAATGCGGGGAGAGGTCTCTGGAAGTGAGGGGTCAAGGTCACCAGTTATTGTGACTGTTGTAGGCTCTTTTCCTAGTAAACTGTTCGCAATACTATTAACTGCTTGTTTGCTAGTATCAAGAAGCGATTTCTCCTTTATAGGAGTTGAGGTATTGTTATTGTTTACCTGTGGGGAGGGTGGTGCAATACTAGTGTCCGAGGCATGTGCCCCGGTGGTAGAGTCGTCTGCAGCCAGCTGTGAGGGGGCTGTGGCCTTGGTAGGCCTACGTGCCTTGGGCTGGTCGGACTGGTCACGCTTGGGTGGTTTCATGGAAGCCTCCGATTGTGCCTTGCCTCTACGTGAACTCCTTTTGTTATCTGTTGAGTTTCCTGGCATGGTGGGTGTATAAAATATACTGCACTATGATCCGGGATACTTTATAGTCCTGCTGGACGAATGTGGGTACTCCCCTATCAGATTAACTGGTAGAAATTAGCTATAGTCGCGGAGCCGAGCTGACGTGACCGTGTCTACTCGTACGCCATGACCTATCTCTAGCTGACATAAGCACCAGTGCAGTAGTACCTTTGGCCATTTCTTAAAATAGACATGCGACATGGGGGATAGTGACATATTGAAAAATCCATCATTTGGAGTACAGTAGGTTACCCAACTTTTTCTTCAAATTCTGGCCCTGTAGGTTGTAAATGACCCCCTAGTATGAATCCCTTAGTGACACTAGTGACATGGATTTTTCCTTAGTGACATGTGACATGGTCATTTCTTAAAATCGACATGCGACATGGTGGCCCCCCCCATCTACCCCCCCAACGCTGGCTCGGGAGCCTTTGCTGAGAAGAGTAGCGGGAGCGCGTCCCACATTCCAGACAGCAGGACAAATTCCAAGATATCTTGTGTAATACATGGATTTTAGGGTTGTGGAATCCATATTTTGGAGTGTAGATTTCATATTTTGGGTCAAAATTACAATTTGGGAAATTCCAAGATGGCTGCCAAGATGGCCGCCAAAAATTCAAGATTGTCTGATCTGCTTGTGTACAACATGGGTTTTAGGGTTTCCTAGGGGGTAGAATCCATATTTTGGGTCAAAATTACAATTTGGGAAATTCCAAGATGGCCGCCAAAAATTCAAGATTGTCTGATCTGCTTGTGTAATACATGGATTTTAGGGTTTCCTAGGGTGTAGAATCCATATTTTGGGTCAAAATTACAATTTGGATAATTCCAAGATGGCTGCCAAGATGGCCGCCAAAAATTCAAGATTGTCTGATCTGCTTGTGTACAACATGGGTTTTAGGGTTTCCTAGGGGGTAGAATCCATATTTTGGGTCAAAATTACAATTTGGGAAATTCCAAGATGGCCGCCAAAAATTCAAGATTGTCTGATCTGCTTGTGTAATACATGGATTTTAGGGTTTCCTAGGGTGTAGAATCCATATTTTGGGTCAAAATTACAATTTGGAAAATTTGAACACAAGATGTAATGGAAATACAATAATCAAATAACATGTTATACAGACATAGCCCACTCCCTCAGTTAACATTGGTGTTACTCTTAAATAGATATAGTTTTAAACCGCTATATATTTATCATAAATGTTGTTTTAATCGAGACCAGCCCCTTCGGGGGCTGGGATAGTGGGTGGTGGATCCTGCCCCCCCCAGCTACATCCCAGACTGCCCTCCCCCCCCCCCCCCACCCACGACGCAACTTGCCAGACGCAGCGCGGGAAGAGGGCGGCATGGGCCGGGCTGGCGTCCCACTGTCCCAGATAGTGCTTGGTTACATCACCAAGGTGACGAGCATCCCTATCAACCGGGCTGCGCCCCTCACTCTCCAAGCACATTCTCTCGGAGGGGCCCGACTCAGAAATTTAACTTCGATTATTTTATTTATTTGAACGTTTTAGAAGGCTATACTTATAGGGCAACATTAAGTGAGTATTTACTGTGGAATTTCATATCATTCGACCACCATTAGATGATAAATAAATTATTTCAACACAATTTAATTGGTGAAAAAAATGGCGGTTTTCCTGATATTTTCTATGTCTTGTTGCTAGGCCTAGATCGGATGTGCGAGAGTAGGCCTATTTCCATTATTTATTTACTTTTTCTTTAGAATACAATCAATTTCCAAGAATCATTATGGTAGAGAGAAGGAATAACGCATATAAAGTACTGATAATATGATGAAAGTTAAATTGGAATTAGCTTTGAAAAAAACACATTATTGCATCTAGCCTCTTTTGGTTTATCTGTTCCCGGCGAGCCCTCAATGCTATTTCAATGGGGTAGTTCGCTGGTGCCAACTAATGCCGTTTTATATATATGGGAATAACGAGGTAAAGACTCAACTAAATCCCATCAAGTGGATAGTGCTGCCTCCTGGAAGCAAATACTATAATCAACAGAAAGGTTTGTTAACACGAAAAAAACGTTTTGTACACAACGTTTTTTATATAAGTTTATGGAAATCTTCCATATAATGTTTGGTACAAAAATGTTTTCCCAAACCATGCAGAAACGTTCAATAACGTTTGAAATAAAGATGTAAATTGTCCAAACTGTATAGAAATGTTATATAACGTTTTAGACACAAACGTATTCATCAAAACTATTTATATATGTTCAATAACATTTTAGAGACAAACGTTCTCTTCTCAGCCTTCTGGAAAGGCTATATAACGTTTTTGAATAACAACGTTTGAATTATGTTCTATCCTGAAAAGTCACCCGTTCATGGTGCATTAGTATAGGCGTCTAGCCGGTTGCATTATCAACCAATGAGAAAATTCCCCGGCCTTCACTGCGGAATTCTTAGGGGGCATTATGTAACAGCCTGTAACCATTGTGATTGCTGTATCAGTGCTTATCTCGCTGGTTACCAGATCAAGCAATGGTGCCCCCTACTAAGGAACCTGCAACATCGGTATAGCATCAAGTCAGCACTACCATAATACCTTGCATACAGGCTACGACTAGTACGCAAGTCAGAGTGCCAGCGTGGCTTAGACGACCAGGAAAAAGTCACGGCGTGGTTAATACTTGAGGTTTTAGATGTATACTACATTACTCAATTGGCCATTACCAGACGCCCTGTGAGGTTTGTATAATATTCCCAAAGTCAAGGCGCGGCTAATACGTCAGTTAAGCTTTTGGCCACTCAAAAAAATCAAATGGTGTCTTGTCACCGCAAGCATGATAAAAATCAAATCTTTGAACAAAATCTTTTTTCCTCTGTTTTGCCAGATCTTTATGAAAATCATGATAAAAATGGACAAATATTGGCATATGTGGTATGAAATTAAAGCTACTAATGCCAGCAATGCAATGGCATAGACATAACTTACATTTTCCTCACTTTTAAAGATCAATTAATTCTTAACCAGTAAAATGTGAATTCTGGTCATACATACATTACAATATACATTATTCTATATATTTTAACCTGCATGGGAAAAAAAGGAACAAATAAGCCTACTCCGTCTTAATATCCAGTCCTTGGTAATGAAAAACTACTTTTCTTTGAGTGGGCTCGCAAGGTTTTAAAGATGGTGTGTCAGCTAAATATTTGGAGATTTTTTAGTCTTATCATATTGCTATTGTATATCCTATCCCCTACGTCTTCCCTAACTTTTAAAATTATTAGCAGTTTCTTAGTTTATAAGATGAGCACATGCAGTGCAATATTTTTTATTGTAGGTCAACACTAAAACTCCTATGCATGGCTTAGTGTTTTCCCTATTAGCTTAGTACCCGGGACACTGAGTCAGTGAGGTGAGCAAGCAACATTGTTTCTATCTCAAATCATGCATTTATAGACAAATATATTTAACATTGAGCACTGCATATCAGCTAAAATAATAACAAAACCCTTGACAATAAAATTATATCCATTTTGAAGAAAAGGTTTGGGAAGGCAATTAGCATCTTTAAGGAACTGACCTTCCTATAGACGACTCCGCTCGCTGTTGACACCAGGGGTGGGTGGGTGATGACGGTACAGCGATGTACGTTAGTGTCGTAGGAGAAGGCCACACAGCCGCCATCTTGTGTACAGGTAACAGCACAGGCCATCACACCCGGGGGCTCGTCTCCTGACGACACAACAGGAGACACCCGCATGAAGTACTGTCCTGACGTCACGCGTACAGCTGACGTGGCACCTGCAGCTGTGAAGGTAAGGGAGTTACTGTAAATTCCCGCGAATAACCCTCAGTTATTGATCATCTTCATTAATGATCAATGCTAAATAATGGGATACTGTAATAGGGACCTTGAATAACCAATGGGGTCGAACCCAAGGTAATAAATGTTCCAACTCAAAGGAATGTTCCCTAACAGATCAACCACAGGACCTAAATAAAAAGAGATTTACTTGGGCCTGCTATGGTCACCACAGTTAGCATGGAGGGGATTTGAACTTAGGTACTGCTGATCATGAGTCCATTGTCGTATCCACAACCCTATCCTGGAAGCTAATAAAAGGAGTGTTCAGGTACAACCAATGCACAATACCCACATGTAGAGGCCTAGTGTAATCATTGCTTTACTCTCCTCCCAGATGTTGGGCCCCCCCTGAGACCAACACTGCCAGTTCTAAGTGCCCCCGATTGTAGCAGCACTGGTTTCCCGCTAGTGAGGAATATAAGGCTCACAGGGTCTCTGGATATCAGTAACAGTGGGTTCTACACAAGGTTTTACAGTAGCATGTATAGTCGCCTGACTGGAACACCTTACACAATTACTCCATTTGATGACATTAACCCTTTATGGACTAGATAAGGCATTAATACATCATTCCCATAGCTGTCATGGTGCATGAATACAGCCCAGGTGAGTAACTTGCCAGGGCTGTATTCAAGCAGCATGCCAACATTTTGGGGTTACTACACTTCCGAAAGGTTTGCATGATGCACCAATGGAGCGAATTACTGACCAAGGCTGCAATCAATTGGAGAATGTTGTGTAAATAGTCTCTCACTCTATAGCCTGTCTGTTAGGACTGATATAACCCAATGTAACCCATCCTTATGTCAGATGAAGCTGAATAAATGGTACACACTTGGGACTAACACCTTTGATATCTACTTTCAACCAGGTATTTACTTGTACATGGGTGAATCAGTGCAATACCTGACCTCCATTATATACATAGACAAAGGTTCATGAGTTTTGGTCTTTTGAAGGGTTATTTCACGAGTTGAATGTCAGGCCTTATTTCACGAGGCGGTAGGCCGAGTGAAGTGCGGCCTGACATTCAACAAGTGAAATAACCCTTCAAAAGTCCTCAACAAGTGTACCTTTGTGTTTAATTTCTTCACCTTTTTCGATTTAAATTAAGTTATTATAAAGGATAAGGACCTAAATTAGCTGAAATAGCAGTTGCAGTTCAAATGTAAACAAACCGCCATTTTGATGACGTCACAGGGTCTTGAAATATGGCCGTGGGTTATTTCACAAGGGAGTGAAATACGGAGCTTCTAGGTTAAGTCAATGAGACGGCCGTATTTGATAAAAAAATAAAGTGTATGTGCAATGGGAACCAGAGAACTATAGGGTCTAAATTACTGTTAGTTTGTACTCAAGGTTCCCTTAGCATCAGGGGTACATACTCATGCTGGCCCGGGAGCCAATGGCCTGTGGTTTTAGGTCCGGGCCCCCCCCCCCCCTGTTTTCTCAAGAAACACCTTCCTATGGGCCAGGGCGGCCCACAGGACTGGATGAGAAAAATTCATGTTATATGTCGCCGAAAAGATATATTCAATAGGAATTCTGTCATTCTGGTTAGGTTTTGATATAACCTTAACAGTGATACCTATACCTTTGTCTCTAAGGAAAGTAACATATCTATTCTGGGCCTGTAGTTTTAGGTCTGGGCCCGTAGATTTCTGGAGCTATGAGCCCGG
The DNA here is from genome assembly GCA_947462335.1 of Harmothoe impar. Taxonomy (NCBI): domain Eukaryota; kingdom Metazoa; phylum Annelida; class Polychaeta; order Phyllodocida; family Polynoidae; genus Harmothoe; species Harmothoe impar. Next base: position 52,692,746 of record OX381720.1, on the reverse strand, counting down.
GTGGCCCATGGCTGAAAATATTAGTCACCCCTGTAACATGAGAAAATGGTATTGATCATAAAAAATATCAATATAGCTTCTGGTCACACATAAAGATATTACTTTATGAAACCTCTATTGTCCTTGCATTGATGTGGGTTGAAACTTGAAATCCAAGGCCAAATACCGGAAAGTGTGCATACCATCCCCTACCCGTATACACATATTATCGACCACACATACCCACAATTGATAGTTCTAGTTTATGACCATATAGTACATACATGGACAACTCAAAACTGAGACCTGATTCAGCAGTGGGCAGTAATGTAATTTTACTCCAAGTGTTTACTGTGCTACTTTTGGTTGAAAACCAAAGATGGCCGGGTAAATAATGGCAAACCTCCACGGAACTGTCGGATATATAAAATCTTGTGAGAAACATTCGGCTTACAATTGATCATTTTCAATTATCAAATAACCAATACCAATGTGCTGATCCCTTATACATGGCTGGTACAGAGTGGGCAAACCATTTTTGACCTCCCTCAAGAGGAGTCAAGATCAGCTCCCCCTCGCCCTTGCAGGTTGAAATCAGCATCAACGCAGGCCATTTGAAGCATAGTAATATGCGGGATTTTTCACTGAAAACACACGAAATCATAAACCACTCCTGTCAAGAGGTCGACATCCCCCTAACCTCCCTCCCCCTCCCCATTCCCTAAATATCATCTCAAATTGCTCGGGGGTTAAGGTTGAGTAAAGCCTGAGGCTTAACTCTCAAAACGTTTCACTCCTGTAAACGTGACAACCTTACGTAGCTAGCAGCATATGACAATACACATGTAACCCCTGGATCTAAGCTTGGTTTAAGTTAGTATATCCGAAAAATAATATTTTTTGAATCCTACTTCAAGCTGTTACAAACTCCTTTGACAATACATCCTTAAATTGTGGTAGATTGCCAAATCGTATCCAATGGCTGTAAAGGTGCAAAGAATGTGTGCCATGATACCCACCTACATGCCTACTGTAGTGTATTTGCATTGGGTGCACAGATGAGCTAATTTGTGCCCTCAAAAAAAGTGGACCATGGCCATAAATTTGAGTATTATATCCACATAGAAGCATAAAAAGAGGGACTGTGAGTAAAAAGCACATGCAGCAAATGAAGTATGATCATGATGAACATCCTGAATCGTATTTAAGGAAAATTAATTTTTGAGCCCCTGCCATCGGATATACTAACTTTAATAAAGTTCTTACAACATTCCCTTAAAAGATTTACCTGTGAGAAGAGCCAGAGCTGCCACCACCACCAGTACCACCCATGCCGCTGCTGCTGCCATGACGTCCTGCAGGTATGGCTGTATCAGGAGACTGACTCCTGCCCCCACTGCTGCCACCTTAAGCAAACCGTACCGTAAAACCGGGTTAGTATATCATGCTATGTCTCATGAGATCGGGCCAATGTGAACAAACACCTTTAACCAGGTGCCATCTTTGACTGAGTGTCATCTTTGACCAGGTGCTATCTTTGATCAGCCACCATAAAAAAAGAGAGATTTAAGAAAAATGAATTTCTTCTTTGATATGTAAGGGATGAAATAAAGAAAATGGTTGTGGTTATATCTCCATATATATATAAGTGCCCTAAATAACCCGTTTTCTGTCAGGAGGTCAAAGATGGAACCCTTGTTGTAAAGAGAGCCAATTAATAACATTCTATCCGCTCTGTTCTGAAAACAGAGTCCCTACTGGCTATATAATGAAAAAGTACCTGTATGTTGCATTATTTAGCCGATAAATTTTCCAACAACAACAACAACAACAAAACCCGGTCAAAGATGTCATCCAGTCAAAGATGGCACACAGTCAAAGATATTCACGTTGGCCCAATCTCATGAGACACAGCCCTAACTTGTATATTAGGCACACCCCTCACTTTGGAGAATCACAGGGCCTCTGGCTATCGGTACCTTAGTACTATAGTAAACATCTAAAAACTTAATATAAGTTGCTCACTACTAACTTGCGTACTAGCCGCGGCTTCTACACAAGGTTTTTATGGTAATACATAGTCACCTGACTGGAAGACCTTACAATTACTCCACTTGATGACATCAAACCTTTAAGAACGGAATAATGCTTTAATATATCGAGTCCTTAGCCATCATGATGCACGAATGCAGCCCAGGTGAGTAACTTGCCAGGGCTGCATTCAAGCAGCATGCAACCCCATTTGGATATGTTCCCAAAGGGTCGGCATGATGCACCAGTGCAGCACTGGCGAGTTACTCATCGGTGCTGCATTAGTGTATCATGACAACAAATGTCACCTTTTAACAATATGTTATCCTTAAGGGTTAAAATGGCAGAAAGTTCACTCAATTGGAGAATCCTGTGTAAATACAAAGTCTCTCACTCTATGGCCTGTATGTTAGGACTGATATAACCCAATGTAACCCATCCTGATGTCAGGTGAAGCAGAATAAATGGCACACACTTGGGGCTAACACCATTGGTATCTACTTTCAGCCAGGTATTTACCCTCAAGTCATATGCCATACATGTATGTTATTCCATTTCAGGCCAGCAGGTGGGTGTGGGTGAGCAGGTGGGTGTGGGAGAGCAGGTCGGTGTGGGTGTGCAGGTGGGTGTGGGCGACAGTTGCAGGCTGCGGGCATGTACCACCTTTTGTCCCTATCAAAAAGCGAGTTGATCGGACGCTAAACGGCGGCGATACGGGTGGTACAATTTTGTCTGCACACGTTGAGATCTCGCCCAGTAAGAGAAGTACCAGTGGCGCCACTCTTTCAGAACTGTCCCCTAAAGCTATCCTTGTGCACTACTATTGGCCTTTGTCTTGTGGTTAAAAGCGTCGCACTTTTTGATTTCACCTTCTCTTCAACACTGAGCTCTATATGGGTGTCTGTGGGAACGTGACTCTTTGAAAGGGTGGATTCAAGGTCACTCTGCTATTTTTTAGCAATGGTTCACAGAGATCAACATTTTCACCTAAAAGTGACACTTTTTGAATGGCTTTGTTGGCTTATAAATTTATTTCTTTGGTGTTGTTTTTGCATAAGGGGAGACAGCCATTACTTGAAAGCATACCGTGATGCAGTTGTATTTATTCCAAATGAAAAACGAAACAAATGCAGGCTGGTTGAAGTTGGAATACAAACCCACTCCATTTTGGCAGAAACCGTCTCCTTAAGACCCAGGGTGCCCTAGGTCAATAAGTAGGTGTGTTTCAGGTTACATGGTCTGAAAATCTAGGGTAGGTAGATCATTTAGTGTTTTTTGTTTGTTTTGTTTTTCTACCTTGGCCTGAAAAGTATGCAGAAATCGACTTACGGACTTCGGCGCTGACTCCCTGACAACAGCCTTGACTCATGGATTATAACATTTATTCTGAAATAGCCGTAATATGATCTAAAATATGATTATTTTTTTCAAATTGGTTAAAAATGTTCTAGGGTCAGCCCTGTTTTACCAGGTAGGATCGGATAACCTGAAACACACCTTTTTTTCAATTTGGCCTAATCCTATAATACAGGTCCCATACACCCGCCTACACTATTGGGAGTCAACCTGCAAGCCCCTGCAAGTAACTCACCAGTGATGCATCATACTGACCCTTTGGGAGTCTCTCAACCCCATACGGTTGGCATGATGCATGAATGCAGCACTGGCGAGTTACTCACCAGGGCTGCATTCATGCATCATGGCGACCAAGGACATGATGCATTAAGACATAATACCGTCCTTAATGTTTAAATTAATAACCTGCAGTTTATATATAGCTGTTTACCTATAGCAACTCTAATTCAATACTACAGGTATACATGCTGACGTCCAGTTGAATACAAGCTGTAAATGATATTAACAGGGAGACCTGCAACACAGTACGGCAGTAGCTACATGCCCACGTACACTGCTCCCTGCAGCTGTACGACCAATCTCTCAGTCACTATAGCCTAACCAAGTTAGTCATTTTTTTGACTTCCTATACGACCAACCTAGGTTAGTTAATATTGTCAGGTTGGTCAGTACTGACCAACTCAGTTTAGTCTTTTCATTCTTTTCCTTTTGAGTAAGGCATTAGTCATATGTTGCTTTTTGAGTAAGGCATTAGTCATATATTGTCATTCTTGAATAGCACTTGGCCATGCCTGACCAAAGTCTCCATGACTAACCTGGGATATCCACTACAGACTAATGGCCGGGGCATATGGATTATCTATGTAGAGCATTGAGGTCGTATAGGTCAACCTGGTTCATAGGGTGTAAGCTGATCTTCCACTGATATGTATTTATAGGCATGTTGCAAATTGTTGATTGGTCTGGTATAAAATGTGATGAGCATAAAGGTATTCCATCACAAATGGTCAAGCTCCTGTTAAAAGCAATTGCCCCCGTTGGATTCATTCACCTGTACCACCTGGATGTGGGAGTTAAGCAGTATCATTACCCAGACCTACAGTACATGTATATATATATTCTAAGTGTTTTACTGGGTAAAAGATGACAATACAAAAGTTGATGTATCATCCTAGCTTAGGTGCATTGCCTTACTTCCGCTAGGTCCCCTGTCATTGGTCTCGATTAACAATACATATATATATATATATATATATATATATATATATATATATATATATATGTATATATATATATATATATATGTATATATATATATATATATATATATATATATATATATATATATATATATATATATATACGTACATAGGATATCGGTGACAGGTAAGGTTGACCACTAGTCGTAGACAAGTGTGCTCAGCCGTGACTAAACCAATATCCTTAGCACAGGGCTCTGGCTGGGGTTTAACTGACTTATGCCACACCAGTGGTGAGTGTTTTCTCACATTTTGTACGAAACACAGGCAGTTTCTTTTGTCTTTCTACACAAGTGTAATTTAATGCACTATGTCTGTTGGACGCTATGCTGCATGGATGTAGCCCTGGTGAGTACCGTGCCACGGCTGCATTTATGCATCATAACAAACCTACACTGTTAGAAGTAAGTACTGTAGCTGAACAGTATAAAAGGAGGTATTTTTGGTTTCCAGTATTACATACTGTACAGCTACAAACTCACCTACTGTAATCCACTATCTGGAGATCATGGGTTCGAGTCCCACCTGGGCACAATAGGTAGTACTGTTAAAATGTGCATAAAGCATTTAAATAATACAAATGTAGATATTCAAATATCACTAGTTAACATTTATATGTCAATATTGGTGGAAATGCATGTCAAATGGGTTAAAGAAATAAAAAAAGAAAAACGTATTTCGTATTGTGCCTTTTATACTGTAAATCTACAGTATATCTCGCTGTACAGCTGCACTAACTTCTGACAGTGTACAGAGATCTCTGACATGAAACCTGAAGGCATGATGCTGGCCCCAAAGGATTTACTACATATTATATAACATAACAGTAATCAACACAATTAAATACATTTGCTGTTACCAAACATTCACGGCTATATAACAGGATAAATTGATGTTCTCCAGCCTTAGTTCCCTATTTAACCCTTTAATGATCGCATTATGCATTAATGCATCATGCCGACCTTATGGGGTTGAGACCCTCCCGTAGGGTCAGCATGATGCACCCATGCAACACCAGCAGGTTACTCGCCCATACTGCAGGCTGCATAACTCAGGCAGTGGCGTCAGTTCAGTTCAGACTATCCTAGGTTTGTCATACAAATGACAAAGTTATATTCAAAAATGACTGAGGGGTCAGTCAGTAGTGGCTAACCTCGGGTCATCATTGGTGTGTACCTTAGTTGTTGTATCTGTATACCACTAGTTGGTGCCACCTATAAGATACGATGATGACCACTCAGTGGCTGCCCATATAAATTAAAAGACTAAGCTGAGTTGTTCAGTACTGACTAAACTGACAATAATAACGTACCTAGGTTGGTCATATAGGGAGCCAAAAAATGACTTACTAGGTTCGTACTAGTGACTGACAGATTGGCCGTAAAGGGAGCCGAGGAATATCAGTGTACATGCACTATCATCCATAAAAACCAGCACTTAAAAGCTCGTTTGAGTGGGCCCCCATGGCTCCCCCAATGAAGATTTGATTCCTACGCCTCTGACATCACAAGGACAAATGTAATCTTTTCGTGACATGCATCCTTAAAGGGTTATGCTGCTACGTTGGCACAAATAGCAGCTTTATCAGGAATTGTTCTGGGGTTAGTTTGTACAAGATTAACACCTTTTAGGGCATCATACTGCTTTAATGTACTCAGCCTTGGTGAGCCTTCTTGTCTGGGCTGCATCCATGCATCATGCCAACCTTTTGGGGTGTATCAACCCTATTGGGCCATCATGATGCATGAATGCAGCCCTGGTTAGGTACTCATCAGTGCTGCATTCATGCATCATGATGACAAAGGGCACACCACACTGAAGCACTATGCAGCCCTTAAAGGGTTAATCTGTTCTGAATTGGGTGCTGATCAATTAAAGCCCTACTTGGTGGTGTTTGTATGTCCTCGGACTAAGGCTGGTAGCAGAGTCATGTGTGTGCAGTAAGGCATTAGCAGCAACACTCAGCCCGTTAAGCTCTGTATGGAGGATTCTGCAGTAGCAGAGGCCAGTATTTACATAATAGAATTATAGATAGACTATGGTTATGAGAGGGTAACTAGAAATAACCACTGTAAACTGGCAGGCGCCCTTATAGTGCTCCTACCACTCTACAGTATTTATATTTACATTTATCTGACTGAGGGCACCAGCCAGCCAGTCTATCATGGATATTTTGACATACCCTCAGTTACTCGTGGGGTATCTATTACTATGACTGACAGAAACCAGACCTGATACTCTGCATTAGCTGAGCATCTGTGGCTAAACAGACCCCTCACTATTCCTTCCCAATAATCCCACCTTCAACACCCACGTCCCTCCTCCATGTACATCATCCCCCAGGTCCAATACTGGTACGTAACCAGCTGTAAGTCAATCAGACGACACATGCTAACTGATTTGTTAATTACAAATGTGTCAATGAATCATTGTCTGCCATGTCCCATCGCTTTGATGACCCACTGTTGGGTCAATCAAAATCTTTTTTAAGGTCAGATTTAGCCTTGCCTTGTAAGCCAACCTTTTTTTGTAAAGTATCAACATGTTACACTCATTGAGATATGAACCTGCAGTACTTTAACTTTAAGGACGGTATGTCACTAAAAGATAACATTTGTCATCATGATGCACCAGTGCAGCACTGGCGAGTTACTCGTCGGTGCTGCATTAGTGCATCATGACAACAAATGTCACCTTTTAACAATATGTTATCCTTGAGGGTTAATATGACAGAAAGTCCAATCAATTGGAGAATGCTGTGTAAATACAAAGTCTCTCACTCTATAGCCTGTTTGTTATGACTGATATAACCCAATGTAACCATCCTTATGTCAGATGAAGCTGAATAAATGGTACACACTTGGGAGTAACACCGTTGATATCTACTTTCAGCCAGGTATTTACTTGCACATGGGTGAATCAGTGCAATACCTGACCTCCATTATATACAGTGTATGTGCAATGGGAACCAGAGAGGTGTATAAACTGTTAGTTTGTACTCAAGGTTCCCGTAGCATCAGGGGTAGACACTAATGCTGACCCGGGAGCCAATGGCCTGTGGCTTTGGGTCCCGGGACCCCAGTTTTCTCAAGAATTACCTTTCTATGGGCCCGAGTGGGCCACAGGACTGGATGAGGAAAATTCTTCACTGTAAAAAATAGATGTACTTTTTACAGATTCACTCTGTAAAATTTAACGCTGATTCACCGTTATTTGGAATACAATGAAGTATCGTAAATATCAGCCATTTCACAGTGGATCCTTGTTAAATGCTAACCTGGTTTGGATTACAATGATTCAACGTAAATTCATCTTCTAATGTCAAATCCCAGAGGGAGCCACATATAGTGGATCTTGCCATAGATAGGTGGCCTGGTTTGTAAGAGGATTTTTCTGGAGAGTGGCAATTTTCATGTAATCTATATGTTTGACAATTTAACAATTCAATCCTGTGATAGGTTTGACAAAATACCATGATCACTTGATAATATCCAGAAGAAAGTAGCTGTCTGGATCTATACACCTATTTTGTGGTAACATACTATGCATATATCCTCACCTCTGGAAACTCTGCCTGGTATCAATCCTATAGAGTAAAACCTCTTGTATAGGCCAGGGCTAGTATGCAAGTTAGATGTCCAGTGTGGCGTATAGGATAAGGACAAAGTCAAAGTATGGCTTATCCGTAAGTGTTTAGATGGATACTAGTATTACTACAATAACTAAAGTCATCACAATCAGACTCCCTGTGAGGCTTATCGAATATTCTCTGTATATAGTCTGAATCTATTAATGGTGATTCTACATAAAACTAACTGTGATTCAACGTAAAATTATGGGTGATTCTACGTAAATTGAACAGTGATTCTGCGTAAAATCAACAGTGACCGTCACAGTTAAAAAGACAGTGAAAGTCATGTCCCAAAAGTTGCCGGTGATTCAACGTCATTTTGACGTCACTTTTTTTACAGTGTAGGGGAATGTATTTCTATTGATGTTGTCATGTTATATGTCGCCGGAAAGATAAATACCTTTGTCTCTAAGGAAAGTAAAATATTCATCCTGGGCCTGCAGTTTCAGGTCTGGGCCCATTGATTTCTGGAGCTATGTTACCCCTGTAACATGGGAAAAAGTATTGATCATAAATATTATCAATATAGCTTCTGGTCACACATATAGATATTACTTTATGAAACCTCTATTGTCCCTACATTGATGTAGGTTGAATCTTGATATCCAAGGCCAAATGCCAGAAAGTGTGCATACCATCCCCTACCCGTATACACATATTATCGACCACACATACCCACAATTGATAGTTCTAATTTATGACCATATAGTACATACACTGATAATAATACCTATAGTCAGTAGTGACTAAATTTTGACCCCCGTAGTCAGGGGACTATACAACTTAGTCACATATTAGTCATAAGATAGTCAGTAGTGACTATATGGGGATCACACAAATTGATGATGTCACAGGAATGTGTGCACAGGAAACAGTTAGGATTCAGATTTGAATGGTCCATGGACTTCAGGTAGGCACATCCTCTTCTAAACCACTGTTCTATGGAGATCCCTGCTTGTTATATGTTATGTTACAGTTGTCTATGACAACTTAAGATGTTCTAGGGTGCATGAGTTCTCATGTTTGATAGAGTAATCATGGTATTTTGTTCAAATTTTGATAACATAGAAATACATGAACAGTGTATGTCTAGACTGACAGAGCATAATAGGCTTACACAGGAGCCTGTAACCTGCCCTGTTTTATCCTAGCCTGTCACCTGCCAGGCCTTGTCCTGTCTGTCCCCTGTCATGCCTTATCCTAGCCCGTCCCCTGGCCTGCCTTATCCTAGCCTGTCCCCTGGCCTGCCTTATCCTAGCCTCTCCCTTTCCCTGCCCTATCCCAGCCTATCCCCAGCTCTACCTATCTTAGCCTGTCCCTTGCCCTGCCTTATCCTAGCCCATCTCCTGGCCTGCCTTATCCTAGCCTGTCCCCTGGCCTGCCTTATCCTAGCCTGTCCCCTGTCCTGCCTTATCCTAGCCTGTCACCTGCCCTACCTATCCTAGCCTGTTCCCTGTCATGCCTTATCCTAGCCTGTCCCCGAGCCTGCCTTATCCTAGCCTGTCCCCTAGCCTGCCTTATCCTAGCCTGTGCCCTAGCCTGCCTTATCCTAGCCTGTCACCTGCCCTGCCTTATCCTAGCCTGTCCCCTGTCATGCCTTATCCTAGCCTGTCATTCGCCCTGCCCTATCCTAGCCTGTCCCCTACCCTGCCTCATTCTAGCCTGTCCCCTACCCTGCCTTATCCTATCCTGTCCCCTAGCCTGCCTTATCCTAGCCTGTCCCTTTCCCTGCCCTATCCCTACTACTCTGCTCTACATTATTTTGCCCTGCCTTATTCTGCCTTGATCTACCCTACTATACTCTACATTACTCTGCTCTGTCATGCTCTGCCTTGATCTACTTTCCATTACTCTGCTCTGCCTTTCTCTGAACTGTCGGATAAATAAACCTTGTGGGAAACATTCGGGATAGAATTGATCATTTTCAAGAATCAAATAACCAATACCAATAATAGCTGACCCCCTTATACATGGCTGGTAAAATGATCACAGCTCAGCACCATAAGTCAGAAGGTCGTGGGTTCAAACCACAAACATGCTTGAGATGCTTTTTATACATGCTTTCCTCATGGACTTCCTCATATGGCTTAGTCTCATGAGTTTGTAACGATTCCAATGTCTTTGACAGGGTGTACCCTTGACAGGGAGGTAGCATATGACACCTCGTACGCGCCATGGAGGTGCAGCTAGCTGGGGGAGAGGTGTGGCCGTGTTTGTGGCACTATAATCCGCCAAGAGGTAGCATATGACACCTTGTACGCGCCCTGGAGGGGCAGGTAGCTAGGGGAGAGGTGTGGCCGTGTTTGTGGCACTATAATCCGCCAAGAGGTAGCATATGACACCTTGTACGCGCCCTGGAGGGGCAGGTAGCTGGGGGAGAGGTGTGGCCGTGTTTGTGGCACTATAATCCGCCAAGAGGTAGCATATGACACCTTGTACGCGCCCTGGAGGGGCAGGTAGCTGGGGGAGAGGTGTGGCCGTGTTTGTGGCACTATAATCCGCCAGGAGGTAGCATATGACACCCTGTACGCGCCCTGGAGGGGCAGGTAGCTGGGGGAGAGGTGTGGCCGTGTTTGTGGCACTATAATCCGCCAAGAGGTAGCATATGACACCTTGTACGCGCCCTGGAGGGGCAGGTAGCTTGGAGAGATGTGTGGTCGTGTCTGTGGCACTATTTAGTTAGTTCGACACTTCTACCCCTGTAACAGGGGTAGAAACCATGTGCCTTTGGGCTAACCAAGTCACTCTGCCAATCTGGCAGAGTAGCTATTTTGATGGAAGTATTCACTCTTCAGTCTAATGCTTCCAGCTACATGTCCCTCAATGTATTCCCACCTGTGCACCATCCACAAGGCATTCCTAATACATAAATAGATCTATAATCCTGGCTTTGTTTGATGTCAACTCCACTCCTCTTGGACACTCCTCCCACCACTTCTCCCTGCTGCTGAAATCCAAATGTGTGACATACACAGATATTGACATGTTTGCAGCAGTATAAGTATGCTGGACATGTGGAGTACCTGTTGGGGAACATGATTGACAATTTTGAGGGACTGACTCTGAGTACATCAATGAGAACAACACCCTTTTTATTCCCACTATAGGATCCCTATATAGCTGCAGTCTGGCGCAGTAGCGCCAGATGTGTCGGACTATATTTAGTAGGGGGCACCATTGCTTCATCTGGTAACCAGCGAGATAAGCACTGATACAATAATCACAATGGGTACAGACTGTTACTTAATGCCCCCTAAGAATTCCGCAGTGAAGGCCAGGGAATTTTTTCATTGGTTGATAATGCAACCGGCTAGACGCCTATACCGCTACATTATATGTGGAGACTGTGTATGTGCTTATAATGCCGTGGACCATACCTGTTAGCTGGGGGAGAGGTGTGGCCGTGTTTGTGGCACTATAGGCCGCCAGGAGGTAGCAGATGACACCTCGTACGCGCCCTGGAGGGGCAGGTAGCTGGGGGAGATGTGTGGCCTTGTCTGTGGCACTAAAGGCCGCCAGGAGGATGCATATGACACCTTGTATGCGCCCCGGAGGGGCAGGTAGCTGGGGGAGATGTGTGGCCGTGTCTGTGGCACTAAAGGCCGCCAGGAGGTGGCATATGACACCTTGTATGCGCCCTGGAGGGGCAGGTAGCTGGGGGAGATGTGTGGCCGTGTCTGTGGCACTATAGGCCGCCAGGAGGTAGCATATGACACCTTGTACCCGCCCTGGAGGGGCAGGTCACTGGGGGAGAGGTGTGGCCGTGTTTGTGGCACTATAGGCCGCCAGGAGGTGGCATGTGGACCCAATGACGGCCAATGCTACACTGATCCGCCTCAGTGCACATGGGGGGTCATGTGACCCCCTCTAGCCAATCACAGGGAGGTCGCGCGGCAGTCACGTGACCATTACAGCACCCCCTTTATAATGGGGGTGCTGCTGGGGGGCTCCTCACTTCACCACTGACTGCCCAGCTGCCCACTTGACTGCCCAGCCTCCAGGACCCGGCCCCAGCCTTCAGGACCCGGCCCCAGCCTTCAGGACCCGGCCCCAGCCTTCAGGACCCGGCCCCAGCCTTCAGGACCCGGCTCCAGCCTTCAGTGCCCGCCCCCTGCCTTCCTTAACCTGGCCCCAATCTCCAACACCTGGCCCATCCTCAAAATGATGACTCCAGCCCCCCCCCCCTTTGAATAAAATACAAATTTAAAAAAAAGCTGATTTAAGTAAACCTACAGTCAATATTCAATAAAATACCATTAGTGCCTGATCCAATTTCTGCAACTTTAAGCAAACCTCCAAGTCAAGGATTAATCAAATTTCTGCAACTTTAAGCAAAACTCCAAGTCAGTATTAATGATATTTCTGCAACTTTAAGAAACCTTCAAATAAGGGTTTAATCAAATCTCTGCAGCTTTAAGCAAACCTCCAAGTCAGGGTTTAATCTAATTTCTGCAGCTTTAAGCAAACCTCCAAGTCAGGGTATAATCAAATTTCTGCAGCTTTAAGCAAGGCTGCAAGCCCGAGTTTGATCAACTTTCAGCAACTTTTATTACAGCCATTCAGCGCGCCACAAGTTGCTTAAAGCTGCAGGCTAGTCTGGGTTTTTGCTACTTTAAGCGTTGCTGACAAGTGCGCTTAAAGTTGCAGAAAGTTGATTATTTTTGCTTAATATCGGACATTAAGCAAAATTAAGCAAAGTGTAAAGCTGTCAAAATTACATGGTATATGCAGTGAATTTTATATATTTATATACTGAGCTTACTATGCACAGTGCAGCTATTTAAACTCACAGTTATATATAAAGTGACATCTTTGACCGTGCAGAGGGAAATAATTATATTATGTTCTACTATGCATAGTATGATCAGTATATAAATATTACAAAATTGACTTATGTTTGCTATACATGTCTATCAATATATGGATGCACTATTTACCTGCTTTTCTTACTACATAGGCCTCATTTCTGCCATTTTAATGCTGCCTGGTCAAAGACTACACCCAATCAAAGACTACACCCAGTCAAAGACTACACCCGGTCAAAGATGTTTGAATTGTTACAAACTCATGAGACCGAGCCCTATGACCTCCTCAGTGGCCGCCCTGGGGTCTAATTTCAGCAGTTTTCGAATCTCAGTAAGGCCACTCAAAAAAAAGAAAGTGGTTTCTCATCACCAAGGTCTGAGAAATCTTGGAGGTTTTTTTTTTTTTTTTTTTTTTTTACGAGCAGGCCAAAATGTATAGGACAATTTGCGGGTTTCTTTGGCCAAAATTCACATTTTATTGGTTAAGGATGAATTGATCTTTAGAAGTGGGGAAGATGTAAGTTATTTCTATACCACTGGATTGCTGGCAATATTAGCTTTAATTTGATACCAAATATGACCAATTTTATCCATTTTCATGAGGTTTTTCATCAAAAAAAAAAAAGAGTTTTCCCCAAAACGTGGTTTTTATGCTGCGCGCGGTGATGAGAAACCATTTTATTTTTTTGAGTGGCCTAAAAGCAGGGTTTTAACTAAGGAATTACCCCGATACCCTCCCTTCATACCTCATTAAACCCCCTCCCAAACTAGTCTCTACAGCCTCCAACTGTCTAGTGCCCATAACCCTCTGTCCATGTCAGTGTCCACAACTTCCTCCCAGGGTATAGATAATTCGTTTATAGGCTACGCCAAAGCTACAATAACATACAACTGAGAGGACCCCATACCCAGCTAATAAAATAAAACACGTTATTTCACCACGAAATAACGTTCTATAACGTTAAGCCATAGTAAGGAGTCGTAGAGAAACGTTATATAACGTTATACAATATTGTATAACTGGGTATGAAATCGAAATGATATAAGGAGCTCGGGAATGGAAGAGTTGAAGACTTTAAGTGGGGGGTAGAAAGAGTAGAATGTGAAAATAATCCTACAGTAACAACAATAGCAGAAAGACAGGACCCAGTTGGGATTGTCCCCAACCCGGTCCTGTCTTCCTGACAATAGGCCGAACACCAAGTAACTTCTCATATTCACAATATTGATTTAGTAAACAAAATTTAGAAAATAAACAAAATAAAAATACATCGTGACATTTATCAGTTATTTATTCATTAATGTATATGTTCATTCAATCAATAAGAAGCAATAGTTCCAGTTATCAAAACATGTGCCACAACCCTTCGGTGTAAATTTGGCTTTGGTCTCTTAAATAGAGGGCTCACCCGCCGCCTACTCTAGGCCTGACCCTTATTAATTTCAAAACAGTGTCTCCTCAGCCCCTATATATATAAATTTACCAGCGGACCCATAGTTCTTAAAAGAGAACATATCATGATATTTGATATGATATATTGCAGTTTCACACTAATAAATCATAGTAATATCAATGCAATAATGGTTGATCGGGAAAGCACGCGTGAGGTATATCTTGCAATAATGAACGAGGCGAAGCCGAGTTCATTATTAGCCAGATATACCTCACAAGTGCTTTCCCAATCAGCCATTAATGCTTTTATACCACTATTTCTTGAAATAGATGAATATCATATCGCATAAGGCCTACCTTTTTCATTTGTCCATTTTGTCTCGCCGACTGGCAGACTCAATCTGCATAGCCGAGCGCCATGATTCTCCCAGCGCTACCAAATAGGTAGTGAATAACATCCAAATGTAGCGAAATTAGACCATGACAGGGTTAATCCTTCAATCCGGTACATGCTTAGAGCTCCTTCTTGATGTTCCCGTGTAGAAATAGCCTTTTAATTGCGTAAATTCCTCATATTTCGACATTTTGTGCATGGGGCCAGCCCGGTTAGAGTTGTAAACAGCGGGACGCGTCAGATCACGTGACCGAATGACCTAGTTTCCGCGGTGGCTTCAATCATCTGATCGTCCGCCGCCCGCCCCAAATACAAGCCTAACCGGGCAGGCACCCTTCACAAAATGTCGAAATATGAGGAATTTACGCAATTAAAAGGCTAATACTGCACGGGATCATCAACAAGGAGGTCAAAACATGTACTGGATTGAAGGAATAAGCTTGACATGCTCTAATTTTGCCACATTTGGATGTTATTCATTAGGTACCGACCGGACAATGAACGATATCATGGCGACAAGGTAAGGAAAGCTAAGGTTTCTTCTTCACATATTGTCCAGCCCTCATGGCGCTGGGGTTTGTCGCTTGCCTTTGGCGTGTGCGGCCCGGGTTCGAATCCCGGACGAAATCGTAGCTAAAATGGCTATGCATATCTTTCATTACCTTGTTAATATATGTAACAGGGTCTTGCACTCGAAAATAAATTCTGAGCGTGCGTATATCCTGAGATAAACGCATGGCAATTATCCACTCTCGGCAGGGGAAACGCCAGAATTGTGGTATAACATGATATATTTCATGATATACTATAGTTTTATACCTGTTAACCAAGGTTATAATGTTGGTATATGATAATATTTATCACAATATATCATGATAAATATGCTGATATACTATGGTGTTTGTACTATGATTCCGCCAAAGTATGCCGGTAAATTTACCATGGTATTTATCATGGTATACTCTGGTATTTTTTTTACCTGGGTAGTCAAGGGAATTTGCAATTCAAACCCAGAGCCAAAACCTGACATTATGGTATATCGTCTAACTTTGGCCCAGGATTCTTGTTCAAATAATAAAATATGCTACATATTCAGTCCTAGATCCTCTTTCAAACCTCCATTGAAAGATATCCCAGATAAATGGGTATAGTGCAAACTGCATTTGTTCAACATTCCAGCTTTTACAGGAAAAGGATAAAAGAGATTGTCTGCATGGGTACACTATTAAGACATGTACCTGTAAATAAGTTTTGCTGTGATATAATACACTTCTAGTGTTCCATATAGTGTCCCTATGATACAGGAATGCACTTTGTATAATTTATAGGACTGTTTCTTGCACTGTTGTACATGGTCTTTGACCAGGACTCGTAGAACTGTGTGTCCTACCACATTGTATCAGACGGAGGAAGGTCTGCCTGAACACAGACCCCGTCAGGCAGTACAACAAGAAATTCATTGAGTGATTTATGAGCCATAAATCCTTAGTTATAAGCACAGCTACATTATCTGTATGTATAACTGGTGAACCTGTATATTTGCTGATGGAAAACAAAAGATAAATAACTCCATTTGGTAATGTTGTCACAATAAAGACAATGCATACCGTTAGCATTGTGGTGATCATTTTTTTGTGAGCAGGAGAACTTTGCTGCTGATGTTGGGCCCTGAAGCCTCGCTGTAAAATTAACTTTCTGACTATCTTAATGTTCAGGATAGATATGGTACAGAAGGGTATTATACTGTACACCAGCGAAGTAAGAATCATTAAGAGTATTCCAAGCAGGGTTGAGGGTAGTTCAGTTAGACAAATATATACTGTGTCTTTTATCATAATGTTTGAATTGAATGATATTGGAAGAGCGATAATTGATATGATAATAAGTAGAGCTAAAATGGCAAAAAATGTTTTTCTTCTTGTGCAATAAATATGTGCATTCAATGGATAAAATACAGCAATGTAACGCTCTGATGATATAAACACAATTAGCCAAGAGGAAACAGTAGCAGAAAAATACAACATAGAAAGAACTATACGACAAACCCATCCTGACTCTGACAAGGGGAGAAAATGATACATTTCACTCAAAATATAAACTAATAATGTTGTATTATCAGCAATGGCTAACACTAGCAACAGTAACATAAAGACTGATGTCTTTAGCATTGAGCCAAATAATATCACAATGATGATGAGACTGTTCAGCACTATTCCTATGCTGACAACACCTAATTTCATTATCACTTCTACAGTGAGGCTGTGAGTATTTGGTATATCCAGTATGCTAAGGTAGTTTGTAGAGTTCTGGTAGAACGAATAGTCATTGTAGAATGATTGGTTTGCTGTTTTATCCTGCATACTGACCACTCTGTCTGACCACCAGATCTATGTAGAGAATAGAGCGGTTTGTAATGGAGTCAAGACGATTATTTTACAAAGAATTATTAGAATAATGGTTCCTTGGAAATGTGTCGAAGTTGTGATTTCAAGAGTGACTAAAACGCCCACATAGCAACTACAACTGAATCACTGCAGAAATAGGCGGTCCTTTGAATCTCCAAAACCATGTAAAACAAACATCATTGACCTTCAAAGGCATTGTACACAGCAACAGTATAGATCATCCAAACACCTACATATCATTTGCATGCACTATTGCCACAGGCAAACATTTTAGGAAATTGGGAAAATATGAGGATCAACAATTTTCGAATGCTTTCTAAAATTAGTTTTCAAAGACAATGCTCACCTTTCTCATCAGCAATAGAAAATCCATAATTCAGAAAGTTACTTCAGCTCCAGTTCTCTTGGCACTGCCACTACCATGACACCTAGGTTAATACTCACGGGTCAATACTCACCGTGGAATTCATGTGCGGCTACGTAAAGGTCCTGGTCTCAAAATGTAATGAAAATCAATAGAGGGTAGAATCAATATGGAAAGTCTCATGGCAAACATCAGACAAATGAGAAAAAAAATGTAGAAGTTTTAACACCAGTTTAATCATTACAATAGCTAGTGTTTTGTAATGTCTTTGCGGCAACTTGTGTACCTACATGTGTTATTGCTATGATATATAAGTAGTATAGTATGTATCGGAACGGGACTATAGTTAAGTACTGTTTATTACTCAATCGACATGCAGCCAATCAGAGGCCTCCATTTGGTCACGTGACCCGTTGCCATGGTAACGTGACCTACTTAGGGCTCTCAGCCAATCAGAAGCCAGCATTCTGGGTGACCTACTGACCTACTTAGAAGCTCTCAGCCAATCAGAGGCCGGCATTCTGGTAACCATGGTAACGTGACCTAATTACGTCACGTGACCTACTTAGGCTCAGCCAATCAGAAGCCGGCATTCTGGTAACTAGGGTAACGTGACCTACTTAGGGTTTGTTTGTAAACAACACCACGTGGCTTTCTTGTTTGTAAACAACACCACGTGACACGTGACTGTTTGTAAACAAACAAACAAAAAAAAGTTATGTAACTTATATATAGAAATAAAAACACAACAAGATAATTTCTTTTCTTTTCATTTTATTCTTTATTTTTTCATTTTCAATCAGAAAAAACACACAAGTTTATGCTTTTTTAGCTCGCTTCTTCGATTTGCAGCAACTCAACAGGCCGCAAAGTCTCACGCCGCCGTCACTCGCACCACCACACCCCGGACGACTTTTCTCCAATAGACATTGCACGACTTTGGATAAATCCAACACCATTTCGGCAAGGCAGAGAATCTTTGCCTCCATGAAACGGCCGCCATCGCAACAACCCGTCACAACAGCATCATCGATAGCTTCTGACTCACGACCCGGTCGCTCAGCTTTGGGATTTTGCTCATGCGCATGACGCACTTCTTGGGGTTTCTTGTTCGACATGCTTCAATTAGGAAATGAACGCAATGAGGTCCACAGGTGTCAGCAGAAGTGTCTTGTAGTTGAATGCGGTTTCTTTGCCACTTGAACGGAGCAGAGCGTTCCACGAAAGACAAGAACTCCGCACTCAGCGGCGGTAAGCCGAAGGAATCAAAGTAGTACACTTCACCCGTGCTCGACACGTAAAACGCCACCCAATGCTGACCTGGTAAATGTTGCGGATCTGTGTTGCTCACGAAACAAGTGTCTTTGATAGGGTGCTTCGGAATAGTGTCACAAGAGAAAACGCCCAGGAAACGATGTTTTGTGTGAACGTTTTCCTTCAACACTCTGCTTATTTCAAGCGTGTTCATACGATACGCCAAGTACCGCCGTCTTGTCTTCAGTTCATGTGGTAGTCGGTGACGGGGTGTCGATCTCGGGTCAGCTCGACGACGTTGTCGTACACCAAGTAGAGTAGCACCGTTGTTGTCGCTTGTAGCGCCGAGCGGAAACTGACTTCCACCCTCAGCTGACCCGCTCTTATAAGGTTCACGCGACACCCGTCGTGCGATCTGTCTGGGGTTAAGTCGAGGGGGAACACCGTGTAACCGTTCAGGAATTGTTCGTATGAAATACCGCAGGAGCGCGCGCCCTCGTACATCCCCGTTTCCGTGTGTAGCGCCAAGTACTCTCTCACGGCCGCTTTGGTCTTAAAGTCGGGCACGTAGGCGTCGTTCGGCACTTTCTGATCGTTCACTATCACTTGAAGCGAGCTGATGTCGTAATGCTTCATCTCGAACGGGTTCTTGGTGTAGCTACCGTTGAAGGCGTCGTGGTCAAGGAAGCAAATCATCATCGACTTGGGAAGCTGGCCTGTGTTGGAGTGCGTGTAGCTGTGATCTCTGTTACCTTGAGGGATGGCGTAGGTCGTCACCTCCACTCTGTTCACCGGGTAGTCGAAGGGCCCGTGTTCTATCACCGCTCTCTCGTGCGTTTCCGCTACAGCGTCCGCCACCAGCACGCGTCGCACGTAGAGCTTTGCTTTGTAGATCTTCAAGCTGTAGCCTCCGTCAGCGGCGCACATCAGATAGAAAGAGGGCGCCGCTTGTTTCAGAGTGAGATTGATTTCTGTCTCTCCAACGATGAGCTTCGGTTGATGAGCCAGGTCAAAGTGCAGTCGCGCCATCAGCGAAAAGCGCTTGTTGGAGATTAGCTTCTTGCGCGCTTTGTACCCCGCATTCGCGTCAGTCAACGTGTCAAACTGACCGGGCGTATCTTCATGCCACCCCTGGGCGCTCATGACGCCGTCCTTCACGTCTTTGTTGTAGTTGAGTAACCCTTCCAAGTAAGCTCGGTAAGGGTAGGTCTCGGTGTTGCCAGACACTTTGAAACCGCCGATGGAGACTTGGACGTCTTTGAAGAGCGAGTGAGCCAAGTTGTTCACCGGAGCTACCGCGTCGGTGGCCTCGATCGCCGCTCCGTCCTTTAGCACTTGACATTCCAGATGAAGGTAATTCTCGTTCAGGTCTGTGTACTCTTGCGACTTGTTGATGGTGAAATTTATGTTACCTCCATCCTCTAAAGAGTTTTTTGTTTCTATCCCCAGGAAAGACGACTTTAAGATAGTAGTCTGAGTCGGCGCTACGGTGTGCAGGTCGAGCTCAGAGAGCGCGCACTCGTTACTGCTCTCGTGTACGTAAGCCATTGTGTTCTCTCTTCACGCGGCCGACAGACTGACGCCGGCCCCCTCCAGTCTTTTTATTTATACCTGAACGCCTAGGCGCTTACCGGTCGAATACATCCCCTCTACGTCTCTTGCAAGAGCCACCGCCCGTCTGAGGGGAATGCCCACGACGACGTTTCGACCCTTTCTTAGACGCGACAGGCGTCTTTCCTCCCGAGAACGCCGTACTCGCCAGTCTCTTCAGAGCGCCTGCGCCTCGGTCTTTCACGCTGCTCTTTAAAGTCCGACCCGCCAGCACATCTTTAGCTACGCCCACACCGGCGCGGAGCAGCGTTTTTCCCACCGACTTCAATAGCGGGGTAGCCGAGCGCATCAGACCTAACAGAGCGCCGCCCAAACCGTGCCCGCTCTGGAAAGAGCGCCCGCTGTACACGGTCACGCCGTTGCCCAGCTGCGCGTTGTAGTAATCGCTGTACCCTCTGCCGAAGTCGGTGCGCCTGGGTGGAAAGTACGGAACGCGTTGACGCATCATTTTTCTCTCTTTCAGCGCTCAATAGGTCTCAGATGAAGTGTCACGGTCACCTCGCCTCTACCGAATGGGATGGAATGACCGGATCGGTCTCTTAAATAGATGCCGACCTCGGTAAACCTCTTGGATTTCAAGGGGAAATAATCCAAATGGGGAAAACTGATAGCTTGCACGCCACCTCGACGCTTTCCGCCTCTGTCCACCGCCACGCAGCGCAACAGCGGCACTTGCATGTCGCCCACACGTCTCTCCTGGATCATGTCGGTGTATATGTACACAGAGTGCACGTCCCCGTAAACATCCATCGAGTAGGCGCCGGTAGTCGGCGACGCGAAACACGTCTTCTCTCCGAAGCCTAGAACGCATGCGAGATGCTGACTCAGCAGGACAGCACAGTGTCTCGGCGGTTTGATGGTGACGCGTTTCGTCTTGGCGTCGTACGATAAGATCCGCATCGGTTTGAGCAAGAAGCTGTCGCCCTCTAGTCTGTCATCTCGCAACGTCTCACTCAAGCGCTCGATTAGGGTGTGGTTGCTTCCGGTGAAAATAGGAGGTATCTCGAATATGTTTGGCATGAAACTGCGCACTCCCATGTCCTTCTCCATCTTTTCGATCATCTGTCTTGCTTGATGGCTGATCGTCTTCTTCTTCACCGCCGGGGACAAGAACTGCTTGTATACGGCATTCGTCTGTCTCAAGTCGACCTCTCTCTTGAACCTTTTTGTTTCCGGTTTCAATTGCTGCTCTTCCGACGTGTCTGATATCTCTTCCACCGTTACATAGCTCGCTTCCTTCCAGTTCAGCGGGAATTTTGAGCTGAACGTTAGCTTGCTCAGACCGTTCGCGTTTTTCATTCTCTTCCAGTCTACCTGTGGTTTTTTTCCTTCGGAGAAATTAGTTTCTTTTAAAACCTGGATCGCCTCCTCTAGCGAACCTTTGGTGCGCAGAGGAACAACGATGATCAAGTCGTCGTCGTGCACGTTAGTCCATTCTGTAGGGAGGATGATCTCAGTCAGAGCCGCTTCGTACGCTTCGGGCAGAAGGAGCGGCGAGTCGAAGTGAGTTCGGAAAGACGTCAAGCTGTTGTCAGGATAATACTCCATAGAGCTGTTGCTAGGTAGAGTGATGTTCATTTTGTTACGTTATTTTTTTGACGGGGATCCACTCGTTGAACTTGTCGTCGTAACCTAACCAACGTACGAAAGCTAACTCTTTACCGTCGACGGTCTTGCGGCGCAACACCTCGTCTATCAGGTAGTTCTTGTCGTAACGACTCTTGTACACCTTCTGAACCTCTTCCGGGTAGAAGACGCCTTTTATCTCCTCGCCCTTGTCGTCTTTCAGCTCGAACCCTCTGCTTCCCAACGTGTTAGCAACGTCCACCACTTCCTCGCGCCAGTTTCCCTCGTACCCTTTGTCGAAGGCGCCTTTGGTTCTCAACATCCTCACTCTGTCACCCGGAGCGATGACGTCGACGGCGGACGTCTTTGTTTTTTTCTTCTTTTTCCATATTTCGTCGATTTGTTTGTTAGTTGGGAGATCTTGTCGGTAGAAAACTGTTTCGCTGTTTTCCGAGCTGACTTGAGCCGGCGCCATTTTCAACGTCTTGTGGTGAGTGCGATTGTAAGAAGACACTACATGGTGCAGCACGTCTACGTAGCGATACGTGCGCTTGTGTGTGAAATAACGCCACAGCTTCTCCTTCAGACTGCGGTTCAAGCGCTCCACTAGACTAGCTTTGATGTCGTCGTTCTCGCCAGTGAAGAACTCTATGCCCTCGCTCTTCAAGTGATCTTGAAAGATCTTGTTCAAAAACTCTTTCCCCTTGTCTGTCTGAACAGTGCGCGGTCGTCTCTCGCCAGGGCCTGTCATCTCTCGGAAGGCCTCGGTGACATCAGCGCCGCTCTTGGATTTAATGGGAACGGCCCACGCGTACCTAGAGAAAACGTCGATCGCCGTCACCACGTACCGGAAGCGGTCGTTGTGAGACGCCAAAGCTTGCATGTCCATCAGATCTATCTGCCACTGCTGATCGATTGCGCCGGTTATAGTCTTGTTCCTTGCGAATTTTCTCCGAATGGGTTTATGTTTAGTGTAGGCGTCCAGCGACACTAAAGCGTCTCGGATGACGGCCGGGTTCAGGTGGCGAAAATGCTGTTTCTGGAGTTTAGTCACGCTAGTGAAACTGGAGGGCGCTTTGACGTCGGTATATCTAGCTACTACGCGCTTCTTTTCTTTTTCCTTCTTGGTCAGTCTCTTCACTGGTTTGCCCATCGCGGGTCTCTTGAGGGCGTGAAAGACGAGCTCGCCGCTAGGCGGTTGCGCGCTTTCCTTTTCTTACTACGCGGCGCGCTCCTATAGGAAGTCGGAGTTTGGAAAAGTTCACGGTCGTCCTCCTCGTCGTCAGAGGATTGATCGTCCACCACCTGCAGAGAAGAGTCTGCTGCTGCTACTGCTGCTGCTGCTGCTGCTGCTTCTCCTTCTTCCGATTCGAAGCTCGGTCGTTTCCGACCTCTGTCAGCAAGCCGTGTGTCCAAACTTTGGCCAGGTCCGCTCGCTTTATACAGATGGTTTCCGATCAAGGCGTCTGTGGTGGGAACCGCTTCGCGCAGCGCTTTCGTGAACGGCGAGTAGCCCGCCGGTCTGGGCGCCGTCTTCCTGAACCTGGCGGCGTCGTTCAGTAAGTCCACTATGTTGATGCGATGCTCAGGTGGTATTCTCCGACCCGACATCTCGCGCACCGCCCCGTCCTCGTTCCACTTGATCACTCCGGATTTCTCCAATTGTTTGTACAGCTCCACGGTCCGGCGGCGACTCCTCTTGGGAACTTGGTTCGCCAACCGCTCGAGTAGGGACGCGCTGGCCTCTTCAGCAGACTGACGGAGGTGAGTCGGGGGCGAAGAAGAGTAGGACGAAGAGATGTTGCTGTTGTGGGGATTCGCGAGAAAAAATTGCAATCTATTCAACAACCTTCGGTATTTCAACATTTTCTCGCGCGATTCCAAAGTGGGGTCGTTCAACACTAAATCCAAGTCCCTGTAGATAAACTGTAGCACCTGGTGCAAGGCCGCGTCGGGATGAAGGGACTGCTCTGCCTGCTTGTGGTAATAGGCCATGTCGGCGGGTAGGCGGGCGGCGGTGGCAGGAGCGGAACTCTCGTTCTTTTCAGTGCGCTCATCAGGAAGAGGAGGAAGGTTTGGAGCAGTAGAAGTACTAGCAGCAGCGACTGCAGTAGTAGCAGCGCTAGTAGTAGCAGCAGCAGCGGGCACATGATGAAGTAGACCTGCTCGTGATGATTTGTAGAGCGTCTCAGGATCCACGAGCGCTAAACGTTTGTAGTGTTGTTGCTGCTCTGAGTCCGTCATGGGGACGCCGGTGGCAATGACGCTGGTGGTGGCGGTAGTGGTGGTGGTGGTGGTGGTGGTGGTGCTGTCGGCGAGTAGGTGTCGAATGACGTGTCTCATATACGGAGAATGCTCTTTATAAGCGGTAAGGCCATCCCTATGAGAGCCGGAATGAGGAAACCTCCCTCTTGTACCAAGACGCGTCTCTTTTTTTTGATGGGCGTAGATTTTTTGCCGACCTCCCTCAACACGTCAGCCGATTCTCGAAGCTTGTCCAGTTGTTTGTCGCTGAGCGGGATGTTCCCTACCAGTAAATTGTGACAGATCTCACTCAACGCTGCGATCAGCTCGTCGCTTCCAGAGTCTATTAGATGCGAGCAGTCCTTTGGCGAGCACTTAGCTAAGTGCTTGAGAGTACCAAAGTGTCTTTCGAGTAGATGAGAAGACATTTTTTTTTTGCTACTGCTTTCTGTTGTTCTTTTTTTTGTCTAGCGGTACGAACACTAGCTGAGAGTGTATGGCCGTCAAAGAGGAGCGTATTCTCAGATCGTCAGGTGTTGACTGCTTGAAGTCCAGGAGGAGGTATGAGTGAGGTCGCTTGAGTTCATGGGTAAATATACTAGAGAGGGCCGCCGCGTTGGACGGAAACACCTGGCGAGACAGACTAGCTATTTGCCCCATGTCGCGCGGGTTCTTGAAAACGATCATGTAGTGAGCGTTCAGACTCATAGTTCGAAAGTCGGGTGATTTCTGGAAGAGGTTCTGAGTGATGTATATGACGCTCACGTTCCAGTGATGCGAGTATTTAGTAAAGATGTCGGCTACCACTTGCTGATTGGAACTGCTCATCAGATCGTCCAATATCAGTAGAGTGTGGGGTCGTACAGCGTCTTCTGCTACTTCCACGTCTCCCGCTATAGACTCTTTGCTAGGAAGACCTTCTCTGAATTCCACACCGTACCGATTTGCCATTTTTTCAAACAGAGGTTGCCACTCGCCGTAATGGTAAAAAGTCTTTTCCACCGGCGGCGTGACCAAATTGTTCACGTCGCTCAGAAATTGATCCACCAAGCGCGATTTTCCACAACCCGACGGACCGCTAATGATACAACTAAAGGGTCCTTGTAGTCGAGCGTCGAAATGAATTTCTGTGAAGAGTTTGCTTTTACTACTGGACATTTTTTTTTGTTTTTTTTTCAGGACGCGTCAGAGAGCGGTTGTGTGTCTGACTGTCTGCTGTGTTTCTCACTCGAACGGTCGGTGGTGAATGGTTGTGGAGAAAAGTCCGCCGACCTTTTTATTGATTCCGGCCGGTGTCACAGTAGCGGCGGCAGAAGTGACTTTTTTTTTGCGATAAAATTCTATTTTCACTCAATAGTCATAAATGTTTGTATCAGACTCCAGAGGAGTCTGATACAAATATTTATTTTTTTTTAAAAAAAGAAGAAGAGGAGGAGGAGGAGGAGGAGGAGGAGGAGGAGGAGGAGGAGATTAGTTTTTTTTTTTTTTTTTTTTTTTTTTTTGATCATTTAGGCAAAGCTCGTCGCTTTGCCGTTTTTTTTTCTATTTCTGTGTTGTGACACGATCGTCTCGAAAAAGCAATAAGGCGTGTGAGCGCGGCGGTGACAAATACATATTGGAGCGTATGGTTTAAAATAGTGCGTCCCTATCTTCTTCAATTCGGCTGCGTTGCAATATGCGGGATAACAAGTGACGACGTCGAAACGTTTAGAGACCGTGTTCACGTCGGCCACAACGCGCGCCCACCGAGTGGGAGCTGCAGTCGCTCCCAAGAAACCGATCGGCTTGTCGAATCGTTTCATAGCACTTATTCTCACTTTATAAGAGGAGGCAGGGTGAGGAGAGTAGCGGCGCTCTTTCTTTTCATGAAACGCCCAACGAGTGGGGGCGCTGAGAGCAGCTGTTATGCAATAGTAGAGTAAATGCTGTTCTGAGAAGACGGCTCTCGGCCATGTCGCTACGTTTTCCTTTTCCGCTCTTGTATAACGACGATGGCGCTCAGCTTTGCATTTCTCGAGAATTCGGTACGCCTCAAGAGAAGCGTGAACCTCAACTACGTGACGCTCTCTCCTTTGAGATAAAAAAATAGCCGGGCAGTTGAGGAGAGCGCTTTGTTCGCGCGACCGTCTTTTAGAAACTCGCGCCCTCTGCAGCGCCATATTTCTTTCCTCCGAAACAAAAAAGCCTGAGTGAAAATACAAATTTAAGAAAACAAAAAGCTCAAAGAAAAAAAAATAAGCAATAAGCAGACTCAGCTCGAAATTCCCTGCTGGCGTGATGGCGGTGACTGCAGGCGGTGGCGGCGGTCGGCTGGCCGGCCGGCGGTGGCGGTGTCGGCGGCGATGGTAGAAGGGTGTGTGGAAAGAGAGACGCATCTCAGTCTTTTATAGGAGCGGCGAGTCTGACATTTTCAGCTGTCGCATGCTGACCTGCTGCTAGCATAAGAGAAACAAAAGCCCTAATCACACTTTTCAGCTGGATCCTTCCACCCCGCCAGACATGGATCCCAGATGGGAAGGCGGTTTAAAATTAAATCCGTGTACCGACTGTCATACAATAGGGTAATTAGTTGAACGCGTGTTACCTGTATAAAGGATTAACGGGTCATGGGCTCAGCGTGTGTATAGAAAAACAACTACAGGTAGCGTGAACAAAGCGACCCCCTCCCTTTCTGTCACTCTGTCTGTGACTAGAGGGTGCGCGTGTGGTAAGCGGCTTATATCTAAAGAAAAAAACAAATCACCCTCGCCTGTCATCAGCAGACAGCCGGCTGGCGGCTGGAAAATGCGATTAGAGGGATGATGAGCCACGTAGTAAGCGACTTAAGGCTGATCTAAAGACCTGCCGTGAAGGGGCAGCTGGCCGGTGGCTTGAAAAAAGGCGGGGCGTAAGGGTATATAAGGGGAGTGAAACCACATTCAGCATCGTCATCATCGTTCACGCTACTACTACTACTACTACTACTACTACTACTACTACTACTACTACTACTACTACTACTACTACTACCACCACCAGCACCGCGCCTCAATTTGCAGATCCTCGTGATGGAAAGTTGCTACCGTGACATGAAGCGGAATGACGAAGCGGCGCGCGAATGTGAAGCTGATGCTGTAGCCTCTGCTACTGCTGCTGCTAGTGCTGCTCAGCGTGCTACTGCTGCATTTACTGCGGCTGTTAGTGACGCGGGTCGTGATGACGTTGTTGTTGTTGCCGCTGCGGCTGTGACTGCTGCTGTTGCTGCCGCCGATGCAGCTACTCATGCCACCGATGCCGACGCTGCTGCTGCTGATGCTGTTGCGGCTGCCGATGACGCCGCTGATAACGCTACTAGTGCCCGCTCTGCCGCCCTTGCTACTGTCGCTGCTGCTGTTGTTGCTAATGCTCACGCTACTGCTGCTGCCGCTGCTGCTACTGCTGCTACCGCTGCTGCCGAGGCTGCTGCCGCTGCTGCCGATGCTGCTGCCGATGCTGCCGATGCTGCTGCCGATGCTGATGTTAGCAGACGCGTCGACAAAGAATCGTCATTTGTCACTCTTAAAGCCGCTCCAGTGGAACGCGCGACGGGTAGTAGGGCTACCAACGCGACGGCCGGATGGTGCAAATGGTGTCGTCGCTTCTGCTCGTGCGCTTGCTTTTCTTCCGGTCCTACCTGCTGCTGCTACGGTATGATAGTGTTATAGTGTTTGAATGAGAACGCGCGTAGTTACAGATGTGCTTTTTTATTCGAAAATATAATTTTAACATAAGATGGAACTTGTTGTGTTTTTTTCTATATATACGTTGTTTGTTTACAAACAGGCACGTGTCACGTGGTGTTGTTTACAAACAAGAGAGCCACGTGGTGTTGTTTACAAACAAACCCTAAGTAGGTCACGTTACCCTAGTTACCAGAATGCCGGCTTCTGATTGGCTGAGCCTAAGTAGGTCACGTGACGTAAGTAGGTCACGTTACCATAGTTACCAGAATGCCAGCCTCTCATTGGCTGAGAGCTTCTAAGTAGGTCAGTAGGTCACCCAGAATGCTGGCTTCTGATTGGCTGAGAGCCCTAAGTAGGTCACGTTACCATGGCAACGGGTCACGTGACCAAATGGAGGCCTCTGATTGGCTGCATGTCGATTGAGTAATAAACAGTACTTAACTATAGTCCCGTTCCGATACATACTATACTACTTATATACAACATGCCAGTTGCTGAGAATAGACACCGCGATCAATAATTTTGGAATATAACTACAAATAAAACTGGATACAAAAAGATATGTTAGTCCTTATATTTCTCCTAGCGTAAAAAGGAAAAGCATTGCTGTTTATTCTATGGCGGTTCGAACTGTTACTCCGTTCCCCCACCATCTAGACTTTATATCATATTTACACAGTGTCTAGACAGAGGGGAGCTGTGTAACCAACAGCCTTTACCCCTGTTGCCGCTACTCTCACAAATTTCGCCCATCTCTGTGTACATAGCCCCCATTTCACCTGTTTTGAAGCTCGCTGGTCAAAGACTACACCCGGTCAAAGACTACACCTAGTCCAAGACTACAATTGGTCAAAAACATTTCAATTGTTACAATCTCATACGACACAGCCATACTTCCAGCTATACGTGTCCCCCAGTGGTGTTCACACCTCCTGACGAGACCCTTTTACAGTACTCTCGTTCCCAAATTCTTCAGAAGAAAAGCCAAATGACCTTGAAGTTGGTGGTTCACTGGTTCCAAGCTGCCAGCAGGGGTTGCCCAGACGCAGCAAAATCCCAAGTTCAAGGTCATTTGGCTATTACCAGAGCCTTCCGAACAGGAGTACTTTTACAGTAGCTGACCAAGGGAGACAGGGAAGCTCAGACTGGTACTCATGTCCCTCACTAGGTGGACTTGGTGGGGGCTGCTTGTTCCCGCACGTGTACCCAGGGGGCAGCACTCCTTAGTACCTCTACACACCTGTCTCATGAGGGACCCCAGTCTGAAACCTCCGTTTATCACTCTAGTAGCATGTACCTTAAAGCCTCTCTAATCGTTCAATAATGTTCATAATTAGGCCACTCAAAAAAAAAAGTGGTTTCTCATCACCAAGGTCTGAAAAATCTTTTTATTATATATATTTTTTTACTCGCGGTTTAAAATGTATGGGATGATATACGTTTTTCATGACCAAAATTCACATTTTAGAAGTTAAGAATTTAAGGATCTTTAAAAATAGGGAAAATATAAGTTATTTCTATCCTACTGCATTACTGGCAGTATTAGCTTTAATTTGATACCAAATATCCTAATATTTGTCCATTTTTATCAATTTTTTTAATAGAAAATTAGCAAAAAACTAAAAAAATATCCTCAAAAGCTGATTTTTATGATGCGCGCGGTGATGAGAAACCATTTTGAGTGGCCTTATTATTGTAATACAAATATGTTCATATATATATAATGCCTAGATAATTATATACATATTACTTGTCAGGGCTGCATTGGTCTATCATGACTAGAAATATCATCTTTTAGTGACATGCTGTCCTTAAAGGGTAAAGGGATGGTAGGGCTGCCAAAGTGTGCGCTGACCCTGAGTGAACTTATTAGTGTGCTTACCGTTATGGTCATAGGGCTGGTTCATATGTACCCCACAGCCATTAATATTTCAAACAATGGGCATCATACTATCATGATGACATCATATCCAACGGTAAGAATTTGCAACATATTGCTATTTATAAATATTCACATTTCTACTAAATTCTTACATACACATTTCCCTTAATTGTACATTATGAATCATCTAGTGAATCCTTACTATATATTGTATTTACTTCTCCAGTTCCGTACCTTACACACATGAACCCGCACACCACAAAGTGAAAGCTCCCCCTATGTGAACTACTGGCCATTACTATGATTACCGTTATGGTCACCGCACAAGGCAGATTGGTATATACCCAAGTAATAAATAATGCATACTAATATTAAATGAAGTAGATATACACAACACAACACGTTATCTTGATGATGAAGTTGGGCGTTTAATCATGTTGACACACACATGACTACAACCTGCCAATAACCATGGTAAAAAACAAAATTTTTCAAACAGAGTTCATTTGGCGGGTGCCGGGTTGCTAATGACGCTTCCTTTGTTCCAGCCACCTCTAGTTATATTTGTCTCTGGTAGAGGGCGCCAGGTCCAGCTGATCACTGCTCCCCCTGGTGGCCTCGGCTTGAACTGATACATAGTCTTTGTATTTATAGCGCCATAAGCTCGGGCTTATACCCACAATAAATAATGCATACTAATATTAAATGAAGTAGATATACACAACACAACATGTTATCTTGATGATGAAGTTGGGCGTTTAATCATGTTGACACACACATGACTACAACCTGCCAACCGCCCAACCGAAGGCAAGATTAATCGTGTAAGAATTGTTCCGGCTGCCTGTATATGCTCTCCACGATGCTCCTCTCCAACTTCACTTTGGACTCCATTGTCCTGGCCAGATAATACAGCACTGACATGCTGCGCCAGTCTCCCAGATTCTTAATGTCAATCAAGGACACACCTGCTTCAGACAACAGGCTAGCTCCTCCCCTGCGCATTGAATGGCTAGACATTTTAACAAGATTTAACACAGTGCACAGAGCAGACAATTTTTTGGAGTACCAACTGTAACTACCCCTCACGAACCCACCCTGACTCATGTACCCCACCAACTGGTCCGAACCCCCTGGGTGAGCCACCATCTCCACTAGTCTCACAATGAAATTGTACACGCACATGATTGACCCCGGGATAGGAACAAAGGGTATCTCCAACACCCTCTCTTTGTAGGAAATGGTCTTGGTACGTCTTACCACTACTGTGATGCCCCAAGACTCCCATCTGATATCCTGTAACAAAACTGCTAACCCCACTTCTAGGACATTAGATTTCCGTAGAAGCCCCCTAAAACCCAAAAGGATTGTCACCCAGAAAGCAACATCCTCACTTCTTGACAAGTCTAAGGCCCTAAAAATGGCAGTCAAATCCCGTAAAGTTGCCGGGCGTGCCTGGGCAGTGAAATCACCTAGGGTTCTTTTGATTCCCCTCAAAGTAACTACCAGTTCAAAAGTTTGTCTGTCAATGTGAGGTAATTCTGCCATATCATGCAGAATCCACACTGCCCCCAGATATGCCTGTATTGACTTATATGCCAATCTCTCTGCCAAATATACTACATAGAACAATATCATCTCTAGAGATGCCGGCAAGGGTGTAGTGTAATCAAATCTCTCACAAAAAGTGAAATATGACTTCCATTGTGAACTTCTGGTTGCTAGGGAAGACTCCGCCATCCACTTGGATTGGTAACCCCGCAGCTGCTCCCTCAATCGGTCTCCTGAAAGCAACACAACCATTGCTCAAAAGTTATAGGAAGTGTCCCTTTGTTTCTCTTGTCAAAGAGTCTTGAAATGTAGTCAGCCACCGTATTCTCTTTGGTGGAGATTCTCCTACTTATCAAGTGAACATTGTACAAGCAGACTCGCCAAAAAAGCTCCCGCAACCACCACATGGCCCTCACACTCTTGGATCTACCCGTAGCTATCATACTCTGGACCTGTGTATTGTCCGTCCATATAACCACCCTGCGGTTTCTCCAGGACTCCCCCCACCTATCCAAGGCTGCCAAAACTGGCCATAATTCAAGGAAGTTGATATCAGCCGTCTCATCTACCTCCCCCGGGGACTGTGAGTAATGATGTTCCAGGTAGGCCTTACTTTCATCATCCCTATCCACATCCCACACCCCTGCTACCCAGTCCCCCACCCAGCGTGCCCCAAATCCTGACTTTGAAGAGTCAGTTTCCACCTGGGGCATGTCCTCACCTGAGACTTTAATCCACTTAGCCTTGCCGTTGAAAATCTCAATAAAATTCTTCCACCAGCTGAGATCCCCCACTAGCCACTCAGGAATATGGACCACCTTGTCATCCCGGGGTATGGTCTTAATCAAATTAATGATACATCGAGAAAAAGTCCTCCCCCCCCTCACCACCTGACTGGCATGTGCCAAATGTCCGGCTAGGGTTTGAAGGTCTTTCAAAGTACAACATCTTTTCCCCCGGAATTCTTGTACCAATTCTAGTGTCCTGAACACTTTTCCCGCTGGTAGCCTCACTTCCATCGCCCTACTGTCAAATTCTAACCCTAAATACTTCACCACCTGTGTGGGAGCAACGACCTTCTTCCAGGCGATATGAAAACCGAGACTTCTAAGCAGGTCAATGAGCACTGCCTGCTTAGATCTACAATCCTCTCTGCTTTCCCCCACCACCAGGTAGTCGTCTAAGTAGCCATAAATGCCACCAATGCCCCTCCTCGACATGCACCTGATGACAAATTCTGTAATTTGAGTGAATATATACGGGGCACATTTTAGGCCAAAAGCCAGGGCTCCATCTACCCAATATGAAGATTGCCCCCCCAACTCCCAAACAAAACCTTGCTTGGTCCTATCCTCTGGGGCTACCGGTACTGAGCGATAGGCCGCCTGTATATCCACTACTGAGTACCAAGAGCCTGGTTTCATCTCATCCACAATTTTATCTACTTTCACAAAGGAAAACTTCTCACATGTTGAGGACATGTGGTCATTTATACTATCTTCCCCCCCCCCTCTCCCCCGGCTGCAGTCTGTAATGGGTCTGATGGACCCATCCTGCTTGAAAATAGCCCCCAAGGAATGCACACACTGAGGCTTGCTGTCTACCTTCTGAATTACCCCATTCTCCCACTCCTTCATGACCAACTTATCCATCTTTTCCCTTGCATCCTGCTTGCCTATAGAGGCGTAATTGGACCTCTCATAACTACCGGTATAACCTTCATCCACAATCTTAAACCCATCCCGAACCCCGGTGAACAAATACTCCGCATGACTATCCACACCCCCGGGATGACTAAAACATTCATCAAAAAATGCACATGCATTGAGTTGAACATTTAAACCCCCCAATCTGTGAGCCTTGTCACACCTCATACCACACGGCCTACTGTAAACACGATCACCCATTTCAACCTTTCCCACCACTGTCGGGACAACAACTGAGCGATAAACGGGGAATTGACCACCGTCACTTCCCACTACCGCCCCATCCACCGAAACTTCACACAATTCCACCTGCGGATCCAATACTGCACCACCGCAGCTGTAACAACCACCAACGCCATGTATATTACATGGTATTTCTACAATGAATTCGGGCTTACCCGCCGCCAGACCTCCTTCCCCGCCATCTTTGTTTCTGACGTCACCACTCTCGTCCCAAGTCTCGGCCCGCACGGGATTCAAAATGGCGGCGCCCATGCCAATGGCCGAAACGTCAACAAAAGTCCCCGCACTAACTCTATTACCCCCCGTACTACTCCCTTTTACATCCCCAACCCCCACAACAACGTCCGAGTCTGACGCCTTGACGGGGGAACAACCGGAAAATAAAGAAAGATCTGCTATTACCGCAGGTAAGACCTCAGCGCAGGACACATTCGGGCATCCCAACCCCGCACGGGGGCTGCCCTCAACACCAACACAAGACTCGACCACGCCCACCTCCTCCAGTCCCACGCTACTCCCTACCTCACACGCCCCCTGATTCTCATCAATTGTACCTTTCATGACAAACTCCAACCTGAGGGCTGCCTCATCCTATTCTTTTTTCCCTTTACACTTGTACACAGGGTGACCGCCGATACAATCCCTGCATACGTGCTGATACCTGCACTCTACCCACTTACACCCTGCCTGGTCATTGAATCCATAACAGATGTTGGAGCCAAACCCTGGTCCCCCTTGACCACCATACCCTCCTCTCCCCCCCCTACCCTGACTGTAACCTTGGTTACCATGGCTACCCCCGTAGCCTTGGCCGCCACCATACCCTTGTGCATAATGGCCCTGGTTGCCTCCCCCCTGATTGTAACCCCCACCTCTGCCCCTGCCTCTACCTCGGCCTCTACCTCTGCCACTCTGATAACCCCTGGAGAAATCCATATTCTCCACCCCAATAAGGGAATTAAATAGATCATGGTCCCCATAACAGAAAACCTCCATACCATGTTCCTCGGCCCTCTCCCTCATGCCTATCATTCTTGGAGCATCCACAGCATCCAGACTGTCCCTGTTGGTTGTCCTTCCACAACCCTTGGTGGCCAAAGATAGATGTCTTCACCGGCTGCGACCCCAACATCCGCGAGGGTAGAAAGCGCTGTCCTGGAACTAGGCCAACCGGTCTCCTCGTGCCCGCCGCGGCTCCACCTCCTCTCCCCATGCCACTCAACAAAGCCTGCAGTAAGGCCCTGTTGCTACGAGTATGTTCCTGCTCACTGTTAATCTCCTGTGTGGGCTCTTCAGTAATGACCTCGTCTGCCCCTTCCTCCCCCACAATACCACCATCTTCATAAACAAATGGGTTGGTACTCAGGCGACGGCCACCGCGATTTGGCGCGGTCTCACCTGTAGCAGCTACACCCCGGGACTCTGCCAATCCTTGAACCAGGGCATTTATCACCCCCATCTGTTCTTTCATAACCTTTCGGCACTCCTTGCTTTCTACGATCAGGGAGTGTATCAGTTTGGCATCCACTATACCTCCAGTAGGTTGTTCTGTACCCATGCCCAGGTAAGTGTCACAATCCCGAGAAATCCTATCTAGGTCAATGTGAAATTTCCATTCACCCGGAACACCCGCACCCACCGCTGCTTTTTCCGCCAATTCTCTGTACACACACGGCTTCCCTCCTCTCGGGGCATGTGACTCCTCACACTCCGAGCAGTTCTGTAACTTCTTTTTAGAAGACATGCTGACCTCCACCAACAAAATTTTTCAAACAGAGTTCATTTGGCGGGTGCCGGGTTGCTAATGACGCTTCCTTTGTTCCAGCCACCTCTAGTTATATTTGTCTCTGGTAGAGGGCGCCAGGTCCAGCTGATCACTGCTCCCCCTGGTGGCCTCGGCTTGAACTGATACATAGTCTTTGTATTTATAGCGCCATAAGCTCGGGCTTATACCCACAGCAAAGACATATGGGGCCACAGTGGGCTCCCGATGTGGCCCTGAGTGGGCTGCCCGGCTTGAGCCCACTGGGTTTGGTCATTGGTTTTGCTAACCAATTTGGGCTTACCTTGCGTTTTGGCCGGGTTGCCCAATTTGGTCATGTGGCACCACCTGCGAAAAATATGGGTCTTAGAGCAATCCAATAATTCCCAACTCCCCCTCCCCCCCAAAAAAGAAAACTCATTGACTAGGAAATGCCAGGTGCTGCTTATTAATTTTAACCAATACATGTTATTGAGATAGCTCCAATCGCAGGAGGTATTTAACGTGCAAGGCCCTTAAAGAGTGGTCATCATTATTTTATCAAAAGAAGCGGCTGGTGGATTTGGAGGGAAGGCAAAAAATCCACCCCTTTTGAGCAAAAAAGCCGGCAAATTGCTATTGTTCAGAAAGGGGAGGGGGTGGCGAAAATTTCTCATGTGTCTCGAGGGGTAGTGGGAGAATTTTTCAACCCTCCTACAAAAATCCACTAGCCTCCCCAGCAACAAAAAAAAACGTCATTTTACGTAAAAATGACGTTTTAAAACAACATTATGCCATAGGAGCCTTAGAGAAATGTTATATGATGATATATAACGTTATAAAATGTTGTATAACGTTTTTGTTTACTGGGTACCTTGTTGTTAAATAACGCTCACTCCCTAACCATGGAGCACAGACTGGGTGTGCTATCCATTGTCATCAACGTGACTGTATGACACTCACCCGCCCTGCCTCGGCGGGAACCCTCCTGTTATCCGCCCAAAACACCCCTCCTAATAGTGCGCTCCTCCACAACCTCACACCCCTCTACAATGGACTCACCCACCGTCCTACCTCTCTCCGCTCCCGCCTTCAATCCTCACTCCGCAGACACACACGGTCAGCCACACATTCATTCTGCATGCTCGCTACACAGCGGCACGTCAACCGGCACTTTTAGATTTGCATTTTATAAAATGGCTCGCGGCAAGACCAAGAAGACGCCTAAGAGGTCAGCTAACCTCAGGCGCGCAACCAGAGACAACTTGCAACACCATACCAACCGCGAGGACAACAGGGAAGGCGGCCGGGGTGTCACTGACAACCCGGCCGTCAGAGGTGAGCAAACTTTGCCTAATTCTCCGGCCCCGGTCGTTACTCCGGCCGCCCCCGCCGCCGCTACGGCCGCCGTCACCGAGGGCGATGAGCCAGTACAGGCTCCCCCTCACACTAAGCAGCCTAAAGCAAAGCCTACAATGAAGGAGCTAGCTCAAGATGTATCTAACAATACACAAACCCTTGCTACCATTCTTGATAGGATTAACGAGATTAGTGCTCGGCAGTCCCCTAATCCCTCTCCTGTTCGTCCTCAGATTCAAGATGGCGCCGCCCGACGACAGCCGGCAGCACCGGTACTCCGGACACCTCCTCCATACCGGCGCGTCACAGACCAGGCCGGTCTCGACTACTCTCTACCGCCTCCCACATGGGGAGGACATGCCTCCAGGCCGCCTTCGCCGCCTCCTCCAGCACCCGCCAACCCTGCACCGCACTTCGCGCAACAACTGCAACAAGGGCTGCCCAGACCGCAACAACTCATCGCCGCCCCTCACGTTCAACACCAGGTGGCAGCACAGATGGCCGCCACAGCCATTCCCCCGCCTCCTCCAGCGAATGGTAAGGTCTCCATACTTAAACCATGCATGTTCCTCCACAGAGAGGGACTTGTCCACGAGAAGGACAAACTTGATGCGCAACTCACTATGACTTTTGCAGAATATGTAACAGCCTTCCTCAACATGCTAGACTTCGGCAACATTCCAGTACAGGATAAGCCATTTATGGAAACTCACTTACGTGAGGTGGTACAGGATACTACAGATAGGGACTGGAGGAACGTCAGGCGCTGGACCAACAGTATCTTTAGTAAAATAGAGGCGCAATTCTTTGGCTGGAGCGCACAATCTGAGATCCAACGTGAACGTTATAAACTGTCATTCGCAGCCCAGTCGGCCAGCTCCATGGCTGGCATTGTTGTCCCATGTCCAGCATACAACAAGGGCTCATGTCAGCATCGCGAGTCACACGATGAAGGCAGAGTTCAACTCTCTCACATATGTAAATACTGTCATGCTGTTAACGACCAGGCATACTCTCACCCTTCATCCCAATGTTTCCGCAAACAGAAGGCGACACAGGGCAACAACAACAACAACCAGGGTGGCGCCAACAGTGGGACAGGTCGCGGCGGTGGCAACCAGGGCAACAACAACCGAGGCAACAGGGGCGGCAACAACAGCGGCAACAACAACAACAACAACAATGCCAACAACGCTCCCAACAACAACAACCAGTCTGGTCGGAACAACAACACCAACCAGAACCAGGGAAACTAGAGCGTGCTATTCAAGTTGAAGGTCAGTCTGTTCAAACCTGCCCACGCCAACCAGGCCAAGCAATTTAATGATGTAGACTTTGCTCCTCGAGAACCCCACGTCGTACAACAGGCCAAGGTCACGCAGGACAGTCGGCACATTAATAAGTCAGGAAATGTATTTAAGGCAGAACAGATTTTGAATGGCACTCTAGTTGATGACCAAGGACAGTTACATAACGTTTGTAGTGTAGAACTTGAAGTTGAATCAGATGTAGCATCACCAGTGGAAATAGGCATGGAGGACCCAGTGTCTGACAGTCCTATTCACCCCATTGCACTGAAAGCACACAGGCAGGCAAACTGGCCCAATCCGGGCCAACAGCTAGCTCACACTGACGCCGGGTTGACGTACACAAAAGTCAAGAACTCAGGCGTCCCCAATGCCCTCGGTGTAAAATGCCCGGTCCGCTCCCCACTCAATACTGAAGTATGGGAAAGTTACCTCTCACAATCTGAGTCAGACAAGGAACTCCTGGGTTTCATAAAATATGGATTCCCAGCGGGTTACCAAGGCCCGGTCTCAGACCAGCCCGACGTTAAAAATCACCCCTCGGCCATTAACTATAGCAGTCACATGAACAGCTACATCAACAAGGGTCTAACCCACGATTACCTCCTCGGCCCATTTGATTCTCACCCATTTGTTGAATGGAACCATGTTTCCCCAATGATGTCTAGGCCCAAATCAGAACCGGGGAAGAGGCGCATAATAACTGACTACTCTTTTGGTAAATCAATCAACAAGCACATAATAAAGGGTAGTGTGCTGGGCTCTGTCCGCCCACACAAGTTACCAACAGTCGATGACATCA
Source organism: Harmothoe impar (assembly GCA_947462335.1). Lineage (NCBI taxonomy): Eukaryota > Metazoa > Annelida > Polychaeta > Phyllodocida > Polynoidae > Harmothoe > Harmothoe impar. The sequence continues at coordinate 52,654,162 of OX381720.1, read as the reverse complement.
CCTCTGTGATAGCGGAATCAAATGCACCAATCTACATGGCAGTCATAGACATCGAAATGGCCTATAAGAACCTCCCAGCAGATCCATTAGACTTGCCTTTGAATGTGGTCTGCTGGGAGGGAAAGTATTACATCGAGAGCAAGATGCCCTTTGGGTCAAGGGTTTCATCCCTGCACATGCAGAGACTATCTAATCGCATTAAAGACATACTCACTGCTCAAGGTTACCATGTTACAGTATACTTAGACGACTTGATCGTTACAGGGTCCACCAGAGAAGAAGCCACCACGGCATATGAAGCAACCATCAGCCTGCTAGGCCGGCTCGGCCTCCCGGTGGCAACAAAGAAGCTCCAGCCCCCGTCAATGCAGGTGGTATGGCTCGGCGTCACGATTGACTCAGAATCAGGTATGATCTCCATTCCACAATCAAAAATTGACGACACTTTGACAATCATTCAGAAGCTGCTCTGTCAGAGGTCAATCACTAAGAAGCAACTAAGGTCGATCCTGGGGAAATTACATCATGTCTCCAAAGTGGTCGCCCCTGGTCGACTCTTTGTCTGTAGGATGCTCGAGACGCTGAGGCAGATGGGCCCACACCGGGCATTCACCAACATCAGCCGACCAATGAGAAAGGACATGATGTGGTTCCAGAGCTTCCTGGAGCTTCACAATGGCAGGTCGGTCATGATAGCCCCCACCCTCCAGCCAGACGTAACAATTGAGGCAGACGCATGTAAGAAGGGAATAGGGGCCTCTGACGGCCACAGGTGTTATGCATCCTATGTGCCTGAATCAGTAGCCGAAAATCCCATCTGTGACATAGAAGCCGCCAATGTCGCCATGGCAGTGAAGACCTTCATATCGCCGGCAGACGCTGGGAAGACCATCCTTCTCAAGTCAGATAACGCCACTACCGTGTCGGTCCTCCAATCTGGGCGAGGAAAGGACCCACTCATACTGGCGGCAGCACGGGACATATGGTGGCACCAAGCGTGGTGCCAGGTGAAGATCATCCCAATACACGTCCCTGGGGCTACACTCACGTTGTCAGACGCCCTCTCAAGACGCCTCATTAGTCCCTATCACAGGAGGCTCTCTGACTGCCTCATGAAAGAGAGGAACCTGAACAGAATATTTGTTGATCCCTTTGACATGTTGGATCATTGTGATGTGTGATGTTATTACTAATACCATGTTCCTTCCTTACAGGGCCAATGTACGCGCACCTCACCCACCAGGCGCTGGCGCGCCAGGACCAGGGTTCCAGGTCCCAGGCCAATTATAAGAGGGCAGCTAACTTGTTCATTTCGTTTGTGTTTCACTGCCACCTGGACATTGATAATCTATCGCATTATAATTTGTTGGCATACTTGGAGTATCTGGACATGTTCTACGCGACCCCTACGGTCCCTGTGTATTTTAGTCATGCTAAAACATTCATGCTACTCTCAAACAGGCCAGTTTACATTTTCTCCAACATACTGGTACTAAGAGCCTTACGCTCAATCGCAAATAATAAATCCTATGTCTCGTCTGCCTCAGACGCTCTCACCATTTCACAATTCAACAATGTCTTGTCTAAAATCCCATATGACCATAACAGGGTTACTTATACATTTTCTTTCTCTTTAATGCTAGTGTGTGCATGGTGTCGGTCTAACATCGCGCCAGACACTATCACATCATTTGACCCATCTCGCCATACCACCCGGGGTGACATCAGACGAGTACCAGGCGCCATCACAGTCCACCAGAAATGGGCTAAGAATATGCAGCAAGCATCACAGAGCGCCGACATGGTCATTACAAGTACCCAAGCAAGCAGCATGTGCATAGTGGGTCTATACGACCTTATGATAGCACAAGCTCCCACTGTACACCCGAAGCAGCCACTCCTAGTATTCAGAGACTCTGGCGTCACAGTCACATCCGCCCACCTGGCTGATGTGTGGGCTGCCGCGGTGGCCAAGACAGGCCTACCCACGTCTATATTCACACTCCAGTGCATTAGAAAGTCATCAGCCTCCCTGGCAGCCAGCCTGGGGGCATCTGAAAGACAAATCATGGACCTGGGCCTATGGAGGTCCCAGGCCTACCAACGATACGTCAGAACAAACACTTCCTCCGTCCTTCAGTCAAACATAGCTGCTCGCATTCATAAACAATAATGTGTATAACAGTTTGGGTATTATCATTGTTTAATAATTCTCGTCTATGTCAAAACCATACCTCAATCATTCAATATATATATGCTTACATTTTATATATATCGGTCGCCTATAAAAGGGGCCCAATTCATTTTACAAACATTGTCAAAATATCTCAATTTTACAAAACCAATGTTGTAATAAAAATCATTGAACTCCATGTTCCTATGTTGTCTCACCTATGGGGGGCGGGAATGTAGTTTCATACAGCTTTATGATATAGACTTAAATCATAGTGACTGTATGACACTCACCCGCCCTGCCTCGGCGGGAACCCTCCTGTTATCCGCCCAAAACACCCCTCCTAATAGTGCGCTCCTCCACAACCTCACACCCCTCTACAATGGACTCACCCACCGTCCTACCTCTCTCCGCTCCCGCCTTCAATCCCCACTCCGCAGACACACACGGTCAGCCACACATTCATTCTCCCACCCCAACCCCAAAATTCCTCCTTTTACCTTATAAACACTATACTATACCGGGTATTATTATTGTTTAATAATTCTCGTCTATGTCAAAACCATACCTCAATCATTCAATATATATATACTTACATTTTATATATATCGGTCGCCTATAAAAGGGGCCCAATTCATTTTACAAACATTGTCAAAATATCTCAATTTTACAAAACCAATGTTGTAATAAAAATCATTGAACTCCATGTTCCTATGTTGTCTCACCTATGGGGGGCGGGAATGTAGTTTCATACAGCTTTATGATATAGACTTAAATCATATTGGCTCATATCCATGCAGGACGGCCCAACCCAAGGTCGGGCCAGAGACACTGTCTATGGTGCACTCAAAAAGTAAACTTGTCTCCAGAGTCTTCCAAGTGACGGTCGTAGAATAAATGAGTCAAAAACCTGTCTAAGTGACAAGGAAGAGGGTCTTCTAGCTGGAGATAGAAGACCCACTTGGCATGTGCCAGCCCAAAATCCGACCTTTGCCAGCTCCAGATTCTATCTGTGGGATGGTTACCTGATAGGTTAGACAACTTTTGACTCGTTTATTTTATGATAGTCACTTCGACGAGTCTGGAGACAAGTTTACTTTTTCAGTGTGTTACAGATATATGCACCCCTTTGGCACTGTTCCTGTGTAGGGTGCCAGTCCAAGGCCAACCAGATCCAAAATTGGGGACGCTTGTCATGGGGCACTGGGCATGTTTGGCACACCCGTTATAGTCATGTAGCCATGTGGTATACATGTCTAATGTCTCCTTAGCTATATTTAGCTGAGTTGACAAGGGACACTGTGAGACTGGTATGGCACCCTCAGATACCATGGAAACCCTAACTAAGAGTTTTGGCACCAAATTAGGTTGGGGTCAGTTCGGGCAAACACTGAATCATAGATATAGGCACTTGGATATATTTTCGAAATTGGGTAGATTCCATATTTTATCATTCCACATGATAGTCAATTCAATTCAATTCAAAAAGATATTTAGTGTATTTAAATAATCTCCAATTTCACTGTCTATCTCAGGGTATGTTTCCGAATCGTGGTGAATCTACCTCAGTGCTAATGTAGATCTATCTGATACCAACCTCAGACTGCAACTAGAAGGCAGGAATTAATACAATGATACAGACCACACTGGGAGAAGGCTGTAAAGGGTTAGTGGCCAATATTCTAGACAATTCTGTAATGTTGTAAGGCCAAGAAAACAGAAGGTTTGTTTCAGGTCACCCGACCGACCCTATCAAAACAGGGCCGACCCTACGTTTTTTTTATGCAATTTTGAAATATTTTTTTTCGTATTTTCCCCTTTTCTTTGGGTCAATTTTAGGGCCTTCAGAAAAGCGGGGTAGTATTTTCATGTTAAAAAAAAAATGTTAAAAAAATAAATTCGACTTACCGACCCTACATTTTCTTGCCATGTTACCTGAAACAAACCTTTTTTTTGGCTCTTAACGGAGGGTAGAGCTGCTTCCTTCCTACTGGCATTTACCTTACCATTGGGATTTTGCCAAGTCATGAAGGGGAGGGGGGGGGGGTGACCTCTTACTTAGGAAGGTCACACAGCCAGACATATATCCCCACCATAGCATACTGGTACAGGGACAAACCAAGCCCATACAGGGAACACAAACTCTTTACAGCCAGCAAAGTGTTTTGATACCATTTTGATTTTATGATGCATGAATGTATGCAAGCTTGGTCCACTCCTGTAGCTCAGCATACTGCACCAATGCAGCTGAGGCGAGTAATGTGTTGGTGCATCTTGAAACAAATGCAGCTTTTGGGATCACTCTATCCTTCAAAGTCTTATGGTAAGAGAGTGGTCATTTCTTAACGACGGGGGGGTGGTGGATTTGGGCCAAACAAATTTGGACCCCTCCCGAGGGGGGGGACCAAAAAAATTACACCCCTTTTTAGTGGAAAAGCCCACACGTTACTATAGCTCAAAGGGGTCGGCCGTGCTCAATTTCAACCTGCCTTGAGGGGGGGGGGGGGGGACCAAAAAAATTCGGCCCACTCGCGCGAAAATCCACCTACCCCCCCCCCCTGTTGTTAAAAAATGACCACTCCCTAATTTGCCTTGTGCACTGACTATAACAGGAACTACTAATGACAAGTCTGCGCACTACCATACAACCCTATACGTATGAGCCTAACTCACCTATAAGCCACACCCCAACTTTGGGCCAATCTTATAAGCCGTACTGGCCATCTGATTATGGTGACTTTTATACTGTATTATAGGAGCAAGACACAACGTATAAGCCGCACCCAGACTCTGGGCCGATCCTATAAGCCGCACCAGCAGCCTGACTCGAGTACAGGCTGCGGCTGATACATGAGGTTTTACGGTACATAATCAGGAGTAGCCGCCACTAACGCTGGCCCGGGAGCCAATGGCCCGTTATTTAGGCTATGGGCCCACAGGTTTATCCAGAATAAACCTCCTGTGGGCCCGGGTGGCCAACAGAAATGGATATAAGAAAGTTTAGAAAGATTTGGTAGCCCAATATAGGCATGTACATTGGAAAGAGAAATCGTGGGGTAGCTAAATAGTTTGGTTATATTCTGATATAATCTTATTACGAATATTCATGATTTTCTCCCAGGAGATGAAATAATTGTCATTCCAGGCCACTATATTTAGGTGTGGGCCCACAAATTTCTGAGAGTAAGGGCCCGGGTGGCCCATGGCTGAAAATGTTAGTGTCTACCCCTGATCTGAGAACCTGGTATTTCAAATTGACCAATGGGAGAGCAGGGTTTGAGGGTGTCTATATCCCATAGACCATAGGTAATTAAAAGGTAATAAAATAGCAATTAAATACCAGGTTCTAAGTCGGAGAGATGCCATTAACTCGGGGACTATGTCATTTAGACAGCCTCCCTACGGTCGGTGTCTAAATGCCATAGACCCCTCGTACAGGGATCTATCCTTAACATAATGAGCGTGTTGTTGAGGCACCAAGCAGACCGTGGCACCCCCTGCTTGTGACCTGGTGGGGTGTCCTCGGGTGACGAGGTCACCTGTACTCACTTACAGCAGACATGTATCTACTTTCATTCCCAAATCCTTCCGAAGGAAGCCTCAGGTAACAGACACATGACCTTGAACTTGGGTTTTCGCTTGGTTTGGTCAATCCCTGCTGGTAGCTTGACACCAGTGGACAGGAACCAGAATGTATGATGGTAGTTTTATTTCTGGTTCCTGTTCGCTGGTTCCAAACTAACCACAGAGACTGTCCAAACTATCCAAGTTCAAGGTCATGTGGCTGTTACCAGAGCCTTCCTTTGGAATGATTTGGGAATGAGAGTAACGTGCATGTCGAGTGGGACCTCTGAGAGAGGACATGATACAAGTGAATCACCAATGCTCCATGAAGGCTAGCTTTATGCCAACCCTTTTGGAAGTGGTCCCTCTATATTGTCGGCATGATGCATGCATGCAGCACTGTTAAATGGTGTGTGGGGGGGGGGGGTATTGATTTTCAATTTATGTAGTTATATGAAAAGAGCTAAGCAGTTCTGCGAGTCTTGTTTATTCATAATATTTGAACACAAAAGAAATCAGTAAGTTGTTTTAAAAAAGCTCATGTTTATTGATATACATCGTGAAAGGAAAGTAATCAAACGGGTTAGATAACATTGAACACACTAGCGAGAACTAAATCAAAATGACTGAAAAATGACTACATTTTCACATGAAAAAGATGAGGAAAAAACAAGGCTATACAAATGGCTCTATGTTCTGTCTATGTGGGCCCATATTTACAGACGAGCTGAGTCTGAGTTAAATCGTTTTATTTTTAAATATAATAAAATTGTAGGCTAGATAATCCATATGGTCATATGGTCGTATGTATACCGGTGCCATGAGCCCTGCCTAACATGATTCACATTTTGTCATCTTTTTTCATTGGAAATGACCCTTTTAGGGTTATTGTTGTGCGATTGTCTAGTTCCAAACCATCCATATTCAATTGGAAGGACATTACATTTTAATTGATATTCAATCATCACCAAAAGCAGCAAAAATTGTGTGGACAATCTTTCTGTAGCTCCCTGAATACTTTTATCAAATTGTCTAGATTTTGTGTCTTATTATGCCATGAAATCTTAAGTTTAAGTTCCTAGTGTCAATATGATGCATGAATGGCAAGTCACCCCCCATCCAGGGCGTTGAGTGCACTAACACGCTTTGTGGCTCATGATGTGTTAAAGCCCCCGATCAAATACCATCATCAGACTGCTATCAGCAGCCACCCTATTTGATGTGGGATTCGACCACTGCATGCCCTTCTGGCTTGTCACAGGTTGGTCCGTCCATGGAGCATTTAGTCCTGAAAATCCACAACCTATGTACCACCATCCTGCTTCCCTAGCCTTAGCACAGTTAGTACCAGATGTAAAATGAGTTGAGTCAGGGGTTGAGAAAGGTCTATTGCCATTCTGACCCATGAAGCCATTGCCAGCTGTTGGAAAAAATAGAGAAACATAAGTCGGGGGCGAAGGTCCATGAGAATCTGCTCACAATGCTTGTCTACTCACCAGTTGCACATTGGATGTTTCCAAGAGAAATGTCACCCAAGGTGCCCAGTCCAGAGTGTATCTTTGTATATTTCACATAATTGTTAATAGATTTTAATCCTCTCATTGCCAGATTTCTCTATAGTTTTCCCAAAGATTAGAAAATTCATGAATATCAAAAGTTTAAATGAGGTGTTGCTATGGATACTCTTTGAACGTTCCTTTTGAATACATATGGAATGTAGAATGTGACAATCAATGTCACAAGCTTTGATATGATACCAAACATGGAGTTCTTTGACTAAAACTTGCAAGAAAACATTTTCATCAATTTCGGGTAATACAATTTCATTTAGCTCAGTAGATTAGATGCTCTGGCTGCTATAGCGGCCTACTATCGGTGAGAGAGGTTAAGGAAGTTGGTGGATGACAATTCTATATCACCTTCAGATAAACCTGAAAATTATCCAGAACACCCCAGTGGGCACAGGCCAGCCCAATAGGCATTATTAAGCTCTTATCAAGCACTACAGAGAATATGACGGGGTTGATGAGCACCTAATAAGTGGTCTGCAGTCTCTGTGAAAACATGCCGGACACCGGCTATAGCCGGCTAAAATGCTGCTGGACCAGCAAATCTCAGTTTTTACGGCTTGTAAATCGGACCACTATTAAGGTTTCTAGAGAGAAAAACATTTTGTATAAACATTTTGAATAACATTACTCTAAATTGTACATAGGCCTACTACAAGTACAATGTTTCAATAGGAATATACAGGAAAGCTGTATTCATTCAATGTGTAGAGGTCGCGGAAAACTTAGTCATTGGATCGGCTGGGAATCGAACCACAGACCTCTCGCACCGGTGACAAGCGTGCTAACCATTACACTACCAACCTGTGTCTGACTGTTCTCCGCTCCCTACGTTACTGGATCGGTATGGTACAGAGGGGGAGGATTACCCAGGTGTTTCACCCCTTTGGGCTCTCCACCAGGATACGGGGAATCCGACCCCTACACTACCCCCATCAGCTTCCATCATGTCCTCTAGATTCGGATTTTCCGGGGGGTTACCAACCCTGGGCTTTCTCTCCCTCCTAGAAGGGGCTTTATCAAGCAGTTACAGAGAGTCCCAGCCCCCAGAGTATAGAGGCACCTAGCACCAGGCATTCTCACCCACTGGAGACCAAAGGTCCCAATGGGGCTTTATCAAGCAGTCGTTGAGATACCCTGACTTCCCAGTGATGGAAGCTTTCTACACCATACCGATTCAGCCAATTTGTTGACTGAACTCCATGCTGAACTCCAACTGCCCATACTGGGGACCAACACTTCCCAACCTGCTCCTCCAACTACCAACCGCCAGCAGATGGCCAATCCCCAGCAAGCTGGAATGCTCCTACCGTCCAAAGTCAACGTACTACCCGATTCATCGCGGCAGATCCACCAGTGTAGAGGTCGCGGAAAACTTAGTCATTGGATCGGCCGGGAATCGAACCACAGACCTTTTGCACCGGTGGTAAGCGTGCTAACCGTTACACTACCAACCTGTGTCTGACTGTTCTCCGCTCCCTACGTTACTGGATCGGTATGGTACAGAGGGGGAGGATTTCCCCGGTGTTTCACCCCTTCGGGCTCTCCACCAGGGTACGGGGAATCCGACCCCTACAAATGTATATTATTGCTTTATACATTTTTCATGAGATATGAAAAGTACCCTTAAGTATCCAGGCTTGCAAAATGTAAGACGGTCCTGCGAAATAAAAGATGGCGAAAAAGTTTTCACGGAGACTGGGTTTGTGCCCACTGGGACTGGTTAATTGGAAGCTTTGAAGATGTCATGTTCAAGAAAACGGGAGTGAAGAATGGGCTGTGAAAAACAAACTGTCTTATCAAAACTATAGTGACATTGTGTCTCATGGGCACGTTGATATATATTGGTGCATCATGCAGGACCATTCATAACAAAGGGTATTTGTGATGAATGAATGGAGATCAAGGAGTATCTGATAAAACTTGAAATACGCATGCCCAATATGAAACATGCTATTCTTAAGATTATAATGTGTTTTCTGCCTACTTGATTTGCAGCCCCATGCAGTCCCATACAGCCACATTTTTTCCTTCTCCTTTTCTTTTATGGCATTTTACATGAGAAAGGTATCAATTGACTAAGGCCGATTTACCCAATGAGCTCACTACTCCATGGGGCTATGTACCATTATTAACAACACCAAGATTCTTTATTCTAACAAAGCCAATACCGCCTGCCACTCCTGCCCTACGCTCAGGGACCCCTACACCCTGGGCCTCACATCTCCGGCCTCCAGTCCAGCCACCAGGGCTCTATCTGCCCACACCACCCCTCTGTTCCCAAGTGATCAAGTAACCAAGTTTGTATTAACATGTTTTTATTATTATGCACATGAAATCACAGAGGTGGCCGAGGATGCCTACACCTCTGTATATCAGGAAGGCGTGAAGAGTGATATTTTGTGTAGGGCTGTTTTGGTGAGGGGATGGGTACTTGGGTCACGTATTTTAGATGAATGACCCTGGGCCTCACACGGGCAATGAGAGATGGGGAAATATATTGCATTTAAATTGTCGAAGTATTAGAAATAGATTTGATAATTATAATGTATTGTTAACTGATACAAATACGGATATAATAACCTTGTCGGAAACATGGCTAGATTTAAGAGACGACAATTGTAATTTCAACATGAATAACTACAATGTTTATAGAAATGACAGGTTGTGGGGAACTAGATCTGGAGATGCAACACTTCCCAAAATAGGCGGGGGATTGGCTGTATATGTGCGCAAGTTTATTCATGTATCTGAATTCGAATATCATCATTTAAATAAGTCAACTGCTGATATTGAAGCACAAATTTTACAAATTGATGTTCCACATAAAAAGAAAATGGTGCTTATTAATGTTTACAGACCACCTGAGGGTAATTTTCAGAATTTTTGGGATAGCTTCAAACTTATCATCAGTAACATTAGACATAGACATAGACGTAATTTGTATGTTACTGGGGATGTAAATACTAATATGCTGGACAAGCAAAATGCTGACACCCAAACACTTGCCGCTGGTCTAACTGGATATGGTTTGAGGAATTTAATCACAACCCCTACGCGTCTGAGTGACAACCCTGCCTTGTTGGATGTGATATACACTAGTGAAGATTGTGAATTTACCTGTACAAACCGGCCAATTAGTCTCAGTGATCATAATATTATATGTGCTACCCGTAAGGACAGAGTCACCCATAAAGGTAAAAAGTCTATTGTTGCTCGCTCATTGAAAAACTACAAGGTTGAAACACTGCACGATGAGATCAGTCTAATCGATTGGAATGATTTTGACAACAGGTTCAATATTGATGATTGTTGGAATTATATTCATGCTAATATTACAAGAATTATGGATAAAATGTGCCCCTTTAGAGAGTATAGAGTAAAAGAAATTGAGGAGCCATGGATGACCAAAACCCTAATCGCTGAGATTAAAAACAAAGACAGAATTTGTTTGAGATTAAGGCGACAAAGACGGGACAATTGGAAACATCTAGCAAATGTTGAGTGCAACAAGATCACAAAATTATGCAGGTCAGCAAAAAAGAATTATATCCAAGAAAAGCTCATAGAAGCTGATGGTGATTCCAAGAAATTTTGGCATGAAATCAACAAATTACTACCAGGTAAAGGTGCAAGTGACAATTTAGTAGAATTAAAGGGAGATGATGGGGAATTAATACAAGATATTCCAAATTACATGAATAAGTATTTTGCTGAAATTGGAAGCAAACTGGCCCAAAATTTTGATTCCAACTGGTCGTTCTGGGGTCAGGAAAATGTTACTAGTCTCCTTGATGAGATTACCACTGATATTGATGAAGTTGGGAAGATACTGGACACTGTGAAATTAAGTAAATCAAGTGCAATAGATGGCCTGAGTACAAAATGTTTGGTTGATTCCTTCAAGCAACTGCTACCTCAAATGGTTAACTTGTTTAACAGGTCTCTACATGAAGGTGTTGTGCCAGGGAAATGGAAATGTGCTACGGTAATTCCCATCCCTAAGCAGGGAAACCTTCAGGAAGTGTCTAACTACAGACCAATTTCATTATTGCCCTTACCAGGGAAGATACTTGAACGTATTGTGCATACAAGAATTACTGAATTCTACGAGGATAATAATATTCTGAGTGGGAAGCAGGGGGGATATAGGAAGGGTTTTTCTACAGTCAAAATAATAGGGGACCTAACTGATGACATAATGAGGGAAAGGAACTTGGGAAATAATACAATAGCAGTCTTCATTGATTTTAAAAAAGCATTTGACACGGTAGATCACAATATACTTCTGGCTAAATTATCAAAATATGGAATCAAAAACAATAATTTAAAATGGATTCAAAATTACTTAACAAATAGAACTCAAAGACTACTGGTAAATGGCACCCACTCAGAAGAATCAGATGTATTGTATGGTGTCCCTCAGGGTTCGATTCTAGGGCCTTTGTTATTTTTAACATTTATAAATGACGTTGAAAGTTGTTGTACAAATAGTCGAATTTCCTTATACGCTGATGATACAGCTTTATATGCATCTGGTTCTAATTGTAAAGATGTCGCACAAGTATTACAACATGACCTGAATAGATTTTCAAATTGGTGCAATGAAAATAAGTTGACTATTAATGTACAAAAGACAAAATATATGATTTTTAAACATAAACAAACTGTGGTAGATATCAAATTAAATGGCATTAGATTACATAAAGTTCCTAGTTATACATACCTTGGCGTTATTCTAGACACGCATTTATCATATGAAAAATTTATGAACAGTCAAATACGCAATGTCAATTATAGAGCTTATGTACTATGTAAGATCTCAAGATATTTGGATAGCACATGTATGGTAATGATATACAAGACGTATATACTACCAGTGGTTGAATATGGGGACATCTTGTATGCAGCCATGGGTAGTACAACTCTGAAGAAGTTGCAACGCAGTCAAAACAGGTGTATAAAGATTGCCCTAAAACTGCCCTACTTGACAAACACAGCTGCGATTCATAAGAAAGCAAATCTTAATCTTCTTGTAGACAGACGTAGATCTCATCTGGAAATGGCAGCTTATTTGCGATCCAGGGATGACAAATATGTAGACCAAGACTGCTAAGAACCAGGCTTTGGGATGGACCGATGTTGAAAGTGAATTTTCCCCATTTGGCACTGTATCAAAAAAGTCTAGAATATAATTTGGCCATTATTTGGAATGATTTAGATGTTAATATTAGAACCACCGCAAGTAAGGATATCTTTAAATCCGACCAAAAGAAGAAGTTATGGAATAAAATACCAGTCCCACCCAGAAATCAAGAAATTCCTTAAGTTAAAACTATTTAGAACCAAATTGGAAATGAAATTCAAAATTTGTGATATCACCTCTCTCCAGAGCCCGTTTTCTCTCCCAGGTAATAAATTAGTACTTATGATGTTGCTGGTACCATCCCTTTATACTCACCAACCGGTCGACTATACAGGTATTGGCTATTCATACTTGGTCGCAATTCTTAATAATTGCCACCAGGGTGATATAGTCATAATTTCGAGAGTTACACTTTTTCTCTTCTCTATGATATGTTATTGTTTATTGTCAATTGCACCGAGACATAGAGTCAAACGCAAATGAAGAAATATGCGTCATCGTCTAGTGATAAGTTTTTATACTAACCTGTTACAAGCAGCATTGAAATGCCAAGAAAATTTGTGTCAAGGTTGCTGCCACAAATGGGATGTATAATCCTAAAAGCAGCCTGCCTGCATTTCATGTAATTGGAAACCACGGATATCTGTAACTGTTATATTCAAATACGAAATAAAGGCTATTTAAACTCAAACTCACTCAACCAAAGTCATGTAGCTCCGTCCGCCTTGCACACCACATATTAGTACACCTTCCTCCGGGCTGGAGGGAGGACCTGAGCTGGTGGCCATTACCTCATACACCAAAATAGCCATACTCTCTTCTGAGTGGTCCAAACGTACATCACGTCACATTCGTTCTCCAATCACATACAATCACCCCACATCCGACTGCAACCACTCTCCCATGCCCCCCTTTGGAAACACTTGCAAGAACATGAAAGGGGAAGGTGGTGGCAGAAGAAACTTACACAAACTATCTATTAGATAAATTATATAGTGAATAATATTGGGAAAAACAGTGGCTAAACATATCTTCTCTCCAGGGCTGTTTTCTCTTGGACAGTTTTCTCCTTAGAGTCAACTTCACCAGTTACCCATTTTATTAAAACAAAGACTTTAAGGCTGTGTCTCACGCACTTGGGCCAGTGTTTTTGTCTATGACCGGGTGCAATCTATGACTGGGTGCAATCTATGACCGGCTTGAAAGAAAACGTTTTATTTAGGGCAGATGTAGATAGAAATTGAAATCAAAGTATTAAAACAGCCATTAACATTTTCCACCATTTATGTCTTTTGCCCTAAATAAAGCATTTTTTTTCCAAGCCGGTCATTGATTGCACCGGTCATCGATTGCACCCGGTCATCGATTGCACCCGGTCATCGACTGCACCCGGTCATCGACTGCACCCGGTCATCAAATGCACCTGGTCATCGATTGCACCTGGTCATAGACAAAAACATTGGCCCAAGTTCGTGAGACACAGCCTTAAGCAGTAATGCAATGAAGACACACCTACCTCTGACATATGGAGAGGCAACATTCTGTTGGCCACTAGCTAGTAACTTATAATAACCAGCTGAATCCCCAACTTCAAACGTGTTGTATCTAGCAACGTATGTAATAGAGTCACCTGGTACAGTAACCTGGATGTCTACTTTGAAATTAGCACTGTCTGTTAATATATGGATGTTGCTTAGACCAAGCCAGAAATTGCCCCCAGCGTCTGGGTCTCCAAAGCCGTTTTCATATTCAGTCCAGTTACGGTTAAAGTCAACAGAACCATCAACTCTTCGCTGGATAACCTGAAATAGATGAGGAAGGACTGTCTCTACAATCAATGCACATACATATGTGACCCATTTTAACGAAATGGGTCAGAAGTCACACTTTTAAGAACTTGGATATGGGCGTTATAAGTAGCATAGGGCAGAAAAAATATTATTTTTGAAAAATTAGTTTTTGACATTTTTCTAACATATGAATAGTTATCTTCTGGCAAACTAAGTTAAAAACCAAATTTCTACCCACATTTTTCCAAAATGATGGCCATAAGATCTACAATTGTATTGTATTATATGGTTAATATGATGGGTATAATTTTTTTGGTGACATTTTCTCCCAAGCCTAATGTCTGACTAGCAACATGGTCGCCTACACCTGTCCTTGTCTGCCGGTCCCCTTGGACGGCACCAACATGATATGGTTAATATCTAATTTAAATGTTAATTATCTCATTTTAATTAATTTCCGTTTAAATCAAAATAAAATATCAAAAATATTGCCAAAGAGTGAATGTTGGGCAATATACCACTTGTTACATATCAAATTAAGGCTCTTGATGAGCTGTTCACGAATCTGGCAATATCAGAACATTTTATATCTGGGACTTCCAACCCATTTATTTGAAACGGGCCTGCTAATGGCATAAGTTCATGGCCTGTTTCACCAGATAAAGGGGTGTGGCTCTAGTGAAGCAGGACCACTGGACAAAGGAAAGATATACAATACATTGTCTTACTCTCTGTATGGTTTATTATGTGTTTGTAACACGTTCATCCTCAGGAAACACATATCAATATTTATATACCACAACATATATTCATATACTTTTAAAGTGTTTTTATATTCCACAACCATGAATAGTTCTTTGCATGAATCTTCTAGGCATTTTAGGATTTAGTACAGTTCCCTTATTGTGAGTACCCATTGCACCCACATAGAGAAAAACACACTGTCTTACCGTCCAGGCTCCACCATCATAATCATTGTCACAGTACACTTCCATCTCAGTTAACGCAGCATCAGGGTAGATCTTGTACAATCCTGATGGGAGGTTAGCAGCCTTCACATCCTTGCAGCTTTTGATTCCTGCAAAACCCAGAAAGTTATTCTAAAAACATCGGTATTAAAATTTCGATATCACCTGAAGAAGCCACCACCTTTTTGTCGTAACGTTGTGATAACACCACACTACTTATACTTTTTGAAGATAATAAAAAAACCACCTGGAATTTTATGTCTGAAATTGTAGTTATATTTGTTATATAATTCATTATATAATATCAAACACTTATTCTAAAAATGTATAACCTATGGCAGGTAAAGATGTGATTTTCATTTCATTACTGATATCCCATAGAGATAGGGTGAACCGGCCATGGTAGTCTATATTTACAAAAACTAGGCATATCGTCCAACTCTGGATAAAACTAAAAAAGATAGCACATAACATAACTAAAGCATGAATTGATAACAAAAGTCACCCATTTGAATTTGGATGTCAATGACACACATTTTTTCATGCCAGGTTGGATATCAAGTATGTACCGTAAATTCTCGCGTATAAGCCTAACTCTCATATGAGCCGCACCCCAACTTTAGGCCGTCCCTATAAGCCGCACCAGCGATCTGACTATGCAGATTTTAGTACTGTATCATAGTAGCTAAAACTCACTTATAAGCCACACTCTGACTCTATGCAAATCCTATAAGCCGCACTGGCGATCTGACTCTCGTACTAGCCGTGGCTTCTACGCAAGAATTTACGGTAAGCACATCTAGGATGGACGATTGACTTTCTACTTGCCACACGATCTTGTGTCGCTCCATGTGCCACCACTACATGTTGTGTCGTACGGTGTCGTCGAGCCATCAGGGAGCTGCTTCCCATCCGCACATGTCACGGTGACCACCTCCCCGTCTACACTCAGGGGTATCACGTCACCATCCAGTATGGTGTTGTACACGGGCGTCTCCGGGCATGCATTTGCAACTACACACACAGAAAAGTGAGAGTCATTGTCGCAAAAACTACCCTCACCTGAGGGTCAGGCACTGTCTGACTCTCAGGTGAGGGTAGTTTTTGCAACAATGACTCTCACTTTTCTGAGGGTGTAGATGGATAGAAGAATTACAAATGTCATAAAACTGAATGTCCTTAAGTTTTTAAATCAAAGTGATGTTATGGCTAAAATTTTAATTGATTTCCATTTAATCAACAAAAAAGTATATACTACTCGTTATATGTCAATTGAATGCTCTTGATGAGCTGTACACGAATCTGGTAATATCAGAACATTTCATATATGCGACTTCATACCCATTTAGTTAAAACGGGTCACATATAACACAATCCTTGAATGTTAAACAGCTAAACAGCTGTTGGATATCAGTAACTACCTTCATATGAGCAGTCATCTGTGTCATTCCACACGGCTCCCAATTCACAAGTTGCTTCAAAGTATGTGGTAGCCTGTGACGTGAAATGGTCGTCATCACATACCACATTCAGTATGGTGCCGGTACCTACTGCAGGCAGCATGCCCCCATTCAGTTTGCTGTTTGAACGGGCTTCTTCGGCGCATAGTTGACCTTGAAGCAGAATTTACTAGGTATCATTTTTTGGTGAAAATTCCTCACTCTCCCAAGCCTAATGTCTGACCTCCTACGATGGTACCGGGTACCGAGGGGGTTCATGCATAAAGCCCTAAATGTTTTTATAGCCACAGGGTCAACCACACCTTCCTCGTCTGTCGGTCCCTTTGGACGGCACCAACATTGAAGCAGAATTTATATTGACTTTTGATGAATTAAGTTGAATAGGCAATTGTCATGCTGAAATAATTGTTGCTCAGGTATCATTAAAAGATTATTGAGAATCAAGTCTCATTGTTAGAAGTTAGGAAGTTTGGCCTAATTCTTTGATATTGAAACAGACCTCTTTCAATAGTTTAGAGTATTTGACTACAAATTATAAAACATTTGGCCGTTTGTTATAGCTTTGGAGCCATATGTTGTTCATTATAGTGTAAAAGTGCACGCTGAACTCCTGCAACTAAGTCAAGGGCCTTATTTTAACAAAGAAAATGTACAACATCATGGTATCCAGATTAATAAACGTTAATAAAGTATTAAGTTTCATTTTATAAAGACAATAGAGGACTCTTTCCTCACATCTCGACTGTCTGTTGTCCAATAGTGCACTCAGATGCATTTGTGCATTGTAGGACAACAGACAGTCTCGACATGGAGAACATTGTTTTCTATTCTCTAAATAAAACCGAAGTCAGTTGCTTTAGGTTCAACCATGAAGCAGAAAAGTTGGTCTTCAACTGTTCCTTAAAGGGTGACTCCACCAACATCCCTCCATCCGTCTGTCCACCCAATCTGTCCAAAACACTATTGGATGGACGGAAGCGTGAAATGGCCATTTAGTTCAGTTCCATCCGTGAAAATGACCATTTTTGTCATGATGTCAATTTCTTTTAAAGGATAGACTGGAGGGACAGATGGATGGACATTGGTGGAGGCAGACCTTTACAGGGTAGCCCAGAAACTACTGGTTGGGACCACTTGACTTTATATATCGGCAAGCAGCCTGCACTCCCCCACTCAGACCAAGGCACCCATAGTGACCGGCTAAATAAACCCCAGTTGTACAGATGCATACCCCTACAGAGAGAAAAGAAACAGTGTCAAAGGGGAGTCTAGGTTGCCTCCAGAATGACTCCCCTGTTTATCACGTAGGGGAGTCATGTGACTCCCCAAGGTGACTCCCTAAGGTCATCCAGATAGTCACCTAGACTCCCTTAGGCGACCTCCACTCCTCTAAACAGGGAGTAATTCTATAGGCACCCTGGACTTTTGACCCTTTTTTTTCTCCCTGTGCACATTATTCTGGCTCATGATTACAGAGCTATGTTTATTCTGTGCAATATAGACAGCACTATCTATCCAGAGTAGTGGTTCAAATGTGCTTTGATATGCTTGTTGGACCCCAATGATCCTCCCAATGAAGTCATGGCAATGACAGAATCTCGGGCGCGTGGAAATCTACAACATTTAATTTAGAATTTCTGTGTAATCTCAAGAAACATGTGTGAAGTGTAATACTTACTGCTGCAGGTGGGTATGGCATCCCAGGTGCCACATGCTGTACATGTGACAGTGTCTGTACTACTGGTCCCATCAGCCAGCACATACCCATCATCACACGTCACACCTACAGTGTCCTCGTACTCAAATGTACCACTACTAGGATCTAACACTGCATTGTCTACAGTGAAGGCTTCACAGGGTATTTCTGCAAGGGAAATAACAAGCCTCTGAATTGTGGCATGTCATTTAATCAATTTAGGATTGACAACAATAACATCAATCCTAAAATGCTATATACTTATGCCTCGAAGAACTGACATTTTTTGAGGTTCAATGAATATAGGAATTTCAAGAAAAGCTATACTTTTGACTTCCAGACTGTGATGCATGCATTTCAATTAAATTGAATGATTAACAAAAATAGTATAGCAGAGAATAATCAAAATACAATACATATGAATGCTTCCTTCTTGTTCACCTATTTTAATAATAAAAAATGACCAGTTTATCAATATAAAAATTATGAATGGCTTTATACATATAAATAAGTGACTTATAAAGGTCGTATAGTTACTAGTACAAGATTCCTCTACACTCCATGTCTTGTCATTCATGCATTGTGACACATAGCATGTTGTGTTGTCTGCTAGTACATAGCCAATGTCACAGGTGACTTTAACCCATGTTGCGTAGTTGTATGGACCAGTAGATGGGTCAAGGGTAGCATCGGTGATAGATGGGGATGTACAGGATTTAACTGAAACAAAGCCAACATCATTACATTTGAAATAAACGGCAAAGGTGCTTCTCCATTGATGTGCATCATAGCAAAACAATTGTTAATACCCGACAAGATGGTGATGAACTATATAAATCAGATATGACACTTTGTACAAAATGGCCTTGAAAAAAGTGAAAGTGCAATGCTGCAAAGAAAATCTCAATCAGTTACTGCTATTCTGTTAATATGTGTAAATGACCTCTATGCATCTATTTTGGCAGGAATGCTATTTTCTTAATACATTTTGGGCTCAAGGCTTTGCTCCTTGCAGGAAAAGTACACTCATCTTATCTTAAAAGAGTAGCTCCTAACATTCCAGTTTAAAGGTAACATAACTCGTTATAGGGCCAAACCCATATTTTGAAACAATCTATTATGTGTGTGAAAAACAAGAGCTGTTGATGTAAGAGATAGGCTTTGGTGCCTGGTCATTGACAGGATAAATAAACAAAATAGGAACAAAGAAACAAATAATGAAACCCTAAAAAATTATCTATCTGCATAACCTACAAACTGACCTTTTCAAAAGAACATCACCAGATCACTGCATTTTATCCAATATGCTGATGGGTCTACTTGAAAATGAAAAAGGTATCATTGCAGGGTTCACTATCACCAATAATTCGTTGTAGATTATACAACCTAGGCCAAAAAAAAAAAAAGGTTTGTTTCCGGTCACCCGACCGGGTCTAGCAAAACAGGGCCGGGTCCCCCTCTTTTTTTCTCTTTTTCAAATTTTTCCCTACATACCAGTTTTTACGGTTTGTAAATCGGATAATTTTTAAGGATTTTAGAGGAAAAACGCTAAAAATAGGCCTAAAATGAGAAAATAAAAAAATAAAAATAAAAAAAAATAAATAAAAATCCGACCGGCCGGGTCTGGGTTGTCTGACCATGTTACCGGAAACCAACCTTTTTTTTTATTTGGCCTTATGATACATAGGTTGGTAAGATTTATAAACATGCCAACTCACTGGTACATGACTCTGTGCAGTCTGTCATCCCGGTATCCAGGCACTCACAGGTGTAGGATTCACTGTCATCTGACAACTCATATCCAGTTTTACACGTTACTGTCAGCTCATCTTCATACACATATGGTCCACTCAGGGGATCAAGAACCACATTGTCAAGCTCTGGAGCTGCACATGGTTTCTCTATAATTAATCCAAAAGAATACATTAAAGTTATCACAGTGTAGCAGCACATTGGTACAAACCCCTACAGGAGTAGATTTGTATTCATGTAAAAGAAAATTTCATATTAAATTCTTTGTTAGGTTACTCAAAACAAAAGTTGTTTCTCATCACCACACACATCATGAAAATCTTGATTCAGGGACAACTTTTTTCCTTTTTTCTTTTTTAATGAAAAAATCTGTCAAAAAGTGAACAAGTATAGGCATATTTGGTATTAAATTAGTACTGTCAATAACATTAGTTTGTGTAATAGAGATGCATATGATCGTACACATACCCCATCATTATTCTGGCTTATGATTATAGAGCTCATGTTTATTCTGTACAATAAAGACAGCACTATCTATCCAGAGTAGTGGTTCAAATGTGCTTTGATATGCTTGTTTGACCCCAATGATCCTCCCAATGAAGTCATGGCAATGACAGCATCTAGGGCGCGTGGAAATCTACAACATTTAATTCATAATTTCTGTGTGATTTCAATAAACATATGTGAAGTGTAATACTTACTACTGCAGGTGGGTATGGCATCCCAGGTGCCACATGCTCTACATGTGACAGTGTCTGTAGTACTGGTTCCATCAGCCAGCACATACCCATCATCACACGTCACACCTACAGTGTCCTCGTACTCAAATGTACCACTACTAGGGTCTAACACTGCATTGTCTACAGTGAAGGCTTCACAGGGTATTTCTGCAAGGGACAGTTACAAGCCTCTGAATTGTGGCATGTCATTTAATCAATTTAGGATTGACAACAATAACATCAATCCTAAAATGCTATATACTTATGCTTCGAAGAACTGACATTTTTTGAGGTTCAATGAATATAGGAATTTCAAGAAAAGCTATACTTTTGACTTCCAGACTGTGATGCATGCATCTCAATTAAATTGAATGATTAACAAAACTAGTATAGTAGAGAATAATCAAAATACAATACATATGGATGCTTCCTTCTTGTTCACCTATTTTAATAATAAAAAATGACCAGTATATCAATATAAAAATTATGAATGGCTTATACATATAAATAAGTGACTGATAAAGGTTGTATAGTTACTAGTACAAGATTCCTCTACACTCCATGTCTTGTCATTCATGCATTGTGACACATAGCATGTTGTGTTGTCTGCTAGTACATAGCCAGTGTCACAGGTGACTTTAACCCATGTTGCGTAGTTGTATGGACCAGTAGATGGGTCAAGGGTAGCATCGGTGATAGATGGGGATGTACAGGATTTAACTGAAACAAATCCAACATCATTACATTTGAAATAAACAGCAAAGGTGCTTCTCCATTGATGTGCATCAAAGCAAACAATTGTGAATACCTGACAAGTTGGTTATAAACTATACAAGTCAGATATGAAACATTAATGTACAAAATGGCCTGGGAAAAAAGTCAAAGTGCAAAGCTGCAAAGAAAATACAGTCCCGATCAATTACTGCTATTCTGTTAATATTCTAAAATTACCTCTATGCATCTATTTTGGCAGGAATGCTATTTCTTTTAAATACATTTTTGAAATTGGGCTCAAGGTTTTGCTCCTTGCAGGAAAAATACACTCATCTTATCTTAAAAGATTCCATCAGGGAGTAGCTCCTAACATTTCAGTCAATATCAAATCCATTATTTGCAGATCTGGTTCTTTTGTAAGTATATAAGGCAAGTGGGCTATTTCTAAATTGTGCTCTTTCTCTCGTGTCATAACATTGGACACATTCAGGCCTTTTGTTTAATGGTAACATAACTTGTCATAGGGCCAAACCCATATTTTAAAACCATCTATTATGTGTGTGAAAAACAAGAGCTGTTGATGTAAGAGATAGGCCTCAGTGCCTGGTTATTGACAGGGTAAATGAACAAAATGCAAACAAAAACAAATAATGACACCTAAAAAGTTGTCTATCTGCATTACCTACAAACCGACCTTTGCAAAAGAACATCATTGCATTTTATCCAATATGCTGATGGGTCTACTTTGAGATGAGAACAGCATCATTGTAGGGTTCACTATCACCAATTCTTTGTCGATTATGCAACCTATGATCCTAAGGTTGGTAAGATTTATAAACATGCCAACTCACTGGTACATGACTCTGTGCAGTCTGTCATCCCGGTATCCAGGCACTCACAGGTGTAGGACTCACTGTCATCTGACAACTCATATCCAGTTTTACACGTTACTGTCAGCTCATCTTCATACACATATGGTCCACTCAGGGGATCAAGAACCACATTGTCAAGCTCTGGAGCTGCACATGGTTTCTCTATAATTAATAAAAAAATACACCAAAGTTATCACAGTGTAGCAGTGCATCGGTACAAACCCCTAGAGGAGTAGATATGTATTTATGTTAAAGAAAATTTCATATTAAATTCTTTGTTAGGCCACTCAAAACAAAAGTTGTTTCTCATCACCGCTCACATCATGAAAATCCTTTCCTTTTTTAATGAAAGATTTGTCAAAAAGTGAAGTATGGGCATATTTGGTATCAAATTAATACTGTCAGTAATGTAGGGAGCAAGGAATAACTTGCATCATAACAACTTTTACAGATCAATAAAATCTTAACTACCAAAATGTGAAAATCATGCATGAAAACTTCACTTTCCCTATTTTAGCCCACAGTAAAATAATAAAATAAAATAAAATAAAAAACACCCTCATCATTTCTTTCACCGCCGGGTGATGAGAAACATTTCTTTTTGAGTGGCCTTATATGTATATTATCATGTTTCATTTACAATTATTTTACTAAGTATATGTTTCACTTTTGCATGTTCATGCATCCCTTACCTTTACATGACCGTATGTTGTTCCATGTGCCACATTTTGTACATTCTGCTGTATATGTGTCAGTGCCGTCATCTAGGACATATCCCGTGTTACACGTGACAGTCAGCAGGTCTAGGTGTCGGTACGGTCCAGACGGGGGGTCAAACATGGCATTCTCTATAGCGGTGTCGGTGGTATTCAGACATATTACCTCTGTAAGGACAGGTACATGTCAGAATATATACCGATCCATGCTTCAGTGCCCCTTTTACAAGCGAAAGTAATGGCTGTGGGGTAGACCTGACACCACTCCCATAAAAATTCAAGCTGAGAAAGAGATTGCTACTGGAATTCTCCATACCTCAGTGCCCATGGACAAGTGGAAGTGTTCCTATGTGACTATACCTTAAGGGAGCAAGCGGACTGATTTGAAGCAGGGGAGGGTCCGGAAAATGTGTATATTATATTCTGTTTCATACCACTCTCCCTTAAGAATCTGCCTAAAGAAAATTTGTAAAAATAGGTTCACTCCCTCTGATAATGTGTATTACTGTCACATCACAAACATACATGTAGTGTGTGATACATTGCCTCCATATAGATATCTGGTCTTCTGGGCGGGAAATGGCTCAGCAGTCGTGGGTTTGAGACTTAAGGTCGATCGCAACTCTTAACTCAAGGTTCAAATGCTCCTAATTTGTAAATATGTCAGAATGGGCTAATATTACATTGTCAGACACATATATACATTCCCTAAGCTGTATTAAAGAATTGTACATTTTGTGACACTTTGAATATTGGATATAGTGGTAATTGGTAATATTTGCCATTTTAAACTTGAGCAAGTACATTAGAATTATTTACCAATGAATCATCCTAAGAATACTATAGATGTTATGATGTTACTCGAAATAACCAAGGGTACGAACCATGACCAATTAACACATCGAACTTTGCCATGTTGCCCATTATTAGATTTGAGTTTTAGACTGTTTTTGTCCTATTTTTCAATTACAAAGGCCCAAAACCCTAAAATTATGCACGGGACCCCCTATCGAAATTACTTTTTTATGTCAGCAAATGATCTGAACATTTTTTTGAGAAAGTAAAAAAAAAATTCATAGATTATTTTCAGTGAGATTTAGATATTAATAAAAAATTAAATAATCATCCTCAAACCAGCACGATTTTTCATTAAAGGGTACTTTTCTTTTACCATAATTTTATTTTTCCCATTATAGGACATAGCCTGGGAATATTCATGTGCAATACAAGATTAATGTGGGAAGTGGTTCACTAAGAAAAAAAAATCATGCAAATTTCCCATGTTATTTTGCATTTTTTAGCAAAAATAGAGAATACTTTTCTTTTCAAAAATCTGTAATAAAATAAGTACCTCGGGACCACTTCATTTTTTTTCCATTTTCCATTTCTAAAGGATATAAGCTACCCCCTGGGAAAAAAAACCAAGAAATTTCATGGATACAGAGTTAAGAGCAGCGACCAACCTTAAGCAGCACCCTGCCGCTTGGGCTGCGACTTCCCCCCTCCTATGGTAGATATACAGCTTATCATAATAGTATATGATTATACTCTAACTTTCCCTGTATATCCGCCCTCCCTACCTTCCTCCTTGCATCATCCTGTCTTACTTAATCATGTCTGTCCCTTCCCTCTCATCTCCCTGTCTTCCTCTTCTGCACCATTCATCCCCCACTTCCTCTCTGTAATTTTGCACACAAATCTCCGTATCCCCCCTGCCTGCTCCACTGCCTGCCTGCCTGCCTGCATGCCTGCCTGCCTGCCTGCATGCCTCTCTCCTGCCTGCCTGCCTGCCTGCCTGCCTGCATGCCTGCCTGCCTGCCTGCATGCCTCTCTCCTGCCTGCCTGCCTGCCTGCCTGCCTGCCTGCATGCCTGCCTGCCTGCCTGCCTGCCTGCCTTCCTTCCTTCCTCCCCGCCTGCCCCCATCCTCCCTTTGTTACTCTTTTCCTCCTAGATAAAACACATGGGACAAACTGGGCTGTACATCAGACAGGAAGCTTCATAATGATATTTTAATATTTATAATCTATTTTCTTCTAGAAATGAACTCAAACATAGATAACATAAAAAAACAAAACAATAATTCTATGGAGGTAGAATCACATACCTTGGCAATCCTCTTCAACTCTCCAGCGTTTACATTCAAACGTCATGAGCCTGACGGGAGTTAGATCAGGAAACAGGTACCCGGGTTCACAAGTCACATTGACCCTGGCATAGCCACCAGGAACAACGTCTATTTCACCCACAATAGCATTCGCCACATTTGGGACGCCATCATAGCAGGGTGCAAAATCTTCAAGGAAGGGAAGAAAAATGAAAAGATACTTCAGAAAGACTATGATACCAGTTGTCAAAATGCAAATGCGTTTTCTCTTTGTGATAAGAGAGGTATGATGCCTAAGTACTGACAGGGCCATATTCGATGCACCCCATTGAAAACAATGTTTCTCATGGTGTGTGATATCATCAAGTTTCTTTTTTACTGTCAACCACGAAAATTCTTTCTGCCAACTGGTATCTCTGGCCGAGGAGGGTCACCCCATAAAAAAAAACTTTTAAAATTTTATATTTCTTACATTTCTGCATCGTTTATGCAATTTCTCAAAAACATTTCTTTTCTTTTGGGCTGTCAACATCGAAAATTGCTGCTGTCAACTGTCAACTTTATCAAAAACGTAGCTGTCAACAGCACTAGTCGACAGCGACAGCACCAATTTTGGATGTTAACAGCCTAAAAAAAAGAAAATTCGAGAAATTTGCTATTAAAAAAAAAGGAATATTGGTTTCAATTCCCTAATACCCCCAGCACCTGTATGAGACTGCTATTTTAGACCCGCTGTTATTTGAGACCACAATCGATACAGTAATCTATTCTTAGACCCCCCATGTATGCTTCTATAGTACCTGGGCTTATTCAAAAGCATACCTGGTGCATATATAGGCCAGTGCAGAACCCAGTTGGCATAAACTACATTTCTACATTGAAACAATATCGGATCAACATTAATACAACATTTGCAACCAGTTATAAATGCAGTATCAATGTTCTGTGCTGTAGGGTAGATTCACCATGAGTCGGACACATACCATGAGACAGACATTTATAGTTATCTATGTACAATAAGACTTCTAGTGGTTCTTTATTGGAAAGAATAGACCTAAACTTTACAATTATTCATAAATAAAGAGGTAAAATTGCTTGAATATGCAGAAATTTAAGTGTCCATCTCAAGGTATGTGTCCGACTCAAGGTGAATCTACCCTATAGCCCTGGGCATTTATTTCATAGAGGACATTTATTTTAGCTGTTAGTACTCACTCTGTAACTTCCATCGTAGTCTGTGTACCACAGTCCCACAGTAATTATCCTGTACCTTTATAAATGGGTTTCTGAAGAATAAACATGATGAACATCTTATCATGGAAATCAAAATGAAAAGCACTGTCACAGCTTCCATAGTGCTATGCCCAGCATATCCCAGGTGTATATATCCTTGTGGGTACGTCGCTTTCCTGCAGTCTGGCTGAAGAGGGTGGGTGGAGGAACCTACGTGATGGCTTTCAGGGGTGGACACTTCTAGTCTAGTTAACTTAGGCCAAAAAAAAGTGTGTTTCAGGTAACATGGCAAGAGAATGTAGGGTCAGTAGGTCTGATTACCTTTTTAAATATAAAAGTACTACGCAGCCTCTCCAAAGACCCTAAAATTGACCCGAAAGGTAAAAGAGATTTCTTCAAGATTACATAAAAAAGCGTAGGGTCGGCCCTGTTTTGATATAGTGGGGCGGCATAGCTGATCCAATGTGCATTTTTTCAAGAAGATACCAAACTTCCCACAGACATTGACTAATATATATTGATCAATTCGCAAGAAATAGGCAACCTAGATCTGGCACAGGAAAAGTGTGGCGGCCATCTTTCAAAATGGCTGCTTTTGGGTTGGCTACTTCTCTTCCAAATGGCATAAGTGTATAAATATGAAATGTCTCTGTCTATTACTACATAGAAATAGAGATAAGGTATGACCCTTATGATCTAAAGAAACATACTCAAGGTCAAGGTCAGTTGCCAAGGTCAAAAGTCCCAAATATGGTAATTCTCAATGAAAAAGTTGGTACAAGATTGCTTTCTGTGCAAACTAACACTGATTGATACATATGTAAATTCAATGTAATCAAATTGCTGCTAGAGCTACTATGTAATGAAGGAGGCATAGTATACATACATTTTGCTTGATTATTCCAGTTTAATCAGGCCAATAGCTCAGTATAATAGTAATGCAATTGACCAGGGATAATCTGATGACAAATGATCATGTGGCTATAATCCATTATCAGCTATGATAGCAAGGGGGCAAGGGTAGCAGGCAATGGGCAGTATTATGGTAAGGGAAGGCGATATGGGCTAGAATATTTACAGTGTAGCTGTATTCACATTGATTTCTTAGGTACATAAAGGCATCTTAGGTACATCCATTGAATTGCATAAGCACTCATGGAATTACAGAGGCACCAATGGCATTGCATAGGCACCCATGGGATTGCATAGGCACCAATAGCATTGCAAAAGCACCAATGGAATTACATAGACACCTATGGAATTGCATAGGCACCAATGTAATTGCATAAGTCACAAGGGAATTGGATAGGCACCCATTAAATTACATAGGCATCAACAGAATTGCATAGGCACCAATTTAATTTCATAGGCATCAATGGAATTGCACAGGCACCTATGGAATTGCATATACTTCAACAGAATTGCATAGGCACCAATGTAATTGCATAAGCACCCATTGAATTGCATAGGCACTAATGGAATCGTACAGGTACCCATGGAATTGCATAGGCATCAACATAATTGCATAGGCACCAATGTAATTTCATAGGCATCCATGGAATTGCATAGGCACCAATAGAATTGCATAAGCACCAATGGAATTGCATAGGCACCAATAGAATTGCATAGGCACCAATGGAATTGAATAGGCATCAACGGAATTGCATAGGCACCAATGGAATTGCATTGGCACCAATGGAATTGCATAGGTATTAACAGAATTGCATAGGCACCTTGCAGCAGCGAGAGGGGCAGTTTGGAGAGTGGCAGTGGTGAGAGTGGCAGAGCAGCAGAATGTAATTGCATAAGCATCAATGGAATTGCGCAGGCACTTTTGGAATTGCCTAGGCAGCCATGGAATTGCCTAATCACCCATGGAATTGCAGAGGCCTGTACATTAAACATTTGCCTTTTGGATTTGCAGACCCTTATACTTCCATTTTGGCATTTGCAAGGTACCAACTAAATGCAACTTTTGCCTGCCTCTGGCAGCACAGTCCAGAACATGGAGTATCACAGGGCAGGATAGGGTGGCACAGGAAAGAAAGGTAAAGCACATGGTGCTACATGGCAGCACAGCCCAGTGGACACAGAAACTTAAATCAATATTGATAAATCATCATCAATCGGGGTTCAATGTTCATTAAACGTTCAATGTTGAACAGAATTTTGTGCCCACTGGGAGCGTAATACAGGACAGCACAGGGCAGCACAGGGCAGCTTAAGGCAGGACTGGGCAGCATAGGGCAGCTTAAGGCAGGACAGGGCACTTTAAGGCAGGACAGAGTGGCACATGGCAGGACAGGATGGCACAGGATACATACACCTGGTCAGTAGAGAGATATCAGCGGAGATCAGGGGAGAGTTCTCTACCTCACAGTGGTTAAGAGGGGGTGGGGGGGCATAGAGCAAGGGGTAGGGTAAGTGTTGTAACAAAGATGATCTTGTAATTTGTGATACACAATGGATTCTTAGTTTATATAGCTAAGATACATGCAATAAGTAGTTAAATGCTATTGGCCTGATTAAATGCAAACAATTGATTAGCCTAATTATGTAACCTAACAATGAATGCACAATAAGGCCTCATATCATAAGTCCCCATCTAGATATGATTATATTCTTCCCACAGAAAACTTGGTAAAATTTGAAAAGCATACCTTTTCCTTAATACCATGACCATGAAAAATGACCTTGACCTTGGATAAACCATTTAGCTCTATCAGGATCAATAGTAGGACATTGCAGCAATAGCCATGTGTCATCATAGACAAATCAGTTTGATATTAGCAAAGTAATATGGAAAATTTGAAAAGCATACCTTTTCCTTAGAACTATGACCTTGAAAAATGACCTTGACCTCAGATAAACCATCTAGCTCTATCAGGACCATTAGTGGGACATTGCAGTCATAGCCATGTGTCATCATAGACACATCTGTTTGATATTAACAAAGGTGTGACCGTTCAAACCTGCATTGGATCTTCATCAAATTTTCATAACTACAAATTTTTAAAAAGGGGCCCATGGCCCCTCATAAGCTAGATCATAATTGCCTATTTCTTGCAAATGAATCCTTACATACTTGCCTACCTCTGTGCAAAGGATGGACATTTCTTGAGAAAATGCACAAGATCACACTATATGGCAGCTATGCCGCCCCACTAATAGGGTCAGTCGGTGACCTGAAACAAATCTTTTTTGGCCTTGGCATGCAGACACCAGGAGGTGCTACTACTGGTTGATGTGTTAGTGACTAGCCGGTGCATGTACCATTTTGTATAAGTTTGCCGCTATCAACAGCTGTCAGTTTGTGACAGTTTTTGTGACAGTTTGTCCAATGTACTAATGACATGTCGTAAGGAGAGTCTAATGTACTAATGACAGCATAATGTACTAATGTCAGTCAAATGCACTAATGACAGTCTAATCTACTAAGGACGGTCTAATTTACCAATGACAGTCTAAATTACTAAAGACAGTCTAATCTCCTAAGGAAAATCTAATTTACTAAGGATAGTCTAATCTACTAAGGATGGTCTAATTTACTAAGGACAGTCTAATGTACAAATGATAGTCTAATGTACCAATGACAGTCTAATCTGCTAAAGACAGTCTAATCTACTAATGACAGTCAGATTCACTAATTTCTAGGCATCTTAGCAGCGTCAAGGCACAAAAGCAATGGTTTATTATGTCGCAAAAATGAGCGAGGGGGATGAGTGAATTTGCAAGTAATAGAGGGGACTTTTGTTCTTGCTCCAGGGTGCCCCTCAAAGGTTACAGAACCTATTTCCTTCCCACCCTTTTCTAATTGAAGCAAGTTGCGGGCGTTTTCTCTGACATTTTTATATCCCCTCCACAGAGGCTATACGCCCTCCCATAATCAACCTCCTCCTCCCCACCAGCTATTTCAGGACCCCTCCCTGTTAACGCCAGTCAGCACCAGTCAGACACCATGTGAAGAGGCATTAGTCACACTGACATGCAACGCGTGTAATGTAAACATAGATATTTTTCGCTGGTGTAAATTTTTACGGATTTCCTCAAAAACACAATTTCACAGGCATTTAAATTCGTGGAATTTGAAAGCTTGTAGTTACAGTGCTATAGTGGATAAACTTTTGCTCTGTACATGTATGCAGATTTCGCAGATCTTAAAATCCGCGGAATCTGCAAAAATATGTACAGCGTGAAATGAAATACGTTTACAGTATATATCGACCTAGTTACTGCCCACAGAATATGACACGTTTCACATCACCCAATCTACCTCAGCACAACGACATTAACCTCAATGTCTTTATAAAACAACACTGTAAATAGCTAGTGTCGGTAGAATCTACTGTAGATGTACAGTAGAATCTACTGTTGAATGGATTTACAGTAGAATCTACTGTAGATTTGCAGTCGATTCTACTGTTTCCGTACAATAAAGGAATCTACTGTACACCAACAAAAATGGCAACCAACCTTTTACAGTGAATATGCTTCATTATCAATGAAACTTATTTATGTTTGTGTTTAAAGCAAGCTAACGGCAAAACTGTCTTCACCAAGTTTAAGTTTCAGGTTTGTAGATATTTATTCAAAAGTAGACACAAGTTATTAACAATTAATACAGGATTTAAATACTATGTATTCATTATCCAATATTTCAATGATATATATATCTATATATATATATATGTTGAAATGACTATCTAGGACATTGAATATATTAGACATTTCCCTTGACCCGTGATGGATGCCATTTGCATAGTAGTCTGCTCTGAAAAGGCTTCTGCTGGGAGTTTACCCCCTGGTCTCGTAAGCCACCCGAATTGTATCTGTATA
The DNA here is from genome assembly GCA_947462335.1 of Harmothoe impar. Classification (NCBI taxonomy): domain Eukaryota; kingdom Metazoa; phylum Annelida; class Polychaeta; order Phyllodocida; family Polynoidae; genus Harmothoe; species Harmothoe impar. The sequence continues at coordinate 52,622,850 of OX381720.1, read as the reverse complement.
ATAGGGGGGGATCCAATTGCCCCGCTATCTAGTGAGTATAGTAGAGGCATAAAACGAAAACGCTCATCTGTCTCTCATACTCAACATGTCTTAGAAACTGCTATAATTCTCTAACACTACAACATATGACAACCAATCAATGATACACCCATATCAACAAGACTTCCCCCTGTATACCTGCTACATATTAGAGGCATGAATTGTTTGAGAATAGAGAAATCGATGCTAGTTGACCTGATGTTAGGTTGTCTATGAAGCCTGATATTAGACAGTTACTGAAACTTTTAAAGGGTAGTTCAACTGAATCTAAAAAAGGAAATGAATATAATGATATTTATTGTATAAACTTGCAGATCGGGCATTAAAGGAGCTCCAGTGCTTGTAGTTGAAAAGAATATTTTAGATTGTCTCTTATTAGCACTCGTTTGCCCCATTGAAGCCTACAGTAACTAGTTCCACAAACTGCCATAGATGGCACCACTGCATTGGGATCTCACCATTCCATATCCATTTGGCTCCTGAACTAAACCAAAAGATGCACAACTTTGACACCAGGGTGATAGGCAATTCAGCCCCCCCCCCCTATTTGTTTACACAACCTCCTCCCAGTGTAAGGTGTGGTGACTAAGGTATGCTGGCCTCACTGAGGGGTGGCAGGTTTGTCCCCATAAGGAGACAGACTAATGTTGGTCAAAGTAACTATCAGACCTTGTCACATAGAGGTGTGCTGGCTGACATCTTGGCCAATTTTGACCCTATAAGGACGGCATCACACTGAAAACCTCAGGGTCGTCATTTGGACAATACCTAAATTGACAACTTTGGGTAGTCAAGGTGACAACCTTTGGTCATCATTTTGACGACCTAAGGTCACATCTGATCCTTTCAAAACAAAGTTGTCATAATGACTACCTTAGGTAGTCACATTAATTGGGTAGTCAGAGTGACTACGTCAAGGTTGTTGATTTTGGTATTGTCAACTTGAAGACCTAAAGTCATCAGTATTGACAACTCTCAAGTCCTAGGTTGTTCCAATGACTACCTGATGCTACCCCATGCTATTGCAGACTGCACCTCTTTTGGCACAGGACTGCCCCCCAGTGTTATTGAATTGAAGTGTCTATATCACAAGACATAATCTGGTGACGGGGAGCAGAGTGGTCTCTATACATTTGGGGCCATCATTCTCACCCATTGGCAACTTATTTATAACAAGTAATGCTACTTAGTTCAATCAAGAGTACACCAAATATATCAAAGGGATGCCTCTCATTAAGAGGTTAAAGGCCCAGGGCCCCTATATATACGGCTGAGTACCTGTCCCGGCTGCGCTCTGACTGTTACGTAATTAGAGACTTTATTCATACACCATTCTCCAGAGCAGCTGCCATTATTCATTATGACAACCTAGGTCGTCATACTGACTAGGCTCCTACCTCCGGGTTTTCAGTAGATGCATTAGTGCATCATGCCCTTGGTCATCATGATGCATGAATGCAGCCCTGGCGAGTTACTCGCCAGGGCTGCTATAGAGCATCATGCCGACACTATGGGGTTGACACTATCCCCTAGGTTCGGTGCGATGCACCAATGTATCGCAGGTGAGTTATTCGCCCGGGCTGCATCGGTACATCATGACGACAAATGTCATGTTTCAGTGACATCTAAAAGGGTTGAACGTGATGTATTACTCATTATCTTAAGGAAAACGTTTAACTTTTATTACTCATAAAAAGTCCAGTCCTTGTTTACATTAATGTTGGATGTTGTCTAGCTTTATGTGCATGCCAATTAGACACATACATACGAATCAAGATGTAAAGTACTGGTTTAATTACACAACATTTAAGGTTAAATCCTAGTATCCTAGAGAGTTGTAATGATACACAAATTAAACAATAATTGTACCTAAGGAGCTGGTATCATACTCATGAAATACTCTATCAATAATTGTTATTCTACCCAGTAATAGCTGATCTCACAGTGGGGGGGGGATCTATTTTGAATGTCAAATCTCTCTATAGATAACCACAGAGTGTCATATCTTTAATAAGACTGTGCATGGTATATTACCACGTGTTTGCCCCTATATAAGGATGTAGGGTAGAAGGTGCCTTGACCCCTGACCAACCAAGGTCATGCAGTGAGGCACAGTGTGCTACATACTCACCCCATGGCATTACACCATGGAGACACCAAGGTCATACAAGTACAGTTAACCCTTTTATGACGGCAGAGGGATTTAGCACACATGGCCCCTGTGATGGCATGATGCAGGAATGAAACACTGACTCCCAACAATGACAGCTATTCAGACAGGTTTTTTTTTCGGTTTCATCGGCAAATTATAACAGAAGTTAAACTATTACTGTCCAGATTATTTCTAACAATATGTAAGTCAGTAATTAGGAGTTGCTAGGGATGTCATCGATACACACAAAATCAAAATACCGACATTTCCAAAATTCTGAATATTGCATTGACAAAATCGATACACTCTTTTTAAGACGCTTTAAAATCAGTACGGCTCCCATGATGCAGTTCACCTGAGGCGATCTTGTTGGATCCTGGTCGGTAGTTACGCTCCCGCTCAGCACCATGTTGTTGTTGCAAGTTTCTTCTCACGCACCCCCAAATGTTTTAAAACTGGAAGAATTTGATTAATATTACAGCTAGAGCTTTATATATCACCGAATAGGAAATGCAGCCCCAAAAACAAGCCTAACATAGATTAACAATTCATTTCAAGAAGGCTAACAATTCATCTTTAAGATGCATTTCAATCCATGACCTCGAAATCTGTGGCACTCTGGATTCAACAGGATATATCAAAGTTAAGTGCATCATGCTCCAAATACATATGCAGTAAAATTTCAACAGGGGCGTGGCAACCACTGTTCGTCCTGAGCGGGGGGGGGGGGGGGCGGGGGGCATAACAAATTCTGACCTATCTTGAGGGGTTGAGGGGGGGGGTGTACATTTTATTTTGCCCCTTTTAAGCAAAAAAGCCTGCGCGTTATTATTGTTCAAAGGGGGGGGGGTGAAAAATGTTCCGCCTACAAAATCTCACCACCCCCCTGTAATAATAAAACACTCCTTTAATGACTCTAGTAGCATGGACCTTAAAACCCTCTTTAATGTGCCGCATAAACTTCCCCCTAATATTTTGGGATTATTTTTTGGTGAGAATTAACAATTTAGCCAAAAATGGTGTAGGGCCTACCAGACCAAAATCCAAGATGGCCACCCAAATATCAGAAATTTATCTATCATAGCCACAGTGGCAACCAAAGACCACATGAATCATTATCTCCCCCCTTAATCGGGCCCAAAGAATCCAGTGTTGTCATTGGTTTGTTTAGTGTTTGCCTTTACATGAATGTATAACAATAGTAAAATGCATGTGTTGTAGAGCTTTAACCACATTATATATTACCCGCCAAAGAAACAAGGGATATTATTGACTTATTGCTACGACACGTAGTTGCCTAGCAACAGCAGTTTCCATAGCAACATACTCATGTCATTTGATTGTTGCTATGACAACTACATGGATTTTGCCTTGCAATGGAAGTTTTCCATTAGCAACATGCCCCAAAGTACACAATAATAGGCAGATGCGTGGAGCCTCACGCCATTCTTTGAATGAAACAATAGGATAATTCAGATTTTTGATTGAAGTAAAATTTATTGTGACAAATAAGGAACCTAAACATATTTATAAGTAGATTACAATAAGTGAAATTCAATGAGAAAACTAACTTTACCGGGTTCTATCCAATATTTAGTATGCAAATAACCCGACATTTATTAGGCATGGGTGCTCAAATGTACATATATGTCCTAAATTGTAACGGAAACATGGAGTATTCTTGCTCCTTATGAAAGATAAAACACATTTGCATTGAACAGGAACTCCAAAATGTAGAAATACTATTCACTGCCTATCGTACCCACAATAAGTGCTAATGTCATGGGGGCTGTTGACAGGAGTGAGTTTGACATTGCCATTATAGCTAGTGCTTCTAGCGACCACAATTTGACACTTTCTTCATGACAACAACTCAATATAAAGACTCAATGCCATCCTTAACGCTCAACTCTTGTCGTATGTTTAATACATAGGCATATGCCAATGCCCATTGATACCGTCTCTGGCGTATTTCATGAGTGGGGACTTGGGCTATATACCACTTAGTGAGTTGGATATGCCCCAGCCCGCATTCATGAGTGAAATATGTCAGAGATGGTGTCAATTTGGTTGGCATTTCCATTTATTCTTTACTTGAAACAATCTAATGAAGGCAAAAACACTTTTGAGTACGGCCACATTGTATTCAATGGGGGGGGGGGGGGGCATTGAATACAGATCAGTGCAGCTGTCGATAAATTTCTGAAAACCGCATACTCTATTCCTAATTTAGATGTCATCTTAACCATTTAGCTTGTTGTAATTTACCCTGGCAAGTGTTCATGAGTTTTCCTGACAAGATGGCTATTTATATGTTGGATGTGGTTTTAACCCTTTGAGGATGGTATAGTGCTTTAATGCATCATCCCTTTGGTTGTCATGATGCATGAATGCAGCCCTGGCAGGTAACTTGCCAGTGTTGCATTTAAGCATCATGTTGACCCTTTGGGGTTGAGACACTGCAGTATGGACGGCACGATACACCAATGCAGCACCGGCGAGCTACTAGCCGGGGCTGCATTGGTGCATCATGACGACAAATGTCATTTTTTAGCGACATCCGTCCTTGAAGGGTTGATTACTGCTCTCTCTAACATGGCCCGACGTTCAGCATCATCCTACACTGAGTGGCAGACTCTGTACGTCCTATCCTTCCACCAGCACCATCCCAGCGGATTCCACTGTGATTAATTCCTGGTCTTGCAAAGTATGGGCCATTCAAGTTGCTGTTACCACACGTCTTGAACCACCAACCAGACTTGTAGTACTGGGCACAGTGCGCGTTGGCCCCAGTAGTTTTTGGATCATTATCCATATCAGGAGTTGAGAACGGCACATTGTCAATGCTGAAGAGGCCATTACCAGCTGGTGAAGGAATAAAGAAACATTGATTACAGGCATGATGGAAGGTTTTTAAATTTGATTTCTTCCATATGAATATACATTGCCTGATTTGGATAATGGAATGATATATATTCATATCCTAGCGTTGGCTAGGGAGACAATGTCCCATAATATTAGACATGGGCTTATACTTGTGGGCCCAGGTGGCTCATAAAAGTTGATCCTTAAAACTCTTGGAGAATAGACCCATTCACTATAGACATGTCGTTGGAAAAACAATAACATGAAAGAGATTATCTCTATTTTTGTTATATACTGATATTCTAATTTTCTTTATTTTTAGTCTTGAAACTTGAGACATGAAGAATATAGTTATTAGAATTAGTTATTAAGCATAAAACCCACCATTAGGATTGCCTGTGACGAAGTCATGAGTACTGACTAATGCAAATTTACTGTCTGCATCCCTGATCTTCCAGTCATGGTAGCAGGCAAAGGCCAGATTATTTTCTTCATCGGTCACTTCAACATCGAGTTTATACCTAGCACTATTCGTCAATATGTGGATGTTCTCGAGCCCAAGCCAGAAGTTACCGAGAGGGTCTCCAAAGCCTGCTACATACTCATTCCAATTACGTTCAAAGTCAAGACTGTCATTCACTCTCTGCTGGATAACCTGTAAGACATGAGTTCATATTGCCATGTGGGTGTGTTCAGCTTAACATTTTCTGATGTTCCTTTACATAAATACAGGCCTTTCACAATGGCTGACCTGTTAGAGCAAAGGGCATCTGGCTGGACAGTGCACCAACCTAAGTTGGAATCCCAATAGAAACTGCCCTGCAAAGAAAATCTCATGCGGAACTCGTGACATTCTTGTGCCATAACTCGAGTATTTTAGAATAGTAGTTTAATGAATGTTTGTTGGAATTTTCCTTGTATCATAATCCCATACTTTCTTATGGTGAAACTTGAGAAATACACATTTTCATTCTACTTGTGGAATTTCTGGTTATTTGGGTAAGTAAAACTTTGGAAATACACACCACCATAGAACATGTAACTAGGAACGTTCACTGTTCCTGAGAATCTATCCCTTGTCTATTTTATTATACAGCTTGTGCTTTTCCCGGGAAATGCACACATTTTTTAACCTGTAGCATTCTCGAGTTCTGTTTAGCGGGATGACTTTAAAACAGAAAAGATAGCCCTACCCTCTTTTCAGACCTGTCATGGTGCAAATCATCTCCTTAAATACAAGTGCCCATAACCATCTACCCAGACTAGTCCCCATAACCTCCTCTGAGGTTGGAAGGAGTAGATCAATATGATATTTGTGCAGTAAGACCAATAGGCCAGACACTGAGACAAAGCATAAGCTTTAGTTTTTGAGTGGTAAAATCGGCCCCAAATATTTATTTTAATAAGCGCCCCCATGGCTGTATTATGTAGACTACTGATAATCTTCAGCAGCCTCTACAATGCTTTTGTTACTGAGCCCTATGTATTCACACCTGGTCTGGCTTTAACACCTAAACAGGTGTAAAGTGTTTCAGGCTACACAAGGTGTAAGAAACAGTAACAAAATCCGAGGAACAAAAATCTGTGAGAAATCTGATAGGGGGGGGGGGGGCACTTATTAGGGGGGGGGGGCGCTTATTAGGTCGAATGCGTCTAAAGAATCACTGGTAACTTTATATGTCCTTTCAAACTGCCTAATGGTTGTCAGGGAATTGATTTTCTATCGTTATATATATACGTCCTGCCATTTTCATCTAATTGCCTTTAAGATTATCGCTTTTAAGATTGGAAAGATTTTCTTGTCCACTTTCCCAGGAGAGTCTGTCCCGACGAGCCAGTTCTACCCTGGTGACCTGTTGGTAATGTGGTTATGACATGCTATCACATATGTCAGACACACTGCTGACCTGCACTCAGCCCAGAGCCATAACTGAACCACGATTGGATACAGCCCAGCGCATTCAGGCTAACAACTGGGTCTGCTATTAACTTTACATATAGCACAGAAATGCCGTCTTCTACCAAATACAATGTTAGTTCAGACAAATATGTTTATTTTGGAGTGTTTCAATTTCCAAATATAAATCCCCTGGGTTCTGGTATTCTTTTTTCTGAAGATAATTTTCCCTGAAGCAAACTAATTATAATAATTAAGCTCATACAAATTTTCAGATTTCCAGATTTGAGATTCAGATTAGATTTCGAAGTATAGATGATATTTGCGGTCTATTTTGGGCCAACTTTCACTTTCTTGAGCAAATATAATTATTCTGTTTGACAATTGAAATAGCAGAAGGATTTTCCTGCAGTTATGCAACAGATAAAATCATTACGCTTCAGGCCCATGGAACTATACAAACGAGGGATGTCATCGATACCCCCAGAATTGATGCATCAACATTTCTGAAATCCCAATCATCGCATTGACAAAAGCATTATATCGATACACCATTTGTATCACAGATAAATCAATAATTTACCTTTATAAAATTGCAAAATTCATGGAAATATTCCATCTAGAACTATATTTCAAGGAAAATGATGACCTTTACATGCGTATAGCATTGAGGAAAAATGACTTCAGAGTGTACTCAAATTGTTACCACATATTCATCTTTATAGACTCAACTATAAGGAGGGGAATATAAAGATAAAAATACTCTTTTTTTCAAGCACATATAGACTGTTTTTGCACTATGGAAATAAATCAATATAATCAAAAAATCCAGACCAAAATAGTGATAATTGAAATCGAAATAAATTGGATGTCAATGACATCCCTAATATAAACATGGTTCTCACCGTAAATGCGTTACCATCAGCGAAGTCACAAAACACTTCTATCTCAGTGAGTGCCTCATCCGGGTAGAGCTTGTACACCCCTGAGGAGAGGCTCATTTCCAGACCCTCCAGGCAGCTCCTGAGACCTAAAGGACAGGGAAGGACAGAGGACTACTTACTCACTACCAGAATACATGCTGCATATTTAAACACTATACATTAGGATGTTCTCTTCTTTAGATAAGCAATATATAACTGACTTCAGGTAGAAATCTAGTTAATAGGACTTATAAATTACTGCATTGCCAATGCACTATCTTTTTAATGGACATCATATCATGTACTTTGCAAACGGATACATGTATTAGTGGAAAGGTGTTGTAAATGGGATAGTGTTCAAAGAGAGGTCAATGTTTTGTTGGTGGACGATCTAGGCAGTGAAGTACCATGAAACCTGAATACTAGTCTGATCTACAAGCTGTAGAAAATGACATACTGGTCAAATCTAAGGGACTGCATCCAAACATTATAGTTGGTAGATAAGTAGGCTGTTACTTACCACAAGACCTTGTGTCACTCCATTCCCCATTGGAGCAGGTTGTATCATATGATATGGTGGACTCGCCTGGGAGTTCCTTCCCCTCTTCACAAACGACAGTGAAAGTAGTCCCATCGACACTGAGCGGTATCTCACTCAGCACTGTGTTGAACCGCTGGACAGGCAGTGGTAGCTACAGGGGTAGAACAATTAACACAATTAATGCCTCGAGGAATCCAAAGTGGGCATTTGTCTTTGTAAGGTCTGGAAATATGTTCATTAATCTTCATCAATGTATCAAAGTGGAACCAAACAATTATCAAAATCATCATCCACGGTCCAAATTACTCAGCATGTGTAGGCTACCTGGTTTGACCAGCCTTATGCTGTGCTGGTATTAAAACTATTGAACAAGAAAATAATAAATTACTAAAAGAAGAGGGGGGGGGGACATAACATCAGCTATGCTGAGACTCCCTTCTAACTTGTTTGGCACAGTATTTTTTGGGAAAAAAAAATCTAAATATATTTTACGTGTAAACAATATCAGATACTGGTAATCTATACAATCTACATCCTTTAGAATTGAAAAATTGTTAAATATAGTGAACAATGAATATAAATCATGCATGCTATATGAATGGAAACCCGGGATTCCCGCCTTTAACTTTTGTGTCTATGTTGCATTGAAGTCATGTGTGAATGTAACAACTTGTGATCCTATGTCTTCTAAAATATGTTGAATTAACCTACATACACATTGTTTAATTGTCACTATCAGAGTGCTTCTATACACATGTTACAATTTTATACATGTAGAAATACCACCCTGTGTGTCAATACTGTTTAAATTGTGATCTTCAACTTAGACTATGCGTCTTGCTCGTCTTGTGAATTTTGGTCACCAAACTGTATACACTTGTTATAAAATAATATTGTAATAATTGGTTATACTGTGACGTTATTCATTAGTCGCATAATACTGTTATAAATTATAATTTCATAAATTCATAATCAAGGTCATTTGGTAATTATTTTGTACCGTAATATTGATAATTTTGTTATTAATAAAAATTACCTTTATTCCAATCAGTTGGTTTGTGTCAGTCAATTATAAAATGCCAAATAATGTTGAATTGTTCAAAAAAATGGTACCATTAAATGTGCAGTTGTCAGCATGGTGCCAGGTGCCTCCTACTTGACATGTAGACTGGTAGGTTCTCTGTCCTGTAGACGTGAGGTACCCCTCCTCACACACCACGGTCAGAGACAGGCCGTCACTCAGGTCAGGGAGCAAACCGTCCTTCAACATGGTGTTAACTTGTGCCTCCACATAGCACTCCTTTGCTGAATTAAAAAGAGAATGGTCATAGATCAATGACTGAGAGATGCAATATTCATCATGCTTCAGCACTAGAAATGCCAATTTTTAAAAAGACCCTTTGAATATGTTGTGCCCGTATTAAATGAGTCAAGGAAATCTTTGCTTCATTAATGTTTCTCATCACCAAGGACTGAAAAATATGACGAGGGATTCATAACTCATACAAAAAAGGTAAACATAATCCCTTAATATCAGAAATTTTATGTCATCAAGATGCATCAATGCAGTTACTTGGTGACAAGGACCATAAAGCCATGGTACCATGTATCCCTTATAGGGGTTATATTTTCCAACTCATACCTGAACATAGAAGCATATTTGGAAGCATATATGTGACCCATTTTAACTAAATGGGTCGGAAGTCACACATTTAAGAGCCTCGATATGGGCATATATGATGGGAAAAAAAGGTTTTCAAAAATAAAGTTTTTGAGATTTTCCTAACTTTTTATTTTGGCATACTACTTAAGTTACAAATCAAATAGCAAACCTGATGGCCATAGAGTTTGTAATTTTATTGTATAACATGGTTTATATCTAATTTAAATGTGAATTATCCCATTTTAATTGATTTCCATTTCATTCAGAATCTTTAAAAAAAAAAGTCACCATAGAGTAAATATTGGCTAATATACTACTTGTCACATACCAAATGAAAGCTCTTGATGAGCTGTACACGAATATGGCAATGTAACAACATTTTATATGTGGGACTTCCGACCCATTTTTGTTAAAACAGGTCACTTCTCACAATTAGTATTAAATTGCCTAACTAAATTGCGATAGTCTTTGTGCTCTCACCTTCACAGTCCTCCTCTACTTCCCATTTTCCACCTACAAAGGACATGACCCTGACTATAGAGCGATCAGGAAACACAAACCCATCGTCACATGTCACTGTAACCTTGGGAACAGCACCATCCGTGATCGGACCGAACACAGCGTTTGCGACCTCTGGGCTGGAGTAACAGGGCGGTACGAGCTCTTGAAGAAACAAGAAATAAATAGTTTTTACAGCAAAAACCAATAGAACGCCCTGTTCACATATTTGAAGAAATAGTGGTATAAATGCATTAAAGGGGTGTAGTGAAAGCATTCATTTGGTGTATCGGCTTAATAATGCCGATACACCAAACTCATGCCTTCACAACACCCCGTTAGTGCATCAATATATGTGGATTAACAAGGGAAAAGGGACCTCCGTGCTGGATTTTTAGTAACAACTTTGACCACCAGGGGGCCCCATATAGCCAAGAAGGACCAAAATACAGTAAAAACTTATCTATACTACTTCTATCAGAATATGATAGGCCATGTTAGAAGATTTCATCTTTGGTGAAACATTCCATATTTGGAATGAAAAAGAACGTTTTTGGGCCTAAATTAGTGTTTTTGCACATGTTGGTTGCCATGGAAACATGATTTTCATTCTAAATTGAAAAAATGAAAAAATTGATTGATAGAAGGCCCCCACAACGGTTTCAATGCTGAAAACAAAATGTAAATCCCATTTTTAGATCAAAAACTGTGACCAAATGTTTAAAAAGTTCAGATATTTTGTAATTAGCATAGTTATGCTTATTATATAGGAATATCTCTAAAACAAAGTAAGATAGAGCTTATTGGCATTTAAGATTGGACAGTGACCACACATATTCAGAGAGCCAGTACTCCAATACTGGAAGTGGCAACTGATAATAAAAGATATCACTGGAAAGCTGATGACATCAACTTTATTATTGAGTTTTTACCTTGGAGGACCCTTTTCCCTCGACTGTCCACATATATATTCATTCCATGCACACACAGCACCCCTTAACTCATATTACAGGTTGGATAAGCATTTGATACACATTGCCTTCTACTGGTATATATGAACATATACTCACTTTCAAAGAGCCATCTTGGTCTTTTTACTGCAGAACGTGTGCAGCTAATCTCGCGTCTGCGGATTGGATTGGTGAAAATTAAACATGATGAAGGTACAATAAGCGATATGAAAACTAAGATCACGGTCCCAGTCTTCATACTGTTGCACACAAATGTATCCAAATGAGTCCTTCAAAGTGCTAAAGTCTTTAACTGTTTGCATGATGTGAGTGGAGAAAGTTGGCACATTAACTACCTTGTAGCCTAGTTATCCAACCAGCCATCCCCCAACGTTTTGTTCCAAATTTGGGACAGGTTTAGCCCTTGGACATATACCTCAGTGGACATGTAGTCTGTAGGACTTCTTCTGCTGGAAGGTGTTTCACCGTATCATACAAAGGGTCCGTATGTTATACCATTGCGTTTCTGTTCATAACTGTGAGAGGAGACGTATGTAGAAAATAAACAGAAACAGAGGGGCGTATTTGCATAATTATGTTTCAGCTCAACATACTGAGCATATTTATACATTTTGTATGTTTGGTGTACACAGGAACACAGAATCCAAAAGGTGAGCGGGGGTGGTGGTATGTTGGTAGTCAACGTGAGGAGATGGTGTTGGATGTGAGGAGATGTTGTTTGACGTGAGGAGATGGTGTTGGACGTGAGGAGATGGTGTTGGACGTGAGGAGATGGCGTTGGACGTGAGGAGATGGTGTTGGACGTGAGGAGATGATGTTGGATGTGAGGAGATGTTGTTTGACGTGAGGAGAAGGTGTTGGACGTGAGGAGATGGTGTTGGACGTGAGGAGATGGTGTTGGACGTGAGGTGATGGCGTTGGACGTGAGGAGATGGTGTTGGACGTGAGGAGATGGTGTTGGACGTGAGGAGATGTTGTTTGACGTGAGGAGAAGGTGTTGGACGTGAGGAGATGGTGTTGGACGTGATGAGATGGTGTTGGACGTGAGGAGATAGTAGTGGACGTGAGGAGATAGTAGTGGACGTGAGGAGATGGTGTTGGACGTGATGAGATGGTGTTGGACGTGAGGAGATAGTAGTGGACATGAGGAGATAGTAGTGGACGTGAGGAGATGGTGTTGGACGTGAGGAGATGGTGTTGGACGTGATGAGATGGTGTTGGACGTGAGGAGATAGTAGTGGACATGAGGAGATAGTAGTGGACGTGAGGAGATGGTGTTGGACGTGAGGAGATGGTGTTGGACGTGAGGAGATGGTGTTGGACGTGAGGAGATGGTGTTGGACGTGAAGAGATGGTGTTGGACGTGAGGAGATGGTGTTGGACGTGAAGAGATAGTAGTGGACGTGAGGTGATGGTCTCAGAATGTAGATTAATTTTTACACTGTATGTTGTATTAAAAAAAACAAAAAAACGGATGGCATGCAGAGCTAGAACTGAAACCAAATAAAGTACTTTTAGAATATACATATTTTCTGTATGTTGTCCTCATGCTACCTCTGTATGTTTGCTAATATCATAACACACTGACAAACACCTCCCTTGGGAAATCTGCTCCTCAACATAATATGGTTGTACCACAAATGTGTGTATGTGGAGGGCGTGGATGTTCCCACATACCAGTCCCCTATGTACCCCAGGTAGTAGCCTCTATTCAGCTACTTTAAGCCTTTTAGGTTGGTACAGCGCATCATGTCGTTTGTCGTCATGGTGCAAGAATGCAGCCCTGGCAGGTAACTTGCCAGTGCCACATTCAAGCATCATGCCGACCCTACGGGGTTGAGACACTCCCAAAGCGTTGGCATGATGCACCAATGCAGCACTGGCGATTTACTCGCCAGGGCCGCATTGGTGCATCATGACAACAAATATCATCTTTAAGCGACATGTGTCTTTAAAGGGTTAAGGACCCTCACTTATTCCCCGTGGTCTGTCAGGAGGTATTAAGTAGCTTGCACATGTTGAGATATCTAAATATATAATTGCTCCACTGACATGTTGATCTAAAAATAATTGCTTCGCTGACAATTAAAAAAGGATATATATGCACTAATCACAAGGCCCACCCCTTATGTAACTACCTAGCTAACCAAAAAAACTTTATTTCAAAATAACTTTTTAAAACTTTATATAACGTTATGCCATAGTGAGGAGACTTAGAGAAACGTTATATAATGTTATACAAAGGCTTTATAACGTTTGTTGTTCATGGCAACAAAGCAGGTCCTACCTTTTTTTTTATAGAACAGTGAGTTGATTGCAGTGAGTCTTTTCCTTTTGTATGGTTAAATCATGCAAGCAGAAAAACTGTCCTCATCTTTTCTAGTGATATGTGACATATCTGAAATCATGACTTTGTTACCTGAACCACTTCATCTGTGTATTGGCCTTACACAGTGGCACGGCAGGTGGTTCCCAACCACTTATAAAAAGGACCCTCACCCCAACCCCCTAGATCCTCAAGTCGGCTAAGTTGTTATGATAGTATTGCACATGTTGAGACTCTTAAGTATAATTGGCGTGCAGAAACGTCATGTTCTCAACTCATTCTTTATAGAACAAGGCCACGAGGTGTTTCACATCACCCAACCTATGTCCACAAACAAGGTTATACCTCAACTTCTGTACAACTATTTGTTTTTTCCCACTGAGTCATTTTCCTTTAATATAACTTAATGATGCAAGCAGGACAACTGTCCTCATCTTTTCTCGGCGTAGTAATATGTGCCATATCTGAAATGATGACGTTGTTAGCGGCACCACATCACCTGTGTATTGGCCTCACTGTAATGGCCTGACAGGAGGGTACCGGTACCGGTCTCTCCCACAGCGGTACAAAGGCTAGGGTAGGCGGGAAAATAAGCCCTACACCTCCCAAAAGTCGCTCATCACCTCCCATAGCGGTACAAAGGCAAGGGTAGGCGGGGAAAGAAGCCCTACATCTCCCAAAAGTCGTTCACTACCTCCCACATCGGTACAAAGGCTAGGGTAGTACCCCTCTCCACCTCATTTGAGAGGCAAATAATCCAGTCCTCTAGCTTTCCTAACGCCCTATAGGCAGAAAAACATGTAATTTTATTGGAAAAATTCATGGTAGAAAAGTGCTCCTTCTCAACGATTTTTCATGAGAATTGCTCCTTCTAACAGAGTTTTTTAACTATAGGAAAGTATGGGAAAAAAAAGTGGCAGGGCAAATTTGCTCCTTATAACCGTCTGCTCCTTATATCCGTCCTCCTTATAACGAGATTCTACTGTAGTTAACCCTTTAAGGACATGCATCATGCCCTTTGTCGTCATGATACAGTAATGCAGCCCTGGTGAGTAACTCGCCAATGCTGCATTCAAGCATCAGGCTGAACAGGATTGAGATACTTTCGAAGGGTCGGCATGTTGCACCAATGCAGCAGCAGCGAGTTACTCCCTCGGGCTGCATTGCTGCATCATTCATGACGACAAATGTCATCTTTCAGGGACACATGTCCTTAAAGGGTTAAATGTGTATAAGGTAAGATTGTAAGATTGTAAGATTTTTTATTCAAGCTTAGTCACGGTTTACACTGCGATATTCGTAAACACATGTAGCCACACGTGACATGGATTTTACTAATATTGTGCCTGGCTCAAAATGGGGGCATCATGCAGCTTTAAATTATCATGTCACATTTCTATAACAGATGTTGTTTTTCCAAAATATATGAGTTATTCAAAAGGATAACTCACTCTTCATTTCAAGGCCCCTGAGCTATCCCAACAGTTGAACAAGATAGATGCGTTTTTAAAACTAGGCGCATTAACACGGTTGTGCATTATCATATATTCACTTGTTCAATAATAGTTGTAGATAATTCTTATTGAGACTTGTCAGGTGGAGGACTAGTGCAGCAGTACAGGACGGCCTGCATAAACAGGCAGCCTGTACTTTCAGGCCGCCCAGCCTGTACTTTCAGGTCGCCCCTATACACTCTCCCAGCACAGCAGGCTGGTGTACCAGGCAGGCAGCCTGGTATACCAGGCTGCAGCTCAGGCTTTCACACCTTCTCCAGTCAGAGTCTCTGCTACATGTGTGAGTAGTATTGTATGTATCGGAACGGGACTATAGTTAAGTACTGTTTATTACTCAATCGACCTGCAGCCAATCAGAGGCCTCCATTTGGTCACGTGACCGGAAGTGACCTACTTAGGGGATTAGTGGTGCATTCTGGGTAACCCTGCAGCCAATCAGAGGCCTCCATTTGGTCACGTGACCGGAAGTGACCTACTTAGGGGATTAGTGGTGCATTCTGGGTAACCTACTGACCTACTTAGAAGCTCTCAGCCAATCAGAGGCCGGCATTCTGGTAACCATGGTAACGTGACTTACTTACGTCACGTGACCTACTTAGGCTCAGCCAATCAGAAGCCGGCATTCTGGTAACTAGGGTAACGTGACCTACTTAGGGTTTGTTTGTAAACAACACCACGTGGCTCTCTTGTTTGTAAACAACACCACGTGACACGTGACTGTTTGTAAACAAACAATTCGACTTAGTCTGACATTTTCAGCTGTCGCATGCTGACCTGCTGCTATCATAAGAGAAACAAAAGCCCTAATCACGCTTTTCAGCTGGATCCTTCCACCCACCAGACATGGATCCAGATGGGAGGGTGGTTTAAAATTAATCCGTGTACCGACTGTCATACAATAGTGTAATTAGTTGAACACGTGTTACCTGTATAAAGGATTAGCAGGTCATGGGCTTAGAGTGTGTATAGAAAAACAACTACAGGTAGCGTGAACAAAGCGACCCCCTCCCTTTCTGTCACTCTGTCTGTGACTAGAGGGCGCGCGTGTGGTAAGCGGCTTAAATCTAAAGAAAAAAAATCACCCTCTCCTGTCGTCAGCAGTCAGCTGGCCGGCGGCTGGAAAATGCGATTAGAGGGATGATGAGCGCGGTTTTTTATATTCAATATATTAGAAGTGTGCTTTGTTGCTTATATAGTTCATTATGCGTTTAAAATGTTCGCGAGTATCGTAGAAATGTACAAAAATCCTATTGTGGCGCCATCTGACGAAAAGAGCGGAGAACTATACTAGGGTATGGCGAGCTAGACTAGAGCATGTAATCACCAGGCGGCAGAGTGGTCAAAAGACAATCTCGTAGTAGTAGGTCTACTTGGATCTTGAGTAGCCACCCTTGTGGTTGCAATTACCTAGACTAGTTGACCCTGCCAGCCTGGTCAAGTGAAATTAGTAAGGAGACCGCACATTAACGCGCTCCACAGTCTTTAGACAGTTAAGACTATAGTACCGTAGATTCTACTGTGTACTCACACTAACTATTTACAGTGCTACATATTCATACCCGTGTTCTAAGTGTTTTTTTAGAAAAAAGCGATCTACTCACCCATTTTTTTTAGACAAACTCCTATTAGCAGGTAACCCCTGTATAAACCATACTGCAAAGATCTGCTACTTCGAGCGTCTGCCTCGTGACTGATAGTGTACAACAAGACGAAGTGGGCAGAGGTGAAGTACTGTTCCAAGAAAAATTGAGGCTCTTTATATAGCTGAGAGAGCGGCTAATCCGGATGTTCTAAGCTTGTTTTCACCTAGAGCCCCACCCTCTTCCAGAGAGGAATCAAATTGCTTTTCACCTGGACCCTTCCACCCCTCATCCATCAGCATGAAAAGAGGGATAACAAGTGTAACGTGCGCTACATGTATATGGGATTATAGCTGGTGAAGAGATAAAGCCAGGTCAACTGTGTATACAAAGACTACAGGAGGTGATTAACGACAGGTGTGACGCGCCAGCCCGTGGACGGATTATCTTCTAAGCTGACGCTTATTCAACTAGCCAGCTGCCGTCCGCTCCACTCACCACGGCAAGAGGAGGTGCTTTTGTTTTACACTTAAGTCGCTTACCACATGTACTCGTCTCTACCTCACAGACAGACACCCTCTCGCTTGCTTCACGACCCCTGTAGCTTTTTTTGTATACACACTCTAATCTCATAACCCCCTGATCCGTTATACAGGTAACGGGTATTCTCTTTTAAATAGCTGCCAGTCAGCCTGCGGCAGCTGAAAACGACGGTAAGTAGCTTAGCTCTAGAAGCAAGAAGGCGTATATAAGGAGGCTCACACGTGTATAGGCGCCTTATAAGTCGGCAGGGGGTAAATACTAGTGAAAAAGGAAGGCAGGTGTGCAGGTAGCTTTCTAACAGACACGTGTGTGCACTAAGCTGCTTAAGTCTAAACCCACCTGCAGTAGTCAGGTAGCATGTGAAAACTTACTTAACAGATCTCTTAATTGAGTAGAGACTCTGTACTGAGAGAGTCTTTTCAGCCGTTTAAGAGGATTATCTAGGACAGGGTACATAAGGAGTGAAACGACGCTCTCACCCATCACACTTTCTCGACCCGCCCTTCATCATCGTAGCATCGTCCACTCTACGCTCGCTCACAATGTTATGATGGTTAGTTCTGCTATTTTCAGCTACTTTTCTTATCGAAGTGTTGACGCTACAGAGCATCGAAACTCTCTCCAAATGAGTCCAAGAAAGAAAAAGCAACTTCCACTTGAAGCAGGAAGAGAAACAGTGCCCTATGATGCATGTGAGGTAAAGAAACATTGGAAGGACGTCACCAAGGAGCAATGGATAGAAGCATGCTTCAACTTCATCGGAACGGAAGTAGTTTCATTTGGACAGAGGGAGAAGATTTTGTTGGAGCTATTTTTCTTAGCTCCGTATACTTGGCCTGACTGTGGTGAAATTCCTTCAGGTATTTGTTCAGTCTTCGCCATAGAAGTTATCAGGTCTTTGAAGGAGCTTCGATATATGCAAGGCACTCACGAGGAGATTGTTCAGAAAATGACGGAATTCGAAACAGGAGAAGACACAATATGGTGCGAGGAGACGACATATACGGACGATGATCTGGAGTACATCATTTGTAGCCCGTTGGAACATTATGTTAAAGACTTTGAGGACATGCTAGACAGCACTGAGATGAACCCGAAAGAGAGATCCCTTACTGCACAGAAAGAGGCCAAAGCTGTGTTGGAAAAGCTCAAGTTTGGTCAAGGATTCACTCTTCAAAGCAGCTGTGTGAGTGTGATAAAAGGCCTTGTGTTGAAACATCCAGACATGAAGTTTTCGCGTGCTGTCGACACACTTCCTTTGCCTGAACTGATGATGAACATGATCGATCCCATCGTACCAACATGTTTCGACTCTGCCAATTGTCCCATGTATAAAATGGTTTCAAGTTTTGCCCGTGGCCGATGGCTAAACGATCCACTGAAGTCAGAAAACCTCCTTGATTTAATCAACTGACTAAATGTATTTTCTCATACTAGTATTAGTAGCATTAGTAATAGCAGCTACTCAGTCTCGTGCAGCACAAGCAGCAGCATCTGTCAGCAGCATCCGTGACATCGTCAGCAGCAGCAGCAGCTGCACGAGCAGCACAAGCAGCAGCATCTGTCAACAGCATCCGTGACATCGTCAGCAACTGCAGCAGCTGCACGAGCAGCACAAGCAGCAGCAGCTGTCAGCAGCTGCAGCAGCTGCACGAGCAGCACAAGCAGCAGCACCAACAGCAGCAGCAACAGCAAATCAGCAGCAGCAGCAGCAGCAGCAGCAGCAGCAGCGGCGGTGTGGACCACTAAATTCGAGATGGCGACATGTCTGTTTCTTAGAATCGACATTCGACATGAGGCCTAGTGACATTTGACATGAAGCTTGAAAAACATAGTGACAGGTGACATGAGCAATTCTTAAAATCGACATGAGATATGAGCATAATTAAGCGACATCGACATGTGCCATGGCTATTTTTTTTTAAGACAAACGCCATAGACTCCTCATTCAAACCCCCACTAGTAGTGCTCTATAAGCGCAAGCTTTGCCTTAAGAGAGCTGTGGCTGTGAACCCTCTCCTCCCCCCGTACACACAGGTAAATATCAGAGTCAGCCAATGTCGCCAATACTACTCTCATACAAGGGTCAGGCACTGCTGGACTATAATAGATGGGTCAAGGACCATTCTACTGAGGGTCAGGCTAGGCTGGACATTCAATAACAGGCTGGACTTTGGCAAACTTGCTTGAAAGTCTGGCCAGCAAGAGTCCGTTGAAGGACTATACGGTAAAAAGGCTGCTGTTACAGTCAAGATACTCATATTTCAAGCCCAGAAAACTGTAATTAGCTTTCCAAGTTGTTTATTTAACAATATCCTGGCCTAGCAAGAAGCTGTCAGATGACATCTAAGAAAAATGGGGCTGTTAATTGATCAAGAGAGCTACATTGTTACAGAGTCCTATTCCTCTTTTGAGGTGGGACCAAATTTGAAAAAAGAATAAACTCAAATAAAAAGCCTTAAGATTGAAACAGTTGTAGATGACAAATTTAATGAGGAAGTCGTATTAATTAGTTTACAAATAGCCGCTGCACGAGCAGCACAAGCAGCAGCTGACACTAGTGTCAGCTGCAGCAGCTGCACGAGCTGCTTGTGCTGCTCGTGCAGCGGCTATTTGTAAACTAATTAATACGACTTCCTCATTAAATTTGTCATCTACAACTGTTTCAATCTTAAGGCTTTTTATTTGAGTTTATTCTTTTTTCAAATTTGGTCCCACCTCAAAAGAGGAATAGGACTCTGTAACAATGTAGCTCTCTTGATCAATTAACAGCCCCATTTTTCTTAGATGTCATCTGACAGCTTCTTGCTAGGCCAGGATATTGTTAAATAAACAACTTGGAAAGCTAATTACAGTTTTCTGGGCTTGAAATATGAGTATCTTGACTGTAACAGCAGCCTTTTTACCGTATAGTCCTTCAACGGACTCTTGCTGGCCAGACTTTCAAGCAAGTTTGCCAAAGTCCAGCCTGTTATTGAATGTCCAGCCTAGCCTGACCCTCAGTAGAATGGTCCTTGACCCATCTATTATAGTCCAGCAGTGCCTGACCCTTGTATGAGAGTAGTATTGGCGACATTGGCTGACTCTGATATTTACCTGTGTGTACGGGGGGAGGAGAGGGTTCACAGCCACAGCTCTCTTAAGGCAAAGCTTGCGCTTATAGAGCACTACTAGTGGGGGTTTGAATGAGGAGTCTATGGCGTTTGTCTTAAAAAAAAATAGCCATGGCACATGTCGATGTCGCTTAATTATGCTCATATCTCATGTCGATTTTAAGAATTGCTCATGTCACCTGTCACTATGTTTTTCAAGCTTCATGTCAAATGTCACTAGGCCTCATGTCGAATGTCGATTCTAAGAAACAGACATGTCGCCATCTCGAATTTAGTGGTCCACACCGCCGCTGCTGCTGCTGCTGCTGCTGCTGCTGCTGCTGATTTGCTGTTGCTGCTGCTGTTGGTGCTGCTGCTTGTGCTGCTCGTGCAGCTGCTGCAGCTGCTGACAGCTGCTGCTGCTTGTGCTGCTCGTGCAGCTGCTGCAGTTGCTGACGATGTCACGGATGCTGTTGACAGATGCTGCTGCTTGTGCTGCTCGTGCAGCTGCTGCTGCTGCTGACGATGTCACGGATGCTGCTGACAGATGCTGCTGCTTGTGCTGCACGAGACTGAGTAGCTGCTATTACTAATGCTACTAATACTAGTATGAGAAAATACATTTAGTCAGTTGATTAAATCAAGGAGGTTTTCTGACTTCAGTGGATCGTTTAGCCATCGGCCACGGGCAAAACTTGAAACCATTTTATACATGGGACAATTGGCAGAGTCGAAACATGTTGGTACGATGGGATCGATCATGTTCATCATCAGTTCAGGCAAAGGAAGTGTGTCGACAGCACGCGAAAACTTCATGTCTGGATGTTTCAACACAAGGCCTTTTATCACACTCACACAGCTGCTTTGAAGAGTGAATCCTTGACCAAACTTGAGCTTTTCCAACACAGCTTTGGCCTCTTTCTGTGCAGTAAGGGATCTCTCTTTCGGGTTCATCTCAGTGCTGTCTAGCATGTCCTCAAAGTCTTTAACATAATGTTCCAACGGGCTACAAATGATGTACTCCAGATCATCGTCCGTATATGTCGTCTCCTCGCACCATATTGTGTCTTCTCCTGTTTCGAATTCCGTCATTTTCTGAACAATCTCCTCGTGAGTGCCTTGCATATATCGAAGCTCCTTCAAAGACCTGATAACTTCTATGGCGAAGACTGAACAAATACCTGAAGGAATTTCACCACAGTCAGGCCAAGTATACGGAGCTAAGAAAAATAGCTCCAACAAAATCTTCTCCCTCTGTCCAAATGAAACTACTTCCGTTCCGATGAAGTTGAAGCATGCTTCTATCCATTGCTCCTTGGTGACGTCCTTCCAATGTTTCTTTACCTCACATGCATCATAGGGCACTGTTTCTCTTCCTGCTTCAAGTGGAAGTTGCTTTTTCTTTCTTGGACTCATTTGGAGAGAGTTTCGATGCTCTGTAGCGTCAACACTTCGATAAGAAAAGTAGCTGAAAATAGCAGAACTAACCATCATAACATTGTGAGCGAGCGTAGAGTGGACGATGCTACGATGATGAAGGGCGGGTCGAGAAAGTGTGATGGGTGAGAGCGTCGTTTCACTCCTTATGTACCCTGTCCTAGATAATCCTCTTAAACGGCTGAAAAGACTCTCTCAGTACAGAGTCTCTACTCAATTAAGAGATCTGTTAAGTAAGTTTTCACATGCTACCTGACTACTGCAGGTGGGTTTAGACTTAAGCAGCTTAGTGCACACACGTGTCTGTTAGAAAGCTACCTGCACACCTGCCTTCCTTTTTCACTAGTATTTACCCCCTGCCGACTTATAAGGCGCCTATACACGTGTGAGCCTCCTTATATACGCCTTCTTGCTTCTAGAGCTAAGCTACTTACCGTCGTTTTCAGCTGCCGCAGGCTGACTGGCAGCTATTTAAAAGAGAATACCCGTTACCTGTATAACGGATCAGGGGGTTATGAGATTAGAGTGTGTATACAAAAAAAGCTACAGGGGTCGTGAAGCAAGCGAGAGGGTGTCTGTCTGTGAGGTAGAGACGAGTACATGTGGTAAGCGACTTAAGTGTAAAACAAAAGCACCTCCTCTTGCCGTGGTGAGTGGAGCGGACGGCAGCTGGCTAGTTGAATAAGCGTCAGCTTAGAAGATAATCCGTCCACGGGCTGGCGCGTCACACCTGTCGTTAATCACCTCCTGTAGTCTTTGTATACACAGTTGACCTGGCTTTATCTCTTCACCAGCTATAATCCCATATACATGTAGCGCACGTTACACTTGTTATCCCTCTTTTCATGCTGATGGATGAGGGGTGGAAGGGTCCAGGTGAAAAGCAATTTGATTCCTCTCTGGAAGAGGGTGGGGCTCTAGGTGAAAACAAGCTTAGAACATCCGGATTAGCCGCTCTCTCAGCTATATAAAGAGCCTCAATTTTTCTTGGAACAGTACTTCACCTCTGCCCACTTCGTCTTGTTGTACACTATCAGTCACGAGGCAGACGCTCGAAGTAGCAGATCTTTGCAGTATGGTTTATACAGGGGTTACCTGCTAATAGGAGTTTGTCTAAAAAAAATGGGTGAGTAGATCGCTTTTTTCTAAAAAAACACTTAGAACACGGGTATGAATATGTAGCACTGTAAATAGTTAGTGTGAGTACACAGTAGAATCTACGGTACTATAGTCTTAACTGTCTAAAGACTGTGGAGCGCGTTAATGTGCGGTCTCCTTACTAATTTCACTTGACCAGGCTGGCAGGGTCAACTAGTCTAGGTAATTGCAACCACAAGGGTGGCTACTCAAGATCCAAGTAGACCTACTACTACGAGATTGTCTTTTGACCACTCTGCCGCCTGGTGATTACATGCTCTAGTCTAGCTCGCCATACCCTAGTATAGTTCTCCGCTCTTTTCGTCAGATGGCGCCACAATAGGATTTTTGTACATTTCTACGATACTCGCGAACATTTTAAACGCATAATGAACTATATAAGCAACAAAGCACACTTCTAATATATTGAATATAAAAAACCGCGCTCATCATCCCTCTAATCGCATTTTCCAGCCGCCGGCCAGCTGACTGCTGACGACAGGAGAGGGTGATTTTTTTTCTTTAGATTTAAGCCGCTTACCACACGCGCGCCCTCTAGTCACAGACAGAGTGACAGAAAGGGAGGGGGTCGCTTTGTTCACGCTACCTGTAGTTGTTTTTCTATACACACTCTAAGCCCATGACCTGCTAATCCTTTATACAGGTAACACGTGTTCAACTAATTACACTATTGTATGACAGTCGGTACACGGATTAATTTTAAACCACCCTCCCATCTGGATCCATGTCTGGTGGGTGGAAGGATCCAGCTGAAAAGCGTGATTAGGGCTTTTGTTTCTCTTATGATAGCAGCAGGTCAGCATGCGACAGCTGAAAATGTCAGACTAAGTCGAATTGTTTGTTTACAAACAGTCACGTGTCACGTGGTGTTGTTTACAAACAAGAGAGCCACGTGGTGTTGTTTACAAACAAACCCTAAGTAGGTCACGTTACCCTAGTTACCAGAATGCCGGCTTCTGATTGGCTGAGCCTAAGTAGGTCACGTGACGTAAGTAAGTCACGTTACCATGGTTACCAGAATGCCGGCCTCTGATTGGCTGAGAGCTTCTAAGTAGGTCAGTAGGTTACCCAGAATGCACCACTAATCCCCTAAGTAGGTCACTTCCGGTCACGTGACCAAATGGAGGCCTCTGATTGGCTGCAGGGTTACCCAGAATGCACCACTAATCCCCTAAGTAGGTCACTTCCGGTCACGTGACCAAATGGAGGCCTCTGATTGGCTGCAGGTCGATTGAGTAATAAACAGTACTTAACTATAGTCCCGTTCCGATACATACTATACTACTTGTGTGTCACATTAGTTAAAATACTGAGTTTAACTCATAATAATTCAGAAATGCAATGGACCATGCACATAATACATTTAAAAGTTGGTAGCTTATATACTTATCTTTGTATTAGATAGGTGCAAATATTTCGCAAATATCATGTAAAAATCGCAAATGTGATTATATGAAAGCTATACTAAAAGCACAGTGCTGTTACTAAACAGCACTGTCTTTCAGGCTGAGTGACCTGTAAAAACAGGCTGGGTGTGTTATGCAGCCTGTACTGTAAGTCCAGGCGGTCTTCCACCTGCTTGTTGCCTACATGTTTGGCCATATACACTACAACAAGAATTGTGGTAGTTGCCTGAGGCATTTTCTTTACGCAGGCATCATCCGCAATTTTTGCATTTGAAGGAACGTAATTTCTTGTTTGGTATATTTGAACCT
This sequence comes from Harmothoe impar, assembly GCA_947462335.1. Taxonomy (NCBI): domain Eukaryota; kingdom Metazoa; phylum Annelida; class Polychaeta; order Phyllodocida; family Polynoidae; genus Harmothoe; species Harmothoe impar. The sequence continues at coordinate 52,597,936 of OX381720.1, read as the reverse complement.
GCTATTATCATTGATATCCTCCTTCATGATGATTATTACAATTAGCTTATATTTTGAATTGATGGGGTTAAAAGAAGACAGATTCTGCTCTATAGGCCTAGGTATGGATGTCATTGATATGTCATTTTGGTCGATTCTGATTATCGCGATTTTTGGTCTTGTTTTTCCGAGATTTGTCGATGTCAAAATATAGTACCGTAAAACCTCGCGTATAAGCCTAACTCGCATATAAGCCGCACCCTGAGTTACGGCCGATCCTATAAGTCGCACTGGCAATCTGATTCGCATACTACTAAATTTTGATGCATGACATGCTACATCCTGTTCTATCCAAAGATCACAAATGTCATGGCTAGAGACTGATGTTAGTTTTTAGAATTAATTGTTAGCCTTTCACAATGGTTATATATTCCAGGCTGTGTCTCACGAACTTGGGCCAATGTTTTTGTCTCTGACTGGGTGCCATCTCTGACCGGGTGCCATCTCTGACTGGCCTTAATGGAAACGGTTTATTTAGGGCAGATGTAGATAGAATTTGCCTGACAAGGTTAATGGATATTATAACTCTTTAAAATAGTTATTAGTTGCCCATTTTTATCATCATCTTCCCTAAATAAACAATTTATATTCAGGCCGATCAGAGATGGCACCTGGTCAGAGATGGCACCTGGTCAAAGATGGCACCTGGTCAGAGATGGCACCCGGTCAGAGATGGCACCTGGTCAGAGATGGCACCCGGTCAGACATTGGCCCAAGTTCATGAGACAACGCCTCCATCTCGACCCCTCCCATGTCCCCTTCCTTCCATTCTCCCATATCTCCTCCATGCTAGCACCCCTTACCTCCGCTTGTACATCCTTTTGCTTTAAACCAAAATAGTGATAATTCAGATCGAAATAAATTGGATACCAATACCATCCCTAGTATCTGTGCTCCCTTCCCTCAATCTCAATGTATCACCTCCCCTCAATGGTCTTCCCTGTATCCCCTAATTTGCAACCTTCCTCATTTTCAATGCCGACCTCCTCGTGATTTAAAGGCTCTACATTGTCCCTCCATAATGGTATATGGTAGCAGGTGTGGGCAAATGTACCAGAATACTGAATTTAGATTCTAGATTTCTAAAATGTTTCTCGAATGATAACTAAGAGCACTAAAAGAGGATATCCCAAGTCATATGAATGAAGCTATGGTCATAATTTTGTATTAAAATGACTGGGAATGCACTATTTCAAGTCTAGATCATCAAAGTTTTCCCCTAATGAGCCCACTTTACTTGAGGTTCTAGATTTTTAAGATTTCTTCAGACGATTATATCAAGGCATTTTCCCTATAAAAGGAATTTCTAAACCCTAATGATAGAGGCTAGGGTCTTAGTATTTTTTGCATCAATGAGTCAATGAACATGTCAACATAATTTCTGTTTGAAATAGAATTTATTGTGACAAAGTTATGGAAAGTAAATGACAATGTGATAATGATTTAAAAAAACTGCTAAATCAGGAAAACAATAAGTCTAAAAGTATCAGCAGTATCATAAATGAAATTAAAAGAAATTGAGAGAAGAATTTACCAGGTTTACTGTACAGTGCGCAAGTAAACCATTAATAGAGAGTTACATTTGGTTTGGTCTAACATTACCATTGCCTAGTGTGTGGTTTTAGAGTCTTACACAGGCCGCAACGTTTAGCATCATCCTACACTGGATGGCAGACTCTCTTTTTCCTATCCACCCACCAGAACCATCCCAGCGGAGTCCGCCATATTGAACAGGTGGTCGTGGACCGTAAGGGCCATTCAAGTTGCTGTTACCACATGACTTGAACCACCAACCAGACCGGAAGTACTCAGCACAGTGCTTGTTAGCTCCAGACTCGTCATCATCGTTATCCATATCAGGAGTTGAGAACTTGACACCGTCGATATTGAAGAGGCCATTACCAGCTGATGAAAGAATAAAGAGACATAGGTCATGGGCATGATGGATGGATTTAAAATTGAATTTTGGTCGTATGAATATACATTATCTGTTTTGGATAATGAACTGATAACATCAAAATGGACTAATACATATACATACATATATATATATATATATATATATATATATATATATATATATATATATATATATATATATATATATACATATATATATATATATATATATATATTATCAGGGGTAGACACTAACACTGGCTTGAGAGTCAATGTTCCATAGTTTTAGGCACAGGCATATAATTTACTTTCTTGTGGGGCCATATGGCCCTTGGAAAAATAAATAAATAATTTCACCATAGACATCATGGGAAGAGTCATTCTATTTGTGTTATGAAAATTCCTATTTCCTATTTCTTTATATTTCTGCGAGTATGAATATGGCCCACAAATATGAATATGAATGTTAGGCCACTCAAAAAAAAAAGTTGTTTCTCATCACCTTGCGCATTATGAAAATCGAGATTCGGGGAAAACTCTTTTTTTGTTTGTTTTTTAATGAGAAATCTGTCAAAAAGTAGATAAACATAGGCATATTTGGTATCATATTAAAGCTTATACTCTCAGAAATGCATAGAACCTAAGTAAAAAAAAAAGGGAATAAAAATGCCTTTATTATATTACACGCTGCCGGATGATGAGAAAAGATGAGTGGCCTTATATAGTATTTAAGCAGAAAACCTACCATTTGGATTGCCCATCTTGAAGCGACCACTGCCTGCAAAAGCAAACATACTGGACTCATCCCCAATACTAAAGTCACCGTAGCAGGAGTTACCCTCAACATCGGCTGTACTGGTCACTTCAAGATCGAGTTTAAATGTATCACTGTTTGTCAAAAGGTGGATGTTTCTAAGCCCAAGCCAGAAGTTACCGCGAGGGTCTCCAAACCCGTTCACATAGTCTGTCCAGTTGCGGTTGAAGCTCAGAGAGTCATCCACTCTCTGCTGGATAACCTGAAAGACACAAGTTTTTATTTCATAGTCAATACTGTGGTCTCTTTACCTTAACCAAAGAAGGCTCTATTTTTATACCCCTTTGTTAAATAGCCCTGTATTTAAAACCAAGTAAGATTCATAATTTTAACACTATAAAATAGCATCTCCGGATAAATTAAGTGCAATTTTGATAAATACTGTTAATAATGACATGGAATAAACACAACGGTTATTCCTTGCACTTTCACCTTATCAAATCCCGGTACTTAAACGCAATTGTGCATCTTCTTACTTCTCATGTAAATATGTCTTACTGTAAAACGTCGCGTATAAGCCGCGGCTAGTACACAAGTCAGATCGGCTTTTAGCATCGGCCCAGGGTCAAGGTGTGGCTTATAGCCGAGTTTTTGCTACTATGGTACAATACTAAAAGTCACCATAATCAGGTCTCTGGTGCGGCTTATAAGGTCGGCCCAAAGTCGGGGTAAGGCTTATATGCGAGTTAGGCTTATATGCGAGGTTTTACGGTATTGCTTATTCCTTTTCAAGACACCTACTGGTACCCTAAAAAACGTTATCCAACATTTCGGAAGGTCTCTCTATGGCTCCTTCTTATGGACAAAACCGTTATTCCGACAGAAAATAATGTATTCTTGTTAGCTTGGTATTGGTTGTCAATAAAATAATGTGATACAGTCAACCTTGACCTCAAACATTTACTACCTCAGTTCACTCCCTTCCTCAGACAGTTGTCTGGAAACTCTCCTCATATATTCCATTGTATTTTAACTTAATTCCTGCGACAATTAGCGTCCTCGACAATTTTCCTTGCATTTTCCAAATTTCAGAAAGTAAAAGCTGTCTGTATTGTCATATATTGGTACAGCCATAACACAAAATGTTTATGAAAATAGATGGATAGGACAAAAGGAATACTGGGCAGTGGATCAGCAGATATGATTATGGCTGTGTCTCACGACCTTGAGCCAATGTTTTTGTCTCTGACCGGGTGCCGTCTCTGACCAGGTCCCGTCTCTGACCGGGTGCCGTCTCTGACCTGGTGTCAGAAAAACGTGTTTTTTAAATGTTAACCTATACTCATATATATAAGGATATGTAAAAACGTTATGGCTGCTCTTATGTAACCATTATTAGCCTCCTGCTGTTGGTAGACCATAACTAAACTCCCAAAGTGACATCCAGTCAGAGACGGCACCCGGTCAGAGACGGCACCTGGTCAGAGAGTGCACCCAGTCAGAGACAAAAACATTGGCTCAAGGTCGTGAGACACAGCCTTATACCTTACTAAAGCTCCTAATGCAAGAACTTGGAAATGTGCCATCACATGTATGCATCTGACAAAGGTCTGACATGCACTTACCCTCGGCCAAAATCTAACCACGACTGGATAAGGCCCAGCGCATTCAGGTTAACGACTGGGCTATTTACTTATATATCATAAATGCACTGGTTTCGCCTGCCTGCAACCTTTCGTCAGACAAATATGTTTATTTTGGAGTGTACTGTTACTCTCAATATAGATCCCCTGTGTTTTATTGTCCATTTCTGAAAAGTATTGTTCCCGATGCATACTAATTATGATAACTAAAATCATACTAATATTCAGGTTTCCAGATTTGAGATTCAGATTGCATTAGGGTAGATTCACCCTGAGTCGGACACATACCCTGAGACAGACAGCATAATTTGAGGTTATTTATATACACTACTACTTCTAGTGCTCGTTTTCTTGGAAAGAATAACACTTGAACTTGACTATTATTCACAAACACAGGACTTGAAATGCTTGTATAACCACAAAATCAAGTATCCATCTCAAGGTATGTGTCCGACTCTAGGTGAATCTACCCTATGCATCAGGCCCATGGAGCTATGTAAAAATGGTTCTTACCGTCAAGACTTCAGGAGACTTTTTATCAAAGTCACAGTACACTTCCATCTCTGTTAATTCAGCATCCGGGTAGATCTTGAATACCCCTGTGTCAAATCCATCGTCCTTCGCATCCTGGCAGCTTTTGATACCTGAAGGAGGAGAAATAGGTATAGGGAACTACTAGTTAGACATCACTCACTATCTGAACACATTTCAACACAATGTATGTCATGAAATAGTTAATCTTTGTTAATACTAATGACAGAACTCTAAAGAAAAGCATTATATAACTGACTTCCGGTGGAAATCAGGTGTGCCACTCAGATGCATTACAAGACTTGTAAATTGTAACCTGTTGTGAATGAAATAATTTTTAAGGAGAGGTCAATGCACTGTTGGTAGAGGATCTAGACAATGCAGTAATATTAAACATAATGCTGTAGACACTGTAATTTACAAGTTGTAGAAAACAACATGTTTTGTTTTAAACATACTGTTGTATAACTATCGGGACTTCAATTGGTAGGTCTTAAAAACCAGGCATTGGCTGAAGGCCTTCCAGGATTGTTTCTTTAACACAATATAATGTGCATTAGCCTTCCACAAAGAGCTCTATGTATTGTGATATTGAGTAGAATTAATCTTTAATTTACTCCAATATATCATATAACACTGTATGTCATATGTTGTCAGCCTCGCATGTGTGGATGGAGTCTAATTGTCATCATACCATACTCGCTAAATAAACACGTCCAAATCTTTAAAAAGAAAGAAGAAAATGTTTGCCAAATCTAAGGAACTGCATCCAGCCTGTATAGCAGGCAGATAAGTAGGCTGTTTGCTACTTACCACATGATTTGCATTCACTCCATTCCCCCTGGGAGCAGGTGGTGTCATACATAGTGCTAGAACCGTCTGGGAGCATCTCACCATCGTCACACTCCACGGTAATGGTAGTTCCCTCCACACTCAGGGGCAACATGTCGTCGTCCACCTTGGTGTTGTACAGAACTGTCGCCTCACAGGCATCCGCAGCTACAATGGTAAAACACAAAATTAACACTTTAAGGAACTGATAGTGGTCTTTGTAGGTTTTTGAAATATGTTAATTAACCCTGCAAACAAAATCTCAAGCGGAACTTGTGTCATTCTTGAGTCTTGACTTGTGATACCTAGGAGAATTTGTGAATGTTTTGTGAACATTTTTCGGTCATTTTCTTGTGGAGAAAAACTCGAGAAATTCAGAATGTTTCTGGGAAGTTATTTGCATGAGTAAAACTGCGGAAATACAATCACTATTGAACATGTCCCTAGGAATGTTCACTATTCTCTGGGATTTCCCGTGTCTATCTTGTTTACATATAGCTTGTGCTTTTGCGAGGAACTACACAAGATTCTAACTTGTGTCATTCCCCCCAGTCATGAACGTTCATTTCCCGAGTTCTTTTTGTGCATCGGACATGTTCACAATTCATGAGAATATCTCATGTCATGTGTTATGGTGATCTCCCCAGGTTCTCCCCAGTTGCGAACGTTCAATTCCCAAGTTCTGTTTGGAGGGAATCCTCTTACAATGTACCATAGTGGAACCCATTATTTAACAGAAGTCCAATTCAATCAACATAACGATGTAGGCTACCAGGTTTGATCCCTGCAAACCTGCTGACCAGCCTTCTGCTGTTGTGTTGATATTGAAACTATTCCCTCTTTGTAGTCTCCTCTGCAATGGGACGTTAAACTACACAGGGCTGCGAGATAGTGACAATGTGATAGTCTTTGACCGGGTGCCACCTTTGACTGGCCTGATAGATAGGTGCACTATATTAGCATTATTCTTCAAGCATAAGATTGTTGGCCACATCTTATGCTTCAACCACAGACAGGGGTTCCCCTGTATCCCCAGGGGATACTTTGTAAGAAACCACCTTGCTTGATCATCTTCCAGTCCCCCAGGGTTAGTAGTTAGTAGCCCATTCATATCTTCATCTGAATAAACATTTTTCTATCAGCTGGTCCAAGATGGCACCTGGTCAAAGACTACCACATATGCCCCATCTCATGAAAAACAGCCACAAACAAACAAACAAAGGCAGTAGAAATAGATGTAGTAAATACCATCATATGTACAGCTGTCAGAATGGTTCCAGGTACCTCCTGCTTCACAGGTAGATTCATACATTGTTTCTGCGGTAGACGTCAGATACCCGTCCGCACACACAACGGTCAGTGTGAAGCCACTTTTGAGGTCAGGGAGCGAGCCGTTCTTCAGCATGGTGTTCGGTCGTTCCTCAGCAGGGCATTTCTTAGCTGTAACAATCGAGGCAATAATAATAGACGGAAAAATCAGAAGTGAGCAAAGGAAACAGATGGCATGATGGCTCATGCTTCACATTCATTTTACCTATGCAGTGCCATCATCTAGCTAGGTGGTACCCTATTTGTGTAAGATATTGACCTTCTCTCAGGTTATTAGAGCCTAAGGCAGGATATATCCTGTAACAGTCTTTGCGAAAAGCTTTTCATCCCTCAGGAAATTCAGTCCTTTCAAATTTTCAATGTTGATGGACAGGACAGCCACATAACTGGCAATCTATGCATTTCAAGTATAGAATAGGTTTGTCCAATAAAAATACAGTTTCACACAGCTTCAGAAGCCCAACTGAATTCCACTAGTTCAGAAAAGCCCAACATGTGACTCGACATTCGGTCCTGCTACACTCCTGAATCTGCTGGACCAGTGGCATTTTAAGCAGACATTGCCACTGTCCTGCATGGTTTTGCAAAGACTGCTGACCGGGGACTATATTTCTAACTCATTTTTTGACGGATATTTTTCCATCTTTTTGTGTGTCGTCTAAATTATACCTGAACATGGAATTATATTTGTACAATAATATCATAATCAAACTTGAATTGTCCAACTTATACTGAATCTCGGACATTCTGGCGTGTCTGACAAAGAGGTTCATTTATGAGCTCACAGCTGGACTGGATACCCAATGTTTCTGATAAATAGAAGGTGCGAAGGGGTTGGGGATAGCTTCAAGGAATCCCACTGTGGGTTGTAAAACTAGAGGTACATGTGGTAGCCAGGAGGATGATAAAGTGTATTGATAGTGCGTGTACATGAGACTCAGGATATGTATTTTAACTGATATTACCAATGTGAACCATAATGACCTCACAGTATCGCCAGCAGGTTCCAGATTGAGTATAGTAACCATTGTGTATGTCCTTTGAATTGTACTTGAATATGGAATTAAAGCGCCTCTACATGGGTATAATTCGACACCGGCGACACGGCGACACGGCCCCTTTAGGCCCTTTTAAAAATCGACGGACCCAGGAAAATTAGGGGTAAAAATCGACCCACAGGTTCTTATATACCTAGAAATCGACACAATGGCACAATCCTTCTGCTAAAAATCGACACAGTGACATGGTCAAAATTGTGGGTACCCATGTAGAGGCACATTATATGTATTATCATATCATAATAAATCTAAATATGTTCAACTTAGTCAGGATTAACTTTGCGTTGCCTCTCACCTTCACAGTCCTCCTCTACTTCCCATTTTCCAGCTACAAAGGACATGACCCGGACAGTAGCTCCATCAGGAAACTCAAACCCATCGTCACAAGTCACGGTTACCATGGGAACGGCCCCAGGACTGATCTCACCGATGAGCGCATTTGCGACATTTGGCGGGCTGGTGAAGCAGGGTGCTGCTATCCCTATAAGAAACAATATAATGATTAAAGAAGCATAGGTGCATGAGTAGAGTTCCACAAGGCTTCTTGTGAAATAACCCTCAGTGGGGAACTCTGCAAGTGCTCCTTTGTGATTATTTTATGTCATTAGTAAAAATATTCGTCAGAATTCGACTTAATTACTCTGAAAAAGCTAATTGACAGTGATTAAATCAACCATTTTGATGATTTGACAGGCCATGAAATACTGACAAGCGTTATTTCACAGGGTTGCTAAATACAGCCTTCCTTGGTTAAGTCAATGGGAGTGCCGTATTCACTGTGAAATGAATAGACAAATGCCAACGCCTATTGATACTGTCTCCGTTGTATTTCACTTGGCTGAGTGGGATGCGCCCCAGCCCCCACGAGTAAAATACATCAGAGCGGTATCAATGTAGTTGGCATTTGTGTTTATTTTTTTATTTGAAGCATTTAATTAATGAAAACCAACTTTTTCTTAGCCCATTGAATACGGCCATGTTGTATTCAATGGGGGCATTGAATACGGCCCTTCAGTGTTAAAGCATAGGACGTCTTGTATTTCAAAAAAATAAATAGTTATTCCATCCACACAAAGCTGTTCCCAGGTGTTCTACCCCTGGAATTTTACCCCAACCCTTATTTGTCATTCCTCAATAATATCTCTCTCTATATCTATAGTTTTTCCATGCACACAGATCCCTCTCACATATATATTCAAGGTTGGAGAAGTAGGCATTTAAAACACGGGTTTCTACTGGTATTTATGAAGAAAATACTCACTTCCATAGAACCATCTTGGTTTCTGTATTGACTGGGTGCAGTATCTATTCAGTAGGTGAGAGCGTAGATTGTCGAACGTTATACATGACGACGATGGAACTAGCGAGATGAAAACTAGAAGTAGGGTTACAGTTTTCATAGTATTGCACTGTAGAGTCTCCGACTAAGGCCTTCAATGTGCTTGGTATTCACCGCTGTGAGTGATGTGAGCGAAGGAAATTATGGCATATCCATGTAGCACATAATGCTCTATAGACCAATGCAGCAAGAAAAGGTGACTTTTTCATAATAAATTTGTGTTAACGTTGGTTTTAGCAGAAGTCTAATAACATTGTCTGTAATGGCTACATTTGTGAACATTTCAAATAGTGTATATTAGACTGCAGGATGTTGAGGTTATATTTATGTATTTGTAAGGCACGCTTCCGAAATGTTCAAAAACTTTATCAGCAACCTCTCTGAAAAGTGACCCTTTCTTGCTGCATTGGTCTATAGTTAACCAACCATTGCTCCCCCTTGGGTCATGGTCTAGGTGCTACTGGTGCCATTACTACAGTATGTAAACCTTAAAGGATTGCCTGATATTGGACTGTTAATCACATAGTTAATCTACTATCAGCATAGTAACATTGGGGGCAACATCTGGTGAGAATATACTCCAATGTTGTGCAAAATTTTGTGCCAGTTGTGTGCACAGGTGGAGCAAATAATGTGCACATTATCTGCAAGTATTGTATCAGCATTGTGCAAGTATTGTACCAGCATTGTGCAAATATTGTGCCAGTTGTGTGCCAGGTTCATGTCAGATTTATGTGCCATTCCTCTGCCAGTGTTGCACCAGTTTCGTGCCACTATACCAAGTGCCCGATGTTATACAGTATATTTATATCCATCTTCCTAAAGGACCCTCCCTATTACCTCAGGTCGGCCAGGTAATTATATTTAGATTACATATATTGCATATGTCTAGGCATTTAAATATAATTGCTCATCTGACATGCAAAAAAGGCACACAAAAAACACTACCCCTTATGAAAGAACTAATTAGGCCATGAGGTGATTGACACCATCCTTCCAACCGACTGAGCAGGACCTACCTCAACTCCTGTGAAACAATTTTGTTCTTTTCAGTGAGTAATTATCATTTTCTATATTGAATTCATAAAAAAAGAGTTAATTCATTTTTTAGAATTAAATCATGGGAAAAAAGTTATTTTTTTAATAGTTAAATCATGAAAGTTGTGAAATTGTCCTCACCTGTTTTAGGTATAGTGATATATGACATTCTAAAGTGATGTTACCTGCACCATATTAAATATTACCTGTGTATTATTAGCCTGACTGTAGCTGGACAAGGGTGACCCTATTACAGGTGGGCAGAACCCACAGCCCTGTGACATATCATCCTGTGACAGGTACACTGTAATAGGTAAGTGGTGTAGCTACACAGTGTAAAAGGAAATATTTTTGGTTTGCCAGAAGTATATACTGTTGGTTACACCAAATTGTACTGTAGCTGTAGGCCAATCCAAAGATCCAGTGGTCGAACCCCAGTCGGGCTACCTGTGGAACATTTATCACTGTTTTTTTCTTTTGCCCTTCTAACTCATTTCAAAGGTAAAGCTACCTATATAACATAGTAATACTAATCTTTCAAGTTTCGAATAGGTTCATAAGTGTAATTCTAGTAGATTTCAATAGTAATACACATTGTGTTCAGTGGAGACTCGAACCCAGAACCTCCTGTGTGTGTATTTACAGTAGGTAAGTGTAGCTGAATAGTATGTAATACTGAAAACCAAAAGAAAATTCTTTTATTCTTTTGAAATACAAGATTCACTATGCTTAAGTATAGGAAGGGCCATATTCAATGCCCCCCATTGAATACAATGTGGCCGTATTCAATGGGCTAAGAACAAGCTGTTTTTCCTCCATAAAATGGCTTCAAATAAAAACTAAATGCAAATGCCAATTACCTATATGATGTATTTCACTTGTGGGGGCTGGGGCGCATCCCACTCAGCCTGCGGCTTTGTGGGATTCTGCCCCAGCCCCCACTCGTGAAATACAACAGAGACGGTATCAATGGGCGTTGGCATTTGTCTATTTATACTATAACCACACATTCCGGGAATCGTGGGATATCCCACCCCGGTGACCCCTATATATAGTTGCCTCAGCGTCTGAGTAGCTGACCACTGCAGACGTAAGTATAGTAGTCGTACACCGATGCCTATACTGTTAACAGCATAACATAATTATAACCTCTGTAAATCTACAGCATATATATCACAGTGCAGCTACACTAACTTTTGGTAGTGTAGCAACATGTGAAGCTGCTATTTATATAGCTAGTTTGGCATTGTAAACACCCGTACATGACAGGGGATGTGTACACGGTTTCCCAGGGGGTTCAGGGAGTTGAGTACTCATGGAAATCACTATGTTTCTTTTTATCATGCACTAGTGACTTTGGGATATAATTGTCTGTAAGAGAAGGAAAGTATGTTTTGCATTAGAAGAATGACTAAGATAACTGAATTGGTCTACCATAAAACAGACTGTGTTAAAAGTAGACTTAGAGCTAGTTCTATAACTACAGGACTAGGCTAATTAATATACTGGTAAAGAGGATTTATCAATTACAATAGTATATAAGACAATCATTTGGTCATTTGATTTGATTTGAATTTATCTTATTCATCCTGGAAGATGAATCGACGGGTAGTCTATATTGTTACGTATCCAGCTTTTCCGTTTAGTGGAGAGAAATAAACAGCAAACTAGCTAGTACTAATGGTTTGTTTCCTTACTTATTTCTTACATTTCCCTATATAAGCGACGGTTATATAAGTATTAAGCCGGATGGTACCACCGCGCCTCACTAGGTGGCGCCCCGACGCTCCCTACCTCCTCGGCCGCGGGCCGCCATGTTGACACTTCTACTGGAATTTTTCGCTGAGCAAGACGTTCCTGCGCCGTCCTCTGGATATTAGACCAAAGTCCGGGGGAGCAGGGAATGTCCGAGGCGGATTATTGCAGTGGTTGTGGAGCATCCCACCGCCGACCGAGAGGGGAAAAGTGCAAACGTCCGGGGAGTTCTAGTGTTGTGTTGAGAAGCCACTCAGCGCACCGGGATTCAAAAATGGACGGCGCCGAGTCAAAAGCCGTTACGGAGGCTTTGGAGAACTTGACCCTGTCGGCGGAGGAACTAACCCTGCTGGAGGAACTAAAGCAACTCCAGCAACAGAGGAACAGGGTTGCACTGGCTAGGAAGATCGAGCGCATGAAGGCGGAGCTGAAGCAGGACGCGGAGGAGCCGGCGGAGAGGGATACCGAGGCCGCCCCCGACGAGAGACCGGGCAGCAGGGACACCCGCAGCCGGAGCAGGGAGCGGCATCGCCGGCGGCGGAGATCGTCGGAGCGGTCTCCCAGACGGTCGTCATCCCGACGGAGGACAAGGAGCACGCCGCCCAGGAGGAGCCCCTCCGGGGTCAGGAGTAAGTACAGCATCAGACAGTACTTAGACCACAGGGAAGTAAAGGAGGTCACATACCACGAGCTGATTGATTCTATGGTAGCATGGGCGGTAGACCAGGAAGGTTGGGAAGTCGAAGATTACGATCGGTATCTGGGTCACCTGCAGTTTGTGACCCAGAAAGCTAGGTCAGGTGTGTTCATGGACAGAGCTATGGCAAAATACGACCATGCCATCCCCAAGGAGGTAGATAAATATGGCTTCGACGCCTTCACTAAGGGTAACCATAAATGCTCCATGGATCATTTCAGTGTGGAGAACACGATTCAGGCCAACAGGGCGGTCAACAACAACAACTACGGTAACAGCCGGGGTCACAACCAAGGTCAAGGTCGCCCACAGGGGACCAGGCAGGCATGCAAAAAGTACAACTTCTCGCCAGAAGGTTGCAAGTCGAGGAACTGCAAGTATGCCCACAAGTGTGATAGTTGTGGCCGCCCGGGGCACAAGGAGGCCGACTGTTGGGGCCCTGGAGGAAAAAAGGCAGATTGACTGTATGAAGTATTAGAGGGCAGCTCCCCCAGTGAGCCGACAGGGACCCCTCTAATCAATACAAGTCAGCAAGTCGACACGGACACGCCCAAGGACTGTGCTAGTTGTGTTATGTTAGGTGGTGGTAATAATATTTTGTGTGACAGCTGTAACCCACTGACCCAGCCCGCGGATATGGGTCAGGGGGACAGCGCTGTGTATAAAGGAAGTGCTTTGAGTAACAGCTGTGACCCAGTGACCCAACCCGTGGATATGGGTCAAGGGGCCAGCACTATGTGTAATGATGTATACAGCCAGCCGGAGCTGGGGGTGGAATGTGGGTCACCAGCTGAATGGCTGCATGTAGACAACAACAAGGAGGGCTATATGGTTACAGCCCACAACTCCATGCGCCAGCTACCGGGAAGCATCAAGGCCATCACCTTTAAGGTGACACAAGACTGCATTAAAGGGACATGTGCGTGCACCCATAGCATAGGGGGGGCACCAGCCTGCATAAAACCATGCAGGGTCTTTGTAGAGTGCTTCTGCAGGGAGGAGCCCGACGAGGATTGGGCCTACATCCTGCATGGCGCCATATTTGGCTTTAGAGTCGTCAACAATGATTGCCCGTCATCCTATGTGAAGGAAAATTACGACTCAGCCACCAACAAAGACGTGTACCCGCTGATGACAAAGAAACTGGAAAGAGAGCTGTCCATGGGTATAATCTCGATTGTGGGCCAACCAATGAGATGTGTCCATGCACTGGGCACGGTGCCCAAATCAGACGGCGGCATCAGAGCCATAGTGGACTGCAGCGCGCCGGGTGAGGACGCTGTTAATGAGCACACCGACCAAGTCTGTCTGAAATTTAAATACAACTCTGTGGACTCAGTCACAGACATCATGCAGCATGGAGACTACCTCGCGTCAGTTGACATCTCGGACGCGTACAGAACAGTGTCCATAGATGAAGAGAGCAGTCTCCTCCAGGGCCTGTCATGGGACTGGGGAGAGGGTGTGGTCTTTATGAAAGACAATCGCATGAGTATGGGCTTATCATCATCACCGTACGTATTCAGCAAGATTTCAGACTTCTTGGTCCGGTGCGCGCGCAGGAGAGGTTGCACCAGGATAATCAATTACCTGGATGACTACTGCATTCTGGGGGACACCCTGGAGGGGTGCCGCCAGGACCAACTCAGGCTGATAGAGGCAATTAGAAGGGTCGGGTTCAGCGTAAGTTTCAAGAAGCTGACGTCGCCGTCCACAAAGTGCAGGTTCCTGGGGATTGAAGTAGACTCAATCAAGATGAACCTCAGCCTCCCAGCAGACAAACTGCAAAACCTGAGAGGGGATATAAAGTCCACCCTGAGTAAGAGGAAGATCAAGAGGAAGGAGCTGGAGCAACTCGCCGGCTACCTGGCCCACGCGAGCAAGGTGGTGCGGGGTGGCAGGGTGTTCTCACGACGGGTGTACGACACCATCAAGCTCTACAAGAAGCCCCACTACAAGGTGCGGGTGGGTGGGGAACTGAGGAAGGATCTCATTTGGTGGGACGAGTTTGCATCCACTTTCAACGGCGCCGCCAAGATCCTGGGTCCATCAGGCCCTATGAGGTCAACATATAGCGACTCATCCACATCTTGGGGCTACGGGGTGCTACACGGGGACGACTGGGCAGCGGCGCCGTGGCAGCAAGACACCCAAGAGAAGAAGGACCTGGCGGTGAAGCTGGGCCACCACCTGGGGGAAGTACCGAAGAACATCCCAGACCGTGACAATATCATTAATGTGCTGGAGCTGTGGCCCATTGTCGTCGCCCTCATGAGATGGGGTGACACATGGCGTGACCTGACAGTCTGCATGGTCACAGACAACACCCAAGTCATGGCAGGGATACGGTCGGGCAGAAGCAAAAACAAGACATCAATGAGCTGGCTGCGCTGGATCTTCTGGCAATGCGTCCAGAGGAATCTGGACCTGAAGTCGGTGTACATCAAGAGCAAGGACAACATTATATGTGACAGCTTGAGTAGGCTGGATGACCCAGATTCCATCACCAGACTCCAGGCAGCAGATGCCGGAGGTCTGTTATGTTGTGCTAACAGTTTTCATTTGTTACAGGCTGGAGGAGGTTGAACGAGGAGTGTGAAAAGATGGCCCGGATGTGCTATGCAGACTCATCATGGGAGACAAAAAGCACCCAGCTGAAGAAGTATTTAGAGTTCTGTAACGAGTTCCAAGGGTTTGTCACTCCCACCCCGTGCCACTCTAAGCAGGTGGCCCTATACATAACCCACCTTGCCAAGACAATGAAATACTCATCAATCAAGTGCTATGTGAGCGCACTTTCCATCTTTCTGATATCAGTGGGAGAGCCAGGGGTGGATTACAAGAGTTACCTGGTATCCACTGCCTTTAAGGGCTGTAGGAGGAAACTGGGTGATAAAGTGAAACAAGCAGCGCCCATACTCCCGTACCATCTGATTAGACTGGGCCGGTATCTATCAGTGAACCCAGGCCATACTGCTTTTAGAGCAGCTTTACTTCTGTCATTCAGAGCCCTGTTAAGGAAGCAGCAAGTGACGTCATCAGGCGCTACACTAACAAGGGAGGACATTGAGATCTTCAAGTGGGGTCTCATAGTAAGAGTGAGGAAGTCAAAGACAATACAGTTCCAGGAGAGGGAGCTACGTATACCAGTGACTAGAGTGAGCGACACCCGGTTGTGTGCAGTCCACTGGGTGGAGCGTCACCTACAGGAAATCTCAGCCCCAAAAGCAGCGCCGCTGTTTCTGGTCCCGGGGTCCCTGGGACCTAGGGGTATGACGTACGACGATTATCAAGAGACCTTAAAGATCATGTGTGTGAGGTCAGGCCTCAATGAAAAAGACTTCTCTAGTCACTCCCTAAGACGAGGGGGCAGCACCTACCTCGGGATGATAGGTGTTAGCCTGGAGGAGATAAAAACCAGGGGGGACTGGAGGAGTGACTGTGTTATGCAATATCTAAAGACCCCCTTCGACGAGAGGATTCGTCAAGATATGAGAGTGGCGGGCATATTAAGTGAAGTGGCATCCCAGCCACCACCAGAAGTACTGTGGTGAACCCTCATCTGTCTCAGCTACCTACACTGGGGGGCTACGCCTTTGGCCTCCTGCCAGTGTGTGTTAGGCAAAGACACACCAATCGCCACTACTTGACTCGTCTATCAAACATTCATCTAATATAGTTATTACCTCAATAGTACATTCTATAGTTATATTCATCCTCAGGGTTAATTCCCTATATAAGCGACGGTTATATAAGTATTAAGCCGGATGGTACCACCGCGCCTCACTAGGTGGCGCCCCGACGCTCCCTACCTCCTCGGCCGCGGGCCGCCATGTTGACACTTCTACTGGAATTTTTCGCTTAAAAAATTGAATTGATTGTTAATCATGTATGTTTATAACTGTGAGTTATTAAACGGGCAGGGCCTCCTGCCAGTGTGTGTTAGGCAAAGACACACCAATCGCCACTACTTGACTCGTCTATCAAACATTCATCTAATATAGTTATTACCTCAATAGTACATTCTATAGTTATATTCATCCTCAGGGTTAATATAATATAGAATTGGGGGATTAATATTTCTGTAATGTGCTTAATGATCAAGTAATAGAGGATTGGTATATAAGACGAGAAGAGGAGGGGGGGTGAAGGGAAGAGACAAAAGCAAGTATAACTATAAGCACATGTGCCCCATTAGTACACAGTATAGTCGCACTGATATTCCTAGGCTCCCTATAAGACCAACCTCTCAGTCACTAGTACCTTACCTAGTTAGTCATTTTTTGGCTCCCAATGCGACCAACCTAGGTAAGTTATTATTGTCAGGTTGGCCAGTACTGACCAACCCACCTTAGTCTATTAATGTCCAGGGGAGCCACTGAGTGGTCATCATGGTATCTTACAGGTGGCACCAACTAGTGGTATACAAATACAACAACTACCCAGTGAGCACAACATACAGTACAACATAGAATCAATATTGAATCAACATTGAATCAACATTGACAACTATTTATCAATGTTGATTCAATGTTCTGTGCCCACTGGGTAAGGTACACACCAATAATGAACCTAGGATAGTCACTACTGACTGACCCCTCAGTAATTTTTGAATATAACTAACTTTTGAGACTAACACACATATGACGAACCTAGTCTGTACTGACTAAACATTTCAACCTATGGATTTTTAGTGCGGTGCACCCACGACATGTGCGTAGGACTTTACATAACGGATGGGTTATCCAGCATACCATATGGCTCCTAGACCATGCAAGTATGTGGGAGGAACTGTTTAGCAAGGGTGGATTCACCTGGAGACGCACACATACCTTGAAACACACACTTTATTTTGTGGTTATTGAAGCATTGTAGCCTCTTTATTTGTGAATAATGGTAGACTTTAAGTGTTATCCTTTCAAACAACAAACACAGGAAGTTGTATTGTACACAAATAACCTCAAATGTCATTGTCCGTCTCTGGGTATGTGTCCAATTCATGCTGAATCTACCCAACCTTTCAACGAACTAAGTTTACTTATGGCTCTCTCTCACGACTTTGTAGCAATTGGATAGTCTTTGACCAGGGGACGTCTTTGACCGGGAAGCGTTATTATAGTATAAATTAGGCCTATATAGTAAGAAATGCGTGGAAAAATTCAAAGGATATTTTCCCACTGTATGAAAGGAAATTTTTATATAAAGTTTGTCATCTTTATATATCCGATTGTAGCACACTCGTGAGACTGAGCCTTATTTAGTTTCCATGTCTCCAAACAGAATGAAAAAGTGTCCTCAATAACCTCCAGCACTCTAACCTTGCTTTCATGACTTCTCCCCATTAACCGAACATCTTTGACAATCCTTTAGAATATGTGCTCAAATGGGAGACGATAGTACAGGACAGTTAACCCTTTAAGGCATGCATTGTGCTTAAATCTTCTGTAACTTTGGTCCTCATAATACATGATACATGGATGCAATCCTGGTGGGTCTGCTTCCCAGGGCTGCATTCATGTATCATGCTATACCCTTAGTTTTGATTGTTGACGTTTGATTGGAGCTCTAATAAACTGCTAGCTGAACTTGAATTAATGAATAATGGGTATATACAAAGGGCATAGCAGACCAAATAACTACACTGCCTTTAACCCTTTAAGGAAAGTATACTGCATTAATACAAGGTCGGTATGATGCTTGAATGCAGCTCTGGTGAGTAACTCACCAGGGCTGCATTCAAGCATCATGCCGACTCTATTGGGTTGAGACAGTCCCGAAGGGTCTGCATGATGCACCAATGAAGCATCAGTGATTTACTAGCTGGGCTGCATTGGTGCATCATGACAACAAATTCAACATTTTGCAACATGCGTCCTTAAAGGGTTAATTAAAGGGGTGAAGACATACATAAACTTACACGAAAGGAAGAAATATCACGGACTGATAGTAGGGCACGTTGATACTATACATAGAGGCCCCTCCCAGACTTGGACCAGTCTCAACCTCTACAGCTGAATTCAATGGGGACATGCTTGTGAGGGGGTCCTGACACACGCATATATGGAAACAGTTATTTAGGAATGGTCTTTAGAACCAATGAGAGGGATAGCTGACAGTGAAGAATGCATACCCGAGGGTTAAGTCAGATAGACTACACCTGGCCAGGGTCCTTCCAGACACCCACTGCCCACTGGTCATTGACTCGGTGTATACACCTCGTTTTGACCCTGTGGGGCAGTGGGTATATGGGAGAACCGTGTCCAGGTGTAGTCTATCTAACACATAGTCCCCGACTACAGACATGGACTAGCTTCAGTAAAGTAGCACCAGGGGGCAGCTCTGTGTCATTCTGAAACAAAGGTAACTGAGGGATCACTCTCTGCACGGTTCACGTCTCCAGCTGAGGCATTGCTCTCCAGCCACATTCTTGGTCATGACTCAAACCCAGTTTCATGATTTAACCCTTTAATGATGGTATGTTGCTACAAGATGACATTTATTGTCATGATGCACACATGCAGCCTCGGCGAGTAACTCACCAGTGCTGCATTGGTGCATCATGCCCCAGGATCATGCAAACTAAGGGCAATATGGCACCCTAAGATTTCGCCCCACCCCCGTTTGAACTAGTAAACGCTGATTTTCTCATAATTTCTTACTGTTTACTCCTAATTAAAGACTCTGTCTCCAGATGAGAAGGTTATGTATTCAAATCATGTCAGTGTAATTTGCAAAAGAAAATTAGGGGAATAGGGGGTATAGATGGTGGAGGGGGGGGGTAGACTGACAATGATGGTCACTTGCAGGCTGAGAGAGATTCTCCCCAGAGTCCAGCATTGCCAGACTCTAGACAAGGCCAGCGTCAGGCTCATGCTGATATTCGCCTGGGTGTAGTGTGGCTCTCCGATGCTAATAATAAATGAGTCAGTCAACTATCTCCACAAAGTGCTTTATTTTGCCTTATACAATGTGTCCTTTTGTTACAGTTGTTTTGTGAAGACCATAGTACTGGGGCGGGAGACTCAGTTTTTGGGCTGCAAAAAGAAAAGAATGATCAGTTTAGGGAAAATAATCAAGTGATATTAAAGTAAGAGTTATGTGATACAGAGGACTTGTGGAATACTTCTTCAGGAATTCTTTGACTTTTGTATAGTGACCATTTAAATAAATAGCAATATGGTATTATAAGAAATTAATTGGCTGCATTCTGTCAATGTTACTCCTCAGAACTATTCTTAAATATTTTGATCTGCATTTTTTTTATCCCATTTTCAGTGCACCTAAGCATGAATACTACCGTTGGCCTTGAAGGGGCCTCCAAAGCAATAGAGCCCCCGGCTACATACAGCTTGTGGTATTTATAAAGTAGTTATAGGCCTAATACCAATCTGTAGGGGTATTCTATAAGGCTCCTTCACTGTATTCTGCGTACAGATTGGTACACGTCCTATAACTACTACATACCTTGAAAGGGTGGGGCAGCTGTCCACTGATGGAGGACATGATGACCTGACTACTCTCACCATAGCAGTAGGAGCCCTCCCCCCACATATAACACTGAGCCTTCACTACTCTATGACTTACTTCAGTAGTATAGTATGTATCGGAACGGGACTATAGTTAACTACTGTTTATTACTCAATCGACCTGCAGCCAATCAGAAGCCTCCATTTGACCGGAAGTGACGTCACATGCCCATATAAGGGCATACCGGAAGTGACGTCACGTGACCTTGACCTAGTTAGAGGTCAAGGTCATGACGCAGCCAATCAGAGGCTTCCATTTGACCGGAAGTGACGTCACACGTCCATATAAGGGCATACCGGAAGTGACGTCATGTGACCTTCACATGTCCATATAAGGGCATACCGGAAGTGACGTCACGTGACCTTGACTTAGTTAGAGGCTTCTGATTGGCTGGTACACCGGAAGTGACCCATTATGCAAATGAGGGACTACTTCCGGTCAAATGGAGACCCCTGATTGGTTGGGTCATGAAGAAATGTGTCTCTTAATTTTTTTTGTTAAGGAAGTGATCGACTTTAGGATCACGTGACCGGAAGTGACTTGATGAGTCACGTGACTAGAAGTGACGACGACACATGCTTTAATTAGGCGATCAGCAGCGACTGGAGGAAGTGTCACTTTAAGAGGACACACTAGTTAATTGTTATAATTTTTTTACTTACTAATAAAAGAAGACGTATGAAAATAAAACACAACAATAATTTTATTTATTTTTTTCTTTTCTTTTTTTCAATTCTAATAAACACGCTATTTTTGAAAAGATGCGCTCAATCAATCAATAACACACTTTTTTTCATATTTTTAAAGGACTTGTTGTCACACCGTTAGAATGCACGCGACGCTTATAATACAAGTAGCGCACGTCATCTTTCTCTATGGTGTAAGTGTCCATTTTTGGTTCGTACCACTTTGAAATTTCTATTTACCGCAAGGAGAGTTTTTCGTTTGCGAAAACATCTAAGAAGACGACTGGTTCTTTAGGGTTTTGTTACTTCTGTACACTTTTTGCACGCCATCTCTTTTTTTGGGATTTTCTTTCACTGGTGCTGCTGACTCGATCGTAGCAAATGTAAGTCTTAGGGTTGAGACTTAGGATCTCGTCACCTTCCTACGCCGTTCACATAAGCCTCGAAGTTCTCAGATCGTGAAGGTAACGTCTCTCACAACATCCACCGGGCGGCGGACACCATTTTCGCACTTTTTTCCGTTTTATCTTCACGAAAAGCTCTAAGTGATCGTCACACACCGATGTCGGAATCTGCTTTCGTTTCTTTCTGAAGTATGTCTCTCTCAGGCGAGGTTTGACTACACAGAGGCAAATATCAGAGGCACCCAATAGCGCTAATTCTACTCTCAGACAAGGGTCAGGCACTGCTGGACTATAATAGATGGGTCAAGGGTTATTCTAGTGAGGGTCAGGCTACGCCTGACATTCAATAACAAGCTGGACTTTGGCAAACTTGCTTGAAAGTCTGACCATGCGGGATCCTCATGCCATAGTCTGGCAATGCTGAACTCTTGGGAGAGTATGCTGGACTCTTGCTGACCAGACTTTCAAGCAAATTTGCCAAAGTCCAGCTTGTTATTGAATGTCCGGCGTAGCCTGACCCTCAGTAGAATAGTCCTTGACTCATCTATTATAGTCCAGCAGCGCCTGACCCTTGTATGAGAGTAGTATTGGCGACATTGGCCGACTCTGATATTTACCCGTGTGTACGGTGGGAGGAGGGGGTTCACAGCTACAGCTTGCGCTTATAGAGCGCTACTAGCGGAGGTCTGGATGAGGAGACTACGGCGTTTGTCTTAAAAAAAAATAGCCATAGCACATGTCGATGTCGCTTAATTATGCTCATATCTCATGGCGATTTTAAGAATTGCTCATGTCACCTGTCACTATGTTTTTCAAGCTTCATGTCAAATGTCACTAGGTCTCATGTCGAATGTCGATGCTAAGAAACAGACATGACGTCATCTCGAATTTAGCGGTCTACACTACCGCTGCTGCTGCTGCTGCTGCTGCTTGTGCAGCTCGTGCAGCTGCTGCAGCTGCTGACAGCTGCAGCTGCTGTAGTTGCTGACGCTGTCACGGATGCTGTTGACAGATGCTGCTGCTTGTGCTGCGCGTGCAGCCGCTGCTGCGGCTGCTGACGTTGTCACGGATTCCGCTGACAGATGCTACTGCTTGTGCTGCTTGCGCTGCTCGTGCAGCTGCTGCAGCTGCTGACGATGTCACGGATACTGTTGACAGATGTGGCTGCTTGTGCTGCTTGTGCAGCTGCTGCTGCTGCTGACGATGTCACGGATGCTGCTGACAGATGCTGCTGCTTGTGCTGCACGAGACTGAGTAGCCGCTATTACTAATGCTACTAATACTAGTATGAGAAAATACATTTAGTCAGTTGATTAAATCAAGGAGGTTTTCTGACTTCAGTGGATCGTTTAGCCATCGGCCACGGGCAAAACTTGAAACCATTTTATACATGGGACAATTGGCAGAGTCGAAACGTGTTGGTACGATGGGGTCGATCATGTTCATCATCAGTTCAGGCAAAGGAAGTGTGTCGACAGCACGCGAAAACTTCATGTCTGAATGTTTCAACACAAGACTTTTTATCACACTCACACAGCTGCTTTGAAGAGTGAATCCTTGACCAAACTTGTGCTTTTCCAACACAGCTTTGGCCTCTTTCTGTGCAGTAAGGGATCTCTCTTTCGGGTTCATCTCAGTGCTGTCTAGCATGTCCTCAAAGTCTTTAACATAATGTTCCAACGGGCTACAAATGATGGACTCCAGATCATCGTCCGCATATGTCCTCTCCTCGCACCATATTGTGTCTTCGCCTGTTTCGAATTCCGTCATTTTCTTGACAATCTCCTCCTGAGTGCCTTGCATATATCGAAGCTCCTTCAAGGAGTTGATAACTTGTATGGCGAAGACTGACAAACTTGAAGGAATTTCACCACAGTCAGGCCAAGTATACGGAGCTAAGAAAAATAGCTCTAACAAAATCTTCTCCCTCTGTCCAAATGAAACTACTGTTCCGAT
The DNA here is from genome assembly GCA_947462335.1 of Harmothoe impar. NCBI lineage: Eukaryota > Metazoa > Annelida > Polychaeta > Phyllodocida > Polynoidae > Harmothoe > Harmothoe impar. The sequence continues at coordinate 52,574,450 of OX381720.1, read as the reverse complement.
GAAGTTGAAGCATGCTTCTATCCATTGCTCCTTGGTGACGTCCTTCCAATGTTTCTTTACCTCACATGCATCATAGGGCACTGTTTCTCTTCTTGCTTCAAGTGGGAGTTGCTTTTTCTTTCTTGGACTCATTTCGAGAGGGTTTCGATGCTCTGTAGCGTCAACACTTTCATAAATAAAGAAAATAGCAGAACTAATCATCGTAACGTGCTGAGCGAGCGTAGAGTGGACGATGCTACGAAGATGAAGGGCGGGTGGAGAAAGTGTGACTGGTGAGAGCGGCGTTTCACTCCTTATGTACCCTGTCCTAGATAAGCCTCTTAAATGGCTGAAAAGACTCTCTCAGTACAGAGCTTCTACCGCAGGTGGGTTTAGACTTAAGCAGCTTAGTTCACACACGTGTCTGTTAGAAAAGCTACTTGCACACCTGCCTTCCCTTTTCACTAGTATTCACCCTCTGCCGACTTATAAGACACCTATACACTCCTTCTCGTGAAATCTATGGAAGATGATGAAGGACCACCGACTAGATTTTCTTTGATTAGAGCGTGGAGGACGGCGTCGAAGGGAGGGAACGTTGTGAACACAGCTTATAGGTTTTGGAAGAGGACTTGTAAAGTCAAACTGGCGAGAGAGATCTCGTCTTTCAACATGACAATGCTGCGATCTTGGAAAAAATTAGCGTGATTTTTTCAAAAGCTTAATGAAAAGTTTGACGTCTTCGTTGTTGTAGTGGATCAAGTAATCTCTCATAGTTTGCATCTTCTTGTCGTACTAAACTTTCTGACATGTGGCGTAGTCGGATTTCGGCCATTTTGACGCCCGTCAGTTCGCTGTCAAAAGCCGATCTCGGTGGCAGGGTTCTGTTTACCAGTTTCTTGGTATATGTCATCCATTCGTAAGGAAAGCGACTTTTCTCTTCGTTTCTGGTGAAAGCTCGCAAATAATTCGCGTAGCTGTAACCAAGTGCCAAATAGTTGACTACTATGTCCAAGAAAACTGTGTGTAAACCGTCAAGTATTGATTGCTTCTCTTTATGACGCTGAATTGTTGGTTTCTTCGGTCTCCGGAGGCAAAGAACGAGTGAAGGCGTATTTTTGATCAGGTTCAAGTCGTAACGCTCCGTGTTGAAGCTCACGACTGGAGCTTGACGGATGTATCTCAGAAGCTGCTTCTTCAGTTGAACTAACGGTTGTCTGGTGTGAGCTGCAGCGAAGCCGCCTGGAGAAGGGGTGAATGTCGCTTCTTCTAGCAGGAGAGCTTCACCTATCGCCACATGTAACTTCGCTAACGTTGGTCGGTAAAGTTCTAGCACAGCTTTCTCGATGACTTTGGCGTTCTCGTTTATGTGATTTTAAACTCGGTCTAACAAGGGGTCGGAATCTGCGTCGGATTCTCTGAGGTACACCGTCCCCTCCTACCCTAGAAAGTCGGATGTGACGCTAGCCGACAAAGGGACGTGATCCTACAGCAGGGACACGTGTTCAGTCGACGGTTCTCTGCACGGTCTGAAGAAAGCTTCGAAATCGAAGGTAATGTTGTAAGGGTAGATTCTGGAATGTCCGTCGGGAGGAAAAGTTTCACGTGTGGCAGCCGGACAGAACTGACGTAACAAATTTGAAGCGCGCTTGCTGGTGTTGTATAAGTGAAAGGAAATGTGGCGGAAGACGCAGAGGTTGTCCTTGTTGGGAAAATCTAACACAAGGCTTCTCTTTCCAACTCGACCGTCCTGCCTGTTCCTACCGCCTATGGGAAAACCTCCAGGTCCCATGTAAACGCAAATGTTCAAAATTAGTAGGAAAAAGAGCGCACCGCTTGGTGTCAGCGTCGCAAAGTTTCCGTACTTCTTCGCAAGCGACGGTGTTTTCCATCTTTGAGAGGAGCTCTTCCAAAGTTTCTGAATTAGTTATAGTAGGGAGCGGTTGTAATGAGAGTTGCGTTGTTCTGGGAGACGTGAAAGTAGCGCAGTATGTTCTTGTCTTCTCTGTGTTGTAAGAGTAAGCCTACCGAGAAACTCACTTTTTATCATTGTGTGAAGCGGATTGCGACGCATAGTATCTACAGCGTCACTCAACTCGCCGGTTGGTAGTTTGACGTTTGTTACACTCACGCGAGTCCCGTGCATCCTGACACTCGTTCGTATTGCAGGCCAATTCGCCGTGAACGTTTCCTCACCGTTCGGTACAGCGCATGTACGTGGAGGGATAGTCACCTCGTCCAGAGATTCGCGTCGACAGGTGATCTTTTCAGCAATCGACATCGCCGCATAGAGGGCAAAACTTAGGTATTGTTCTTCATTTTTCTACGGGTCACTCGTGATTGTACGGTCTTTTAAAAATTTTGAAACACTTTTCGCAAACGTCCTGCGTCATGTTTTTCTTTTTTTTTGTTTTTTCACTTATTTACCAATTATTAAAAAAAATAAAACGTTATTTATCACTTCGAATACTAGACACCTCTTACCACACGATACTATTAGCATTGTGAAAGGTGACTGTAGTCTAGGATCGAATTCAACAGATGACCATCTTACTGCAGGGATCAGACAAGAGTGGTCAACACTGGAGTGTCACAGCTCACTTTTATGTCTTTGGGTACAGCTGCATACAACCCTTGAACATACATTGCGACGTCGCTGCGACCCATGTCGTCTTGCAACACTTTCATCAGAGCCATAGGCTCAGACGTCTCGTTGTACTTCCAAGCTCTCAGCACTTCATAGACAGGGTTCTTCACAGTCCTGTCAGAAGGCACAGGTTGAGAGATGAAAGCTATTTCATGAGAAGTCAACCCTAAGTAGATCCCTATGGTCTTCCAGTCTCTAGGGCAGAGCTCAGCTAAAAGAGAGAAATATTTCTGCACTTTCCACTCCATGTCTCCACTCTCTAAGCCATCCCACATGTCATGTTTGTCCATGTACTCACGTGAGAATTTGATGAGGTCCATACGGTAAGATTCTTCCAAGGCGGCGGCTAGGTCCTTCCACTTAGTAGTACAACTTTTCTGGTACCAAGTAGTGAACATTTCTCTAGCTTGAGTTATGACACTTGTCTCACAACTGAGATATCCCATATCCTTCAAGTTCACTTCAAGGTATGAACCTAACCGTATGTAATCTGATGTCGGCAACTTACTACTTATTTTCAGTAGCATAGCGTCTGACAAGTATCCTAACGGCTCTGCTTTGAAGTATGATGATACAGGTACTACTGCAGCACAACCAATAACAGGAGCAGCGTCTGCGCTGGTATCCGACGACTCGTTGTCGGAACAGGGCAACCACACGACTTCGTAAGGTATTGGTGAGGGCAGTCGCCACGGACCGGACGCGCTACCAGTGGAAATGAAGTCGAAAAACGGACTGTGCGCCCGTAGCCCTTCGGGTTCCTTGTACGCCTCGTCGTCAGCGTCGTTCTCTGTCTCACCCTGTTGCTTTAGGGCATGTATGTCTACTACGCGCTGCTGGGGTCGAGTGTCCGAATAGCTGTAAGTCTCAGCGCGAGCGGCGTTGATGGCGTCGGTTGATGTAGCGGTGGAGAGGTTCTGTGCAACGTGCTGCGTGTCAGTACTAGTAGCGGCAGTCGCAGCAAGAGGTGTAGCAGCAGCAGCAGCAGCAGGTGCAGCAGTAGCAGGCGCAGCAGTAGCAGGCACAGCAGCAGCAAGCGCAGCAGCCTCAGCAGGCGCAGCAGTAGCAGGCGCAGCAGCAGCAGCAGCAGCAGCAGCACTAGCAGCACGAAGATCACTAGCAGCCGCAGCAGGCGCAGCAGTAGCAGCAGCAGCAGCGTGCTTAGCAGTAACAACCGTCGCGAGTGTAACAACGTCGCTACCACGACGACTACTACTACCACTACTACTGCTGCGTGCGCTCGCTACAGCGGGAGGGTGATAAGACCAAGCAGTTGCGGCGGTAGTCTCAATTTCAGTAGCAAGAGGAGACGCTGACGCTAAACGATCACCGTTCTGCGTACTCTTCTTGTTCTTGAACTCGATTAGATCTTTGGACGACACTAGTTGTTGTGTTTTGCTCATGGTGGTGACTGTAGAGAGCAGCAAAAGACTGAGTGAGTGAATGGGTGTTTCCAGCCCCCTTATATACTCCTTCTCGCTTCTAGAGCTAAGCTACTTACGGCTCTGTTCAGCTGCCGCCGGCTGACCAGCGGCCATTCACAAAGAGAAACAAAAAGACTTAAGGTATGACGTTTTCAGCTGGATCCCTTTCCCCCTCCCCTTTGAGAGATCGACTGACATGAGCTAAGCTACTTACTGCCTTGTTCAGCAATTCAACGTGCGTTAGCTGTATAAAGGATTAAGCAGTTGCTGCCGCCGGCTGACCGGCGGACATTCACAAAGAGAAACAAAAGACATAAGTCATGACGTTTTCAGCTGGATCTCTTTCTCCCCTTTTTTGAGAGTTCGACTGCCATGAGCGGGCGGTGTACCGACTGTGCTAATTCAACGCGCATTAGCTGTATAAAGGATTAAGCAGTCATGAGCTTAGAGTGTGTATACAAAAAAACTACAGGAGGCGTGTGGTGTGAAGCAGGACCCCCTAAGACGGGTGTGTCTGTCTGTGAGTAGAGTCGTGTGCATGTGGTGAGCGACTTAAGTGTAAAACAAAAAAAATCACCGCCTCCTGCCGTGGTGAGTAGACCGGCCGGCGGCGGCCGGCTAGTTCAATAGGGGTGACAGCTGACTAAGGCTGTGCATGAAAATCCGATTTTCACCTGACCTCTGACGTTTGTTACAATGAATGCTAAAGGGGGAGAGAGTCGTCCTCAGGTAGGGGGTAGGAGGTAAAGCTATGGATAAGGAAAAAACACCATTTTCAGCTAGCTTCCACAGATGGCGATGACATACCCCTCGTCATCTAAGCTCTTAAGAAGCTCTTAAGGAGCGGAGCAGCTGCTAGACAGCTGGGGTGCTGTTGGAAATAGGATTAAACTCCCTCTGTATAAAAGCTCTGATTTCTGTTGGAAAAAAACCATATCAACTCTGACCACAGTAACGTATACTACCACCACCACCAGCACCACCTCTCGAGAGGAAGAAGCGTGTCTCTCGATTGAAATCTTTTTCTTTTCTTTTTTTCTTAAAAGAGACAAACGCCCCTTAGAGTGCCCCCCCACCCCCCTAGAGTGCCCCCCTCCCCCCTCCCCCCCTCCCCCCCCCCCCACTCGCCCCATGCATCCTAAAAGCGCCCCCCTCCCCATGCATCTTAAAGAAGCCCCCCTCCCCTTCCCTCCCCTCCCCTCCCCTCCCCCCCCTTTATACACTCTAAAGAATGCTTCTACCTAGTTCAATAAGTCACTTCCAGTCGCTCGTAAAACAATAAAAAATGAAAAAAAACAACAAACTTATATCGTAGTGTTTTTTATTAGTTTACCGAAAAAAATAAGAGACTCGCCTCCTTCTCCTCCTCCTCCTCCTCCTCCTCCTCCTCCAAAAAAAAAGATATCACATTTTAAAGCGCGTGACCCCTTAAAGACGCTCATCTCTTCATTAAGTCGCGTGACGTCACTTCTTCTTCTTCTTCCGGTCACGTGATCAATCAGGTCACTTCCGGTCACGTGATCCTCAATCAGGTCACTCACTTCCGGTTGGCCATTAGGTCATGTGACGTCACTTCCGGTCACGTGACTCATCAGGTCACTTCCGGTCACGTGATCCTAAAGTAGGTCATATGACCTCACTTCCGGTCCCCTAAGTAGGTCATATGACGTCACTTCCGGTCCATAAGTAGGTCATATGACGTCACTTCCGGTCACGTGACCAAATGGCGGCCTCTGATTGGCTAACTAGGTCACGTGACGTCACCACTAATCCCCTAAGTAGGTCACTTCCGGTCACGTGACCAAATGGAGGCCTCTGATTGGCTGCAGGTCGATTGAGTAATAAACAGTACTTAACTATAGTCCCGTTCCGATACATACAATACTACTTACTTCTATAAAGACATTACAGATAGATACTTTACATTAAAGGGGTGGGGTAGCTGTCCACTGATAGAGGACCTAATGACCTCAGTGTTCATGCAGCGGCTGCCCCCCCCCCCCCCCCCACATATACCACTAAACCATTACTATATTCATGTTTATTTCAGTATACTGTAAACTATTACAGATAGGTACTTTGAAGGGATGAGGTAGCTGCCCGGTGCTGCTGAAGGGTTCGGGTAGCCGCCCGGTGTCGGAGGAGCTGATGACCTCCCCGTTCCTGCAGCAGCTGCTGTCACCACAGCAGTAGGAGCCGGCCGGGCAGCACGTCTTGGGGCAGCACACGGGAGAGTCAGCACCGCAGCACCTACAGGCGACATGTAACACTTTTAAGTGACATGGTCCGATTTTTTTCTATCTTTTAGATGTGTTATTACAGTATCATATTTGGAGGATGGGACGCAATAAAATATCCTTGATAGGCAATAAGAGTCAATTAAGAGGGTCCCATGAGCACAGTTATAGTCTTTTGCAGTGTGTTTTTAATGGGTGGACTTAGAGTGTGCACTCCAAAAGTCTTAAACTAAGCATAATATTTATAATCAAATGAATTCTAAGCTAGACTCACAGGGAATAATATTTTATAAAGTAGGTGAGACATGAAGTATGGTAATAGTATACATTCCGGCTCATTTTCAATGAAATTGAATATTTAAGCCCTAACTATCAGACCATGCCACTTTAAGGACACATGTCGCTAAAAGATGACATTTGTTTTCATGATGTACCAATGCAGCCCAAGTGAGTAACATATCGGTGCTGCATTGGTGCATCATGCTGACCCTTTAGGGAGTATATCAGCTAGCCCAAAGGGGTTGTTATGATGTATTCATGCAGTCTGGCAAGTTACTCGCCAGGGCTGCATTCATGCATCATGACCACCAAAGCATAATGCATTAGGGACACTTTGTCAGCAAAGGTAAAGGAAGGTAAAATGATATTAATAAACCCTTATGAAGCTATCAACCGAATAATGAGTTTATAATGCAGTGGCCCAAGTGGACCAAAAGTTGATTTTGTAAAATGGTGTGATTAGAAAGTAAAGTTCGACTTTCACAAATCGAAAATGAAATATACAAAATGTTTTCATTTTGAAAACGGTTGCTATCAACTATCAAATAGTGCAGAAGAGCTTGTGAGGTATTCTTTAGCATTGACATGAATCCCTATGCCTAGAGTAGGGGAAATAGGGGAGTCACTGGGCTCACTAAATATGTGTCAAATTTCCATTAACAAGAATTGCGGTTGTTGCCGCGTAAAAAAATGCCTCAGGCATTTTTATACACAGCAACAACTGCAATTCTTGCATTCGAAGAAACATAATGTCTACATGGTTGGTATGTTTGAAGGGAACCCATTCAAGACACCAAAAAAGCAGGGCCGGGAAGGGGTTATCAAGGGGAAGGATGATATTACTTCAAATATAGCATTTCCTATGAATTCCTTGGGTCCATGTTAGGGGGTAAGGAAATGTGTGTTGCTAAGCAGATAAACAATTGCAATAGATGTTGCTAGGCAACCAGCTGTCTTAGCAACAAACTAATAGAACCATTGAATTCCTTGGGTCCATATTAGGGGGGTAGGTTTGATTATAATCAACCTTTAATAGGACCATGGAAATGTGTGTTGCTAGGCAGATAAACAATTAGAATAGCTGTTGCTAGGCAACCAGCTGTATTAGCAACAAACCAATGGAACCATTGAATTCCTTGGATCCATATTAGGGGGGTAGGTATGATTATAATCAACCTTAGGACCATGGAAATGTGTGTTGCTAGGCAGATAAACAATTAGAATAGCAGTTGCTAAGGAACCAGCTGTATTACCAACAAATGGATAGAACCATTGAATTCCTTGGGTCCATATTAGGGGGGGGGGGTAAGTATGATTATAATCAACCTCAGGACCATGGAAATGTGTGTTGCTAGGCAGATAAACAACTAGAATAGCCGTTGCTAGACAACCAGCTGTATTAGCAACAAACCGATAGAACCATTGAATTTCTTGGGTCCATATTAGGGGGGTAGGTATGATAATAATCAACCTCAGGACCATGGAAATGTGTGTTGCTAGGCAGATAAACAATTAAAATAGCCGTTGCTAGGCAACCAGCTGTATCAGCAACAAACCGATAGAACCATTGAATTCCTTGGGTCCATATTAGGGGGGGGGGGGGGGTATGTATGATTATAATCAACCTCAGGACCATGGAAATGTGTGTTGCTAGGCAGATAAACAATTAGAATAGCCGTTGCTAAGGAACCAGCTGTATTGGCAACAAATGGATAGAACCATTAAATTCCTTGGGTCCATATTAGGGGGGGTAGGTAGGATTATAATCAACCTTAGGACCATGGAAATGTGTGTTGCTAGGCAGATAAACAATTAGAATAGCCGTTGCTAAGGAACCAGCCGTATTAGCAACAAATGGATAGAACCATTAAATTCCTTGGGTCCATATTAGGGGGGGTAGGTATGATTATAATTAACCTTAGGACCATGGAAATGTGTGTTGCTAGGCAGATAAACAAATAGAATAGCCGTTGCTAGGCAACCAGCTGTATCAGCAACAAACCGATAGAACCATTGAATTCCTTGGGTCCATATTAGGGGGGTAGGTATGATTATAATCAACTTCAGGACCATGGAAATGTGTGTTGCTAGGCAGATAAACAATTAGAATAGCCGTTGCTAGGCAACCAGCTGTATTAGCAACAAAGCGATAGAACCATTGAATTTCTTGGGCCCATGTTAGGGGGGTTAGGTATGATTATAATCAACCTCAGGAACTATCAAAGGTTGATTTATAGTATTGTTATCACATAGCATAAATTTGTGTTGTGACACCTTAATCCAAGATGGCGGCACAATCCAAGATGGCGGCGCCCGTTCTGACTTCTGGCAAAGTGCAAACATCATATACCTCATTCTGGTGGTGCCTGGCGGCACCACCAAGTGGCTACGCCACCACTTCGGCATAAAAAAAACACCAATATGTTGAGAAAAAAACTGAATTTTGTGAGAAAAATGTCCCAAATCACCAATCAAAATAATTTTTGTGAAAACAAAAATCAAATTGACAATCGAAATCCAGCATAGAAAGATTTGAAGTGAATAATGTCTAAATATGAAAAAAAGGCGAATTTTCAAAAAAGAAATGTCCTTGTTGTACAGTTACTAATCAGCAAATCGTGGTCACACTTGGCCATGATTGGTCAACTTTGGTCATGACCAATTTGATCAAGACCAAACCTATCCAAATTTGCCAAATTTAGTCATGACCAAATTTGGTTTGGTTTGATCAGGACCAAATTGGTCAACCTATAATGCAACATTGCCAAAGGTCACCACGATTTTCTGAGTATGGCAGCACAAATTATCTAATTTAAACAACTCTAAACAAGAATAAAGTTGATTAATGGCCTTCTTTTAGCAGCTTTAAGCAACTTTAAACAACTAAAACTCTCTCTCAGATTAAAGTTGCTTCAAGCTACTTAAATCAGGCCATTACTATGCTTTAAGTTGTGTTAAAGTTGCTTAATTTAGATGGTTTATGCAGTGTATGGCAGCACTGACCGGTTGTACTGGCTGCAGCAGGAGTAGGTGTTGGGGCAGCAGCCGGTCCCGCAGCACTGGTTGTAGTCCTGACAGCAGCCTCCGTCTGGGGTGTTACAGCACGCGGTACCCGGGGAGCAGCAGCCGGCCGGTTTACAACACTCCCCGTCACAGCACTCCTTACTGTCACAGCACTTGGGGGCTAGCTGTAGGGTAGAAGTATAAGGCCATTATAGGGGGCTAGCTGTAGGGTAAAGATATAAGGCCATTATAGGGGGCCAGCTGTAGCGTAGAAGTATAAGGCCATTATAGGGTGCCAGCCATTAAAGGGTAGAACTGTGTCATATGAGCTACAACAGTGTTATAAGGTACAGACTGGGGGAGCAGCAGCCGGCGGGTTTACAACACTCCCCGTCACAGCACTTGGGGGCCAGCTGTAGGGTAGAAAGATCATTATAGAGTAAAACTGTAGGGTAGAAGTATAGGGCCATTATAGAGTAAAACTGTGTTGTATGAGGTACTGGCTGTGTCTCATGAGATTGTAACAATTGAAACGTCTTTGACCGGGTCTAGTCTTTGACCGGTGTAGTCTTTGACCGGTGTAGTCTTTGACCAGGCAGTGTTAAAATGGCAGAAATGAGGCCTCTTTAGTAAGAAAAGAGGGGAAATAGTGCACTATATATGTTGATACACGTTTATAGAAAATACAAGTCAATTTTGTTATATATATACTGATCATACTATGCAGAGTGGAGCATAATATTATTATTTCCCTCTGCCAAGTCAAAGACGTCACTATATATATATATAAACAGCTGCACTGTGCAAAGTCAAAGGCAATAAGATTTGGCACAAACTATTTTACATTGTATAGATATATAAAATATCAAAAGATTTTAAAAGCATTAAAAAAATTAATTTTAAAGCTGCCTGGTCAAAGACTACACCCGGTCAAAGACGTTCCAATTGTTCACATCACATGAGACATAGCCTCCTGTGTTATAGGATACAGACTGGGGGAGCAGCCACTCCCCGTCACAGCACTCCTTACTGTCACAGCACTTGGGGGCTATAGCTGTAAACAGGATAGGGGAGATATGGGTTATAAAAGGTAATATAGTAGTCTGTGTAAAGGGTATAGCTGATATGGGCGATACAATGGGTGATACAAGCCAGCACTTGGGCTGGTCATCCATAGCTAAAGCACTCAGCTTCACCTCATGACTTAGCCATAGATAACCAACCCTCGTGCTAGCTTATCCATGTATTATTCCCTTGCTATATAGTTATTTACCGCATGGCCACAGAAGTTCGTGCAGCAGCTTGTACTGGTGCTGCCGCAGCCCCGTCAGGACAGCACCGACACCACCTAACTGCAGACTGTGTTATAGGGTACAGACTGAGAAACAGACAGGTTGGTTCTACTACCTACTACTAACAGCGTGGCTTTAGTTACAGATCTGGTTGTGGTAGTTACAGCATGGCAGCAGAACTGCCCACAGCAGGAGGTACCGGTGCCGCAGCAGCCCCCGTCGGTGCAGCACGAGGAGTTATATAAGGTACTAAATTTGTTACAGGATACAGACTGAGGCAGACAGGCTGGTTATACCACTTACCGCATGGCAGCAGAACTTCCCAAAGCAGCTAGTGCCGGTGCTGCAGCAGCCCCCGTTGGTGCTGCACTGGCACCAGCTTACATAGGTCTAATGGTTGTAGTCCTATGTGGATGGAGTGGAATGGCGCGGAGCACGTAGGACGCACTCAACGTGGGCTGCTCATATATTTAGTATTAACTTAGGGTTAATTAGTTTGAATTGAAAAATATTCTCGACAAAGTTGTGTAGGAATACTTTCTACACAATTTGATACTATTTTTGAGTGAAAGTGATAACTCAAAAATGGGTAAAGGAAGAAAAGGAAACAAAAACGGAGACGGAGCTGAAAAACCGTTAAATTCAGAGGTGACGTCAATGGATGCAGCGGTCGTTGCCGCAGCATCTACAGCTACTTCATCAGTTGCCGCAACTGAAGTGATCGAGATGGCTTCAAAAACTCAAGTACAAAACAAAGTAGAAGGTAAGGGGTCTTCATTGTTAGTAGGAGGAGTAGGTGAGGTTATTATGGCTGAAAATTCTCAATTATCTGATTTGGTACAGTCTCTTATCAAGAAAGTCTCCAAACTGGAAGATACTCACATGAGTAAAGATGACATCATCAAGCAAATGGACGATTTGAACAAGTCCATTGAAACAAGGCTAGAGACAATCTCTAGTGAAAATACTTTGCTCAAGAAAGAAGTGGAAGGGATAAAAGAAAAATCTCTGACTCAAGATAGGAAGATCAAGTCTCTTGAAGAGAAAGTCAGCGAGTTTGAAGAAGAAAAGAAGAGAAGGAATCTCGTGATCGATGGCCTCCCTGAGAAGGAAAATTTGAATCTTAGGCAACAAATTGATGAGTTATTCTCAGCAATTGGTGTTGACTTTAGATCTCAAAACGTTGAGTCCTGCTATAGGATGGGTCCAGTAAGGGAGAATAGTAATAGGCCTAGGCCTGTTATGGTGAAATGTGTTTCAGTGAGGCAAAAGCAACAACTTTTCAGGCTCATAGGAAATCTGAAGGGCAAGAAGGTGTGGAAATACACATTCTTGAATGATGATCTACCCAGTGATGATCTACGCAAGAAACGCAACATGTTAGCTTTGGCTTCACACTGCAAAGCTAATGGGAAATCGGCCAAAGTTAATGGTCTATCATTCTCTTTTGAAGGCAAGAAATTTGAGTATGATCAACTCAACTCACTACCTGATGGTTTCAAAATGAAAGACATAAAACAAGTCTCGGTTGAAGGAGGAGTTGCTTTCCAAAGTGAATTCAGCATGCTTTCCAACATGTACCCTTGTACCATTGAGTACCAAAACAAGGTATATAATTCATCTGAGGCATTATACCAATCCATCAAGGCAGAAAAATGTGGTTCACCATCATTAGCAGAGGAAATTGCTGAAACCAATTCCGGATTTGAAGCATTGAAGTTGTCCAAAAATGTGAAACCAAAATCAAGTTGGGACAAAAAATCCAAATTAGCTACAATGAAAATGGTCCTTAACCTAAAAGTGGAGCAAAATGATGATATCAAGCAAGAAATTCTGCTGACTAAGGGAAACTGCTATGAGGCCACCTATGACCAATTCTGGGGGTGTTCCCTCGCCTTGTCTAAAAAAAACCACAACAGCTTCAAGGAATCGAAAGGACAAAATCACCTGGGAAAATTATGGGAGTCGCTCAGAGATGAGCTGCTTTCTCAACAATGAGATGTTTCTACATCATAAACTGTGGTTTACACATAGATAACGCTTTAATAAACATTTTGCCAAGATTATACATTGGTATTTGCAGTATTTGTGAAGTATTTGGGATTTTACTAGGCCGGTGCGCTATTTCTCGTACGAAAAATTCCATCCGCCGCCATTTTTAAACAAATCTGCCACGCCCCTAACAACCAGCGAGTCTCCGCGGTACCCGTATGTAGGTCAAGCGGTGGAATTAGGTTTCGTGGCGACAGCCGCGGTTGCTATGGTAAAGTGACGCTCTATGACGTCACACGCTGATTCAAAACACACAGAGAAGACTTGAAAAGCACCGCAGGATCGTCATTTCGCCTTTAATTCTGGAAATATGAATTTAATAAGGATAAACATTCTAACTGATTCAAGAGAAGGACCTAACGGATGCCTAGAAGATGAAATTTATAGGTTTATTGATCTACCAAACGTGGAAGTGAAGGTATTCGCATTCCCTGGTGCAGGTATCCAGGAAATCGTCTGGAAAACTAAGGAACTGCTTGTGTTGGATTCAATGGCTATTTACTACATGTTGGTAGGCATAAATGATACACTAAATACTTCTCAAGGGATCGTTCACTGGGCACATGAGAATCAAGGTCTCCTAGCTTCATCAATCATGTCACTCATACGTAGAAATGTGGTTGTACTGAGAAACGAATACCCACACACTAATATAAACTTTGGACCGCTAACAGGTATCTATTTACCAAAGTATTGTGATACTGTTGATGGCATCCACTCACAAGATATTATGAACGGGTTCATTATGATAATCAACAATTACATAAGGAATGTAAATAAAGACTTTGGCCTCACAACCCCATGGACATCCGATGTGATTCACAAGTGTAGAAATGGAAGCGCGACACACCTCTATGCACGTCTACGAAGGGGATATTATATGAAGTCTTCAGCCACCAGGAAAATAGCCAAAATTCTGTGGAGGCACATTAGGACTCAACTTTGAGGTATTTGACATAAAATTGAAGTTAAAATTTATTTTCTCTTCATAATGTATAATTGAGAATTAATACTTCAGCTTAAGCCATATAACTAGATATTCCTGCTCTAACTGCTAATAATAACCCCTATCCAATATACTTATTATGATGACAAACAATACTTCTACAACCTAACCCTGTATCTATGAAACAGGCTGCAGATGACGTTGGTGAGGTGAATCTAGTACTCGTTTGGGACGATTGACACTGCGCCATACAAAACTGAAGCACCTGGGTTAAAGACACTACTGCAGCAGAAGAATGAGCAGTGCTCTCCGGCTCAAGTTCCTACATGGTCAACGCCTCTCATAGAACGTCACATACAGACTGCACCTGACTTTAATTTGAAAATGGGTATTGAAACCTCATTGTGATATTGTACAATTATTATTCTGTGATACTGTAAATAATAGTAGTGTAATTTGTTATTAATCATTGTAACATTGGTAAATTGATAATTTAATTTGGGTACGATCAACTAAATATTTATTAAATCAAATATATTAATTACGCCTTGTAAATAAGTAAAATTGATAATTTTAATTCAAATAATTTTTAAATGAGTTATATCAACATGGGAAATACTAAATTGCAGCCATGCATCATTCCATCCAATCTACATTCATGTCTGAATTGCTCATGCAGATATTCAACATAATGTTAGTTAAGTTTATGTTATTAGCTTTAATTATATGTGTTATTTCTACTTCGTATTTTAGATTAATTGGATGTTATGAGAAGTCAATTAAAAGCCTAATATTTAGGGAATGTTTATATTTTGCAAAATGTATAATACAGATATGACTACTAGTAAATTAAAGAATTTGAAGGGTAGACGTATAATACATTTAAACACAAGGAGTATACGTAATGATAAGATAGATGAACTTATTGTTAGATTTGCAAGTAGTAACATTGATTACCTAACTATTTCTGAGTCTTGGTTAAAGGAGATGGATAGTGATATACATTATCAGATTGATGGTTACTTGTTATATCGTCATGATAGAGAATGGACTGATGTACCTGGTAATGATGAACCTAAAGTCGGTGGAGGTTTATGTGTTTATATTAATGACAATTATAAAAGTTCTAGTGATGAACTTAGTGCTTATAATATTTCTACAGAAAATATTGAATGTCAATGTATAACGGTATTAGAGGAAAGTCTTCAAAAAACTATTATATGTAATATATATAGGCCTCCACAAGGAGATATGAATATATTTATAGACACTCTTGAAACCATTGTTGGCAACATTGTTAAAACCAAGTCAAAAAATATTTATTTTTTGGGAGATTTCAATATTGATTTATTGGATGTTGCGCTAAAGGATTATAGTTGTAAACTCACTAATATGATGATGCAATATGGCTTTATGAATTATATAAAGACTCCAACTAGATTAGGTGATAAGGATTCATGTTTAGACCTGATATTTACAAATATGGTAGATATTGAATTATCGGGAACAATACCATTTGACCTAAGTGATCACGATATGGTTTACTTAGTGAATGAAAGTGAGAGTATTAATGATATTAGGGTAACTTTTACAGGCCGCTCTATGAAAAATCTGGACAAGGATGTTCTTTCAGAAAAATTGGAATATATTGATTGGAATTCATTTTACCAAAGTAATGATGTTGATTATCTATGGGAATTCTATTATACAAATTTACTGTCCATAATTGATGACATGTGCCCAACAAAGGTATTTAATGTAAGGAAACCTAAACAAGAATGGGTAACAAATGATTTGTTACAAGATATTGCGGATAAAGACAGATTGTTGGCTAGAGCTAGGAAAACTAAAAATCCTTTGGATAAAGATATTGCTATTAATGCTAGGAAGAAATTAAATATTGAGAGTAAAACTACACGTAATAAGCATGTGAATAGAATTACTGAAGAGTGCAAAAACGACCCCCATAAATTTTGGCGAGAATTGGCTAAATTGTTGCCAGGAAAGCAGAAGGATAAACGCACAGTTTCATTAATTAATGAAAATGATGAGATTATAAGTGTAGAAGATACTCCTAATTATATTAATTCATTCTTTGCTAACATTGGTAAGGATCTTGCTAGCAATCTGTCTGATCCATGGTCATTCGATGGTGATATAAATACAAACACAAGTATGCTCCTTAAAAATGTCACAGAAAATGATATCCTATTGCTCATAAAAGATATTGATATACTAAAGGCATCTTCAGTACCAGGTCTTTCAACCAAAATCCTTAAGATTGTCTTTACACAAACAGTAAAACAATTGGTACACATATTTAATGTGTCGTTAAATACTGGCATTGTACCTTCTTTATGGAAAGGTGCAACTGTCACTCCAATTCATAAAGGTGGTGATAGGAGGGATGTGAATCCTTGTGGGTCCTTTTTTGACCTTAGAAAAGCTTTTGACACTGTTGATCACAAAATTCTATTAAAAAAATTATCTCTTATGGGTTTAAATGGGTTAATATTAAATTGGATAAAAAATTATTTAGAAAAAAGATCACAAGATACATTTGTGAATGGACTGCTCTCTAGTAAAGAAAATATGCTTTGTGGTGTCCCACAGGGATCAATTTTGGGTCCACTACTTTTTCTTATCTATATCAATGACGTAGAAAGGATCTGTAGGACTTCAAAAATTATGCTTTTTGCGGATGATACGGTCATATATAATTCACATCCATCTGAAAAGATTGCTTTGGAAAATATGCAACAAGATATTGATAGGTTTGCTTCTTGGTGCAGGAAAAACAAACTTACTCTTAATATTAAAAAAACTAAGTATATGTGCTTTGGTAACAAGAAACCTTTCAAAGAGGCTGAACTATTTATTGATGGTCAAAAGTTAATGTGTGTTCCTTCATATAAATATTTAGGTATCATATTGGATTCTAAGCTGAACTATGAATGTTTCATGAGAAATCAACTGAAAACTGTGGCATATAGGACATATCAACTAACTAAAGTAGCCAGATATTTGTCAAAGGAATCCCTCATCAATATTTTCAAAGTGTACATTCTTCCAATTTATGATTATGGGGATATCTTATTTATGAATGCAAAATCTTCACTTTTAGACAAAATGCAGGTTTCACAAAATAGGGCGCTAAAGGTTTGTCTAAAAAAACCAAGGTTAGCTCATACTAATGATGTTCATAATGAGGCAGGTATCAATTATTTATGTCATAGGAGAATATCTCATATGTACCTAGAAGGATTCAAGAGATCTAAAAAGGCTAAATATAGAAAGAATTCTGTATTCAACACAAGACTGCACACTGGTCCTATCTTGAAAAACTATTTGCCTCATTGTGAATCTTATAAGAAAAGTGTTGAATATCACTCGTCTATATTATGGAACGCTTTGTTACCTAGTGAGAGAAACATTGTGGATCTTAATGTTTTTAAAGGTCATCTTAAAGTGCAAAGAAAATTACTCATCCCACAGAAATGTGGATAATGTGTTTTTACGTCTTAATATTACCTAACATATTTCTAGTGAATACTGTATTATTTTACTGAGATCAAAATATTGGTGTACTTTGGCTTAACTTCATCTGTTATTCGATTATATGAAAGTAAAAATTCCTTGTATTGTCCTGTAATCCAGTTGTAAATAATAGTATAAAATCAATACACGGGATCTGATATAATAAGACATTCATATGTCTAAACTATAATGTGTACATTCAAGTTATATTGAAAACCATTGTACATGCTAAATTACTAAGTGTAGTTTGGCAAAAATAATATATTAAATTATAATTAATTTAATACAAATTGTTATTGGTGGCTTAAGAAAACTGGTCTTACAACCAAAGAGCAGCCATTTCCGTAAAATCCTATGTGGAACAGAATACTGTGTCAAGGGTAATTAAACATTAACTTATTGGTATTTACAAAGCATGTAAATTATTCATACTTATCTGGAACAAATGTAACTGTTGGACTTTATGTGAATAAATTTTATGAAATTGAAAATTGAAATTGAATGGTTAGCTGTCACCTTCATACAGCATGGCAGCAGTAACATAGATCTGGTTACTTACCGTGTGGCAGCAGAACTACCCGCAAAAGCTAGTGCCAGTGCTGCAGGAGCCCCCATCTTGACAGCACCATCACCATATAGCAATCATGTAACCCGCACCCCAACTTTGGGAGAACCCTATAACCTGCACCAGAGGGATTTTAGTACTGTACTATACTTACCGCATGGCAGCAGAACTTCCCGCAGCAGCTTGTACCGGAGCTGCAGCAGATGCCTTCGGGGCAGCAGGAGGCGTCTTTAGGGCAGCAGCCGCCCCCGGGGCAGCACTGCAGGCTGGGGGAGCAGCACCCGCTGCCCGGGCAGCACTCGGTGCTCTTCCTGCAGCAACTGTTACGGTCTGTGCAGCATGACGCCTGACAAACAAGGGTAAACGCCACTGCATGAATGTTGGCATTTAAGGAAAGTTTTGATGCTTAAAACTATTTAGTACAAAAAAACTATTTAAGGGGCTTTAAGTTATGTAAATGCCATGTAAATCTCACAGTAAGGTCATTATGACATTTCAGTGGCTTTAAGTGTCATTTCCCTCAACCCTCGGATTTACAGGCAGACACTCTACTTACTGAGCTAACCAGGCAAGTGTCAGCATGCTCTACTGGTGAGATAGTCACTGGTTTAGAATGTTCCATTTGGATGATATGTTGGCTATTCATTTCCCAAGTTATCATAGAAACTATAATGATAACCCACTCTGAAATTTTGGTATGTTACAGTATGGATATGTCCCCCACCTATGACTAGGTCCATACACCATTCTTAATAAATGTCATGTCATTAGGACAAAACTCTGTCATTTTCAATGTATATGGCATGGTCAATCACTTCCATATTTGGGTTGAGCATTGGTTATATGTTGTAAATGACCTAACAGAAGTCTCAAAGGGTTTACATGCTATTCAGAGATGTCCAAATGATCCTGTATTTTATATCTGTCAGGGCACATGTTTCCTCAGTTTATCCTGATGTGCTTCTTACCTCCTTGAGTGGACAGCAGCCCCAGTTACCGCTGGTCTGTTTGCAGCAGGTGCTGTCAGCGTCACAGTCCGTGCTGCCGTCCGGGCACGTGGTGGAGGAACGCACACCCACTCGCTGCAGGACAAATAGACAAAGGTAAACAAGTGGTAGTCTGTTGGCTGGGTTATTTGACGAGTTGACCTTGGGCCGAATTTCATTAGGCCATAGGCCAAGTGAAATGCGGCCCAAGGGTCAAGAAGTGTGTACCTTTGTCTTTATTTTTGAGGATTTTCGATTGAATTTACCAAAATTATTATATGGGGGGACCTAAAACAGCTTGTTTCTATCCCGTTTCTGCGCTGTTCAAATGTAAGCAAGCTACCATTTTGATAACGTCACAATGAAATATGGCCATGGGTTATTTCACGGTGGGTGTGCAATAGGGCATTCTTTGGTTAAGTCAATGGGACTGCCGTATTTCATAACAAATAAAGGGGCAATGTACTAATAATGAGCACCATACCAAGGGGTAACAATATAAAGCCACACCACATAATATTATTGATTCTCATCACCAAAATCACCTTTTGGAGATTTAATTTATTTTTATTTTTTTACAAACACATGACAAAGTCGAGGTATATAAGCATATTTGGTATCAAATTAAGGTTTACAGTGCTGCAAATGTAATGGGCTGGATATAACATGCGTACCTACAATGTTTGCAGATTCTTAATCTATCAACTACTAAAATGTGAATTTGGTTCCCAGAAAGCCTGCAATACCCTATACGATTTAGGCTTCAGCCAAAAAAAGCAAAGAAAAAGCACCCTCGTCATATCTCTCATGGTTTAGTGATAATAAAGAAGAATATTATTTGGACTGGCCTAATATTGTGCCTCATTATCTAACAGCTCATTATTTCGTGTCAATAAAACATATAAACCCAAGCCAGGACTAGGACCAGGATATTTAGAACTTATTTAAACCAATATCTTTAGTTTCAAATTGACCAAATCTAGAGGACTGATATTGAGATAAGCCCTAGATATGTAGTTTGTATCTTAGGAGATTGACACTAACAGAGAGTTTTAGGTTCCAGAGGGGTCTGGCTTTATAAGCTTCAAAGGAATAAGATTATTGTCTTTCATGTGTAAAGCATTCTATCACTATGGCTGCATTTATACATCATACTAACCCTCTTCAAGCTTATCAAACCACGAGAGTCGGCATGATTTCTTGAATGCAGCACTGTGCGGTCACTTGCCAGGGCTGCATTCATGCATCATGACGACCAAAGCTATGATACACTAAGGCATCATGCCATCATTAACCCTTTAAGGATGACATGATGCTTTAAAAGCTATGTTCTTTGTTGTCATGATGTATGAATGCAGCACTGGGGAGTCACTTGTCAGTGCTGCATTCTAGCATCATGCCGACCCCATGGGGTTGAGAGACTCCCAAAGGGTCGACCTGATGCACCATGTTAGCACTGGCGAGTTACTCGCCGTAGCTATATTGATGCATATTTCAGCGCCGCCCTCAAAGCGGCATAATCACCAAACGTATCCTACTCACAATTCTAGTACTGTTCTAGTCTACTGTGTGGTTAAGTGTGAGTGGTGAGACTGCCCCTTTAATGCGTGAAAGGTTAGTAAACGTCACTTACTGCTATGAACCTAGCCGCTACTACAGCCGCCTCGTCGCTGGGCACCTTACGTGTACCTAGAGGGGAACCTGCACCTGTGTCAGGGAGTGTAAGCAGCGGTCAGTTAGAAGTGACATGGTCCGATTATTAGGGCTCAAAATTCATTTTTTTTTAAATGAACAAGAATGTCCAGTATGGCCATACCACATGTCCTACCTATGTTATTTACCAATATTCCCCATACTTCAGCTTAGAATTCAGTCAATCTTCAGTGTTATGCCCAATTTAATACTTTTGGAGTGCACACTATAATTCCCCCATTGAAAATACACTGTAAAATACTGTACCCGGGCCACATTTGGCCCTCTTAATGGGATCCTATTGCCCATGGATGACATTGTTTTGTTCCTTATCCTCCTAATATAACATTGTCCTAACATATGGGACACATTTAAGTAGGATTTAAAATTTGGTAAAGCTCGGACCATGTCACTTTAGAATCAATGAGGGTGTGGTCAACACAGAGAAAAGAAACAGTCTCAAAAGGGAGGTCGCCCCCAGAATGACTCCCCTCTTTAGGGTAGCCTAGACTACCCAATGGGGTCACCTAGGGGGTCACATAGCTCGATGGCTCACCTAAGGAAGTCATATAAGGACCTAGGCTCCCCCGAAATAGTGGAATCATTCTGGAGGCAATCTGGACTACTTTTGACGCTGTTCCTTTTCTCTGTGAACAGTAGAGGTAGTAGGTTCTAGTTGGCAAAACAAAAAAAAAAGACTTATTAACAAAAAAGCCTACGCTTCAATTACTACAACCAGAAGTGTGTAGGTTTGAACCCTCTTGAGGGGACCTTAAGAAAGATATTAGACCCCAGAAAATTGGTGTGTCCTCTTGAGATTTCACCAACCCCCTTCCCCTGTTGTTGCCACTAATGGCCACTCCCCAAACCATTTTTACACCTTTATGGATGTTATAGTGTTCAAATCAAAGAGTTCCCAGTAAACAGATAACGTTATACACCATTTTATCACGTTATATAACGTTATATGTCAACGTTTTTCTAACGCTCTTTAGTATGACATAACGTAATGTAAAATCTAAAATGTTATTTTGATGTAAAATAAAGTTTTTTTGTTAGCTGGGTTTTCATTGAGTACTTCAAGTTCATGATTCTCAATATTGAGCTGAACGGCCCTCAAGGATAAATAAATAGATCGGATTAGTATAAGATATGACCACTCACAATTTGAAAAGAATAAAGAAAATATAATCGACAAGATTTCTTGTTGCTCTCTTTCATATAGAAATACTTAGAGAGTAATGCTATCATTATTACGTATCTGTGTTAATGCACTATACATTGCCGACAGCATTACAAATGTACATGAAGGACAACCTCCTAGTCAGTATTATACGTACTGCATTGGCATCTGAATGTATGATAAATAACATAATATATATTTCACAAAGTGCAGTTAATTTGAATTAATAGGAGGCTGTTTCACCCCAAATGACAAACATGTATTGACCTCCCTGGGAATGATTCATGGGTCTCCCTAAATTCTTCATGGGTGCCGCAAATGCTTTATATATATTTTCCATTTGCGAGGGTCTAAAATAATTTGTTATTATAGGTGAAACAGCCTCCTAGTGTTGTAGGCTTACCTGCCACGTAGCCCACATAGGCCAACACCAGGATTGAAATCACGCTGAATGGCATCATTTTGTCTCTCCTTTTGTTGAACAGTAAATAGTACCAACAAAGTAAATACCGTATAAGTCACTCAAAAATTAAAATGGCTCCTCATCACTGCGTGCATCATGAAAATCGTGATTTGGGGGTAAATCTTTTTTTAGCAGAAAGTCAGTCCTTCCTGGAGTATGGGGTTGATGCATGGCCTCATCTGTACTAGGTATCATGGTAGGAGGTCAGACATTAGGCTATGGAGGCCGAGAAAATTATATGAAAAGTGATAGCCAATAAAATGAATAAATGTTGCTATTTCAATTCCAAACTTCAACAGAAAAGTTGCATTTACGCCAAAAACTTAACTTATTAATGACGGATACTCCAGGAGCCAACAAGGAGAGATGCGGGGGAATAGAGAAGGAGAGGATGAAGAGGAAAAGCTGGGTTATCGACTATTGACACTTTTATCATTAGTGTCAATTCAGTGACAGCACTAGAGATGAAGGAATCCCTTTAGGGGAACCCATTTATCATATGAAGGCTCTGTTCCCCCAAGGGGCTGGGGCAATGATAGTCGGAACGGTCTCAGTTGATCTCCCCCCTGGAATAGTCCCCCCCCCGAATCCCCCCCCCCTTGGAATCCCCCCCCCCCTTGGAAATTTCCCCTCCCCCCCTATATAGGATTAATGGAAATGGGGTTTGTCTTCTTGAAAAGATTAAAATAGAAGGAGAAAAAGAGAAAAGGGAGTGTTGGGGCAAAATATCCAACTGATGAGGGCAGGGGGGGGGGAGAATTCCGGGTGGGAGAATTCCAGAGTGGGAGAACTCCTAGAACCGGTTGGAAAACAGACAACAGAAGGCTACTTACGTGCAGTGGTTCTATATTTCAGTCAGTGTATGTACTAGTATGAGTAGCAGCTGTACACGGATACGTCAAGCCTAGTCAGGTCCTACAGATTATACATGTGTAATCATAGAATGGACTTTACAATCAAGATTGAATCTAATGATACTAGCTTCTAGAGTCCTGGGAGCTAAACCAGCTGTTATACCAGCACAATTATAAATCCACTGTCCACCATCTCCTGTACTATATAATTCACAAATAAAAGTGAATTAAACTTATGTTTATCTTGTCTGGTTTTGTGTGAGAAATTCTAACTTCATCAGCTGTTATAGATACGTGCCGGACACAACTCAAAGTCTCCTCAATGTGATATGTGACATGATCTGTGAAAAGGGAGCTACCTTAAGGTTGCAATAACCTCCCCTTTCTTAGATAATATCACATATGCACGATTATAGGAAAAATAGGTGTGCGGAGAGAAGATCACGGTTAAGAATTCCAGTGTGCATGCAGAGGTCCAATGAAAGCAGAGTATTTAAGGTAGTCAAATAATCGTCTTAAAGGAGGGCTTTAGGACAATCTAAGTGACTGTCATGGAATAAACCAAGACTGAATTCATGTTGACATGAGCAAAGCAATATACAGCTCTCAAGGGGTTAGCCACTGTACTATAACCCCTATATCAGCACAGATGAATCTCACATGGTTCTGGACCTAGACATAATAATTGTTTATGTATATCTCAATTTCTGAGGTTTGTAATAGCTAAAATAACACAATAATGGGGTATGTAGGTAATGCCTGCCATATGCGCGCTAATGAAAGTTTTTTCAAGATTAAAATCAGATTAAACACAAAAGAGCTGTATGTGCTCTAAACATATTTATTTTGTTTTAATTATGTCTTTGACATTTTTACATTGCTTAGAATTTACGTCTAAAATGTAGAGTGATATTGACTGCATAGTCAAGTCTTAATGATAACAAATAACGACTGGAAAGGAAGGAATGGGCTTCACGTCTTAAAATTGAATCTTATCACTCCGGAGTTCTGAGAGGTGAGCCAGCTGTGATAGATATATAGAGTGGAGCTCGTGACCGTGCGGGACGTGTTTCGCAAAGGAAAAAAACGTTGCACATGTCACATAAACAGGTCAGAGTTCAGATAAAGAGTACATATATATATATATATATATATATATATATATATATATATATATATATATATATATATATATTCACCTGTCGACTACATAACATGAATGAATGACAACATGAGAAGACACGTGATAACTTTTGCCCCTACAAAACACAACTAGGCGGCCTCATTTATTCAATAAACATAAAAAAAAAACAGAAATGAGGATATGAAGGTAGGTCCTTACAGGTTCATGACAAGCGGATTATGGTGGGTGAGAACTGGCCACCAGAGGTATGACTCCCACCTAGTGGTGAAAGGTGGTAACTGACCGGATAACCTGACACAGCCCTCCACCTGATGGGAGGGTAGAACATTACGTCTGGGGGAATATACCCCAGTAACTCCATACTAGTTACTGGACTCATATTCACCTGTCGACTACATAACATGAATGAATGACAACATGAGAAGACACGTGATAACTTTTGCCCCTACAAAACACAACTAGGCGGCCAAAAGCCCAACAACCAACAACTTTTGCCCCATTAGAATACAGAAAGTTGCTGTGCTACCAAATTGTCTTTTACTTTGCGTGCTGCATAATTATCACTCACATATAGCAGCACAGCCCAGGACTTCCAGTCCCCATAAGTGCGGACTGAATGTAGAGGAAGGAAGGTTGCCAGAAAGGTGGCGGAGCCTCTCCTGAGACTGTGTGTTGTAATGTGGCCCAACACCCTGGCTGTCTGACACAACTTCTTGAGCTTTGCGGAGAACACATTGTAAGTGTAAGGAAACAAAGGTGAATCCGGGTGAAGATGAGCTCTCTCCAAATAAACCTTCAAATAACCACAAGGACATAGCACACTAGCTGGTGAAGCAATAATAGGTACCAACACAGAGCGTTCTTTAAACTGGATTGTCTTGGAAGAGCGGATTGCCACATCCATGCCGTCACTGGTCCAACTCAAGTCTTTAACCCTCAAAGTATGTGGTGAAGCCACAATGTGACTCACCCTTAGTAAGCAGCGGTACATGATGCACAAGGCTGCCCACAGCTGTAAGTCATTGAAATTTCCCAAATCGAGGCTGCCCCAAATGGTCTTCATGTCCGTGGGTGACAGGGGATCAGCCTGGATTGACTCACACCCCAACAGTCTTTTACAACCCTTCAATGATGAACTGATGAGGAAGGTAGTGGGGTCCACATGGGGAACACCCCAATAGTCATGAAGTGCCCATACTGCACTTATATAATTAATAACTGTCACATAGCAGCACTTGCGAGCTAGGAAGGTAATGTATAGTCCTATTGTCTCTATTTCAGCAGGCACCGCAATTAACCCAAATTGAGTACAGAAATCATCAAAACGTCTCCACTGGCTCTTCCTGGATTTCCATGTGTTAGTTGACCAGCAGTGGGCTCTCATCTCACTCCATTCCTCCCTCAACGCAAGCAACCCTGCAACATGCAGAAAAGCCCATGATGTCATGCTCACATATATATACACAATCCGGATTGTTGAGACGGGACAAAGCGTCCGCCCAAATATTGTCCCCCGATGTAACCCTGTAAGCTTTAATGCTCAAATTGAAGAAAGATGAAACCCAGAAGATTTCTCTGAGCCAAGCCATGGCATAAGGGTTAGAACTCCTGCCACTATTCACCCAACTCTGAACCTGGGTATTGTCTGTCATAATTGCAACCTTGGAATTGCGCCACCGCATCCCCCACCTGTGCACCGCTGCCATGACAGGCCACAACTCTGTGACATTAATGTGGTCATCATACTTGTCATAAATAGGTGGGTCGTGAACTGTGTTCTACCAAAATTGAGAAATGTCCATGAAGTTTTGATGAAGCATGCCAAATCCATTCCATGTACATCTACAGAATTTGACTGCTTTTATTTGGCCGGTTGAATTGGGAAGGGCATCTAAAGCTTTGCATCCTTGGTCCCGAAATCAGAACTGTTGTGCTCTCGTAGAATTAGGTTGTTGAACCCCCACCTCCCCTATGGAGGCCCAGGTTACCGGTCCCAGCTCTAACCCTCTCATCGGCAGCAGGCTGCTATAGCGCCCATAGCATTTAACCTACCAAGCTAAATGAAAAAAAAATACTCAAAATTGATGAAAATATTTTCTTAGAGGCTTGCTTCAAACCACCACATGTTTGGTATCTTATCAAAGCTCCTGGCATTCTCTGTCACATCCCATATTCCATTCGTATTCACAAAGAACATTTAGGTAGATGTTATTGCAACAACTCAATTCAATTATTGATGTCTATTATTTTTCAAATGATTCACAGAAATATAGAAAAATCTGCTGGTGAGAGGGTTAATGGACGGTCGGCGAGCATCTTGCTCATAAGTAGTGTAACCTAACATCATGCACATACTTAATCCTATGTATTAGACAATATTTAATAATATTTAACATTATTTGCTGCATATGTCAATATCATAATTTTTGCCTGTTTGGCCAATCTGCGCTTATAAATGACGTCAAGCATCCGTTACCCCCTCTGCTTATACTGAACATGCACTAAATGGAATTTCTTATAAAGAAATGTTCGATTGCAAGGCTCCCAGAGCTTTAAGGGCAGTAAAGTGGAAATCTAAGATCAGTCATATTTGCAAAGTCCAGACAAGGGCAAAGGCACTTCAGATGCGACCTTCTTTTTTTTCAATATCTTTGTGCGGATTCAAATTCCCGGATATTTTTGGTATGGATGTGCAACTAATATAAACAAAATATAGCTTGGCAAGGGGTGTGAAGAAATTAGGTGAACGAGTCAAAAGACATTGGTTTGATGCTATCTTTTATTATCATTATATTACGTAGCCCATTGCCCATTGTTGACGGTTAGATCTCGGGCTACAAGAGAAAAAATACAGCATAAATATATTACAGTGTCAGTAAAAATGTCTTGTTTTTAAGGTTGCATTTCTTTTCTTTAATTGCATAATTGAGATTTGTCATAAAATTGTGGTTCTGAATAGCTCTGACAAATAGCGACCACAAACAAAAGCTCTTTCCTTTAGCTGAGCAGGGTTTTGGGACTCTTGTGCCATTCCTCTGTCATATTAGATATATCCAGCCCCTGTGTTCCCCAGAAAATGATTTCAAATTTTGTGATCCATCTTTAGGGTCTAACTGAAATGATTGAATGATTGAAGTTGTCAAGAATGATCATTTTTTGCCTATGTATCTGAAACTATCAGAGAAGCAAAAATACAAATATTTGTGTGAGACTATGAAGTGATGATGATTCATTTTAAAACACATTGCATAGCATTTGGCAGGCGTACAATGCAGTTTATAGGCTACCTCAAAATTATAATAGAATTTATAGGAACTGGGGAACTCTAGATGGAATTGGAGTGATGTATTGGGCTAGAGTGTGGAAAAGATAATGACCTAGGGCTATTGATATTGTAGAATTTAGAACTTGTGCCTATAAAGGCAACACTGTATGTGTAGCACTCTCTTAAGTGACATGGTCCGATTATTTCCTTATTTTCAATCCGAAGTAAATGTGTTCCAAATATAATTACAGCATTATATTTGGAACATGGGTCTAATAAAATATTCTTGATGGACAATAGGAGTCGATTTAGAGGTGGGGAATGGGCATATGGACAATAGGAGCAGATTTAGAGGTATAGCCTTTTACAGTGTAATTTCAATGGGTGGTCCTATGGCATGCACTCCAAAAAGTCTTAAATTGAGCATGAAACTGAAACATGTAATTATTTGAATTCTTTGCTGAATTCTAGGAAACAATGTTTAATAGAATAGGTGGGGCATGTATAGTATGGACATATTAAACATTTTGGTTCATTTATTTCTTTTTTCATATTTGAGCCCTAACCATAGGACCCTGTCACTTAAAGGAGACTATGTAACGTACATACAGTGGCACAGCAGGAGTCCCCGTTGCAGGTGGTACCTGAGGTGCAGCAGCCGCCTCCTTCAGAACAGCAGTAGGAGCCCTTAGGGCAGCAAGTACGGCTGTCACAACACACGTCACCCTGTAACATACAGACATATCTTATTATGTCCCCAACAAAATGCAGAGTTTTTTTTCAGGAGAATACTATAGTAGTTGGTGGATAATGCCGACCCTCCGACAGTGTCTCAACACCGTGCATCATGCATTAGTGTAGTTAGGGTTAGATTTGACTAGGGCTGTGTCTCACGACCTTGGGCCAATGTTTTTGTCTCTGACTGGGTACTGTCTCTGACCTGGTATCAGAAAAAAGTACTTTTTAATTTTTAACCTATACTCATATAAGGATTTGTAAAAACTTTATGGTAGTTGTTATGTAATCATAACTAGCCTCCTGATGTTGGTAGACGATAACTAAACTCCCAAAGTAACGTCCGGTCAGAGATGGCACCCGGTCAGAGATGGCACCTGGTCAGAGATGGCACCTGGTCAGGGACGGCACCCGGTCAGAGAGAAAAACATTGGCCTATGGTCATGAGACACAGCCCTAAGTAGTTTACCGGCAGACAGCAGTGACCAGAAGGGCAGCACTGGAGGCTGGAGTGTGGGTAGTACAACCTGTATTATGTCAGTTAGATAGTGTTCAGGGTCAGGGTTCAGTAAGGCTATACTATGTGGGATGGGTAAGAATTGACTAAGTAGTTTACAGGCAGGCAGCAGTGGCCAGCAGGGCAGCACTGGAGGCTGGAGTGGCAGCAGCCGCGGTTCGGGCAGCAGTTGGTGTTCTTCACACAGCAGCTGTTACGGTCCGTGCAGCATGTAGCCTGAAAAAGTTCAATAAGTATGTGTAAGTATAAGTATGTGAATATTAAATATCACAGAAGTAGTGAAGCAATAGGAGCAATAACTATGATGAGGGTGTTAAAAAATTAAAAGTGCTTCATTTAAGGAAATAAGTGCTTCGTCCAAATAATCAAACGAGTCATCATGACATCAGTAAATAGGGTCGGTAGGTCAACTTTTTTTCCATTTATTTTTTGTGAAAAAATGCTATTTTAGTAGTAAATATATATTTTTTAAATTAAGAAAAATGTTCTTGACCCAAAAATGTAGGGTCGGTCGGAAATTTAAAACACACCCTTCATATTTTAGACTTAAGATACATTTTGACAAAAAAATCCACATTGTCCTACCTCCTTGAACCCGCAGCAGCTGTAGCGGCCGCTGAGTAGCTTACAGCAGGTGGTGTCGTCGTTACACACCGTGGTGCCATCTGCACATGTCGTGGACCGGGCACCGATACGCTGTGGGATGAGATAAAGTTATGGCTGTGTCTCATGAGATCTGGCCAATGTGCACATCTTTGACTTGGTGCTATCTTTGACTGGGTGCCATCTTTTACCGGGTGCCAGCTGTGACCAGGTGCTAGCTTTGACCGATTGCCATCTTTGACTGGGTGCCAGCTTTGACCGGCTTGATAGAAAATAGTGTATTTAGGCAGATGATATAAATGGGCTGAAAAGGTTAATGGATGTTATAACACCTTAAATTAGTAATAAGTAGCCCATTTATACCTGCATACCCTTAAAGAAACCATTTTCTATCAAGCCGGTCAAAGATGGCACCCAGTCAAAGATGGCACCTGATCAAAGATGGCATCCAGTCAAAGACATTCACATGCATGATGGAATGAAATGACAATAAAGCACACATGATTATACAAATTCTATTAAAATTTTGACCTAGCCTATCAATGTTATTATACACCTGCCCAATGCTGTGCGTTGGGTTTTAAAACGAATCATCATGGTGAGACAAAGGGGCAAAACATGGCTCATGGAAATGACCACTCCATAAGGCCACCGCATACAGGGCTGACTGGTTCTGCTGACTTGATCGGAGGATTTTATTTCATTTTACGTAGATTTATTGGGTTTAATTACCCTTACGGGCAAAAACTAACTTAATGCATTACTCTTCTACCACCAGCACCCCAGTTTCTCCAGACTGCACCTGCGCCTTGGTACTGATCTAGTCAGCCAATTTCATTGGGCAGTCTGTGGCGGAATTTAAGCAATGGAAATTATGGAAAATGCCTGCATATTCACGAAGAAATGTTATATGCAAATTAATGTATCATTATAATTTCATATTAAGAGAAGGAACTGTTTGCTGGATCCTTGATTTATTCATAGATGCAAGCAAATTCTAATAGAATGAACAGCTCAACTTAAACGCTAACATACGCCAAGGAGCTTAACGCCTCACACTTAAACGCTTACTTACCCCCATGAATTTAACACCTCAAACTTGAATTCTAACTTACCCCCATGAATTTAACACCTCAAACTTGAATTCTAACTTACCCCCATGAATTTAACACCTCAAACTTGAATTCTAACTTACCCCCATGAATTTAACACCTCAAACTTGAATTCTAACTTACCCCCATGAACTTGGTGAGCACGGCTGCGGCCTCCGTCGGCTGCTCCTTGTAGTAGGCTTTCCGTTTGGGGAAACAATTAGGGGAGTCCGTACCTGTTGTAAAGGCGGGCAACGTGGCCATCAAAGTCATTTCATTTCATTTTATTTTTATTTTTTTTAAGTAATATAATATTTATTCGGGAGGGTACAGGTTAGGCTCCTTATTAAAAATTGGGCGGTGCCTTTATTCTCCTGGCTCCTGAGGGCCTCATAATAAAAGCAGTTTTACAGACAAGTGGCGTGTACCAGGCAATCCCAGAACTGATTATACTTATGTTATTATAATAAAAGAGAGATGTTTTGTTCTTTTTTTTCTGTCTTCAGTCTAGAATACACTTCAGATGACAGAATATATCTGAACAGTTAAGATATCGATACATTTTTTTGATGATTCGTTTTAAAGCCCATAGTGTAGCGTTCGGTAGACCTACAATGCCAGTCATAGGCTATCCCAATGATACATTATGCTAAAAGCTCATGGCTAGAATTTTCTATGTGTATCAGGAGCTTCAAAGGTCTCAAGGTATGAAGGCTTCCAGAGTCCAAAGCTTTATGCAATGAGAATATTGCTTAAATACCAATGGTCATGCAGTGACCGCTGCTACCTGGTTACCCTCTGTAAACTCAATTCAATTCAATTCTTTTTCAAGGGTTTTTATTGCGAACATTTTCTTCAGCGGTAATGATTGGCCAACCGACCTTCGGAGATACTTTGATTTATAACTTTATAGCCCACATGGAGTTGATGACATAAATTTACATACACAATAAATGGAGATCTGTATACCTCACAGTCGTGTGTGTTCAATTTCTAAACATTCTAAGTTGGTTGCTTACTTTCATGACAATGAGCATAGCGTGTGGTTAGCTTGGGACCAGATGTACATGCTGTTTGTATAAGAGAGGTCTGTAACTAAATGTTCTGACTTTCGGGTAGTCAGGATTCCTACACCCAAATATACAGTGTAACAATTATAAACAAATTCAATACATGAGATTCTTTTAATACATAAAGAGAAAAGTGTTTAAATCTAACTGTTCTGTGAACTTCAGTCTGATTCGACTAACAGCTAGTGCAGCGGCGGGAAAATGTTGATATCTTTAACATAAGGCCACTTAAAAAAAGGTTTCTCATCACTGTGCGCATCATAAAAATAAAGTTTTGAGGAAACCTTTTAATATTCTTTTTTTGTTAATTTTTTATGAAAAACATGATAAGAATTAACAAATATTGGCATACTTGGTATCAAATTAAAGCTTATACTGACACCAATGCATAGAAATAACTTACACTTTTCCCACTATTAAAGATGAATAAATTCTTAACCACCAAAATGTGAATTTCGGTCACCAAAAATGTTTTTCATCCTATACTTTTTAACCTGCGGATTAAAAAAAAGAAAAAAGATAAAGTCTTCTTCGTCAGATTTTTCAGTCATTGGTGATGAGAAACCAAATGGCCTGACACCAACCTTGATCTGGCATTGAGCTCTATAGCTGGGACTCCACTACCCGATTTTTTGGGTCATTCTCACTAACCGATCATCATGATCATATAGGTCCTTACAGTTTGATCAGGTCAAAACAAAAAGAAATCCTATCTGTTATTGTGCATAAATCGGCCGATTAGAGCCCTGTGAATAGGGGAGCATCAGATAAATGAAAATCAAACCAGTTTGATATATGATTGGGAGCCAGAATCGGCCTCAGATGCAAAATCGGGGCCCAAATCGGGACATACATCCTGTATATAAAGTCTTGCCAAGTCTAATTTCAACTTGAGCATGAGTTTTTATAAACATCAACATGTTTATAAACATGAACCTATGGCAGGATCTAAAGTACCTCCTTACTTACAGTATACACAAATATGATTCTTTGGTTTGAGCCCGATTTGTGAGAATAGACCCGATTTGAGCACAAAATCGGCTAGTGGAGCCTCACCTTAATGCAATATTGATATGACTGAAGGTGAGACTCCACTAACCGATTATCTGGACCATTCTCACAATCAGATCATGCCCTAGGACTCTATAAATGTTATGTGTATTAGGGAAATATTTCAGATCTTAGGGTTTGTTATATTTACATCACACTATAGATCTACAGGTTTTAGCAGGTAAAGACACATGCCTAGAGATCTGTCCATGCCAAACAATACACATCAAATATATTTGATATGAGATCTGGAGTCCAGATCGTCCTGAGATGCAAAATCTGTACCAAAATCGGTACCTAAATCGGGCTATATGGCATTAGCAAGTCTATTTTGCACTTGAGAATGGAGCATTTATAAACAAAACTAACTTATAAATATAAACAGATGACATAGTCTATAATGCTTCTCTACATACAGTACTTAAATCCTTGGTTTGAGTCAGATTTGTGAGAATAGCACCGATTTGCGAACAAAATCGGTTAGTGGAGTCCCACCTTTAAAGAGATCTAACATGTTTCCATTTGCCCTAACCAGGTTTAACCACATCCCACATTAGGGAATTGGTCCCATCCAGCCCCGAATAATTCCGGCCCCTAACATATCTCACATTGGCCGATCTGCCTTACCAAGCTTCTAACAGATCTCTAATAGTGAAATTCCCCTCACCTAAATCCAGACAGAATAGATAGAATTATAGTTGTGAATTATATAATCGCTTTTGTATGTTTAGGCAACTCAAAAAAAAGTTGTTTCTCATCACCAAGCATTGAACATATGACTGAGGCGTTTTTTATTTAATTTGTTTTTACTTGAGGCTTAAATACATAGGTAAATTTAGACTTTTCACGATCAATTTTCATATTTTAGTGATCAGCAGAAGGTTGTTATAATGCAAGCTATTCCTAGCTGACTGCAACATTGACAACATAAGCCTTAGATTGATGGTACAATTGCCAATATTTCTCCAATCTTAACATATTTTTCATCAAAAAAAGTTTTAAAAAATATTTAAAGTTTAAAGTTTTCCCAAAATCATGATTTCTTTGAGTAGCCTTACTTACCAGTCACGGCGCCCACTGCTACCAGCAGCAGGATACAGACGGCGCTATAGGACGCCATCTTGTCTGCTTCTTAGATGTAGACTATTCAGAAACCTACAATAGGAACACAACACATGTATTACTCATCTACAGAACATCCCAGGAAACAAAAAAACATTATACAACATTTTATAACGTTATATGATGTTTTTCTAAGGTTCCTTACTATGGCATAACGTTATATAACGTTTTAAAACGTCATTTTAATGTAAAATAACGCGGTTTTTTTGTTAGCTGGGATGCATTCATGAAAGTCACATTGAATTGTTTTCAAACTGCAAACATACAGTGCTTGTAGTAGTAGTGGGTGTTGTAAGACCCATCATGGCCTGGAAGGGATTACAGCCACATTCATAGGCTGAGCTAAACTAAGGAGAAACTGAAAATTAACTAACTATAGATTTTCCAGCCGCCAAAAGGAGCAATGACCAGGATAAGAGAGATAATAGGAAGAAGGAAATGCAGGTTATTGAACACTGGATATATTGAATTTGACTGGCAACACAGATGTACAGCACTTTCTAAGGGGAACCATGGACCTATGCAGCAAGAAAGGGTGACTTTTCCATAATAAAGTTGGCTTAAGCAGAATGCCCCTAACAATGTCTGTCGTGGCTAAATTGGAAACATCTTATACAAGGAGATTCACAAGACAATTATCTTTCAAATAAGGTCCAGTATTTTGAGGTGATATTGAAGTATTTCTCAGTCACGCTTCAGAAATATTGAAAAACTTCATCAACAACCTTTCTGAAAAGTCACCCTTTCTTGCTGGATTGATCTATACACACAAGGTGAAGTCCCCTACCTTAGTTCAGCTGTGGTGTGAGAGTAGCAGCTCTGGGTACGTGTAGCGCGGCGAGTCTGGTCAGTCTCAATGGTGTTTAAATGTACAATAATAGCATTGAGTTCACAACGATTAGACACAATCTTGATTATAGTGTCTCAACTGGTTGGGAGTTAGCCAGCTGGTGTCAATTAGCCCTTTAAAGACGGGATGTCGCTAAAAGATAACATTTGTAAGTGACTTCCTGGTGCTGCATCGTTGTATCATTGCCACCCTTTCCGAGTGTCTCAACCCTGTAGGATCGGCCTGATGCTTGGATGCAGCTATGGCATTTACTCACCAGAGCTGTATTCATGTATCATGACAACTTAGGGCATTATGCTGTCTTTAAAAGATTAGTGTTAGTAGATATGTGACTGCACGTAGCACATACAAGCCTTGTAACCAGAGCACATGGCTATGTCTCAAAAACTTGGGCCAATGTTTTTGTCTATGATTGGGTGCAATCTATGACCGGTGCAATCTATAACTGGATGCAATCCATGACCGGCTTGAAAAAACCCTAATTTATTTAGGGCAGATGAAGATAGAAATGGTGGAAATGGTAATGGCCGTTTTAAGACTTTATATCACTTATTTTATTTCAATTTCTGTCTACATCTGCCCTAAATGAACCGTTTTCTTTCAAGCCGGTCATAGATTGCACCAGGTCATAGATTGCACCCGGTCATAGACGAAAACATTGGCCCAAGTTCGTGAGACACAGCCACATGTGAAAATGAGCCCCCCACTATTAACCCTCAACTGCTCACAGATTCTGCTCATTTATAAATATAGTTCTGGGCAGTTACTACTCTCAGGTATATCAATGCTTGTCTTCCTACTTTACAAGAACATTTGATGGTAAATTTAAAAGTTCCCAAATGTCTAAATTTTGTCAAATTCAGTGTACAGCGTTTGGTCACTTGTGCTCAAATGTACATGTGGAACTCATTGAAAACTGACGCCAGAGACACTGCCAAGGGGCCCTGGTGGTGAACCTGCGACCTACCAGGTTATAAGGTGTCACAACACAAATTTATGCTATGTGATAACATTAATATTAATCAACCTTTGATAAGTCCTGAGGTTGACTATAATCATACCTACCCCCCCCCCCCCTAAAATGGACCAAGGAATTCAATGGTTCTATTGGTTTGTTTCTTAGACAGCAGGATGCCTAGCAACAGCTATTCTAATTGTTTATCTGCCTAGCAACACACATTTCCATGCTCCCCAGGATGATTATAATCATACCTACCCCCGCTAACATGGGCTCTAGGAATTTAATGGTTCTATTGGTTTGTTGCTAAGACAGCTAATTGCCTAGCAACAGCTATTCTAATTGTTTATCTGCCTAGTAACATACATTTACATGCTCCTCAGGATGATTATAAGCATACCTACCCCCCCCCCCCCCTTAAACTGAACCCAAGGAATTCAATGGTTCTATTGGTTTGTTGCTAAGATAGCTGGTTGCCAAGAAACAGCTACTTTGATTGTTTATCAGCCTAGCAACACTCATTTCCTTGGTTCTGAGGTTGATTATAACCATACCTATTACCCTAACATGGACCCTAAGAATTCGATGCTTCTATTGGTTTGTTGCTAAGACAGCTGGTTGCCTAGCAACAGCTATTCTTATTGTATTCTTATAGCAACAGCTATTTTTTAAAATTACAATCATACCTACCCACCCTTAATCTGGACCCAGGGAACTTCCATATTTGAAGTAATATCATCCTTCCCCCTGATAACCCCTCCCACCCTGTCTTGAATGTGTCCCCTTCACATATACCAGCCCTGTAAACATTATGTTCCTTCGAATGTAAGAATTGCGGTTGTTGACACATATAAAAATGCCTGAGGCAACAACCGCACTTCTTGTTTATCAAATACTGCAGTGCCATTGACTTAACGAAAGAGGGCCGTATTTCATGCCCCCCTCTCCGTGAAATAACCTGTGCTCATATTTCATCAAAATGGCTATTTTCAGCCCTCTACCCATTGGCCCTAAACATTTAATTTAATCGGAAAATGTAAAACAATAAACACAAAGGCACACTTGATTTCGGTCTGTTAAAAGATCATTCCACTTGTTGACCCTCTGATGCATTTCACTCATGAAATAACCCTGCGACAGACCAAAAACGTGTGCACCTTTATCTATATATTTTCTGACCAATTGTACATGCTTCACCATTCCAGATTAAGGCTGATCTTTTCTATATGATGAAGCAATGAATTTAAGCATTAACGATAATCAGTAGGTGTGGATGTATTATAGTGCTTGTACAACGAGCCAGGAGGCATTTGTAGTTTCAGTATGTTAATAGTTAAGTTTTGAAAATGAAGGACACTACAACCCAAAGTGAGAAACAGTGTTTATTGGGGGATCACTGTTATATGGCCGAACATTTTTGGGACTTTTTAAAGTGATTTGTTTTAAATCGATATTTTTCTAGATTAAAGCTATATTATGGTGAGGCAAAACAAGCTCCCACTGATGTTGGTAGCCTAATTAATTCTCTGACATCTGATGATATTTGTGTACCGTCTTAAACAATCTTTTTCTGAGCATGCACGATGTCACATTGCAGGGCTGTTAACAGCAAAGGGAAACCTTAACCTCTCAACAAACAAGCAATACACTTTAACTACACATAGACAAATATGGGTCGCAGCCTGGCACTGACCCTGTCACCAGAAGTGCTCACTTACCAAAGCCAAGCAGCTTAGTGAGGGTCTCTAGCTGGGGACTTTCCAGCCATTTTGGGTGAGCCCACACTCTTAATGAAGAACCAGCCTGACCCTAACTAAAGTCTTTGAGTTTAAGAGGTGAGTGCTTTTGGCAACACACACAGCGTCAGGCTAACACTTGTGTCTTGGTGCAGGGAATAGGCAGCTCTTGACAAGGGACATGCTTATTCCTGAAGTAGGTGCTGGCCTGCCGGGTAACATTTTCCCTTGTGACAGTCAACTAGGATCAATACTATAAACTTGCGTGCTTGTTTCTAACCATATCCCATTGATGTTTTTTTTCTGTAGTATGCTGTCTTTACTTGGCTATGTGGTAGAGGATGTCTAGCAGAGCTATGAGACTGAACACAGCAGTCACCAGGATAATACTAAAGACTCCTATTGACTCAGCATTCTGGGCCTCAGTTGGTGGAGTCTCCTCTAGCTCTGGTGCATCTGGAAAATGAACAAATAAGATTTTTAGGTGTCCTTATGACATTAAGTAAAAGAGGAATGCATTGTTATTGCTTATTGCAATGATGACTCACATTTACCCTGTTATGGTCACACAGTATTTTAAGGTTAGCACATACAAAACCTCAAGGCAAAATAAAAGTAACTAGATCCATGATAAAAGTGTATTTCGTATGTCAAATTTAGATTTTACACATTTTGTCAATGTACATATTTCTGTTGCCAACACGTCTTCACTATAAAATGATCTTCAAAAAGAATGTGCGAAGTGTATTTTATACAATTTACTATACCTTCACACTTGTTTATGGGCGGGTCCCATTGGCCATCAATGCTGCAGGTTGTGAGGTAGGATGTCTGATTAGTGGAGGTGAAGACACCTTCAGTACATGACACGTTAACCTCTGTGTTATAGATGCGCTTCTGGGTGTCAACTACCAGGTTCTCCCACACTGGTATGGCAGCACAGCGGATGTCTGAAAGGTCAATGTGTTGGAAGATCAGTTCATCATTATTATTATTATTATAAAAAGCAAAACCAAAATACCGTACAAGGGTTTGAGCTTTGGGTTTTAAATAAGCACCTGTTATGTATTTAACATCCACTGCTAAAGTTATAATAGGACCTCTAATAAGTGTCTTGTACAAGTACAGGGGTACATTTATGACCCCAGATGCCAGGGTGATAAAACACAACAGTATGGTAATATTTTACATTTATTTATGTTCCTGCATAAATAATTAACAAATGTCTTGACTGAATGAAATGAAATTTTTTACCTTTACAGTCCTGTGGTGTCTGGCTCCACTGCCCAGTCTCGGTGCATGTGATGGTGGTGTTACTGACTGTAACATGCCCCATCATGTAACCATGCAGACAGCTGTAGGTGACCACACTGCCATACATGGTGCTCAGACTGCTGGTACGGCTGTTCATGACAATTGGTGCTGGGGGACAGTGCACAGCTATAACCAAAGAAATAGCAGAAATCTGTCACAGGTGAATAACTAATAACAATGATTTACTCTATACATTGGCATTAATCAAGAAAGTCATTATCAATTTCGATATGAGTAAACTTTGCAAAAACCACTACTGGAAAAAATCTGATGATATCAAAGTTAAAAATGTTTATGATATAGGCCTTGCTCTCCAGTACTCAGGTCAGCTGAATTTCAATACGGGATAGTATTTAGTGCTTGTGAGGGGTTGTGTGGGGTGGGGGCCTTAACACTCTCTGCAACTGTGTACCTATACAATCCAGCAACATTTTTCTCTGTAATATTATGAAACGTACCCTTGCATCCCTCTTGTAAATATGGTCCTGCCCATATCCCGTCTGCTGCACAGCTAACTGACATCCTCATGGCTGTATTCGGAAACTGATGACCCTGGTCACAGGTGTAGTTGACTGTGCTTCCAAACACAGCTGTACCTCCTTCTCTGAGGGTGTTAGGGACATCTGGGATCTCTGGGCATCTGACAGCTGAAAGGTATGCATGACAGGACATACCATCTTTATCAACATAATTCTCTTTTCATGACAAGTGGGAAAAGTAGCTACACTGTAGAAATAGTATTGCCAATGTGTACCTTGTGAGGAGAATGATGTGCATCAATTTCTATTAGATTTAGTTCTATCGCGTTACGTTTCAGTTAATGTAGACCTTAATATCTCTTGGGGGGTTCACCAATACTTACGTCCACAATTCAGCAGTGTTCCATTCCAGGTTAGGTCTTTTCTGCATTCAACAGTCATTGAGGTGTCATTGTTTGTTGTAAAGTAACCATGGTCACACGTCTGGGTGACAGCACTGCCTATGCTGGCATTTATAGAACTGACATAGGAGTTCAGCTTTGTCTCTACCACTGGACAGGTATGGGCTGTAAAAGAAAACACAAGCCACTTTTAACAAAAGCGCAAAACAATTCTTTTAACAAGGTATGTAAACAGTTATCTATGGAAACCAGCTGGCCATATGTTACCTGCAATGAGAGATAAGCAACATGAGTTATTGAACTTGCAAATTGTGTGACAGTTGTTTTTCAACCATGCCAAAGCTTATAACATGAACTCACCCAGACATCCATCACTGATGTACTCCACATCAAACAGAGATCTCCACTCATGGCTGTGTTCCTTATTCCAGGCAGGCATATACCATTCCCCCTCCTCCTCACACATGAGGAGGGCATGAGTCGTTCCAGTGTTAAGCTTGTAGCTTCTCAGACACTTGAAATTCACTACAGTGTTGATAGTGGGGTTATCAGCCGTTGAATTCATGTCAACAAAGTTTCCCAACATTGGCAATTCACATGTGATCACTGAATATAGTTTTAAGAAAGGTAAAATTAATGTATACCATATTCCTAATGTGTTTGGTCCTATTATCTTTCCAAGTTTACGACCTCCATGGAGACTGATGGGACAGATATATCTTTACGTTTCATACAGTCATTCTCTTCTTGGTGGTTATTCCAGGTATGTTTTGTATTTATGTTTATTCTTTTGTAATTTAATTGCTGAAAATGTTCTCAACCGCTATCTTACACCATGCATGTATTTATCTGATTAGCATCTCTTGGTCATAACATTATCAGACTTATATCAATAAGAAAATTACAGCTGGTTCAATATGTCAGTAAATGAGATTCTACCATCACAGTCAGGAAGCTTATTCGACCATTTCCCAGTGTCGAGACAGGTCACAAGTTGTGTTGGGGTTCTCTGTGCGGAGAACCAGTATCCTGACACACATGTAAACAGTACCCTGGTACCATACACGGCCACGGTAGTGTTAGCTTCAGCCTTGTACACCTTCTGTACAGGGGGGCAGGTCACCTCTGTGAGGTATTAGACAATAATATACACATGTAAACAGTACCCTATACCATACACAGCCATCATAGTGTTAGTTGCTGCCTTGTATACTTTCTGTACACACTGAAAACCTCAATTGCCTTAAGGTCCTCAAAATTGACAACCTTAAGCCATCAAGG
Organism: Harmothoe impar; assembly: GCA_947462335.1. Taxonomy (NCBI): domain Eukaryota; kingdom Metazoa; phylum Annelida; class Polychaeta; order Phyllodocida; family Polynoidae; genus Harmothoe; species Harmothoe impar. The sequence goes on along the minus strand of OX381720.1, from coordinate 52,533,695 downwards.
TGAGGTATTTTATGTCCTCATCATGCTGAAGCAAGTCCATTAGACTCAAGGTATTCATCATGACAACATTGGGTCATCATTGGGACGTCATTCGGACAATATGAGACATATCCATACTTAGAGGTTATCATTGCTAATGACTTTGTGTCTTTAAATTGACAATATCTAAGATTACAACATCAGGTTGCATATGTAACAACCCAATGTAGACACAAACAATCTTATGGTCTTTATGGAAAGGCATACATCTCTTTGTAGTGGGGGTTTGCTCAACACCAACAACTACTGAAAGGCCTCATGTGACAAATCACAATGGATCAAAATAGTTTTAATTAAGAAGGGGTTGATCTAGTGATTTAGGTATAATGGCTCACCCATACAGGCTGGTAGGTGATCTGGCCGCCAGTCACCAGTACCAGTACAAGTTAGGTCATTAGTCTTGGTGCCATCTGGGTACCTGTAGCCCACCTCACAACTCACACTGACTGAGCTCCCAGAGTGTGTACTGCTGCTGCTGATGGTGGTGTGGTCATAGTAAGGCACTGGACTGCAATGTCCAGCTGGAAATCACATCATGCATAGTGTCATTACATAGGTTAACTATTTAACTACTTTATAAGCTGCAAAATGCTACACCAATTTATACAATTGACTTTACTAGGGGAATCCCTGATGCTTTTATTTTATGAAGTATACGCAGCTGCATTGGTTAAGTTTGATTTGAGTTCAACATTATTTTCTTACACAAAATAGGTCGAAATTGGGATAGTATGATACTTATACAGGCTTAAATGCTTCTGGGTTTATAGGTTCTAACAGCACAACAAACTTGCCTTCAGCCAACAACCTTTTGCACAGTTTAGAGACAATATACTACTATAATATAGACTAGAGACAAACTGACCTGAGCAGTCACTGATAGGAGGACTCAGGGATCCTGTGGATGTACACACAGACACAGAGTGTGTGAGACCATTCTCCAGCCTCTGGTTCTTGTCACATCTCATCTCTTTCCTGTCACCATAGACCAGGCCATCACCACAGCTAATAGCTAGAGGCAACAGACAAGTATTTACTGATTAATTTTATTGTAATCTATTGCCAAAAATAGAATTCTTAATCAGCACCATAGCTTGACAGATTCTAGTTACAAAAACTTTATTTCAGATTGGTGATTATACATATTGAGTTTCATTTCATTTTGAAGTAGGTGCCACATAGGCCTGTTGTTATTTTCCTTTCTTCCTAAACTAATTGATTCCTGCTGTCATTCTCCAATGACAAACCAAAGGTACTTACGAGAACAAGGCTCCAGTTGACTTGACCAGTCACCTGTCTCTAGACAGAGGACACTGTGGACACGGCTGCCATCCTTGTACTTGTAACCCACATGGCAGGTTAGTGTGACAGTGACACCAATGAACCTGTCCTCAGTGCTCAGACTCCATCCACTGTGTATGTCTATGGCAGGGCACTTGATAACTGTTGGTAAGAATATATATTTTGGGACATTAACTGCTATTATTGACTTCAATTTTACACATATTTTGGGGAGCACACAAGCTGTGTAAGATGAGGTGGATACCGCTTTGAAAAATTCCAAAAAAATAGTACACAAACTGGAGCACAATTTGGATTTACTACAACTACTACCCATGTAGAGCACATTAAACTTACTATTACAGTTGGTTATGTTGGGAGTCCAGGTTCCTTGGGGAGAACAGATGATCCTTTTACTTGTTGTCCCATCATCAAACGTGAAACCTTCATTACAGGTGTAGATGTAGCTGCTCGGTGATACCATCTGAACCAAGACATCCCTCACCACAGGGTTCTGGGGGCAGTCTGTGAAACATGAGTATAAACCATAGAGTTGGTCTACGGATTTTGTTTTCAAAAAATAGGTAAGGTAGGGTGATTTTAAAACAGAAATTCATGGCTGAAAATATGGTGAAAATATGGTGCGGGAAATCTGTAGATCAACTTTTTTTTTTTTTACCATCAAGGTGTGATGGGTATTACATAATACGGGCCGGCTGCCTCTGTAATCTACTCAGGATAATAAAAGGAATACTATACTATTTTGGTGTGGTCATAAACCTGTGTCTCATGCACTTGGGCCAATGTTTTTGTCTCTGACCGAGTACCTTCTCTAACCAGGTGCCGTCTCTGACTTTGTGCCGTCTCTGACCGGATCAGCAAAAAGGTGTTTTAAAAGAAATTATACTCATATTTATATAAGGATTTGTAAAAACTTCATGGCGGTTGCTATATAATCATAATTATAATTAGCCTCCTGCTGTTACTATTTTTGTCCTCATCATGCCAGACCAGTTAGAGACGGCACCCAGTCAGAGAAGGCACTGTGTCAGAGACAAAAACCTTGTCCTAAGTTCGTGAGACACAGCCATAACAGCACAGGTACGAAAAGTAATTGTCTCTACACTCCAAGTAAGCTTTCTCTGTAAAACAGATATTTCCATCATAATTCATTAACAGATACATCATCCTTTTCTGGATAAGGATTCATGAAAAAGAAAATCACCTTTTCCAGTTGTAGTTTTTGGTAAACCCGTGAGAAGTGTAGGTGTTGTAGCAGCCTGTGTAGTTGCAGGGATCTCAGCAGCATCATTGGTGCTGGCTTTGGTAGTGCCAGCGGCAGGAGGAGGCTCTGTAGCAGCTGCAGGTTGTGGTGTGGTGCTGGATGGGTACACCATGACAGTGGGTGTGGTGATGACTGCCTCAGGTGTAGTGGTGACAGCATCAGGTGTGGTGGTGTCAGCCTCAGGTGTGGTGGTGACAGCGTCAGGTGTGGTGGTGACAGCATCAGGTGTGGTGGCGACAGCATCAGGTGTGGTGGCGACAGCGTCAGGTGTGGTGGCGACAGCGTCAGGTGTGGTGGCGACAGCCTCAGGTGTGGTGGCGACAGCCTCAGGTGTGGTGGCGACAACATCAGGTGTGGTGGCGACAGCGTCAGGTGTGGTGGCGACAGCGTCAGGTGTGGTGGCGACAGCGTCAGGTGTGGTGGCGACAGCGTCAGGTGTGGTGGCGACAGCGTCAGGTGTGGTGGCGACAGCGTCAGGTGTGGTGGCGACAGCGTCAGGTGTGGTGGCGACAGCGTCAGGTGTGGTGGCGACAGTGTCAGGTGTGGTGGTGACAGCGTCAGGTGTGGTGGTGACAGCGTCAGGTGTGGTGGTGACAGCGTCAGGTGTGGTGGTGACAGCATCAGGTGTGGTGGTGACAGCCTCAGTTATGGTGGTAACAGCATCAGGTGTGGTGGTGACAGCACCAGGTGTGGTGGTGACAGCACCAGGTGTGGTGGCGACAGTATCAGGTGTGGTGGTGACAGCCTCAGGTGTGGTGGTGACAGCATCAGGTGTGGTGGTGACAGCATCAGGTGTGGTGGTGACAGCCTCAGGTTTAGTGGCGACAGCATCTGTTGAGACGGGTGAAGAAGCAGTAGATGTAGGCTGTGTCTCATGAGTTTGTAACAATTGAAACGTCTTTGACCGGGTGTAGTCTTTGACCGGTGTAGTCTTTGACCGGGTGTAGTCTTTGACCAGGCAGCTTTATAATTTAATTTTTAAATTCTTTTAAAATCTTTTGATATTTTACATATCTGTACAATGTAAAATAGCTTGTGCTAAATCTTATTGCCTACTACTTTGCACAGTGCAGCTGTTTAAATATGTGTATAGTGACGTCTTTGGCCTGCAGAGGGAAATGATAACATTATGCTCTACTATGCATAGTATGCTCAACATATATATAGGGTCAGATTTTTGAAAAATGTCACATTCTGGGGTCAAAAGTGAGTAACCATGAAAATTCTCAAAACTCAATTCATCTTTATGCAAGTTTCTTACATTGAAAGACATATATCTTGGGTGTCCAAAAACAATAATTGCATGGTTCTACCCCTACCGGTGCAGTTTTTATTGACCGGCGAACACATTATAGAGTAAAAGTGTTGGCAGTTACGCCCAAAACTATTACAACATGGTTATTATATCAAAGAAACACCACAGTGACTCCTAAATTCATTTACAAGTAGCCTTAGTATGTGTGAATAGGCATACCGAGTTTAAAAACGCGTGGCCATAAACTTTTTGTTTTGTCGCTCAGCAAACTTTGCGAAAATATTGAAAATGATGAAATATTTCCACTAAATCACCAACTTTAGTCTAATTTTCTCAAAACGGTCCTTTTTGCCATCAAAATCACTTTGTGTTATCTTCAACATGTGTACTTGCAATAGCAAGAATCATTTCACATACAAAGATACCTCTCTGGCATGGTGAGCTCGTAAAACCAGCTTATTTTTAGAGTAAAAGTGTTGGCAGTTACGTCATTGGTTATCACATGGCATAACCTCTGCTACATATCTCAAACACCTTCCACAGCTATCTATTCTATATTTCTATGTACAAAACAGGATGGATGTATATTTTAACCCTAAAACACACCAGTTATAACACATTTTATACCAAATGGTATTCCTCAAAATATGTCGAAATAAGGGAAAATTTAGGTAAAAATGTAAGGCCAGTCACTTTTAGGGGAAAAAAAGGAGTCGTGCAGTATGGGCAAAATGACTATTTGGGATGGTAGAAGTCCCATAGGGGCATTCTCTGTTAAAATATGGAGATGATTGACTGAGTGAAAGTAGTATATTTTACAAAATATAATAAAAGTGTCGGCAGTTACGGATTGTTAGTCAACCCTGACAAATTGAAAAATCAGCAGAATTTATATATTATTTGTTCAAGCTATTACAGCACATAGCCCCTGATCATGCTGTGCAGAGAAAATGTTTATACCATTAATATTAAGGTGTGTATGGCAATAAATACATTTCTGCGTAACTGCCGACACTTTTACCATGTGAATGACTGTTTTCTGCTGTATTTATCACAAGCATGTTCTTAGCATAAGTATAGCACACTAAAATGTTGTGGTCGTGTAAGTGCACTCACTCATTCAAACGACCTTTCAACGTCATCATGAAGACAGCTCACGACCTCTACACGCTAGTTAAAGCTAGATACCCTGAAGACGAGTTAGTATTACAGTATGTGCGTGAAAGAAAAGAGTCTGTCACATGCACTGTAAAAACTTTACAGTACATTTTCAATCATTTCAAACAGACTTTAGAGCATAGGAAATTATAATCATAATTTAATTATATATAACAAAATTAATTTATGTTTGCTATAAATGTGTATCAACATATGGGTGCACTATTTCCCCTCTTTTCTTACTATATACGCCTCATTTCTGTCATTTTAACACTGCCTGGTCAAAGACTACACCCGGTCAAAGACTACACCGGTCAAAGACTACACCCCGTCAAAGACGTTTCAACTGTCACAAACTCATGAGACACAGCCTGTAGTATGTGCCGCTGTTGGAGAGAAATACTCATAATAACATATACCTGGGGTTGGACACTTGAATTCATAGCTAGTTACACAAAATGATCCCTCAAGGTGGTTTTTCTGGAAGAATAACATTTAAACTGGACTTCTATGCACCGAGTGAGTGGGAAAGCTACAGATTCAAATGACTGAACCTTTTTAGTAAAACTAGCTGTATGTGCATTTGCGTATGTACCAACAACTTGTGTACGCCATAACCAATTTATTGAATAAGGTACTGTTAATCTAGTCTGATGATAGGGGGCCTAGCGGAAGAAAGGCAATGCGCCTAAGCTAGGATGATGCATCTACTTTTGTATTTGTTATCTTTTACCCAATAAAACACTTTAAAAAAGACAAGGTAGTTGTTTGACTTTTGGTACCCTGTATGCAACTTAACAAAATGCAAGTCATGATGCTCGTCAATTTGTCACCCAATCATATTTGATGTAATTTTTATACACACACGTTAATCAGGTCATCACGTGAAAAAAAACTTTCTCATAGGGAATTGGTAATGTCTATACAAAAACAAAGTGAATCACATTGCTACCATGAAAGAAATAGCATCAACCAATGTCTTATGACTGATAGCTTACTGCAGAATGCGGTGTTTGGCAAATAAGACCTTGGAGAATTCCCAGTGGAAAGGAACATATCATATCTAAATCTGATGTGCATGTTGACAAGATAAGGGTCCAGTGACCATTACCTCAGCTCAAACAGAGATGAGAGTCTAACCGATAATAAATTGTCAATATGTTCTTTCTCATTATAAAAGCAGTTCTGCCATAAGAAACACACTATAGTTAGCTGAGAGAACAAAAGATACATCCTGGTTTTATACTACATACAGAGCTGTATATATAAATGTGGTTTAATGCATATCAAACTTGTCAAGCAATGTTAAAAGGGTGTAACGTACACTGTGTGGGGTTGGCTGTAGTGGGCAGGTGAGTCAAGGCAGGGTCATCAGGTGATGCAGCTACCGTGGTTGTCTCAGCAGTCAACATACCTGAAACATGTGTAATAGGGATGTCATTGACATCCAATTTATGTCGATGACGATTATTGACATATGGTTTCCGATATATCAATGTATTGCAATATGATATTCAAACTGTCAAGTCCATCTGAAACACTATGCATGGCCTTGATAAGTTGGGGAAAGTAACAAAAACAAAGGTTAATGGTAGCTGAACACCAGCACTATCATTACCACCGGAAATGTTCAAAAAACGCAAAACTACTGTGAAGTAGGAATCTGAAGGTAGGCCGGGAGAAAGGATGAATACCCCAACTGGAAGCTCAACTGTTTGATATAATACAGTATGTCTATTAACCCCCCTCCCTCCCTTACTAAACATTAGAGATCACCCTTTGGCTGTGTCTCACGACCTTGAGCCAATGTTTTTGTCTCTGACCGGGTGCCATCTCTGACCAGGTGCCGTCTCTGACCGGGTGCCGTCTCTGACCTGGTGTCAGAAAAACGTGTTTTTTAAATGTTAACCTATACTCATATATATAAGGATATGTAAAAACGTTATGGCAGCTCATATGTAATTATTATTAGCCTCCTGCTGTTGGTAGAACATAACTAAACTCCCAAAGTGACATCCGGTCAGAGACGGCACCTGGTAAGAGACGGCACCTGGTCAGAGACGGCACCTTGTCAGAGACAAAAACATTGGCTCAAGGTCGTGAGACACAGCCCTTTAGTGTACACTGGATGCAAACACATGTATTATGGTAGCATGATACAAGGGCATATCCAGTTTTTCCCACTTGAAGAGAAAGATTTCTTATGAAAAATATTGACATGATTATATTGACATATCAAAAATGTCAATATATTATATTGAAATGATGACATAATAGTTATATGTCAATATAGCGAATGTCAATGACATCCCTAATGTGTACACGTATGTATGGACATACATTTATTATGAAGCATCCCCTTGGCGACTGAGGGATGCTTAAGCATAGTGGTTTCTTAAAAAGCATCCATTGGGGATACAGGGGAGTCTGCGGTTGAGGCATAAGATATCCCCAAAAATGTTATGCTTGAAGAATAAGAAATTGTGATAATATGGTGCCCCAAACCACTATGGCTGTGTCTCACCACCTTGGGCCAATGTTTTCGTCTCTGACCGGGTGCCATCTCTGACTGGGTGCCATCTTTGACCAGGTGCCATCTCTGACCGGCTTGAATGGAAATAGTTTATTTAGGGCAGATGTAGATAGAATTTGGCTGAAAAGGTTAATCGATGTTATAACTTGTTGAATTAGTAATAAGTTGCCCATTTTTATCATCATCTGCCCTAAATAAACCGTTTTTATTCTGGCCGGTCAGAGGTGGCACCCGGTCAGAGATGGCACCCTGTCAGACATGGCACCCAGTCAGAGATGGCACCTGTTCAGAGATGGCACCCGGTCAGAGATGGCACCCGGTCAGGGAGATGACATTGGCTCAAGTTGGTGAGACACAGCCCTATACAACCCAAGACAAGGTTAATGATACTCACACAGGGCATTGCTGACCTTGGAATCACATCTTCCTGAGAGCCAGACTGCTCTCAGGGCGTCAACAAGTCCACAGGTGTCATGAGTTCTAGGATAGCCTTCCCCCCATGGGCTATGCATGGTACTCCTCTCAGTTGATATCCACCTCCAGGGCGAGGACGAGGAATACGTCCTCAGCCCGATGTGCATTTTACTACAGAAGGGGAAATAAACATTATTTCATGGTGAGAAATAACGTTACTATGCTTAACTATGCTTAAGGTCTGCAAAGTGTTTTAATGCATCATAACCTTGGTCATTATGATGCATGTAGTACTGGTAATGTCCAGATAGAGTAATATATACAGAAATTGATTTTAACATTGCACTTACGTCACATCAAGGTAGCCAAGTACTTTTCTCAAGGAGGAGTTGGTTGTGAATTCAGTCCAGTCAAGCTCTTGTGTGAATTCAGCTAATCCATAACCGTCACCCAGTTTGTGACAAACTGTCCGTGCCTGTTTGTGTGTAAATTGACCATACACTTCACAGTACTGGTGTCCTGATGTAACAGGTGGTGACAGCAAACAGGGGGTGCCTAGATCAAAATAAACAGATTTTAGATATGCACACTTATACCTGCTGTCAAAAGAGCATACACCTGTGTATGATGGAAATTGTTTTATTGAAATTAAAACAAGTACCCCCACTAGCCCATTAAGAGCTGCATTATTTACAGTCAATCAGCAGTCTTTGTGAAAATCTGCAGGACAGTGGCAATGTCCTCCTAAAATACCACCAGTCCAGCAGCTTAACAAGTGTTGCAGGACTAAATGTCCAGTCACATGCTTTGATGAACTAAAATGATTTGGCTGGTTTTCTAAACCTGAAATATGTTTGCCAATATACTGTATAAAACAAGGTATTTATCCCGATTTGGCGATAAATTATTACAAATATAATGTACAATGATTTTTTCTAGTTAAAATGCATAATTTATCCGATATCCTTTGTATATACTTGAAAAAAAACTTTACTGATTCAAAAGAACGAAATAAACCACTGTAGAATATTGGCATGTTTATTCCAATGGCAAAATATAGGGTCCCAGAAAATGAGGGCGTAATTTTGCAAGCCGTAGGCATATCCAAGTCAGCCCTCGCATACGACTGGCGCAACCTCACACTAATTTACCCAGGGCTGTATTTGATTAGCGAACATAACAGTGCACTCACCTGGTGTTCTCTCACAGACTGTGCCTCTAACCCACTGCTGTGATGTACACACTACCTCCATGGATGGTGGGCTACTGCCCGCCACCCCAAGCACACAGTTAATACCAGTGTGAGGCTCACCAGAGGGGGTCTGGGCCAACTTGGTGCTATCTAAGATGTCTGTGTATCCAGAAAGGGAGTTCTTCCAAGCTATTCTCATCCAATAGTTACCAAATCTGTGAACAGAAGATGTCAAATACTGTCATTACTTGGAAGAATTTTGGAAGAAAGTTATTTGTTGGTTGGTAGATTGAGGAGGGGGGGAGACAAAATATGTTTGGACCCCTTGAGACAGAGGGGGGTTAAACCAGAAGGCCAAATTTTGTCCCATATTGAGGGGACCAGTGGCCAAAATTAATTCATCCTATCTTAGGGGAAGTGAAAATTGGTGTCAGGAACAAGAAAAATATTTTGTGGCCAAATCCACCCCCTGTTTGTTTAGCTACTGACCCAGATATTTACCCAAATCCTTGACTACGGGCATTCCCAACTGCTATTACTAGAAAGAACTGGGGATTTTCATGTCATATCATATTAGGCCCAAATCTACTATGGTGACGGTAAAATGTGGGTATTTTAGAATTCGGGCTGAAAGAAATATATTTTATCTTTAATCTGTGAAAAAGAATATGATAATTGGAGCATTCTTTCTCCCAGAAAAAGAGATTTTTGTATTTTTCAAAATAATGCCAAATGGCATCACCCATATTTGGGTGGATGATGCCAATAGGCATCACCCGTTTTTGGGTGGATGATACCTATTGGCACCACCTGTAGCTAAAGAGTTAAAAATGACTGCTCTCTAAGAAACATTATCACACTTGTTCCCTTACGCTGATTGATGTGACGCTGAGGCTGCATTAAACTCGTCCCACTCATGTTCATCAGAGAAGTACACCAACATGTAGCCCAGGGTGGCACACAGGGTGGAGGCTTGTTTTAGTGTAGTCTGAGCTCCGTCCCCTGAGGTGATGCAGTAGTCTTTGCCTGATGCCTTGAAGGATGCTGCACATTCTACAAAAATCACATACTGTACTGTGAGGAAACAGGGGGAACAGTTTATCATGCCTTTCATTAAATTTATGTCAGTGTTTAATAATACTGGAAATATAATATATTCAGAAATGACTAAGTGTTTAATGCCAAACTGTCGAAAGTTTCTAGCACATGCAATATCAGTGTACTTACCTGCAGGGGTTTTAGTTGCTACTGCAGATACCGGCCCCCGGTCACCTGTATTAGCAGAAATTGACCCTTCAACCTCGCATACATAGAGAAAGGAAAAAGCGTCAAAAGGGAGTCCATGTTGCCTCTAGAATGACTCTGCTGTCTAGGGGACTCCAGGTCGCCTAAGGGAGCCTCTAGAGGTGACTCTCTGACTGACCTGAGGGGATCCCCTGAGGGAGTCATATGACCCAGAGAGCTATGTGACTCTCCCAGGTGACTCCCTTAGATCAATTAGAGAGTCACCTAGCGGAGTCATTCTGGAGGCAACCTGGACTCCCTTTTGACGCTGTTTCTTCTCTCTGTGTAGGGTAAATTCATCACTCTCAACCGGTCTGGTCCATGTTTTTATGAGCTACCTTTAAGGTCTAATTATAATTGCTCAGAGAGCATTTTGTCCATAACCTTCAGAAATATGCTAAACTTAGCAACTGCTCTGGAAAATAACACTCATGATAACATACAAGGATTTTTTATTAGTCTATAGTTTTCTAATTCCATGATTCGTCAGAGCATTCAGAATAGAGGTGTCACCCTAAGTTAGCCAAAATTCACCTTGAGTCAGCCATCTGACAGCTAACAAAGACATGTGAAATGAAGCAGTTATTTCGAGAGCATGATCAAAGCAGATGCCCCGTTTCGATGCCACCCTTCGCCATCCTGTCAGGGGCTGGCATCTCCCTAAACCACCTCCCTGACTGTAGCCTTGATGCCTGCCTCCTCGAGCACTGCCTGAACCCCTGCTTGCCTGATACCTATGTGCTATGGTGCCACTTGTGCCCAGATACATATTCGATAAATGAGTGTCACCTCCCACAAAGGCTTTGCAGCCAAACTCACGTACCCTCATCTCATAGTCATGCTCCACATAGGCATCAGTAGCATAAATGCCCGTAGAAGCCATCCATGAAATATTTGAAATATGCTGAAGTAAGCCGGTAATGTTAAACCCCCTGCTTGATAAATCCTCCATCAATGTGGTAAGCAGATAGATCAACTTCTCAGCACCATCCACCTGAAGGGGCCTCTCAGCAGCAGGAAGGAAACTTACTCAGGTTCTGAATAGGCCTTCCTCCCAAATCGTCAATACTAGCATCTAGTTCTGCGCCATCCTTGACAACGGCATCACCGCCATCCTCGCCATCCTCGCCGCCATCCCCCGGATCAGGGACTCTCTGCGGGGCTTCCTCTGGTAAGGGTCCCGGGGCCGGGGACCTGAAGTTGAAGGTCGGTCGGCCCACCTGGGGCTGGGCGCCATCTTGCTTCTCCGAAATGCACACCATGAGTCATGCTCTCCATCTTTGCCATCCTGGTATTTAAATCCAAGGACAGCTTGTTGAACTCTTTGAGGACGCCAGATAGATCTTCCAACTCATGGAGAGATTGATCTAGATCAGTTTTCACCTGGGACTTTGTAGAAGCCCCACCTGACGCTGCTGGTGGAGCACCCCCACTCCCCAACTGAGACTCCCTCCGGTACTCCTCCCAATCACTCTTCCGCCTCTCCTTCTGCTCCATGTACTCTTTGTCGTCCTTACGTTAGGACAATCTGTCCTACGACCATCGTACTCCTCTTCACACCCCTCACAGAATTTGGGCATCATGGCGACGAAAAAATGAGTATCGTACACGTCGGTTGGGAGTCCCTAACTGGCCAACTGGAGGAGGGGTTGGGGCCAGCCTGGGTTCCCCTAGCATGAATAGGACATACTAACACTTGCCGCCACTGCGACTAATATATTCTGTTATCTGGTGTATAACACACTCATATATATATAAATAGATAAATAAATAAATAAATATATATATATATATGGTATATATATATATATATATATATATATATATATATATATAAAGATAGATAGATAGATAGATAGATAGATATAAACATGTTACAACTCACAGTAGAGAGGCAAATGATGAATCAGTACCGTAATGAATGTGTGAGCAATGAGAATTAAACATAATTTTATAGACATGCTGTACTAGGATTAGTAGAAAGTTCTATTGAATGTATCCCCTATTGAATGTATCAGGGGCTCTTCCCTGACACCCTCTTTTTCCCCTTCTTTTGCTTTTCGCCCTTGCCCTCTATACACTACACAGTTAAGCCTGTTAGCCATAATCCTGTAGCGGGGGGGGGGGTGTTCAAGAAGATTGGGAGTCACAAGGATGGGAGGGGGAGGGGGGTTCTAAGGGGGAAAATTCCGGATGAGAGAATTGCGGTTGGATTCCAGAGAAGAGAAGGCCATGGCTGACTTGGATGAATTGGCTGACTTAAGTTAAGAGGAAATTGGTATACATTACAAAATCAGTCCTAAAGGAAACTATTTTTATGCAAGGAAGTCATGATTTGTGTAATTAGGTCATAAATCCTGTTCTTGACACCAATCTATATCATAAATAATTTGAATCAACCACCAAAGAGTATGAGCAGTGGAGACATTTTAATTCCCTGTCTGTCAAAACAGGTCAAGGCTGTGTCTCATGAGATTGGGCTAATGTAAACTTCTTTGACCAGGTGCCATCTTTGGTTGGGTGCCGTCTTTGACCTCCTAACAGAAAACAGTTTATTTAGGGCAGGTAAAGTTATATATGGAGATGTGACCACTGCCAATTTCTTTATTTCATGCCTTACATATCAACGAAAAGATGGCACCGTTCAAAGATGGTACTCAGTCAAAGATATTCACATTGGCCTGATCTCATCAAACAGAGGCACTTCTAACTGATGTTACAGTATGAAAAAAGAAGGATAAGTAGTATAGTATGTATCGGAACGGGACTATAGTTAAGTACTGTTTATTACTCAATCGACATGCAGCCAATCAGAGGCCTCCATTTGGTCACGTGACCGGAAGTGACCTACTTAGGGGATTAGTGGTGACGTCACGTGACCTAGTTAGCCAATCAGAGGCCTCCATTTGGTCACGTGACCGGAAGTGACCTACTTAGGGGATTAGTGGTGCATTCTGGGTAACCCTGCAGCCAATCAGAGGCCTCCATTGGGTGACCGGAAGTGACCTACTTAGGGGATGGTGCATTCTGGGTAACCTACTGACCTACTTAGGGGACCGGAAGTGACGTCATATGACCTAATTTAGGATCACGTGATCGGAAGTGACCTGATGAGTCACGTGACCGGAAGTGACGTCACACGACTTAAGTTTGCCAGTTTCCTGGTAGACGTCATCCATTCGTAAGGAAAGTGACCTTTCTCTTCGTTCCTGGTGAAAGCTCGCAAATAGGTCGCGTAGTTGTAACCGGGTGCCAAATAGTTGACTACGTCCAAGAAAACCGTGTGCTGTGTGTAAACCGCCAAGTATTGATTGCTTCTCTTTATGACGCTGAATTCTTGGTTTCTTCGGTCTCCGGAGGCGAAGAACGAGTGAAGGCGTATTTTGATCAGGTTCAAGTCGTAACGCCCCGAGTTGAAGCCCACCACTGGAGCTTGACGGATGTATCTCAGAAGACGCTTCTTCAGTTGAACTAACGGGTGTCTGGTCTGAGCCGCAGCGAAGCCGCCTGGAGAAGGGGTGGTGAACGTCGCCTCCTCCAGCAGGAGAGCTTCACCTATCGCCGCATCTAACTTCGCTAACGTCGGTCGGTAAAGTTCTAGCACAGCTTCCCCGATCGCTTTGGCGTTCTCGTTTATGTGATTTAAAACTCGGTCCAACAAGGGGTCGGAATCTGCGTCGGACGCTCTGACGAAGCAGACGGGCCCCTCCCACCCCGGAAAGTCGGATGCGACGCTAGCCGACAAAGGGACGTGATCCCACAGCAGGGACACGTGCTCCGTCGGCGGTTCTTTGCACGGTCTGAAGAAAGCCTCGAAATCGAAGGCGATCTTGTAAGGGTAGATTCCGGAATGTCCGTCGGGGGGAAAAATGGAGAAGTCTGCTAGCGCTTCGAAAATCGTTCTCGAATTTTGGTAGATGCCACCTACGTAGCGCAACTTGACTTGTCGGCAAGAGGAAAGCTGGTTCCTGTGTCGCTTCAGCAAGAACTCGGTGGTGAACGCCGCCTTACACTTGCAACATTCGTATATGCCCGCGTACGCGTTGAAGTCCGTGACGAGAGAGACGTGCAAACCGCCTTTCGCCGTCAGGTGTAGGTTGACTTTACCTCGGGCGGCCACAGTTCTGGAAGGCGGTCTGATCAGAGTAACGCGTCTTCTCAACTTCCGCCCCGGCACTTGACGCGACGCGGTGTAAACCGCTATTTGTACGTCAAACAAGTTCTCTAACGCGGGTAAGTCGCGGATGTTCAGACCCGGAAAGGATTCAGGTGTGGCAGCGGGACAGAACTGACGTAACAAATCTGAAGCGCGCTTGCTGGTGTTGTATAAGTGAAAGGAAATGCAGCGGAAGATGCAGAGGTTGTCCTTGTTGGGAAAATCTAACACGCCGCTTCTCTTTCCAACTCGACCGGCCTGAGTGATCCTACCGCCTATGGGGAATTCCCCCGGTCCCATGTAAACGCAGATGTTCAAATTGGTAGGAAAAAGAACGTGCCACTTGGTGTCAGCGTCGCAAAGTTTCCGTACCTCCTCGCAAGCGACGGTGTTTTGCATCTTTGAGAGGAGCTCTTCCAAAGTTTCTGAATTAGTTACAGTAGGGAGCGGTTGTATGAGAGTTGCGTTGTTCTGGGAGGCGTGGAAGTAGCGCAGTTTGCTCTTGTCTTCTCTGTGTTGTAACAGTAAGCCTACCGAGAAACCCACTTTGTATCTGAATCTTTGTGTCAAGTGAATGCGACGCATAGTATCTACAGCGTCACTCAACTCGCCGGTTGGTAGCCTGAAGTTTGTTACACTCACGCGAGTCCCGTGCATCCTGACGCCCGTTTGTATCGCAGGCCAATTCGCCGTGAACGTTTCCTCCCCGTTCGGTACAGCACATATGCGCGGAGGGACGGTCACCCCGTCCAGAGATTCGCGTCGACAAGCGCTCTTTCGGCAATCCCCTTCGCCGCATAGAGGGCAAAACTTAGCTACTACTCTACAATTTTCTACGTGTCTCTCGTGGTTGTACGCTCTTTTAAACATTTTGAAACACTTTTCGCATACGTACTGTGTCATGTTTTTTTTCACTCGGTTACCAACTACTTAGCCGTCTAACTATCTATCTATCTATCTAGCCATCTATCAATCTGTCGTCTATGTAACTATCTTTCTGTCTGCTGTCTGTGTATCCGTCTGTCTGTCTGTCTGTCTGTCTCATACAGCGTACGTCAAACGCTGTGTGTGTGTGCGCGCGTGAGCGTTGAGCGTCTCTCATTCCGAATCTATGCCGAGATATTTCAGAATGATCTCTGTTTTGTCATCAAACTCTTTGAGCGCTCTGGCGGACAGCGTCACCCCCTGCTGTGTGGGTTTTTTGTCAGGACCTTCGTACTTGCGCACGTGGACGAGGTTCTTACCGCTGTAGTAGCTCACAGCTGCGTACACTTCGCCCGCCTCATCCAGCACTGCGAACCAGGGGGTGTGATTAGGTTTTCCTTGCGCGGCCGCTGTGTCGCGTATGCGCACCACTGCGCGGATATCGGCGATGCGTGCTATGAGCTCGCGCAGCGCGTCGGCCGTGAAGTGCACTCGCTTGCTTCTGGTCAGAGACGCCTCTTTCACCTGGCCGTCTTTTGTGTAGCGCGGCCTCCTAGACAGTCTAGCCACGTCCTCCCAGATCTCCAGCGTCAAAGCTCCGTCTAAGCAGAACTCTAACCCGAGTGTTTTCTCTGCTTCTTCTCGTCCATCTCCTTCTTTTTCTTGTATTTTTCTCTTCTTAGTGGGCCTTGTTGTTCTGGAACTCACCTTAGAACGTTTCACACCCGCAGGATGAGTAACACCATCAGCGTGAGCTGAATCAGCAGCAGAACCGATAGCAGGAGCAGCGTCAGCGCTGGTGGTATCGGAGGTCTCGTTGTTGGAACAGCGCAGCCACACGCCGTCCGTGCTGTGTGTAGCGGTAGAAGATGAAGCGCCGCCGCCGCCCTCGTAAGGTGGCGGTGAGGGCAGACGCCACGGACCGGATGGGGGGGCGCTAGCAGTGGAGGAAGTGAGGTCGAAAGGTCGAAGAGGGAAGCCGAAAAACGTACCGCTCACCCCTTGCCCTTCGGGTTCTTCGTACGCCTCGTCGTCAGCGTCGTTCTCTGTCTCACCCTGTTGCTGCTCCTCCTCCTCCTCTTCTTCTCGGTTCAGGGGCTGAGTGTCCGAATAGCTGTAACTCTCAGCGCGAGCGGCGTCGAGGGCGTCCGTCGATGTAGTGGTGGAGGAGAGGGGCTGTGCAACGTGCGGCAGGTCATCAAAGTCATCAACAGTAGTGGGGAGGTAAAAACCCGGTTGCCAGTACTGCGCTGTGCCAGGAGCGTTGTCGTCAGTAGTAGTAGCAGTAGCAGCAGGTGCAGCAGAAGCAGCCGCAGCAGCAGCCGCAGCAGACGCAACAGTAGCAGGCGCAGCAGCAGCCTCAGCAGGCGCAGCCGTAGCAGGCGCAGCAGTAGCAGGCGCAGCAGCAGCAGCAGCAGCAGCAGCAGCGGCAGGCGGGACGGCGGTAGCAGCAGCAGCGCGCTTAGCAGCAACGTGTACCGTCGCGAGTGTAACAACGTCGCTAGCACGACGACTGCTACCAGTAGTACTACTAGTACTACTACCACTACTACTACTACTGCTACTACTAGTGCTACTGCTACTACTACTACTACTACTGCCGCGAGCGCTCGCTACAGCAGGAGGGTGATAAGACCAACCGGCTGCGGCGGTAGTCTCATGTTCAGTAGCAAGAGCAGGCACTGACGCTAAACGAACGCTGTTCCGCGTAGTCTTCTTGTTCTTGAACGCCGCTAGCTGTTGTCTTTTGCTCATGGTGGTGACTGTAGAGAGCAGCAAAAAAGAATGAGTGAGTGAATGGAAGTTTCCAAGCCCCTTATATACGCCTTCTCGCTTCTAGAGCTAAGCTACTTACCGACCCTGTTCAGCTGCCGCCGGCTGGCCGGCGGCCATTCACAAAGAGAAACAAAAAGACATAAGGCATGACGTTTTCAGCTGGATCCCTTTCCCCCCCCCTCTTTTGAGAGATCGACTGTGATGATGAGCTAAGCCGCTTACCACCCTGTTCAGCAATTCAACGCGCATTAGCTGTATAAAGGGTTAAGCGGTTGCTGCCTGCCGTCGACTGACCGGCGGCGGCCATTCACAAAGACATAAGGTATGACGTTTTCAGCTGGATCCCTTTTTGAGGGATCCACTGTGGTGAGCTAAGCCGCTTACCACCCTGTTCAGCCATTCAGCGCGCGTTAGCTGTATAAAGGATTAACGGTAACGGTGATGAGCTTACAGTGTGTATACAAAAAAAAACTACAGGAGGCGTGTGGCGTGAAGCAGGACCCCCCTAAGACGAACGTGTCTGTCTGTGAGTAGAGGCGTGTGCATGTGGTGAGCGACTTAAGTGTAAGACAAAAATCGCCACCTCCTGCCGTGGTGAGTAGACCGGGCCGGCCAGGCGGGCGGGCGGCCGGCTAGTTCAATAGGGAGGGGTGACAGCTGCCTAAGGCTGTGCATGAAAAAAAATCCGATTTTCACCTGACCTCTGACGTTTGTTACAATGAATGTCAGAGGGAGGGAGACGTCCTCGGGTAGGGGGTAGGAGGTATTAAGGCTATGAGTGAGGAAAAAACACCGTTTTCAGCTGGTCTCCACGGATAGCGATGCCACACCCCCTCGTCATCTAAGCTCTTAAGGAGCGGAGCGGCTGAAAAAGCGTCATGCGGACAGGGCGCTAGACAGCTGGAGCGCTGTTGGAAATGGGATTAAACTCCCTCTGTATAAAAAGCTCTCATTTCTGTTGGAAAAAAAACATATCGCCTCTGACCCCAGTAACGGCTACTACCACCACCACCGCCACCACCACCACCGCCGCCGCCGCCGCCGCCGCCGCTGCCGCCGCCGCCAAGACGAGACGAGATGGCTCAAGCTATTCCACTTTCAAGCTCGCCTTCACCGCCCGGTGCGCCTGAAAAAAAGTTAATGCGGCTTGACGACGTGAGACGCGGCGCGAGGCAGCAGACCGATGATGGGGAGACCCGACAGGTAGGACAGCGGCGTTTAGCCTATAGCGACGCCTTGCTTCGTCAACTAGGTAAAGAGTTGAGCGGCTGTTGGAGAGAGTTGGGCAGTAGCTTAAAAGTCAGCGCCGCCCGTATGGATGCTCTAGTAGAGCGCAGTGTCAAGACACCGGAGGAGCTGTGTACGGCAATGTTCCGAGTGTGGTGGGGTGAAACCCCGCATCGTCATAGATGGGGCGAGCTCGGTCGCGTCTTCACCCGCATTAGACGCATGGAACTGTTGGCTCAGTGGATGGCCCTTCTCCACAGACAGGGGTTGGATTTCGAAAACCCCGACTCGTGCGCGATGCATAAGCACTTGGGCACCCTCGGCAGACGTCTGGGTAGCAGGTGGAAAGAGGTGGGGGACCATTTAAAATTGTCGCCTGAGAGGTTAGATAAGATCGCTGAAGAATGCGAATACGGAGGAAGTCCCGCTGAGTGGGCCTTCCGAGTGTTGAAAATGTGGCAAGATGAAGCTGACGGCGCCGGCGGTACGCCTTTTGAACTCCTTCGAGTGTTGACTGAGGACATGGGAAAGTTTGGCCTCGGCATCGCGATATTACTTGACTTTATCAAGCAAGAAACAACGAGAACGACGGACATGTGAATTGTTGTGTTTTATTTTCATACGTCTTCTTTATTAGTAAGTAAAAAAAAAAAAAAAAAAAAAAAATATATATATATATATCATAACAATTAAGACGCGCGATCTCTTAAAGTGTCACTTCCTCCAGTCGCAGCTGATCACCTCATCGCAGCACGTGATAAACAAAAAAAAAACACGAAGAGACACGCTTCTTCCTCTCGAGAGGAAGAAGCGTGTCTCTCGATTGAAAATCTTTTTCTTTCTTAAAAGAGACAAACGCGCCCCTTAGAGTGCCCCCCCCCCCTAGAGTGCCCCCCTCCCCCCCCTCCCCCCCTCCCCCACTCGCCCAATGCATCCTAAAAGCGCCCCCCTCCCCATGCATGTTAAAAGGGCCCCCCTCCCCCCCTCCCCTCCCCTCCTTCCCCTCCTTCCCCCTTATACACTCTAAAGAACGCTTCTAACTAGTTCAATAAGTCACTTCCAGTCGCTCGTAAAACAATAAAAAATGAAAAAAAAACTTATATCGTGGTGTTTTTTATTAGTTTACCAAAAAAAAATAAGAGACTCGCCTCCTCCTCCAAAAAAAAAAGATATCACATTTTAAAGCCCGTGACCCCTTAAAGACGCTCATCTCTTCATTAAGTCGCGTGACGTCACTTCTTCTTCTTCTTCTTCTTCTTCCGGTCACGTGATCAATCAGGTCACTTCCGGTCACGTGATCCTCAATGAGGTCACTTCCGGTTGGCCATTAGGTCATGTGACGTCACTTCCGGTCCCCTAAGTAGGTCAGTAGGTTACCCAGAATGCACCATCCCCTAAGTAGGTCACTTCCGGTCACCCAATGGAGGCCTCTGATTGGCTGCAGGGTTACCCAGAATGCACCGCTAATCCCCTAAGTAGGTCACTTCCGGTCACGTGACCCAATGGCGGCCTCTGATTGGCTAACTAGGTCACGTGACGTCACCACTAATCCCCTAAGTAGGTCACTTCCGGTCACGTGACCAAATGGAGGCCTCTGATTGGCTGCATGTCGATTGAGTAATAAACAGTACTTAACTATAGTCCCGTTCCGATACATACTATACTACTAGGATAATATAAAATGCCACATGCAGCTTATACTTCCAAAGCACTTCAATCCTTAAGTGGGAGATAATGTTTACCAGATTCATAGTAAACCAGTATTTTCATGTCAAAAGTGATTTACTCAAGGCAAGTAGTTCATCTAAAGTGTATATATCATATAAAAATGAATAAATATTCATAAACTCTAGGGAATATAAATTATTAAAGTATTTATGATCGGCACTTCCTGAGGAGCACCCCATATACTGCGAATCTTTTTCCAAATATAATATCAAACTAAACAAACCACTTTGGCAGTATCAGGTCATGGGCCTTCTTGCATACTTTTCACCGTATAATTGAAAAAATATTTACTTACTTATTACTTTGTTTAAGATTCATTTAGTTGACTACTTACAGATTCTCCTTTTTTCATCAGTGCAGGAGAAACCCACGAGTTCGTCCCTGTATGCGTAGGCACACAGTTCGCTACCAGGTTGGTTTACCCGCCAGGCAGTCAGGGCATATGAGGTGGAGCTTCCGTCTTCATTCTCCCATGGGGCACTTTCAGATGTTCTGGTCATTCCAATCCAAATCCTTTTATCCCTAAATTTAAAAGAGGAGTTTTTAGGCTACAGCAGTCGAAAATGAAAACTATGGTTCAATAATGCTGCTGTGTCATGGTCAAAGTATTATGGTCCATTAAAGTTGCTCAGATAATATTGATTAATCTGATTTTACCATGAAAGCTAAACTTGAGTATGCGGATTAATGCCCCAGAAAATCCCGCTCACAGCAATATCTGCTTATCTCACCAGGAGCTACTATGTGAATTCAATGTTTTAAGTTGACATGGATCCACTTACTCCATAAAGTCAGACAGCCACTCTAACTGTGCAGCAGAATGTATGGAGGGCAGCGTGCATGCCTCCCGTGCCGTAGCATAGTTTGTCCATCCATCTGCCATCTCATAACAACGCCCATCGTACACGTCCATGTTAGCCCCACTGCAACCTTCTACTTCTTGTGCTGAAGAACATGATATTAACCTCAGTATATCATTTTAGGTAAAGTTACGAGCCGGCTGAGAAGGGGTGGAGGGAAGCGGTGGGGTATCACAGCCGAGAACAATCTCAGGTCCTATATTCGCCATAGAGACGCAGACAAACTCCAATCACCACCCTGCTAAGGGGGGAAAACACAGCTTAGTTGCCACGTAGTGACAGAATTGTGAACTAGCCTGTCAAACCATGGATACCAGCCCAGCTGCAGTGGAAACTATCTCAGGAGTGCCATCAAGTGAGTACTAGTGGGAAGTGGTCAAATAGGAACAGCACTGATTGCACTTTTGAAATATGTCTATATTTAGGAGTGGTTGAAAACCTTTTGTTCACCCACAAGGACAGGGTCTCCAGTCTTCTCTAGAGGATATATCATGTATCATGATCCATTATGTTTATTAGTTATAACAGGTTCAATAGACCTCAACACAACAATATATACCAACTGCTCAAAGTTAGATAATTACTGATCTCAGAAAAAAAAAACAATATCAACTCAACCGGTTGAATTCTCCTTTCTCATGCATATAGACCCTCCTCTAGAATGTATCAGAAACAAAGAGGAGAGTGTATTTACTGTAGTTGTAACATTGATTGATAGCCATATGCTAGAATATTACCTTAATTTGAATTTCCCTAAGGGATGCTGAGCTGGAGATCAAGACTTGTGCCCTTTAGTTTGTAATTTTACCACCAGGTGTCCTTGTTGCAGCGTCTCCCCCCCCCCTTCACCTTGCTGGGGTATTGTGACCAAACGTAACAACGATGGCTGGATACTGAGAGTAGGATGGCAGGACTGCCAGCCATCGCAGTCATCACCTAACAATGTCTTACATACAGCCTAACATTTACCACACTCCTTAACGATAGCAACCACATACATTGGATAAGCAACCAGTTGAAATTTACCACAGGGCCTACTCCTGTGTAATGCGATTACCGTATTCGACGTAATAAGCGCACAGTGCGCTTAAAAAATTATTATAGACACATTTTAGTAGTTAAGAGTTTAATTGGGGTCAAAATCTAAGATTTTCTTTGGTTATTTGTTGTATAAAAATCGGCCAAAAACGGGGGGTGTGCGCTTATTAGGGGGTGTGCGCTTATTACGTCGAATACGGTATGCATATGTATTTTACATCTGGTCAAATAAATTATGTAATTTATAAACCCAAAATCGCATGATGCCCTGCAAACAAAATCTGAAGTGGAACTTTTGCCATCCTTGTGTCATGTCATGTGTCAAGGAGAATTCCAGAGGGTTTCTGGAACATTTTTATGAACATTTTCTTGAGTCATAATTATTCTCTTTCTGATTATTTGAATGAGTGAGGAACATTCACTATTCTAGAGAATATCATGCATGCGCATTGGGTTCTAGCTTCAAGTGTAATCATAAATGTACACCTGCTAGTGAACGAGCAGATGGGTGCAGGAAAAAAATGGCAGTCTTTTGTGCACAATTGTATACGTTTAGTAACTCCAAATGGGATTAGATACTACATGACCATATACAATTACTTGTGCTAAGATATCTGGGGTCACGGAGAGCACATTCTGAGGCAATAATTATGGTCACTTTAAGGTAGTCAACAAATGCCCCTAAATAAGCAGGCAATTAAACCAGAATGCCATAGGATTCAGTGCTAGATAAATATATTTGATCGTACCTGAATAGCAATTAAATATATGCACCTGGGTTTTAAAGGTGCACTGAACCCACGACGTCATTTGCGTACAAAACTCGGCAGGGTTAGGTCCTCAGCTCAGTGCGCCTTTAATATTTTGTAAATGAGGCTTTGTCTCATCAAATTGATAGAAGCTGAAAGTCTATGAACGGTGCAGTCTATGATCAGGTGCTGTCTATGACCGGGTGTAATCTATGAACGGTGCAGTCTATGATCAGGTGCTGTCTATGACCGGGTGTAATCTATGACTGGGTGCAATCTATGACCGGGTGCAATCTATAACCAGGTGCAATCTATGACCAGGTGCAATCTATGACCAGGTGCAATCTATAACCAGGTGCAATCTATGACCGGGTGCAATCTATGACCAGGTGCAATCTATGACTGGGTGCAATCTATGACCGGGTGCAATCTATGACCGGGTGCAATCTATGACCAGGTGCAATCTATGACCGGGTGCAATCTATGACCGGGTGCAATCTATGACCGGGTGCAATCTATGACCGGGTCTAATCTATGACCAGGTGCAATCTATGGCTGGGTGCAATCTATGGCTGGGTGCAATCTATGACCGAGTGCAATCTATGGCTGGGTGCAATCTATGGCTGGGTGCAATCTTTGACCGAGTGCAATCTATGACCAGGTGCAATCTATGGCTAGGTGCAATCTATGACCAGCATGAAAATGCCAGGCTAATTCAGGGCTGATGTACACAGAAATGGTGGGAAAAGGATTTTTTAATACTTTATGACACAATTCTACTTTATTTTAATTTACAAAAATCATATTTATGCTTGCTGGATATAGATTGCACTGAGTCATAGACTTTCAACTTGTATTGATTTGTTGAAACACGGCCATAAAATCCCAAATCCAAAAATGATTTATGCTTGTTAATTTTTCTATGTTACAGTAAATAGATAATTAAGTATAAAAGTTTACCTGATGTTAGCTGGCATCCTGTTAGCCAGAGAACCGCTAGTGTAGCCCAACGTAGTCCTACCATGGTAAAGGGGTTAGATACTGGGGTTTACATTACAAAGATAGCAAACCACATTGTATGTGTCAATGCACATCTATAAGCCATGAACTAACTATTGCCTGTAGTTCTGGATGTTTGTCAAATGACTCCACACACTTCTGCTCTGAACAGGCTAAGTGTCCACTCTCCTCTCCAACCCAATGGGATGTATGCTGACCATGTCAGAAACTACGGTATATTTAGCAGGGTTTGATCAGTTACCGATGCAAGAAAATGTGATGTTTCAGGACACTTGAGACCACTAACACGCTAACATTATAAAATCAAAAACAATATGCAACACTGAGAAAAGCGGTTACTGAAGCTTGGTACGTTTTATTGTGCCATTGCAACATTTTCGAGATGTATCTCAGAAATGTCTCTTGCAATAGACCAACATTTTCCACATGCTATCAAACATACAGTATAAATTGATTGGCCCTACCACAGTATCCTTGAATAATCCCCAATCATTGCCTGTTTCCACAGCATGTCCGATGCAATCCTACTCACACACACAACAGCATACAGGCAATCATCAGCATCTCTCCTACACCTTGACTAATCATGATCCAATTTCATAGAACAATCATATACAGTACTCTAGCTATCACACTTTCCAATCCCAATCCATGATGCTGAGTACACTTAGTATTAATCCCACATGAGACACCATTCCTCACGTGTCACTCTCTGGGACTGCTGGTGGGCGGCTTTCTGTTGTTAGCACAGGCTTAGACTGAGTAGCATGCCCATGTTGCTTGGCAATAGACATGTGGCACCATCTGAGGTCTAAGGATGATGTTGGACTAAGCAGTTTACATATTACTAACTAGATGGCGCTACCCTCTATGGCCAAACAAATGCTACAGCTACTTGAAATATGATGGGAGTCCAGCTCTGTTGTACCTTGAGTTATATGCAGTCATCTACTCCAAGCAAAAGTATGCTACTCAGTTAAACCATGTGGTTGTTAGCTCCACACTCAAGGTGTCACAGTACTAATTGGCATATAGAGGTGTGCTAATATTTTCTTCTTTTTCAAGCGGCACCTAGATATAGTTCGAAATTTGATGGCATGGATAAATGCTGCCTTAAACAAAATGTCGTTTTTGATCTTTTTATAATAGTCTTCAATGATGGAATCATTTCAGATTTTACGGTAGTTGCCATGGAAAGCATAGTCTATATTATGTATTAACATGATACATTTTCAGGTGCCCCACTAATGTATGACCTTGTCTATGACCACCAAGTGTGACCCCTTGGTTACCATGGATACCAAAAACTTCTGGTATCATCTGGTATGATTATTATCTGGTATGATTATTATTACTCCAATAATAGGGCCTCTTGGCACTGAGTATATATCCATTTTATATAAGTCCGTTTCTGATATGGACTATTTAGCTGTCCTACGTCAAGACAGACAGCTAAATAATGTTAACACTAGTATAGGAATTAATTCGAATCCACATTTAATGTTCTTTTGTTGCTTGGCATGGATGAAGCTCTTGTGACTCTATCATGAAACACATTGAATTGAATTGAATTGAAAATTCTTTTATTTATACTGGAGGTATAAAGGTCAGGACCTGGGATTATAATACATCCAGTTGAATGTTTTGTATGCACATCGTCGATGATTTAGCAGATGTAATAATAAGGAGGAAAAAAAGGAAAAGGAACATAAATAAAAGCGGGTTGTCAGGAATTGCTCATGGCCATGACTTAAATTTAATAGCAAAGATGTTAGCTTTCAGAAAGTAAGGATAGATCTTATCATCCTGGCTGATGGTCTTGCCTTTAGAGGGAGTTGTATTTCACCTCTGTTGGATTTTGAATCCAAGAACAAATTATACTACAAACATAAGTAAATAAATGGCGATGTTGTTGGCAGAAAGGACTGATGTTATATCCTTAGAATCAAAGTTGGTCAGACTTTGATTGGTCATGGTAGTTGGTTCAAGGTCAACAATACAGCATAAGATAGGGATGTAATTATACATACCCATCTATTAGCTAACTATGAAACTTCTTGTTCCAGGTGGTGAATTTGGGTCCCTCCCTATAGGCTCTTGTAGCAACATGTAAACTGTTCTAAGCTCCAGCTATTCTGTATCTAATACTTCTAACATAGGCAGGGTTTTTGGGTCTATCTTGTTTCAGTAATCTCTGATCATGGAGTCTAGTTGGTATATTTCTATTATCCAAAGCCACATCAACTAAAGAGGCTTTAAAAGCCAACTCCATCAGATGGTAGTGTCTTCTATCTTTTAATTTATTTAATTTTGCTTTACTGAAAATCTACAGTATTTCATGTTTCAAACATATGGAACCACCGTTTGCTGCTCCTTTTGGTGTATTATTGACGAATAATGGGTTGCTATAAAAACAGAAGTACTATAGCTATATTATACACAGATGATCTTGGTAATCCATTACTTAAAAATACCAATAATTGCGAATTTAATTATTTTTGTGCTAAATCGATGAAGGGAGTCCTGAAATATTACAACCTAAAGTTTGGTTAAAGATGGTGTGTCAGCTAAATGTTTGGAGATTCTTTAGTCTTATTATATTCCTATTGTATATCCTATCCAATAGGTCTTCCCTAACTTTTAAGATTATTGGCAGTGTCTTTGTCTATGAGCTGAGCACATGCGGTGCAATATTTTTTACTGTAGGTCGACACTAAAACTCCCTTTGTGTTTATACTGCATGGCTCAGTGCTTTCCCTATTGGCTTAGTTCCAGGTATGCTCACATTGGGTCAGTTAGGTGAATAAGCAACATTGTTTTCTATCTCAAATCATGCATTCATAGACAAATATATTTAACATTGAGCACCGCATATCAGCTAAAATAATAACAAAACTCTTGACATTAAAATTATATCCATTTTGAAGAAAAGGTTTGGGAAGTCTATTAGCTTATATACCATCTTTAATGCCTTACCTGCAGTAGGAGACCACAGCATTGTCTCTCGTATGCTCGTGGGGACGAACTGCCCAAGTGACTAGACGCCATGTGTATTTCCCGTAATCTTAAAACTGCATATTACCAGTAATCTCAAATATGTAACTTTAGAATAACCGGAAATATATACCCTGTGTTGAGATTACTGGAAATGTGTAAATTTCGTAACTTTCTCATGATATAGGTGACCCCCTAGTTTTTGCTTCTAAAACGTTTGCAAAGATGCACATTACACATTTTTAAGGTTAGGGTGATATATCAAGTGACGGGAATTAAATGGTGAGCGATGATGTGAAAAATACTGTTTTCCCATTTGTTTTTATAGTTTATAGGTACTCTTTCATTCATTTGATGGCTTTATCATGAAAATAAGTACAGTGACATGTCAACATTCTTTTTGATCTATTTGATCATCAACCTATCTAATATAATATGTTATATGTAAATGAAAATAGAATTTCAGGCAGATCCCATTTTCTCTTTGAGGGCTACATAGTGCTCAAGTGCATTATATTCTTTATTTCTATGATGCATTCATGCAGCCTTGGCGAGTAGTTTATATTCCACCGTGCGATTGGTCAGTTTTCCAAAGATGGCTGTTCCACCTCCAGCCATCCATAAGTGTTTCAGCCATGCAGTATTTCTTGACACCCTCGTAGGTTTGTTGCTAAACAATATTTGTATATTAGGGTTTTTATTGTTCTTTACCATGCAATTAATCTATAGACTTATGCATGTAAATAAACTCGACTGATTTATTCACATTTTCTAAGTTTATGTAATCATTGATGGTATTCTTTTGGATTCAATATCTATCTTTATGGTGCATAATCTTCTTTTGACAATTTACACAAACTTTTTATGATCCAAATAGTCAACAACTAACTAGTGATAAGACATTTATACTTTAAAGGAAATCTTCTCTGTTTACTGTGGCCCAAAAGTCTACTTTAGCTCAAAAGTGCACTGAAGCCAGATGGTCAGCTGAGGCCCGAACGTCCAAACTGTGTTTCCCACGTGGCTCAGGTAAAATATATAGTCCGCCTTTACGAAATCTTTTCCATCCTGCAGGACCAGTGAGGTTTTTGCAGGACTGAATATTTTTCTCCAAAGTTGCGTAGGGAAATTGATATCATAGTCAAACTGCTAATGACTCTGTGTATACGAAGGGTCAACTTTAGTTGACCCTTCATATAAGCACAGTCATTAGCAGTTTGACTCTCTATTTTACAAGAGCCCTACAGATCCTAGAGGCCAAAACGACCAATTAAGTGTGGGGGGGGGGGGGGGGCTCTGCGAAGGGGTCCGAGCCAGCTGGGCAGACCTAATCAATCAAGGGATGGAGGCCAAACAGCCAATGGGGCAGTACCAGGGGTCCCACTGGCTGATGTACTACTAGAACAGGAGTGGACCCAAGCATGTAAGGGGCCTAAACAGTAAACCATGCATGGCCGAGTGCACCCAGCTGGAGGCTATCAGAGTTGCTGTTATTTGTCATATGAATCCCAAAGTTATTGAACAATGTGAAACTAATTGATGAGGAGTGTGACATACCTACCATCTGAGGGTCCATCCTTCTGAGGGTCCATCCATCTGAGGGTCTGTCTGTCCGTCGGTCAGTCCATCCAAAGGTCCTTCCGTCCGAGGGCCCTTCTCTCCGAGGGCCCTTCCGTCAGGGGTCCTTCCGTCTGAGGGTCCGTCCGTCCAAGGTTCCATATGTCCAAGGGTCCGTCTGTCCAACGTTCCGTCCGTCCAAGGTTCCATCTGTCCAAGGTTCCTTCCGTCCAAGGGTCCGTCCGTCCAAGGGTCCGTCCGTCCAAGGGTCCGTCCATCCAAGGTTCTATCTGTCCAAGGGTCCGTCCATCCAAGGGTCCGTCCATCCAAGGGTCCGTCCGTCCAAGGTTCCATCTGTCCAAGGGTCCGTCCGTCCAAGGGTCCTTCCGTCCAAGGGTCCGTCCGTCAAAGGGTCCGTCCGTCCAAGGGTCCGTCCGTGCAAGGTTCCTTCCGTCCAAGGGTCCGTCCATCCAAGGGTCCGTCCGTCCAAGGTTCCATCTGTCCAAGGGTCCGTCCGTCCAAGGGTCCGTCCGTCCAAGGGTCCGTCCGTCCAAGGGTCTGTCCGTCCAAGGGTCCGTCCGTCCAAGGGTCCTTCCGTCCAAGGGTCCATCCGTCCAAGGGTCCGTCCAAATATGCCAACATTTGTCCATTTTTATCATGTTTTACATCAAAAATTTGCAATTTCATTTTCTGAACATATATATATATGAAATGTGTATTGTGGTCCTCCACATATCTACCTCTGGTTTACGGCATACTTTTGGATTCACTAATTACAGTGTACAGATTAAGACATTGTTAAACTACTATGCTGCCCTTACAGGGTTCTATAATGCCACAAGAAAAGAGATGTGTTTCAGGTTACATAGTCTGAAAATATAAGTAGGGTAGGTCGGATAATCATTAAGGTATACACTGTAAAAAATAGATGTACTTTCAACAGGGGTCCAATGTAAAACGCTACACTGATTCACTGTTATTCTGAATACATTGAAGCATTGTAAATAGCAACCAGTTTACGGTAAATCAGTGTAATGTGGCTACATCTTGTATAGGAGATTCAAATAACCGGGATTCAACGTAGTTTGCGTTTTTTGCGTATA
The DNA here is from genome assembly GCA_947462335.1 of Harmothoe impar. Taxonomy (NCBI): domain Eukaryota; kingdom Metazoa; phylum Annelida; class Polychaeta; order Phyllodocida; family Polynoidae; genus Harmothoe; species Harmothoe impar. The sequence continues at coordinate 52,504,122 of OX381720.1, read as the reverse complement.
CCATCAGGTGGAGCCACATAAGTTATATTCTGCCACAGATTTTGATTTGGGAATCCCCTACACAGGAAGTGATGTCATCAACTTAGGGAATCCTCTCAGGCAGCAATGGACATGGGCTATTAAAATAAAGCAGGTAAGTAAATCTGCATGCATCCATGAATGTATGGCTTATTTTGAACCAGAAATATTCTGCAATGGAAGTTAGGTTCTTGAAGATTATGCTGAGTGAAGAATTATGTAGAATCTGCCTAACAGGAGACCATAGGAGGGCAAATTATATTTGGGTTTCCCTGAGTATAGGTCCCCCACTGAACAGTGCACAGGTGTAAGGGTGTGAGGAGGGAGGTGGCATTTGTACTAAACCTGGAGATCTCAATGTGCAGCCAGAGCAGTACATGTACATGTCTAATGTATACAACCCCCTCTCCCAATGGGGGGAATATAGGGAAGTGGGAATATTTGTCTGAAAAAAAAAAATTTGCGAGAAAAAAGTTCGAAATTGCAAAAAAGTGAAATTTCCCTAAAAACCCCCCCCCCCCCCTTTGGCGAGAAAAAAGTTCAAAATCGCAAAAAAGTGAAATTTCCCTAAAAACCCCTATTTGGCGAGAAAAAAGTTCGAAATCGCAAAAAAGTGAAATTTCCCTAAAAAAACCCTATTTGACGAGAAAAAAGTTCGAAATCGCAAAAAAGTGAAATTTCCCTGAAAACCCCCTACTTGGCGAGAAAAAAGTTCGAAATCGCAAAAAAGTGAAATTTCCCTAAAAACCCCCTATTTGACGAGAAAAAAGTTCAAAATCGCAAAAAAGTGAAATTTCCCTTAAAACCCCCTATTTGGCGAGAAAAAAGTTCGAAATCACCAAAAAGTGAAATTTCCCTAAAAACCCCCTAATTGGCGAGAAAAAGGTTCGAAATCGCAAAAAAGTGAAATTTCCCTGAAAACCCCCTACTTGGCGAGAAAAAAGTTCGAAATCGCAAAAAAGTGAAATTTCCCTAAAAACCCCCTATTTGACGAGAAAAAAGTTCAAAATCGCAAAAAAGTGAAATTTCCCTTAAAACCCCCTATTTGGCGAGAAAAAAGTTCGAAATCACCAAAAAGTGAAATTTCCCTAAAAACCCCCTAATTGGCGAGAAAAAGGTTCGAAATCGCAAAAAAGTGAAATTTCCTTAAAAAAACCCTATTTGGCGAGAAAAAAGTTCTAAATCGCAAAAAAGTGAAATTTCCCTCAAAATGGCTAGTTTCGCGAGAAAAAATTCAAAAACGGAAAAAAGGGAAATTTCCTTAAAAATGGCTAGTTTGGCGAGAAAAGTGTTTGAAAACATGAGAAATTGAAATTTCCCTAAGAATGGCTGGTTTGGCGAGAAAAATGTTCGAAGACCTGAAAACTGTGAAATTTCCCTAAAAAGTGGAGGGGTGGGGGTTATCTAGGGTGTAGAAGTGCATTAGGTACTCATAGTATAGTGTAGGAGACATGGCTATAGGAGTGTATCAGGTTAGTGGTACATAGATGGAATATACCAGTTAAAGTGGCTATATCAGACTTTTTTTTCTGAATTCCAAATCTTACTTATAATGTGTTGCAAGTCATGTATCATGGTCCCCCATGCACTTCCCATTTAAACAGTGGACCAACAGCCACTGTCAATACAATGTTGCCCTATCATTGGCTTCATGCTGGGCAAACTCCAGGTATATGAGGTGATAATAATGATAATGATCATAATGGATAAGTCTATTCTGTTGCAGGAGAGGTCTTGACTGCAAGTCAGTTCATGGCGGCCACCGATGCAGTGGTCACCATGCAGGTGGCCACTTTCAAACAGCATTGGGGATGCTCTGTGCACTGCTCTACAATCTAAACATCCATTACCCAGAGAATGTGGCTGTCACACTTGAATTCATCCAAAGGTATTAGTTAAAAGATGCTTTGAGATAAGAAACTTTACTAATAGTTTAATTAGATAAAGAGAAACATCATATAAATGACTGTGTGCTGACCATTTATTTATCTTTAACTATCTTTATGCATGACTTTTTTGCTCCATTAATGGTATATCATAATTGTCATAACATATCAATATCAATATATAAAATAGAACATTAGCAAAAGCTCTAAGATCAAACTCTATATCAACAATAAATGCAGTTCAATATGTGAAAAGATTGCAAACATATATCTCAATATTCTTATAGTCCATTTTAAGTAAATTAGCAATGCGAAAGTTACAAATAATCAAATTAATTGATAATGGCATGCTTCTTCAGTGGACTGCTTGGTTCGTAAATTATGACTAATGTTCTGTCCATGATCCAAGCTCAATGAATCATACCTCACACTCATTTCATTTTCAGATGTTTCCTGAGAATTGGCCTGACGGGTGGATCAAAATCTGCCAAGAAGAAGGCAGTGGCAGGGTCTCACCATTGGATTCTAACTTTAATAACAATGTTTAATAACCGTAAAGATGTGGACCAAGTAAAGGGTTATTCAGTCCACATCTTTCTTAAAGGGTCCCGATAGGTAGAATCAAAGAGACACTTTAGGCTCAGTCTCACGACCTTGGGCCAATGTTTTCGTCTCTGACCGGGTGCCAGCTCTGACTGGGTGCCAGCTCTGACCGAAAACATTGGCCCAAGGTCGTGAGACTGAGCCTTTCACATCTATAGTGCAGAAGATATGTATTAAGTATGTACATATTATACATCTGCTTAAGGCCACTCAAAAAACCTTTAAATTCATTACCGTGCACATCATAAAAATTGCGATTTGGGGAAAACTAGTTTTTTTACAATTTTGATAAAGAATATGCTAAAATTGACGAAATATTGGCAAGTTTGGTACCAATAAAAGCTTATGCTGTCTGTAATGCAGTCAGCTAGGAATAAATTGCATTATAACAACCTTTGGGGATCTATAAACACTGGATTACTAAAATATAAAAATTTATCATGAAAAGTCTTAATTTTCCTATATATCTAGGCCCCAAGCAAAAATATTAAGCACATTATGAGTGGATTATTAGATTTAGTATTGAATTGATATCAAATCATTGCTTTGATAAAATCAGACATATTAGGCATCATTGGATCAGAATAATTTTATTCAACAGGTTTATTGATACAATAGTCTAGCTGTAGTATTATAGAATGCAAATATCATGAGAATAGTACAAGAACATTCTTTTTAAGGTTTTTGAATTATAAACAGACAATTTTCATATAAAGGGTACATAATATGTTTTTTTAAATGCCCACTTAATATTTATGTCAATACCTTATTGGATTTCATCATATATGGAGGCAATAAGGTAGCCATATGTCAGTCAAAATCCTTAAAGAAATGTTTTTGATCTATTTTCACCCTACTTCATTATTCCATTACACCAATATCCAAAGATCCTACCCAGAAATCTGTTTAATGAAAAGAATCCAAACTAATTATGTCTTATATGTGAAAATCTCTTAAGGCAATGATTAAATACTAAATTAATACCAAAATTGATTGTTATTTACCCTAAAACCTTACCTTAAAAAGGGCCCCAGATATCTGTTGGTTTCCCCCCCCCCTCCCTCAATTCCGTCAATGACCCCCACCCCTGTTGTTGAAAAAATAAGCACTCCCATAGTGCCACCCCAAAAATATTTGTCAAACAAATGGATTACTGGGATATACGAGAGAGCACCAGCCAATCTATATATTATTACATATATGCGTGTGTGCTAAAATTGGAATAAACTGTTGCATAAGTTATACACTGTGTTCTTTTTTGGTAAATTCTTTTCTATATATCTTCACCTTAAGAAGGCCCATCCGGCCGGAACTGTAGTGACGGTTTATCTGAATAAAATGTTTACTTCTGTCATCTTGAAAACTAGTTTTCCTGTTTATTGATCAATTCATCATCGGTATAATAAATTTATCGCTCTATATTTTCTATATAGCCTTTTCACACTTTGAATACTAATTAATCATCAGCCAGAGTATAAATAATTTAGCAATATATGTGACATGGTCCAGGAAAAAGGAAACTTAATGAACCCTGTAATAAGGCCCCTTTTCACATAACATCCCACATATGGCTAGCAAGGAAAGTGGATAATTGTCTGGTAAACAACAAGGAAAAATCATACAAATAACGGTGAATCTGTGCCATAAGAACCGGGACCTCGTTGAACAGACATGGATTTACCGTAAAATCATTTTAAATATTAGTCACATCATGTGGAAACAAAACGCTGATTCATTGTAGTTTTTCGATAAAACAGTGAATTACCGTATATTAAAACATTAAGTTACCGTAATACCACTGCTAAATAAACACAGAATCTCTGTAAATTGAGAACACTGAATCTCCGTCAAATTAACGGTGACAGTTCCCCGTAAAAAAAACGCTGAAAGCGATGTCCCGAAAGTTGCCGGTGATTCACCGTCATTTTGACGACATTTTTTTTACAGTGTAGGGTCGGGTAACCTGAAACACACCTTTTTTTTGTGTTTGGCCTAACCTCATGACTAATGGGACTCTGTACTGTAATCTTGGACCTGCATGATTGTTGATGTGGTACATGATGAGTCCCAAAGGTCAAGCGTTCTGTGTACTAGACAGCTTACATCAGCTACACTGACAATCTAAATGCTCCGGGCCTTCATCTGTAATGGCTATCCCACATTATTCGTAGAGATATTGGTCAGAATGATGAACCGATATTCAAAGATGACTAAAGCAAAACTAAATATTGCTATAGGGCCTAACACTCAGAGGAATGGAATGACTAAGGTGAGTCGGTCACTACTGATTATACATGATAGCATTGATTATGCATGGTTAGTCGTATAGCCTATAGGGAGCCAAAAAATTACTTACTAGGTTTGTGGCTGTTGACTAAGCTCTTGAGTTCAATGATTATCTGTGTAGACAAGTAAGATCGTAGACACATAGGTGGCACAGGTAGTGGCTGCTATAATACAGCAGCCACCGTATATATTGACATAAACATCCATACATGTTATCTATGTAAAATACAGTAACTGTGATATGTCGAGATGAGTTATCGAGGAACTGTAGCCTTGTCTATTATTGGATGACATTTCTTTACATTACTCTCAAATCTATTCCTCAGTATTTTACCATTTAGAGCATACTGTATATTGTGTATATTTATTGTATGCAAGTGTCTCATGAGATCCATGAAAGGTATACAGCATCAATGTATTCTGTAATTCATCAGTAAAATGAACTAAAGAAGAAATCTAAACAACCTACCTCAAACGTTCAGAGAGTGTTACCTTATATACAAATGATGTCTTCATATCGGATGGAAATATGATTCTTTGTCCGCCCCTGTCCTCATCCCTGTCCATGTCCACTTGCCAACACCAGTGACATGTTCAACCCATGGTGTCCCTGCTATCTCTGGCCTATTGAAGGTCTCACCGCCTCTTATCTTAAACATGTTCTTGTGCTAGTGAAGGAAAATCAATATTACGATCATGCAGCCTGTATAAGCTGCCCACATAAGCCATACACCTGATGTGTTAATACACACTCAGACTTTATACAGTAAACGTATATATTTTCCTGAGTATAAATAAAGTTTCGCGCATTTGCTAAATCAAAATTGGATGTGACTCTGGAAAAAAGTGAGGCGCTCCTCCCCGCCCCCCACTCGTTCTGTGCTTAACTTTCACATAATTTTGTACTTTACTTTCACATAATTTTGTACTTTACTTTCACATAATTTTGTACTTCACTTTTACAGCAATCCGAGCCTTACTTTCATGGCGATCTGTGCTCTACTTTCACGTCAAACTGGTCCAGCTGAATAATGTCTCTCTGCAGGAAGTGACGTCACTGCTTGGTAACAGGTAAGGTGGTGTCGTTGCTTGGTGATTTAGCGGCGTCAGTGACGTCACTGCTTCTGTGCACATTCTCCATGCAGACGCTTAGTCTCAGTTTTGATGAGAAAACAACATTAGGTGCCTATTTATTACCTATTTCTTTCACTCCCATCTAAAGGTGAGTGTTAGATATACAAAAATGCAGAAGAATTAGGTTATTTTGGTCCTGGGGTTTTGATCAGTAATATTTATTATTTCATCTGTAGTCTGTCTCTAACCTAATGATTCTAGGGCAGAAAATCCCCCATGAAATATGACTGCTGCATACAATGCTTGGCAACGCCTAAGCCAGGCATTACCTAGGCGCACTTTAAAAAATGTAATTCTGTGGGTATTTAAATTTGCAGATTTCTGAAATTTGGCACCTTGATTTAATACTATATAAATATTTTATTTCCCTGGATTCATGGAAAATATTTACAGCACAAAAATATTTATATTTCCAGTAATAACCATAGTGACGTCAAGACTTATCAAATATCACATCCTACATTGGAAGATGAGTTTCATGAAGGAAAAGGATATGGCATGACATATAAAAGGTATTTATTTAATTTTACATGCAACATAATCGATTCTTGGAGGTTAGATAAGACCTAACATACACTTTAAAGAAAATCTCTTTATATGCAGAGAATCTCAATTAAAATTTGGCAGTGCATTAATGAAATTTGGTTTACAGTGAACCAATGAAAAGCTTGTCAATTTCACCGGAAACTTTTGTAAATCAGTGAAGTGAAGCTCTGTAATTTCTTTTATGGTGAAACTCTGCCTTCTTGGTAGTTCTGTCTATTTCTACTAGGTGCCAGGCTTATTCACAAGGAAACCGTTCTGAACGTCTTAAATTCTAAAGCGATATAGATGTGCCAATATGCTAGTATTTTTCAATATCTTTATTCAGTATGACATAATAACTATGAACAGGTGGAGGACTAGTGCAGCAGTACAGGACGGCCTGCATAAACAGGCAGCCTGTACTTTCAGGCCGCCCAGCCTGTACTTTCAGGTCGCCCCTATACACTCTCCCAGCACAGCAGGCTGGTGTACCAGGCAGGCAGCCTGGTATACCAGGCTGCAGCTCAGGCTTTCACACCTTCTCCAGTCAGAGTCTCTGCTACATGTGTGTCACATTAGTTAAAATACTGAGTTTAACTCATAATAATTCAGAAATGCAATGGACCATGCACATAATACATTTAAAAGTTGGTAGCTTATATACTTATCTTTGTATTAGATAGGTGCAAATATTTCGCAAATATCATGTAAAAATCGCAAATGTGATTATATGAAAGCTATACTAAAAGCACAGTGCTGTTACTAAACAGCACTGTCTTTCAGGCTGAGTGACCTGTAAAAACAGGCTGGGTGTGTTATGCAGCCTGTACTGTAAGTCCAGGCGGTCTTCCACCTGATGAAGTCCAGGCACAAGATGTCATTATGAAATCAAAATGGATATACTAGATACCAGTTGGATCAAGGCTTATCAATTTGGGTAATATGCAGAATCATTCTCAAAATACATTGTGAATTACAACAGGAAATCAGGAAGGACAACAATTGAAGACCATGTTGCCAGTTGATTCTGTTAGCCTCCTTCTTTGGTGTGAATTACAATTTCTGCTTTGGCCCTTTTCCACATGAGAGCCCCAGCCTATTCCAGAAAGGAGGCCGCTAGTCTTCGGCAGGCAAGAATGAATTACCCCCCAGTGGGCTTTTGCACAGCAAATAACAATATCGTTATCCTTTAGAAATGGTAAGATGACAATCATCTTTTGCTGATCATTGCAAGTGTGTTGCTCACTAAATGACATATCTATCCTAGGTATACTTTGATAACGATTGCTTTTAAAGATAGCATCATGATCTATAATTTTGTAAAAAAAAAATTAACGATATTGTTATTTGAATTTATAAATGTATTTTTTTTCAGTAGATGATTTTAAAAATACAGTTACATGGATTTAAAGAATGAGATATATGCATGATGAATTGTTTGCATGTTATGTAATGTCGGATGTTACAGATGGTTCTCATTCTGATGATTGGATGTGTCATTAAAGGCTATACAAGCTGCTAATCTCATACAGGAGATTAGGCGCACCACCGGATAGATCCTAATACATCTTTATACATCATAGATTCATTTTCATAAGTTCATTGCTGTGCAGCATCCCACAGGTCTACATGAGTACACAACTGTAACCTGAGTCCTCAGCTGGTGGTGGTGTTGGTGAGGGGGGAGGGGTTGGAGGTGGTGGTGTAGGCAGAACCACAAAAGATGGCGGTCGTGTACGTCGTTGTAGCCGGGGTACAGTACGGTGTACAGGGGACGGTGGTTTCGGCTTCAGCTCTCTGTAGTTGATCACGAAGCACGGCAGAATCTGGTCTGGGTCGTCAATGACCAGAGCCCAGCCGTACCCGTCCTCATCTGCCCTCACCCGGTGGGAGTCGTAACCGGCCCTGAGTCGCATGTCGACTCGGGTGTGAGTCACATCATGACTCCTTCCCGGCAGCACCTTGCACAGTAGAAGTCTGCTACCATAGTCAATGCTCACATGGGGGAACTGTGACAGGTAGATCCCCTTCCCGTACATGCTCCTTTGGCAGTAGTCAAGCTGGAAGTTTTCACGAATAATGTTGCTGATATTCTGACTGTCTGTGCCATGGAAAGCAAGAACACCTCTTGATTCTTGTCGCTTCCCATATTTCCTTTCAAACTGGTTTCGCTTTGCTCTGAATCGTCTAACAAGCACTGGATTCACATAGTATTTTATAGATTCAATCTCATACTGCTTTCCAGACTTAACCGCCAATCTGAGAAAGTGTGACTCTGCAATACGATAGTTCAGATCTTTGGGATCATTGATGGAAAGATGCCGTTTTGGCAAAAGCTTATACCGGAGTATCAGATTGCTGGTATTGTTTGCAGCTTCAACTTCTAACCTCTCCACAGGGTTGTCCTCGGCAGGAGTTGCTACCCGCTTCTTCACCTCTCTCATGGTCTGGTAATCATCCTGATCGAGCACTGCAAGTTTCAATATACAGGGCTCTCCTGTTCTACCCTGTCCCAAGGCGCACACAGCTTGCTGACCCTGTTTTACCTGCTCATCATTGTCAAACAGGAATATAAATTGGGATTGCTGTTTGTGCTTTTGGGGTAGGGGTGTACTTGGTTTGACATGTACAAAGCCATCGCCTACATGACTTATATGTTCCATCACAATGTCATGTGCATATGATGCTGAAAGGAGGGATCTCCATTTGGACATGATTTGAATGCATTTGTAACAGGTAGAAAGACAAGGCTCAGAACACTTTCTTGAACAAGGATGACCACAGGGTAGGGTCTCAGAACATGCCTTGTTACAATCAATCTCAGTTGAACTGCTTAGCATGAAGCAGATGTGGCCACATTGGGGTCTGATGCAAGGTGTCGAGTTGATGTTGTCATAACCATCCTCAATAACTGTGACATTGTTAGTTAGATGCTTGTCTTTGATTAACTCAAAGACCACCCGGTCCCCTTCACCGATCTCAGCATTTTCTTGGAAATTAATCCAAAAGTGGACCTCTTGTCCTGGATGATATAGTGGGGGTGGTAGCTCATATTCAGGTTTGATGACTCCAAAATCTTTTTCAACATCTACAACAGTTCCATATAAAAGCCCCTTGAGATCCTGCAATGTGTAAAATACTTTTATTTTCTTCTTTTCATCAGATTCACATAAACTACACTGATCTGGGCATACCTCTCGGCATGGCTTAGAACATTCATGTCCACAAGAAAGTTTTTTTGAACACAGCTGCATGCAAAGTGCTAGGCTTCCACCTGGCTCTTTGAGAGCTATGTGTCCACAGGCGGGATGCCTTACCAAAGTGCATTCTTCTGGAAAAAATTCTATCGTCTCAACAGCAGGTCTTGCTGTAGTAGGTATGTTCAGGGTGAAAAGGGCAGAACATCCATTCTTTACAAACTCCTTTGTGCCCTCTGGAGTCTTGAAGTAGACTTTTTCTCCAGGCAAAAATGGCGCTGGTAAAATTTCATCTGGTTTCACAAATCCAAAGCGTTTGTTGATCTTTACTACTGTGCCACAGAAGACGCAATGCGGGCCCTTTTCCTCAGAATCAGTGTAATCCTCTAGGTCTGTATCATCACTGACATCTTCATTGTCGGTATCACTATCCTCAGGGCTGTTCACCTTGACCCAGGTAGCATTAGGTTTGTCATGGCTCTGGAGATTCAACTTGAAACATAGAATATCCTTTCTAGCGACCTTCGGGCCTTCTACTTTGGAGACATGAAAGTAGACCGTCTTCTTTTTGTAGGGCGGGGGAAGTCTCCTGAAAGGTTTGATGAGGCCATACTTGTGTGTCATGTATGTAACCTTCCCATAGAGTTTTGCCGTTAGTTCGCTTATTTCATATGAACCTGGACTACCATTGTAGCCTGCCTTACCACTGTGACCCTCCGCCATGGTGCCATGTGTTATGTATCTATGTAGTTGCTGGTGTTTTTATACCCATGTGTGTGGCCATCTGGAAAAACAATAGGGACCTTTCTTAATTGTCATTAGTCATGTTGTTAACATAGGTTAAATTGGAAGCCATATTAATTGCTAAATTAAGAGCCGAGTCATTTATCACTAGCTACGGGGGCTTGGTGGATTTTCCTACAACGGAAATTTTTATTAAGACCCCCCTACCAGCTAGTTGAAAGTAATCTGGACCCCCCCCCCCTTCCACTATGTTCGGATTTTTGTATATGCATCCCCCATACGTATGGGCCTGTGATATAATACATGTATGAGGAGTGACACGAGGGGGGACGCTGATATATTTCTCTTTAATTCGTTATACCATTATTTCTTATATGGGTTCCTGTTTGAGAAGGCAGAGAGAGGGACTGACCACTTCTCAGGCCTGGGACCCTCTCCTATTCCAAACCTGTCTCACCTATTCACTGTATGGACTCCATTCTGGTATAAAAACGTCAACATGTAGCGGCAATATATATATTGCCGCTACGTGTAAGACTGCAGGTACCGTTATTAGTGCAGATAACGGTTGCACAGTTGTGCCTACAGATCCCATGCATGTTCACTGGCCTAGACTTGCTCAAGCTTCTGATACTTGATGATATTTAACAAATATCTATGTAACTTTTAGTTTTGATTGATACCACTGCATATGCTTTGTACGCTGTACGCTGTACCAATACTCAAATCTGTTCACAATGGAAGTCCACTCCAAAAGTCCATTGCACACACTTTATGACCTGGACATATCACCCGTGCTATCAACCTACCAGCCTAGGTCGAATAGAGAAAAAGTTGGTGTTTTATTTTCAATTTTGTAAAAGTTTCTTTTTCCACTTTTGTAAAAGTTTTTCTCCTTTCCGTAAAAGTTTTTGTCCAAGGAAATTAGCCCCGGTAAGAATTTATGGCAGGTACCCTTTAGCATTGAAACATGATATATAATAGCAATATGCTGTGTGATGTCTTTGTCAATAAACCTATTAGTGACCCCAGAAATATGGCTATTTGGCCTCTGTGACTGGCCCCTGTGGCTGGCCCCTGTGACACCTTGTGACAGCTTTATTTTCGTACTGGAATGGAGTATAGAAATGGGCAACCATAGTTACTGTGTGACTACATAGAGAGAAGAAACAGCGTCAAAAGGGAGTCCAGGTTGCCTCCAGAATGACTCCCTTGTTTAGGGGAGTCCAGGTCATCTATGAGAGCCTAGGTGACTCTCTGGCTGACCTGAGGGAGTTACCTGGGGGAGTCATATAGCTCTCTGGGTCATATGACTCCCCCAGGTGACTCTGTTAGGTTAGCCCCGGTAAGAATTTTTTTGGGTAGACCTGGTTGGATTGATGGAAATCAACCTTATCAGACTATCAGTCTGTCAGCTAGTCGTGAATACCCACTGAGGCCTCAAGCAAGTCTAGGCCAACATGTTCAGTGAAACTAGGTCGATGCGAGTGACACTACTACTAGCAAGAAATGTCCAATGTGTCCAGACTTACCATGTATTGTAGGTAGGCCTACTCACCAACAGTCCTTGTCTCTATGCTATAGACTAGTTGGAGTTGCGTTTGTAGTGTAGGCTTGTGGCATTGCTACTCACCCTGGTGTCAAACTCATGCATACTTTAGTTCAGTTCAGGAGCCAAATGGATATGGAGTGGTCATATCCCCATCAATGGCAGTTTGGAGAACTAGTTACTGCCAGTTACTGTAGGTTTCAAGGAGGGATTGTGCCAAATAGAGACACAATTAAATAAATCACCCACAAGCACTGAAGCTCCCTCAGTGCTATATGCAAGTTTAAAGAGGTAGGCACTTGGATAAATTTTCCAAATTGTGTAGATTCCGTATTTTATTGTGCCATGTTATTGGCCACACTAACAGCTTTCCAGAACATATTTACTCATCCTTCTATCATAATTAGAAGTGGAGAAATTGACCAGAACAGGGAGGGTTGTGGAAGCAAGTTCCCACTATAGAAATGCACAGGGGTACCTGTGAGAGATTGGCACCACTGGAGTGGGTCTATACTATACATGTAGTTGGTGTGTGACCATGCAGCCACTATACCAGTTCTCTACCTGTATGCAGGTCTAAGCAATGACCAGGAAATGACCCTGCAAAGACTTATGAAGCCGGGGCCATTTCTCTCCATGCCTCCCTCCACATTACCCCCCACCCCTCCCACCTCCCAAGGTGTGAATGCTTAAGGCAGGTTCATTTTTGGGGCTGCCTTACCCCTCTGCTTGTTATGTAACCCCATTGACTACACCTCCTTCTAGGCCTTCCTGGTGTGTTAGTAAAGAATACACATATGAATATTATTTAACATTCAGTTTACTCAGCTGCTATACTTCTGGTACCAAAGTTATCCCGGATTTTACTAGATTATATTGTGGTTCTACTAATGGGGTGCTTTTTGTCTGTCACAAATTTGGCACACAAGTCACATTTGCATTCTTCTGGAAATAGAGAGCTATTCTCTCCCATGTCTGGTGCAAGTATTTAGTATACTACTTAGAAAAATCATTGGGAGATATTTTGAAATACTAAATTGCTAATACATATAGTTCTCCTTCCATTTATGATGATTTCACAATTGAATAGTGAAGGCAAATGTCTGAAAAATCCATTACAATAAAGCACTTACTATGATTTACTATGATTTAAGAGCAGGGTCATTTTCCACAATGGCTTCATGAGCCAGGGTGAAAAATGACTACAGGTTCAAAAGTCGCTGGCATGGTCATTTTAAGGAGTTGCCAGCACCTGGTATGGATCCCTTTAGGCTGTTATACTATATTTGAGGGTGTGTGTAATACACTGTTGGAAAGCTACAATATTCCCCTTTCCATATTGCTATAAGATATTCTTTAATTCACATAAGATTTATATGAGACACCCTATTTACATTAGGGGGGGGTGATAAATCTACTTTTCTTCGGGGACAGGCTCAAACTATGCATTTGGGTCAAAAAACACGGGAAATCCAAAGAGAGCATTTAAAGTCATATTGTTGTGATTATAGAGGTGTTTCCCCCTCTGGGGAGGTGGTTCTTCCTCGGTAAAATACTGATAAATCAGCTATTTTGAAGGCATTTGCTCCCTTACAATCACATCCCTATACTGCCATAAAAGATCCTCAGGACACCTAATCAGGCAGATTAAACCCTTCTGGAGGGTCCCCTCTTTCTGTTAACTCCCCTCTATGACCCCCCCCCCCCCCCAGCATGCACCAATAGCCATCAGATAACTCTCCCCCCCTTCGCCTCTATATTACCCTATACTGAAATAATGTATTAACATAAGACCTGTCTGATAGTTTGAACCTTTCCTGAGGGCTCCCTGTTCCTGTTAACCACCCCCTATGACACCCCTCCACCCCATCCCCACTCTCACCCCAAACTAATAGCCATGAAATAACCCCCCCCCCCATCAGCTCCATATTACTCAGTACAACCATCAGCCCAACCCTCCCTCCATGTGGCACAATGCACAGCATTGCCTCTCATGGTATGTATCATGCCTGGGAGTGGGACAGTGGTGTGGTTAAAAGAGGGCCCCCTCCCCCCCCAAAAAAGAAGAAAATAATGAGTGAGCTGGCTCCTTGAGATCACCCTCGTAGGTGTATCTACTACAGTTGGTAGAGGGATACTGTACTTTAAGTCAAATTTGGGTTCAATATTTGGTTTAATATCAAGATATGTATTCATCTGTCCTCAAAGTTTGATATTAAGTTCTACCAACTTACCCTTTACCCCATATAGGGGATGGCATAGATCTACCAAGCACCATGCCTATGTTATATTTTCATATATCTGAATATTATAACTTTCAAGTATAACGCACATAAGTGTGATATTTGTTCTTGTCTGATAGGACCGTTGGACTCCTCCCACCTCCGAGGATTGATGCTAGATTGCTAACCATTATGGTCACTCAAACCCTAAACTCACTCAAAATGCTCATCATCTCACCTCATATTACTCTCACCCCTCTCAAATGTGTTTCATCAGCTTAGATGCACCCACGGCAAAAGGTACTCTAAGTTTAGTAGACTAGTTCTACAAAGTGACATTATCAATATTTAAAGTCATTATTATTAGTAGTTACATTCTTACAATTCCATTATAAATTATAATTATTACTATTACATAACACATGAATACGCCGAGAGAACACCTGTACTACTTGGAGATACAAATTTATCGAATATCATGAAAATGAATAAATTATAAGAGGTCTGATGGTCTTACTCCCAAGACAGGCTAAGGTGTCTGTAAATGACTATTGATGTTCCAAGATCCTGACATTCTGAGTACAATGTAATATAGAAGCGAGGGCGGAGGGCGGAAGGGAGTTATCTGATGGCTATTGGTGCATGCTATGGGGGGGGGGGGGTTAGGGGTCATAGGGGGTAGTTAACAGAAACAGAGGGCCCTCCAGAATGGTTCATGATGATGTTTTATGGCAGTATAGGGACCTGATTGTATAGGAGCAAATGCCTTCAAAAAAGCTGATTTATCGGTATTTTACCATGGACGCACCCCCTGCCCAGAGGGGGAAACACCCCTATAATCACAACAATATGTCCCAAATGACCTTCTGTCGGAGCAGTACATATGTAATATTGAAAGAAAGCAAAAGAAGTTTGAAAGGTGGGTAATGATTCTGAATTCTATATAATTTTTGTGCACACATCAGCGGTCTCAGTTTCAGGTCCTTATAGTAGATAGTAGATAGATCATACACTAGAAACAAATATGATGGCTTAATATAAATACATATATGATACGATATATAAATATATATGTATATACATCAGTTAACCATGGCTCTGCAAAAAATGAAGACGCATTAAACAGACCAGGGAACAACAAATGTGGTGCCTCCCTTGGTAGGGTGCGAGCAGCCTTAACTGGAACCTAGATGGGACGCACTGACCCCGCTGGATTATGTAAGCCACTATTATGCATAGGCACCCACAGTGTTATACCAACCCGATTGACCATTGCCACAGCACTCGCCAGTGACTCTACACTATAACACGCGTACACAGCGCCAAAACCACCATTAATTCTATTTACTTGAATGAGCTGAACATGTTCTCGGTACTGGTGGTTTGTGATAGTCGGGGTAAAGGATTGCAGAAACGGATCAGAACCATACTGGATCTAGCTGGACAGGCTGATGATTTCTATATAAGAGTGAGGCATGAATCTGGGGCGACAATTGACTCGCTATTACCAATAGTAATGGAGGAACTCAATGGATTACGGTACAGCCTTCTAATAGTATGGGTTGGCGTCAATGACCTTTCAAATAAGCATACCAACAAGGTCATTACCCCCATTTACACTGAAGTAGGCCTACTGACCCACTGCCTAACCCTGAAATACGAGTCATTTAAGAAGCAGGTTACTGACTATAAAGCACAGAGGATGGTCTTCGCCCAACTAGTTGGTGTTAACATTAAGAAGTACAACTCTGTGTATGCCTTGGATGCAAATGGTGCCTGTCTCAATACTGACTCATTCCCCCTCCAGCAAGATGTTATTAATACCGGGATACCCAACATCAATAGGGTATTGGTTAATATCAATGCTGAGAATGCCTTGATTGGCCCATGGCTGCAGAACAGCATTCATAAGTCCAAAGGCAAAGGAAAACTGAGGAGGGAAAATAAATACAGTAAAATGCCAGACGGTATCCATGGAGACAGTACAACCAAAGATGAATGGGCCGGCCTCTTCGTTCAGTGTATCACCAATAACTGCGACAAGTTATCAGCGGCGAACCTCAACTACTAGATCACGTGAGATGCACCTTGTACCCCCCCCCCACTAATCCTTTAATTAGAATTAAAATACTTAACAAGTTAAAGAATATTAATAAAACCTACATGACCTGATTCTGAAACAAATATAGGTTTAATTGAGCGTATACTTTGTTATTTTGACGGCCATGTTTGGAATTATGTAATAAACTTTAAAAATTACATGTTTGTGGCCCTGGTACAATAACCTGCTGGGATACTTGACCAAACAGGTGTTTACTAATGGCCTAAAACATCCCCCCTCATTTGATAGTAAATTAATTCTCTCCAAGTATGCACTCCCCTACCTGTATAACCACTGCTCATAAGGGTACTTGCTCGTGTGACCAACTTATACTAGGCTCTTACTATTCAAAACGCCCTGCACTTAGTTGCCGTAATTCAATTTAATTTAATATGAGTAATTTTATTTAATCTGTACTTAATAGTGGCTATACGACGAACATTGCAAATGCCCACCGACATGAATGCCCTGCAGGGCTTGGACAATGATTACCGTATATGCATATACCGGGACACTTCTAATGACTTTATGTGATATTATACATTATGCAACTACCGGTACTATATAACATCTAGCATGAGTGCCTAGCTGAAGTACCACTGCTTATTACATGGATCCCATTCATATTTCGATATAAAATTGTATTGTAATATTTTCAGTGTACTTGTATGTTTGTTTGCTATTTTACAAGGGACTCGGTTGAACTATATCTGGCTCACAAATCTCATATTTTAGATGTTATTAATTATAACCTATTTCGGACACCAAATTCCCCCTTTTCTGACCCCTCTATGACCTCCCTCTTCTATTGGGTGGTAACAATAAATTATGGGCCCCATAAAAGGACCTGGGTAGCTAAATTAGCACAGACCCGGGTCTGGGAAGGGAAATGGGAGTGTGTGTGTGTGTGTGTGGGAAGAAAACCCTACTGCCCAAATGGGGGGGGTGGGGGTATGAGGAGGGGAGGCTGGAACCATCATCTCTTCTCTTAGACTAAATGGTTCCCGTGGCATCCATATAGCCCATCAAAATTGTAGAAGTCTGTTTAGTGATAGAAATCAATTTTTTATTGAAGTGAAAGAAATGGGTATTGACTGCTTAACTCTTTCTGAGACATGGTATCATAAGGATATTAGGGATGGTGACATAGCTGTATCAGGTTATCAATTTATAAGAAATGATAGACAAGCACTGAACAACAAAGGTGAAATCAAAACTGGAGGTGGTCTCATGGTTTACTTGAGCGATGATATTACTTTCAGCAGATACAACAAGGGATTATGTGATCATAATGATAATGACCTTGAGTTGCAAATACTGACAATTTCGAAGGGTATGTCCAAACCCCTCCTGATTATGAATGTATATAGACCAGATAAGGAAGGTGATCTCCCTACTGCTATTAGACTATTGAAAGAAAAAATCCTTGCTCTGGATAGGAACAAGTATACGGAGGTAATCATGCTAGGGGACTTTAATGTTAACAGTAGAGTCGCCAATCCCAAAAAGGAAAAATTATTTAGAATGACAATGGGTCTCGGCCTAAATCAGCTTATCACTGATATAACACGATATAACCTAAATGGTGAACACACTACCATAGACCTAATTTTTACAAACTCAGTCCACATACCTCGGTCAGGTACCGTTGGAACAGGTATAAGTGACCATGAGATGATATATCTCACAAGAGAGCATATGTCCCCTCCTAAGGTACCTATCTCTTTCACAGGTAGGTCCTATCTCAGGTATGTCAAAGATAACTTTACGACTGGTTTAAAAAACTCAAATTGGACTACCTTTTGGGAAACCAAATGCCCAGAAAAGGCTTGGGACATCCTTCAAAAACAAATAACCTACCTATTGGACTTTACATGCCCAATTAAAACGTTTAGATGTAAGAAGACAAAGGAACCTTGGGTTGATAATAGGTTATTGCAAATAATTAGTGAGAAAAATGGAGCCATAAGTAAGCATAGGAGAACACATAATGAGGATGATAAAAGAATTTCTGAGTTTCATATTAGAAACTGTCGGGCACTTTGTAGAAAGGCCAAATGTGATTATCACCTCAATGAAATTGAAATTAATAGACACAACCCAAAAGCCTATTGGGCCAGCATCAATAAATTAATGAACCCTAAAATAAATGACCCTACCTATTGTTTAGTAAATCAGGATACAGATGAGCAAGTAGACCAACTTGAGACAGCTGACTTTATCAATAATTATTTTGCAACAATTGGCGACAAACTGGCAGAAAAAATGGACATCCCTTGGACCCCCTCTGGTGATAGAATAAATCCACAATTTAATTTTAATCCTATTAAAGTTGAGGAATTAATCCCATTAATTAAGAGAATAAATACTAGTAAGTCCTCAGGTTTAGAACACATAAATACCCAAACTCTAAAGGATGCATTACTAACTCTCCCATCACACTTCCTACATATTGTTAACTTAGTCCTTGATTCATCAAAATTTCCAGACCCCTGGAAAGTAGCCTTAGTAAAACCACTCCCCAAAGGTGGGGACACCACAGATGTAAATAACCTAAGACCCATCTCAACCTTACCCCTACCTGCCAAACTAACAGAGAAAATTATTCATAAACAAACGATTAATTACTTAAATAATTTTAATCTCTTATCTGAAAATCAAGATGGATTCAGACCTGCTCGCTCCACAATTAATAGTCTGGAAAAACTCACAAACACTATCTACTCAGAATTAAATCAACTAAAGATAACTACAGCCATATTCCTAGATTTTAAAAAGGCGTTCGATACCTTAAACCATGACATACTTTATAAAAAATTAGAATTCTTAGGTTTTAACAATAAAAGTACTAAATTGATAAAAAATTACTTAACAAGTAGAATGCAAAGAACCAAAGCAAATAATGTTATTTCAAAACCTCATCCCATTACCTGTGGTGTCCCCCAGGGCTCAGTCCTCGGACCATTGCTATTCCTTACATATATCAATGACTTTGGACACTGCCTAGAGCATCTTCAGGTACAACACTATGCTGATGACACTGTGGTCCACCTGGCACACAACCCCGACTCTAATCAAGCCCCTTTGCTTATTAATTCCGATTTGGAAAAAATAAGGGTCTGGTGTGTAAAAAACAAATTGTCTTTGAATGCCAAAAAGACTAAATGTGTTGTCTTTGCTAATAAAGCCCTAAGAAAAATGCACAGGAAGCCACAGTTCAGAATAGGAGATGATAGGATAGAATTAACCCCATCCTATAATTATCTTGGGATCACTCTGGACAATCAGCTAAATCTCAAAAAGCAAATTGGGATTACCAGGAGAAATTCTGAACACAAGCTATATATCTTTAGAAGAAACAGTAGAAACCTACCAGAAAGGGCTAAGCTAGATGTGCTAAAAACCATGTTGTTACCCATTATGGATTATGGTGATATTATTTATAGTGTCGCCCCTGCCACTATCCTTCATACCCTCCAACCTACAGTGAGCAATGCCCTAAGGACCATATACTGGTACAAAGGCACAAAAAACCACGAAAAACTACATAAGTTAGCAGAAATAAATCTCATGAAAGACCGGAGGGAGATGCATTTATTGAAACATGCCTTTAATGCTTCAATGATGGATGAAAGGATAGACAAAAGGCCACTTCGTACAAGAGCGCATGATGCTAGGCTCCTCAAGATTTCTAGGGTAAAAAACCCAATTTATAGAAAGAGTCTGTACCATAGAGATGCCATCCTCTGGAACCAACAAAAGGTCTCAACTAGACTGAATAGGACAGTTACTGGGTTCAACGTCTGGTTAAAGGAAGAATATGATAAGAAAATAGCGTCCTTACCTGATGTATGACCGGCCCCCCCCCCCCCTACTCCTCTATCTCCCACTCCCCTGGGAGGGTGGGGTGAGTAAACCCATACACACACATATGTACCCCCCTACATACACACTTTAATGATAAATGTTACTAGCCCATAGTATAACATCCGAGGCTCTTGCATATACGATGAGTGGGCGCCACTGATGTGGCCCCCACTCATCTAATATATATTTTTATTTTTTTTCTTACCTTTAATTTCTTCTAAACCTTTCTTTTTTCTTTTTCCTACACTATACTCCTTCTTCTCCTTTCCTATTTTTTCACTACTCTAAACTTCCAATGAGGCTGTCAGTACCCTAAGTACCAATGACACAGACTTTAATACCTAGCCTCAGATGGGCCCAGAGCTCATCAACAATCATTGTTTATTCCGAAACTTAAATAACTGTTTATTAAATTAACACGTGGGTAGTAGGGCTGTCCTACAACATCAAGGACAGTCCTACATCCCATTACCACACCTAGAAGATAGGTTTGTGGATTAACTACCGCTTAACGGATCATTGATATAATTGCAAATGCTGTGGAATACAAGAATACAATCTATAAGGTTATGTACTTCCTCAGGATAAAAATAAATGAAATAACAACAACAACAACCATTATCTGCATCTTCGGTAGCATGAACCATATACATATAATCATACTAGTCTTTAGCGCACAATGTATTGTCCTGTAATGTCCTGTGTTGTCCACATACCCCAAAAAAAATTAGCGAAAAAATATATTTTTGTAGACACATATATCCTGAATAAGGAATGAGCGCTGCTCTTTTAAAAAAAAAAAAAAAAAATGTCCCAAATGAAGGTTTCTGACCATTTTTATGAAGGCATGGTGAGGTTTGAGTAGGAATCTGAAAGCCTGAATTTGGGCTGTTTTCTCACTATTTGGCCGATCTTCGGACCCCATGTACGGGGGGGTCACAGGGGTCCGAAAAAAATATTTTTGTGATTTCCCGAGTTTTGGGTCCCAAATGTATAGTTCGAGCCTGTCCCTGAAACCGCACGACAAAATTAGCCATTTAATACCCCCCCTATTTACATCTTGATGCTGTACAATCCCACGTCATGTAGGCTAGAGCATTACTTGCAGTGCATCAATTTGGGCAGTCTAGAAAACCGCTGGGGCATCCATGTAGGAGGCTGTCGATGGGTACACACAATCTTCTGATATGTTAGGACCTGGCTGATTTGTTTTTACAGATGGCTGGGTAATATTTCAATATTATCTATGGGGTAGAAAAAGACCATTACTTTTCGCAAACTGCCATTTTCCCCCTTTGTTATAAGCATATGTTAAATGCCCACTATGAGATATCACTCTTCAAGGGCTTTCCAACGTGCTTTTCCATAGTGTCATAGTCCTATCAGGAGCTGACCAATCTGAAAAACCCTGAACCTCATCTCAGGCAGACTCCTAAATGCAGAGTCAATTTTGTGTGTCACCCATGGCTGCACTTTGAGACCACTGCAGTGAGTATTTCAGAGTGCCTAATAGAGGGCATAACATTCTGTTTATTTCTTTTTTTAGATTCAGTGGACCTACCCTTCAAACGTCTCAGTAACTCTCTAATCTTAGGCTTCATGAACAGCCCAATGTCAGGTCAACTAGGATGGATTTCTCTATTCTCAGATTTCCTGCCTCTAATATGGAGCAGGCACAAAGAGGAAAGTCTTTTTGATATGGATGTATTGATCATTAATAAGTTGTCAAATATCATAGTATTAGAGTATTATGGCACTTCCCCGGACATGTTGAGTTGGGAAGACAGATGAGTATTTTCGTTTCATGCCTCTACTACTCACTAGATGGCGTGGCAATTGGATCCCCCCCCCCCTACTGCGGGCCTGGCTGTCTAGAGGGGAGTGGCGGACCGGGATAGGATGGGGATGCATCACCTAGGGGGGGGGGCACTCCTCATCAATTCTACAATAACAATTACGGCCACCATAAATATTTAATAAATGTAAATTTCTTCTTTGATTTGTAAGAGATACAATAAAGTTACATCTCCCTATATAACTTTACCTGCTCCAAATAAACCATTTTCTGTCAGGAAGTTAAAGATGGCACCCGGTCAAACTCAAAGACGGCACCCAGTCAAAGACATTCACATTGGCCTGATCTCATGAGACGCAGCAATGACCTTATAGATAGTATTTTTTGTAATGGGCGGGACCAGTTACAGAAACAGTGGCCCCAGTCGTGGGACTGAGCTATGCATTGCCACTTTAAGTATGAAATTCCTTTTTTTGAAAGATTCATGAAGGTAAACGACTACAATACAATCAAGGGAATCACTGTCAATGAATTTACATTGTGTACACATAAATACGAGGATAGAACCGCGTGAAGTATTGAGCAGGAGTAGGTAACAAAAATCCTAAAAATTGGTTCAACCGATCTGTGCAGGATTACTTTTCGTATCTACACAACACAATATCTTTCTATCATGTTGCCACCAACATTCACAAACCTAAAGTAGACATATTTTTATACAACTCTCTCAGGGTTTTAATTTATTTCATGGTTGGTTATTTTGTCCAAAAGGTATTTCATCCCGCTACTTGTATACACACTTTGTGATACTATAGAATGTAAAATTATATAGTTCGGGAGCGCCCCCCCCCACCATGCTACTCAACTCATCCCCCAGTCACTCTCCCCGGTCAGTGCCTGTGCTAACTCTCCAAGCAGATCCTCTCACACCGGCAGCAATGTCTTGGTGGCTTTGTACTCGGACGTTCTAATGGTCCATGTTTTGTTAATGAAATACAACGGAAGTGTCAATGTCAGGGAGAATTCAGTGTTAATTTTGAGGCTCCCCAGCTAGCACCACTAGTCCTATTCTTGTGAATACTATGTAAAAACGAATGTGAAACATGATAGATTTACATAATAATGATGTGATTCAAATGGTTGATGTTTCTCAAAATTTTTTGGGTGGTTGCCGGAGCGTACAATGGGAGATGTTATGGTTCACTAGCCTTGTACAGGGAGAATCTTATACACCTACAATGGGGAAGCTATGGTGGACTACACTAGTAGCACTATGGCTAGTAGGATGGCCGCTGCACACAGGTAAACCCATCTACTTGAATAACCTATTCAATAGCATTAGCCTTCTTGGCACTTGTGATGTTATTTTCAAGGGCATTTCTTTTTACAGCACATGTGCTTTGGAAATCTTAGGAATGAACATTATACCCTAAAATATTTTCTTAATTTTCTCAAACAGGGTAGGGATGCAATTATACAGTATTCCTGGGCCATGGGGATGGAGGACATGGGCAAAGGGTGGGTGGGGAAATGGTATGCAGTATTCCTACCACATGTACAATTAGTATTCCTATCTGGCTCAAACCTCTGACCTATGTTGTTTTGGCTATTTCTGGCCCTTTTCAGGCTTATAGCCCTACAGAATAACCAGTTTTGCACCATTTTTTTCAAAAATTTGGTATATGTGAGAAAACATCCCAACAATTCAGGATTTTTCATTTCTTTGTGTATTGGCCCAATATTTTTCGTTTTTAGGCCCTCCAAAGGCCCAAAAACCCTTAAAAACGTCAAAAACCCTTTAGATTACATGTTTTTCATGTCTCCCATGTCTACTAAGACAGTAACAGCCTATCCCTAATATCATTTTCTATAAGGCCTATGGTATAGTCAATTGATTCACAAGGATTTCACTAGATATGTACCGTATTTTTTTCTCCACAGCCATTTAAGTGTATATTGTCAGGAACATTTTCAAATGTCCTTTCATTTTGATACCACTATACAGTAAATAAACAAGATTCAAACAGTATCCCTTGTACCCCAGATCGTGAGGTAACTATTGTGTCTTTTGCCAGAAAAAAGAAATTTTGAAAAAAATCTAATATTCCAGCCTCCAGGACCAAATGTGTAATGCGATACTTATTTTGGTCCCGGAGTCACCCTCTTATTTTAGTCTCGGAGTCACTCGCCTTGATGATAATAGTAAAACCCACACAGAATTGTTAATATCCTATATATTTTAGTTATCTTTAGTGCCACTGCTTCCTATCCACCCCCTCTAATGCTCTAAACCAGAAATCTGATGATTCCACTAATTTAACCTACATTTATGTATACAATGTTTTATTTTGGTCCCGGAGTCACCCGGGTGACTCCGAGACCGAATTAAGGTGAAATAGCCGCTTTTTAGGCCAGTACTGTGCCAAGTAGGTTCAATGAAGGATCCTAATGGTCCATATTTCCTAAAGTATATACCATCAGGATATTGTAGAGTGATTTTGACAATTAATTGAACCATTTTGAGTGAACTAGGGTAAAATGAGAGTATGTTGTTAAAATTTTAATATTTTTGATAAATCTTCAATATTCATCGAGCTGTATCTCAAAAACTATTTTTCTGAGGGTATCCATTCTTGGTATGCCTTAAGATATATGTTGTTGCAGTTTGTAAACAAAGTTATTAGTTGCTGTTATGTACTTTAAGACATTATATACACAATCACCTTATTTTGGTCTCGGAGTCACCCGAAAAAAGGACAATCGAGTTTGTGAGGCAATAAAAAATGAACCGCTAGGGTTAGAGATGTATCAAAAAGTGTTCCAAGGAGCCGAGATATATACCTTTCAATAATATAAACTTGTTTAAATATATTAAGACTTTTCTGATTTGTCCTTCCTCTATCCTAAAACAACATAAGTCAGGAGTTTGAGCCATCTAATATACTTGTTGACCAGGTCTCATTGGACCATGGTTCCCCATGGGACTGTAGAGGGGATAGGGAACCATGAGGGATGGGAGATCATAGGGAATCGGGGACCATGAAGGACAGGGGGACAATGGAAAATGGGGGACGTGGGTGGGGGTGCAGGGGGGTTGGGGCGACAATCGAAAATGGGGGATGTGGAGGACTGGGCGTGTGGCATGGGGGACCATAGGGGATAGGGGGCCATGGGGGATGGGGGAGAAGGGAGACCATCAGGGGATTGGGAGGCCATGGCGGATGGGAGACCATGGGGGATGGGGGACTATGGGGGATGGAAGGCTATGGGGGAATGAGGATGGGAGGACATGGGGAAGGGGTGGTTGGGGACCATGGTGGATGGGAGGACATGGGGAAAGGGTGGGTGGGAAAAAGGGGGATGAGGCACCATGGGGGTTGGGGAGCCATAAGGTGATGGGGTACCAGGTGGGAGTGGAAGGCCATGGGGGATTGGGGACCAGGGGGGTTGGTGGAATAGGGAATGGGGACGATGGGAGTTGAGGGACCATGGAGTCAGCATTGATTGGTGGACCCCATCTGGGCTCCAACCGGGCTGTCAACAGGGGCCCAGTGAGCCCACCAGGGCGGGCCCTACCGGGCGCTGTGCTGTACACCAAGACAAGGCCTGGGCTGGATGCCCAGTTTAAGCGCTACCTTGGCCCCAGCTGGGCCCCACGTGGGCTCTTCAAAGTTTATGAAATTTATGAAATTAAAAGTTGTATTGTTTATTTATGAGTATAGGCATTTTAAGTGCCCCTTTTCCCAATTGGATCCTGGAAGGTGGGCCACAACTGGGTTCCACATGTGCCAGGCCAGGTGGTATTTATACAGTTCATAACTGTATGTTATTCTCTGTTGCTTTTATCAAAGGAGTAAGGAGAATGAAGTACATCTATTGAGTGCAGATAAGGCAGGCCATTTTAAACAAATGTTGTTGGGATGCTTGCAAGAATTAGTGGTGGTCTGCATTGTTTTAAAACTCAGGTGCGCTCTAACCCTCCCCCCCCTCCCTGTAGCTATAGTTAGGCCAAAGTTAGGGGTGCAGCTAATACGAGAGTTTTTACCTTGGCTCATTCAGAAGCAATCTGCGGCTTATAGGATCAGCCCAAAGTCGGGGTGCGGCTTATACGCGAGTTAGGCTTATACGCGAGGTTTTACGGTACTGTTTTAAATATATAGATTGATCTTTAGGTACTTAAACATTCGGAGGGCACATTGCATTCCAGACTTCAATTAGGTTAAGTCTTTCACAACTGATGGTAGGCAGAAGGGTGATCATATTCAGGATGATCAAATTTATGAAATGAGCTGAAGACAGAAATCCTCATCCTACACATTCACCGAAGCAAGGGTATATTCTGGGTCTTGTTCAGCACTGCTATCAATCCATAACTTATTGTAAGCCATGATAAACTGTTCCCCTCCCTCACCTTACAGTGCAGTTGGTAATGTCTGATGATGTATCCTGTGCGGCATCCTTCACGGCATCAGGTAAAGACTACTGCATCACCTCAGGGGATGGAGCTCAGACTACACTAAAACAAGCCTCCACCCTGTGTGCTGCCCTGGGCTACATGTTGGTCTACTTCTCTGATGAACAGGAGTGGAACTAGTTCAACACAGATTTACAGGCACAGTCATTAGGGTAAGGCAACAGGCATAACCACGTTTCTTTTGTTTATATTTTAACAACAGGGCATTTGCGGAATTGCAGACCAAAGATCTTTTGTTCCCCTCAAATGTTATCTTCCCTTATCACTAATATTTGCCTTGCGGAATTATGAAAGTATCTCTAGTGGCTTCAGTATGGGTTAGCACTATAAAAAGACTTTATTTTAAATAACTAAAGCCGCTGATCCACTGCCGCGAGTTTGCTGCGAATGTTGTTGTGCGAGAGACACTTGCGAGTACACTCGTAAAAATCAAAACTTTTAGATTTCTGCGAATTTACCCGCAGCCACACACCTCTCGCTGCGACGTTGTCGCAGGGACTCGCAGTAGGAGATCCACTGCTAGAACGTTTTCTCCGTGTTTACTCGCACGAGTGTCATTCGCAGCAAAATCGCAGCAAATTCGGGGCAGTGGATCACCGCCTTAAGTTACTTTTGTCCTGTGATTGATTCATTCTAGCGTTTGAAACATTTTTAGAATGAATGATTTTCCAAATGAATAATCAAGAAGGAATAAAAACATTTGGTATCATTGGTTCACAGGTTCAGTAACTATTGGATGAGAATAGCATGGACTACCTCCCTTTCTGCATACACAGACTTAGCCTGGACTCCTGCTGGTACGTCGGGTAACACGGGTGGACGGTGTCTACTAGGTGTGGCAGGCAGTAATCCAGCATTCAGGGAGATACCGTGTATTTCAGGGCAGTGGATTACCGGCCATGTCTGCCAGAGAACACTAGGTGGGTGCACTGTTTCTTATGGAATACTGCATCCCAGCTAATTTGTATGAGGTTGTGTCAGCCTAAGGACAGATTTAGGTTGCCTACAGCTCCAACAACCTAGCCCTAGTTTTCTGTGACCCTATATTTTTCTATTGAATAACACATGCCTAAATTCCACTGTGGTCAAAAAGGGGCACATGTGTGTCACTTGCTAAACATCAGCTGCATTACACTTTGGGTCAGGAAATATAGGCAATGTTCGACTCCTGAAATAACCTACCTGTGGGGCCTTTGCCTATCAATTTCAATTATTTCATTTTGATCTAGGCACCCCCTGTTTGCTGTCTCTACCTGTTACATCAGGACACCAGTACTGTGAGGTGTTTGGTGAATTCACACATGACCAGGCACGGACAGTTTGTCACAAAATGGGCAATGTTTATGAATAAGCTGAATTCACACAAGAGCTTGACTGGATTGAATTCACGACTAACTTCTTGGAAAGAAAGCATCTCAGGTTTGATTTGCGGTAAGTGCAATATGAAAATCATATTTTTATATCTACCTCTCTACCTGAACTTCCAGTTTGTCATATTAATCCTTGAATGCATTCCTAGTGAAAAACTTGCAGCGCTTAAATGGTTAAGAATAATAACCTTGTTAAATAAATAGTCAAAGCTTCATGAGTATATGTTTGTATGCCTGGTTGATGTATCAGCAGACAAGTGAGCCCTGACCCAGTAAACAAAAAACGTTATACAACATTTTATAACATTATATAACGTTTCTCTAAGGCTCCTGACTATGGCATAACGTTATTTATACATGTATAACGTTTTAAATTATTATTTCAACGTAAATTTATGGTTTTTTTTGTTAGCTGGGGAGTGCAATCAGCAGGTGTACAGACACAATTAAATAAATGTTCCTATACAATTCTTTTTCACATTCTTTGATTCAAACCATCCAAACTGCAATAGGCGGGTCTTAAACATTAATTAGACATATATAGACTTTATAATTGAAACACGTTTATACAATTTCAACTTTAAATGAAAAGAATGGACTATCTTCTAGGTAGTATACATTGAAACAGTTACAACACATAGATGACGCATTTGGTACTTGTGGTTGTAAGTACGTAAAGTTCAGGACTTAGATCACATATACCTACCCCTAAAATAGTTATGCTGCTTTCTTTCAGGGGAAGGCAGCCAGGTTATGAAAGTACACATATAGAGTTGCCTTTCGTTTGGAAATATGTAAAAACTAAAGGTTGTTTATTAGTCACTAATGTGTTAAGTAACGTACAAAAGCAGAAGGGCGTTTACCGTTGCTTCAAACTATTGACAGAAAAGACAATGGAAATCAAACTTTGTCTGGGAAGATTTAGCTCTACGGGAAAAAGTTTCACTTTACTCGCAACATTACGAAAAAGAACTCAGACATCCACTTTCAGTTAATGGGGTCCAGAATACAGTCTACTCTGTGATTATTCCACCCAAGGGTCATATAGTGTTTCATTGCACTACTCCCTTTGTCATCATGGTGCATGAATGCAGCCCTGGCAGGTAACACACCAGTGCTGCATTCAAGCAGTATGCCTATCCCATGGGAGTGGACCAACCTTGTACAGTATGTTCACCAATACTGCATTCACAATGACAAAGTGTGTAGTGCATTAAACCACTGTGCAGTCATCAGAGTGCTAAATCTATACCCCCATCCAATGATCAATCTTTATTATACTTCAGGGGTCCAAAGTCAAATCAATGGGAGAGGAGATTGGTGGATGTTAGTGGGCGGGGGTTACAATTAAAACATCCGTGATAGGGGCCAATGCTCATCCCAAGTGATTAATAGGGTACACTAATTATTCCATCTGCCATTTGTGTATATTATTTAAAGCTTTACACTTGTTTGGGGCTTGAAACCAATTAGTAATTGTGATATGATCTGCAAACCTCTTCCCCATCTAGTAATATATGACTTGTCCCTGAAATATGTACTTATGAAACTACCTTAAAGGCATAGAACTTGCTGCCCCGGCAGCAACAGTCAGAGTGCTGCCGTGACAGGTACTCAGTCCTTTATATACGGCAGCCCTGAGTTTGTCTGGGTGAATGAGAGTGAGGCGCTGCATGCTGAAATTATAGAAGATGACGCTTAGGCTAAAGCCATCTTCATCACCACCCAGTACACCATGACCATCATAGGCTCGGTGGCTAACCTGGCCTGCCTGTTTATCCTGCGTCAGTCTGCGGCTGCCTTCTCCCCGGTCTACCTCTACCTACTCAAGGTTAGCATATATCAGATAATTGGGAAGCTATAATCAATTTTCTTTAAAAAATGGGTAAGGATGATCAAAAGGGTCATACTTCCTATGCACTATGCAGCCCTTAAAGGGCTTATTGTATACTACTCATGCCCTAAATGCTCCATCTCTAATGATCTTTCTTGTTATGATTCAGGAGTGCAATTCGAAGCTGATGGGGGGGGCACTATTAGTGGAATTGTGTGTGGATACACACATTATTCCATCCGTCATTTGTGGATCAATATTACTTAAAGCTTTGTGAGAAGATCCACACACCCTCTCTCCAATCTAGTAATATATGACTTGAAGAATATGTACTAAATGAACTACCTTAATTCTTATCTCTAGTAGAAAGTATGTGAACAATTAGACAGGGTGTGGCTCATGTCCCCCATTACCACCGTCAGACAAAGGCAGGTTGCTGACTTAGGATGAAAGAGCTTGATTCAATCATCATTAGGCATAGCATCACCTTTTCTATGAGTGTCTGCCATCATCAAGGCCATTAAGACTGTCTACTCGTATTGTATGTGTGAGAAATGGGAGGGTATGTCTATTGATAAAGGGATGGGCAACTCCATGAGTATAAAAACTGATGACAACTTTGCCCTTGCTCAGTTCATGGTATCTCTGTGAATATAGCAAGGTAAGTCCTTTACTTCGTCAGTTAATTGGCAATCTGTTCTGATTAGTATATTTAAAAAAGGCCTAAAAAACAATCATTAACAAATATTACGAACATGATTAAGAGCTTTGGATGACCAGTTTGTGCATGATATTTATCAGATTGTATGTCTAAATGCAATTTTGATAATTTATATATATCCAAAAAAGTTTACATGTACATTATACTTTGCTTGTGATGGTAGGAAGTGATATTATTGAGAAGGACATCTGCAAGAAAAAAGTGAATCCAAACTTAAAGATGGTGGCTATAGAGATGACTACTGCCGTACCGGATGGGGGCTGGGTGAATGAGAGTGAGGCGGTGCATGCTGAGCCTATAGAAGATGACGCTCAGGCTAAAGCCATCCTCATCACCACTCAGTACATCATGACCATCATAGGCTCGGTGGCTAACCTGGCCTGCCTGTTTATCCTGCGTCAGTCAGCAGCCGCCTTCTCCCCCGTCTACCTCTACCTACTCAAGGTAAGCATATGTCTGACAATGACTTCCAGTAAAATTTCCACCATTTTATATTGGGACCTATGACATTGCTCTGTCAGTTAATACTTTTGGAAGAATTGAAAAACATGTATCTATCTTGATAGGTTGACCATTTTTGAAGCCTAACTTAACATTATTTTGTCATAATGAGCGATTAATGGGGGGCTGTTATCCCAAATTCAGTTTTTTACACTTGGAAAATGGAGTATAATCTCGTCATAAGGAGGACGTTGGGACCAGATACATTTTCCCCTCTATAAGCCGTGTTCCTTATAACCAATACTAAAGAATAGCAAAACGGAACCATCGGAATTGTCTTTTTCTTATAACAGGAAGTTCCTTGTATCAGTCCCCCTTATAACAAGATTCCACTCTACCTATCAGTTGCTTTAAAAACATAGTCAGCCCATGGTGCAACTTTTGGCCTGCGTTTATATAAGTACACTGCAGAGGCCTCTGGCTAGGTACCAGTGGTCTTTTGCACAGCAGTGGTGAATTTCATATCGAAAATTAGCAAATTGAAAACACTTTGAAAGTTAGTTTGAGGGTATGTAGAGAGTTGTGTTTCTCAAACACTTATTTTCACGTGCTCTTTTATTTCATGTGTGAAGATCGTATATCTGCAATTCTCATCAGGGTATCATTAGAGATGAGTACATGGCGATTGTGAGAAAGGGAATTTTAGAGCTTGGTTCATCATTCTCACAAAATGTTACTCTTCTACCTCCCTCAAGTGGGACAATATGTTGTAAATTCAAGTTATTGATCCCAAATGGACATTTGGTCCAAATCCAACATTTCGGGCCGAAGTGGACCAATTAAACCTTTAGGCTGCATTGAACTTGTGGGCCCAATCAGTCTTTTGTCAATTAGACGCTTGGTCCCAATTGGACTTTCTGATCCAATAGGATGTCAAGTCCGAATTGGACCTTGCCTCCCAATTGGATTTTTGGCTCCACTTGAAATTTTGGTCCCAACTGGACTTTAGGGAAAATTCCTTTACAATGAAGGTCTGTCATGCATTCCTCTCCTCAAGATTATGTGAAGATTGTGTGTACAATCATGTGTTTTATAAATGAGTAATATGCCACTACTTAGCCCAATATTTGCAACATTTACATTTGCATAGGGCTGGTTATCAAGGGAAAGAAATCGTCTAAAGGTACATTTATATTCACACTAGACCAATTTATGACATTTTAGCTGTAATTGATTCTGTTTTCAGAGACTTAAGACAGGTAAAACTGGAAACACAATTTAAACACTTTAAAGATAGGTTTGTAGAATAAAAAAATATATTTAAAAAAAAAGTCAGTTTGGCAATACAATAGCAGGGGTAAACACTAACGCTGGCCCTGGAGCCAATGGCCCGTAGTTTTGGGTCCGGGCCCATTGTTTTCTGCAAAATAGCATTCCTACGGGCCCAGCTGGCCCACAGGTGTATTCGGAAAATATTTTTAAAAACTTTGCCTGACACATATAGTCTTGCAATGTATCGTTGGAAAGAGGGAATGTAACCACATTTATCATCAGATTTATTACACTCTTTCATAGACCAATCAGGAATACACATGTTTTATCTTGTAAAAAAACCACATAATTTTGATCATTGGCCCACAGATCTTGGTCCGGGCCCGTAGTTTTCTAGAGCTGCGGGCCCGGGTGGCCCACAGCTGAAAAGGTTAGTGTCTACCCCTGCAATAAGACTAAAGGTAAGGTTGGGGATAATTTTTCCTGCTCACAGAGCACCCTGAATGCTTCCCACCCGTGGATCCATACTATTGAATTATCCTCTCACCTTTCAATACTTATAATATTGTCACATTGTGTTGAACAAACTTACTAGGATTTACACATTTTGATTTCTTTATGTACTTTATTTAAGGCGCAGGCTGTGATCGACTTCCTCGTCTGTCTATGTGGCACTACCCTCGTGCTACAGAAACGCAGCTGGACTGTCGGGAACTTCGTCTTTGATACGATGATATGCCACATATGGCACAGCCAGGTCACCTACTGGACACTGGTGTTCTACTCAGTGTGGAACCTTATCATTGTCGCCTATGAACGCTACCTTGCCATCTGTAAGCCATTCAGTCACGGCGACTTCTCTCCCAGCAAAGTGCACAAGCTGTCTGTTATTTTGGTGCTGATGAGCCTTTTTGTCACCACTCCGGGTTATATGCAGACTAAAATGGAGGACGGGATTTGCGTTAGCAAATATCTCATCCCCGGTCAGGCCATGAAGACATTTTTCTCTTTCGTTGGCATTTGGTTTTTCATTGTGTACTACAGTGGACCAACTGTGGTATTCGGCATCCTCTATGGGAAGGTAACCTTCACCCTCGTCAAGAGAAGAGACCAGTCCAGTCTTGGTGAGTCCCGCTTGGTGAACAGTGCAGCAAAGCAGATGACTAACACGGCCATGGCAGTGACAGGAATCTTCATCCTGTCCATGAGCTGGGACTTCTGGTACTACCTCCTGGGGCGTATCGGACTCGTTGTCTATGTTAAAAACACCCTACTGCAGATGGTGGGGATATGGCTCAGTGCCTTTAACTCAATTGCTAACCCGTTTGTCTATTTCCTGCTGCTACCGGCCTTTAGGAGGTCAGCAGTTAAGTTGTTCTGCCCGTGTCTGGATGGGAATGGTGGGAAGGGTGGGGGAGCGGAGGTGGCATCAGGCAACAACCCCACTGCTAATGTGAAGTAACAAATACAACATTAGCACAATGCAGTGTTTTGAATGTGCTTAACCCATTAACTATTAGAGAATACATGTTCTAAAATACATCATTTGCCGTCACAATGCACCAAACCAAGTGACTTGCTGGTGCTTCATTGGTGCATCATGATAGTCCTTCAGGAGTATGAATAACGTGTGAGTTACTTGCTATGGCTGCATTCATGCATCATATCAACCAAAGGTTTTGTATATTAAGGCATCATTCAGCCCTTAAGGGGACACAATAGGGTAGAGACGTAGAACAGTTGATCGTGTATATTTCAGTAGGAATATGCTAAAGCTAGACATGTTATATATGGTTATGACCATATGTTATGCCTTCATCAAATTCCTTCTATTATTTGCTGTTGTTATGGCTGTGGAATGTAAATAGAACAAAAACGTTCTTTTTTTAGCTTCTTTTCATTAGAATGGCATTATGGGATGGAAAAAGTATATAATTCTCAGATCTGATGAGTGATTTTGATATTTGATGTCATAATAGAGGGCGGTTTTGCTTCTTTTCATGATATTTTAAATATTAAGATCTACAGAGCCTTTCAGAGTTGTATGGTTACCAAAAAAGTGTGATTTTTAAGGGAAAATCGAGAAAATCACCATTTTTTGGTAACCAGGCAACTTTAAACAGCTCTGTAGAGCTTCATAATTGAAATATCAACAAAAGAAGAAAAAGCGCCCTCTGTAAGCACATCAAAAACCAATTTTAATTTTTAAAATTGAAAATTACACCATATTTCTATACAATAATGCCATTCTAATGAAAAGGAGCTGAAAAAGAATGTTTTTGTTCCATTTAGGTACCACAGCCATAGCAACGCCAAATAAAGGAAGGAATCTGATGGAGGCATTACATATGGTCAAAACCATATATAATATGTTTAGCTTTAACATATTTCTACTAAAATATACACGATCAACTGTTCTACTGGATTTACACTTTTGTGCCCCCTTAAAGTGTTGAGGGTAACAAAGTGCTGTAGTGCAATATCTCTTTTTGTCAGCATGGTGCATGTGTGTGGCACTGGTACCCTGCAAGGTTGATTAACTGCTGAAGAGCTGGCATTATGCACCAAGGGTTGATATTGCATTATGCTTTGATAGTAGGGCAAGAGTATAACTTACCATGACAGCCTCACTGATTTTGATTGTTTAGACATGGATATTATTATAATCCATTGTAACGCAGATTTCAATTCCTTGTCATACATTTTAGGCACTTAAACATTAGTTGTATAAGTGAAAATGAAGTATTGATGAAACAAAATAGTGTTACATCAATAGAGAGTCAGATACTGTTTGAGCAGCTTGGACACCAGTATTTTGTACACTGTGTTCCAAATTTTGATTAGATGAACTAGAAATATCAATAGCCGGTGTCTCTGATGGACAAGAAATCATAATAACTGCCTTTTTCATGAAATCCAAACTTTCACCCTTAAAGTGGAGCTGTTTTGTTGGCATTAAGCTACACTCATTCAGCACACCAAAGCTACAGGGTTGATACAATCTGATACATCAATGCAACACTGGAGATACTGCTTCAATATCTGCATTTAAGAAAATTAAAGCTCTAATAAAGTCACACTTTAAGCATATTTGATTCGAGTTAATGCCACTTATAGCCATTTAAATGGTATAATGACCCTCCCGCGAAATGTATGGGGCATTAACTGCATTTAAACACGCTAATATAGTGACTTTAGGCGTCTTTAACTTTATTGCACTTCATGTAGTGAGAGTTGTTCATAGGCATTGCAAAATGAACATGAAATGTTTGTAAGTTATCATTATGCACTTAAAACCACAGGCCCACAACTGGAGCCAGGTAAGAAGGGGACCGTACGACCCACCCTGTGCATATGCCAGTATAGATAAAACGATTTTTAAAAAGAAGGAAAAAATAGTTAGCACAACCGGACAAACACCATGAATATGTTTTGAATATGAAACTTTAAGACATACTGTTTGATTGAAGGTTGTATGGAACACCACTACAGCATTAATGTGTACCAGATATTAAGGAATGAAGGGGAAAAGGGGTGACATAGATTACTGTTGCAGAAACATAATGTTGCAGAGACATACATCTCAGCACCGAACATCTGTACACACGGACATGTACATGGCTTTTGATGGATTAATAAATGACTCAGCACAAACACATGAAAGAATCTATGCTTTGTTTTCATTTCGATCAACCACTAGAGTATGTAGTTTGAGTGAGTGGTCAGGTAATATTTCATAGGTAGATAAAAAATCATGAAGTCATCTATATGTCATCCATTGTAATCATTAGACTATGGGTCAGTTCAATATTCAGTTTTCACATCTAGAATCTGCATGATGAATAAATGCAGCACCAAGTCATCGGACTTATTTGCCAGAAGAGGTTTAATATGATATCCATCGATTGATGCTTCTATTTAAATTCAGAACGATTATAGGAAAACAAAGAAAAATGCAAATAGAAATAAAAAGCATCTGTATATTACCTTACAAGCCAGTCCATCACCTGTGGTGGTTCATAACACCCCTTGATTATTGACCAAAGTATCATGGCAGTGGCAGTGGTAAAAGGACTAGAGCTATTTCTATTGCTTTTTGAAAGGTTGGCTTTAACAAACATGTGAGAAGTATCGATCCTTATATCTTTTGCCAGTAAACAAAGATTTACATAGCATTTTCGCAAATTCCTAAAATGTTTGCCTATGGAAGTAATCTGTGCAATAAATATGAATGATCTACGGCTGTGTCTTATGAACTTGGGACTGTCAGGTATGACCGGCGAGCCCGGCGAGCCCGGCGCTGCGGGCGCCCGCGTGTTCAAGCCGACGGCGGGAGACGCTACTCCTGCCGCCGGCACACGCAGGCGCGCGCCGGCCCGCATAGGCGGCGCTCCAGTCGGCACTCCCGCCGCCGCCAGGCGACGCTCATCCCGCACATTGTTTCCCACAGACCAGCATAAGGGTCACCCCTTTGATGTACACTAACAGGGGTAGACAAACTATGGAGGGGTATTGTGTGACTGTCTCTCTGACTGTTACAGCCCTCCAACCACTGTCAACTGACACTAACACTCAAGATGCCATGCTGGTAGCCTGGCCCCCTTAAATAGGGTCAGGTCCCAGCACTGGGCATCTCCATCCTCACTCTACACTTGGACACCACAGAGCAAGGACCTCTCCACTGACTGAGAACAAGGCTATAGGCTATGCCCTACTAGGCCCAACTATCAGACATGGTGTAGGACCCCCTTGGCTCTAGTCCAGTACTAACCTCAGGGTTATTAGGTATATTTACCAAGACCTATATTATTGTGTGGATAGGTGTAACTGAGTGGAACCTACATTGTACTACTGTACTGTTGCTGTCAACTTGTAATAAATACCAACTATACTACAAGACCTCAAGACTTAGTCAACTTACCTCATATCATATTAAAGGGATCTCCCAACTAAGGGGATTCCTTGTATGACAAAGTGGTGGAGAAGTCCTAACAAGATCCCACAAGCTGGCAGCACAGACTACCAAGACTCACCTCCGCAGCAAAGGACCAGCTACCCCTGGATCTCTACCCAGCAGGAGGAGGAGACCCAGCTCCAAGGAGTCATCCAGGAGCTCCACTCCAACACCCTCAGCTTCACCACACCACACCACTCAAGAGAGTGACTTCCAAGGCAAGCTTCACCGGGACACCCTAGCTGCCCTGGACAGTATCCAGGACACACAGAGTGACTTGTTCTCAAACGGTCAGCATACCCCAGGATCAGGTATGAGTGACGATGAGACAGTACCCCCAGGCCAGGCAGCCAAAGAGGAGGCTGAGGCACTTCTACTCATAGCCCAGAATGTAGAAACTCATGTGGATAAGACACTTAGGCCTGAACTAACAGCCCTACACACCACACATGAGGAAAGCACCAGCCGAGCCTTAAGGAAGGCCAAAGAGGAACAAGAGAAGGAATTAATATTACTCAGACAAGCCAACCAGGCACTGAAGAACTCTATGGAGACCCAAAAAGCTGAAGCCGCTCAAGCACTACTTGATATGCAAGCTCATCTACAAGTGACAATGAAAAACCAGCTAGCTGAGGCCCTAGCCTCACTCAAGTCAGGTGCACCCAATACCCAAGGAGTGAACCTGACTAACACTGACACCTCCTCAGCACTCCTAGATGCCTTGAAAGAGGAAAGAGTTGCAAGGGAGGCATCTTTCAGTGGGTTAAGGGACCAGCTAAAACGAGACAAAGAGGAAAAGTACTGTGATATTCTACAGCCAGAAAAATTTTCACAGTCCTCTCTCACACAATCCGCCAGGAGGCACTGCACAGACTATGAACAATACTTTGATTCCAGATATGGGTACCATCCCAGTAACAGAATCAAGTATTTCTCAAACTACCTAGATGGTAAGGCAAAAATTTGGTACAAAGCCTATAGGACAGCCCATCCAACAGCAGACTATGAAGAAATGAAGGCAGCTTTCCTGAAATACTTCAAGAAGGAGGACGACAGATTTGATGCTAAGGCATTGAGGAAGCAAAATCCAAAAGAATCTGTATCAGACTATGCCATGGCCTTACAAAAGATGGCCACAGCTCACAACAAGTCTGAGGAGAGAACAAGGGAAGCCCTGCTACATGGTCTAAGGGACGACATCAGTGCAGTAGTCATCCACAGGGAAGCAACTACATGGGATAAAATACTTGAAGTTGCAGAGGAGTATGAGAACCAACAAACAGTCTCCACTGGTAACATTAAAGATGAGATAAAAGCAGAATTAGGCTCAGAGCTACAGGAAACAATAGAATCCATGCAGGCACAACTGAAGTCTGTGACACATGTAAACTCTATGCTTGTAAAGCAAACAAAATCACAGAAAAATGGAAACCCCTCAAAGAAAGCCAAATCAGACCCAAAGACAGTTCAAATGGATCACTCATCAGAGGATGAAGACCAAAGCCTAAACCTCATGTCAAATGAACATGTGAGGAGGCAAGAACAAAGGGCACTGAAGGATCAAGGTAAACCCAACAACAGCCAACAAAGGAACTCTGGAAATAACAGAGGAGGCTACCGAGGCAAAAACTTTGACCCAAACTTCAGAAATAGCAACAGAGGAGGACAACGAGGCAGAGGTGGATACAGCCAAAATAACAGCCGAGATCACCAAAGCAACAGTCAGGACACCAGCCGTAGAGATAACAGCAGAAGTCGTGACAACTGCAGACACCGTGATAGTAGCAGAAATCGCGACTACAATCGCCGCGATAACAGCAGAGACCGTGATTACCACCGTCGTGACCAGAGCAGAGATCGTGACTACAACAGAGGTCGGGATCAAAACCGTCGTGACTACAGCAATAGTCGTGACAGACAGCATGACTACAACCGCAGTCGGGACAACAGCAGAGGTCGAGACAGCTACAATGGCTACAGATCCAACACACAAGGCTACAACCCCCAACAGCAGCCCCAACAGCCACCTCAAGCTATCCAGCCTGACGTGCTTCAACAGATCAAGCAGCTACTAGGATCTTCAAACTCGGGAAACTAGAGACCCACAGCGCCGCTGGGCCAGTGCGTTGTGAGCCTCTCCAACCCCCTATCAAGATCCAAGATCAACAACCCCTAGGACAACCAAAGACAATTGCTAGTATAGCAGAGACAATCCCCCAGTTACATACTGGGAAATCAAGCCGACCATCAGTGATCCATATCACACCTCAACAAGATGCATCGCAAAAGGAAATGGGTGAGAGTACCAAAATTTCTGTTGAACTTCTTAAAAATGGCTGTTTAAATGCAAGATTCTATGAACACACTGAAATACCTTGTTTAGTTGACACCGGTGCCACTATCACCTGTGTCAGGGATACTTTTCTTAGGGAAATTCAGAAATCTCGAGATGTAGAAATCAAAAAGAGAAAGTTCAATGTACACTTAGCAGACGGATCCATATGCCATGTAAGACAAGCAGCAGTATTGAAATTCAAAATTCATGGTACCAGATTCGAATTCCCATTCTCAATTATTCCAAATCTCACAAAGCCAGTTGTCCTAGGCACAGATTTCTTAAAAGCAACACGATCACAGATCGAATTCAATGTAGACCCAGAGCTACAAGTCAAGCCAGTCCGAGCTGTTAGGGAGGCTACAATCCTTCCTTTCACAGAACTAGCAGTTCTAGGACAAGTCACATCCCTCAAATGTTTAGAAGGATGTGTAGGCACATTAGACAATTTGCAGAGGAACAACAGAGTTCCATACCTAGTTCAAAAGGGAGTAGTAACACCCTCAGAAATGAACAGGCACCCAATCATACTGCTCAATACAAGCCACCGACCATACAAGGTGAGGAAGGGTGATATAATAGCCCTATTCACAGAGGTAGATCCCTCTGAATTACATCAACCAGATACTGACATCCCTACTGAGGAACCCACACTACAAGTGCTAGACACTGAAGAGAATTGTAGTGACACAGAGTCAGACTGTGCCTCAGTATATGCAGATCCAGATACAAACCGTGGAGATGACACTGATGATGAATTGGCCACAATTCACAGTGAGGCTCATGACATTATGCCAGACATAATGGAAAATGTGCCACCCAAATGTGTACTAACAGATATTGGACAAGAGAGACTCCAAAAGTTACTCCACAAGTATCAAGATGTATTTGTAGGAAAAGACAATGACATAGGTACAACCCACCTATATACACATTCAATTCACATCAAACCAGATGCAGTACCATGTCACTACCTACCATACAGGCAGACGCCTGAGAAGCAAGCTAAGATGGGAGAAGTCTGTGAAGACCTAGTCAGACAGGGCATCCTCAGAGAATGTGCAGAGGGACCCTGGGCATCCAGATCATTTTTAGTACAGAAAGCATCTGGAGGCCAACGTCTAGTCACAGACCTACGCCACGTCAATGCTAATATGATAAACCAAGCTTTATCAACGCCACGTGCAGACGACACACTAGACATGATAGGGTCACTCAAACCTACTGTTTTCAGTAAACTAGATGCGCAACAAGGGTTTTTCCAAATTCCCATAAGAAGGGAGGATCAACACAAAACTGCTTTCATAGCAAATGACAAAAAGTATGTCTATCAAAAGATGCCGATGGGTTTGGCTACCGCGCCGGCAGGATTTTGCCATCTAGTAACTCTAATTCTCAACAAACTGAAATACAAATGTGCCCTACCATACCTAGACGACATTCTAGTCCTATCACCAGATGTAGAACGACATTTTTCAGACCTTGAAGATGTCTTCAAAAGCCTGAGAATTGGGAAACTCAAGCTAAAGAAATCAAAATGTGAATACTTCACAGATAGGATAGATTTTCTAGGAATGCGTGTCACACCAGATGGTTTACAACCATCCCCAGAAAAGGTGGAAAGTGTCAAAACTTTTCCCACCCCAAAATCCGTGAAACAAGTCAGATCATTCACAGGACTATGCCAATACTTCAAAAAGTTCATCAAAGACTATGCCAATATTGCTAGGCCACTGTACGACCTACAAACAAACCTAAAGGTTTTCAAATGGAATGAGGATGCAGACAATGCTTTCAAAACATTGAAACATGCACTCTGTACCCATGCACTATTGAGATACCCAGACTATGACAAAGAATTCAGTCTAGCAACAGATGCTTCAAATGTGAGCCTAGGAGCTGTTCTATCACAACGCAGTAGTGAAGGAGTACTGAGACCAGTAGCCTTCGC
This sequence comes from Harmothoe impar, assembly GCA_947462335.1. NCBI lineage: Eukaryota > Metazoa > Annelida > Polychaeta > Phyllodocida > Polynoidae > Harmothoe > Harmothoe impar. The sequence continues at coordinate 52,462,843 of OX381720.1, read as the reverse complement.
AGGTAGAACACTATCAAAGCATGAAAGAAACTACAACACAACAGAAAGAGAGCTACTAGGTGTAGTATATGGGATACTACATTTTAGGCACTACTTAGAAAGTAGACACTTTCAGTTGTACACAGATCATGCAGCTCTAATACCACTCCTCACAAACACAGGTTTGACCCACAGGTGGGCCAGATGGGCACTGGATATCCAACAATTTGCATTCACAATACAACACGTAAAAGGAGATGACAACATTCCTCCAGATGTGATGTCAAGAAGAGAATATCCAGATGCACCACCAATGACCAACCCCCCACCACCTCCAAGAAGGAAAAGGGCAGCCACCAGAACCAAATTCTCTAAAATCCAAACCAAGATACCATTCAACAGAGATGACCCACCAAAAGCAATTGACAGACCAAAACCAGTGATCAGAGGTATCTTAAAAGAGACCACCCATTATGTGTTCTGTCATTGTGAAAGGGAATACTGTGAAGAGTATCCAGAAAACTGTTTTACCCCGGTTGAGACCAACAGGATTGCACAGATGGTGAAAACCACACCTCGTGAACCACCACACAGTGCATCAGAAAATCAGTTGGAAGAAAAACTGCATAAAATTGCTTCAATCACCAAGGTAGTCAGATTTGCAGAAGAACAGCTGGATATGGAGGAAGAACAGGACAGAGACATTTGTGTTGTCACCACACGTTCAAAAGCAAAACGGTCGGTTGCAGAGGATACAAGGTCTAATGACCACCCTCAGCAATTAGGCCTAAAAGCCAAAAAGAACAAAGTGTCAACCAAATCCTCTTTCCCTACTAAATCCCCCATTTCAACACCCAGCACACCCACAGCCAATTTGCAGAAGCACTCAGACAGAGCAGGTACTGCACAGAAGGCTCACAAAAGCAAATCTGACCCCCATCCCAAAAGAACAAAGGCCGCCTCCACCAGCACAAACAGAGGAGCAGCCAGTTCAAAGGAGCAGACAGTCAACACAGACATAGCAGTTGAACAACCAAAGAAACAGACAAAGACCAGACCTGCACCAAAATCTCCTGAAGCAATCCAGGCAGAGAAAGATAAAGAAAGGCTGGCACAGCATATAATGGAATTAGACCAGATGTTAGACCAAATCCCAGACAGTTCAATCAACTCCACACTGTTGAAAGAAGAACAAAGGAAGGACACTGGACTAATACCCATTATAGACTACCTAGAGAAAGGTGACCTACCTGTAAAAAGCACTGAAGCAACAAGGATTAGGAATAATGCTCAGCATTACCTACTCCTAGACAACATTCTAGTACACATATCCCCTACATCATGGAGAAAAACAGACACAGTACCACTACAAGTTGTAGTCCCAAAAACTTGGGTTGAAAACATACTGCAACACTTCCATGACTCACCAATGGCAGGTCATGTAGGTACCTCAAAAATGATGTCTTCTCTCATACCTAGGGTATATTGGAAATCTATGATGGCTGATGTCAATCAGTATGTGTCAACATGTGACACTTGCCTAAAAGCAAAAAGGGCAGTGCACACCCACAAAACACCAATGACTGTAAGGGACTATATGCCAACCCCCATGAAGCACCTAAACTTAGATGCTGTGGGACCACTCCCAGAAACAGCCAGGAAAAACAAACACATACAAGTTTGCATAGATTATTCAACTAGATATGTCATAGCATATGCCACAAAGGATCTCACAGCAGAAACCACACAACATGAGTTCTACAAGAACGTCATATGTCAGCAAGGTGTACCAACTTCAGTTCAAACTGACAATGGCACCTGCTACACAGGCAGCAATTTTAAGAAACTGATGAACACCCAGAAGATAAGACACGACCTGTCAAGTCCATATAGACCACAATCAAATGGATTAGTGGAAAGATTCAATGCCAGTATAGGAACAGCATTAAGGACTTTCTGTTCTCAGAATCAGAAAACATGGGACCTGTATATAGAATCAATTACATTTGCATTGAACAACACAGAGTCCCAGACAACAGGTTACACACCATTCTTCCTACTTCATGGCAGAAACCCTCAAACCATTGTAGAAACTGCCCTAAACATAGAGGAAGAAATCAAAACAGTAGCAGAGCATGTATCTGGAATGATACTGTCTCAAGATGAGTCTAGAAGAAAGGCAATAGACAGAGTCAAAAAGCTACAACAAGGAAGGAAGTCAAGATATGACAAAAAGCTTACACCACAAGCTATACTTCCACTAGATATTGTATATATCAACATTCCCAGAATTCTGTTGACCACAGATTCAAAGAAGCTTCAACCCCTATTCATGGGACCATATGTTGTTGCAGAAAGACCAACCCCAACCAGCGCAAGGTTGAAGAACCTATCAAATAACCTACTAGTCCCCAGACCAGTACATATTGATAGGCTCAAAAAGGTCACAACACTGAGAAAAAATGAGTTTGCACACAGACTCATTCCCCACACCTCAAAGTTTATCCACAGGATAACAAGGGATAAATCCCAAATCACACTCACCAAAGAGTCAGTTGGTCTAAACCAAATAGTACCCAGACCAGCCCACCACAAGGTGAAAAGAAACTCCAGGCAAGGGAGAATATCTAAGTAAATTACTTTATATATTGACATGATCATATGGAATATCTATACCCACAGACTATGAATAATAGTCAAATAAGTATATACACTCTATATGAAGGAAATTAAATTTCCAACAACTGTCCAAATCAAGAATGATAAGTAGGAATTTTCATATCAGCATAGGATATGAACCCACACAAAGGACAGAAAAGACAATATACACTATATAGGTTACAAAACAATGTGCACACAAAGTAGAATCAAAGGACAGATTACTACAGGGTTGAAGTCTGAAACCCAAAAGGCTACACACAAAAAGCCAAAAGAGACTACCTAAAGGGATTAGCAACCCAAGCTTGAAGAAACCACAATTATCATACTTTTGCATCAAAGGCTAGCATCCTTGAAAGAATGCAACAATGGAAATGTTTGAACCTAAATCCTGTAAAGTACATGAAACAGAGCGTGCTATGCCAAGAGACTACTGTCTAGACACACCCTTACCCTTCAAAGGACCCACACACCTGCCAGGGCATTCAAACCCCCACAGATGCAGGTAGTCCACACTAATTACCCCAGACATAATTACCCCAGTCAGACAAGCTAACACTGATGGCAGTTAACAGCCACCAGGGAAACAAAGCCAGGCCCTCAATGGATGAGGGTAGGGTGGGCTACATAAGAGGCCCTGACTCCATAGCCAACTCACCAGTTCTACTCCTGCAGCAGTCAGGTACACACCAGCTGGTCCTAGCCATACCAGTTCTCCTATAGCAGGAGGGACTCTGTCAGAAAGCAGACCACACCCACTCTACAATATCATACCCAGTTACTAAAATCTTGGGAAAGGACTCTAGCACAGATTGGACATTAAGCCAACACTAGCTTGATCATGGAAAAAGGTACAGTTCAAACACTACATTGATTATTATATTACTATTGGGACCAACCAGGATTTCTGCTCTCAAAACTATGTACACAGAGGCAGTGCCAAGTGGATACTTCACATAAGCAAAAAGGATAGCTCACAAAATCAGCAAACCAATTTAAACCTAAGTATATTGCAAAAAAACACTAGTAGAAGTCTTACTAAGACATAGAATATATTTTATATTTCAGGCATGCTAAAGCCAATCCTACTACTAGTGATGATGGCCACTTCTCAAGCCATCACATATGTGCCCACCGTTAGACAGAACGTTGGAGCCATATATGAGCCATTACCTGAACCATTGGTCAATGGGCACGATACCACAACCATGATATTGGCAATACCATACCATATACCTGCTCCACCAGAGACCGAAACCAAAATACTGGACCAGGTTATGGCACTAACATTTCCTACCTTGCATGACGACAGTTCTACCAGTCAGATATTACAGCAGGCAAGGGAACTAGATCTGTTAATAGACATAACAGACAAGGAAATTAACTCTACCTTAGCATCCATCCATTTGTTCCTATCAAATCCAATTAACAGTCAAGGAAGGTACAGAAGAGCACCACTTGGGTTCCTAGCCCCACTCTTCAGAGGAGCAATAGGTCTTGCCACACTAGATGACGTCAAAGAGGTCATGGACCAGATAAAGAACATAGACGGCATTCTAGAAGCTTTTTCCAAGCAAGACAAAGAAGCAGCTATATTAATTGATAAGGTCACCCAACGCCAAGACAAATTTGTCAAGGCATATGTTAAGGATAAAAGTATGCTAGACCAAACCATGAACACTCTAGGCCAAAATATGAATTTATGGGCTCAAAATATGACCACATCTCTGAACACTTATGCAAATCACGAGCACACACAAAGAAGGAAGATCCAAATTTTAACTGATGCACTCACCATTATTGTAGCAAGAATGAACTATCTGCAAGCATTGCAGCGCACCACATCAGCACTCAGGATGCTATCAGCAGGCATTATGACTGCTGACATAGTACCACCAGCTGAACTAACGGAGCATCTGAATGATCTGGACATGACACTCAGAATACACTCACCAGGATCAAAGGTCGCCATAACTGACCTTGACTACTATTATTCCCAAAGAATGATATCCTACACCTATTCGGAACGGCACATATACATCCACCTGGATATCATTGTAGCATCCACTGTCTCCACCTTCAGAGTATTTCAACTGGTAACTACACCAGTACCAATCAACACCAAGGAGACACCTACAAAGGGAGTAACCCAATTAATTACTGATGTCAAATTTTTGGCTATCTCTGAAGATGGTTCACTATTTATTGAACTAACAAATGCAGATATGCTAACCTGTCCAGGAACTAAGATCAAAATTTGTACCAAAACTAGCCCGAGAATCCATAGACATGTACCTACATGCACAGTAGCAATTTATTTGAACCAAGCTCAGCAAGTCAAGGAAATGTGCCAATTTACTATCTCACCCTTGAAGAGACCTATCTCACACGCTGTAGCCATTTCACAAGATGAATATCTAGTGACCACAAATTCTCCCACCTACACAGTTACGTGTCATGGGAAACCAGCTACTACTCACAAAGCACCATCACACTCAATCATAGGTGTACCATGCCTATGTACAGTGAATATAGATCACTATTCACTACCAAATTCTAGGTTGCCATGCAACACTACAATTTCATTTCACTATGCTTTGGAGACTATAAACCTACCTTTTCTCGCGGCTCTAAATGAAATCAAAGAAATTGGACCAGACTCCAAGGCAAATCTGCCACCTTTTCCAAAGGTCAACCTATCCAGGACACTGGATATGTTAAGAAAATCAAGTAATATTGATGAATCAACATTACTAGACCTAAACCCATTCGCAAAAACCCTGCTAGATGATGCCTCCAGCCTGGCTAAGCCACTGGAAAATAGACTAATAGAGTCCTATCTATACAAATTTGCACGGCATCCAGCAGCATCTATCATACCAATGATACTTTCGGTTATAGCTACAATTTTGGCCACCTACACCCTATTCAAAATGCACAGAGGATCCACACTACTAGCTTATATGCCAACTGCAAAAGCATATAGATTTGTCACAGAGAAGCCTATGGAGAAAGCCTTCGAAACCCTATACAAGAAGGACACCACCACGGCACAAATAGAACAGGGCCCCACCCCTATTCTAACCATCCATGAGACCCATACCCTTATCATAGCCATACTATTCACACTCACCATTTACTCAGCCTACAGGCTGACCAAATATCTAAAGAGTATGGCAACCAAGCACTGTGGAAAGGGAAAGGTCACAAAGAGGACAAATCCCACAGTAGTACTAAAAGTCTACAAAGGAGACACCAACTTCTCCTTCCCCTTGCGTCCAGTGCCACATGAGTTTGATACAATTATAAAAGCTTCAGCCCCAACATACAGAGATATGATTATCAAAATGTACCCTCTCCCAAAACTAGTATTTGAATGGAATGGACCAGTAGTAATTACTACAAAGAAAGGAGAGACCGCATATTTACTGCCAGAAACTATCAATCTACCATGGCGTGCCAGGTTCAGCATAATACCAGCGCTCAGGGAACCCAATCTAGATTTTGCCATGTTACTACAAAATGACATTTCACCCCAGCCCGTTACCATGGATACCCATGAGTCAAAGCTGGAAAACATCATAATTGACGACCAAAGAGAGAGCACCAATACATTCAAAAATGTACTCACCATACTCACCCAACCACCTACAGCTGTAACTAGTGAGAAAGTACATGGGGAAGAATAACACAATTATACAGGAGTGAGATTGACCAAAACTTTTGTGAAAAGTTGGTTGGCCCTGAAAAGGACCGTTTATATTGACATTTATAGATGCCACCCACTAGTTGTTATAGTCCCCCCATCCCAAGGCCTCCCAGGACTCGGCCAACTCGGCAGCGGCAGGAGATCCAATCCACGTATCTTCACTGAAGAGCCACTCGTTCTCCTCCCTCCACTGGACAAAACGTGCCTCCAAAGTGGACAAAGCATGCTCAGCGCTGTCTGCAGCATCACCTGTCACCGTGTAAGCACATAGGCCGACAGCCAATAGGAAGTCCCAGATGACCCCATCATTTCTGGTGAAAAGCAGTCGCGGGTCATATCCATCCAGATCACGTAGGGCCTGAGCCAACAGCTCCAGAGATGCCGCCCTGCGCATGGAAATCCCGCCAGCACCAAGGAAGTACCAGCCGTGATGACGGCACACCAAAACATCACCAAAACTGGCAATGTCGTGCCGGACTTTATGCAACCATCGCGTCCTTACTGAGTCATACCGACTCAAAATACTCCTAAAAGGAGTACCAGGAGTCAGCCCCTCCAAGGTGTTTTGATCACCTAACCACAGGTCTAAGGCCTGCATGTCACCCTGCAGCCAGGCCTCAGGGAGATATGCAAGTACCTCAGGTACAGCCTCCAACTCGTCCTCCAAAATTGCCATATGCGCCATACTGTGTTATCTCAAGGGTACTCAAGGAATAAGTGATCCTACTGTGGTCTACACAGCCTTTATAACCCCTCCCCACCCCCAAATGACACTGTTCACCCTCTGAAGTGATCCCCTCACTTCAGGTGACAAGTCCATGAGAAGGCACATGATCTGCTCACCAAAAGGTGTCAACCACCGGTGTCACCGCGGCACACGACGCATCTTGCGCCGCATGACACAATAGCCTCAAGGTGCCACTCAAAAATCTGCTCAAGGTGCAAAATTTTCAAACTCTCACAATCCCAAGGTCAAAGCAAGGTCTCAGTGTGTGTCAGTAGTATCAGGGAATCAATTTTAAGGTTTTCCCAAAATGAAACAGCCAATTTTTGAAAAATTGAAGTTTTACAAAAACAATTGCGTACTCTTAACCATGTCAAACTTGCTCAAACATGCATTTATATGTATGAAATTGTATTATTACAATCTAAATTGCTAATCAAACATGTTTGTATATAACACTGTATTTGCACTGTATTTTACACTGTATACCTTTGTATTATGTAAGACTATTTACAGAAAAACATGAAGCAAAAAGGGAGATAGTCCGCTGACTAACCCTAGGATACTACACAAAAGACTTAAATCTCACAGCAGCGGCCCACTGCAAAGACATTTCTGATCAAAGTGTAGATCCACAAGTTGCAAATTGCCAACACCAAGAATCTTGTAAGATTCAACTATCATTGCAGAAACAAGATACCAAGTCATTTTTATGACATTATGAACACTTACCCTCCACCGGATAAGGACAAAATATCTGCATAAAAAGGACTGTATTTGTACATACAAACTTACAAACTTAAGTAATGCAAAATGTCAGATGACACAATTACGAACACTTATCCGCCACCGGACAAGCACATAACTATGCATAAAATGTACATTACTGATTGCTATATCACGCAAATCCATAGATAAGCGCTATCTAGAAATAAGAAAACAAACTTCAAGCCGGTTGGCCTACTTTTATATAAAAGTGGCCTTGGTTTTTTTGGTATCAAACAAAAAAGTTTGTAAAAGATTATCATAAGATTTTGCATAATTTGCATTATACTCTGTATATTTGTATTCACATGTGAACATTGATATATCAAAATCCACTCAGTTCCACAAAGCACCTATTTCACCAAAGACAGCCTATTACTTGATAACACATTTTTCATCATGTTTTAGAATTAAGACAAAGATGTACCATGCTGTGTATATAATTCAAACAATGATTTGAAAAGTGTCAGATAAAGACACAATGTATTACTACACTGTATAATATGTGATTAAGAAAGTACCAAATTGGTACAAAGAAGGTTTACATACCTTATAGTTAAGTTACACTGTATATAATGTAGATGACTAGCCAAGCACAAAACCAAAATTCTCCCCAGACCTTTGGTATTTACATACTCTCACATCATCTATATTACAAAAAAAAAAGTGTACTTCACTACAAAAAAAAAAAATCAAAAACAAAAGGTAAATTCTATTTGCCACCAAAAATTGTGGATAAAATTCCAAAATTCACCCCAAATTTTTAGATGGAATGACAACTGACGGAGAGTTGTCCTTTTTCCCGAGGGGGAGGCACCTGTCAGGTATGACCGGCGAGCCCGGCGAGCCCGGCGCTGCGGGCGCCCGCGTGTTCAAGCCGACGGCGGGAGACGCTACTCCTGCCGCCGGCACACGCAGGCGCGCGCCGGCCCGCATAGGCGGCGCTCCAGTCGGCACTCCCGCCGCCGCCAGGCGACGCTCATCCCGCACATTGTTTCCCACAGACCAGCATAAGGGTCACCCCTTTGATGTACACTAACAGGGGTAGACAAACTATGGAGGGGTATTGTGTGACTGTCTCTCTGACTGTTACAGCCCTCCAACCACTGTCAACTGACACTAACACTCAAGATGCCATGCTGGTAGCCTGGCCCCCTTAAATAGGGTCAGGTCCCAGCACTGGGCATCTCCATCCTCACTCTACACTTGGACACCACAGAGCAAGGACCTCTCCACTGACTGAGAACAAGGCTATAGGCTATGCCCTACTAGGCCCAACTATCAGACATGGTGTAGGACCCCCTTGGCTCTAGTCCAGTACTAACCTCAGGGTTATTAGGTATATTTACCAAGACCTATATTATTGTGTGGATAGGTGTAACTGAGTGGAACCTACATTGTACTACTGTACTGTTGCTGTCAACTTGTAATAAATACCAACTATACTACAAGACCTCAAGACTTAGTCAACTTACCTCATATCATATTAAAGGGATCTCCCAACTAAGGGGATTCCTTGTATGACAGGACAATGTTATTGTTTCTGACTGGGTGCTGTCTCTGACCGGGTGCTGTCTCTGACCGGGTGCTGTCTCCGACCGGGTGCTGTCTCTGACCGGGTGCCATCTCTGACCGGGTGCCATCTCTGACTGGTTTGGCATGATAAGGTCAAAAAGGGGTAGAAGGATATTAAATGTAATATAGAACAGGTCATGTAAAGTATGGAAAAAGGAAATGTAATTCTAAATAATTAACAACAATCCCTGTGCAGTTTTAGTGCATAAAGAGCTTAACTATAAGTAAAATGGGTCACAAGTGCCGACTCCTATTGTCGGGGGGTAGGGTTCTTTTTGGGATTATTGTTTTTTTCTTTATTTGTCTTGTATGTGAAATGGTACTTGAAAAAATGTGGGAAATATGTCACAAGGCGAAGACGTGAATTTTAAGAAGGGTTTTTCTGTTGTCCATCTTAATGCAAGAAGCATTAGAAATAAAATGACAAATTTAAAACTTGAATTAGCTAACATAAATATAGATATAATATTATTTTCTGAGACATGGTTAAATGACACGGATGAAGACGGATTGTATACATTCCCACGCTATAGCTTATTTAGGCAGGATCGTATTAGTATTTACAGGGGAGGTGGCCTTTGTGCGCATGTTGATGAGGGAGTCTCTTGTTCAATAGATAAATTCAAGCACTTAAATAGATGTAATGAAAACACAGAAGTTCAATGGCTATTGTCTGTCAAGGGTGAGTGTAAGAAAGTTCTAATATGTAACGTATACAGACCGCCTTCTGGTTCTATACAAACTTTTTGTGACACTATGCGAGCCCTGCTACTACAGGTCGATGACCTCAGTATTTTTGATGTATTTATTCTAGGTGATTTTAATGTAAATGCACTAAATGCTACAAATGAGAAAAATGTCTTATATGAATGTATGGATCAATTTAATTTGACCCAACTAGTACATGGTGTAACAACAACATCTGGAACTAATACTTGTATAGACTTAATTTTTACAAATTGTACGAGAATTGTCTCTAGTGGTCCTTTGAACATCCATCTAAGCGACCATCTACCTATTCACCTTATAAGACAACATAATTACGTTAAACCTGTGTTTAGAAAATTTAAAGGAAGATCTTATAGAAATTTCAATATGGAGACATATTTATCTAGCCTAGAGGAATGTGATTGGACTTATTTTGAAAACTGTAATAATGCATCCGAGTGTTGGGAAATATATGAAAATATGTTAAAAAGAATGTTGGACGTTCAGTCTCCAGTTAGAGAGTTTAAAGTCAGGGACAAACCAGATCCCTGGATCACAAATTATCTTATTGAAAGGATTGCCGATAAAAATAATTTATTGAAGGAAGCTAGACATTCTAAGCTCATATTAACATGGTTTAGAGCAAGACGCTTGAGAAACACAGTTAATTTGGAAATTGACGAAGCCAGAAATAAATACTTTTCTGAGCTAAGCCAGGCGATGCTAAATGATTCAAAAGGTTTCTGGGCTACTTTAAAGGAAATTTTACCCTCTAACAAATCAGGTTCTAAATTTATAAATTTAATTGATGATTTAGGTAACCAAATTTCTCAAGATAATACAGCAGATTTTATAAATTGTTTTTTCGCGGAAATTGGTCCAAAACTTGCTCAAGCTCATCAAAAAGATTTTGAATTCAATGGGACAAGATGCCTAGAAGATATGCCTGATGTCTCTTTCTCGGATGAAGACATAATTAACTGTGTCAAGAATTTAGATGTCTCAAAGTCATCTGCGCTTGATTATCTACCCACAAATATTTTTAAAAGGGCTGTTTTACATAATCCCTCACGCTTTAAAAAAATTATAAACTTGTGTGTTACTACATGTATGATACCAAATACTTGGAAAATTGCGACAGTGACCCCCCTACCCAAAGGAGGTGATTCCACTAACGTATCAAATTTAAGACCAATTAGTGTTCTACCTGTACCGGGTAAGGTGCTAGAGATACTCTTACACACTGCTATCTCTGAACATTTAGATGCTAATGAAATTTTGTCGCCTCGTCAAGGCGGGTATCAAAAAGCTAAGTCAACCTTGGATTCTATTAGTAAACTGGTAGATAATGTACTAGAAAATAGAAACAAAGGCAATATAAGTATGGCTGCATTTATAGATATAAAAAAAGCCTTTGATTCCGTAAATTATATTATTTTAATCTCAAAATTAGAGCAGTATGGTATTAGAAACAGAACTTTAACTTTAATTGAAAATTATTTATCCCAGAGACAGCAGTGCACAGTAGCTAACAATGTCAGATCTAGTACCCTTCCTTTAACATGTGGCGTGCCTCAAGGCTCAATTTTGGGCCCCTTATTTTTTCTTTTATATATAAATGATTGAATAAATGTCGAGGATGACCACCAGACTATACTCTATGCTGACGACTCAGTCCTATATGTATCTGGAAAAACGATACCAGACTTAGAAAACAGACTTTCGACTGCTTTAGACAAATTTTCAAATTGGGCCTCTATAAATAAATTAACGATAAATGAATCAAAAACTAAAATTATGACATTTGCTTCGAACATTAAAATAAAAAGATTAGAAAAGCCAAAAATTATAGTAAATCATAAGGAGATAAAAAATGTGATTTCATATAAATATCTGGGTGTCATCCTCGACGAGCAACTTAATTTTAATATGTACTTGCGTAATATGATAAAGAACCTCAGGTTCAAGTCCATACTGTTGTACAGGACAAGGCTTAGTATGGCCAAAGAAGCCAGATTGAGGGTTTACAAAAGTCACGTCTTACCAGTTATTGATTATTGTGATGTCTTATACTCTAGATCTTTAGCTGGGACTCTCGAAGAGTTGCAAAGAGTCCAAAACAAGTGCTTAAAAACCTGTCTATCAAAGCATATATTGACGCCAACAGAGGAAGTACATAAGGAGGCAAAATTACCGGTACTGGAAAATAGACGACTTTATCATACTAAGTTATATGCATATAAGCGGTCTAAAGAGGATAAATTCTTAGAAAAAAAGACAAGAATTACAAGGGCTAGTACAGCACCATTGTTGAAGTATGACATTATACACAGTGCTTCATATGAAAATTCAGTGGGTGTATCATGTGCGCAAGTATTTAATGCTCTATCTCCGGACTACAGAAATATCCCTGATTTCATTTCTTTTAAGCGTAAAGCCAAAGAAGAAATGCTGAATACCATACCGGTACTCTAAAACATATATGAGACAAGTAAATTGTATGTATTTTTCTTAACTTTTTTCTTTTTAAATGGGGGATTATTATATAACATCATTGAGAAGTTAAAAGCAATAAGAAACTGCTGCCTGTAAGTTTTCCGCAAAAGGGCTCATAGTTATTTCATGTATGTATTATGATGTGATTAATTATATGATGATACCACTATACAACAGCTAGCCTGACAGTGGGTCATCGGCTTTTATTGACCAAGCGCAGATAATATTTACACTCGACTGTATGTAAAGAGAAATAATCCATTTGCTGGTTATCAGGTAAAAAAACTACCACATTCTTCACGCGAGTGCTATACAGAAACAAAATGTTAAATCTTTAAGAACTTGTGGTCAATAAAGTCAAATTTGTTCATAAAAAAAAAAAAAAGTATAAGTGACAGTATTTTGCTCCTATTTTAGTTACTGAGAATCCCTTTCTTATAATCTAATTGAACTTGGCAAAAATTCAGCAGCCTATGTAGAAGTTTTCATAATAGTGGCATCATTTCCAACTTAATTATTGACCATTCAGTGCTCAGTATTCACTTCTGACCATAATCTTATATGACTCTCCGTCTGTTGCAGGATTATCCTTACTCTCGTTCCCAAAGCCTTCCGAAGGAAGGCTCTGGGGACAGCCAAATGACCTTGAACTAGGGATTTTGCTGGGTCTGGGCAACCCCTGTTGGTAGGCTGGAACCAGCGAACAGGAACAGGAAATGGAACCAAAATGTATGATGGTAGTTTTAGGTAGATTTACCATCAGCCTTTCTGGTTCCATTTCCTGTTCCTGTTCGCTGGTTCCAAGCTACCAGCAGGGGTTGCCCAGACCAAGCAAAATCCCAACATTTGGCAGTTACCAGAGCCTTCCTTCGGAAGGATTTGGGAACGAGAGTAGATTATCCTCAGTGAGTCCTACAGTCCAGAACTCTATGCAGTACAGCTGGTGTGTGATGACACCAGATGGCAGCACACCAGGCTGTGATACCCTGCTAGGGCCTATAGTAGGGTGGCCGGACCTTTTTTTTAAAGCATTCTGATATACAAGTGTTGTACATCAATTTAAAGCTCTAATTTTGGCATTTGAGAAACAAATCATGTTTGGTTGATAAAGTGACTGCTGCAAAAAATATATTCAATCATAAATGCCTCACCACCGCAGAGCTTCTGACAGGTTTTGAGTTCTGCACATAGACCTGCAGTTTTCCATCCAACGTCTCAAATAATGACGAATTGTTATTGTGTGATGCATGAATGAAAAGCTAATTGACTGTGCATCGCATTAACGTTTTATTGGTCAAAACATCCCGACCAGACTTGAAGAAAATCAATTCTAAAGATAGAACATAAAATGAACAGTATCTTTGCTCCTCAGAGCGCTGCCCACTAGTAAACACCACCTCCTCACATGATCCAACATATACATATGATTATCTATATACACATAGATATTACATATCCATTGATAAAAGGTAAACTATATAGCACAAACAAAAGTCAAGATAAGGCAACTTTTGTTATTATAGGACTAAATGTTTCTATGAGTATATTCAGTCAGACACGGAGCTTGCTCAGTTGGTCAATAGTTCCATATCTCCTTTTTCTTGGTCTGCCAGTAACTGATGTGCGTACATATGCGTTCATCATATGCATATTTAACACTATACCAGGACGGAAAGCCTGGAACCTGGAAATAGAATAATGTTGCACATATTAAGGCATATAGAGCACCAGGTTTTATATAGACATTTATCTTGCATTGGCGCCGAGAGTGAAGAGTGTAGAGGCCAGTAACACTATCATATCAGCGAGCCTTGTCAATTGTTGTGTTGCAAACTGTGTCTAAACACTTCGGGCAGACAACAGGTGGCGGCACCTGTCCTGGCGCTGGGGTACGGACAGACGTCACTGTAGGTTTGCGCATGCATGTGCAGGCTGGTTGACATAAGCCATTGACTCTTTCCTTCGCTTAGTTTTGATTTGAGCAGGGTACAAGTAGGCCAAAAGTACTAGTTTGGATCGTTACCTTTACTAATTACCCTACCCATATGCCTCTGTCCCCGGTCCGGCCCCAAGCATGTGCTACCCCCTGCTGGTCTATGTATGCACTATATAGCCTATATTCCACAGTTGGTAGCGCCCCCTTATACTCAACTGGTTTGAGACTCTAAATGACCCCCAGGAGATGTCCTGATGCTGGCTGGTGGTAGGATCTTTTATTTCCATTCCAAATGCATAATTTTCAGTTGATCTAGCTTTATTTTCAGTAGTCTACCTTAAACTACCAATTAACTATTTCTAGTAAAGCAATTGTGGTAAAAATACATAATTTTAGGTGTCTTATCTATATAAGATATAATTGTCTCAATCAACTATAGGACCCCCCATGGCATGCCTTTATACAAGACCCTTCAAACAAAAAAAGAGTCGCATTGATACATGGATTTGCCATCAAACACTGTGAATTCTCCCAAAGGATAGGTTCAAGAGATCACCCAGTATAGAGCTCAAGACAGACTCAAAATCTAAAGGTGTGTCAAGATTGCTCTTTAATTACATTATGTAATACATAGACAAAGGTGCACGAGTTTTTGGTCTGTTGGAGGGTTATTTCACGAGTTGACCCTCGGGCCGTATTTCACGAGGCTGCAGGCCGAGTGAAATGCGGCCCGAGGGTCAACAAGTGAAATAACCCCCCCAACAGACCAAAAACAAGTGTACCTTTGTGTTTATTTTTTACCTTTTTCGATTCAAATTAAATTATTAGGGCCTCTAGGGGGGTGAAGGGCTTAAACTAGTCTTTTTCTACATCGTTCAAATGTAAACAAACCGCCATTTTGATGACGTCACAAGGCCGTGAAATACGGACATGGGTTATTTCACGGGGGGTGTGAAATACGGCGCTCTTTGGTTAAATCAATGGCATTGCAGTATTTCATAAAAAATAAAATTCATTATGCTTATTCCATCTCATGTCTGAAGGATCCATTCAAATTCTCTTGATACCAAGTTACTAGAGGTCTCTATCTGCTCCCTAGCTAAAATGAGAGGCCATCATAAAAGGTTCACTTAGCACAGGATCAGATATAGATTGAGCGACCAGTTTGAGCCTCCGGCCACCCTTCCAACAGGCTGCACCGCGTCAGATCTTTAGTATATAGACAGAGCTGGACACTTAAGTCACAAAGTCAGTGGTTATTGTATAAGTTGTGCTTGGGCCGTATTGCACGCTGGCTGTAGGCCTAGTGCAATACGGCCCAATCACTATAAGTGCAATAACCACTGATGGGGTCACTTTTAAGTGATGCTCTGTATTTATTTCAGGGTATTTCTATAAAAAATAGACAACATCTACCCATATTTACATAAAAATCATCAATGTAACCTATACAGGGGTCACGTGACCATCGGGAGCCTGTACTATGCCAACAGAGCACAATATGACCTAGGGTTATTGCACGCTTCCCTCATGAACTGCACTCCCATAGGTTTAATATTGACAGTCCGTATTCACCATGAATAAATACATTTGTCTACCAGGGGGGGGGGTCACTGAGTCTGTGAAGGTAGATAACAACTGCCGCCCTACCGCCCCTCTTATCAGAGGTTAGGGAATTTGACTGCCCTACTGCTCAGAGGTTGGGAGATTTGACCGCCTCACTTTTCAGAGGTTGGGAGTTTTGATGAGCTACTACAAGTTTAGGTCTGCCTGAATTTTGTACAAGTACAATTTTGTTCATCCCTTTCAGCAATAAAACTTGCTCAATTCAATTATATGATTTTAACCGCCCTACTTATCAGGTCCTTGACAACACCTGACCGCCCCCCTTTTCAGGATCTAATGGAAAATCACCATCACCGCTTTTCAGAGTTCAGTGGTTATCCAATACATGGTAGAGTGACCCCCCCCCCCGGGCACTAATCTCACACAGCCCTGTCTGGTTGTAGTACACATGGACCCTTCTCATAGATCATAAACTGTGCCGCCCCAAAGGGGAGGTCAGAGCTAACCCCAAGTGTGTGTATTGCCTATCTATAAAGGGGGCATTCTCTAATGACTGTACAAGACAGTTTTAGGCATCAAATATGATACTACCTAAAGTAAGTTTGTAGACTGAGGTCAACAAGGTTGAGATGCCTACTTCTGTTAACTATTGATTGATAGGTTCCTGACCAAAGCACTAACCACAATATGCAAGTCATTGGTCCAACTCAACTTGTTATTAAACGGTTATATATCATGCAACTATTATCGGATCTATACCCAGTAGGCACAGGCAAACTCAAGAGACATTATTAAGTGCTTATTAAGTCATACAGAGAATCAATATACTGTATTTCCCTGTTTATAAGCCCGAGCGTCTATTGCTTTTAAATGGGAAATTGACGCAGCTTATATAGATGGCTGGCTTATATTCGAGGCAGGCTTATATTTTTTCCATCTCAAATATTTCTTAAGTTTATAGAGCAACTCTGACAGTCAGTCTAAAACCCTTGTGGATGTTCATCATCTTTACTAACTTTTATGGAAATCTTTATTGATATCATGATAGATATCAACGTTATCTTTCTCTAAAGTGTTCCCAGTTTGAAGGATGATACGTTGGCTGTATCTGCATGAAAGAATTATAAAAATATTCCAATTAGAAGTGAAGTTATGCACTCCTGAAGTAATTGTTTGGACCAGGCTTATATTCGGGGCCCGGCTTATATATATAAGACCTACGGTACTACAACTCTAGACCCGGCGTATAAAGGGTGTAGGCTTATATTCGGGGGCCTGGCCTATAAACGGGGAATACAGTACATTGAAAAAGAACAATTTGATGTTCTGAAATGAACATATGGACAAATTTATAAGACACGACATGTTTGTTCATGCTTTATTCTGTATATATTTTCTCATATTTCATATATTTATGGCAGTGAGAAATATTCTCTATAACAGATATTATGTACAAACACGTAACATGTATCTTGGCCCTGTAAGGGCTACATAGTGCGTTAATGTAGTATCAATCTGGCACTTGCCAGGCCTAGACTTATCAGCATGTTGACCCCTATGTAGTTAAGTAAATCTGTGTAAAATAGTGAATTACTCGCCAGAGCTGTATTCATGCATCAAAGGAATACTACACTGAAGCACGATTCGGCACAAGAAAATGATTAAAGAGCTTGTTGGAAATATTACTACTCATTAAATATCTCCAATAATGCTAAAGGTATTTTATCCTAGAATACTGATTTGAAATTTGCGCTTTGGTAACATTATATGTAAAAGAAATGCATGTTTGACATGCTTCAATTATTATGATTTAACTATATTCAAAAAAACAATCTATCCATGAATGCTGATTTAGATCCACCATTAAGCAATGCGATGACACTAGCCATACTTCTATATTGTGTTACCTGATTACAAACGTTAAGCAGGATATGGTACGTATATATCATGAGAATCGTTATATCTTAAATGTCACTTAATGATGTAGAGCGCATTAGATGAAACATTTTCATAGAAACAGTTGTGTGAGAGAGCTTAATGCCTTGCACTGTTTTTGTGGTATTTTCTTTTAATTGCAAGTCTTGTCTGACTATCTTCATGACAGTATATATCCTACATAGACTCTTTCTGGCGATCTTGGAGGGATTTCACCTTGATTTAAGTTAGATTTACTGAAAGATCTGTAACATCATTAGGCTGATTCACTTCCAACTGGCCTTAACGCAATCCGATACTTCCCTGCCAGACCAATAAGTAGGCACGTATCCTTAGCACTGCCATAGCGGGCCAATGCGGATAGTAAAAAGGGGCCCCTGAAAGCCAAGATTTTGCAGTTGCATTGGTAACAATACACTATGGCAATGTGCCTCCAGAAAGTACTAGCAGTCTTAAGGATATACGAAAGCGCTCACGCTCCAGGAGAGGTGTGCTGACATGGCAGCTAATATAACAGTGTTTGGATTGCCTGAATGACAGTTATGCTTCTTAGAGCTCTAACCCATTACCCCTTGAGGATTTTACTTTGTGTTACCTATGCGTCACCCTCTGTTATCATGGGTGCATTAATTCAGCCCTGGGGGGTCTGCTTGGTGAGCATGATGTATAAATAATGCACCTCGGGTTTTCCTTAAAGGGTTATGATTAGTGCCATATAATACTTATGTTCATATATTTGTTTTATATTTTTATTATATATTATGTTCACAGACATTTTCTCACATCATGACGTCACCCTTGGTCCTGCTCCCTATGAGGGAGATCTTGCGGCTACTTCTAACAGAGTCTGTGGCCTGGTAGTTAACACTCGTCTGACGATTGTACGGACTACCGCCCCCGATGAAGGTGTTCTGCACCGACTCCTGATAACTACGCCTGCTACTGAAGGAGGACCTGAGCACCATATCACTCAGCCCCTTCCTGAACGTCCTAGAGTTAAGTGTATATACAAAGGGGTTCAGACAGGAGCTAGCGATCGGCAAGATATCCATGATGGTCGCTATGAAGAACCCATTGTTTGGGATGGGACCACCGACCCCGGCGTATATGTAGAATATAAAATGAGGACCCCAGCAGCACACGAAAATAACTGCCACTGCCACCATCATCTTGGCAAGGTTGCGGCGTAAACGCAGCGACCTGAAGTCTTTCTTCTCATGCACCGAGTCTAAGCTCTCGTGGCGGTGGTACAGTGCGAAAAATATCTTGGAATAGGAGAAGGATATAACAATGAATGGCATGAAGAAGTAGATCACTGACACAGCCACAAAGTACACTATGCCGCTCGCGTCCCTGCTAGACACCATGCAGTACTTGATAATCGACCCACTCACATCCACCTTGATAATCCGTGCAAACATGATCGGGATGGGCATGATTATCCCGGTCGACATAATCCATATCAAAACGAGCAGTTTCCGAGCGCGACTCGTTGAGAACCAGTGCTTGGCCTTAAGTGGGTACACAATGAGGCAGAGGCGCTCCTGGCTGATGGCAACGATGGTGTGAAACCCCACCCCTGCGAACACACACTGGAAGAAGGTCATCGTCTTACAGTAGCTCTCCCCGTACTGGTAATCCCGCCGGGCTTCATTACCGAAAGGCATGAAGAGGTCCACTAGCTGTAGCGGGCGATAAAAGGCGCACTGGACGAGGTCGATGAAGGCCAGGTTGATGATGAAGATGATGGTGGGGTTACGGCGCAGTGACTGCCGCTTGTAGATGACTATAAGGACCACGGCGTTACCCACCACAGCCACCACACTGAGGACGATGTGCAGGGTGATCAAGGTGTACCGCACACCCGGGTAGCCTATAAGGTCGTTGTACTTCTCCGCACCGAACGGAGGAGTTGTGTTGCCACTGGCAACATCAGTGACGTCAGTGACGTTGTATGACGTCATCTGGTACGACGCCATTTTGTTTTTTTTGTACGAGTTGCTATGGTGGTGACGTCATTGCTGAGAGCAGCTCTGGAACCGGTGCTGATAATATGGTGGTTGGTGTATCGTCACATGGTGCAGGTGTTGGGGGTCTGAAAAGATAAATAAAAACAAAAATTTGATATATAATTATTTGAGTAAAGGCCACTGTTGAATATCAATAGATGATCATTTCATGTTAAATGTTTTATGCAACAAAGTATCCTTGATGGATCCAAAGCTCTGTTGTATTTCAGATTACACCACAGTTGGCTGAGAGAACAAAAGGAATGGCATGCCTGTATATTACATACAGATCTGCCCCCATTATCATCTCAACTGATATCCACATGCATGAATTCTTCATCATATTAGCAAATCTAAACGTAATCTATTGCATAGATGAAAACCATAAAACTATTATGAGTAACTCGCCAGTGCTGCCTTTAAGCATCGTACCGACTGTGTTGATACACTTACATAAAGTATGGACATGACAAATATACTCTGCATACCACCAGTGTGCACGGCAGTCCCTAGGGTATGCAGTAACACCATCTAGTGCATATTAGGGACCTTTAGCGAACCACGTAAAAGCTTATAAAACGCAGACGTAGCAGTGCTGAAAGGATAGGATACGTCTGCGTTTAATGAGCTTTTACGTGGTTGCTAAAGGTCCCTAGTGTGCACACAACATAGTGGTATGAAGAGTTTAGTTCACGTCTTTGTCATGTCCATACTTGACCGTGGACTTGTAGTTGCACACCTTCCCATGATACCCTACATAGCCGTCTCACTCATCAAGCTGAGGTCTTGTTAAAACCTGTGGGTGTACCCATCTATAACTAAAAGTGTGGAAATAAACACCTGAATTCAACATAGAATATAGTCGACCTCTCGGTAATAACAAAGTACAACTGACCAGGAATCAAAATGCAGCTTATCCCTGACCATATTGAGACATGACTGCTGAACCTTTACACCCCCCTTCTGGGTGGACACATAGTATACTATACTCTGATGCATCAATGTACTTCTGGTACACTTTTACCTACTGACTGCGTGGGCCTTTAACCCTTTAACTTCGGCATGATGGATTAATGCATCTGCCCCTCGTCGTCATGATGCATGAATACAGCCCAGCCAAAGAAACCATCATTCAGTGCTACCAGCAGGCACCATGTCAAACCTACAAGGTTGAGAGGCTCTCGAACTGTCGTTATGATACACATAGCCCGGTGAATACCTCGCATTGGGCCTGGTATAAGAGGCTGTGTAGACTCCTACTATATGTATGCGCTACTGTTATCTTCATGGACCGCTCTGTGTAGATAGACAGATAGAGTATCAGTAAAATGCCCATTCTGTCCTAATCTACCACTCCCCATGTTTACCGTGACGGGTGCACCCTACACAAACAGGCTTAGCTCTTGAAGTTCTCATCATGAAGTACCAAGCTTCCTGTGGGCATGTCACGGCTTAAGGGGTGGGCTCCCTTTGGACCTTTGTGATTTCTTTCATCTTTTCCCCATTATACCCTCTTGAGGGAACGGAACCCTCATGTTATAAAAGGGCCCCCCTCAAAGGTGTCCTACATCTCCAGTGCTGTCATTGATTTGGCACAAGTTCTAAATTACCAATAGTCAAAACCTGGCTTTTCCTCATCGCCCCTCCTCCTCTAGTCCCCCACGTCTCTCCTTGTTGGCTCCTGGAGAATCCCTCATTTAGTAATCTATTCATTTTTTAAAAATCTTTTATAGGCTCTAAATGCCGCTGTATGCCTGTCTGAACCATAAGGGTTTGGGCTTTAAAATGTAAAAACATAAGGGGCGGGTGGACCCCCTTTTTTTGGCCCAAAATCTGCGATTTTTATTGTGAATCTTTTGGGAGGAGGACTTTTTAACAATAGCTCGCCGGCCCCCTTGTTGAAAATCCTCTTATCTGCCCCTGTTTAATATAACGCTTGTCTTTCACGAAACCCCAAGGAATAGTGAGGATAAACTCTGTAAGAATGACTAGATACATGAGTCTAGCATTGGCATTAGTAGTGGCCAGTTATTAACCGCGGCTTAAGATGGCCTCTGTACTCTGACAGACCTCATTCATACACCGGTACACCCCTAGTAAATGTTGATGATAACTAAAGTCGGCCTAGCTTCTGCCATATCCGGCTGTATGAGTCAATACACAGATACAGATATGGGTGGAAGAATGTAACAACACATATAGATATCTATTATCAAGGTGCATTAAGCGATAGGAGTTGCTGAACAAGCATGTGCTAGTAACATTTATAAGTTACAGTATCTATACTGTTTTCTACCAATCCCAAATATAATGTAACACCCCACTTTTTTCTCCATGAGGGAGAAACTATGTGACTGTAAGTCAAGTCTGAAATTAACAGTTTTTGGGATCACTGAGTAATACTTTTTGATGAAAATTCCTCACTCTCCCAAGCCTAATGTCTGACCTACTCCCACGGTATCTTGCACCGAGGGGGCATGTATCAAGCACACTTTGTTGACAAGGAATTGCTTTCCACAAAAGAAATCCCTTGCTCATCTTTCTGTCCCTTCGGATGCCTGCCCATCATTGTTTCTAAGGCCAGTTTGAGATTGATATAATTCGCTTCAGCGGTCTATTGTGTCGCTATTCATGTTACCAGCCGACAAACATGAGAATATAATTATTTGAGACTGTCAATATATAGTAGGTTACAAGTTATGGCGATAAGCCTCCTTTGCATGTCTGAGTTCCTTTTCTCGAAGGAGAAATAACGATGGATGTTGTAATGATGATTGTTATAGTAGAGGCAGCAGTTGGAGCATTCCTGTAAAAGTTAATACGATTATGGTATGTGACCTGATACATGTATAGGCACATAGGTTCCAACTGGTATATTTTCACGGAGTTCTCGGTAGCTACCGTTCCGTCGCGATAAAGTGCCTGGTCTTGATAGAGCGCCGGTCCTGAATAAGTGCCAAGGGTATAGGGAAACTGAAATGTTTCATAGGCACTAAAATCATGACCTTGAATAAGCACCAATCTTGTATAAGCGCCTGTGTAAGAGCCCGGCCAAATTGAAGAGTGCCCCGGCGCTTTATCGCGACAGTACGGTACCCTTTCTACCACACTAAGGTGCCTGAAGGCAGAACTGCAGACCTGAAGCATGTGGGTTAGGGCACCTAGATGTTGGGGGACGACGAACTGTCAGACCTCTCCTCTCGCCTTTACCAAATTTCTTATACCTCCGGGGGGGGCGTGGCAACCAGAGACAATGGGGGGGGATGTCCCTCCCCCCCCCCCCCCACTTTTGACCAACCCCCCAAAAATGGGCAAACCAAAAATGTCAAGTGGAAAGGGGTCAAAAAGGGTCTAAATCCCCCCTTAGTCCCCACCCCCTACTTTGAAACTGCTTGCCACACCCCTGACCTCTTGAATAACTCAGTTGGAGCCTGTCCATAGGACGTCCGACATGTGGGCGGCTCTACCACGAGGTGATATAAGAGAGCGCAGCCTATACAGTAAGAATTGCCAGTCTGTACATTGAAGTCACAAAGACTATTGATTGGAGGTATGCCTTGGGAGGGACCTCTCTTAACCCTTTAAGGACTGTATGGAGCTTTAATGGGCAATGCTCTTTGTCGTCATGATGAATGAATGCCGTCCTAGTGAGTAACTCACCAAGGCTGCATTCAGACACAATATCCACCCGTGTTTGCTTGGCACGATGCTTGAATGATGGTCTGGCAAGTAGACCATGATGACAAAGGGCATAATTACTTCAATCTCGATACTGACCTGAAAGGGTAAAGGCAAGAAGAGGCCATTTGAAAGTCCTAAGCGACATGCAGATTATATGGTAGGCTATGTATAGAGCCCGACTGAATTGTCAACACCGTAGCTACACAGGCCGACAGCATTCAGGCCTAACGAGAAGGTTATGCAAATAGAACCAGAATGCTTTATAGCACTGGAATCCCTAACTAACATGCACCGTCAGAAAAGTGAGCAGCAGTGTCGCTTAAAGCACTCTCACCTAAACGCCAGGCAGTGCCAAACCTTCAGGTGAAAGGGCTTTTGGCGACAGTGACACTCACTTGCCTGAGGGTGTAGCTACCATTGAGTGGATAGCCACAACAACATAATAGATTTGCTGACTTTTGCACAGATCCCAATGCCAACTTTAGTACCTGTGGCATATAGTCACATACAACAATGTAGACCTAAATCGTGCCTGTGGTACTGAACTTTTTTTTAAGTACTTCGTCTTCGAACAAATGAGCATTAGCAAAAGAATGTTTGGTGAAATACCATTCAGCTTCCGTATGCCTCACAATGTATGCCACTAGCAGGACAATCTGTAGATGTAGGGATTATGTGTGTAAGATGGTATAAGAGTGATGTCCACTATTATCGATTAGACCTAGACTATGGCAGTCTGGGTGAGGACCCTTATTAGCGCTGATACCATGGGGTCAAAGGGAGTTATTGTATAACCACATATCTTCGCATTCGATCCGCTTCCTAGAGTATAAAAATTGCTAATGTAGACTATTCGTGGCAGATTTGGCTAGGCCTATGTGGTACAAACTATGTCATATCTAATACTCATAGGAGTAAAACACGTTAGTGAATATTGTAAAACTTTGGTTACAAGCCGAATTTATTTGGGCGCTGACATACATAATGGGAATATTAATATTTCCAAGCACTGTTAGTATGAGCCGAACCTTTGCTCTCAAACTCATATTCGGCATTAGAAGCAAGGTATGGTTATAACCAAAGTAACGATATTAGGGAACAAGTAAGGACGATTTTGAGGAATTACCCGGTGTGCATCTTTCCATATCTACAGTTAACATACAATATATAGACAAATGCCAATGCCCATTGATACCGTCTCTGCTGTATTTCATGAGTGGGGGCTGGGACAGTATCCCACAAAGCCGCAGGCTGTTTGGGATGCGCCCCAGCCCCCATGAGTGAAATACATCAGAGCTGTATCAATGAAGTTGGCATTTGTGTTTATTTTTTTATTTGAAGCCATTTAAAGAAGTAAAAACAATTTTTTCTTAGCCCATTGAATGCGGCCACATTGTATTCAATGGGGGGGGGGGGGGGGTATTGAATACGGACATTCCAGTACTTAAGCATAGTAAATCTTGTATTTCAAGGAAATGAAACCTTAAATACCTTACTGTCCATACCACGAAAGCTATTCCCCCAACTCCTTTTCAATGTCCATTGTAACTCGATGTTCCTTGAATTCAATGCCTACGTCCATGAACCTCACACACATCTGGTGTACCGATACTAACAGCAAAGGGTGCCCAGCCTTAAGAACCCAGAGTTACAAGACTTCCTTACACGTCCCTAGCCTGCCATTGGCTGTTTAGTCATGTTTTTGGTGAATGTCATTATGACAGAACAGCTAACTCCCCCGCTGTTACAAATCCTACTGAGGCAAGTCAGAAAAAAAAGTAAGGCACTCTTTATTCTATTAGATAATATTAGAAGAATACTGGTACCTCAAAGGGTGCAGAGCCCTCATGATCAAGACCCCACTGTTACAAAACTTCCTCTCACGACCCTGGTCTCCCATTGGCTGCTTCTGTTTAGACATGTCTGTATATCATCATGATCTTGTTCAGCCTAATTTATTCCCCGCCGTTACAAAATCGACTGGAGCTCATTACTCTGTCACCACACTGTAAAAAAAATGTCGTCAAAATGACATTGAACCACCAGCAAATTTTGGGACATAACTTTCACCTTTTTTTTACGGTGACGGTCACCGTTAATTTTAAGCAGAATCACTGTTCATTTTACATTGAATCACCGCTAATTTTACGTCAAATCAGCATTAATAGATTCACAGTATTCAAATATACAGAGAATATTCGATAAGCCTCAAAGGGAGTCTGATTATGGTGACTTTATTTACTGTAGCATACATCTAAAAACTTATGGATGAGCCATACTTTGACTTTGTCCTTATCCCACACCCACCACTAACGATCTGACTTGCATACTAGCCCCAGCCTATACAAGAGGTTTTACTCTATAGGATTGATACAAGGCAGAGTTTCCAGATGTGAGGATATATGCATAGTATATTACCACAAAATAGGTGTATAGATCCAGACAGCTACTTTCTTCTGGATATTATCAAGTGATCATGGTATTTTGTCAAACCCATCACAAGATTGAATAGTTAAATTGTCAAACATATAGATTAACTGAAATTTACCATTATTTCAACATGTACACTCCACTTCAAGGGCTCACACTCTCCAGAAAAATCTTCTTACAAACCAGGCCACCTATCTGTGGCAAGATCCACTATATGTGGCTCCCTCTGGGATTTGACATTAGAAGATGAATTTACATTGAATCATTGTAATCCAAACCAGGTTAGCATTTAACAAGGATCCACTGTGAAATGGCTGATATTTATGGTGCTTCATTGTATTCCAAGTATGGCACAGGTGGGTAACGGTGAATCAGCGTTAAATTTTACGGAGTGAATCTGTAAAAAGTACATCTATTTTTTACAGTGCAGATAAAACAAGTGGGCAACTCAAAGTCTGCTCCGTCTTTTAGAACCACAGCATAACAAGACTTCCTCTCACATTCCTGCTATCCCATTGGCTACTTCTGTTTAGCCATGTCCTTAGGGTTATTGTCATCATCACAGTACATCCCTCCAGTTAGACATACATCCTACTCAACATTTCTCAACCTAAGATACTGGGGCCAATTATAAAGAATCCACCGAAATGATCATAGTACTACGGTAAAATCTGTATTACCGGCACTTATAAACTTAGACTCAGGGAATATCCTATAAGCCTCACGGCGGGTCTAAGCTGCACTGGCATTTTACGGTACTGGCTACATGTTTATTATACCTAGGACAACAAAGCATACAGGATCCCTATGTCTTAAGTATAGAGGCCTCCGACGGCGTATTTATGGCATAAAATTGGTTGTACGTCACTCCTAAGCTCTGAGAGTGGCGTACAACATCTGAGCGTGGCGTACACGTCATGAGCGTGGCGTACACGTCGTGAGCGTGGCGTACACGTCGTGAGCGTGGCGTACACGTCGTGAGCGTGGCGTACACGTCGTGAGCGTGGCGTACACGTCGTGAGCGTGGCGTACAAGTCTCCAGGCAGGTCTGGGATGAGGGATAGGTCCCATAGCGGCAGTGTTAGGGGACACATTTTCGGCAGCTATTTTAAAATAGTAATCCTGCGAATTTAGAGATAAATTAAACACTGAAGAATAGATAATACCCATGGGCACTATCGTTGTGGGTATCGGGTAGAAGTGTCCAGTTATGATTATTGTATTCCATTACTTTACACAGGGGGCACTTTGATCGAGGTAGTCTGTTAGGAACCAGGGGAGCTTCAGCCTATTGAAACCCACTATTGCTTGGTCTAGACATGGTTATAATTACCTAGTTGTACATTTCACCTCGCCCAATTCAGGCCCTAAGTAGTATAAAGGCCACTCATGGTTTCTGTTGATTGACTGCAGAAATCTACATGATTGGTTAGGATAAGAAAAACCAGTAGTAAACTGATCCTTCTATCCGTAACTAGGAATAAGTTTGAAATAAATTGGTGAAAATAAAGCTAATTCTAGGTATAATAAATCCAAAACATCACGGCTGTTGCATACTCGTAATTTTATTCAACTTGTGGGTCTGGTGGGGCCCACTCGTGGCCTATGAGGCCACTTGTGGGCCCCACCAACCCACCGTTGAATAAAATTACTCGTATGCAACAGCCGTGTCGTTTTGGGTTAATATACAGTGGGTGATATGTACATACCTAGACAATGGCTGTAGCTAATATTGAATATTGGTGAAATGAGCATTCACTGTACATGGTTGTATGCTCTGTATAACTGGTGTCACCAAAACCCAGAGGAGGTACATAGCCCTCTGCCCTCTATCGGAAATCAGAGAAACTAATGGTTCCCTGTGCTTCCTTGTAGCATGACACAGGTGGGTAAATACTGGGCCTCTATGGCACACGGGTCCCACCCTGTGAGAATTGTAGAAAATAGTTTTTTATATAAATGTGCAGGTATTCACACATCGGATTAGTAGTTTCCCCCTCGAGTCTCCATCACTTTGGCATCATATATATCAGTCTGTCCCCTGTTATTGATATATCTGACAGAGATCAATTGAAATGTGTGTGTGACCTTTCTGAAGTTAACTCTGGGTTTTCATAAGACCACTGACCTCTTTTGGAATTTTGGCGCTATTAAACTAGTGGTAGCTTGTAACCACTGAACAGGACCCAGCATGTAGGATGGGAATATTCCCATCATACTTTCCGGTTCCATTTCCAGTTGTTGTCCGATGATTTCAAGATAGCCATCGGGACTGTCTAAACCCAGCAAAAAACTCAAGGTCTAGGTCACAGTGGTTGTTACCAGGAACAAGAGTAAAAGGTCACCAAATGTGCCTCTCCCTATGGCTTCCCTGATGGCTTTAAAGTGGCATGGTCCGATATTTTTCCATATTTTGCTTTCTATTTAAATATGTTCAAATGGCAGTGCAATATCATATTTGGAGGATGGGATAAATAAGATATCATTCATGGGTAATAAGAGGCAGTTAAAATGGTTTCATGAACACAGGTATAGTGCATTTTCAATGGGAGGATTTACAGCATGCACTCAAAAAGTCTTGAATTGAGCAAAAAACTGAAAATTTGCTGAAATCTAAGCTGAATTCTGAGGAATAATGTTTAATAAAGTAGGTAGGACATAAAGTATGGCCACATTGACAATTCTGACCTAACTTTAGCAAAATGAACTCTAATCATCGGACTATGCCACTTTAATTGTTTCGGGAAGGTCATATTTGGTAGATTGATGGGCTGTAGAAACTGCACACAAGAAGATCATAGAAAAGATTGCAGCCTTCCAGAGTAATACTTTTGTTCCGTTGCCGGCAATGAGGGAATCCAATACTCCACTGCTTCTCATACCCACTTCCTGTGCTAGGCTTTACCTATGGATCCCCAATCTGCCGGGACATAGGGAGCAATTTCGCATTGGGCTCCATATGGTTGTATTGGTCGGTCCGAAAGGATAATGACTAGCCCTAGTTAATTATAAATACCCGCCCAAATATGTTGGTGTAGATTTTATGAAAAACTAACGAGCAGAAGAGCATTGAACCTTCATAGCCCAAATGTTGATGACCAAGTAGCCATGATCTAATCCCACCCTCCCCTACAAAAATAGGGCCTAAGGCCCGGAGTACAGTGGACCAAGGGGGCCATAAAGTAATTTTGAAAAAGAAAAATGTTTGTGAAAAAAACATACCAATGGAAAATGAAATGTCCAAAAAGTTTCTCTCTGTGGTTGTTGTCAACTGTCACATTTTTGTGAATGTTTTTGTTTTAAATCAGTTTCTATTCTGGATGACATGACTGTAAAAGGTATCGTATATTTTGCAGATTCAGCTAGTTAGCTATGAAAGTCTGCCCACTTGAGATACCTTCTTTAAATCAAGACGCCTCCCTTATAAGCAGTGTGGGGTGTAGTGGTCGCTTATACATTTTTTGGAAGGGTTTAACAGTCACGGCGGTGTACGGGGGGGAGGGGGGGAGGGGGGGAGGGGGGTGGGCGGGGTAGACCCAGTCACGGCGGGCCATGACGGGTGGGAGTGGGACTGCGGCACCAGTAGGCCTGCCCGCGGCCGGCCACTAACGTGGGTAGGCCTACACGGCCTGTGTTCGGGCCCCTTGTGTGCCCTGGTCAGTTGGTTCGCTTCTAAGATAATCCTTCAAAATGGTGAAATTAGGACCTATATAAGGTGATATAAGGTGATATGAGGTAATAATCATATAATAAACCTAATAATGAATGGATATGAGGCCACTCGTGCCATCTAGCATCAGATATCAGCATTCGTCCTACGGACTCATGCTGATATCCGAGTGCTAGATGGCACTCGCGCCCTCATATCCATTCATTATTGGTTAAATATCGCTTACGCATACATCCAGACCCACTTCCCGTAGTAGACTCTGTAGCATTGATCCCCATTAGCCTCCCATGTTAAGCCTGTAATGAGTAGAAAGGAGCCGTGTATATACCGGCACTTACATATTAAGAGGATATTGATCTTATAACAAGAGTTGGTAGCACTAGCTGCTATAGAATAGAGTAACATTTCAAGCAGCAAGACAGGGGCCGGCTCTTCAACTCGACTCCACAACTCAATTTTGCAGGGACTACGGAATTCAATCTCTGGACAGTTGTATTTCTACCTACTGAAACTTTCCCAAAAGACAATGCAACACAATGTGTTTTGCAGCATTCCTTAGGACAAAACTTTTTTCATCCATTTTCTCCTTTAAAGTAGCAAGCTCCTACTGACCTTAGACAGAAACCTAAATAATAGATTGGGTTCAGATAATGGTGTTTAAAGAGCAATATCCAACAACTTCTTGATATTCCTAGTTACATTTACTCGCCTCATTGTTGGTACACTCAATATGTCTTTTAAAAAACAGGGGAAAAGTCCGACCCACCTACACTGAATAAAATTTGGGCCATGTTGCCTGAAACACATTTCTCTTTTGGACTTCTGACCGATAGCATCTACAAATGCTACTGGCAAATACGCACTCACTGCAAAGTCATTCACAATCCCAATAAGCACTGCTACATTCATAGAACCAGTTCCAGACAATCACATTTAAAAGACGTCTTGGTGTATAATGAGTTTGATTTAATCACGAAGGTAAAGCTCTCAGGAGGAATCAATTCTTCCCTCAAACAAAATCCAAGGAATCAATTCTTCCCTCAAACAAAATCCGTTAATCGAAAAAGGGTTACCTCTGTTGCACATGACTACGCACTTGGGTGGTATGTAACGGTCTTTATGAGATCATGGAAAGTATTTGGTTATGAAAAGCGCATTTGAATGGTCCAATACAGGAGAAGTGGTCAATGGGCACATATGCTAAGTTGTGTTAAGTCAGGTTCAAATATTATTACGGAGTTGGCAGGTTGAACACTGCTATGTACAAACTCCGCAACGCTTGTAATATGGCCATCGATAACTGCAGCGGGTGATGGTTTCACCACGTGGAAAGTCACTGTTATGTGTGTGCGCTTAGGCCAAATAAAAAAAAAGATTGTTTCAGGTAACATGAGATGAAAATCTAGGGTCGGTAGGTCGGATTTTTTTTGAAAACCTTTTTTTTTACAGTCCCTCTTCGATACCAAAAAAGTGTAAAAATAGGGGGGGGGGGGAATTAAAAACATTTGTAAACATAAAATTTACCCCCCAAAAGTGTAAAAATATAAAAATGTCTTCAAAATTGCATAAAAAAAAGTAGGGTCGGCCCTGTTTTGATAGGGTCGGTCGGGTGACCTGAAACAAACCTTTTTTTTTGGCCTTATACTCTAAGGGCTGCATAGTACTTGATTTTCTTTGCCATTTCTCCTTTTGATACCTGAATGCAGCTCTTGTCAGGGATACAGCCATTCAGTAGACGTTCGGCCTCTCAACATTCCTGCTACCATTCAGCTCAATACCAAAACACAATGTTTGCAGTAACTAGATTAGATCCTTAAATTTCAAGAGTTCAATTCAAGAATATGAATCACCTATTAAGCATTCATGAATATTTCTCACATGTAAAAGGAGTTGTTCAGCTAGAAAGCATGAACGATGCCAGTGTTCAATGAAAGATTAAATTCAATTCTTTCTGAAACACTTTGGGGAATAGTGTATTTATTATACAAAATATAAGTTGAGGTACACTAATCTTTATTTCATAATGATGCATGACATTTTGGCCAGAGCCTGGTAGAATACATCAAGGTTAAACGGTCAATTAGATTGAAGGAAGATTAATGCAACTCAACTAATTTCCCCCATATGAAACTTGCTTGTTTCTAAGAAAAATGATGCCAACCAGACAACTGCATCGAATCATTGGTGTAAATGATATTAAATGATAAATCAAATAAAGGCGGCTTAAGCGGTGGGAATGCATAGCTGAACTTCATTCATGCATCATATCATGCTAACCCTATTGGGCCAATACGTTCTCCAAGGGTCGGCATGAGGCCCCAATTCAACACTAGTGAGTAACTCGCCCATGTAGTCTTGGTACACCATGACAACAATGGAGCCTAACATCCCTGATTAACAACCCCCTCTGGTGTTTGACTCAGACAACTCCAACCAGCGATTTATGATGT
Organism: Harmothoe impar; assembly: GCA_947462335.1. Lineage (NCBI taxonomy): Eukaryota > Metazoa > Annelida > Polychaeta > Phyllodocida > Polynoidae > Harmothoe > Harmothoe impar. The sequence goes on along the minus strand of OX381720.1, from coordinate 52,430,552 downwards.
CCTAATGGTCTCAGATAGGGAATACCGGGGTCATTGAGTACATAATTAGGGAAAGAAGAACTCTGCAGTAAATACTAGGTGAGTTCTGGGTGGTCAAAATAGTTTGGAAAATTTGCTAAAATTCTGTAAAAAATCACAAATGGCCCTCAGCATATCCTGATTGAGATGGCACCTCAAGATATATGATTATTGCAGGGATAGGCCTATATGTCAATGTTCATTTAGGTTCGGTCTGAAATGAACTTATTCACTGCACATATGGTCAATTATGGAGGTTCATTCATGTTAGGACCCGGCATTTCAGATTTCCGTGAACAAAAACCTGTTTAAATTTTTTATATGGTGTATAAAAGGTTTTCCTATTCATTCCTAAGAGATTTTCCATCAATACCCGGCTGGGAATTTTTTATTGCATGTTACGTTACATTGAACTATAGTGGAAATTCATTTCCCTGTCTGAGACCTGCACCAGATACAGTTATATAAACTAGAATGTCTGGGGGATTATTGAAAAGTTAATCATTTAATTGGTTTAGCTTAGTTTTAAATGTTTTGGGACAATTAGGCCTACTGGGGTGTGCAATGTGGTTGAAAATCATTAAAATCCACCTTTTTGGGGTAATTGACAGCGACAAATTTGCAGATTTCTTATGTTTAACCTATAGAATCTATGAAAATGGACCTAGGTTCATAGGAAGTGGAGTTTCTACTATTGAATAGACCCTATTAGGAGCACAGATTCCATTTCCCCATAATACTCTAGGTTTGGGGCCTGCAGAACAGTTGTCGGTGTGATTTTCTGCGTAAAGTGTAGCTCCGACAGGCTGTCTCCGAGCATCAAGAGTTGTCCATTGGCAGCTCATAGCAAACTACACATTGTTCTGACATGCATATTTTTTTCAATGAACATTGCCCAAATATGTATGCTTAAGAATGAGGTCAGGGCTTGATAATATGGTATGCCATTGTGCTCAAAATGACCACTTTTTTATGAATTTGTAGGATTTTGCACCCGATTATTGCCATCCTTAATACATTGTCATGAGAATATTCACACAATTCAATATAGGGCAATATATTTCTTGCTTGTAACATCATCAGCAGCCCGGTAGTAACCTGCCTGTGCAATTTTATGGCTCTGTCAGCACTATTTCCTACATAAATTCATGTTTTAGCCTATAGAAGTTCAGTCCAGAGGCCAAGGTCTGGAAACGCTACTATTTAGGTTGGTAGTTTGACATGAACAAGTCTCTGTATTATAGGAAAGAGTTGCTCTGGGCCAATAGAAGTTCATATTCATACTTCAAACACACAAGGGCACATGAAAAAATGATTTTCAGAAAATATGAAAAGCATGCCTCTCCATGCACCAGATACAGTTATATAAACTAGAATGTCTGGGGGATTATTGAAAAGTTAATCATTTAATTGGTTTAGCTTAGTTTTAAATGTTTTGGGACAATTAGGCCTACTGGGGTGTGCAATGTGGTTGAAAATCATTAAAATCCACCTTTTTGGGGTAATTGACAGCGACAAATTTGCAGATTTCTTATGTTTAACCTATAGAATCTATGAAAATGGACCTAGGTTCATAGGAAGTGGAGTTTCTACTATTGAATAGACCCTATTAGGAGCACAGATTCCATTTCCCCATAATACTCTAGGTTTGGGGCCTGCAGAACAGTTGTCGGTGTGATTTTCTGCGTAAAGTGTAGCTCCGACAGGCTGTCTCCGAGCATCAAGAGTTGTCCATTGGCAGCTCATAGCAAACTACACATTGTTCTGACATGCATATTTTTTTCAATGAACATTGCCCAAATATGTATGCTTAAGAATGAGGTCAGGGCTTGATAATATGGTATGCCATTGTGCTCAAAATGACCACTTTTTTATGAATTTGTAGGATTTTGCACCCGATTATTGCCATCCTTAATACATTGTCATGAGAATATTCACACAATTCAATATAGGGCAATATATTTCTTGCTTGTAACATCATCAGCAGCCCGGTAGTAACCTGCCTGTGCAATTTTATGGCTCTGTCAGCACTATTTCCTACATAAATTCATGTTTTAGCCTATAGAAGTTCAGTCCAGAGGCCAAGGTCTGGAAACGCTACTATTTAGGTTGGTAGTTTGACATGAACAAGTCTCTGTATTATAGGAAAGAGTTGCTCTGGGCCAATAAAAGTTCATATTCATACTTCAAACACACAAGGGCACATGAAAAAATGATTTTCAGAAAATATGAAAAGCATGCCTCTCCATGCACCAGATACAGTTATATAAACTAGAATGTCTGGGGGATTATTGAAAAGTTAATCATTTAATTGGTTTAGCTTAGTTTTAAATGTTTTGGGACAATTAGGCCTACTGGGGTGTGCAATGTGGTTGAAAATCATTAAAATCCACCTTTTTGGGGTAATTGACAGCGACAAATTTGCAGATTTCTTATGTTTAACCTATAGAATCTATGAAAATGGACCTAGGTTCATAGGAAGTGGAGTTTCTACTATTGAATAGACCCTATTAGGAGCACAGATTCCATTTCCCCATAATACTCTAGGTTTGGGGCCTGCAGAACAGTTGTCGGTGTGATTTTCTGCGTAAAGTGTAGCTCCGACAGGCTGTCTCCGAGCATCAAGAGTTGTCCATTGGCAGCTCATAGCAAACTACACATTGTTCTGACATGCATATTTTTTTCAATGAACATTGCCCAAATATGTATGCTTAAGAATGAGGTCAGGGCTTGATAATATGGTATGCCATTGTGCTCAAAATGACCACTTTTTTATGAATTTGTAGGATTTTGCACCCGATTATTGCCATCCTTAATACATTGTCATGAGAATATTCACACAATTCAATATAGGGCAATATATTTCTTGCTTGTAACATCATCAGCAGCCCGGTAGTAACCTGCCTGTGCAATTTTATGGCTCTGTCAGCACTATTTCCTACATAAATTCATGTTTTAGCCTATAGAAGTTCAGTCCAGAGGCCAAGGTCTGGAAACGCTACTATTTAGGTTGGTAGTTTGACATGAACAAGTCTCTGTATTATAGGAAAGAGTTGCTCTGGGCCAATAAAAGTTCATATTCATACTTCAAACACACAAGGGCACATGAAAAAATGATTTTCAGAAAATATGAAAAGCATGCCTCTCCATGCAGGTCTCAGATAGGGAATACCGGGGTCATTGAGTACATAATTAGGGAAAGAAGAACTCTGCAGTAAATACTAGGTGAGTTCTGGGTGGTCAAAATAGTTTGGAAAATTTGCTAAAATTCTGTAAAAAATCACAAATGGCCCTCAGCATATCCTGATTGAGATGGCACCTCAAGATATATGATTATTGCAGGGATAGGCCTATATGTCAATGTTCATTTAGGTTCGGTCTGAAATGAACTTATTCACTGCACATATGGTCAATTATGGAGGTTCATTCATGTTAGGACCCGGCATTTCAGATTTCCGTGAACAAAAACCTGTTTAAATTTTTTATATGGTGTATAAAAGGTTTTCCTATTCATTCCTAAGAGATTTTCCATCAATACCCGGCTGGGAATTTTTTATTGCATGTTACGTTACATTGAACTATAGTGGAAATTCATTTCCCTGTCTGAGACCTGCACCAGATACAGTTATATAAACTAGAATGTCTGGGGGATTATTGAAAAGTTAATCATTTAATTGGTTTAGCTTAGTTTTAAATGTTTTGGGACAATTAGGCCTACTGGGGTGTGCAATGTGGTTGAAAATCATTAAAATCCACCTTTTTGGGGTAATTGACAGCGACAAATTTGCAGATTTCTTATGTTTAACCTATAGAATCTATGAAAATGGACCTAGGTTCATAGGAAGTGGAGTTTCTACTATTGAATAGACCCTATTAGGAGCACAGATTCCATTTCCCCATAATACTCTAGGTTTGGGGCCTGCAGAACAGTTGTCGGTGTGATTTTCTGCGTAAAGTGTAGCTCCGACAGGCTGTCTCCGAGCATCAAGAGTTGTCCATTGGCAGCTCATAGCAAACTACACATTGTTCTGACATGCATATTTTTTTCAATGAACATTGCCCAAATATGTATGCTTAAGAATGAGGTCAGGGCTTGATAATATGGTATGCCATTGTGCTCAAAATGACCACTTTTTTATGAATTTGTAGGATTTTGCACCCGATTATTGCCATCCTTAATACATTGTCATGAGAATATTCACACAATTCAATATAGGGCAATATATTTCTTGCTTGTAACATCATCAGCAGCCCGGTAGTAACCTGCCTGTGCAATTTTATGGCTCTGTCAGCACTATTTCCTACATAAATTCATGTTTTAGCCTATAGAAGTTCAGTCCAGAGGCCAAGGTCTGGAAACGCTACTATTTAGGTTGGTAGTTTGACATGAACAAGTCTCTGTATTATAGGAAAGAGTTGCTCTGGGCCAATAGAAGTTCATATTCATACTTCAAACACACAAGGGCACATGAAAAAATGATTTTCAGAAAATATGAAAAGCATGCCTCTCCATGCACCAGATACAGTTATATAAACTAGAATGTCTGGGGGATTATTGAAAAGTTAATCATTTAATTGGTTTAGCTTAGTTTTAAATGTTTTGGGACAATTAGGCCTACTGGGGTGTGCAATGTGGTTGAAAATCATTAAAATCCACCTTTTTGGGGTAATTGACAGCGACAAATTTGCAGATTTCTTATGTTTAACCTATAGAATCTATGAAAATGGACCTAGGTTCATAGGAAGTGGAGTTTCTACTATTGAATAGACCCTATTAGGAGCACAGATTCCATTTCCCCATAATACTCTAGGTTTGGGGCCTGCAGAACAGTTGTCGGTGTGATTTTCTGCGTAAAGTGTAGCTCCGACAGGCTGTCTCCGAGCATCAAGAGTTGTCCATTGGCAGCTCATAGCAAACTACACATTGTTCTGACATGCATATTTTTTTCAATGAACATTGCCCAAATATGTATGCTTAAGAATGAGGTCAGGGCTTGATAATATGGTATGCCATTGTGCTCAAAATGACCACTTTTTTATGAATTTGTAGGATTTTGCACCCGATTATTGCCATCCTTAATACATTGTCATGAGAATATTCACACAATTCAATATAGGGCAATATATTTCTTGCTTGTAACATCATCAGCAGCCCGGTAGTAACCTGCCTGTGCAATTTTATGGCTCTGTCAGCACTATTTCCTACATAAATTCATGTTTTAGCCTATAGAAGTTCAGTCCAGAGGCCAAGGTCTGGAAACGCTACTATTTAGGTTGGTAGTTTGACATGAACAAGTCTCTGTATTATAGGAAAGAGTTGCTCTGGGCCAATAAAAGTTCATATTCATACTTCAAACACACAAGGGCACATGAAAAAACGATTTTCAGAAAATATGAAAAGCATGCCTCTCCATGCACCAGATACAGTTATATAAACTAGAATGTCTGGGGGATTATTGAAAAGTTAATCATTTAATTGGTTTAGCTTAGTTTTAAATGTTTTGGGACAATTAGGCCTACTGGGGTGTGCAATGTGGTTGAAAATCATTAAAATCCACCTTTTTGGGGTAATTGACAGCGACAAATTTGCAGATTTCTTATGTTTAACCTATAGAATCTATGAAAATGGACCTAGGTTCATAGGAAGTGGAGTTTCTACTATTGAATAGACCCTATTAGGAGCACAGATTCCATTTCCCCATAATACTCTAGGTTTGGGGCCTGCAGAACAGTTGTCGGTGTGATTTTCTGCGTAAAGTGTAGCTCCGACAGGCTGTCTCCGAGCATCAAGAGTTGTCCATTGGCAGCTCATAGCAAACTACACATTGTTCTGACATGCATATTTTTTTCAATGAACATTGCCCAAATATGTATGCTTAAGAATGAGGTCAGGGCTTGATAATATGGTATGCCATTGTGCTCAAAATGACCACTTTTTTATGAATTTGTAGGATTTTGCACCCGATTATTGCCATCCTTAATACATTGTCATGAGAATATTCACACAATTCAATATAGGGCAATATATTTCTTGCTTGTAACATCATCAGCAGCCCGGTAGTAACCTGCCTGTGCAATTTTATGGCTCTGTCAGCACTATTTCCTACATAAATTCATGTTTTAGCCTATAGAAGTTCAGTCCAGAGGCCAAGGTCTGGAAACGCTACTATTTAGGTTGGTAGTTTGACATGAACAAGTCTCTGTATTATAGGAAAGAGTTGCTCTGGGCCAATAAAAGTTCATATTCATACTTCAAACACACAAGGGCACATGAAAAAATGATTTTCAGAAAATATGAAAAGCATGCCTCTCCATGCAGGTCTCAGATAGGGAATACCGGGGTCATTGAGTACATAATTAGGGAAAGAAGAACTCTGCAGTAAATACTAGGTGAGTTCTGGGTGGTCAAAATAGTTTGGAAAATTTGCTAAAATTCTGTAAAAAATCACAAATGGCCCTCAGCATATCCTGATTGAGATGGCACCTCAAGATATATGATTATTGCAGGGATAGGCCTATATGTCAATGTTCATTTAGGTTCGGTCTGAAATGAACTTATTCACTGCACATATGGTCAATTATGGAGGTTCATTCATGTTAGGACCCGGCATTTCAGATTTCCGTGAACAAAAACCTGTTTAAATTTTTTATATGGTGTATAAAAGGTTTTCCTATTCATTCCTAAGAGATTTTCCATCAATACCCGGCTGGGAATTTTTTATTGCATGTTACGTTACATTGAACTATAGTGGAAATTCATTTCCCTGTCTGAGACCTAATGCCCACACCCCTCACACTCAATGTCGTGAATCCTGCCACAAAACAGTCAGTGCACGACGTGCCACAAAGCGGCCATGTTGTAAAAGCCCGCCCCTTGTCTGTCCCCATCTGCTGCGGTAATTGTCCTGCACAAAAAGGCCATGGTCGAATAAACAAGTCATATTTCATTCACTAATTTCATTTATGCTGGCTCATAAGTCTGGAGATGAACTTGATTTTACCAGGACCATCCACTTATGTATATTTATAAGTCTGCATACATATATATATATATATATTGCCTGTCTTGTATTTGGATAAGCGCTGGGTATAGGGAAGTTGAAATCCGTACTAAGCAGTAAAACATAAAACCAGTAAAATCTAATTATAAGGAGGGGCTTTTGGCAAGGAAATGTGTTCCTTATAACAGGAATTCCCTTTTATCAGACCTCATTATAACGAAATTCCACTGTATATAGTTTGGGGAGATATAAACATTGAATATGGTTTCATTTCTTTCCGTAGCATTTATTCGTCAATTTTGAAATGTCACGTGCACAGGAGTAATCCTCCGCCTCCCTTTAACACCACACCCTTAGTGAAGCTATTCACTTATCACATGACAGTACTATGTTAGAACCTAAAGTAATTCCTAATCTCTACAGCAGCAGGGAAGTAGCACTAACACTACAACTTGTGCCAAACTGCACCAAACCCTTGTCGAGTTGCCACTTGACCTTTCCCAATGACCCCTCTCAGTGCCAGTAATGTCAAGGTACACGTAAACTAGACGGACATTGGTGCTAGACTCTGTGACGTAAATGACATGCGTCGTGTTAGCCCCTACTGGATGGAGCAAAACCTGTGCAAATACAGTGCTATATCAGAGGTGGACACAAAGTTTTTCGGTCGTGGGCAGCCTGGGCCAGTAGCTTTAGACATCTACAGGCCCACACTTAAAACTGTGAGCTGGAATAATTAAAGAGAACATTGTAGCAATCCGTAACTAATGTATCTTAAAACCTAACAACAATGGCCTGCTTCCCGGTGCTTTCCTCTGTCCACTGAGATGTAACATATATCTATCGCTATAGATATATATTCTCCTAGAAATTTCTTCATTTACTCCTGTGAGCTACCCAGGCTGATAGGAAATGGGGATGTGATACGGTTTTAATGCAGGACCATGGACTTTGGGCTGTAGAGTAAGGTATATATTCTGTGTCCGACACTAATCGCTACATTTGTCTGCTTTCAACACCACCCACATTACGGGTGGGGGCGGAGTGATGTGTAAATATTAGTGTCTGGCATGTCAGACAGAAACTCACTACTTACTACTGTGTAGAGAATTGTGGTGAGAAGTGTTTCAAAGTTGTGGTGTGAAACTAACAGTGGGTACTTTCTAGCAATTATGTTTTTGGAGTGCCCCCCCCCCCACCGATGATCGAAAATCGGATCATTGACTTTTCTTAAAATGTTCCCCCCCCCCCCCATCCCCTATTTAAGGGCCTGAGATGGGTTTTCTTTACTAAATGATGAAGATTTCTTAAGCTGCGCATAAGATGGGGATGTAGAACAAATTGTATAAGCCTTGGACGATAGCAATTATCCTCTGCTGGCACCTTAGACATTTACCCTGTCCTTAGCTTATAAATAACACTTATACAGTGATTACAGGTGAACTTGGATTTCAGGACAGCAAGAATTCAACTAAAAAAACATTGTTTCACAGGCATTGAAATTCATCCTCTTGTATCATTTGTCTCAAATATTCACTAAAATGTGATATTCAAGTAGGGGTGAGCGCTTCTAACGGCATCTACAAGACCTCCCTTATCTGTTACCATGGTTACCTTCAGGTTTAAGGACAGAAGGGTCGCAGTCTGTGACGTCACTTCCTCTCACCAGAAAAAGGAGCACTCTTGCACAGGGGGACATTTACAATTTTGATATCATTGACTAATTTGTTTGTAGAATCAAGGCTTAATCTTAGTATGTAGCGGACTGATAAAGAGGTAAAAAGTTTGGGCGGGGGGGGTAAATGTAGAACATGTAAGAAAGTCAGACTGGATAGTGGCTTTCATCACAAGTACAAGTCGGTAAATTGTCACTTTTTTACTTGCGTGACGAGTAATACCTCCCAGAGCGCTACTCTGTTAGTTCCACCTCTGATTTTAACCCTTAAAGTGCCGTAAAGTGCCGTAATACATCATGTCCTTTACCCTCGTTATCCCATGAATGCAGTCCCAAATATCCTACTAGTGCTGCATTCAAGCATTATTCGGGTCCTTTGGGAGTGTATCAGCATGATAGGAACTGCATGACATGATGATAGCTACATATTATTAGTAGGCGAGGATGACTCAAACACCTTATATATCTAGCTGATTGACACATATCTCTCTCAAGATCCTTTATGGGTAGCATAGTGATATGATTTATTGTGATTGTTATGATGCATGCTTGCTGACCATGCCAGTATTCTGGTATTGGCACCAAGACAACGCTGGTGAGCTACTCACCGGTCAGCGCTACTTTGCTGTATTATGACGACAAATGGACATGACATTGTTTGTACCTGGAGCATCATCCGGTCTGTAGAAGGTTTACCAGGTCACTTTTATGTCAAGTATGTGTCTTGTGATCTTAAACGGATCAACCATTCATACAGTTCAAAATAGACTACACTTGCTTAGTCAGAATATGTTTGCTCACGATTAGATGTCATATCAGTTCTTACCGGCCCATACTGATAATAACCGATAGCAAAAGCAGGTCGATTCATAAGTTAGGTATTCTTAATACAGAGCATCCTACAGGGCTTCTCCCAAGATGGCTCATAATTCGTGACAGAAGTTGAGTGGTATTGGGAGTATGACACATGACTTCCAATTGATTGTGCAGATCAGTACTGCCAAGTTTCATGCGGTGTCATTTAGGACTGAAGTCCAATGACTTGACTTGACTTGCCTTGACCACTCACCTTGGTATAATATCTCAATAGAATATTGGCAATGTAGTATCTTAGTCACGACGCATGCTTACCGATGTGGTGATGCCATATTATATATCATTTTGTTTTATCCCTTACCCCCTTAAACTATATAGTAATGCTATAGATTTCGCGATGGGAAGGGCTAAATGGATTTCCCTAGGGATTAACATCTTTGCCCCCTACACTGAAAATCCATAGATTGAAAGGGTTAGTCAGTTCAGACTATCCTAGGTTGGTCATATGAGTGTTAGTCATAATGGCAAAGTTATATTCAAAAATGACTGAGGGGTCAGTCAGTAGTGGCTAACCTAGGTTCATCATTGGTGTGTTGTATTTGTATACCACTAGTTGGGGCCACCTGTGATGACCACTCAGTGGCTCCCCCTGGAAATAAAAAGACTAAAGTGGGTTGGTCAGTCCTGACCAACCTGACAATGATAACCGACCTATGTTAGCGTATAGGGATCCAAAAAATGACTAACTAGGTTAGGCACTAGTGACTGAGAGGTTGGGTGTATAGGGAGCCTAGGAATATCAGTGTACCCCTCTCAAGTAGTGTCCACGTTATGTACGTCCCCAAACCCTACTCCTTTGCTATACTGTTTACATTATAACTCCCTCACTTCAAGCCAGTAAAGAGTGCATGCCTTGTTCCTTGCTCATGCTTCTCTCTGTCATTGCCAGGCCTTATATAGGGCGGGTGGGGATCTATGGGTCGAACATAATATGCAAATTGTTTCAAACATTTCAAATAAGATCTACCATAGACCAGTAACCCCTACATGTGTATAGAGTAGAGTAAGTATGTGGTGTACACTGATATTCCTATAGGCTCCCTATACAACCAATCCATCAGTCACTAGTGCCTAACCTAGTTAGTCATTTTTTGGCTCCCTATACGACCAACCCTGATTAGTTATTATTATCAGGTTGGTCACTACTGACCAACCCACCTTAGTCTTTTTATTTCCAGGGGGAGTCACTGAGTGGTCATCACAGGTGGCACCAACTAGTGGTATACAAATACAACACACCAATGATGAACCTAAGTTAGCCACTACTGACTGACCCCTCAGTCATTTTTGAATATAACTTTGCCATTATGACTAACACTCATATGACCAACCTAGGTTAGTCTGTACTGACTAACCCTTTCAACCTATGGGTTTTCAGTGTAGTACACATGTACTCATTATTAGCTTCATACCCCCTTCCTACCCCCCCCCCATCCCCCTGGTACTCTGCTACCACAACACAGGCACACCGATATAGACCACTTACTACTCACTCTACACACAGAGATAGAGCTGCTCCACCAGTTACCGGTTGGCCCAACCATGCACAGTGGATGGCAAATTGCATTGCAAGAATCTCATTCAGACATAGGCAAACCCATCATTTATCGAGCCCCATCCCCACCCTCCTTCCAAAGAAATAGTAAATTACATTGAATTGAGATAAAATGAAAATGGAAAATAAATTGAGAAATTGATAAACAAATAGAATCGAGCCCCATCCCCACCCTCCTTCCAAAAAAAGTAAATTACATGGAATTAGGATAAAATGAAAATGAAAAAAAAAGAAGATAAATTGATAAACAAAGTCAAGTCATAAGCTTTCAAAAGAGGTATCATAGATGGAGATATCCCTTCAAGTTTTTGAGAAATTGCTTCATTAATCTGAGATGGTGCTACCCTTACCAAACAGGCAATAGGCTCTATCTCTTGTTGTTTTAATTGTATTCGGGTTCACCATCTGTAACATCGGCATATAATCACGTTACCCAAGGTTGTGAACAGATCAACCTATTGGATGTCTTTGAATTGTGGGATTTTTCTTAGGCAAGATTTCAAAGGAAGACCTGAATCATTTATCTCTTAGGGAAATTTTACTCAATGTACCCAAAAAGTCAAATAGGAAAATATCTTAATACGGCCCGATTCATGATTTATTTAACTGAAACGGAAGATTGGACTGTGATCCTTGGTTGTAGGGTCGCACACAATAGCAGCCCAATTATATCAGCCCAATTATCAATTACGCATACTATTTATTCTAAGTACTTTAGACGATTGAAGAGGACACTCAATATATCTAACATATTAAATATCATCAAATAGACCTTTCAACATGCCCACGTCATATTTAGAAGCAAAGTGACAAATTTAATCAGACTAATAGACTTCAGTAGAAGGAGGATAGAGGATATTAAATGCAAAGGAGGAGAGAGAAAATTGAAATTGATTATGCTAATGAAAGGGCATGTTTGACAGTCAGGACAATAGAAACACGGGGGAGGAACCATCAATCGTCTATGGGTGTTAAGGCCACACCAGTATAAGGTGAATCCTCAATAATACAATGTCAGTCTTTAGCCAGTAGGCCGTCCATAAAATGGTCGATGCTTTATTCATCAAATCAATTTCCCTTTGCCAGAAGCTGTTTTGGCACACCAAAAGTAAAAATAAACATTGGTGGCCTTAAGGTGGTTCATGCCGTCGCTGAGGGGTAAATGAATAACTCTGGTCTCCGAATGTGATAATGCAATAGAATTTGTAGCACATTCAAGTAGCATTTACAATATGAAAAGAAATGGGATTTTACCTCTTAAGCAGGTTAAACAGGAGCTCTAGGGGTTGTTACAGAAAATAAAGTAAGTTTAAGAATGCAAGTAGGGTATTACAGAAAGTTCCTTTTTCCAAATAGGTATCACAGAAAAAATTCCCGTTGTTGAATTAACGTAAATTTTCATGTAAAAATTGGCACCATCTTCAGACATGGTGCAATTATTCAGCCTAAACAGCGTAAATTTGAAGACATTAATGTGAATTATTAAACATACGTTAGTATTAACATAAGTTATTAAATAACGTTAAGCATCAACATAGATTTGCTATATTTAAGCTGTTTTAACATTGTTTTCTGTAAAAGCCCCCAGGTGTATGTGTGGGTGTTATAGCTATTCAGCACACAGTCTCATAGAGTGCATGTATGAGCCAGCAATATAAAGGTCTGACTAATCAATGAGGGCTTCTGTATGTACAGGTCTTTGTACACAGTCACAATCAATGTCACCGAGTCATTAGTAGGCCGCGACACACACTGGGGCCGGCACTCAATAGGCACTGGGCCGACAATGTGCCAATCATTATACAGCTACCATATAACAGGTGGGCTCCAGACACAGGGCCCTTCAGGACAGGAGCTGTCTGAAATAGGTCCCATCAAGACTACCTGATTCAGGGCCCTTGGAACATCTCAATGCAGTCGGGCGTCAAGCCGACGAGGGACCGGCGATCCTTGGCCAGTGGCCACTATTTGATCAGTTTCCAAGAGGATAAAATGTATTCACTCTCAATCTGGAAGATGCTAGACTGAATGAGGGCCCTTGGAATAGGAGCCACCTGAACCAAGTCCCATGGAACAGGGCCCCCTGAACAAGGACGACCCATCCATATGGTTTATCAACTTCTGCAATAACTTTGAAAAGAGTCAGCTGAGCAAGGGTCCTTATATCAAGCCCACCCCATGCAGGATGCGTGAGACCAGGACCCTTGGAATAGGGGCTATGAATTATTAGGGGCACTAAACCTTTTTCCCGTAGGCGGATTTAAAAGCCATCCTAGACACCTTCGTTCAGTCAAATAATAATGTTCTCTACGTATTGCTTTTTCATTTCAATCAATTAGAAATATGCCAGGGAATAGAGTTTGTATTCAAAAAACTAATTCTGGCTTAAACTAATGTGAGTATTAATTTACTTTGAAATTGTGAAAAAAGTGGTGGGTGACTACAATCCATTTGCTACTTGTGCTAGAGAGGCAACCACTGTTTCTTTATATGTACAGTTCACCAGCTGGGAGGAGTCCTAAATGGGTGCAGGGTAAGGGTGGGAAGAGTGCAGCTAAGGCGGATGTCCAAAGTAGACAGCAGGATGGGATTCAATTAGCTGGCTCAGAATCAATAGAAATGTAGTCAGCAGTGATAGAGTTGTCCCGTCAGTGACCTTATTACATCTAAAGACCTCCTTATGGATTTCTTACTCACAGAATTCAAAGGTCTCAAAGGACCACTTTATCCCTTTATGGACCACATACTGTAAACGTGAAAGTTTCTATGATTACAGTAATGCCTCGATGCGCTCTTATATATGCCATTTGTTGTACCGTGAATACATGAATGCATCATACCCAGCTAATGGGAGTGCATCAGCCTGATTCCTAACTGCAGCCTTGGCAAGTCTAACACGGCTGCATGAATGCATAATAATGACGACATAAACATAGCGCATCAAAGCATTATGCAGCGATTATTGGTTTAAGGGTAAATCCTAGTATCTCAAAACCATATGTAACCCCCTTGAGACTTACTTATTTACAATATATAATCAATGTCCAACCCAAATATGGAAGTCATTGACCGAGTCGTATCTGTAATGCAGCTGTCCACAGAATGTGCATCCTTACATGAGCATTTTAAAATGACAGAGCTCTGTCCTAATGGCATAAAATTTGCTAGGAATGGTGTATAGACTCCTCACCAGACTTAGTCACAAGTTGGAGCCATAATCATACTGTGATATATCAAAATATCAGAGTGGGTTATATTTTTATAATTTCTATGATAAAATGACTATGCAACATATCATCCAAATGGAAGTTCTAAACTATCAGTCTATACAAAAAGTTTTTCACCTTGCAGGACATTCGGTCCCCCAGTTTTGTAATTCTGCAGGCTCGGCTAAATGTTTGCAGGCCCGGATACCCCGGGGAAATGTTTGTATCAAGAAATGAAGTATAAAGCAAGAATTTAGATAGGAAATGATGTTAAGTAGAGGCTAATGGTATATTTAAATCGATTTAACAATCATAATTTGTAAAATTTTGTGTTTTTTGTACATAATATTAAGGCTTTATAGTTTACTATCTAAAAAACGTTACTAATGGTCCGATTCACACCCTGTAAAAACTGGATGGAGCCCAGGATGAGAGCCAGCTATTTGGTCCTGCAGCCACAGACTTTCTGCCGGACCAGCAGGCCTTTAGCCGGCTATAGCTGGTGTCCGTCAGGATTTCGTACAGACTGAACTATAGTCATGAACCATCGGTTATCTCATCAATAGAGCATCCTGACACTTGCCTGGTTAGCTCAGGCAGAAGGGTGCCTTCCTCTAAATCCTAGGGTGGAGGGTTTGAGACTCTCTCTGGGAAACCTAGTAAAAATTTCCCAAAAATTATCCCGTGACCAACACACACCAGGAGGAGCCAGCAAGTTTCTAAAGATTCTGTGAATGCCCACCACTTGGGGTTTAATAGTGAGTTTCTAAAGGTTCCGAACATCTCCACAGTGTCCCTCCACTTGTTTCTCAGAACTATCTTTAAAGATGATTTGTTCACAAAGGTTATACAAGAGACATTGATGAAGATAAGTCTAACATGCATGCTTCCTTCGTTATACAGATCTAATCAGATAGCTTTGACCTTGGGTGCCCTTCAGTAATATATTCAATATAGGGCCTACAATAGAGAGGGATAGAGTGTGGGGAAGGGGGGGGGGCGGTATGTTTTAGACAGCATGGGCCATATATCTAAGGTAGGTAGGTTGGATTTTTTGTTGTTGTTTTTTAGAAAGTAGAAGAAATGAGTCGCAAACTGCAATATTGACTCAATACTCAACCGTATGATTTATCAATTTCTGCAATAATCATAGAATTATTAAGAGGTTTCCTGAAGTCAGAAATTGATAATGCCACTGATGGCAGTAGAAGCGTGTTCCTTTTGTCCCAAAGGATGCTAAAAATTGAGGGAGGGGGGGAGCACTTTTAGATTAAAGAAAGAAAGTAGTTGGGATGATAGAATCGGCCCATTTTTTTTTCAATCTAGGTTTGGGTTGCCTGAAACACTTTTTGTTTTTGGCCTAAAAGTGAGTCTCCTCTGCCTGTGCTGTGATGTCCTCTGTAGCCCGAGTGGTGCCTGTCTGTCTACTGTGTCCTGAGGCTCCCTAGACAGGCCTACGGGCTGGTTACGTCGTATTGTATAACAGTCAGGTACATTGTCATAAATATGGAGCCATGGCCAAGTGGATTGTCCATTTTAGTGTTACGTGGGAGTGTAATATCCTGGAGGTAAGTACTATGGACCACTGTAGCAAGAAAGAGTAACTTTTCAAAATTTTGTAAATTTCTAGAGTGTTACTGCCAAATATATTAACATAACCTCAAAACCCTGCATCCTGATATCTGCTATTTGAAAGTTAATTCTCTTGTGAATATGAGATATTTCCAAAAATAAGTATCAAAACTATTGCAGAAAATGTCAGTAGGATTTTGCTAAAGACCAAATAAATACAGCTTTATTATGAAAAAGTCCCCCTTCTTGCTGCATAGGTCTATAGGTCTGGTGTGTGGGGGTAGAGTGGTATGTCCGTATCAGGGTAACCATGGTGACCACAGTACTCATGGAGACATCCTGTTACTTCCTTAATCCTTCAAGGATGGCATGATGCTGATTCAATGTTGCATCATGCCAACCCTTTAGGAGTGTATCCATATATAACCAACATCGAGGTCACTTTTAAGTGATGCTCTGTGTTTATTTCAGGGTATTCAAGGAAAAATGGTCAAAATCTACCTATATTTACATGAATGAACATGAAATTAAACTCTCCAGAGGTCACGTGACCCTCGGGATCGTGCAGTGTGGCCACAGCGTGCAATACGGCCTCGGGTTATTCCACGCTCCCCTAGGAAATGGCCCTCCCATTGCTTTAACCTTGACAGTCCTTGGTTTGTCATGATGCAATAATAGTCATTGGCGAGTTACTCACTAATGTCTCATTCCTGCCAATAAAAATGACTACCGGTAGTAATTAAAGCAGAATGCTGTCCTTAAATGACTAGTTCCCAGAGGTGACTTAGCAGGGACACTCAGAGGGAATGTCAGTTTCCAAAAAATGAGACATTAAAGTCCGGTAGTATTTCGTTATAAATGATGGAGCAATGACACTTCTAGACTAGAGGTCCGAGCTAGAGGTGCACGCGAGTCTATGGCTAACCTATTGGCATCTTAAGTTCATACTATTAGGTCACTTTCTGTATAGAGTGAGTATTTGATACAACCGAAATCCATGAAAAAATATTTTTTTGAAGTTCAACGGTCTGTCGACAAACAGGGTGGTCGCATTGGCGTGGGGAAAAGGGGGGCCCAGGCCTTCCAATCACTGAATATCTTTGCGCCCATGCAAAATTTGTCAAGGCCTATAGTATGATACACACAATGTCCAATGTGGACCTCTACCGCATAGAAACCAGTGGGGACAGAGGTGCCTGGACCAATCAGACCCAAAGAGCACTCAAATACTACGTTTCTATATAATTCAAATATAGGCCTGTATATGCTTCATCATCCATAAAAGCCGATGTTTAAAGTGTCAGATACATACATGACAACCACGGCTCTAAAGTCAGTGTAAGGCATGAAACATGCAAAAATACAAAAAAATATGTGCAAAATGTGCTAAATACCTGCAAATAATTTAGGATGTTGCTGATGGTCAGGTTCTGCTGGTGGACATTGGTGTTATGCTGGTAGATGGTGTCCGATATGTTACCTACAACAGCTTTAGAGGTCTGAGGCTGAGTTGGGAATTGATCTCTGGTTATATATACACCATATACATGTATGTATATGCACGTGTATAATGGGCATGAAGTCCCTATATGTGATATATGCAGTAAACCCTTCAAAGGTTACAAAGCACTCTAATGTCCAGTGCAAATGACCTTATGATTCATGATACTCGGCATGCATGGTCAGTATCTCGCCAAAGTTGCATTCGTGCATACCGGGTTGATCCACCCCGACGGTTGTCATGATGCCTTAACGCAGCACCAGCGAGTAGACTCACCTGGGCTGCATTGATGCATCAAGACAACAAAGTGTATATTATATAAAGCAACATGCGGCCCTTGCAGGTTTTAACCCTTTGCGGAGGGCAGAATGATGCATCATGCCTATATAAATGCAGCCCTGGTGCATAACTCGCCAGGGCTACATTCAAGCATCATGCCGACCCTATGGGGTTGAGACACTCCCTTATGGTTGACATGGTGCACCAATGCAGTACTGGCGAGTTACTCGCATCAATGCATCATGATGACAAATGTCATCTTTTAGCGATGCTCTGTCCTTAAAGGGTTAATCCCGTCCTGGCCGCCCCAGGGTTACATAGATCCCTTATACACACTGCATCTATCCCCAGATAATCCACCCCAGGATATTACAGGATCTAGATACTCTATACCTCCATGTTGTCCCACATAGAGCATATACACCCACTTATAGGGTAGGGGTGACGATGGGGGCACATCATGGGCTCGAGTACCACCTTGGCACAATCGGTAGTAGTTTTAATATCTATACAATGCACCTCTATTACACTATTGCCCCTAACCAAATATGTAATATGTAATATTACTCTGCCATTATTAGGGTAGATGTGCCTTAAGTAGGTCAAATAACTAATGAAAAAAAACACCTACGTTTTTGCACAGGTGGAATTCGAACCCATTAGGCCATACACAACCTCATTCATGATCATGTGTCCATGACTAACCAATCAGTGGTTGAGCTATCTCATTAAGAAATGATCCAGGATCGTGGATCATTATCTAACTAGGTTACAATTATTACATACAAAAACGTCCAGGCCCATTTCAGCCGTCAGGCCTGGAGAGCTCGAGGCTGTTCAGATATCGGCGATGCCTCTGACATGCAGACTCGCTCAACCAGTACCCTTTTCCACCACAAGGGCTCCAAATGGGACTGGTGCAACTGCTATTCTGAAATTGTTACTTCCTGTCAGGCTGTGCACAGGAATTGGTGTACAGTATTTGATTGGTCAACTCCTGAGGGCAAGTTAGTGAAACAAGTTTTTTATATGAGTTTACCCTGACTTTACTATTGTAGAGTCAGGGCCTGAGACTGCTTACTCTCGTTCCCAAATCCTTTCAAAGGAAGGCTCTGGTAACTGCCAAATGTTGGGATTTTGCTGGCTCTGGGCAACCCCTGCTGGTAGGCTACAACCAGCTAACAGGAACAGGAAATGGAACCAGAAAGGCTAATGGTAAATCTACCTAAAACTACCATCATACATTCTGGTTCCATTTCCTGTTCCTGTTCGCTGGTTCCAGCCTACCAGCAGGGGTTGCCCAGACCCAGCAAAATCCAAAGTTCAAGGTCATTTGGCTGTCCCCAGAGGCTTCCTTCGGAAGGATTCGGGAACGAGAGTAGAGACTGCTGAGCTGCGTCTGAGGAGGAGCTGGTGCCAGCTTGCCCCCTGCACTGCCCAGGCGCACCACTGAGTGGCACTGGTTTACCCCACTAGACACACAGTGTATACAGCGTGTACCCCCTCCTACTTAACACTATACAGTAATTACATTACAGCCCTTATGTAACTTACCTATCACCTCCACGTGATAGGCCGACTGTGGATCCTGGGCCCTCCAGGACAGAGTGGTACAAGGGGGGGGGGGGGGGGTGGTGGATCTTTGCGTGAGTGGGTCAGAATTCTTTTGTTCCCCCCGCAAGAGGGGTCGACATTTTTTCAGCCCCTTCTCCCCAGGCAGGTTGAAATTAAGCCCAGCCGACCCCTTTAAGCTATAGTAACACGTCGACTTTTTCGCTAAAAAATTACCACTCATTGTAGGGAGACTATATGGCTTAAGGTTGTGGATGAAGCAAATCAAAATGTAATTGGTTAAATCAAAATTTACTATTGTGGAATATATCGATGAAAGGCTATACAACATGTCGTCATCCTATTATGAT
Organism: Harmothoe impar; assembly: GCA_947462335.1. NCBI lineage: Eukaryota > Metazoa > Annelida > Polychaeta > Phyllodocida > Polynoidae > Harmothoe > Harmothoe impar. The sequence goes on along the minus strand of OX381720.1, from coordinate 52,410,947 downwards.
GGAAATTGCAGAAATTAGTCAAAATCAGTTGGAAATCATCAGACTAGTAAAACGGATGATTCTCGATGGCCAAGTCAGGTCCAGATTGGCTTTGTTGAAAGGGTCACAAGATCATTAAGAGCATTTAAGGGCCAGGTCTACATTCATATATCAAGACAATGAAGGGAATAGCATTAAACCATTATGCCGTCCATAATGGGTCAAGATTTGCCGTCATTGACCTCCACATTTTACCGACATTGGGTATTGCCATTAAACAGTTGTGCAACACTCCTACGCTGCAGTATAGCAATAGAAATACACGAGAGATAGAATTATCATCGCGGTCATCTTGGTCTGGGGTCTTATTCATAACAACTGCTGTATCCGTCATAAAAAACAACAACTCAATGGTATAGTGCAATTGACGAGGGTACTCGTCATCATCTTACGTTTACTTATGTATTTCTATAAATTTTAATATGATTTCTTCTGAAAGACCTCCCAAGACACCTTTCATGAACACCTCCTTTGCTCGTGACTTTTTACCCGATGAATATGGCAGTTGTTCTAAATCAGACCCCAGGTCTTACACAGCTTTAGTCAGGTAAGTCCTTGCTGTACGACAGTTAATTGTGCAACACGTCCACACTATCATTACAGCAGCAGTAGTAATAGTAAGACACAGTAAATAGAATTATCACTGCAGTCAGCTGGGTGGATGTAATACTAATCTACCCTTCAGAATTGATCTCAAGGTTGCCTCTGGCTGTCACTGAGTGCATTTGTTGTCATGATGCATCATCTCAGTGCCGGCGAGTAACTCGCAACTGCTTATGCTGCATTGTCGCATTATTTGAGAATGACAACTCGACACCTGCACCACTGACAACTTTCTAGCTAGGGCTGCATTCATGGATCAGGGCAACAGCGAAGATGTTGTTGCTGCCCTGAAAGGGTTAAGCGGATATCCTACACACTTATCCAACATATATACGATGGTATGCAGGGACTATAGTATATATGTAACAAGATACACAGTTGGTAAATCGGATACAGAAACGTTATCTTTATCCCGATTCTTCACACCATGTCCTGTAATAACAGGATCATTGAGAAATCCAGATTGTGTGCATGTGGTTCTATTATTGCTCATTGTTCTGCCGAGGCATGTCTGTACCAGAATTCAAAAGAAGGCAATTTCGGACCTCATACTATGAATGAGTCATAGCCACCCAAGCAATTCTATAAATGAGTCATAGCCATCCAAGCAGTTCTTTGGCAGTCAATTGGGGATGTTTCAAACGGGCTGACAATTTTACAGTGGGAAATCATAAGGAAGTCAGTGAGTATTGCATGACACCCAAAAGCAATTTTGTTAATTAGATCTCATAATATCATACTTCGGTTTGACTGAGTAGCATAAGATCGGTGCCAGCTTTCTAATCAATAGGCTCACCTAATGCAATAATATAATATATTTATATCATGATAAAAATATTAGACATAAGATTAGACTCTATCTTAGAAAGTCCGATTGCGGGAAATGGGCTCTGGATATGCCAAATCAGACGTTGATTTCGGTTGCGAGTTGACTAGAGTTGATATAATTTTAGAATTTCTTTTTACCATATCATCTATCCATTTTACAACCTAAATCATCATCAGTACTATTTGGGGTACAAACACCGTGGTGCCTCGTTTAAAGAGCCCCTGTGCTTATACAGGGACCTGCGCTTATATGAGTCCATTTAAAGAGAGATTTTGGGTTTCATAAGGGTTCTAGACCTGTGCTTAAATGAGACCTGCACTTATTTGAGACCCCTGCGCTTAAACGGGCCATTATGGCATGTCCTACCCAGTGGGCACAGCACATTGAATCAACATTGGAAAATAGTTGTCAACATTGATTCAACGTTGATTCATTGTTGCTTCAACGTTGATCTTAATTTTGTGCCCACTGGGTATACAGTGTTCGTGACGGCAAGAATCCCCCTGTGTGCAACCCCTTGGTGTGCTATATGTACGGGAGGACCCCTGGGGGCCACCAGGGGGCTGTTCTAACCCTGGAGGATGGAGGTAACGGTGGGTAATGGTGCCTGAAGGTGACTTAGGGAGTGGTCATTTTTTAACAACAGGGGGGGGGGGTTGGTGGATTTGGGGGGGGACCAAAAATATTTGGACCCCTTGAAGGGGGGGGGACCAAAAAAACTTCGACCCCTTCTGAGGGGGGGACCAAAAAAATTACACCCCTTTTTAGCGCAAAAGCCCGCGCGTTACTATAGCTCAAAGGGGTCGACCGCGCTCAATTTCAACCTGCCTGGAAGGGGGGACTGAAAAAATGTCGACCCCTCTAGCGGGGGGGACCAAAAAAATTATGACCCGCTTGCGCAAAAATCCACCGACCCCCCCTGTTGTTAAAAAATGACCACTCCCTTAGTGTTGGAGGTAGGTACAGGTGTTTGGGTAAAGGTGAATACTGGGGCCTGTTACAGAAAAATAATGTAAGTTTAACAACGTAAGTAGCCTAGGGTGTTGCTTTTTCCAAATAGAAAGCACCCTGTTGATTTTACATTGCTTAACGTAAGTTTTTATATTAGCACATATTTAGCCTAAACAGCGTACATTTGAGGACATTAACGTAAATTTGAAGACATTAACGTAAATTGTTAGATATACTTTAGTATCAATGTAAGATATTAGATGGTTAAATTGGCTAGATTTATGCTATTTCTTACATCGTTTTTCTGTAGAAGCCCCCTGCAGTCTTATTCATTCAACCAAATAATCTCCTATACCACCTGCTAAAAGTTAACAAATTGTTATTAACTTAAAATTGTTATTTTGATATCAGTTGCTTATAATCACATGAAAAAGAGCCCTGATATTGTTCACCACTCAGGGTTATCTCACTCAGGTTTGCCCCATGTGAACAAATCCTTTAAATCTTTGTATTTATCAGAGCGATGAGACCGCTATTTTGTTCCCAATATTGCGGGTTCACCATTGTGCGTCAAGATTTCTGGAGGTGGTTTAGAGTGTCCTATCCTGTGATTAAAAATGAATCGTTTAGCTACGAAGTGTTCCTGTATACAAATAGCTTGTATGCATTTACAGTGGTGTAAGAGGAGTAGGGGGCCCCTGTGGGACCATCTGGAGTAGGCCTGCCCTGGAGGGGTTGCGGTAAGGTACAGGTAATGGTGCCTGAAAGTAAATTAGGCCAAAAAAAAGAGGTGTTTCAAGTAACATGGAAAAAAAGTGGAGGGTCAGTAGGTAGGATTTCTAAACATTTTTTCAAACATTCAAATCACCTCCAGAAATTGCCTGAGATTCATTAGTGTATGTTTGCCAGCGTACAATGTCAGGGACAAGATGGCGGTCTTCCCAGGGGCAAAGGGTTTTATACTTTGCATAATTATTGGGATTATTGCATATAAAACTCAGGTACCATCTTGAATTTATACTACTAGAGAACAGAGCTACCATACCTCATTGAATGAAAAAGCCTCACATAGCTCCTTCTAATCGTAACTCACGTACCGTCAGTGTGCACAATTTATGATAACACACCTCTCACATTTACTGAGTTCTCGGTTATCAGATACCCTAGTCATCTACATTGATGCCACTGTACAGGGGGTGTTCCACAACCATACCTATACCAATGGTTAGGAATTAATTGGTAAAATAGAAATGTTTGTTTTCTTCTCTACGAATCTGTAGTAGCACAAGCATGGAAGTGTCTTTAAAGTAGTTCTCGACGAAGTCGGTGGAAAAGGGTATCAGCCAGGAATACTGTATAAATAATGATGGGGGGGGGATTAAAACTTGACCAATTTATTGTCGATTTATTGCTGAACTGCCCACTGTGCCCTCTGGTCTGGATTAAGTACCAACTATCATTCCTGCAGCACAGTTGCAGCTTCAGGTGTACAGCGTCTTCCAGCTATAGAAGAACTACCCACTATTGGATGATCTTCATATTCGTGCCGATATATTGTGTGAGACATCTCCCAGATGGAGTATAGAACCTTCCCTTACCCCAGCTATCTCTGTATCGATGAAGATATTTACTTAATCTGAAACATCTCCCAGATGTAGTATAGAACCATTCCCCATCCCAGCTATCTCTGTATTGATGCAGATATTTACTTAATCTGAAACATCTCCCAGATGTAGTATAGAACCATTCCCCATCCCAGGTATCTCTGTACTGCGGCTGATATCATAAACAAGTCAGTGCTATCTGTTTATCTTACACACCTAGGGTAAGGTTCACCAGTGGGGATGGCTCCCTTATCGGCCCTATCATGTGGACTGGGCAGTAGGTGAGGTTGGATTATCATACCTGTGTAATACAGGATGAGATTCACTTACACTCACCTGTATATATACTGTAAGTGTAAACATATTTTTCGAAGGTTTCAAAAATATGCCCGCGTGAATATTGAGACAGTTTTGAATTAAAATGCTAAATTTCGGAAATCGGTCAATTTAGATACACACGGATTAGATCAAGTGACAATTGATGTAATATCCTTAAGCCAATAAAAATATTTAAACTTCAAACTTCTTCATTTCATTGAGAAATCTGCGTAAAATTATACCAGCAAAAATATCTACGTTTACAGGTGATGCATTTTGGGTATTATTGACTCCTACAGTTAATGGTAGATAGCTGTGAAATGTCCAGCAATTGGCATATATGTTGCATTATCAGAATCAATTAGATAGGTAACACGAGTTACCTTTAAACAGATGATTACATTTCTATGTCGAATATATATTGATAGTAGAATTTAAAGCAAGACAATGGAGACTAACCACACAGCCAAAAATAATAATCTCGTTTCAAGAAAGTAAGATTATTGAACTCTTCTGGAGGACAAACCACTTGTTTCAAGAATATTTTCTTAAAAACAAGTGATTTGTCCGCCAGTCGAGTTAAATAATCTTATTTTCTTGAAATGAAATAATTATTTTTGGCTGTGATGAAAGTTTGAGTGAAATAAATAGATTCCTATATAGCAGTCATATACACAGACAGAGGAAGAAGAATCACTGTAACTCTCAAATGGGAGTCCAGCCCCGATCACTGAGGTAACTCTCCCCACAACTCTAAAGTGACTCCCAATTATTAAGGAATCCTAGAATAGGAGTCATTATAGAGTTATTTTAGAGTCCTGCTAATGTTAAGGAGTCACGTTAAAGTCCTGGGGAGAGTTACCTCAGTGATCAAGTCGGGAGACTTCTACTTCTTTTCTGTGTGTATGATTAAAATACTGAGGACAGCAATCTGATAATAGTAATAATAACAAACTGATGCACATAGATAGATGGCTCCATGTTATTTTTATGCTATTGTCCATGCCAGTGACACTTAGTGCTTTTCCACCCTAGATGTGAAGAGAAATACATTAGTCCAAAGAAAAGATGGGTAACGAGATCTCTATGATAGAGTTTATCCAGATGAGAGATGATAGTGGCAGCCTACCTAACCCATCCCCACCTGGTATTGTTTGTCCTACCCTGTGTTTGCCCCCATACTTGCATGCCTCACACCTTGATGTTACCATGGAAACACTCTCAGGTGTCGGCCTAGAGACTGACAGGAGGGGCGGGACCTCACACAGGTACCACAAGTAGGGGACGACAACAGAGACAGTCGCAGAATCCATTACTCTCATGACATTCTCGGCGGATGTGATACTCCCAGGAATCAATTATCATAGTGATCTAAGCAGAGCCAAAAATAATTATCTCATTTCAAGAAAGTAAGATTATGGTTCTCAACTGATCGACAAACCACCTGTTTTAAGAAAAAATATTTTCTTAAAACAAGTGGTTTGTCCGCCCGTCGAGTTTAATAATCTTATTTTCTTGAAATGAGATAATCATCTTTGGCTGTGAGGTATTGTTAATCTATGTCCCAAGGCTTAATTTACTTGCTGTTGATGTACCAATGTAGCGTTTATTAGCATCACTGACTCCATAGGGGATCAAGGAATGTTTGTTATGATCCCAAGGTGCCATTGTACGCTTTTCATTTTGATGCAACTCATCGCGACTGAATTGGGGCATCATAATGACCCTTCAGGAGTCCATCAATCCTGCAGGGTCAATATGGTGGATCGATGTAGCAACGACGAACTACTTATTAGGCCTCCATATCTACATAATGCCTACAGGAGGCCATAATACATTACCTCCTTAGGCCAAAAAAAGGTATATACGTTTCAGGTAACATGGAAAGAAAATGTATGGTCGATAGGTTGGACTTTTCTGAATTTAATTTATCCTTTTTTTCCCCTTTTTTACATGAAGGTGCTAGCTGGCCTCTCCGAAGTCCCTAAAATTGACCAAAAAAGGCGTCAAAATGCGGACATTTCTCCAAAATTGCATAAAAAAACGTAGGGCCGGCCCTGTTTTGATAGGGTCGGTCGGGTGACCTGAAACAAACCTCCTTGTTTTTGGTCTTATGTGGCATTTGAGAGGATGGCTATCACGGTGAGCCTCCCTTCAGTTTTACATGCTGTATGTAATTGTGGACTGCAGCTGGACCAAGGACTGAAGGTACTTGACACTAGACAGCGGACAAGTGGACACTCATGGTCACTAACTGGCCATGTCTCATATGGTTTAATCATCCTCTGCCGTGGGCATTTTCAAGTACTTTAGTCCTCTTTTTAAGGCTGTTATTTTTTTCATATTTCGCATCCATTAACCTTTTCAGCCCATTTATATCTTCATCCACCCCAAATAAACCAGTTTTTATCAAGCTTGTCAAAGATGGCACCCAGTCAAAGCTGGCACGTGGTTAAAGATGGCACCAAGTCAAAGACGTTCACATTGCCCACAACTCGTTGGACACAACCTTGAATGGTTCCACCATGAAGTAGCAGCATAAAATAAATTCCCTGAGCATGCTTTCATACCAGTGATGAAGATCGGAAATGGATGTGGGGCAAGTGTGATATTACATCCAGTAGAGGTAATACTGACTTGTCATACTTTGGTACAGAAACAATATATGTGTACATGGGTGCATTATCTGCCAATACACTCTTTTCTTTTCATGGTGAATACGGCAGTCCCATTGACTTAACCAAGGAAGGCCGTATTTCAGACCCCCTGTTAAATAACTCTCCCGTATTTCATGGCCTTTTAAGTCATTGAAATTGATGATTTAATGACTATAAATGTCCTTTTCAAATCAATTAAATGGAATTTTGATGAATATTGCTAATAATGTCATGACATAAACACAAAGGAGCATTCTATGTATATGCCTATACAGTATCCACAACAGCTAAAGTGGTATGGCCCTTCATGGTGGAGAGATGGCTTGCTATGTTATTGATCGGAAAGAAGGCGTATGACCCTGTTGAAGATAAACCATACTACATGTTTGCTTTAATAATTGATAAATGTCTAGGTATACAAGGGATGACATAGTCAAGCCTAATTGGATGACTGCCAACTGTACATGACCTCTTACAATCAATATGAAACTAGTAGCAATATATGTAGGGAGCGTGACACCATTTTGACGATGTTTCTCTTTTTCTGTGTTGTCTCAAACCCATAGATTCAGCATGATACATGAATGCAACTCTGGCGAGTTACTCACCAGTCCTGCATTCATGCATCATGACGACAAAAAAAAACATGATGCATTAAAGCACTATGCAGCCCTTAAAGGGGTGGTCATATTTTAACAACAGGGAGGATTGGTGGATTTGGGGGGGGGGGGTGCAAAAACAATTTGACCCCTTGAAGGGAGGGGGCCAGAAAAATTTGGAGCCCTCTTGAGGGGGAACCAAAAAAGCAAAGGCACGTTACTATAGATCAAAGTGATTGGTCATGCTCAATTTCAACTTGGCTGATGGGGGGAGACCAAAACAATGTTAACCCATCCCGTGGGGGGGGGGGGGGGGGGCGAAAAAAATTGACACGCTCATGTGAATATCCACCGAGCTTCCCTCTGTTGTTAAAAGATGACCACTCCCTAATACGGGTGGCACATGAATCATTGTGTGCATGAAATCACTCAAACTAAGCACATGTATACATTATAATACATGTATACACACAAAGATAAACCCTCAGCTGCATGCCCTACCTGTGTTAACGTCCAGTGTGACACCAGTAGTCGGTGGGAGTCCTACCACCTGACGGTATCCAGTAGCAGGGGGTGGAGGAGGTAATCCTCCTGTTGAGCTGCTGTAGAGCCCTCCTCCAGCCTCCTCCAGGCCAGGGGGATCCAGGGGTTGGTGCTGAGTCTCAAAGGGTAGGTAACTGCCGCCCTACCGCCCAACTTATCAGGACATTTGACTGCCCTATGTATTTGGGTTTAACCTGTGTGTGACCTGCCTTGTTCCAATCCACCGCCCCTGTTATTTCATGGCAGAATAGGATATTTGAAAATGCAAGCCAAGGCCTCTCACAAGTTCATACAATTCATCCTTTTTAAGCAAAACAACCCACTAAATTCAATTTTCTGGTTTGACTTCCACCACTTTTGAGAGGCGTGCTGCAGTGGTGATCCACTATTTGGCAGAGTAGCTCCCCCTGGGTGTAGATCCCTCCTCCAGGCTGCTCCAGGGTTAGGGGATCAGGAACAAGTGGACCGGGCGGTAGGCGAGGCACTCGGAGAGATGGACTCCTGTGGCCACTCTTTGGGCTAGAGCATGGGCCCCAATTGAGATGTATCTACTGCCAAAGTCTCTTTCACCGTTTCTCTCTCACATCCTGTGCCATTCTCTGTCACTCTCAAAGTTGGACTCTTTGGGGGAGAGCTGTGGTCATGTATCTACTCTCTGTCAACCTGTTTCACTGTCTCTGTTTCTTTGCCTCTATCTGGCACTCTGAGAGGTTTATCTCTCTTCCCTATGGAGAGAGAGAGGAGGTAGAAATGAGTGTATCAACTTCCGCTGTCTCCTTCACTTTTCCTGGTACCTGTGTTTCTCAACTATCTACTCCTGTCCCTCTCACATTGCTGTATATGTATCCATCTGTTCTTATCCAATTTTATCAAAATAATTCATCTGTTTTATCATCTTGGAATGTCAGTGAGAAGGACATCTCTCTTTGCTGATTGCCTTATCTGTCTCTCTTATATCTATCCTTCTCGTAAATTTCTCATTAGTTCCTCTGTCCCTCTGTCTTGTATGTGTCCGCGATTATCTCTAATATCTGTCTCATCAGTCATTCTCTGCAGTTATCTGCTCTTGTATCTCTCTGTATCTCCGACTTTACCCCCTGTGTCATTAGCACTTCCTCCCGTTCGTATTGTGCAGTTCCCGCCAGTGCCTGACTCCCTTTCCTTGTACAGGTTGTGTATACAGTGTACAGAGTGGAGTGTTATCCCTCCTACAGCTAGTAGTGGTCCTCACGTCCCTCTGTCCGTTATCCATCTGCCTCCCACCTCCCTGACACCTGGTTCTTAACCCTGCCACCTTACTGCCACCTAGCGGCAACACGCCGCACTAAACCTGCCAGTCTGCAGTATGGGGTGCCATGTGTGTAGTTGAACATACCAATCTACGCTATGGGGTGCCATGTGTATGATAAACTATTGCGTTATATGATGCTCAGTAATCTATATCATGTTTCATCCGCATCCCTCAGGCTAAGGATATAAAGAAATATCCCATTTAAAAAACAATGGAAATATAATTAGTATCATAAAGTCTCAGAATTAATGGCTCCTTTTATCCTTATTTATGTCTCCTTCCGCACTATATTTGCCTTGTCCTTGCTAGCCGGTCTTAGATTGCACCCGGTCATAGATTGCACCCGGTCATAGACGAAAACATTGGCCCATGTTAGTGAGATACAGCCATATATACTCTCGGCTATATTCACCATGTATTGCCTAATAATTAATTAGCTCTGCTGCCATACCATGTTGTTACTGTCTATAATTACCATAACAGTCTGTGCTGTATATGATAAGCCACTTCCTACTCATGTAGCCCTTTAAGGGTCGCAGGTGGCTTTAATGCCTGATGGCTTTTATTGTCGTGATACATGGGGGATACTCCATGACTGTGTTGAAGCATCATGAGGATCCTTTGGGACTGATCCATTTATGAGGAGTGGCCATGATGTATGAATGAATGCTTGGCAAAGAAAATACTTTCAAGCAGCATGGCGACTAACGGCACAATGCATTTACCCTGTAAGGACGCCATGATACCTTAATGCATCATGCCCTTGGTCGTCATGATACATGAATGCAACCCTGGCGAATAACTTGCTAGGGCTGCATTTAAGCATCATGCCAACCCTATGGGGTTGAGAAACTCCCGAAGAGTTGGCATGATGCACCAATGCAGCCCTGGTGAGTTACTCGCCAGGGCTGCATTGGTACATCATACCGGCAAATGTCATACTGACTAATGTCATCTTTTAGCAACATCCGTTCTTAAAGCGTAAAAGTGGCATAATCGCCGAGGGTATCTCACTCACAATTCTAGTACTGTTCTAGTCTACTATGTGGTCAAGTGTGAGTGGTGAGAATGCCCCTTTAAAGTGCTATGCAGACATTAAATGGCTAAACACCAGGGGAGCTGACAATGACATAAGACAGGGGATCACCATCAGTGCCTAACACTGTCCAGTATCCACTAATGCAGCTCTAACATGAACAGTATAGATTGGCCGTATGTATGTAAACATATTCTTGGAGATAGTTCCACCCCTGTAATGGAGACACATTTTGTGGACAGTGGTAACCCATTCTGCATATTTATTATTGTTTGTGTAGTTTAGGAAACGTGGTTTACATTTACAAACCAATTACATTGACCATGACCAGATTGCTGGTTTTATTTGAAGAAACAATTGGAAAATTAGTTCAGAATCCTCAGCTAGTGGCAGGTTGATTTAGATGACTCTGCCTCTGGCGCTTGACAGTTTGCGATTTCATTCATAAAATTCATCTTCTACTTAAACTCAAACTTTAGTACCTAGGAAACCCTTGGAGGGCCCCAAAGTGCCTGCGCTTATTCAACACTGGCACTCTTTCAAAACCAAGCACTTTATGGCAATGATACATGTATACTCTGAAATCAGGATTGACACTCTTCCTAACTGTCTTTTTTTTCAATGAGTTATCATTCCCATCCTGAGTACAGCTCCCGCGGCTCAGACTCCGGGTGCACTGAGGATGTTTGAGGTTTAGGGCCTCAGTGGTCAGCCAAAACATATTACAGAGATGCACAGTTTCCCCAACAGTACCACAGGATGGGTTCTTTATTAACGGCCAGGTGCAAAATACTTGAGGTATTCGGGGAAGACCACACAGGCCGCGACAACCTGTGATTGCTTAACGTCTGACATAGAGAGGGGTTTCCAGAGAAGGAGATAACAAATGTGCAGGTTAGAGAAAGAGAGGGCGAGAAAGAGAGAGTCCGGGACAGAGAAGGGGCATCGTTACAACAGAAAAAAGGGAAGAAATTAGAGAGATGTGGCAAGGGATATGGAATGAGGTGAAGGAAATCAAGATATAAGTGAAATATCGGATATAGAAGCTAGATCTTTTAAAAATAGATTTATTGACCATAATACCATGTAAAGATAGAAGAAGTTCTGCCATGTGGGTCAGTTAGAAATATATAGAGATTGTGTAGAATGGAGATACATTGAAAGGTAGGCAATTTGAGAGATTTCAAGGAGCAAAAAGAGATGAAGAGAAACAAGATGCGAAAGATTAGATATAAAGACTAATACAAAAAGATAGATGCATTGATAGGAGAGAAACGTGGAATACCACAGCAATTTCCAGCTGGTTCAACCAGGAACTTCGAAGTAGACGAGTCACTCAGTAAACTAGTTCAGGTTGGGTCAGAGCAGGTAACTGTCCCCGTATATCTACAAGGTGAGCGGATAAATCAATGAGTACCTCACCTTAACCCCCAACCCCCACCCCGCCCCCTACAGCACCTTGCAACACCAGGTGGTAGAACCATCCACACTCAGTACTCTATAGTCTTAGTGGCTGCACTACCCCTAAGTACTTTTGGGTAGATTCTGCATGAGTCAGACAAATGTTATAAGATGATCACAAAGATTCATAGTTATCTATGTTTGATAAGACTTGGGGTGGTTCTTTGTTGAATAAAAGGAAGAGACCTAATATTCTCCTTAAATTGCAAATAAAAAGATTAGAGTGTGTGAATTTACAGAAATTTGAGTGTCAGTCTCAAGTTACGTGCCAAACTGGAAGGGAATCTACCCTGTGCCTGAATAGCATATTATGTGCGAAACCATTTCTTGGGCTTTAAATAGCAACTATTAATTTCATTTTAAAGATTTGTAATGAAAAATCCATTGCGGACAAATATAGGCATATTTGATATCAAATTAAAGCCAAAACCAAAAGGCCTAAGGACATGAAGCCTTCAATGGAAAAATATGAGCATCAGCCTGATGCTGGCTTCGTCACCAAAATTACTTACTTACCAAAGACAAGCAGTTTATAGACCAATGAGTCAAGAAAGGGTGACTTTTCAGAAAAGTTGTTGATAAAGTTTTTGAACAATTTTTGAAGCGTAACCACCACATACACAAATATAACCTTAAAATCGTGCATTCTAGCACACTGTTTGAGAGATAATTGTTCCATTTATCTCTTGATATGAGATGTTTGCAACATAGCCATTACAGACAATGACATGAAGATTCTGCTAAAACCAATGTAAACACAACTTTATTATAAAATGTCACCCTTTCTTAATACATGGGTCTATAGTGAAGGGTAAGGCAGTGCTAAACCTTCATATAGAGCCTGGACTCACCCAAAATGGCTTTAAAGTCTGGTAATGCTGGAAGCCTCTTTTTTATCCCCGAAGAGTAGGGCATCGTCAGACTCTAAGAAGAGGGTCCACTTGACTTTGGTTAGTGAGTGCTTTTCGAGACCAGCGTCAGGCTGTTGTGGGCTAATGTTCTCTGTTAAGGCCTATCTGAAAATGACGATTCCTCAGATGACCTTCAATAACCTTGATGAAAAGTGCCACTTTCTCGAGTCTGTTTTAACCTTGTAGCCCCCAGGGGGAGTGTGACGGAGTAGCACTTACCTTGGTGCCTGGTTCTGTAATGCTGCTGAAAGGGAAAGGAAACACCAGAAACACCCATGGGGGAGGTATCCATTTACATTTAATCAATTCCCACATGCAACCTTTACTAAGGTTTTAGCTTTTGTATTGATACTTCCTGTAGCTTTTCTTTGAGGCTTTTAACTTTGTTGAAATGACAAAGAAGTGGAATGGACATGGGGAAAGATAAAGGCGTTGGAACAATGGTGTTAAATCTGGGATAATGCTGGTGAACAGAAAGGTTCACAACGCTTTGAACCATATTGATTATTCTGTTGGATAAAAGCAAGTGAGCAATACAGAAATAATCAAGAATCACTCAAATTGTTGTATCACTAGACATGTTAAACCATATTAAGATCGATATAAACAACAGGGTTAAGTTAACCTCCGGTTTTCAATTTTCTCCTTGCATTTATGTTAGATGACTATCTTCCTGAAGCCTTGTTATCTTTCATATAAATAGTTGGTGATGTATTGAATCATAAAATCACATTTGCATATTCTCATGAATATTCGCGTTTATGTGATCCTTTTTCTTTTACCCCTTTCTTAGTATTTTGCGGTATATATGAGAAACACTACATGAATAGAAAAAAACATCGTGTTCCAAGAATTCATCTCCACAACATTTCCAGGAGTCATAACCATTATATCCATGTATCAAGAGGAGTGATAACAACTCCAATGGCGCAGTCCTGAATGGCGTAAAATAATCTTTTACATCTTCACATGTAATAGTATTAAAGCAGCCTCCTTGTGTCCCTGAGAATGGCGCTGTGTTCATACTGCAGGCTATCTGCATAAGGCAACCATTAATCTGAGCCTGCCTTAACCCTTTAAGTATGGCATCTTGCTAAAAGATAACAATTTTGTCTTCATGATACACTAATGCAGCACTAGCGAGCTAATCAGCGGGGCTGCATTGATCCTCATGGTGTGTCTCAATCCTGTTGAATCGGCATTATGCATTAGTACAATACCCGCTCCCCGCACTCCCAGTACAAACCTGACACCATCCTCGTTAACGGATTTCAAATATACACCCTTTCCACTGATTTATGAGTGAAAAAGTACCCCTTTTTATAACTAAACCACTGATTCTAGGGACCCCAAAAGTAAGGACAGCGCAGTATTTAATACACTTTACCACTTTGACATGGTGCATGAGTTCAGCACTGTCCAAGAATTTGCCGCTGAATATACCATTCCGACCCTATGGGTTCGATACACTCTCAAAGGGTAGTTATGATGCACCAATAGAGTGTCTGAATTTCACTCATTGATACTGTGTTGGTGCATCATGACGGCAAATTAACAGGAAGCTTGAGGCATCATCCTTCAACGGTATATAACATCAGCCATTACCCCAAGAATTAAGAGCACCGTGGTTTGATCTGTCGATTGTTATTTCATCTGTGTGTGCGCTGAAAAAGTCCTTTGGGACTAGAAGTGCAATAAATAATCTGAATTTGAATCTGTCCAGTCCATAACCCTTCAAGGATGGATGTAATTAACAAAATGACATCTGTCGTCATTATGCATAAATGCAGCCCCGGCGATTAACTCGCTGGTGCTGTCTCAACCTCAAAAGGTCAGCATGATGCATGAATGCAGCCCTGGCGAGCATTTATGCATCATGACGACCAAAGGCATGATGCATTAATGCATCATGCCGCCCTTAAAGGGTTAAGGCTGCAGTGTCTAACCAAATGAATCCAAGTTGAAAGTTTATGACCGAGTGCAATCTATAACCAGCATGACAGAAAAATGCTTATTTAGGGCATATTTACATAGACATTTTAAACAAAAAGCTCTACAATATGTGATGCACAAATTAACGTGGATGGCTGTCATTATTTCCCCTTCCTTTTGACAATGTAGGTGTTTAAAATGGATGCTGCATATTTATAAAGTGATGTCTATGACCTTATAAGATGAAATTTTCAATTTTACATGTGTTAAAATAGAGATATGATTATAGAAACTATGAAAATGAAATCAGTATCATAAAGTCTCAATATTAATCTGTCTCCTTCTATCCTTGTTTATGTCTCCTTCTGCGCTATATTTGCATTTTTCTTGCTAGCCGGTCATAGATTGCACCCGGTCATAGATTGCACCCGGTCATAGATGAAAACCTTGGCCCATGTTCATGAGACACAGCCTTAATCTGAGGATGTCTGTAGAAATGTGCAGATTAAAAACCATGACTGTGGAGGCATTCAGATTTATGCACGGCTGCGTGATAAGGGGACTGCATCTGGAGTAAATAAATCCTGATATCTACAAAGATCATCAGCATTTCTCGGTAAGCCTCGAGATGAAAACTTGACCCGGATGTTTATAGCCTCGATCCAATTCATCTTGGTGTCCATGATCTCGTTCAGTATCTCCTAGGGGCATCTGCAATTCCTGCTATTTTGTACACCTCACCGTTTGTACACTTCAAGGTTTTCTATATATCATTGGGGGTCTGGATGGGGGGTCCCCATGTCGATTATCGATCTGAAGAAATGGCCATGTCACATGTCAAGGTCGCTTAGTAATGCCCATGTCCCATATCGATTTTAAGAATTGCTTATGTCGCCTGTCACTATGTTTTTCAAGCCTCATGTCGAATGTCACTAGGCCTCATGTCGATTGTCGATTTTAAGAAATAGCCATGTCGCCATGTCGAATTTGGTGGTCCACACCCATATCATTAAAAAATGCTATGTTAGGCCTTTATAAAGTATCTTGTTATGTCTTCACATTTTGTTTGAAATCCCCATAAAATTATGACCACTTAGAAACTCCAACTTATGTACTACCAATATGTGTAAGCAGAGAAACGTTAAAACCATCAAGAATCACATAATTCACGTTATCAAATAAAAAATTAAGAAAGATCTAGACAGCAAGGCTCGTGAGCTTCAGGTTTTTAGTAATCCCCATGCATGAATTTTAGATGATTATCTTACTGGAGCCATGTTATCTTTCATATGGATGGATGATGATGCATTCTCTGAATATGATAAAATGTGCTTTAAAATTTAGTTTCAGACACAAATTATGCTTCAAGATAGTTTCCGACACTGAATTCTCCACTGAATGTTCAGATTGCTTATTCTCTTTCATGGTTTCCTCTGTAAGAGTAGGTATCCCAGGTCATTTTCAGATATTATTGTTACGTTAAAACCATCAACATTTGGAAATAGGTTAGATGGATAGACCATGTTGAATGATTAACACAGTTTAAATATTATACAAATCGGTCCACACAGAGGCAAATATCAGAGTCACCCAATGTCGCCAATACTACTCTCAGACAAGGGTCAGGCACTGCTGGACTATAATAGATGGGTCAAGGGCCATTCTAGTGAGGGTCAGGCTAGGCTGGACATTCAATAACAGGCTGGACCTTGGCAAACTTGCTTGAAAGTCTGGCCATGCTGGATCCTCATGCCATAGTCTGGCAATGCTGGACTCTTGGGAGAGTCTCTCTCAGCCTGCAAGAGTCCAGCATTGCCAGACTATGGCATGAGGATCCAGCATGGCCAGACTTTCAAGCAAGTTTGCCAAGGTCCAGCCTGTTATTGAATGTCCAGCCTAGCCTGACCCTCACTAGAATGGCCCTTGACCCATCTATTATAGTCCAGCAGTGCCTGACCCTTGTCTGAGAGTAGTATTGGCGACATTGGGTGACTCTGATATTTGCCTCTGTGCAGCGGTTTGGATTTGACAGCCATATGAAAATGTAATAATGGTGTTTGGAATTTCAGACCTAGGTTCTCACTAGATTATGTGGGCATTTTGTAAGCCTTCTGGAATCGCTGAAAAAAATATATATCCTGGAAAATACTTGATGCCTGATCACTATATGTATCTCCTTTGCTCAATGAAGCACCCATAAGGTCAGATATCAAGTTTTATTTTTACAGGCCCTCAAAATCATGATATATATTACATGTTAGTCATAGATTTTGCACAGAGATGTGCAAAATATTGCAAGTTTGGTGATGTCTGATTTCTCTAATATGTCAGATATCCCCTTGGTTCTCTTGGAATCCTTTCTTTAGGTAATGGAGACTGTGTTCATTTTTTTCCTGTTCAGGATACCCAAGGGTGACTTCACAATTTTCATTTAAAAAGGAGGAAAACAGTAATTTTCCCAATGTCCCTGAACAATATGGTATACACCAGTTCCAAGCAATTTTTACCCATTAAAAGTATTACATAATACTGATTGATCTGATGAAAATAATGAGATTCTCTGAAATAGCTGAAATATCACTGATAGCAGGTTACTTCACAGCTTCTTTGGACACAATTTCCTTTTGATCTCTGAATCCAACTTTTGATATCACCTCATTTATGCTATTGCTATAACCTAGCAACACAATTATCAAATATTTAGGCACATTACATAATGATTTCGGATTCCTGATATTGTGGTTTTCTATGCTGGGAACAAATGGGTTTGCAATTGATATATTTGTATGGCACCACATGTTTGATGATCCCAAGGGCTGTACATATATTATATGTATTGATTTAGTATGTTATGTAACTCTTATGTAACCAATATGTGAGGACACATGCCTTCAGATCTGTACTCTGGTGTAGGGGGCTAAGTGCTTTATCCACTCTCACACTTACACTGTCAATCATGTCAACTAAGTGGTTAGTGCATTTCATAGAGCAAAAATAACCCTTTTAAACCACACCAAATATGTTTCCCTAAAATTTCCCATAAGTGCAAAAAAGTGATGAAAATTGCCAAAAAAAAGTTTATCTTTTATTTCAAAAATACTTTCAATAGGCCTATCTCCATGTGTCATACCTCAAATTAAAGGCCTGTTTACCCTGTTGTAGGTGGTTAAACTCCTGAGACTCTATCTCTAATGACCCGGGAGGAAAAGCAGAATATATTACAGGGATGCAGGGGGTTAAGAGCTTTATTCTACTTTCGCTCCTACACCATTAGATGTATCAACTGAGTAGCTAGTGCACCAAATAGAGCAGAGTAATACCTTTCAAATGATCCCAAATATGTGTATATAACTCAATTAAAAAGTGACCAAAATTGCTCAAAAATTCCTATTTTTTAATTAAAAAATATTTCCAATAGACCTACCCCCGCTTGTAATACCTCAAAATGACGCCTAGAGTGTCATGCTTACAGTGGTTCAAATCCTGAGACTGTATATCTAATGGCATGGGAGCGAAATCAGTTTATAGACAGTGTGTCCTCTATGGCTGCATGGCTACTCAGTGATGAAAGGTCCCGTTTTCTGATTATTAGGAAAATTCACAGCATCAGGAGGGGTATCTAAAATAATGATACACCTACTTTAATGTATCAGGGTGATGCGCATACATTCACTCTTTAAGTAGCATATTTTGCATATGTCATACTCCAAATAGTATGGCTAGGAAAGCATTTCTAAAAGTATGGTTTTTAGAGAGTTTTTACGCAAGGACACGGCCAGCAGTCGCCTACTGGGATACCTAGTAAGAGATGGAAAAAAAGGTTCTTATAACAATTTCTCAAACACATCGAATCAGAAGTACAAAACATCAGCTCATCCGACTCAAATACCCGTAGGCAACAAAGGTGGGAGGTGATGTCTCCTAGTTTCCATGATGTCAACTTCATGCTGACTGCTGGTTGTGTTTGACAAGGCTGACCCAGATAACACAGATATACGCTGATTACACTATTCACCTCCTACCAACTCACTCGGCAATTATTGACCTAATCCAGAAAGTCACCACTCATCAACCATAGGCTTTGATATGGGCCCGCATGCATGATGCCTAATGGTTCATGTTCAATTGACGTGATATTACACCAATGCGCGCTGGCAAGTGACTTGCGAGAACTGCAATGGTACAACGCATTGCTGTGAAGCGTATCATGGTACCCCATATGACTGCCATGATGCATGAATGCAGTCCTCGGGAGTTCATTCCAGGTACAGTTTTCATGCATCATACAAAGCAATAAAGTAATGTACATTTAGGCACTATGATGTCATTTAAGGGTGAGTGCTCCTGCAATTTAAGTCTACACACTCAAAAAGTGCCTGACTTTCAAGTGAGAGGGGTTTTAGCGGCAATGATGCTGACTTTTCTGAGTGTGTAGATGGAAACATTGCCAGTTTGAATTATCATGTATTCTGTCCAGAGTTTTACCGCATCCAAAATGGCCGCCTTCCCGCTGAACTGCAGTACCCTCATCCCTGGAACCTTCCATGGGAAGGCGCTGCCCACTCAACAAAAAGACGTTATTTAACCCAGGAAAAAACGTTCTCTGAAGGATTGCAAAACGTTCGTTTTTAACGTTTGTTTTACGTAAAAACGTTGACTCCAAATAACGTAAATAAACGTTTTAGAAAAACGTTTGAATGTGTAACCTTATTCCCATGTTAAATAACGTTTTCCAATGATCAAAATAGCATTTTTTAAGGGTCAAAATAACGTTTTTTCTGTTGAAAAATGAGCATACCCGCAGCATATATTTTTGGTTTTATTCATGTTGTATTATTTTCCATATAGACTGTGTTCTGGGGCTGTAATATACATCTAGATCATTTATCTTACATACAACCATCAGTAAGATTCAAGGCCATTCTAGGCCATTCACAACCTTTGAGTAGTCAGGCTACACAAAGAAGCCTTTGATACCTAGGTAGGTAATACAAATCCCCATTTGAACTGATGTGGATATATATTTTTTAAATACCCACCAAATGGGTGTACACATATATATTCCAATCCTTGGTTGCAAAAATACCATTCATCTTGCTGCTAGGGTATGAAAAAGGATTTGATTTGAAATGTTGCAACTACACTGATTAGAATAAATTGAGATAATCGTCATTATGGCACCTTTTGTATGAGATAATGTGGTAAAGGACCAGCAAAATACCATCTGATGGATAGTGCTGCCTCCTGGTAGCAGATACTGGCATCAAGACAAACGTTAAGCAACATTAAAATAACGTTTATATACAAACGTTTTTCATCCAAACCATGTGAAAATGTTCAATAATGTATTGGATAAAAACGTTTTTATCTAAACCATTTAGAAATGTTCAATAACGTTTTAAATACCAACGTTTTTATTTAAACCCTGTAGAAACATCATATAACGTCATGGAAACAAACATTCTCCTCTGAACCTTCTAGGAAGGTTAGATAACATTCTAGATAGCAACGTTTGTAATATGAACTATATAGAAACGTTTAAACAACGTTTTTAAAGAAACGTTTTCCTGCAAACCCTGTAAAAACGTTTGCAAATGTTAGATAACGTTTTTTGTTGAGTGGGTGGTAACGACCACTATGACCTTGAACTTTGTTTTTGCTGGATTTGGACAATCCTTGCTGGTAGCTTTGAACCAGTCAACAGAAATCAAAATGTACACTTTCTGGTTTTAGGTCTACTGTACACTCCATGGTTCTGGTTTCTGTTTGCTGGTTCCAAACTAAGAACAGTAATTGGCAAACATCAGCAGAAAGTCCAACTTCAAAGTCATTGTGATGTTTGTAATTGCCATTTAGTGCCAGAATGTCACACGGGACAAGTGTTAACTGGCCGGAGCTACTATTTACTCTCGCTGACCTCTATTTGCTCTGACCGACCTCCATACTGACCTCTTTACGTGCCTTTATTGTCTCTCTGATTGTTTAGCCTCGTTCCCGTTATGAATGAGTCCCACCAGTGCTGCCACCTATTGGCATTAATCAGAAGTAGTTCGGCCATTAGGGACAGTGCTGTATATACTGGGGGAGGCTGGGAGAGATAGAGGATGATGTGTGGGGTGGGTGTACTGATTAGAAGGGCGGGGTGAGAGGCTCTGCCAATTGCCCATCTGCAGATATGACTGGAGGATGTGAGCAACTCCCCATAGACTGATAACGTGAATACATATGAAAGGTCTGACATTGCTTCAAGCCCGAGTAGTCAGTGCTCCTATTTTACAACCAGACTTCATGATAAATGATGAATTTATTATTCCATTATTCCAGTTTCCAAGTCATTACAATTATGAATATCTCATAAAAAGAGTTTCTATGTCAGTCCACTGTTGCTTATTAGCATCATGTAAAGTAATGTCAGTTCAAAAATTCAAACTCAACCAAAGAGTCCCTATGCGTGAATACAGCAAAGCTTCTTGTATATACAGAATCACTTATAGAGGGGCCGATATTTATGTTATCACCTACAGTATATCTACTGGTAAGTTTTAGATCCAAGACTTTGGGTGCAATTTCCGCCTCAGAGAAGCTGAGATCCCTGATTGGCTCTCTGCTCACATAACGGGGTAGCCACTGCCCTCTGGTGGCATCATCACGTACTGACCACAGTCAGGTCACGTGGCCACTTCACGCATGCCCACAACCTCCTCAGTACTACTTCCGGTCAGTCTGGGTGAACTATAGTCTGTGCTTGAAGACTTAATCGAGAGCTTAGTGTTTTAGTGGAATATGCCCGTTGTAGTCATGATGGCATGATGCTCTAATGTAGTGCTAGTGATTTTTTACTTGCCGGTACTTCAAGCCAGTGCACCATGACTACACGTATTGCTTTAAGACAACATGTCACCCTCAAACTAGTCAAAGTATAACTCTGAACGGTTGACCCCGTATACTTTGTCCTCCAAAATGTTACTTTAGCCAGGAACTTCATTCATGTATCATCGATCTGCAAGGCTCCTCTATACTACAGTGAATTAATGGAGATTTATTTCCAATTAAACCACTATTGCCACTAGCGGGGGAACACCCTTTAGTAATATCAGCTCCACCACTGACTGTGTGGCCACAGGGGACCTTAAATCAGTCTGATGTATATTCATCATAGACACTCAGGACACTTGGCAATGCTGCCGCAGGCAATAGGCATGGGGGTGCCAGGGGAAATGTCGCTAACCCGCTAAGGGCCGCAGAGTGCTTTAATGCACTATGCTCTTTGTCGTGATGCATGACTGCAGCCCTGGCGAGTAACTCACCAGGGCTGCATTGAAGCATCATGCCGACCCTACAGTATTAATAGACCCTTAAGCGTCAGTATGGTTCATGTATGCAATCCTGGTAGAATCACCAGGGCTGCATTCATACATCATCATGACTTGGGGCATACCACATTAAAGCATTATGCGGCCTGAAAAGGTAGGCAATGAGCAGGGGTTGCAGGGATGGATGCGCCGGAGGAGTCTTTTGATCTCATATCGAGGATTGCTTGTAGATTTATGTGTGTATATAAGTAATAGTGGGGTGAGTTATCATAAACTCTAGTATAGCCTTGGGCTTGGCGCTCAGGTTTGGGTGGTCAAGTACCTGGCGAGGTTATAACATTTGACAGCAGTCACAGGGGTACCAGTTGACCCGTAATAATCCCACAGTGAATGGGGGAATTATTTCATTGGTCTGAAATATATTACACTAGTGGCCTATACAGATGTCATTTATGTAAGGAAATCATGATAAAAACAGCCACATTATTTCAACCCTTGCTAAAGTAATGATGGCATTCATCTTCTCATGATGATTCCCCAGATTGGGCAGATTTGATAGCTTGACTTACAGGAAACATCCAGCGCACTTCTTGTCACATGATCTATGACCTACACTGATATTCCTAGGCTCCCTATATGACCAATCTTTCACTGAGTGGTCATCACAGGTGACACCAACTAGTGGTATACAAATACAACACACCAAAGATGAACCTAGGTTAGCCACTACTGACTGACCCCTCGGTCATTTTTTAATATAACTTTGCCATTATGACTAACACTCAAATGACCAACCTAGGATAGTCTGTACTGACTAACCCTTTCAAGCTATGGATTTTCAGTGTAGGCCTACTAATCAAAGCCAGGTGGTTAATATCCCACTGATGGCCCTTAATAAATCAGGACACCCTCAGCATCATTAGCTATCTAAAGGCCTAAATGTTGCTACCCATCCAGTAACTGTCGAGGTGGGGCGAGGTCCTGCAGCATGGGACTTTATACACTGAAAATCTATAGATTGAAAGGGTTAGTCAGTTCAGACTATCCTAGGTTGGTCATATGAGTGTTAGTCATAATGCCAAAGTTATATTCAAAAATGACCGAGGGGTCAGTCAGTAGTGGCTAACCTAGGTTCATCATTGATGTGTCGTATTTGTATACCACTAGTTGGGGCCACCTGTCATGACCACTCAGTGGCTCCCCCTTGAAATAAAAAGACTAAGGTGGGTTGGTCAGTACTGACCAACCTGACAATAGTAACTGACCTAGGTTGGTTGTATAGGGAGCCAAAAAATGACTAACTCGGTTAGGCACTAGTGACTAAGAGGTTGGGTGTATAGGGAGCCTAGGAATATCAGTGTAGGGGTGATTTGGGGCTTTAAGGTATAAAAATGTGGTGTGTTCATGTGCCATAATAGCTCATAATGCATCAACTACAGTAAAACCTCGCGTATAGGCCTAATTGGACTTTAAGCCGCACCCAGACTTTGGGCCGATCCTATGAGCAGTCCCAGGGATCTGATTATGGTGACTTTGAGTACTGTGCCATAGTAAAACCTCGCATATAAGCCGCACCCTGACCCTGGGCCGATGCTGTAAGCCACTCTGCCAATCTGACTCATGTACTAGCCGCGGCTCATGTATGCGAGCTTTTACGGTAAGCACCAAACGGACACAGATGAACCTGTCCAAACGGCTTTGCCGCATCATGCCGACCTCCATCATAGACACAAAGGTGCCTTGTGCAGTAAAATGACGATGTAACCCTCATAATTTGACTCACTTTGGCGAGAAGGGGATCACTCTGAGGGGCCTCTCCAGCATCTGAGAGTGACTGTCAGAGTAATGGGTACATGACAACACACCACACCATACAGACAGATCTAGGTGTTAGCTCAGGCCTCCACATGTGACAGACAGACACTAAGGCTGTGTCTCACAACCTTGGGACAATGTTTTTGTCTCTGATCGGGTGCCGTCTCTGACCGGGTGCCGTCTCTGACCACGTGTCAGAAAAAGGTGTTTTAAAAATAATTATACTCATATATATAAGGATTTGGAAAAACGTTATGGCGGTTGTTATATAATCATAGTTATAATTATAATTAGCCCTCCTGCTGTTACATATTTTGACCTTATCAAGCCAAGCCGGTCAGAGACGGCACCCGGTCAGAGATGGCACCTGGTCAGAGACGGCACCCAGTCAGAGACAAAAACATTGTCCCAAGGTCGTGAGACACAGCCCTAAGATGCATAAAACCACCTTTATTACTCAGGATATAAACCCTGTTTATACAGGTGTCGAGATGTCCCCCGCCACCTCGCGTCCTTGGAGACACACCCACACTCCCCGGCCAGGGTTGCATTCATGCATGGTGTGCCAGTGAGATGCTCGCGTGGTTCGTCATAACAGGAAATTAACATGCACTGATTCCAGAATTCACACCAGTCCGGGAATCTAGCTCTTGTCCATCACCAAGCTGTCTTCCCAGTGTATTGTAATCTTCTTTCACTGTTTCATCTCATTCAGTGATATGTAAAGTTAGAGTGGCGTTCATAGAAATGTCTTTTGTTCTACAGCCTCTATCTTCTCTCAATTTTATTTCGCCCCTTGCAATCTCCCTTGCTATTTTCTCTACCTAGGTCTCTCCTCCGCCCCTTTCCGCCCCTCTCACTCTCTCTTTATCTCCCTCTCCCTCAGCCCCCTCCTCTCTCTCTCTAACTCTTCCTCCATCTCTATCGCTGGCTCTCCGTCCTTCTGTACATGTGTGCCTCCTTGTATATTTGTCTGTATGAATATCATGGTCCCTCTCTCCCATTCAGTAGATCACTTTATCAGCTCCTTTCAATAAATACTCTGTGGGCTGCTTCTTTGAAGATCGCAGGACAGATCAGGGCTCTCTCAGTTCTGTCCGAGAATAAATAGACCTGCATATATATAAGAAACCTCTCTCTGGGGAACCACCAGGGGAATCAGGAGCAGATAGCGGCTACCCGTCTCTGCCACCCTCAGACTTGGATGTATACCGTATTTCCCCGTTTATTACCCTGGGCGTATACAAGCAGTAAGTGGAAAAGTGACCGAGCTTATACACGGGGGAAGCTTATACATGGGACAGGCTTATACATGGGGCAGACTTATACACTGGTGAGGCTTATACATGGGGCGGGCTCATAGATGGGAGAGGCTTATATATGGGGCAGGCTTATACATGGGGCAGGCTTATATACACACCCTCAGAAAAGTGAGAGTCATTGTCGCTAAAATTACCCTTACCTGAGAGTCAATGACTCACTTTTCTGTGTGTGCTCCTATACCTGACGAAAAAACACTCTTGTTACCATCTCATCATTTTTGGAATCACTTACTATTCACTTCAATGTTTTTAATAATTAGCTTACAAATTCAAACTATTTCTCTTTAAAGTGATTGTAGACAGTGATAGCGTAGATGGGGTCACCAAGCAGAAAGAACTATGTAAATTCTCCAAGTAGAATTGGAGATATGGCCTGAAATATGAATTTTATTGAATATACACATTCCTATTCCCAAGCTTAGACTCGGGGCCCGCCATATACAACACTAAATCAGCTTTTCCCTTGGCTTGTACACGGGGAAATACGGTATAATGTCTGTGTCCCAAGCAGTACAGTAAGGTGAACCAGTACTGATCCTGTTTAGCCCTGAAAACCCTGACCTCGGTCAGTACTGGCTAACACCTCAGTCACTAGTGATTAACTAGTTCGTCATTTTTTGGCTCTCTATACGACCAAGTATGGTTCATACCATTAGGCTAGTCCCCAGCAAACTGGGGTGACTCGTGGCCATCCTGAGTGAGGTCCTCACTCAATGTGCTAGATGAAATAAAACTGAGTGATGTGTCGCCATCAATCACTCAGCATCACCAGGGATGGCCACGCTGGTGATCACTCAGCATCACCAGGGATGGCCACGCTGGTGATCACTCAGCATCACAAGGGATGGCCACGTTGGTGATCACTCAGCATCACCAGGGATGACCACACTGGTGATCACTCAGCATCACCAGGGATGGCACATTGACCAATTAGCACTGAGGCAGGGGGGGGGTATTTTATTCATATCATTGACACCATCATTTAAGCTGTTCATCCAGACTCTCTTCTTCTCTTGGCAATGATCAATACTTGAAGTCCTTGTGGGAGTGTCTGTTTGAATATAAGCAAACATAATGGATTATTATGGAGGAACACAGTGTACATGGCAAGGTTATAAAACTGTTTAAATGTTACTTTGAAAGTGAAATTCCCCTTTTATCATTGATCAATTATGTTATACATATATAAGAATATAACAATACAAGTTAGGTAAAGAAAGTGCCAAAAACTACCATAGAACTTACCAATAAATGTGTCATTCCAGTCAGTGAATATACTTCCTACCTATAATTATAAAAAGCGCAAAGTAGAATATATTAGAGAAAAATAGAGACATAAAATAGGCAAGAACAGTTACTGTAGAATTCACAATCAGCTGATGGCTGAGATTTCACCATGACTTATATAGGACAACCCACCTCACATCTGTTCTCCTTGCCAGTCCCTGCCTGTCTGTTGTGAATGCTAGAAGTTTCCACTGAGAACAAAAAAAGGGCGGGAAATTTGAAATGGACCAATCAGAACTCAGGAAAGCAGGATGTGTGTGACCGTGAGTGATCATGCGCCATCCTGAGTGAGACTCACCACGAGTGGCGCCTAGTCACTCAGTGAGTGAGAACCATGTTGGCGACTGTGAGTGATGATGTGCCATGTTGAGTGAGAGCTGCCATGTTGGTCAGACAAAGAAAGTTCCCCTTTTATCACTCAATGCAAGAATGTTTTACCATACTGTTGAAAATCCTTACTTGTTACTCATGGTTATATGATACGATGATGGTCATTGGATATCATACTTTCCTATTCTTGTTAGAGCAAGGCTGATCAATGTCTATATACTATGTAAAATGTAGACAATTTCATTTCAGTATTAAGTCCCATAAACAAAGGAAAATTGTATTTTCTGTCTTAAATCTTAATCTAAAATCATATTGTTGGCTATCATGATGTGCAAATTTTCATAATGATTATAGTCATGTAAAAATCTGGTCCATTTGTGTGATAATATTAATGGAATCAACATCAACTTCTATTCCCCCTCTGCAAAATACAAGCAGTATACCTCCAATGCTAATATCCTGGTGATGCTGAGTGAGCTCACCACAGTTGGGAAATGAGTGAAAAGTCACCATGCTGAGTGAGACCCACCAGGAGTGGCGCATTGTCACTCAGCGTGTGATCACCACAGTGGCGAGATGAGTGATATCTCGCCATGCTGAGTGAGACTCACCAGGAGTGGCGCATTGTCACTCAGCGTGTGATCACCACAGTGGCGAGATGAGTGATGAGTCGCCATGCTGAGTGAGACTCACCAGCAGTGGCGCATTGTCACTCAATGTGTGATCACTCAAATAATAGTCACCATGCATCACCAGTCATGGCCAGGGATCACCCCAGTTTGCTGGGTCAGTAGTGACCAACCTCCCGACCAATACCCTACTGCTGCACCTCAGAATAACCCAATCCCCTCACAGCTAGCCCCCTGATCTAATTGTGACGTCACGTTGAGCAGAATTGGCATGGCCCCAGTGATCTGTTTATGTCGCCCACATGTATATTGGAGACATCATTACCTTGATCAATAAGATTATACGATTTAAGAGCACACCTCAAAGATGCAAAATATTCTTGAATGCTACTCTTTTCAATTTAAGTCTTGATTTGCATCTTTCAAAGATATCTGAAAATGCGGCAGATATTTTATTGGTTCAAGCGGCAAATTCACCAAGGGTCTACATACCCTTGGTTGTCATGATGCTTGAATGCAGCCCTGCCGAGTTACTCGCCAGTGCTGCATTCAAGCATTATGACGACCCTATGGGGTTGAGACACTCAGGAAGGGTCAGTATGATGCACCAACGAGTTACTCGCCCAGGCTGCATTGGTACATCATGATGACAAATGTCATCTTTTAGTGACAAACGTCCTGCAAGGTTCAAGGAAGCTAATATTGGCAGGCGACACTGGATGACAGGTGGGCGTTTTAACGTCAGTTTGCCAACTCTTGAATGAAAAAAGAAAGTGAAGTGGTTAGATCAGAGATTGTCATGAGGATAAGAGCAGTTACCAGAAAATATGATAAGGATAAGGCCAACATCCACATCTAAGGGAGTGGTAATTTTTTAACAATATGAGGGTTAGTGGGTTTGGGGGATTGATCAGAATCCCTTGGAGTGGGACCAAAAAGAATTCACCTCTTGTAGTTTGAAAAAACCTGCGCATTACTATAGCTAACAGGGGTTGTCTGCAATTAATTTCAGCCCTACCAGAGAGGACTGAAATTCGGACTCAATGAAGATGAAAAAAAGATCCTACATCTGCCATTCCCCAAGTACATGCCAAACAGCGCTAATGGCGCCTTAAGGTTACTATAATAGTGGTTATATTGATTTTGATAGGGAAAGGCAAAAAATATATCAAGTACAAAAAGCCAAACGCTCGTAGATGTGGATACATGAGAAAAACACCCTGCTATTCTCAACACCAAGACCAATAGAGATTGGTGACAAAGGCGTGATAGCACTGTGAGTGTAGTGTAGTGCTGTGATGCACATAATTACAAATACCATTTTGTTGGCAGGAAAGATGAGGCCGAAAATAAAAGGTGTGTTTCAGGTTACATGGTCTAAAAATCTAGGTAGAGTAGGTCAGATCTTTTTATCATAATCTTTAGCCTGAAAAGCACCCAAACATTGACTCACAAACTTCAGCACTGACTCGCCGACAACGGGATTTACTATCAAATTAACTCTGAAATAGCACCAAAATAACTTAAAATGTAAGTATTTTTTCATGATTGGATAAAAATGTCTAGGGTCGGCTCTGTTTTGCTAGGTAGGATCGGGTAAGCTGAAACACACCCCTTTTTTAATTTGGCCTGAATGCAGATCCGGCAAGGAACTACACTGTAAAGAGTTGGTTTTAAGCACACTGTGCTGTAGCTGCACAGTATAAAAGGAGGTATTTATGTTTTTCAGTAGTTTATACTGTCCGTTACACCACATTGTGGTATAACTGTGTGTAAATCCAAAGAGCCATGCTCGAGACAGCTGGGAAAATCCCGCCCTGTTAAGTTGATAACGTGTGTTTCTGAAATCCTGAAATTAGCTAGCTTGTAAGCAGTTGATGCA
This sequence comes from Harmothoe impar, assembly GCA_947462335.1. Classification (NCBI taxonomy): domain Eukaryota; kingdom Metazoa; phylum Annelida; class Polychaeta; order Phyllodocida; family Polynoidae; genus Harmothoe; species Harmothoe impar. The sequence continues at coordinate 52,381,595 of OX381720.1, read as the reverse complement.
CATAATTTGCAAATCAACAGAGTATGATGCATAATTATATGGAAAGCATTAAAGACCCTGTGATTGTGGCTAAAATAGGCTTTAAAATGCTGCTAATGTGCAGTTTCAACTTGTAAAAGTTTGAGTCAAAGTCTATACACTGTAGTATTGGTGGTTCCCCTGGTGCCCACAAGGGGGCAGCACTGTGCCCTTTCGTTGCCATCCTCTACCTGATATCCATAATGGGTGTGTGCAGTTCATAATTCCACCACGAGATGTCAGGTCTGCAGTATAGACCCCCATGATGATGTTTATCCCTCAGGTAACTTCTGATAATATATATCTGAATCTATGTGTGCCATGGGGAACATTATTCGTTAAGGGTTGTGTCATTTATCGCCAGCCGGGGGGGGGGGGGGCTGGGGGGGGCTTGGTGGATACAGAGGGGAGGGGGCATAATGAAAAATTTGCCCTTGGTGGGGGGGGGGGGGAGGGGAGGGGCACAACTGGAAAAGCCTCCATGCGGGGGGGGGGGGGATGGAAATTAGATATTTAAATGCCCTAAACGTACATCATTCCACAGGAGCATGCGATTTGTTTCTGGGGGTAGGGAGGGGAGATTTCTCAAAATCCGAATGTTATTGGGCTCGAGATACTTTCAGCCAATTAGTGGTGGGCGGGGGGGGGGGGAATAAAAATGGCCATTTTCTGATAATCCACCCCCCTTCTATTAATAAAATGACTCGGCCCTTATTTATGTTTGTTTACTTAGTGCAATGAGAGTTGGACATCAAAGAAAGGCAGAAGAATTATAAACATAATTTTAATCATTTACAATATACATATCAGTACAAATACAAAATATGTCAAATAAATTATGCGCTTACGATCGATAGTGCATATATCGGTATGTTTAATATGTATACATTAAATGGGTTCTGTATATTTACATATGGCACATTCACACAATGAAAACTTTGAAAATAAATATACATAGTTGGTAATCATCACTCGGTTCTAGAAATGGTTATCTATACATCTTATATAGATGATAGATAAATAACTAAATTAAAAGGTTTCGGGCACAGTGCTATCTCATGACTGTACTGACATTATTTCGAATCATTGTTATCTATTAATCACAAATCTTCTCCCCAAGGTAAGCGACAACCCTTTCAAATATGCTTTTACATGTATAAAAATGTTCCATCTAATGATTATGCTGGACATGTATAGTTGAGTTACCATTCATGCTCATCCTTTATGTAAGCAGTACATAATAAGTTTTCACTCCCTTCCCTTTCTTCTATTTAACTAAGGGAATGGTCATTATTTAACATTTCTCACCCCGTAAGAGGTCTCGACAAATTTCCAACCACCCTCTTTAAACTACAGGGTTTTTCTTGGCTGAAAAGAGGTGACATTTTTCTGACACCCCTTCCCCTCTATGGTGCTCACTATTTTTGAGCCCCTCCCCACACTTAAATTTACAAGTCTCCCCCCTCACCTGTTGCTTAATAATGATCACTCCCTAACAGCAAACTCTTACAGGTTCTGCATTGCGTGGTAAGCACAGTATGACATTGTAAATAGTTAGTGTAGGTACGCAGTATAATATACTCTAGATCTACAGTAGACTCTACTAGAGAATGGATTTACAGTAGAAGCCTACAATAAACTACATACCTACAGTAGAATCCACTGTACACCTACAAAAATGGCAACCAACTTTTCATAGTGTACTTTTTACACCCCATGACTATCCTTCAACATTTTAACCTACCATTGCACTTGACGTCTTATCATTCACAACGTCAGCTATTCTGCTGGTATATGATGATCACAGATACATTTATATTTTGATCCTCATCTCTGTAGACATTCATACATTGTGGGTTGACAGTCGAGCAGACACATTTATTGATAATATACTAACATAATGCCCTTCATTTGCAGCAACACAGTATTGATTGCATTCATGTACATGTACACAGTACCTAATACACCATACTAACCGGTATTAATTTTAATGACGGCGCATAACATTTGGGAACCATTGTACCCCAACGTACCCCAAAATGGATAGACAAAATCGAAAATCGGAAAGTGCAAATCAAAAAGTGAAAAGTGCAAATATAAAAGTGAAAACGTCTGGGGTGACAGAACTATTTTTTCTGGCATCCTGATTTTGTTGGGACAAACTATTTTATATAGCTTTAAATAGTGTGCAGAATTTGAATGTTTTCTTTTTATTATTATTGATATTATGCGTATTGATATTAGGGAACATGCAACACATGAAACAAAAAGAAAATAATTATAAAACTTCATCAAATGTATAGAATTATGGTCAGTGATCAATGCATGGTGGGTTTACCCTGTTCGGGTGGACTAGAGTTTCCGTTGAGGAACCCGCTATTGCTGCATTTTTGCATCATCGCAAACCTGGGGTTGATACAATCCTGAAGTTTGGAAATGATGCATGAATGCAGCCATGGTGAGTAGACTCATGGGTCAAAAACTAAGAGTGTACAGGACTTGAGAGCCCTATGTGGCCCTTGAAGAACTAAATATATTAAAAAACACTAAATCTAAAAGTCTACTCTCAGCTGTATCATCTCCTCCTGCCAGTCCCAGATAGAGACTCCCTCTGGCGGGGAACATGTGGATCAAGCTTCGGAACCCAACTGGCATTCCGGTCAATAGTCAACGACACATCGCGAGACCCATCACTCGATGACAAGTTGGACTTCAACTGGAGCCGCACCCAGATTTCAAACGCTACAAACGATATATACGACAAACAGAAGATGACGAGGAAGACGGTGATGACGACGGTGGTACAGAAGAAGGAGCGGAGTAGGTCGATGAGGAGGAGCCCCGACACCTGACACAACCGCAGCTGGCTGTAAGCCGCGTCCTTATTGGCTCTGAAGATGCGCCCCACAAGTGCTGGAAAATAAGGGGGTAAATAGAGTGACTTACAGCATAACTTTGGTGATATCCTTTAGTGTGGTGGTAAACAATTTATCCGGTTATCTTATCTATTTTTCTTGTACCTGTACATATTCTATCTCACTCTATGCATCTTTATACTGCCTTTATAATTATACCCATCTGTATCTCATCCGTTATGGGCTTATGAAAAGACTCGATACAGATTCCTAAATTTGATATGATCTATTAATTCATTTTATTTATTGTCATTTATTGTCATAACATATAACACATTATTAACCTGTGATTTGGCAATGAAGATATTTTCAAATCTTAATAAAAAACAACTAGTTGAGGTGAAATTATATTATCATAAGATCATGTGTATACCTGGTATATTTATAAGCCTTGGTACTTCAATATGGGTAAAACGGATTATTACAGTAATGGAAAATAAGATGGGTCCAGTAATATTACATTATATGGTTTCACAGTTCTTTCTTAAATCATTACATTTTTAAAGATGCAGTTCTACAATCTTAATCAATATTTAGCAATAGTCATAATTCTTTTCTTTTTTTCAAATCCAGGTAATACTTACAAGAGGTGAGCACGTGCCAGACGGCGTCAGCGCAGCCCCACAACGCAGCCACCACATACAGGACACCCCATTGGTCCAGCCCGGGTTGCCATAGCAACATAGTCAAAGCGAGGCTAGCCTGTGCTGCCACTGCAGGGAGACTGATTCTGAAGCGGCCTGTGTAGCGTGCCAAGATGGCTACTGGGAGCGACATAAGAGCGGAACTTGTGGCGGTAATCATACGCATGAAGTATACCCGCTGCCTGTCAAGACGACATCCTACCACATCCTAGAGGGACACATTCAGTGAATCAGCAACTCAGTATATAGAATTGTTGTCTCACACTGCACTAAATGTACATTTCTGTACTACATGTACCTGGGGCAATATTGAATTCTGTTAAGGAGTGGTCATCTTTTAATAACAGGGGGGGGGGGTTGGTGAATTTTCGGGCAAGTGGGTTTACATTTTTTTGGTCCCCCCCCCATGGGAGGGGTCGAAACTTTTTTGGTCCCCCCCCTCAAGCCAGCTGAAATTGAGCGTGGCCGGGCTTTTGAGCTATAGTAACGCGCAGGCCTTTTCACTTAAAAGGGGTGCAATTTTTTGGTCCCCCCCTTCAAGGGGTCCAAATTTGTTTGGTCCCTCCCCTAAATCCACCACACCCCCCGTTGTTAAAAAATGATCACTCCCTTAATCATTTATTTTCAATTTTCATTTTCGGTAGAATACTCTTTAAAGATGATGGATGAGTCCAAAAGTAAGCCAAAGAGAATATATATCCACTAGTAACTCAGCTGCAATTATGCATCATAATAACAGAAGGCAGCTCTGCACAGGTTAGCACCAAAATTATTCATGTTCACTGAGCTCTTACTAACTAAGTAGGAATGTTTGCATTTAAGTAAATAAAATATATGCTAAAAAGGAACAAATCAAGTACATTTAGTTTGAATGAATGCCACTTGAATCCATTTAAATGCCATTATAATATTTCCATGATATTAACATGGCATTACTGAACTTAAAGACCTTCAAGTTGTTCCTTTAAGACATCTTAAATTTGCTTAAATGCAAACCTTCATGCAGTAGTATAAATACCTCTAAATCTGTCACTTAATCTGAAAGTGCTTCTAAATCTAAAAATGTCTTTAAATCTGAAAATGTCTCTAAATTCAAAGTTGTTTCTAAATCTAATAATGTCTTTAAATCTGAAAATGACTTTAAATCTGAAAATGACTTTAAATCTGAAAATGTCTCTAAATATGAAAATGTCTCTAAATATGAAAATGTCTCTTACCTTAATGAATACATTGTACATGAGGCCCTGCTGCAGCCCTAGAAACAGGAACAGGGGCAGCACCAGGATCAGGTTAGTGTCTCTGAGGACAGACAACACCGAACAGCTCTTGGACCAGCTCTGCCGGAAGTGTTCGGTGAGCGCCACCTTGCAGGGAGTGGCAGACTTACTGCCGGGGGACCACTTGAAGTCCTCAGGAGGAGCGGTGCACTTTGACCTCCGCAGGTGAGCGATAATAGGGTGATTTGAGTTAAATACAAGGGCGCTCATGATGAGCCCTGCAAAGGCAATGGCAAGATGGCTGCCGAGCAGGGCTTGTATCCGGTGAAAGGAGAATTCATAATGGAAGTAATCCGGAATGATGAAGAGCTCATTTTTATAACCATCATAGAGGAAACACGAGTAAGGCTCACAGCCGTGTGAGTCATTTGACGGCCATAGATTGTTATCCGGTAATAAACCAGTTGTCTCTAAGAACAACAGTTTCATGGCACTGAGTAGGACAGGAGCGGATAACACAATGGCGTAGAATAATCCGTTGGTGATGTAAATAATGGCATCTTTATCACAGGACGTTAGTGTAGTACAGTATCTGTACGCACAGTTCATAATAAACACCCCCTGCGCCACAAAGAACGGCCCCATAGTGAGCCCGGCCAGGACACTAGCGGGTATAGCGCTGTATTGTAATGGCACAAAGTTAGCCAACACAAACAGACACACCGATAACGACCCCGACACTAGGATGACTTTGATCCCAAACATGGCTATCAGCATGGGGGCCAGGAGGCAAGAGAGGAGGAAACACCCGTATAGTGTATACTTAGCCGCCATGAAGAACCCCTCGCTCTCCTCTCCCCAGAAGTTCTCTGCTTCCCCGTAGAACATTGGCAGCGCCACCGTCTGTAGTAAACAAACAATGGCCGCCAAGGTGACCTTGAGGAGCTGCGCCTTCCGCTTGCTGACTGCTTTGTGCAGCTCGTTGTCAGTTGGCAGTAGAAGCTCGCGTTCTGTTGTTGACTTGCCATCGTTGTTGTTATCTTTGACATCGTCGACTTCGATGTCGCTCGAGGCGGTGTCTGAGTTGGAGATACTCTTGCGATGGTCCTGGTAGTCTGCATCAGGGTCGCTGGTCGACAGACGCTCATAGGTCGCCATGGTTACGTACACATTAAGGTGTTACATCTGGAGGAAATAAAAACATTATATGTTATGAGTGATAGATATTACATTGATTGTAGATATACTGGGTAACATTATTTAATGATTGGGAACCTTTTATATGTTTTTTTGGACAAAACTATCACATTATTCCGGGAATACTTTAGGGCATTCTTCAAGTTGGAGGGGCAGGCTGTTTTAGTGCTTAAGAAAAGTTTAGAAACTCCTATACAAGGCTGGCACTTATGGCTCAGTCTCACAACTTTGTAACAATTTGATCATCTTTGACCGGGTGACATCTTTGACTGGGTGACGTCTTTGACTGGGTGGTATCTTTGACCGGGTGACATCTTTGACCAGGTGACCTCTTTGACTGGGAGGCTAGAAAAGGTATTTTTAAATTTTTCTATTATTTCCCATATCTCTACTATTTGTAAAGAAATATGTGGATGGTTATTGCAAAACACTTTGGACAGTGTAGCTCTTCAAATTCCACATGACATGGAAAGTGAAGTCTTTGACCGGGCAGAGGAAAAAATACAACATTATGCTATAATGCATGTAAAAGGGGCTACATATAAATATGGAAAAATTTAAATCAGTCTTTGACCGGGTGACATCTTTGACTGGGTGACGTCTTTGAGTGGGTGACATCCGAGTCTTTAATGTTAAACTTATGGACAAATCTCATCCGACCTACGGAATCACGGCTGATTCCGCCAGTGGAATACTGCCTATAAGTGATAGATATAACATTGGTTGTAGATATACCGGGTAACATTGATAATGATTGGCAACCTTTTATTTGTTTTGTTGGACAAAACTATCACATTATTCTTGCAATACTTTAAGGCGTTCTTCAAGTTGGAGGGGCAGGCTGTTTTAGTGCTTAAGAAAAGTTTAGAAACTCCTATACAAGGCTGGCACTTATGGCTTAGTCTCATGACTTTGTAACGATTGGATCATCTTTGACCGGGTGACATCTTTGACCGGGTGACGTCTTTGACCGGTTGACATCTTTGACTGGGTGACGTCTTTGACTGGGTGACATCTTTGACCGGGTGACACCTTTGACTAGGTAACCTCTTTGACCGGGAGGCTAGACAAGGTCTTTTTTAATTTTTCTATTATTTCTCATATCTCTACTATTTGTAAAAAAATATGTGGATGGTTATTGCAAAACACTTTGGACAGTGTAGCTCTTCAAATTCCACATGACATGGAAAGTGAAGTCTTTGACCGGGCAGAGGAAAAAATACAACATTCTGCTATAGGGTTGATTCAGGTAAAGTGGGACATCAGGTAAAGTGGGACAATTAACATTAAGGCAATTTTTAGGGGTTGATTTCTTTCCTGGGTGTAAAATTTTATTTTTTCTTAGAAATATATGTTTGACCCCTCTTAATTGTACCTATCTCACCAAAGTTAAGAGGTAATTATACCTTCTAAATTTCGACATGATATGGATGGAGAGCTTTTGTCGCTATAAATTAGGAACTACATAAGAAATAGTAAAATTATTTGTTAGTAGTGGTACTAAGAATAGTAACATGATATTTCAATATGTATGTAAATATTAGATACATATATTACTTCTTTACATCTTGATATTTTTTCATTAGTCAGATATGGAAATTAAGTACACTAAGGCCTTAAATCCAAGTGTCCAACTTTAGCTGAAGGTGTTAGGTAAAGTGGGACAGGCAGATTCAGGTTAAGTGGGACACTATATTAATCCCCTTTCTCAGAGTGGCATTACCCGATATGCCCATATTTTGATTTATAATGAGAAGAAATATCATAGAAGATTTCATTACAATACTTAGTTGTGTAAATGATACCAAATTATTAAGTATAACAGCCAGAATAGGGCTTTGTTTGTGCTGCAGATTGTGGTTTATCAAGTGACTTAACTGATGATCATTGTTTAGATGAGCGAACCATTGACTTCCATCAGCGAACCATTGACTTCCATCATAATTTAGATAATTATTGTGAGATTTACTTTAATGATTTTTAATCATACATTATGATGTTAAATGGTAAAATATGTAGCAAATTCATTTAGAATCAGTATTTGATATACATTGAGGCTAAAACCATAGAAACTATCAACCAATACTACTTTCTTACGATTTATAGAAATTATTGCCATTCACAGTTATTTATAGTGATTAATATGCCCCTGAAATGCTCCTGCAGTACTACCTCATTAACAAAACATTTCATTTTAGATGCTTACAATTAAGAGTATGAGCTATATAATTGTGCATAACATTATTTAGCACTATGTAAAATAATTTGAGGATAGAGATTAAGTTAGGGTACAAATATGTTGTCATGTAACATAATGTAGTGTAGCCTTGCCCAAAGTTAAGCCTAGATGCACAGTATTTTGGTAGTTTTACATTCATACTCTGTGTACTTGATTCATTCTGTAAAGGACCCTACATAAATTTCCTTAATGTTTTTGATGTAGTCCGTCAAAATATATTATCTCGCCTTCAAAAATTGACATTTACCATTTTTGTCATATGGAATATAAAGCATGGGGGTCAATTCTTATCAATTGTCCCACTTTACATGAAGCAAGTGTCCCACTTTACCAAAAATACAAGTTAAGTGGGACGCTTCAATTTTAAAATGGCATCTCTAAGAAATGGGCTATTTAGGCCACATTGGCTAAGGTATTTCATATATTTTTTATATTTTGGTTTAAAGGAATAAATACTGAAACTATTTGATGTGTTTGACATTTTCTACGATAAGTACCAAATGAGTAAATGGTACATAAAGCCAGAGTATGGCTTAGGTGTCCCACTTTACCTGAATCAACCCTAATGCATGTAAAAGGGGCTACATATAAATATGGAAAAATTTAAATCAATTTCATTTCATATAGTGTGAAAATATCCTTTGCATTTTTCACCCATTTCTTACTATATAGGTCTAATTTATGCTATAATAACGTTTCTCTGTCAAAGACGTCACCCGGTCAAAGACATCACCTGGTCAATGACGTTACCCGGTCAAAGACGTCACCCGGTCAAAGTCGATCCAATTGTTACAAAGTCGTGAGACTGAGCCTTATACAAGACGAGGCACGTCATGACAACGGTACACTGTTAGAAGTAAGTAGTGTTCCTGTACAGCAACTATTGGGGGCAACTTTGGTTCCAGTAAATTCTGCTGTAGACCTACAGTAGAATCTACTGTAGATGCAGACCTGAGTTCTAAAAAGGCTCACATATTCAACATCTTGGAGATTTGAAGCCCCAGGTTCCAATCCATAGTCCTGAACCATGACCACTACACCAGTGAATCCATGTCAGGTGCATTGAAACACCTCCTACTTATGTGTGAATGGTAATGAGGTCAACACAGGATCCCTGGGGATAATTTTAGAACTAGACTTTTCATGTCTTATGGGTTAATATGAAAATTACCCTATTACAGTAATGTACTAATAAGGACTGAACTACCATTAGTTGGAGTGTAATCTTGATGGCCTATGGATGTTTTTCAAAGTAAATTTTACTATCTTTCATGCAGATTGTTGAGATACATTGGTCTCATCCTCTGCATATTTTCAATAGTAACATTTCAGTGTACCAAAATATATTATACTTTAGAATTGCATCAGGAGAAATGTAGTTTGTGTGAGAGTTTCCTGCCGGGACTGGAACTGCTGACCCCCAGACTACATCTCCCACGGCTCTACCAACTGAGCTAGAGGGGCAATCACTTATATGTAGCCTGCATCAATAGGCTTTTGAAAAGATCAGGTCATATTTGAGCTGTGTAGTATGGTACTCCCTCCAACCTCTCTGCTCTCTCTCCCTCTGGTTGCTGGTTATGGGATTCGAACCTGCATCTACAGTAACAGAATTGTATGTGTACAGCAAAAGTTGCTGTATTATCTTTTACAGCTAAAGTACTGTATAGTTACAGCTCATATTGCTGTTCACCAACAACAACTTTTTACAGTGTATAGACTACGGTATGATCATGCCCTTGGTCGCCAGGATGCATGAATGCAGTCCTGGCAAGTAGCCTAACTCGCCATTCAAGCATCATGCCGACCTTATGAGGTTGGGAAACACCTGATAGTTGACATAATGCATCTATGCAGCACCAGTGCATAGGTGCATCATGACGACAAATGTCAACTTCTAGTGACATTTATCCCTAAATGGTTTAATGTATATATATATATATATATATATATATATATATATATATATATATATATATATATATATATATTTATATATGTATGTATATATATATATATATATATATATATATATATATATATATATATATATATATATATATATATATATATATATATACTTATATATATTGTTTATTCACATCAACATGCAGCCTGGCTACCTGTATGTGGTCAATGCTTCCTGATGTGATGGATGACTGATTGGGGCCGATAACAGCCATCAATCCTACCCCTATCAGGATGTAATGGCATCACAGGGATAAGCTAATGGGTGGATCAGTGCCTTAATAGACCCGGGTATAGGTCAGCATGGGCATTATGTATGTTATATAATAAGCCTGCTTTTTGAGGCTTCAACCATACACATCAATCCTTTTAGAGCCAAATTGTGCTTTAATTGGATATGCCCTTTAACAGGGTTAAACATAAAAAGCTTACGCTATGAACGCTAGAAACCTAGGAACTTGTTTTTACTCTCGTTTTAAGAATCCAAAATGTTGTGTTGGAACTCAGGTATACCTGGTCTGGTTATGATAAAATGAAACCAACTCCTTTACGAGGAAAATAGCTCATTCTGGGATTATACTGTAATGCAATACTCAGTCTGATGTAATAGTGCGTGCACCAATAGCGAAACAGGCACAAACATGACAGGTTTTCTCAGCCACACAACTCTGTTTGAAAAACATGCTGACTTGTAGAAGTGTTAACCCTTCAAAGGACAGTGCAGTGCTTTTGTGCAACACTCTGTACAAGTGATACGTCGCTGGTATTGTGTTTACACACTGCGCAGTAATGTAGGCCTACAAGGCTGATACGCGCAGCTCAAGGATCGTCATGATGCACTAATGCAGCATGGAGAGTTATGTACTGGCATAGTATTGATGTATCATGACGAGAAATGACCATCTGACGTTTTAGGTATCATGTCGTCCTTAAAGGGTTAATAATGCACTGTAAGCACTCTTCCCTCACACTTTTACAAAAGCCGTATATATATGTACACACAGTGTTCTCGTTAGGCAAAAACGATGTTGAAAGTGCCTTCAATGAGTGGTTATTTGCCACATTCGCTTGCACAGAAAGAAGAAACAGCGTCAAAAGGGAGTCCAGAATGACTCCCCTCTTTAGGGGAGCCCAGGCTGCCTGTGACTCCCCTAGGTGACTCCCTGGCCTACCTAAAGGAGCCACCATGGGGAGTCACATAGTTCCCTGACTCACCTAAGGGAGTTACATGAGGACCTGGGCTCCCCTAAAGAGGGGGGTCATTCTGGAGGCAACCTGAACGCAGTTTCTTTTCTCTGTGTGCGACCCATCAGAATTACTCACTGATTCCTACAGTAACTATGCATGTCAATGATTTGATGGATATTCTAGTAAAAACACATTAGGCACATGTTTTATTTAACCAAGAATTAGCTTAAGTTGTGGAAAAAATGCTAGGGTTGGGTTGCCTGAAACCCCCTTTATTTTACCTGGCCTTATTCTAATTATTTCCCTGGTTTACCCAAGTAAGTAAATCCCCGCAGATGTTTAAACCAATACATTACCACAGCTGGTGAGTTTCTCCTCAGTAATCTCCCTACCTCAAGTGTAGGCTAATACCCAATGCATGTATACACAGAGAAAAGAAACAGCATCAAAAGGGAGTCCAGGCTGTCTCCATAATGACTCCCCTCTTTAGGGGAGCCCAGGTTGCCTAATGTGACTCTCTGGCTGACCTATTAGGTGACTCTCTGGCTGACCTAAAGGAGTCACATCGGGGAGTCATATGACCCAGAGTGACCTGGGCTCCCCTAGAGAGGGGAATCATTCTGGAGGCAGCCTGGACTCCAATTTTGACGCTGTATTTTTTCTCTGTGTACTGACTACTTATTGTAATCTAGTAGTGATAAATAGCGCGAAAAGTAATGTTCATGGTTAGGTAATAAATAGACTATGGTTATGCGGGTCTAACTCACATTAAGCCCAGTAAACTTGCTGGTTTTGAGTTAGCCTCACATAACCACTGTCTATCTCATTTAAACCACAGCAGGATGGTTATGTGAGTCTGAGTCGAAATAATCAAGGTGTGAATTCCTTTGACTTAGCCCTTCGCCGTGGTTTAAATCTGTGTGGATGTTATGTGATGATTTAAATATTATACAATCTCAAATATACTATTAGCATCATTAGCACACACATGTAGGCTTTGAGTGGTGTAGATCTAAATCAGATTGTACACCAGTCACTGTTGGTCAGTGCTGAAGGGGTCTGCCACTGCACATGTATCATACAAATGTAAATGTTACCAATATGAAAAATTGAAAGATGTCAATTATATATAAGTTTTATAAAATCAAAGATCTGAAAGGTCTAGGTCTAAACAGGACCGGACCCATGTCTTCCTGAGTGGCAAAGTGTTTCACAATAAGATCTACCACACACCTAATATGCGTGGGAGGTGGGAGACCTTCTTAAGTCGAGAAACCATCCACTACTCATATATATATATATATATATATATATATATACATACACACTGGGAGAACTCATTTCTTATACGGGAGTGCATCCATGCAGGACAAGTGTGTTCTATTACCTTAATTGTCCATAAATAGTCGGTAATAAAGGAAGATGAAGGTGGCAATCTATTACAAAATGATGACAATTTATCTTACCATCATATCCAGCCAATGCCCTGGCTTTAACTGCACAGAGAAAAGAAACAGCGTCAAAAGGTTGCCTCTAGAATGAGGCCCCTCTTTATGGGAGCCCAGGCTGCCTTATTATAAGGAGCCCATGTGCCTCCCTAGGCGACCTGAGGGAGTCACCTGAGGGAGTCACATAGTTCCCTGACTCACATAAAGGAGTCACTTGGGCTCCCCTAAAGAGGGGAGTCATCATTCTGGAGGCAACCTGGACTCCCTTTTGACGCTGTTTCTTTTCTAACTAAATACTCTGCTTTAACTCACCATATAAAGTATAATGTATCCCCTGGTGTACCTCCAGTATGTATCCCCTGGTGTACCCCCAGTATGTATCCCCTGGTGTACCTCCAGTATGTATCCCCTGGTGTACCTCCAGTATGTATCCCCGTGTACCTTGTATGGTGTGGAGGACTGAACAGCTGACTGAGGCGGACTGAGGTCTGCAGCAGGGTGTCAGTAGCACACGGGGGGGGGGGGCTAGAGCTGTGTAATACGATTATAGCTCTCTAACTGGTGCGGACTTGTTCCCGCTTCCACTCTGTGTACACTGACATCAGCAATCTCGTGAGACCTTGGTTCTACTCTCGTATCGTAGCCTGTTCCCCGGAAGCTATGGTGTGTGGGTGTCTGGTCACTGCCTAAGTCTCACGATAAATGGCGAGCACAGAACTAACATGGCCGCCCATACGGAGCCACCCGAGTCATCGCTATACTATATAGCCTATAAGGGCCGCATAGATATCTAATGCAGTATGCCCTGTGTTGATATGATGCGTGAATATAGCCCTGGTGAGTCCAGGGCCGGATCCAGGGGGTGGGGGGGGGGGGGGGTAGGGGGGGGAGGGGTTCGGGGTCTGGAGCCCTCCCCCCCCCCCCCTTTCGTAATTTTTTTTTTCTAATTTCAAAAGATATGTTGCAGCATGACACCTTTTGGTGCTTTAGTGTTTGATGGACCCCCCCATCCACCACCCCCCATCCCCACTCTTATTATATTCGTGGGTCCGCCCCTTGAGTTGCCAAGACTGCATCCATGTATCATGCCGATCCTACTGATACATGTATGATGCATTCCTGAAGGGTCAGCATTATGTACATGAATACAGCCCTGGGGAGCAGTCTCATTAGGGCCGCATTCATGCACCAAAGCAACAAAGGACGTAGTGCATTAAAGCACTATGCTGCCCCTAAAGGGCTAACGTTGCACACGTGCCTATTGGTGCCAGGAACGTTAAACTCAGACCGTCAGCAATTCCTGTGAAAGGCCTGCCCTGGGAATTGAGAATGGAGGGTGGATGTGGCTGAGGGAGTGGTATTCTGGTATATATAATAGCGACCTGCTACTAACATTTATACCACTTTGAAATGAATATTACATTTATATATAATATTAGGCAAAAACAAGGTGTCTTTTAAGCTACATGGTAGTTATGTAGTTATTTTAAACTAAGGCCTCGAAAGTACGCAGTAATCTATTCTCAAACTATGGTGTCAACTCTTGGACCACGGCTTTGAATTATGGCCCATCATATCCAATTATATACAAAAGTGTACAAACCATAGTCTCTGATTATATTAGAAATTCCTTCGCCAGCTCACTTAACATACTGTGTAATATATGATTCTGTGTATGACAAGTGTTATATAAGTGTTTTGTCACTTCTACACCACTATCAATCTTATAATTGGAAAATTCAAAACGCTCCCACCATAAAATTCTTGGCATAAGTGTCCAATCTGGATACCTCCAACAACAACAACATAATGTACCAGAACTAAACGCCTGGAGGGCAGCATAGTGCTTTAAAGGGACTTGCTACTTGTCGCAGGATTTCTGATGGTCTATTGACTTTTGCATATAACTTAGGATTATGTTAGTTTGATTTATCATCTAACAGAAAATCAAAAGAAATTGCCATGTCACGGTACTAACTTTCATGATACGGCCATTTGAGCAAAAGAGTACCTTAACTATAGAAATGAATACGAAAACAGCATTTTTACATTATCTGTCATGGAAAATCCCCTTCTTCTATTGATATTGCAACCAAACCTTGGGAATGTATAATGGACATCTATACAAATATTTTAGGACCAATAAAACAGGGGGTCACGGATGAAATGAGAAAGGCATGAATTTCGGAAAAACTGTTTCTTAGGATTGGTGCATCATGAAGAGAAATGTAATATTTTAGCCACATTTTGTCTAGAAAGGGTTAGCGGTTTAAGGGAAACACCAAAACAAAGCACAGTGTATACCAACACATACTTTAAGACGTATGCTGCCTTTGGGCGTGGTGCAAATAGTGCAGGTTTAAATGAGGCTATTGTCCATGCTCTATAGCCTCTAGACTGCCTGAGGTGGGAGGTGGAGTGGGAGGGTAGGAAGAGGAAGGGGCAGGGCCTGGGAAACACGATATCTATTCTCTCGGTTTCTAGTACAGTTTAGTTCAGCGTATACATGTAGTGGGAATCCATACATATCTCCCTTATTTCTCCAGAGGCTCCGGGATCGCTAGCGGATCATTGGTACATTGGTTACATATTTGCGAATATATATTTCCAAAGGCCCATTATAATTCACCTAAAGATAAAGTGTCCGACCATGTGCTTCTTGTGGAGTCAACGGTTTCCTGTATTGGCTTTACATAATATCTTCAAGGCATGCAGTATTTCATGTCACCCCCCCCCCACACACACACACACACTTGTAACACGTGGCTATATTAAAGCAGTAGGAGTACTGCTGAGTGAAATACAAAAAAAAAGCACATGAAGACCCCTGCGCCTTAAGCCGGCCATGTTAACCAAACGCCCACAACAGCGTGGCTTTTTTCCTTCCTCTGCTCCATATATCAATGTATTCTCGCTGAAATGCAAAGGCCATAAAGATATATTGACATGGCAAATAACTATTTTTATAACACCCCCATGCAATTCAGCTTTCGCTATAGCCTTCAGAACCGTATACTCAGCATTATGTTGTGTGTCATGAATCCAGCGAGGCTACCCACCTGGCCTGCATTTATGCATCATACCAACCCTATGGGAGTGCATCAACCATGTATACAGTACCAGCATGATGCATTAATGCAGCACTGGTGAGTTTCTCATCAGGGATACAATCAAATACCATATGAATAGCGACAAAATGCATCATGCATTAAAGCACTGTGTGAGCCTAAAGTGTGGGCCATATATAAGACTGTAATACATACCAGCTGTAGCTTGCCGCACACTGACTCTACAGGTGTGTATGTCTGTGTGAAGGCCTGTATACCTGTGATTCAGCACTATCTACACACAGCACTATGAGGCCAGGGGGGAGATTGTTGGCTTCGTAGACAGAGGTCCACAATAATCTGTCTGAACGACAGGTTTCTCCATGCGTGGGACCTTGGGTGGTATCATGTGAATGTTAATCAATTCCATTTTAAAAAGACATTTAAAGATCGGTTTTACAACTATACCATGGAGAAAGGAGCTGTGGGGAATGAGCATCAGTTTCTCCATGGGGGTGTATAGAACGGCCGTTCTAGTACTTAAGCATAGTAACTTTGTTTCTCCACATGGAATAAAAGTACTTACTTTGACCATAGTCCAAAATGATGGGTAGGGAGGTTTACTCTTTTCTTTTCTTTTTAGATATGCTTTCAGGATTATAAGACAAATTGTGGTACATTTTACAGTTAATTCGCCATTGTGAATTAAGACTATTAAGAGTGTAAGTGTAGGGTCAGAAATAAAGGCAGGTGTGTCAGGTTACCTTAACACATCATTATTCAGGCTGGCCCATGCTGACATGATTGATAGGACTCAGGCTGTGTTGGACAACAGATCACAGAGCCAAAACACAGAGGAACACCATAGCACAGCTGGTGGGTCAATACGGGTTATCACTGCCAGACGAAGGTAGGGTAGATTCACCTGCAGTCGGACACATGCTGTGAGACGGACACCTGATTATGTGGTCATTAAAGCATTTTGAGCCCTTTATTTCTGGACGATAGTAAAGTAAAAGTGTTATTCTTTCAAAAAAAAATACTACCGTAAAACCTCGCGAATAAGCCTAACTCACGCATAAGCCGCACTTCGAGTTATGGCCGATCCTATAAGCCGCACAGCCGATCTGAATGTGCTGATTTTAGCACTATATCATAGTGGGAAAAACTCTCGTATAAGCCTCACCCCGACCCTGGGCCGATCCTATAAGCCGCACTGCCGATCTGATTCGCATACTAGCCGCGGCTTATACGCGAGGTTTTACGGTAGAAGTACATAAACAACCTCAAATTTCACTGTCCGTCTAAAGGTATGTGTCCGACTCAGGGTAAATCTACCCTATTATGGGAGAGGTGTGTGCCTGTGTGGCTGGAGGGGGGGAGGGGGTGATTAGCAGTTAATGACGTAATCTCATCCAGGGTGTGACATATTGTAACCCATGTCTCTGGTTGGTTCCAGGGGAGGGGGAGGGGTGAAAACCTCTTTTGATCAAAATTTGGTTACAGTAATCTGTAGAGCCTAAGGGGTGTCTCCATCAAAGACCATCCACCCCTCCGTCCATGAAAACCATCCAAAAGAGCAGGAATCTGGATCTTTTTCATGGACGGACGGACAGTTTGCGTCTCCACCAACGTCCGTCCATCCAGTACGTCCGTCACATGGACGGACAAAATAGATGGACGGATCCTTTCCCTCTTCCGTCCGTCCATCTGTCCGTTCATCCATCCACCTGTCCATCATCCGTCTATTCTGTCCATCCGTCCGTCAATTGCTTCCATCACAGAGTGGCAAACATGGACGGACGGACATATCTTAAGAGTTGGATATGCCCGTCCGTCCACTTTCCCATCAGAAAACTGATATTTTCCCTGGTTGGTCATTCTGTGATGGATGGAATGGACGGATGGATGGACGGTTGGACGGACAGAACAGGAATCGGTTCCATCCGTCCATTTTGTCTGTACATGTGATGGACAGACTGGATGGACGGACGTTGGTGGAGACAGAAACTGTCCGTCTATCCATGAAAAACATTGAGATCCCTGCTTTTTGGACGGTTTTCATGGACGGACGGTTGGACGGTCTCTGATGGAGACACCCCTTCACACATATTACAAATAACTGGGACTGAATCTTGGCTCCTCCGAATGGTCATTATAAATAGCAAATTTTCTAATGCTGTATTTAACCCTTTAAGTACTGCATGTCGCTTAAAGACGTGATGCTTGAATGCAGCCCTGGCGAGTGACTCGAGAGGGCTGCATTCATGAATTGTGATGCATGAGTTTGAGTTTGAGTTTTGAAAAAGTTTATTGACACAAAGTATACACAACAAGTTGCGCCTTTCAATACCGGGCGTGATGCATTCATGCATTATGCCAACCGTAAAGATTTAAAATAACAATTATATAAATGACACAATATTTTCATATGCATTAAATAAGGCAATGAAAATGCCACTTTCATAAAATAATAAATTCTATAGAAATAACAGAAAACAACCAACCACGTGTACACATTGATTGCCGTGCTTCCCCACATGAAAAGCCCGGTTATCATGTTACCTATACCCCGACCTATACCCTGGTAGGGTAAGCTACCAGTACCGCTAAGTGTCATCGACATGTACACCTGTGTTCTATTGTAGGCTTCTAAGGTCAAACTATCAATCATATATATACCAATTAAGTCACTTGGCTTCGGTAACCCTTTGTTGTTCTTGTACTAGATATAAGTACATCAAGTACAAAGTGCTGTAAACTGGCTTGGGTTTATACAAAGTCTGTGACGTGAATAAACCGAAGTCCTGTAAAAGCGCAGTATGAAATGTAATGATAGAGAGAGACAGAGTGTGTGTGTCAGGCATAACTGGAGTCGGGAATTGAGTCCATTGATAAAAGGGAGTCTTGAAATGCTAGCCTCTCCTTCCACGTTTCGAGCACAAATTGGACTGCTTTTCCATAGCCTCCCTATGCTGGGCTCCAAAAAGAGCTTAGGTGACAATGGCTGACTTTCTTTTCAGTGGAAGGTTGTTATTTTACTACATGGTGGTACGGCCTTCTCTATGCTCCCTGGTGTAGCCATACTCTATGGCCTCCAAGTTTGTCAACTTTTTCTTCATTTTAAGACAGTAGGGCCATGTTATAAACACAAAACCCCACTTATTAACATAAATGCACATCATACATCACTCATTGAAGCTGGGTCATATCACACTCAGCCTTCGGCATCATGTGATATGACCCCACTTCAACTCGTGTAGTGTGATGTGCATGTATGTCAATGGTGTGGGGTTTTGTCTATGTATCGCGCTTAAAACGGGAATGTGATTACCGTACTCCAAGTACGGCATAGGCTTAGGGGACTAGCCTGGCTGGCAGGGGGGGGGGGTGTAGCTATAGCCATGGTGAGGCCGAAAAAAATTGCTGTGTTCCGCTAACATGGCCAAAGGAAATCAGGGTCGGTTAAGTCGATTTTCTGCCTTTTCAAAAACCTTATTCAGGCCCTAAAAACACCTTTTCCCCAAAAATGTCCTGACAAACTTTGGGGTTGGGCCAAGAGAAAATAGGGTAGGTTGGGATATCGGAATACAACTGATGTTTTTAGGCCTAAAGTATTTAACTCTGTGACTGGAGGAGTCTGTGGTGGGGGGAGTGTGTGAATACTCTACAGATTAGTGAACCCGGATTAGAGAGCTTAATCCTAATACATGTATTGACCTGCCCATGTTCAGAACAACTCCTGTGTATCAATAATCCTCCACAAATCCCTGCATGTTAACCCTTTGAAGACCGAATAGTGCTTTAATGCCAGTATTTCACCAGTGCTGCACCCCCCCCCCCCCCCCATTCATGATAATTTAACTTGAATCGACAAAAGGTAAAAGATAAACACAAAAAAACACTCGTTTGAATCTGTTGTGGGAGTTGTTTCACTTGTTGACGGTTGGGGCGCATTTCACTCGGCCGACCGCCTTGTGAAATATGGCCCGACCGCCAACTTGTGAAATAACTCACTCAACAGATTAAAACCTGTGAGCCTTTGTCTTTATATTTCTGGTAGACAGCTGGGTTTTTAAACACAAATTGTATAATCCTTATAGCCTGAAACCAAACATGCAGTGTGTGTGTGAGGTATGTGGGTTGTGTCAGGTATACCTATATATCACACACACAACGAGGTATACTTGACATAGTTTACAGATACCGACACCACTCATATCAAGGGGGTCAAGGTGCCGCAGGGACATGTTGTGTTATAACCAATAACCATGAGTTTGGACAGAATCAGTAATTACATTTTGGGCGTTGTGCTGCATAATGAGTGCAGAGGCATTAAACATGCGTTTTAACCAATGATGATTCCTTCGTTAGTTGACTAGGACAGCACTAGAAATTTGACATGGGGACCATCGGTAAGAATGTCAAACTCTTCCCTGCCCATCACTCAATTATGCTCCCACTTTGAATCCCCCCTCGACCCTTAAACCCCTTCAAATCAAAGACTTGTCTGCCAGACCCGTAAAGACAAAGTGAAATCCAACCCCAACTGTACTACCGTAGAAGAGCAATCGACAGCATTATGCAGTAATGCATTATACAGCCTCTATAGGGCTATAGGTGATACACTCTTCAGTAATAAATAGAGTACAGGTGGGCTGAGTGGGTATAGGTAGGCAGCGTTATGATTTATGATCTATTGTGGTGGCAAAGACACTGATAAGTCTGTGTTGACACCTAGAAGTAATAATGTACATCTGGGGCAAGTACCATACTTGTGCCAAGGCGTGTCTCCATTATAAGGTCAGGCCAAACACACTCAGCAGTTTCACTACAGACAGCATCCATGGTTGTCATGGTACCATGCCTGTCAATCAAACTAGTCCCAACGGTCAGGAAAATTTGAGTATAGTGATATGAATTAAGGATTATATCATATCTGTGATTTATAAGATATTTTATGTCAATCCTCAGGAAAGGTCAGCATTTTTTACACCACGACCAAACCCAATCTCCCCCCCCCCCCCCCACTTCACGAATAACTTGTCATATAATATCAAGGCGGGAAAGTCTACTTCCCACATGGGCTGTCGTCAAGGCCGGCCATGTTTGTTGTCATTCACCGTTCAAAAATGTTCTTTTGTTTATTTGTTTATTTTTGTAATAAACGAGCAGGCCTTTCCTGCCAAGTGTGGTAAGACAAAGACACACTATCCCCACTCTCCAGTTGGACTTGCATATTCATTAT
Source organism: Harmothoe impar (assembly GCA_947462335.1). Taxonomy (NCBI): domain Eukaryota; kingdom Metazoa; phylum Annelida; class Polychaeta; order Phyllodocida; family Polynoidae; genus Harmothoe; species Harmothoe impar. Next base: position 52,360,466 of record OX381720.1, on the reverse strand, counting down.
TTTCATGCAATAGTTATAAACGCATACAATAGTTGTATACACCATATACGGTATCATATTATTACTAATCATGACGTCTCCATAGGGCTTGATATGCGCAGTCACAGGTAGTTCTGGTTTAGGTGTTTTAACATAACATCTATGATTAATGGGGATGTGATGAATTCTTCACATTCTTAAATTGACAGAGATTGCATGTTTTGTGTAATTGAGTTCAGAGTGGGACACATTTCTGATATCGTATTTAATATACTACACCATGACCATGTTTGATGGTCCTCACCTAATCATAATAGTCATTTAATCTTATCTTGATGTTCACACGCAATTGGATGAAACACAGCACCCAGATAGGGCAATCTCTTTATCTGTGTGTATAGTATATCTCACCTTTGAAAAGGAGCTGTTTGACAATTTATCATTGGTAAAGGGGGAGGGCATTGCCACACAGAATATTTCATGCCCACCCATGCAGCCAGAACAAATTTTCCGGACATTACCAATAATTTGCGCACAATTTCTGCTTCATGTATCTTCAATCAGATATTTTTTAGGCTCCCCTTAGCGGCCGGTTTTGTGCCTCCAACGGGCTTAGCCATCTCGTAGAATATTTCCCAAAGTGACAGAATATCAGGACTTTACTGTCCTTATCCGCTGGGGTTAAAGCCCTGGAGGGCAGAGGCCTCCACAACATGGTGTGACGGGAAGTAATCATGATGTATAACACTTGGTAAATCAGTACAGCATGTCCACATATTTGGATTAAATTGGCTTTGCACCAAAGTCTTACAAAATGTGAAAATGAGGATAGCAATGGCAGACCTAGATCTACTGGAAGGGAGTCTGGCCCCGAGAGCTGCCAATGCTTGACTCTGCTTGCAAAGTCATGACATGCATTTAAACCACAGTGATGAGGTGGAACAATAGACTTCACACCTTGGTTATATCGCATATACTCTCACATAACCTTACAGCCGGTTTAAAACAGATAGACAATGGTTATCAGAGGGTAATTAAGTATATGACTCTGGTTATTTTCAGTTACCCTCTCATAACCAAAGTCTATAAATTACATAGCCGACCGCTGTCTTTCAAGGCATTGCCACGCTATAGGAAGGTCCATCATGTTACAACTCCTTTAAAATGTCCAGATACAGAGCAGCTTTGACATTTATAGAGAATCTGCCTCTGGGGGGACCCTTGGTGTTTCCCAGAGGTAGGGAGGCAGGGAGGTAGGGAGGCAGGGCTACAACGTTGGGTTCCATGCACGTTATACCACTCACTTCGAACCTTGGACTACATCTTTTCAAACGTTTTCCAAATCCTCGTTAAGATGCTGTCACCGTATGTAAAATTGGGATTTGTGTTATATTCTTAACCTGGCCTTCCGCTATATCATTACCGGTGTTGCTTATTAGATGAATGATGATGTAAAGTCTTGGCCCCGTTAACTTAACCACTAATTAGCACAAGTATGCATGTTATTGGCCTGGTTATCACCCTTTAATGACGCATGCCATTAAAATATTGTGGTTATGATGTATTGCAGCCCCAGCAAGGAACTTGCCGGAGCTGCATTGGTGCATTATGTCAACTCAAGTTGACCCTTCATATAAGCAGAGTCATTAACTGTTTGACTCTCTATTTTACCAGAGTCACGTGGGAGACACAGTTGACTCCTCAACTTTTCTGTGTGCTTTACTTATAGAAGTAAGCGATAGTACTGTACTTCAGTGCATCACAAATATCAGCCAGAATGTATCAAACCTTACTGGGTCAGTATGATGCATGAGTGCTGGGTGTGATGGTATCAGCCTAAAAGGACTTAATGTATTGAATACCCCTCTTGTTGCCCTTACGGGGTCAATACAGGCATTTGAGGGGTCAACTCAAGGACAACAATGATGTATCATTTACTTCTTATCCCTCCATCTTGGTTCTACTTTGACCCCCACCCCAAACATTAAGGTCAGCTTTAAAATTGGTTTCTCACCAAGCACAGCACCGACAACAGTTCTACCAATTTGCACATAGTTTCCATGAACTGATTACCTATTGCTCAACAGATAGCGTTTTATAATTATATGCTGCATCTTGCAATTAGGAGAATTATATGGAAATAAATGAGATGGCTATAATTTTACTGTGGCAGGAAAGGAAAACTCCCAGGTACTCAGGCTAAAGGAGTAGGTGCCTTTGGTATTTGCAAAATGGGGCAAATTAGTTGGTTTGTGCCAGCCTGCCTACTACCTCAGACCAGCCCTCACAGAGAACAGGCTTCAGTCACATGTAACTTGTTACTGGCGCAACATAGAATCTAAGGTAGAGGGCAGGCGGCTATAAGGGGACAATAAAAACATGATACCAAACACTCCAAGTATATCACCCTACTGGATGTGTGTTTATTGACCCTTTCATATAAGCATGGGTAAATTCATGTTTAAAAGGGCAGCATGGAAACAATTGAGCAGGGACCAAATTCATTAAGTTTTGTATGAATGTATCTGTCTTCCTTGTGTCTCTCAACACAGTATCATACAACATAAGTTACTCGCCAGTGCTGCATTGGTGCATCATGACGACAAAATGTCTTCTTTTAATGACACCCATCCTCAAAGGGTTAACCATTTAAGGACGGATTTCTCTAAAAGATGACATTCATCGCCATGATGCACCAATGCAGCCCCAGCGAGTAACTCGCCAGTGCTGCATTGGTGCATCATGCCGACCATTCAGGATGTCTGAGCCCCATAGGGCCAGCATGATACTTGAAAGCAGCACTGGCGAGTTACTGGCCAGGGCTGCATTCATGCATCATGACGACCAAGTGCATGATGCTTTAATGCACAATGCCATCCCCACAGGGGTTCAAGAAGCATCATGAGATGGCGGTGTTCCCTGCTGAGGACGACGCCTGTGTAAGGGCTGGGTAGTGGGGTGTGAGGTTGGTTGGGGCGGGGTGGGGGGGGGGGGGGGAGGAATGTGTGTGGGTGATATCTCACTTGGGGGCCGTTACAAAACACAGCATGAAATCATAGCGTAAAAAGAGGGTGTTACAAAATAATCTTTTTTACGCTGTTATTCAAGGGGGTGTCACTAAACAAAATTTTGTTTTTACAGAAAACAACATAAGAAATAGCGTAAATATGGCAAATTTGGGTTAATGCTTAATGTTATTTAATAACTTAGTTAATACTAACGTATATCTGATAATTTATATTAATGTCTTCACATTTACATGAATGTCTTCAAATTTACATTAATGTCTTCAAATTTACCCTAAACTTAGGCTAAATATCAGCACCATGTCTTAAGGGGGTACCAATTTTTACATGAAAATTTACGTTAATTAATAAAAAATCAATAGTGTGAATTTTTTCTGTAACACCTATTTGGAAAAAGGACCTTTCAGTAACACCCTACTTATATTGTTTTTCTGTAACACCCCCATGGGGAGGTTGCCGGGGAGGCTGGCACACCTGTATAAAAACGTTAACCCTTCAAGGACAGTATGTCTATTAAAGATGACATTTGTCACCTTAGGTGCACCTGTCACCATGATGCACAAATGTAGTTACGGTGAGTAACTTGCCGGGCTGCATTGGTGCATCATGCTTCGGGACAGCGTCAACCCAGTATAAGGTTAGCATGATGCTTGAATGCAGCACTGGCGAGTTACTCACCAGGGCTGCCTTCAAGCATCATGATGACCAGCGTTTGTGATCATGATGCACCAATGCATTGCTAGGGAGTAAATTGTAGATGCTGCATTAGTGCATCATGTCAACCCTATCAGGAGTGTATCAACCCTGTTGGTGTCGGCATGATGCAGGGCTGCATTCATGCATCATGCCACCAATAGGCATACATGCATGAAAGCACCAAGCAGCCTTTTAAGGGTGAAACAAGATGAAAGGAGGAAAAACGGTTTCACTCAGGAATGCTGTCATGTAAATCCACTGACCTGTATAGACCTGGTACTCTTCATAGCCAAAAATAATTTTCTCATTTCAATAAACTAAGATAAATTAACTCGCCTGGTTGTCAAATGACTAGCTTTAATAAAATAATATTTCTTAAAGCTATTCATTTGGCCGCCAGTCTAGTTTATTTATCTTAGTTTCTTGAAATAAGAAAATTATTTTTGGCTGTGTTGGTGCAATAAGATCATGGATGCAAATGTAGCAAGCCAATATAAAGGAAATAGCTGGCACCCAAAAACAATATAAGGAGTATGATGAAAAAGGAAAATCTTAACTATAAATCGCAATATAGGGAGGGGGCATGGTAGAAGGCATGTTAAATGCAAATAAATTATGCACCGGAAACAGGTTTTTTTTCCGAGGGATAAAGCTAACCCTCCGCCATATAATTGTAGACATAAAGGTGATAAATGTACACAGAGAAAAGTAAAGGTGTCAGCTGTGTGTCCATCTGGGCTCTGGTAAAATGGAGAGTCAAGTCGCTAATGACTCTAGTTGAATAAAGGGTCAACTTGAGTTGAGTCTGTACTAGCAGTGCCAACTCAAGTTGACCCTAGATATAGTCAGAGTCAATTGATACTTGAAACTCCATCTTTACCGGACCATGTGGTAGACTCAGTTGACTCCTCTACTTTTCTGTGTGTACACATATATAAACTGAAGCATTCCCCACGCCTTTCCTTCCTGTAGCAGTGTTTATCATGGGGTTTGTTTCTCGTTTTAAGGTCAGGCCTGTTGACTTAACCTTATAGTATAGACCTATCCACACCCACACAGCCACTCCCCTACCTACACTGTAAATACTGAACTAAAAAATAACCATCCTTTTATACTGTAAGTCAACAGTAGATTGTACTGCCCATGTACACTGACACAGTAGTATAATGGTATATTGTAAAACTACAGTACATTCTACTTGTCAGTTACATTTGGTTCTTGCTATGTAAGTGTACGAACTGTCTGACTTTAATGATATTACCCTTTTGAAGTTCCACTTAGGGAACCACATTCCATCCCCATTCTATAGTCATGTAATGTGTCTTATAATAACTGTATGTAAAGGAAATGCCAATTAATTGACAAATAAAAGACAATTGTCTCACTCTGCCCCCAATACGGTATCCCACGCACAACCGACCTAGCTCACATGAGTGCACGGACAAACGTTCTAAGTGAATCTTATCTTACCCCAATCTTACAACCAGAAAGTATAATTATAGTCGGGGGGGGGGGGGTCTGCCCCCTATTTTTTTCCTCTCTTCCACTTTTTTAGTAATGTCGGAAACCCAGTTAAATACCTTATGATTTAAAACTGCACATGAACTGTGTCGTGGTAAATTTTAAGACTAAGACTTCAGTAAGATCACCCAAAACGTTTGTCCATGCACTTTTGTGAGCTAGGTGCCATCTGCGTATCCTACTGCAGGGCCAATACAATAACATTGATGTTACAGTAAATACAGAAACGATATCAAAGGAATGATACCCAGGTAACAAGAAACGTTTGGTCAACGCTGATCAACGTTCCCTTTTGGTTAATTGGTCTGACGATTTTTAATTTGCATTATTTCAACGTTAACTTAACGTTTTTGTTAAAAACGTGATTTTAGAAACGTTGGTTTAATGTTAGAAATCAGTTTGCAAACTAACGTTTTCAGGTAACCTACATTAAACATTGCTCAACGTTTTTTTGTGGACTCAAACCAACGTTCATCTAACAGATTGTTTGAACGTTTATTTAACGTTTTTTTAAGTTTCCAATCCAACCAACCAGGTGGCAGTTTAGTCATTGATAGAACTAGTTTCAATGCTGACCTAATATATTTGTCCAGAATAAACAATTATACTGATCATTTCTGATATATGTCTTGAATTTTACAACAACATTCAATGTATCAATATGTCTAGGCTAAGAAACCTGATAAAATGATAAAATGATAATATAACGCATGTTTAATGTCTTAGGCCAAAAAAAGAAGGTGTGTTTCAGGTTACACAGTCTGAAAATCTAGGTAGGGTAGGTCGGATTTTTTTTTGATTTTTGATATTTTTTTTACTATGACCTGAAAAGTACCCAAAAACTGACTCACAAACTTCAGCGCTGACTCGTCGACAACGGCGTTGACTCGTGGACTATCAAATTGACTGTGAAATAGCCCCAAAATCGTTTTTTAAAGACAGATTGATCCCATGGCATGAAAAGTACCCAAAAACTGACTCGCAAACTTCAGCGCTGACTCGTCGACAACGGCGTTGACTCGTGGACTATCAAATTGATTTAAATAGCCCCAAAATTGTTTTTTAAAGACAGATTGATCCCATGGCATGAAAAGTACCTAAAAATTGATTCGCAAACTTCAGCGCAGACTCGCCAACAATAGCGTCGACTCGTGGACCATCACATTGTCTCTGAAATAGCCCCAAAATTACTTAAGATATACTTTTTTTTTCAAAATTGGATAAAATTTTCTAGGGTCGGCTCTGTTTTGGTAGGTACCCAGCAAATTGTGGTGATCTTGGGTCAGGCTCGGACATCCCCTGACACAGTGTGCTAGTTAAATTAAAATTGGGTCATGTGCAGTCATGGCCCAGCCTGACCAGGGCTGACACACAGAGTCATGACCCAACCTGCCCAGGGCTGACGCAGAGTCATGACACAGCCTGACTAGGGTTGACCCAGTGGGTCATGGCACAGCCTGACCAGGGTTGACCCAGTGGGTCATGACACCGCCTGACTAGGGTTGACACATGGGCTCATGACATAGGCTAACCAGGCTTGACACACTGGCTTTTGGATATACAGATAATGAAGGGCTAGTTGTATTTTATTGAACATCAATTCACATTCATCAATTTCCCACGCTCCCTAGGTAGTACTGTCTAGCACCTCCCCAGTCTTCTCCCCGGCCTCTGGACGTCCCCCTCCCGTAATACCATATTCCAGCACCTCTCTAGTCTTCTCCCCGGCCTCTGGACGTCCTCCTCCCGTTGTAGCATTGTCCAGCACCTCCTCAGTCTTCTCCCCGACCTCTGGGTGTCCTCCTCCCGTTGTAGCATTGTCCAGCACCTCTCTAGTCTTCTCCCCGGCCTCTGGACGTCCTCCTCCCGTAATACCATTGTCCAGCGCCTCTCTAGTCTTCTCCCCGGCCTCTGGGCGTATAGGGTCGGGTAACCTGAAACACACCTTTTTTTTCTTTTTTTGGCCTTATATGGACACACCCAATCTGTAGCATTCAGAAATAGATAAAGGCTATACTGAGTATCCATGAAAGGGTCTTATGAATCAATGTGTTGGTAGCGATTTTCCCTGGTGGTGAGTATGCTCATTTTACCTTGAGCTTTTTAAGTTTGGAGAAACAATATAAAATAAAATAAAATATTATTGGACAGTATATGGTCCATGCTGCATCAGAATGTGTGTATTAACTAAACGTTTTTTCACCCATAGCTCAATTTTAATTCAACGTTGGTTCAACGTTGAATTGAGTCCACGAAATGGAGTTAGGCTAGACGCAAAAATAGCGTTTTTTCACTCTGTAAATGACGTTGAAAAAACGTTTTATCAACTTCAACTTGTTACCTGGGTATAATTATTTGTTTTTAATTGCATGTAATTCCTCAATCCAATGGTATATAATTTCTGATCCAATAACATCCTTGTTTATTACATAAGATGCGCCAATAAACCTATTTAAGAAATAAAAATGCACCAAGGTATAATTATCAAAATCGTATGTATATATGTGTGAATCTCGAGATGGGTCTCCAAAGACAGAGACAGAGGCTTGTGACATATGGACAGATAGCCAAATATAGAGAGTAGGTGGGACAGGGAGACAGAGAGACACACAGAGAAGGAAAGGACAGCGATAGAGAAAGGGAGAGAGAGACAAGCACAGAGAAAAGAAAGAGAGTCAAAAGGGAGTCCAGGTGGCCTACACAATGATTCCCCTCTTTAGGGCAGCCCAGGCCCTTAGATGTCTCCTATGTGAACCAGGGCGCCATGTGACTCCCTTATGTCAGCCAGGGAGTCACCCAGACTCCCTTAGTCAGCCTGGGCTCCCCTAACGAGGGAAGTCATTCTAAAGGCAACCTGGACTCCCTTTTATCTGTACAGGCAGGCAGAGAGACAGACACAGTGAGGTAGAGGTAGAATACCCGGGGGGGGGGGTCACTGAGTCTAAAAGTGAAGATAGCAACTGCCGCCCTACCGCCCTACTTTTCAGAGGATGGGATATTTAACGGCCCTATATTTCAAAGGTTGCAACATTTGACCGCCCTACTTTTTAGAAGTTGAAAGATTTGACCGCCCTATGTATGTGAATAATCTATACATAGACTGGCCTAGGTCAACTGGATAAGCTATTACAAGTTGAGGTCTCTCATAATTTTGTATAAATTCAATTTTATTCATCCCTTTTAGCAAGAAAACTTACTCAATTTTATGCTATGAATTTGACCGCCCTACTTATCAGGGCCTGGAGGACATCTGACCGCCCCCCTTTTTGGGATCTAATGGAAATTCACCGCCACCACTTTTCAGAGTCATGTAGACTGGCTACCGTCCCCGTCTTTGGCAAAGGGGAGAGGAGGGGAGTGGGAGAGTGACTACTACACAAACTCTACTACAGAGACAGGTAGAGACAGGCTGGGAGCAAGTCTAAGAGTCGTACTGCAGTGGTTATCCAATACATGGTAGAGTGACCCCCCCCCCCCCGGGTAGAATACTCAAGTAATAGTATGTTTAACAGCCCAATTTAGACTTGAATAGGCATAATGATCATTTATTATCAACAGGGGGGGGGGGGGGTGGTGGGTTTGGGGGGGGGGGGGGCAAAAAAATTTGGACCCCTTGACCGGGGGGGGGGCAAAAAAATTTGGACCCCTCTTGGGGGGGGGGCAAAAAAATTTGACCTGTTTTGAGCCAAAAAGCCCGCGCGTTACTATGCTTCAAAGGGCCCGCGCGCGAGCCGATTTTCGACCCTAAGGGGGGGGGGGGTAAAAAATTTTGACCCCTTGACCGGGGGGGTGTAAAAAATTTTGCACGCTCCGCGCGGAAACCCACCTCCCCCCCCCCTGTTGTTAAAAAATGATCACTCCCTTAATCATAGTTAACGGCCGACTAATAGTTTGTTATTTTTGAAACAAACAGTAATTGAAATAATTTAGGTTGGGCGAATATAGAGAGAGGGTAAAGAAGACTAGTGCTCTGTAGGTAAATGTCCTTTGATAAAAGTGAATATACCGTATTCGACGTAAGAAGCGCACACCCCCTAATAAGCGCACACATCCCTTTTTGGGCCGATTCTTATACTAGAAATAACCAAAAACTTCTCAATTTTTGACCCCAATTAAACTCTTAACTACTAAAAGGTGTCCATACTATTTTTTAAGCGCACTGTGCGCTTATTACGTCGAATATGGTAGAGCAAATATTCTTCCTTTCTGTGTGGACGATTTTCTTTTCGTTACTCATAGAGACGAGTCGAGTGTTGAATACAAGCCCTCACACCCTAATACCTACCCCCCTCCCCATGACGACATCCCTGCCCTACACTCGACTATATGGGACCCTTGATGGGGTGGGGTGGTGGGAGGGGGGGGGGTCGCATGTTGATTTAAAAAGAATACCCATATTCCTAAGAAAAATGTTACGTATCTATTATTAGTGTAGACATACAAATCAAGGTGGGAGATGAGCATCGACACTTTGGTAAATATGGACATCGATGTGTGCCAAGAAAACTGTAAATGTCTGGACTTGAACATGCATGCATTGATACTCTAATGCAAGATTGTTCATGTCACTAATTCCGATGTTGTATGTCGAATTTAAGAAATGACCCATGTCACTTGTCACAGGACGGTCATGTCTCATGTCAATTTTAAGAAATGTCCATGTCGACATATGGAATTCAGGGGTGTAGAGCCCTCATGTGGGTACAGACAGACAGAGATGTGTGTCATGGATGTACAATGGGGGGTCAGGGTACGTCCACGCACCCCCACCGTAACACGTGTAACCCAGATAAGGCAACCTAAGCGGTCAAAACGGAGGTAATTCAGCACTTTATCATATATAGTCAGTATCAACCATCGTAAACCATTCAGGGTCGTGTGTGTGTGTATATATTTACTGTTGTGAAATACAAGATCTCCTATGGTTTAGCACTGAAATGACGTATTTAATGCCCCCCATTGAATACAATGTGGCTGTATGCAATGGGCTATGAAAAACTTGTCTTTCCTTCATTAAATGGCTTTAAAATATAAAATATAAATGTGAATGCCAACTGTATTGATAACTCTCTGTTGTATTTCACTTGTTGGGTCTGGGGAGCATCCCACACAGCCTGCAGCTTCTTGGGATACTGCCCCAGCCCCCACTCATGAAATATGACAGAGACGGTATCAATGGGCATTGGCATTTGTCCATTTTATCCAACCACACAAATGCTGACCCTACCTCGCTGATACACACCCTATTGTATCGTAATATATAGGGAGGGCTAAACTGCCCGGCAAATATTACCGGTACATGCCGATGATGTACATGGTAGATGAGTCCTCTATAGATAGCACACTGCACTCGGGACTGCTATCTGTACTACATCTTTTGCCCCCTCCCCCTAAAAAAAATAAATAAAATAACATAAAAATTTGGAAATGCTAGTGAATTATGTTCATTGCTCCTTAGTTATATCTTTTAAAAAGCCTCAAATTGACCTTAAAATGCACCAAATCATGTCAAAATGTTCAAAATTCACTTTGTGGACAATGCCCCCAGACCCCCAATATATTGTTTAGTGTGTCGCTTTTAACGCTCATAATTGGGCACCCTTTTGGGCTGAGTGACACAGCAACCCCACCCCTCCTCTGTCTGTCCATGGGTCCTCTATATAGGATGGGAGTGTTCAACCTCGTTTGTCATATAGTATATAACAATATTTGCTTACCGGTTTCCTCTATACCCCTCCCCCAACCTGGAACCAGCCTTAGTAGGGCCTTAAGACCATGCCATTCTCACACGCTGTTGTCACTATTCTTACTGTAGTAGTCTACTATATAGTATACAGTTACCGCTACAACCCGTTGATACTACCCAAAAGGGTCGGCATGATGCATGAATGCAGCCCTGATTCCTGAATTGTAACGAGGGCAGCATTCATGCATCATGACGGCAAAGGCCACAGTCTGACACACAGTGAATTAACCTTGTCATGGGAAATTTGGGGCTAGTGCATGGATCCATAGTGACAAACGACAGGAGGAATATTAAATGTCGATGGTAATATATACAATATAGTGACATGGGAATTTCTCAAAATCGACATGGGACATGGAATTTGACATGCCCATTGTTATTTTCATTGACACGGAACATTGTCTCACGCCCCCCCCCCCCCCCCATCCATACCCCCTTTAAAGTGGCATAATCACCGAGCGTATCCCACTAACAATTCTAGCACTGTTCTAGTCTACTATATTCATAGCATATGGTTAAATGCGAGTGGTGAGATTTCCCCTTAAAAACTGTCACGCTGCCCAGAGAGGGTTACGGGGGCTTAGTACCAATGTACATGTAGTCCACCCGCTGTTTCCTCCACTCCCGGCGTCAGGTCTGTGAGTAAAAACGCTTTTAAATCCGCGTATACAGTATACCATACATGTGTATATAGCATGGGCCTACCTTAAGTTGAGTGAGTTACATGGTGTGCTGCATAGTTGGCAGATAGTAGGTGTATTCTAGGTGTTATACAGCGTCTGACAGAGGGAGGTGTATAACGGGCGGGTGGTACTCCATGACTGGGACACTACACCACTATACAGCCAGTTACATGTGTGCCACCAGCATGGCCGGGGGGGGGGGGGGGGTGGGGGGAGGGGGGGAGGTGTGTGGGGGGGGGGAGAGGTGTGTGGGGGGTGGCTGGGTGTAGGTGGGGGGGGATCCAACTGCAAAGACCCCATCTATCGGGGAACAGGGGAACTACAACATTGAGCTGCTATCTCTCCAACCCAGCATGTCTGAGAAAATTGCATAATACTCCAATACTACCACATGTGACAACTAACCAATGATACATCCATATCAAAAAGACTTTCCCCTTTGTGCCTGCTGCATATTAGAGGCATGCAATACTTGAGAATAGAGAATTCTAGGCTAATTGATCTGACATTGGCTGTCCATGAAGCCAAAGATTAGACAGTTCCTGGGACTTTTGAGGGGTAGGACCGCTGAATCTAAGAATAGAAATAAATAGAATGATATGCCCTGTATAAACTTCCAGATGGAGCTCTGAGGGAGCTTCAGTGCTTGTGATTGAAATACATTTTTTAGATTGTCTCATATCAGCACTCTTCCCCATTAAAGCCTACAGTAACTAGTTCTCCAAACTGCCAAAGATGGCACCACTGTATTGGGATCTCAGCACTCCATATCCATTTGGCTCCTGAACTGAACCAAAGTATGCAGTTTAATACCAGGGTGCAAGGCAATTCAGTCCCCCCCTAGACCTGTGTAAAGGGGGGGACGACACCACAGCTCCGCCTGGTGTCAAATGCATGTGTAATAATTCTCAGTCCAGGATCTAAGTGGATTCTAAGTGTCCTAAAAAAGCTGGCACCACCTTGACCTCTGTAACCTGAGCGACATCACTGGCACCAAAGATTGATTATGAAAATCATTTCATTTAGATATAAATGGGCCTGGAGTGCTCGAGGCTGGACAAGGAAGGGAATAGCATATCAGAGCACCATGCGCCCCTTAAAGGGCTGTATGTAATTACTTTACCAGCCCTGTAATTAGGCCCAAAAAAGAGGTTTGATTTGTTTCAGGTCACGAGAGAATGGCCGCCCAGTAGACGACACGCGTGCACAAGGGCTCCGTGCATTATCACAATTTCTACTGATCCAACTACCTTATAACCTGCCCACAGTGGGACAGCTAATGTATAAAGGTGTTGTGACTCCACCAAGACATCCAACATGGCTGAAGGAGGAGGATTTATCCCATTTCGACCTGAAATAACACCAGACGACGAGGAGAACCCCCCGCCACTGGAGGTAACCCCGGTAAGGCCATTACCCACACTAGACGTACCTGGACCTATCCCTCAGATTGCAGGCATTACATGGTCACCAGAGCAACAGCAGACTAAGTCTAGGTCCAAGAAAGATAAAGAAAAAACCCCTGAAGATTTTGAGGCTAGTTTCCTTTCAAACCTAAAAAAGGTTACAGATAACTTGGTAGAAATATCTTCAAGCCTCAACACTGCGTCGTCCCTTACACATGCCAATGCTACTCAACTTGCCCAGGTCATAGTGCAGTCGAATGCTAACCAACAAAAAATCGTAGAATTAGAGGAAAAATTGTTGGATTATGACCAATTAAAGGAGGATATGGAGCTTCTAAAGATGAAAATGACCAAGCATGAAGCATCAATCAGTCAGATATGTGAAAAAGGGGAAAAAGATGACATTGACAAGCGACGGTCACATCTAGTGCTTAGGGGAATTAGTGAGGAGGCCTACGCAAATCCAAAAGCAGCTGTTACGAAACTCCTCTCAGACCTTGGCACAGGGTTAACTGCCGCCGACTGTAGTGCTGTGTACCGACAACGGTTTAAGACCGAGAAGGGAACGCGCCCAATTATGATTCATTTCAAGGAGAATGGCCACAAAGGCAAGGTGTTTGCCAATGTAAAAAAGCTTAAAAACATGAAAGACACGTGGGACGGTATTCAGGTAGCCGATGACCTTACCCCTGCTCAATCAGCTGAAAACAGGGATCTCAGGCTAATTGTTAAGCAAGCAAAGGCACTTGATAAAACTGCCTCAATAAAAGGTAAAACAATTACCATTGATGGAGAGAAATTCTCCCATGATACAATTGAACTTCTCCCTGAGAACCTTCGCCCAGGCTCAAACAAGACCCTAGTATTTAAATGTGGGATCGGATTCCAAAGCCACCATTCCGTTCTATCCAACATGTTCATGGTATATTTTAAATACAACGGGCAGTATTATCACAGCGCAGAACAGGCATACACACACCAGCTCTCAGTGTTATGTAAGGCTACTAAAATAGCAGGCAAGATACTAATTGCCTCTGACGGCTACGCGTGTATGCGGCTAGCTAGACCCCTCAAGGAGCACCCTGTGTGGAAAGCCAACCAACTGGCGGTAATGCGTGCAGTCCTCCTGGCTAAATTCACCTTTAGCAAGGAATGTGGAGATTACCTTAAGGGTACCGGAGACAAACCACTATTAGAGTGTTCATTTGACAAGCTCTACGGCACAGGCAGAACCCTAGAACAGGGAGAACTCAATGGAGCAGACGACAGACCTGGGCAGAACATGTGTGGTGTTATACTAGAAGAGACCAGAGACGCACTTCGATTACAATAGCATTACCAACATGCCCCTACAGGTACTGATGACAGCGGACAGCCGAGGTCGCGGCCTTCAGTCTAAGGTAGATGCTGCTCTTATTGACTTACACGCTATGGACATTAGCATTAAAATTGAACCACACAGAGGAGCCACAATCACATCCTTACTAGAACCTACCCTTGCTCTACTATCAGAACGCTCATACGATGTATTAATTGTCATGGCGGGTGTAAATGATATGAGTAATATACATTGGATTAATGAGAACACTTCCAGAATCTCACCCAAATACTATGAGGTGGGTAACCTGGTGGAACAACTCATAGCAAAATATGAACATTTCAAGTACATGGTACAGTCTGCTACGCATGGAACAGTAAAAGTCATATTTGCAGAGTTGGTCGGGCTTAGTTTTGAGCAATGGAATCAGTCCCCTGGTGATTATCCAACTGAGCAGTCTGCTATAAATAGCTCTGTCGAGCTAATAAATCAGATCCTATGGGATATGAACAGACAGACTGGCTTCCCAGGCCCGCACCTACAAAACACAGTCCACGAGCTGAAGAAGGGCAGACGACGACACAAGTATAAGAGGATCCCTGACGGTTTACACGCTGATACCACTACAGCAAAGATATGGGCGCGGCTAATAGCCAAAAACCTTACCACCCTGCAGCAGATGATAAGAGCGAACTTTATCACACAGACAGCCTGCCTTTAGTATTACCTTATTCCAAACCAGGTTAGACCAGCTTGCCAGATTTATAACTATTTTTCCCCTTTAATAATATTATTATTCCCACCAGGGCGTATGGTTCATACAGATGTTAATATGCCTGAGTGGGATGCAATCTGGTCAAAACCTGATAATTTCGCAAAATAAATACCTCCCATTAATAATAGATAACAACCCACATAGCCCATTAATTGAATTGACCATTAGAAGTGATTTCAACGACCCTAGCCTGGCGGATGACCATACAGATAGTATCAAGACGGCCAGGGTCACCCCCTTACAGTCAAAATTGGGCTAATAATTAATTATTAATATGTACATTATAGAATATAATTGGAAATAAATTCTTGGTAACCATTAGATGATATAGATACTAAATATACGGTAGCAACTCACCTATGGCGAAGCCTACACTTCTGCTCGCCCTGTCACTTACCTAGTCTCTTACTGCCTTGACCTGAACGCCTATGGACAATGAACTCGATTCTAATATGGGATTGCTTAAAATGCACCCTGTAATGCAAGGCGCCACAAGAATTATTATATTAATTTGTAGTAATTTAACACCAAGTGGATTCAATTGGCCATATTGATTTACGGTACAATTGTCTAGCCTACCGGTACATTTTGTTTAGTCTACCGGTAATAATGTAACTTGATATTGATACCGGTACTCATAACATCATTAAATTCAGATTTAATTAAATTTGAATGTACCATCATATTGTTCATGACTTCTGTTTACATGTATTAATGTGGCAATTTTATTATTCAGATTCACCTAACCCTTCCTAACCCATACATGTGAACGCAGGACGATCCAAAACTGGACTTCTCCACCAACTCAACTGTACTGGTGTCTACATAAGTACCACCCCCCCCCCCCTACGACTCACACACCTCACTCTCATTCATCTAGATAAGGTAATGGATATCATTTACTAATAAAATCGAGATTAAGATAATGCACGGAAGCCACAGTGATCATACTTGAAGTCTACAGGGTTGTATATGAGATTATATTATGACGTATACAAATAGCATTGATTGCGCATATCTGTATACTTGGAAAACAGGATCTACCTTTAAGTCGGGTGGCACTGACTGTATGGGACCGCTGGTTATGTTCAATTTGTCCAAGGGATGTTGCCTTTATACATTTAAATGACTGTTAACTTAGATTTTTCTGGGGAAAAAGGCATACATTTTGTACATTTTAATTGCCGAAGCCTAAATGGTTGTATCAAATCACTTAGGGAATATATTGAAGAGTCTAACATAGACTGTGTAACACTGTCTGAAACATGGCTCACAGATGAGAGTAATAGCAACCAGCTTATCATAGGATATACCTTAGTAAGGCAGGATAGAGCTATCCTAGGCTTAAGGCCGAGTGGTGGGATTGCCACCTACGTCAAGAATGGTGTTACAGTCTCCTTTACCGAGCTTAGTAATTATAATAAAAACGACCTGGATCTGGAGGTTCAATGGATGGTAGTGTACAAACCCAATGTTAGACGCATAGTCATAGCTAACATATACAGACCCCCTGAAGCTAAGGGTAAGCCTGGGCTGGATCACCTACGAGACAGCTTTAATGCAATAGATTCTCAGAAATATCAAGAGATTTTTATGATAGGAGATTATAATATTAACATTGCACCCCTTAAACCTGGACAGAGAGCACACCCAATTGTTAAAAAATATGATAGGTCATTTAGGTTGCAAGCAATTAATTAAAAATTATACTAGAATGAATCCCACCACAGGTAACCATACAACGCTAGATTTGATTATCACTAACTCATACAATATAACAGGGTTTGGCACTAAAGCCATAAGCCTAAGTGACCATGAATTAATCTATGTAACACGGCAACATGTCTGCGTCCCTAAAGAGAGACTGGCATTTTCTGGTCGTACATATAGATATTACAATCCAATAGCTTTCAAGAACCAATTGCTTGAATTAGACTGGAACAACTTTTTCACATGTAGTTCAGCGCATGATGCATGGGAAATGTTCATAGCAGCACTCCACTATAAATTAGATATAAATTGTCCCATAAAAGACTTTAGTTTTAAGCAAGCCAAGAAACCGTAGATTACAAGGTAAATGATTTATCTAATGAAAGATAAGGACGAGGCCTGGAGGTATTATTGCTACACAAAAAATGATGATGATTATGAAATCGCCAGGTTTCTCAGAAATAGGTCAAAAATCATTAATAGGGAGGCAGAAAGGAAATACCATAGGGATAAGATTGAGGCAAATAAGGATAAGCCAAAAGATTATTGGAGGACTATCAATAAAGTAGTAAATCCCAAACCCTCATCACCTACTTTCTCACTCATCAATAAGGATACTGATGAGCCTGTCCCTCATGAGGAGACTGCTACATTTATTAATGATTATTTTGCTAACATAGGAAATAACTTAGCACAAAATATGAATACTCCATGGGTTTATAATGGCAAGACTATTAACTCTAATTTTTCTTTCCAAAAAGTTACTTTGGAGGAACTTGAGCCCCTGCTGAGGAAAATTAATGTCTCACAGTCATCCGGGGTTGATAATATTTCCACTCAGGTTCTCAAAGATGCCCTCACCAGCCTGCCTAACCATGCCCTACACATATTTAATTTAGTTATTGCTGAGTCAACATTTCCAGATACATGGAAACTTGCTAAGGTCTCCCCTCTACCCAAGGGAGGAGACATCACAGATGTTAATAACCTCAGGCCCATCTCCATCTTACCCCTACCAGCTAAAATAATGGAAAAACTTTTACATAAACAAATAATGATTCATATAAATAATAATGAAATTCTCACAGAACACCAGGATGGTTTTAGACCAAAAAGATCTACTCTAGACAGCCTTTCAAAATTTACAAACTCTATCCACTCATCAGTCAATAAAGAACTCATCACATCAGCCATCCTTTTAGACTTTAAAAAAGCTTTTGATACAATAAATCACACAATCTTAATTAGCAAACTTTCGGAATTGGGCTTTTCAAATTCTTCAAAAAATTTAATTAAAAATTACTTAACTAATAGATCCCAACAAACAAAAGCCAACAACTATATTTCTCACCCTGCTCCTATCTCATGTGGTGTTCCTCAAGGAAGTGTCCTGGGCCCCCTGTTGTTTCTCCTATATATAAATGATTTAAATAATACCCTTCAAAATCTCAAATGTCAACATTATGCAGATGACACAGTAATTTATTTTCCACATGATTCTCTTAGCCTAGATGTCCAAAATATTATTAATAATGATCTTGATAAGGTAAATATTTGGTGTAAAAGTAATAAATTATCCCTAAACACAAAGAAAACCAAAGTGGTTCATTTTGGTACACAATCACTTCTCAAACACACCCCAAAGCCTATTTTAACCATAGATAATGATATCATTGAATCTGCCGTCACATATAGATACCTAGGTTTAATACTTGATAACCTATTGAGTTACAAACAACAGGTACAAAACTTAACTAGGAATGTAAATTTCAAAAATAGTTTATTCAGGAAAATTAGGCTAAACCTAACCCAAAAATCAGCAGAAGATGTTCTGAAATTGATGATATTGCCTGCTATAGATTATGGGGATATAATCTATACTTCAGCTATACAAACTGAGTTAGACCACCTTCAAAGTGCATTCGACAGGGGGCTAAGGACTACTTACCTTAATGAGGATACCATTAATGCTAAGAAACTAACCAAAACTGCTAAGCTAAGCAGATTGGAGGACAGAAGAAAGTTTCATGTTGAGATTTCAGCTTTTAATTTAACCCAAACAAATTCCCAGCTTGATACAAGGCAAATATTTACAAGGCTCCATGATGGCAAATTACTGCATACAACATGGCCTAAAAACCCCCATTACAGGAAGAGTTTAAGGTTTAGACAGTCAATGACATGGAACTCCTTTGACAAAGATATAAGAAATATTGACGATATAACTAGGTTTGTTACAAAAAGAAAGGAGTTCTATGCAACCAAACTCATGCTTGACCCTACGACATGACCTCACGGTCATGTCAGGACATAGAACCTCTCCCTCTATACGAAGGAGTCCCAGCATTATCTCCCTCTCTCAGTGCCACCCACCCATGACTTTATATTATTATGTAACTAACACCTCTCATTCCATCTCTCTTAACAACCCAATTAATAGCATATGTAGGCCATAATGGCCATAACCTTTTATTCAAAATTTCAAAATTTTTACCACTCTCTCAAATGCCACATTACATCAGGCATGTGTCATAACATCTGACACACCCTTTCTGGACCTTTATTTAAATGTAACATATTTTGTCCATAAGGACTAATGATGTAATTAATTATACTACGATGAAAATGTATGTTCATACGAGAACACATGAGCTGGAATATTATTAAAACATGCCCTAGGCTAATGTAATATTTCAGGATAAATAAAAGAATTTTCAACTTCAACTTCAACCCGACCAAAACAGGGCCGACCCTACGCTTCTTAATGCAATGTTTAGGAAAATTTCGTATTTTCACCATTTTTTGGTCGCTTTTAGGGTATTCAAAGAGGCTGGCTAGTGCTTTCATGTTAAAAAAATCAAATTGAAAAAAAACTAAAACTAAAAAAGACCAACCGACCCTACATTTTCTTCCCATGTTACCTGAAACCACAGGCTTGAACTGACCAAATGCTTATACTTTGAGTAAGTGCCTGTATATAGCACAAGGTATGACAGAGCTAGAGGCCCATCATCTTTCAACTCTAGATGGCCCGACTGTACCATATCTTTGGCCATAGACAGTAGCGCTGTCTAGGTTGCACTCTACAAACTACCAAGTCCACCATCATCTTTCCACTTCAGATGGTGCCACCTGCATATGGCCAAGCACATGGTACAGTAGTGCCATCTAGGGTTGAAAGATGATGGACGTCTAGCTCTGTCATACCTTGTGCTATATACCGTGGTAAAATCATCTACTCCAATCATAAGCATGTCACTCAGTTTCAGCCATAGTAATGGCCTTATCCATTGCGTACAGAGCTGTATATAAAGCCACTCATTGGAGCCTGGTGCAACAACTAACGCTTATTTTGAAGATAAGTCCAGACAATGACATTGCCGCTAGGGAAAGCAAAACAATGTTGAAATGTCCGACCGGAGGAGAAACCAATTTTAGTTAGTCTGAGTGGTATAATGCAAGACACGAACACTGTGGGGCAACTTGTATTATATCATTCAGACTAGAATTGGTTTCTCAAGCTTGCTCTTTTTGGCTTCACCACAAGCATTATACATATCATATTCCGGGATTTCTTTGCTGCAATTTATTGCTGAAAAACTAAAAGACTTACTGAACGTAGGAATTATGGTCTCAGAATACTCGGTATTAACTTACTAGGTATTAACTTGAAGCCTATTATGTCAGTAATTCAGTCAATAACATGGGGACATAGTAATGTAATTGTTCTTTATGCATAAATAACATACAGTAAAACCTCACGTAAGTAGTATAGTATGTATCGGAACGGGACTATAGTTAACTACTGTTTATTACTCAATCGACATGCAGCCAATCAGAGGCCTCCATTTGGTCACGTGACCCCCTCATTTGCATAATTACGTAATAGGCCACGCCCCCTCATTTGCATAATTACGTAATAGGCCACGCCCCCTTGATCACCAGCCAATCAGAGGCTTCCATTTGGTCACGTGACCCCCTCATTTGCATAATAGGCCACGCCCCCTTGATCACGTGACCCTTTCATTTGCATAATAAGCCACGCCCTCTTGATCACCAGCCAATCAGAGGTCGCCATTTGGTCACGCGACCCCCTCATTTGCATAATAGACCGCGCCCCCTTGATCACGTGACCCCTTCATTGACATGATAGACCACAACAACATCACGTGACTATCTTTGTTTGTAAACAACACCACGTGGCTCTCTTTGTTTGTAAACAACACCACGTGGCTCTCTTGTTTGTAAATAAGACCTACTAAGTTTAGGCATAGGTAACAGCAGTGTTTGTAAATAACGCCTACTATGTTTTCAGTCATAGGTGTCTAGAGCAGCAGCAGCAGCAGCATCTTCAGCAGCAGCAGCAGCAGCAGCCGCGTCATAAGTGTCTAGAGCAGTAGCCACGTCATAGATGACTAGTGCAGCAGCAGCAGCAGCATCTTCAGCAGCAGCAGCAGCAGCAGCAGCATCATAGGTGTCTAGAGCAGGAGTAGCAGGAGTGTCATAGGTGTCTAGAGCAGTGGCAGCAGCAGCAGCAGCAGCATCATAGGTGTCTAGAGCAGGAGTAGCAAGAGCGTCATAGGTGTCTAGAGCAGTGGCAGCAGCAGCAGCAGCAGCATCATAGGTGTCTAGAGCAGGAGTAGCAGGAGCGTCATAGGTGTCTAGAGCAGTGGCAGCAGCAGTAGCAGCAGCGGCAGCAGCAGTAGCAGCAGCAGCATCAACAGTATCTTCAGCAAAAGCAGCAGCAGCCGCGTCATAGGTGTCTAGAGCAGCGGCAGCAGCATCTTCAGCAGCAGCAGTAGCAGCAGCGGCAGCAGTATCTTCAGCAGCAGCAGCGTCATAGGTGTCTAGAGCAGCAGCGTCATAGGTGTCTAGAGCATCAGCCGCAGCAGCAGCAGCATCTTCAGCAGCAGCAGCAGCGGCAGCAGCAGCCTCATCAGCAGCAGTAGCAGCAGCAGCAGCAACATCTTGAGCATCAACAGCATCTTCAGCAAAAGCAAAAGCCCGTAACTTAGCATCATGGGCATCAGTCATAGCCGTAACAGCGACACTGCGACTAGCATAAGCAAAACAGGCTATTTTTTTAGCAGCTGTACAGGCATTAATAGCATTAGCCCTAGCAGCAGCCGCAACAGCGACACTTTTAGCAGACGTTGCAGCATCAGTAGCAGCAGCATCGGTAGCAAGAGCGGAAACAGTAGCAAAAAGATTAGCAGCACGAGCAGCAGCGGCGAGAGTAACAGCAACGTTGTTAGCAGCATTGGCAACTTCGTATGCTGCATGTGTAGCACGAACAGCGATACGAGCTTCACGTTTTGCACGAGCAGCAGCATTAGCTGCAGAAGTAGCCCTCACACTTTCCAGCCACCCGTACGAATCTTGATAAAAACCAACTTCCACCTTACGAGCTTCACGTTTTGCACGAGCAGCAGCATTAGCTGCAGAAGTAGCCCTCACACTTTCCAGCCACCCGTACGAATCTTGATAAAAACCAACCTCCACCTTGCTACTTGTTGACTCATCAGTAAACATGGACGTCTCCTCATGTGGTGTTGTCGCGGCTCTGTAGTAGTGTTGGGATTGCTCACATTCGGTAGAACGTAGAGTGATTCCTGATGACGCCATGCTGAAGGTGGTTGAAGAAGTGTGTGGGACTCATGTTTCACTCTCGCTTATGTACTAGGCTCCGAGATAAGCTTCTTAACTCAGGAGGAAAACTCTCACTAGGAAGGCGACCGGCTGTCTACCTGTGTAGGCGCGGGTTCGTTACATCTTTAATCCTGTTCGACCCTCCGAGGAAATACATGAAAAAAACAAAAGACTCGAATCCGCAGACAGTAGGAAGCTATAAGGAGCTTAACTCGTGTTTGATTTAAGCTGTCTACCACACGCACGCGCTTGTAGTCACAGCTAGAGTGGCAGACTTCTGTCCGCCCGCTGGCGCATGACAATCGACTTTAGACACCCCCTGTAGTTTGTTTTTTTGCATACACAGTTGACTAGCATCTTAAGCTCTTACTCAGCTATAAGCCCATATACATGTAACGCGCATTACTCTTCTTTATGGTAATTATCAGATCGATTTAAGGGTGGAAAGGGCTTAGGTGATGTAGATCCCTCTCTAGCTGAAAACAGGCTTAGACTATAGCATGTAGGCAGCTGGCCGCGTTAAACATCCCTGTAGTTTTTTGTATACACTCTCGATCCCCTCTCTAGGTGAAAACAAAAGCTTAGAAGATGAGGTGATCCGGCCACTGGCTGGCGCGTCACACCTGGCGTTAATCACCCCCTGTAGGCTTTGTATACGCTCTCTAGGTGAAAAACAAAAAAGCTCCCTCCACGGGCTGGCGCGTCACACCTGTCGTTAAAACGCCCCCTGGAGTCTTAGTATACACAGGTGCCCCGCCTTATCTATTCACCAGCTATAAGCCCATATACGTGTACATGCGATTTTTGATACCCTCTCTGGAATAGGGTGGGGCTCAAGGTGAAAACAAGATTAGTCCATTCGCTCTCTCAGCTATATAAAGAGCCTCAATTGTTCTTGCAACAGCACTTCACCACCGGTACACTATCAGTCACGAGGCAGATGTTTGCGGCATGGGTCATACAGGTTACCTACTAATAGCGGTTTGGGTGAGTAGATCACTTTTTTTCCCCTAAAAAACAACAAAAAAAAACCCACTTATGACTCAGGTATGTATATGTAGCACTGTTAGTGTAAGTACACAGTAGAATCTACTGTACTATAGACTCGGCCCTCTGAAGACGGCGGAGCGCGTTAATGCGCGGGTCTGTGGCGGCGTCACTTGTTTTTTATTCTAACTAAAAAGTCAGAAGTCGATCTACGACCTATCAAAGACAAATTTGTGATAAGTTCAAACTAAATAAGAGACAGTTTGAGCGTCTCTTAGTCGCTGTCAAAGATGCGAATAACGAACGCGCTGAGGGCGGGGTTCAGGTCACGTATAGTTCCTTGCTCTTTCGTCAGATGGCGCCACAATAGGGGATTTGTACATTCCTACGATGCTCGCGAACATTTCAACGCATAATGAGCTATATAGGCAACAAAGTGTGCTTCTGAATATATTAAAATATAAAAACAATTCAATATTGTGTATTTCTGATAGAAATGAGGCAGTTTCTTTGAATACCAACTAAACTATAGCGAGATGAAAAATACCACACCATATCTAAGGCTTTATAAAAGATACATAGGCAGAAACTCTCGCCGAGTCGGTAATCTGAAAAACGAACCAACTCGTTGTGCCACAAGGGCCCCCACCCAACGGGGGCCTTTTGAGCTCAGTCATGTTGTTTCTCAACACTAGGTGTAATTAATTACGCCCATGTTGAGTAGCATCTACTAACCAACTGACAGTGTCAGTTGGTTGGCCCCTCTTTAGGGGCCACACAACAAATAAAGAATAGAGACCTAAGGGAACGTTCACAAACGTCCACCCTTCCTACGGGGTGGGTGGGTCTTTGGGTTTAGTGACGAAACAGCGACATGTCAGCTCTCTTTTTTTTTTTCCAAGTCTACATATTATTTATGATTAAAAAATTAAAAAAAAAAACCACGATAATAAAGTGCGCTGATCGAAAACTGAATAGAAAAATAACCAAAAATAGGTTGGTAGCTGATCGGTCGTTGTCACACGGTGCAGAAAATTTACTGCATATCGGACCAGGGGATAGTCTGGCAGCGACCCGCCACCCCGTTCACAAGCTGTGTACAGCACCCCGTTTCTCTTTGTCCATATTGGCTAAAAAAAACAGGACATTGTTGACTTGGCTATTTTACCCGTCTGGGTCTTATTATTTAAACACCTCGTGTTGACCCTGTGGGGCAGCGGGTACATGGAATAAACGTGTCCAAGTGCACGCTATCTAACACATAACCGAAGGTTACTGAGTTATGTAATAATAGTTATGTAATAATAACTGACCTATGAGGTCGCCAGTCAGTTTGCCGTGATTATTTTGACACACTCTCAGTTACTCGTAGCACATCTAATACATAATTAGACTCAGCCTCATATAAGACAGTCTCGGCCACGCAGGCTGCATATCGGACCAGGGAGATAGTCTGGCAGTGACCCACCAGCCCGTCCACAACCTGTGTACAGCACCCCGTGTCTCTTTGTCCATATTGGCTAAAAAAAAACAAAAAAAAACAGGTCATTGTTGACTTTGACTATTTTACCCGTCTGGGTCTTATTATTTAAATCACCTCGTCTTGACCCTGTGGGGCAGTGGGTATATGGAATAACCGTGTCCAAGTGTACTCTATCTAACACATAACCAAAGGTTACTGAGTTATGTAATAATAACCACCCTATGATCCTATGAAGGCGCCAGTCAGTTTGCCGTGATTATTTTGACATACTCTCAGTTACTCGTAGGGTATCTAATACATAGTTAGACTCAGCATCATATAAGACAGGCTCGGCCACGCCGGCTGCATATCGGACCAGGGAGATAGTCTGGCAGTGACCCACCAGCCCGTCCACAACCTGTGTACAGCACCCCGTGTCTCTTTGTCCATATTGGCTAAAAAAAAACAAAAAAAAACAAAAAAAAAACAGGTCATTGTTGACTTTGGCTATTTTACCCGTCTGGGTCTTATTATTTAAATCACCTCGTCTTGACCCTGTGGGGCAGTGGGTATATGGAATAACCGTGTCCAAGTGTACTCTATCTAACACATAACCAAAGGTTACTGAGTTATGTAATAATAACCACCCTATGATCCTATGAAGACGCCAGTCAGTTTGCCGTGATTATTTTGACATACTCTCAGTTACTCGTAGGGTATCTAATACATAGTTAGACTCAGCATCATATAAGACAGGCTCAGCCACGCCAGCCGCATATCGTACCAGAGGGATAGTCTGGCAGCAACTCGCCATCCCGTCTACAATCTGTGTACAGCAGTCTGGACCAGACCACCAACTCTGGGTATAGCATTCTGGATGCCTGTAGCAAGACTGGATCTAACCCTTTAATAGTCGCATAGCGCTTTAATGTGCAGTGCCCGTTGTCGTCATAAGTCATGAATGCGGCACTCAGAGTTCCTCACCAGGGCTGCATGCATGCATACACTGGCATATCGACAAAGGGCGTAGCGCATTAAAGCACTATTGCCACCTTTAGCATTAAAGCGCTGAGGGTTTTATTTTTTTGATAGTGTAGAAACCAATATCTGTCTAATTAAACCCCTTATCAGTGCTGTTTTTTTTTTGTTTTTTTTCACATACAAAAAGAATTAGGTAATGGCGCTGCAGTACTCTGAAAAGCGGTGGCGGTGAATTTCCATTTAGATCTTGAAAAGGGGGGCGGTCAGATGTCGTCAAGGCTCTGATAAGTAGGGCAGTTAAAATCATATGATTACATTGAGCTAATTTTCTTGCTGAAAGGAATGAATAATTGTATTTGTATAAAATTTACACACACACACACACACACACACACACACACACACACACACACACACACACACACACACAGGACACCTGATGATCTCCACACGATGACCTGATTGCTCTTCCTAAAAAAAAAATGCCCAACTCGATCTACCTACTCAACAGGGTTTCAGTGTATAGCGTATTAGGGTTTTTCTGATGCGTATATTATATTGAGATTGATTTTCAACTTTTGTGATCAGTGGTTGGTCCTTAAAAGGACCGTTTGGTAGAGAGAGGGTCGCAGGGACCTTGCTGCTGAAGCGGAGGGCGTGGTCATAACGCGTGGCAGTCCTTCAGCAGCTCCTCCAGCACGGCGGGCGGTAAGCCTTCCTCCATGCAGACTTGCTGCTTGACCTGCTCCACGCACCGGCGGATGAGTTGATCAGCGACGTTCTCGATCAGCTCATCCACCACACCCTCTGCTTCAGCAGCAGTCCGCTGTCTCTCCTCTCTCTGTAGCGAGGCTACGAACTGCTTCTCCACGGCCGCATCGATCATAGATCGAGAAACGGCCACGAAGTTCTGTCTCTCCGCCTCCTCTCTCTGTTGCACGGCTACGAATTCCTTCTCCACGGCCGCATCGATCATAGATCGAGAAACGGCCACGAAGTTCACTCCCTGAGCCATTTTGTCGAACTGACTTCCTAGCCGCCTGAGAGATGCTGACGTCACACTATTTTCGACGACGCTATGACGCGCACGAGGTAGACAGACGACGTCGTTTCACTTCCTTATTTGGAGTTTGGGATCTTTTGACACCGAAGTCATACCGTACGGTCGCGATAAAGCAACTAGTGTTGAAAAGCGTGCCGGTCTTTTATAAGCGCCGGAGTATAAGAGCCTCCAAATGTTTTTTCTCAAGCACTAAAATCGCGACTTTGAATAAGCGCCAGCGCCTGGCTTGTATATAGCTCCTGAGTAAGAACTTCACCGAACTGAAAAGCCCTCCCTCAGAGCTCTTAATCGCGACAGTACGGTACAAATCTGATGTCAACCCGCGCCAAAAACAAAAAGGGTGTTCCGGTCACACGTACCTACGACGAGCGACCTTCAGCTATCACCACGTGAAGAGTGGGAAATAAATTTTGTACGGCAAGAAAACTGAAAACTGATAACGATTCCATTAGATAAGTATTTGGTTCCAATCTATGGCGAGATATTTCCACCAAAGCGATTGATTTATATGTCTGTAAGGTTCAGCTCTCCAACACTCTCCAATGTCCGCCGGTGCACGACGGTCGCCGCCCATCATTAGTCACAACTAAACTTCTGCTGGAGAGTGAAAGTTACGTTGAGTCTTGAGGTGCGCAGAGATACTATCTGCCGCAGCCTGATTTTAGTTCCACGCTATTTAGATAAACGCCCCATTTAAAATCTCTCTCTCGATCCTAGTAAAGGAAAAAAAAAGGCTAGAGTTTATCATGGACGCGTCTCAGTTTTAGTCAAGCCGTAAAGTGAAGAACCAGAGCTTGTACATATTCCCACGTGAGGGGTGACCCCGCGGGGCGTTCAGTTAGTACTGAGTCTATACTCAAGGTCAAGTTCCACTCTCTAAACAGAGCTTTAGCGACTCCGTCATATAGACTAGACCGCGCGCGCGATTTTTTTTTTTGCTGAAGCAGCTAATCGATGGAAGAGTAGAGAACAGGTGCTCGACCAAAAATCTGCTTCAGAGGCTTGTTATCAGGTATTAACAGTTAAATCAAAATATTTCAAAACATCCAGAAAAGCAGAATAACATGTCCTACGGGCTACAGCCGGGCACTGACGAGCAGACGGCGCTGACGTCATTTCAATCAGGTCACAGGGCTCTTTAGACACCTTTTCTGTAAGACCCGTCTCATACCTTAGTATATAATACCGTAAACACCGGTGATTAGTATATGATCACATTGGCAGTCGCGGATCCACGAAGAGGCTGAATAAGCCTCGAGCGGACCCGCCACTTGCAATGTGACATAATCTTACCATGCGCTTTGTTTTGTTTTTGTTTCTATTTACAACAGCAAACATTTCAAACAACCTATTGTTTTTTTTTAAAATGATGAAAAATCAGCCCAAAAAAAAAAAGTAAACATTTTAGAGCTAAATTTGTGGAGGATAGCCGGACATGCTGATGTCACTAGACCCCTAAATTCGATATGGTGACATGGGCATTTTCTTAAAATTCGATACGACGACACGGGCACGGACATCTAAGTGACATGGGACATGTGGCATTTCTTGAGTCCCACATGTGCCATGGACCATAGTGACATGAGGAAAAAAAAAATGTTCAAAGAGTGCATCAGAAAAGTGCCATTTCAAGCCTAAACATTTCGCCAAATTTTTTTTTCTCTTGGATGGTACTCGGCTTTGCAGTGTCTGGGTCCTTAAAAATGTACCAGAATGCTCAAATTCGGGTTCTAAATATTTTCAAAAAACGTTTTCTCCCTTAGTGACGTGTGACATGGGCATTTCTTAAATTCGACATACGGCTGCATGGGGAGGACCCACCCGTCAAGGGCCCCATGATGACTCATACCCGCCGCGTTCAAACTAGCGTGGTGGTTATAGGTAGACCTTCTTTCAGTATCCACGTGACCAGATCCATCGCCGTCTCTTGAGCAACAGTAACCGAGGTAACTAGGGTTATTGTTATCCGGGCCGTAAGACGACAGTCTAAGACGGTGTGTAGTCGCGTTTTGCTCTCCCTAATACTCTAATTCAAGTCGAGTTACCGCTAACCCCTACAAAAAGAGGGTCATTTGTGTAATTCAAAAGTCGTTCCTTTGTTAGCAATGAGGGGGTCGTTCTATTCATTGATTTTTTTTTTTTTTTTTTTTTTTTTTTTTTTGTTTACAACAACAAGTCAAAGTACAGTCAATCAACCGAGATCCTTTCTACTCCGTGGGGGTGTAGAAGGATCTCCCCCCTGAGGTTACAAAGTCACCTCTTTATTTAAAGAGTTACGGGCCGCAAAGTCGCTTTCGCTTTCGCTTACAAGTCACAAAGTCGCATGAAATATTCAAGTCAAAAAGTCAAATTCATCAACTATCAGCACAGTCGTTTGAAAGGCATCAAGTCACCGAAAAACTCCTCTACAGTCACCTCCGACTCGCCTCCTCCCTACCCCCCTAAAGGGGGGTAGAGAGGAAGCGATTCCCTAGAGATCAGATAATTTTTTTTTTTTTCTCCCGAGCAGACCCCAAAAGCCCCCCCCTCCCCCCCAAGTGCCCGCCCACCCCATAAATAGTGCCCCCCTCCCCCCCTCCCCTCCCCATGCATCTTAAAGTGCCCCCCTCCCCCCCTCCCCTCCCCTCGCCCCTTATAGAAGCCTCCCATTAGCTAGTCCAAGTCATGTGACCAAAAGGGAAGCGTAGTCTGTCTATTGTCTATATTATGCAAATGAGGGAGGGGGTCAGGTCACGTGACCAAGGGGGTGTGGCCTATTTTCTAAATAAAGAGCGCTTCCAGTCACGTGACCAAGAGGGTGTAGTCCTATTATGCAAATGAGGGGGTCACGTGATCCATGATTATGCAAATGAGGGAGTCACCTGACCAAATGGAAGCCACTGATTGGCTGGTGATCAAAGGGGCGTAGTCTACTATGCAAATGAGGGGGTCACGTGATCAAGGGGGCGTGGTCTATTATGCAAATGAGGGGGTCACGTGGGGGTCACGTGACCAAATGGCGGCCCTGATTGGCTGGTGATCAAGGGGGCGTGGCCTATTACGTAATTATGCAAATGAGGGGGCGTGGCCTATTACGTAATTATGCAAATGAGGGGGTCACGTGACCAAATGGAGGCCTCTGATTGGCTGCATGTCGATTGAGTAATAAACAGTACTTAACTATAGTCCCGTTCCGATACATACTATACTACTCACGTAAAATCCGCAGCTAGTATGCGAGTCAGATCGCCAGTGCATCTTATACGGGCAGCCCAGGGTCAGGGTGCAGTTTTCGCTATTATGGTACAGTGCTAAAGTCACCATTATCAGAATGCTGCTGCAGCTTATAGGATCAACCCAATGTCTAGGGGCAGCTTGTATATGAGTTAGGTTTATACATGAGGTTTTACGGTAGCTTTTCATGTTAGAAGATACAAATCTATCGATTTGTCTGTCACGTGACAAATGTACCGTAATGAATATTAGAGATTCATTGTTAAACCAATGTGACCCAAGGAGATACACTGCAACAACGACTCACACACTCAAAAGATAAAATTGTCTGCATACTATTCTATGTGACAAGGTAGCGGGAGTTCTAATTATAGTTGTCAGATAAAGCTCCTACTTGGCATGTGCCAGCCTGAAGCCTGACGTATGGCAGCCCTAGACACGTCAACCAGGGCCTGATTCAGGATTCCCCCTGTAGATGATATTAGTAAAGCATGCATTACATATAAAGCGAGGGATTGAATTGCATAATTTCTGTGTTGATCTTAATCATAATTAT
The DNA here is from genome assembly GCA_947462335.1 of Harmothoe impar. NCBI lineage: Eukaryota > Metazoa > Annelida > Polychaeta > Phyllodocida > Polynoidae > Harmothoe > Harmothoe impar. The sequence goes on along the minus strand of OX381720.1, from coordinate 52,329,695 downwards.
GGAAATACACATTCATGCTTAGGAGAATCTTGAGAATTATCTATTGGGGATGCTAGAAAAGATAACTGTGTGCAAGTATGTATTTTTGCATTGGTTGCTATGCAAACCACTGGTTGCTATGGAAACCACCAGTTGCTTGACAGCCACTTGTTCCAATGGATGCGTTCTGTTTCCCCTATGTCACTCATTGTATGATATAATTTGGTGTATGTAGGTACATTCAACCGTACTTGGCTTTTGATGAAATACTATGGAAAAAGCTATCTACGAGCATGCTTTTTAGATTGCTACTGTGCAAATCAACTGTTGCTAGGCAACCACTGGTTCTAGGATAAAACTATTTACTCCATGGTAACTCTTGGAGTAGATTTACTAGGGGTAGGTGTCATCAGAATTGTTCTAGACTCCTTATTTTAACATTGCGAAGCAGAATTCTAATTGATTGGCTTGGATTTTGACCATTTACAGCTTCTGCACACAATCCTGTCAAATAGCAACAGGAATATTCTTAATGAACATTTTTTCAAGGGTAGATTTAACTCCTTTGTAAAAGCTCTAGGATGATAAAATGCACCTTTACACTGAGTGGAGAGCAAAATAAAAAGAAGCACTCTTGGCTCAATGGAGCATCCATGTTGCTGATACAGTAGATCTACTTGTAGTCATCACACAATGCTGTTCTATGGCTCAAATTAATCAGAAGGGTTTATTCAATTGATATCATATGCGATTGGGTGGGAAAATGAGGGATAAGGGGTTGTTTTATCTATTTTTGTAGTGTCCACTGACAAATTTTCTCAGTGAAAACTTCCAATTTGCGAGTTCAAACTCCAATGTTCCCGAGCCTTTTGCACAGCCAATTCTCAATTTTCATGTACATAACAACCATCAATGAATAGGAAATTATGTTTTCCTTCAGATGAGTCCCTTACCTTAGATATCCTGTGATGGGAAGGTGCTTTAAGAGTTCAAAATCTGAACATACCTCAAATATTTGTGATGTAAAAACAGACCCAAAAGTGGTATGAACCAGCACATGGATAGCGAGCCAAAACCGATAGTACATCCCAAGATATTCAATGTTAACATCTTGAATCTTGTTCCAGGGACCCTAAGGAAGAAAAAAAATGCTATGAGGGTGAGTAATGGGGGTGTGCACGAGGGGTGCCAGTAGCTCATGGACCACTGCACATTTCATCGGAATTCTTGAGTGAGTCTTAATCAAAGTCTTAATCATAAAAGTCTTAATTATAGGTACCCACCAAATGTAGATGGCATCATGTATTGATATCATGGGGGGGTCTGCCCCCCAACCACCATTTTTCTTTTCTTTTCTTCTTCTTTATTAATGGTGAGTACTACTATGACTTTAAGACTAAGACTTATTAGGACTTAATACTTTAAGACTAAGACTTATTTAGACTTGATTAAGACCAAAAAGTGGGTCAGGGGTGCTGGAATAAACCAGGAGGGAGGGGGTCATGCAACCGTGCTCCCTGATTGGCTCAGGTGAGCTGTGCAGCCAGCCTGGGGGCCCTTGATGGGGGGGTCCCCATGTCGCATGTCGATTTTAAGAAATGGCCATGTCGCATGTCTATGTCGCTTAAAAATGCTCATGTCCCATGTCGATTTTAAGAACTGTCCATGTCCCATGTCACTATCTTTTTAAGCCTCATGTCGCATGTCACTAGGCCTCATGTCGCATGTCGAATTTAAGAAATGCCCATGTCGCCATGTCGAATTTAGGGGTCTAGGGCCATAGCCTGGCGGATGTGTTAGCACTGCTACCATAAAAGCCACGGCTACTGCATTAGCACAGTACCATAGAGGCTTACGTATAAACCTGACTTGTTATCATCCTCACATCCAAATATGAAAAATCCTTACAGAGGGTCTGAAAACTTTGAATTTGATACTTTATTATACTTACAAGGCCGATCCTATAATATGCTGCACTGGCAATCTGACTCACAAAACAGTTCTCATATCCTACACCAGGTGGCAGGCTGGTGTGGCTGTGTCCTACTGACCTAGATAAGATTGCACCACCCCATGATGTCAGGTACATATACACACTGCAGTCTCCAGTCTGGCATGGTGAGCCACAGTCTAGGGGACACCAAACGTCGCCACGTTACGCCTGGTTTAATCCTGAACCATACCCCTTTGTGTTTGTCTATCGTCCCTACGGACAGAACCGACACTCACCATGTATTTTGTTGTTGGGCAGGCGTAAGTGCTGAAAGTGTATTTTATTTCGCACTGTACCTATTTTCATGAATTTGACAGATTTCAAAATCTGCAAAAATATGTACCGTTGGAACTTTTATCCAGTGTAGTCATACTACTACTGTTTTTCAAAATTTCAAAAATGTCATCTTTTAGTGACATCTGTCCTTAAAGGTCAAAAGCCACTTAATGCCATCAATGACCCTATACTACTAACGTAGTGATGTACACGGTCTTTGATGCCATTATGACCTTTCTTTCACATTTACATGCCATTTACCGAATTTGAAGCCGCTTAAAAAGTGACTTTAAGCAATTAAAATCTGCTTAATAGCCAAACTGCATGTAGTGATTTTGCTGCCCCTTTAACGTTTTGCTCAAACGATAAACACTCTGTGTAGGGTCGATTTCTTTGGCAGAGGCGTCACTCACTGAGCAGATGCTACGGTGAAAAAAGGTTTGTTTCACACTGAAAAAACAAACTTGTCTCCAGACTCGACAAAGTGACTATCATAAAATAAACAAGTCAAAAGTTGTCTAACCTATCAGGTTACCATCCCACTAATAGAATCTGGAGCTGGCAAATGTTGGGGTTTGGCCTGGCACATGCCAAGTGAGTCTTTTATCTCCGGCTAGAAGACCCGCTTCCTTGTCACTTAGACAGGTTTTGACTCATTTATTTTATCACCGTCACTTTGAAGAGTCTGGAGACAAGTTTACTTTTTGAGTGCAGGTAAGATGGGTATAAAGTCCAGGGTCAGTTGGTCAGAATGAACGTACTACCCAACCTTTCTCCATATCCAAAAATTGACCAAAAAAAGTATATAAATGTGAAAATGTTTTCCTAACACCACGCATAAAAGCATTCAGGATTTGAGAAATTATTTTTTGTTTTGCAAATTTCTAATGGTATCAAATTACACTTGTAAGGTTAGTAATGCAGTGGGTTATAAATAACTGAGGGTAAAAGTTCCATTGTCATATCCCTCGGTGCTCGGTGATCAGAAACAATTATTTGTTATTTGAATGGCCTTGATGTCGCTAGTCTCCAAGCTAAACATTATCAATTGCGCAGCTTTGTGCATATTTTCACATGTGTTTTCAGTGCACAATGGGCGGGGGGGGGGGGGGGCTCTGTCTTACATCCACGATCAAAAACGTTTGGATGACTTGACTGGGGCAAGAACCCTAGACCTTCTGCGTGAAAGTCTGAGGCCCTACCCCCTGCTCTATCGAGGATGGGTGAGGGGTGCCCCGGAACATATATAACTTACTACATTGAGACTTTGTGCCGGGTTTGTGACCCAATTATATGGCTCTCTCATTTCAAACACCAAAAGCATTTAGAGTATGCATTTGACTTAATTACTGTAAAATGCTATGGCATCCATAGATGTGGCTAATAAATTTATTGGGATCACTTTTTTGGTGAAACTTTCTCACCTTCAACCAGCTATTAGATTTATGATCTAATTACAGATCACACCAAACTCAATGTCGGGTATCTCAGAAATTAGCTCGGGAACCTCTTGTTTTCTTCACATTAGTTGAGACAACCGTTTTTTTGGGCCTCATGGTAAAAATATTGACGAATTCAATCTATTTTAAACATGTTTTCCTCATATTATTTGAGAGTACTTTTATTTTGGGCCTCGTCGTGAAAATATTGACGAATTTAATCACTTTATTACATGATCCTGCTACCTATATTGCTACAGCTTAGCCCTTTAAGGATGAATGTCGCTAAAATATGACATTTCTCGTCATGTTGCACCAATGCAGCCCCGGGAAGTAACTCGCCGGTGCTGCATTAGTGCATCATGCCGACCCTATGGGAGTGTTTCAACCCCATAGAGTCGGCCTCATGCTTGAACGCAGCCTTGGGGACTTACTCACCAGAACTGCATTTATGCATCATGATGACCAAGGGCATGATGCACTAAAGCCTTATGCCGTGCTTAATCCTTTAATGACGGCATGATACCTTCATGCATCATAATCTTGGTCGTCATGATGCATGCAGCAACGGCGAGTAACTCACTGGCGATGCATTGAAGCATCATCCCAACCTTATTTGGTTGAAACACTCCTGAAGGGTCGTCATCGTGCACCAATGCCGCCCCGGCGAGTCGCGGGGGCTCCTTCGGTGCACGATGATGACAAATGTCATCTTTCAGTGACTTTTGTCCTTAAAGGGTTAAACAACCAACAGCTAAAGATGGTGAGTGTCGGTTCTGTCCGGGGGGACCGGCCTGGGTGTAAGGCAGACCATTGGCAGACACTTAGGGTATGGTCCATCATGTCTGAACCAGGGGCTATTTTAATGACGCTCTGGGTGCCCCCCGGCCTATGGCTCACCATGCCAGGCTGCAGTAGGAACTGTGTATATATACACGGCCGCAAGGAGTGGTGCAATCCTATCTAGGTCAGTAGGACGCAGCCACACTAGCCTGCCACCTGGTGTAGGATATGAGAACTGGTTTGTGCTAGTGGAGTTATAGTATATATGGCAGCACTGTGTGCCTGCTAGGTAGCTAGGTACATGTAATTTATTTCATAGTGAATACAGCACTCCCATTGACTTAACCAAGGAAGGCCGTATCTAACACCCCCCATGAAATAACCCTTGCTCACATTCAACAACCTCTTAAATCATCAAGATTTTTGATTTTACCACTGTAAATTAGCTTTTTCAGAGCAAATAAGTGGAATTTGACGAATATCATTAATAATGACATAACATAAACACAAAGGAACACTCGTAGAGGTCCTCACTGAGGGTTATTTCATTCAGCTTAGCCTCGTGAAATAACCCTCAGTGAGGACCTCTACTCGTGCACCTTTGTCTATATATCTGAGGGTTTTCCATTTTTTCCATTTTTTTCTATCAGAGCAAGGCCAAAAAAAAAAGGTGTGTTTCAGGTTACTGTACTGTATAAGTACAGTAAAGCGGTGTTTTATAAACTACTTAATAGCGGAGAAAATCGTATGTGAAGAAAAAACATACAGGCCAGAATTAGGCAGGTAGGTTTAATTCATGATTAGTGCCCACGGCGGTGAATACATAGGTGTATATGTACATGTACATAACAGATATAAGTTCATGTGGAAACGGGCCTTTAGACAGCAAGAGATGAGGAATTGCGTCTCCAGAAAACATGTCCCCCTGTGTAATCCATTAGGAGGGGGGTATAGTCTGTTGTTTGTTTGGTTAAGGATGAGAGCTTGTGCAGTGAACGGGAAAAAGCAACAATAGGGCTTTGTGAGGAATAACATTATTGTTCCAAATTGCAAAAATATAGTCCGTTAAATATATGGGTGTTTTGAAAGTCCGGGCAGAATAAATCACTGTAGAACATCTGGTGGCCGTCCATGAAGGGAAAAAGAGGACGTTCAGTCGTCACTTTCTGGAAGAAATAAAGAAAAGAAAGAAGGGTAATAAAACAGTAGTTTTATTTCTTAAGGTATTACGTAGTGGGAAAGATGAAATGGCAACATGATATAATCCCTATTGGTTGAACAGAGGAGTTAGTTGGGAGAGAGCCTACCTGCCATGCAGAGATAGAGTGAGGAACAGTCAGCAGTTGTTGGAAGGGTTGGGGATTGATGCCCCATGCTGAGGACAGGGCTGATATATCCAGGCAGATTCTTGCAACAGCGACCAAGCACTACTGTCTAAAACACCTGTTAGTGTCACTGCAAGCATTGTCTCACCTTGGGCCTTCTACTGAAGAAGGGAGTCCGGAAGGGGCTGAGCCCTGAAGGATTCCTCATAGAGGTACACTATGGTGATAGGGGAAGAACTTACCTCCCTATAACTGTAAGTAGAAACCTTTGTATACTCCATGGAGGCACAGCCTGGTTACTGTGGAGAATCACTTTGAAGGTCAAAAGGGGGTAGACTTTACCCAAACACCATTTAAACATTGCCAATCATTTAGATCTATTGTAAGCATTCGGGTCACACCTTTAAATGACTTTGGAGTTGCCATTACCTTCCACCACTGATAATCCTGTTGTTTGTCTTTTCAATGAAATTGTATAATATTATGAATTGAGTGAAATATAGTAATCAAATTCGATATAGAAATGAGCGGAAACTCGAGGTAGGTTGGAAGACCTTAATCTGAGCAGGTTTAATGTATTAAGTACTCATGTTTTACTGTGCCGAATCTTTAACGTCTGAAGACACCATCATGGAATGTACAAATGTATGTTAGAGTCTTGCCAAATTGGAATAACCAAGTTGAGGAAAGTGAGCCTCTTGAGACGTCTCCGGGAAAAGGTTGAGACTGATTAAAACGACGATTTATATTTAAAGAACTGGGGTGTCATCTTGACTCAGGGCCGCCGCCCTGAGTATTCGAATACGACGTTTTGAAATAATGAAACCCTTTGGTGGTATGGAGCGTTAATGCGTGGTTTACCCTGTGCTTGTGCTCTGATCAGTAATTCGCCCGATTGAATAGATCTGAGGAGTAGATAAAATAAATACGTCTACCCAGGTGGTGTAATTGAACTGAGTAAGATCTGGAATGTTGATCAGGAATGGAGCCCGAGTAGCTCATTTGTTGTCAAGTAATAAAATCGTTTACCTGTATTTGATTCTCACGTGTCTGTTTGAATAGAATTGTACGGTCTATTCCGACTATAAGCGAGTGCAATAATTTAAACATATAGTCTTCACTGGGTTATCCAGTGGACCAACCGAGGACAATAGCATCTAAAGTAGTTTCCCTTAATTACTTAATTATGACCGAAAAGTAAACAGCTACCGTACATTACTAAGGTTGGGATATCACACAAAACCAAGACACAATCGTATAAAGTATAGTTGACTTTTTATTAGCTGAGAAATACAAGGTGTTGGAAAGTTGCTTAGTAAGCATGTAGGATGAATCAACGTTTCAACCAAATTAATTGGTCTTCTTCAGGATGTATTGGTTGCTATTTCGATTTAGCTTAAGTACCTTAAGGGATCATACTTTTACATGTGGTTTCCTGTCGGTTGCTAAGTAACATTTGGGACAGTGCATTATGGGATGTCCATTGTTTATCACCTGGTGGCCAGTAGGGGAACTATTCTTACATTTTTCAAAATTTGGTATGGGCTATTTATACACTAGATAGGGCTATTTGATTTACTTAAATTCTTTTGATAGATTACATTGCACATGTTTGTTAATACCGGTAAGTGTACATAAAGTGATAATTATATGTAGGATGATGTCATTTGTTGATCATTTAAAAAAATTCACATGCAAGCATGAAATATTTACTTCTTCTTGGATAACAGGTTGTTGCGGTTTAAGTAATTATAAAAATCGCGGCCAGTCTGCTGGTCTATATTTTTAGTGAGCTGGTAAATTCCAAAATAGATGTCGGAGAGGGGTACCATCCTCTCAGATTCAGGGTGGTTGGCAGTGTCATTTCTGGTCTCCTTCTTCGGGATCGGAGTGGTATGTATACCGGTAGTGCTGCAGGCTGATGTACTGTTCTGGTTTTCTTTACAAGGTGAACTTCAGACTTTAATGTGTTGGAGGCCTTTTCCTTATAGTTCTCTTGTGAAGTAGATGGTGTTGGTTTCTTCTCAGGTTCTGGAGTAGATCTGGTTGAACTGGCTGGGGTTACCTGGGTTCTCTAATGTTTCAGGTTACCCGACCCTACCTAGCAAAACAGGGCCGACCCTAGAAATTTTTATCCAATTTTTGAAAAGATTAGGGCTATTTCAGAGTTGATTTGATGGTCCACGAGTCGACGCCAGTGTTGGTGAGTCAGCGCTGCAGTTTGCGAGTCAATTTTTAGGTACTTTTCAGGCCATGGAATCAATCTGTCTTTATAAAACAAGTTTGGGGCTATTTCAGAGTCAATATGATAGTATACGAATCAACGCCGTTGTCAACGAGTCAAAGCTGAAGTTTGCGAGTGAGTTTTGGGTACCTTTCAGGCCAAAGTAAAAAAAAAAATTAAAAAAAAAAAAAAAATCCGACCTACCCTATCTAGATTTTCAGACTATGTAACCTGAAACACACCTTTTTTTTGGCCCCATGTATGTTTGGTAAGCACTAGGTGCACATTTATGAAATTTTACAGCAATTTGACATATCTTTATCTGTGAAAATTATTTGCCTTTTAGAGGGTGGCTTAATTCAAAAATGCTATGGAATTGTCAATAGTGGAAAATATTTCAGTTATTGACAGTTCACCCTGTCAACAGTGGAAAACATTTCTGTTTTTGACAGCTCCTGATGCAAACTGTCAATAGTGGAAGATTTATGTCTTATTGACAGTTCCCAGTGACCTTGGAGACAAAAAAACATTTTTCTGTTATTTTTGTGTCAAAAATCAGTTTTCAATCAAAATCGGGTTTTCCTTCAAAATCGTTTTTTCAGTCAAAATCGGTTTTGCAGTCAAAATTGACTTTGGATTGAAGTTAAAGTAAGGAACTGTCAATAAGAAAGGAATTCTCCTGATTTTTACGTTTTATCGCTACCAATTAAATAGGCAGATACTTGGAATCTATTAACTTCTTATGAGGAGAGATTAACCCTTAAGCACGGCATGATACCTTAATGCATCATGCCCTTAGTCGGCATGATGCATGAATGCACCAGTGCTGCATTCAAGCATAATGCAGACCCTACAGGGATGATACACTCCCAAAGGGTCGGTATGATGCACTAATGTAGCACAGGCGAGGTACTCGCAAGGGTTGCATTTGTGCGTCATGACAACAATTCATATTTTAGTGACATCCGTCCCTAAAGTATTAACTGACACTAGACGCTCATAGTGTTTAATATACACTGATATTCCTAGGCTCCCTATACAACTAATCTCTCAGTCACTAGTGCCTAACCTAGTTAGTCATTTTTTGGCTCCCTATACGACCAACCTAGATTAGTTATTATTGTCAGGTTGGTCACTACTGACCAACCCACCTTGGTCTTTTTATTTCAAGGGGGAGCCACAGAGTGGTCATCACAGGTGGCACCAACTAGTGGTATACAAATACAACACACCAATGATGAACCTAGGTTAGCCACTACTGACTGACCCCTCGGTCATTTTTGAAAATAACTTGGCCATTGTGACTAACAATCATCTGACCAACCTAGGTTCTAAAGTCTGTCCTGACTAACCCTTTCAACCTATGGATTTTCAGTGTACATGAGTTGGGTTATCTTAACTTTCCCATCAGAACTATCATGAAATATATGAAGACAAGCAAATTAACACGGATATATATAATATTTTATTGAGCTCTTAGTATCATCATAATGCTCGATTGTAATACATATGCAGATACTCATATATTAGACTAGAATTCATCCTCCCAACATTAAGCATGTAACTAAACCTGGCTGTTAAGTGCCCACCTAACTCTATCATATAAAATGAAAGATACATTAAAAATGAGTGTAAACGCAAAAACATGGACTTCACCTGATATTAGAATGGCATGATGCTTGGAAGGCGTTTGTGCCGACCCTTCGTTAGTGAAATGTAACATTGCGGTGGCACGATACCTGAATGCAGCAATGGCGAGTTAGTCGCCAAGGCGCATTCATGTATCAGGATGGCAAAGGGGCTTGGACTTAAGCACTATGCCATCCTTAAAGAGTTGAAAGCCTGCTGAAGTACAGATGTCTATATCAATGGTCATGAAACAAAAGAATCTTTGAATATCTGGGTGACTGACATACTAAAACATTTCTACAGGTATGATAATTCAGGTTGAAATATACACTTTTCTTTATATACATATGCAAATAATGCACAATCTTCCACTATTTTCACATATATATCGCACTGTATTTGATATGTGATCAGTCAATGGCTATGATCAGGTTAATATCATATCTTCACAGCCAACATATAACTTACATTTGACATATTTATTTACAAAGTGAGTAATATCGCTACATGATGTAAATTTGTACAAAAAATACCATATAATATTTCATTTCCACACTCTAATGATAGGGTCAGTCAAGTGGTTTCTAAAATAGGATTCCAAGAGAACAATGCAAAGCCCAGCATGGACTCCGGATACTGTAATTTATTTTTCATTTAATCATGATGAAAATTAAAATTTTGCAAAGAACTCATGATGAAATTATCTAACCCTCTTTTCTGAAAACTTAATTCGGCACTTTTGTTTGAATTCAGACTACATGATTACTATCCTGAAATTGGTTAAATAGTAATGACATGATTTACATACTTTACCTTTTCATTACCACACAGTGCTTTAATGTAGTATTCCTCTTGTCGTCTTGATGCTTGAGTGCAGCTCTAATGAGTAAATTACTACTGTTAAACCTCTCGTATAAGCCGCATCTAGTCTTTTGGCCGATCCCATAAGCCGCACCAGGGGTCTGATTATGGGCACTTTGGTACTGTACCATAGCAGTAAAAACTCGCATATAAGCCGCACCCGACTCTGGGCTGATCCTATAAGCCGCATGGGTGATCGCGTACTATCTGTGGCTTGTTCTTGAGGTTTTACGGTACTTGAATACATGGTACCGACCCTTTAGGAGGACAAACATGGTGTTTTAAGGTTGAACTCATAGATCACGACAATAACAGACATGATGCATCAAAGTATCATATAGTCCTTAAAGGGTTTATTTAATATAACATTGTATATAACACTGGTTTATCACAAGCACAAAATGCACCACCAGCGGCAACTGTACATATCACAGACAGTATCCATGGAAACCATGGCAAAATGGGGAAAATATCACAGAAACAGTTTGGAAAAAGTATGCTCTTCTTCTATAATGTACAATGAAAAAAAAAATATTCCAAAAACTAAGTAGGAATGTTAAAAATGTGAATGCAGCATGTATGATACACTCTTAAGAGGTGAGACGTTGGTATGATACATCAATGCAGTACAGTTCTCCAAGTTACTCGCCAGCACTGCATTGGTGCATCATGATGACAAATTAACAAGATTCTTTGAGTTTTTTTATGGTCCTTAAAGGTCCATAACATGCTGCCCCTGCAACAACAATCAGCGGGGAACGCGGACCAGTAGTCTGGGCTTTGTAGCATACCGTAATGGCCCGTTTAAGCGCCCCTACGCTTATAGAGTTCCAGTCCCTGGTACCTCTTGCGCTTATGCAGGGATCTGCGCTCATTCGAGTCCATTTAAAGAGAAATTTTGCATTATGAGGGAATCCTAGACCTACATTTAAATGAGACCTGCACTCATTTGAGACCCCTGTGCTTAAAAGGGACATCACGGTAAGCTTTGATTTTAAAGGGACACTGATGGAAGCGTAGGGTGTTCAAAACCTTTGTGCCATTATTTCCAAGTTTTAGTCATATCCCACCTCGACAGGGCTGCATTCAAGCATCATGTCGACCCAACGAGATGAGACACTCCCGAAGGGTTAGCATGATGCACCACTGCAGAAGCAGCGAGTCACTTGCCGGGGCTGCACTTTGGATTGTTCAGAGACATACTGATAGAGTATGGTGTCCAAAACATTTGAGCCATCATTTCCTAGATTTAGTCATATCCCACCATGGTTTCCTGCTTACTCTGGGTCTCTATGAGTGACTGGTTCGCCATGGTACCCTCCTCCTCTTCCTCCTCCTCCTCCCCCTTCTCCTCCTCGTCTGGAGGTGCGTTACTGAACAGATGCGTGCGGCGCCCGATCGTCTTCCGGACGCCCTGCGCGGCAATCTGCATGGCCTGCCTGACTTGGTGCAGCCATGGCTTCTCACTGAAGGAGTTGGCTACAGACAGGCACTTTATGGCATAGTCTCGTGATTTGATACCTCGATACCGCTCGTAATGTACCAGAGTCTGACGCGTGATGTCCTCCGATGATGACTTCACAAATGGTCGTGGTGCATCTTGGGATACTATCGGGAGGGGCATGCCACCGTCAGCCGTTCGGGCTTTAGCAAGGAGGATATCAAACGTCTTCTTTTTCTTTTTCTTGACGACCGGTGCTTGTTTTTTGCTCTCGTCGACTGAGACTTGGGGTTTCACCATCGCCTGTTGGCCGGTTTGGAGGTATGATCCTCGACTGTTCGGGCGAGGTGCAGATTTACCATCGCCGAACTCTGTCTCGGGTTTGGCGTTGTTGGTGAGGTTGTGATGGGAGCTGCTGAGACCACCCTGGTTAATCTTAGCCATGTTCAGACGGATCGGCGGGAGCTTCACTCGGTCCTCGTCCCGCTTTTCCGTCCCTGATCCGCTAGAATCACTGTCACTGTCGCTATCTTCGCTCTCCTCTTTCATCTTGTCGGCCGCCACATTCTTAAAGGGAATACATTACATGATTAGGGCTAGAGAAACAATTGTCTTCCAATGAGACCACAATTCTAGGTCATTTAATTTTATTTCCTAAGATGCTGCTTATATTTGATCTAATTGTCACATTTATGCTCAAAGTGGTACATGTACCTTAGGAGTACACGCTTTCTCTGTAAATTGTACAATCACAAGATAATTATGATGAGCTATATCTAGCACGCAGCACCAAACCAAGTGGAGTAAGTTTGAGTTTATATTGAAAAGGCATGGAGCTTTGATGATTTTTCCATGTACAATTGATCTTTATAAAAGCACGGTCAGACAATATCAGGCAATGATTATAACTCAGTCCTCCATTATAGGTTTAAATAGATTGCAACCGACCCCTTTGAGCCATAGTAATGCTCAGACTTTTCGCTTAAAAATGGGGTAAATTCTGGTACCTCCCCTATCAAGAGGGGTCAAAATCTTTTGGGTCACCCCTTCTCAAGGATTCCGAATTTTTCCGGCCACCCAGGTAACAGAAGAAAACGTTATTATACGCCAAAATAACGTTTTAAAACTTCATGAAAGAACGTTATGCCACATTTAGAGCCTTAGAGAAACGTTATATAACTGACACCCCCTGTAAATAAGTGACCTCTCTATACGGCTTCCCTTCTCCCTACTTACTTTAAACATCTTATTCCACTTCTGCATCTGAGGCATCTTGGTGTTGTTCATCATGTTAACAGACTTGAAGTACTGCTCCGGGTTCTGGTCTGTCCCACTACTCTCCACCGGCTATAAGAAAATTGTAAGTATTTAATACCGTGTTTCACTGTTTGCATTTTGTTTTAATAGAAAAAAAAATCCAAATATATTTAAATTCAGAGATACTTGGATAACGGGCTCAACAGTCAATTTAAACATTTTCTGCTTTTGTTTCCAGCTTTCTTTCTATTTTAGATAGAGACATTCATGGCAGGGACACTGCCGCCTAGATTTCAGCCACACCAGCTATTGTATGTGGAGCAGAATTGGGAGTGCTTCATTGGTGCATCATGTTAAGCCTTTGTGAGTGCATGGGGTTGGTATGATACATGAACGTAGCGCTGACGAGCTGTTCGCCCTGTGCTGCATTCATGCATGATGTCAACGTAGGGCTGTTATGCACTTAAAGGATTTTGTCTCAGGGACTATTGATGCTTTGCAGATATGATCAATTTTTAAATCTTTGAAGGCAGTGTTCAGTTATTAATTACAGGGGGGGTGATCAGATTAGGTGTGGAGGAATTTTTATGCCCCCCCCCCCACTCGAGAGCATGTGGAATGTTTCGTGCCCCCTCGCCAAAGGCGGTGAACATTCCCCCCCCCCCTTTGAACTATAGCAATGCATGTTTTTTTTTAGCTGAAAAGGGGATTACATTTTTACACTCCCCCTCAAGAGCGGTCAGGATCTTTTACGCCCCCCCCCTCAGGAGGGGTCGGAAATTTTTACGCCTCCCCAAACCCACCATCCCCTGTAACTAATAAATGAACACTCCCTAATTGAATGTAAACGCACCACGCCGTGGAGCTGCCTCTTCCTGAGGGACTCCTCCTCCTCCCGCTGCCGGACCTGGGCGGTGGGCATGGAGGTCATCTTGCTGGTCGTGAACCCGTCCAGAATCACCCCGTGTCCCACCAGGGCCCCGTTAATGATGTGCTTCTTGGGGTTCTTCATAGACGACTTCCACTGCCCGTGGACGATCAGAACCTGAATTGGAATTGATATTTTTTACTTTAAATATTTAATCTCATTAATGTTACTTTTGATACATAGACAAAGGTTCACGAGTTTTGGTCTGTTAATATTGACAGAAATAGATTGTCAGGAATTGTTTGAAGGGTATTGTTGTACAGGCAGTTTCTGCCGGTAAGAAATCTAAAAGTATAATAGTATTTCTATGATTTGACTATTGTATGTTATTTCAGTTGTTATTACATCATTCATTGATCCTGGCCCTGAATCGGACATAATATGTTTTGATGTCAGTATTAATTTTAAGTTCGTGGATGATCAGCACCTGAATAATATTGAAAGAAATAGTACTCACGCATCTCGTGTATGAAACCACACCCCCAACTCAGGAGAATCTTAAAAACCCTTTCGGGATCTGAATATCTTTATTTGAGTTCTGTTATAATACTAATAAAAGCCCTCTTATAACCTGAACCCTTTATAGGTATACTTGATATCAAATAAAAGCTGAATAAATCCAGTAATAAACAAACAAACAAACCTTGTCCTTGGCCCGCTCGGACCATCGCTTCATCTTGACGAAGATGTTGAGGGGGATGGCTGTTTTTGTGGTGTAGTTGATCTTACTCCACTGTTTAGTCAGCAGGAAGGAAGCACACGGCTTCTGCTTCTTCCTGAGAGCAATGTTCAGCGGTGTGAGTCCGTTACCGTCTTTAGCGAGCACATTACACACGCTGTTATGGACAAAGGAGCGCAGGACCCCGAGCTGTCCTTGCTCTGAGGAGACGTGGACGGGTGTCTTTAAGGCGTCAATATGCAGCTGTTCGTCTCTACACCACTGTCTAGATGGGTGATCACCGACCACCTCGTCCGCCCGGACTCCCTGTCGAGTCAGACTCACCGCTAGATCAACATGGCCGAAGTGAGCCGCGAGGTACATGGATACCTTCATCTGGTACCGAGCGACGAGCTCGTCCGACGACATGTGGTTGAAGACGTGGCTGGTAAACCCCATGATGCAAAGGTTGAGGAAGTCGTTCCAGCCGTCCCAGGTTTCCACCACGATGGTGTCGCCCTGCTCTATGCTGTAGTCATACAGCGTGTTACAGTCATACATCTCACAGCCCTGGGGGCTCACCATGCGGAACACACCAATGGGCATGCCTGTTTTCCGTGTCGCGATACTCCGTAAATCCGCTACTTTCATAGTCGGGACCTGGAATTTGTCCAATATTGGCATGTCTTCATCGTTATACACACAGTGAAGGTACAACACTGGGTTAATCTCATCCTTCATCAGGACCTTGACTGTAGCTCCAGCTTGGATGCCAACGTCGTACATGATCCAATCATCCGATAAATCGCTCCCCATGTAATGCAGGGTTAGGATTTTCCTCTCGCGTCCGATCCCGCCCGGTCCGGGATCTGGCCCCATGTTGAACTTATCCCGTACCACCTGCTTGACGTCTGCGACCATCTGATCGTCCGTCACGTCCACGGTGACCCGCTCGCCCTCGTACGTCACAAATAACCGCATCTTGGTACGTTTTTTCTTCCGGTGCGCTGCTTTCCGGGGTTTCCGTCTCACTGGGGGTTGAGCCTGAGATTCTTCATCTAACTCGGTGATTGCCGATCGGGCTGTGTTAGGTTCCAAAGTAGGCGAGGCTGAGAAGAGATCCCGTTGAGGTAACGATGCATGGCTGTGCCATTTTCTGGTTATCGTTGGCGGGCGATATACGCCAACACTCGCTCGTCTGATCGGAGGTAGGCTGACTGTGGGAGCCAGTGTGACGGCTGGTGGACAATTAGATGAAGTCACGACCAACTCTCCTCTTTGTTATTTGATAACACAGTCTCCTGCTTCTCAATTCTGCTCCAAATTGGTAAACACCGACTAATTTCTTGCTCTGAGAGATTCCTGAGATATGAGATCTACTCTGAGATTCTTCTAATCGCACAAGCAGCAACAGTAGAACTTCAAGTGTCGTGGCTATTCAGCAGCTCAGGCGTACTCCAACAGTAGATTCTGCAAGGACAGAGAAGACAATTGTTACAATTGAGAAGCTTTTATACATTCTCTGAATATTATAGTACATTTTAATGGTCTAATGACATTAGGTACAACTGCAAATGAGGCAGTTTTAAAGTTTTAAAGCGTTTATGGTGATATTACATATGGTACAGATCAACACTAGTGGGAAGCATACTTTGGGCCCACGTCACTGGGCCCCCAAAACCACTGGGCCCCCAAAACTACTAGGCCCCCAAAAATTAGGCCCCACGAGTTTCGACCCCAAAATAGTCATAAATACGTCATAATACGTCACAATATGTCACAAAACTCACATGTAACTGACGTTTAGCTCCCTGACATTTGGCCGCAGCTAATACGCCAGTGATATGCAAAGAATTAAAAGAATTTTGGTATGACGTATTATGGTGGTTATGGCGTATTGTGACATATTTGTGATATATTTAGGGGCCTAGTGTCACAGGGGCCTAATGTCGCAGGAGGCCTAAAGACCAGGGCCCAATGGTCAGGGGCCCTGTATCGAGAGGCCAAGTATCAAGGGGCCCTATCCCTATACAACCATTCTAATAAGACAAACATGCAAATCATAATTATTGTATATCAAGATGCATAAATCACTCAATTATAACCGAATTCTTTTTCAAAACCATTATAACAACAAGATAAAAAGTGACCCTAGTGCGATTTAATGGGGTATTCCATTGTCCAACTTGTCCGACAGATGCTCATAGACAAATCAATAACGTTGTAGGCCCACTGCATTCTTCTCAATGACCAAATTGGGCAGAAAACTGCGTTGGTTGAATACCCCCTGACAATCTGTCTACAAATCGTTATGGACATTAGCCTACAACTGCACAAAGACCGATAAAGCATTCATATACATCGCCCTATAAGGCATTGACTCCGTATATCATATTTTTAACTATGAGAGAGATAAATATATTCCCCGAATATATCCATCAATAAACACAACCAACAACAACAAAAGGTTTCAAGGATGACAGAATGAAATATTTATTGTCGATAAACCATCACTACGTTTCGACCGTATTGGTCTTCATCAGGTGATCATATTTTTAGTTTGGCACCTCCCCAGGCCCTTTTGTAGATATGTTCAAACTTAACTTTGGCTCATTGTCCATATCTCTACTGCAGACAGTAGTAACCAGTATGGGTACTATAAGTGTGTGTATGTACAGTTAATGTAGCAAGTAAGCTACACATAAAGTCACAGATCAATATCCTTCCTGTTTGGGATTAAGGCTATACAGGAAGAAAACATGACTCAGCAATAATATATGTAAATAGTGAAACCCAATATACGTTATTTTATATTGTAAACCAGCAGTTAAATCTACTGCTCATGGTCACTAATACCATGAGGTATACGGTAGAGCTACATTTACTTCTAACACTCTACACTCAAAAAGTAAACTTGTCTCTAGACTCTTCAAAGTGACGGTCATAAAATAAATAAGATAAGTGCCAAGGAAGTGGGTCTTTTAGCTGGAGATAGAAGACCCACTTGGCATGTGCCAGCCCAAAACCCGACATTTGCCAGCTGGTAACCTGATAAGTTAGACAACGTTTGACTCGTTTATTTTATGATAGTCACTTAGACGAGTCGGGAGACAAGTTTATTTTTTCAGTGTACGATCTCCCTCAATGATTTACAATCATCATCCAGGTACCGTCTCAATGCATGAATGCAGCCTTGGGGAGTACTCGCCAGGCTGCAACCTTATGCATTGAATAGACAAAAACAAATCAAATATTTTCAGCCCTTTGAGTGCTGTTACAACCCTTTCCAACTGAGTGGCTGAGAAATAGTTGAATGTAGTAGCAGAGACTAAATAGGTATACAAAAGTTCATGATAACTGTTCACCACTAAGGGTTATCTCACAAGGCCAAACCCAGTGTCAACACAGAGTGTTCCTTTGTGTTCATTGTATAAAACCATTCTTTACCTTGAGGTAAATTGCAATTCCTCTACGTTCAAATGTTCCATGATTTGATAAGCTGTGGGATACTGAGCAGGGTAATCATGATCCTTGGTACAAGTCTTTAAAAAAAATCGCCGGGCTACGGGAGCCTTGAAATCAATGTACTCTATTCTGGTGTCAAATAAGCGCCGGTCTTGGACCGCTGGGAGTTTTGGGTACCTTAAAAAGTTGTTGTTCGTGAACAGCAAAATTTGCTGTAAATGTACAGCACTTTAGCTGTAAAGAATAATACAGCAAATTTTACTGCACATGTAGAATTCTGTTAGTGTAAATGCAGGTAACAGTAGTGACTTGTAGATCTACAGCACTTTTCTCTGTAATATGTACATGAGAGGTCGTGGGATCGACCCTTGGTCTAGCCACCTCTCATTAGGGATCTGTAGCAAAAAGGCTGTAGCTCATTCAATACAGACATGGCAGAGGTAGCTTATATCCCAATATGACCATTTGTAACACCGGCTCTGTGCCGCAACAGATCAGGGCCCATCTCCAACACCGCATGTCATGAGTTCAATCCTTGGTGAGCCACTTCTCTTGTTTGACCTACATCCACCAAAAACTCGTTTTCCCCTCACATGGATGATTAAGAATATCACCAGCACTGGGAGGTGAACCCCAGACCTTTACTAATTATAATCAATCAGTTGAGAAGTAGAGTAGAGATATATCCCAATATGAATGTTTGTAACACTGGCTCTGTGGCACAACGGATCAGGGCCCTTGACGAACATCACAGGTTGTGAGTTCAATCCTTGGTCGAGCCACTTCTCTTGTTTTACCTACAGCCACCTAAAATTTATTTTCCCCTCACATGGATGATTAAAAATATCACCAGCACTGGGAGGTGAACCCCAGACCTTTACTAATTATAATCAATCAGTTGAGAAGTAGAGTAGAGATATATCCCAATATGAATTTTTGTAACACTGCCTCTGTGGAGCAACGGATCAGGGCCCTTGACGAACATCACAGGTTGTGAATTCAATCCTTGGTCGAGGCACTCATAGATGGCACCCGGTCATAGATGGCATCTGGTCATAGACGGCACCCGGTCATAGACAAACACATTGGCGCAAGTTCATTAGACACAGCCTGTACAGGAACACTACTTACTGCTAACAATGGGGGACTGAATTCAATAAGCGTCAGGGCCCTTATACAGGCAAATACAGTAAATCAATGGGACTGCTCTATTCAGCATGAAATAACCGCTCTTAGCACCCTGTGAGAGCCCCATGGGCTGTGTTCTAACAGTAAAGCCTCACTACACTCTACATACTGTAGCCTGACATTTTACATAAGCTGGTAAATAGAGGCCAGCCTGTTTACCCTGGACTAAGGACTCAGGGGGTTTAAATCCTCCTGAGTGATTCAGGTATACTGAGGTCTGGTTATTTATATGGACTGTAGGGAGTACATTCCATCCACATCTACATATTGTTGTGGTTAAACCTTAGATAGGATTCTTGTTGCAGAAGGCTAGGGTTATACACAGGTTAGGGAGTGGTCATTTTTTAACAACAGGGGGGGGGTGGTGTATTTGGTTGGGGGGACCAAAAAAATTTGGACCCCTTGAAGGGGGGGGACCAAAAAAATTTGGACCCCTCTTGAGGGGGGGACCAAAAAAATTACACCCCTTTTTAGTGGAAAAGCCAGCGCGTTACTATAGCTCAAAAGGGTCGGCCGCGCTCATTTTCAACCTGCCTAGGGGGGGGGACCGAAAAATTTGTGACCCCTTCCGCGGGGGGGACCAAAATTTTTTCGACCCGCTCGCGCGAAAATCCACGGACCCCCCCTGTTGTTAAAAAATGACCACTCCCTTATGTGTTAGATAGACTACACCTGGACGCGGTTCTTCCATATACCCACTGCCCTACAGGGTCAAAACAAGGTCTTATACACCGAGTCGCTGACCAGTAGGCAGTTGGTATGTGGAAGAACCCTGGCCAGGTATAGTCTATCTGACTTAACCCTCGGGTATGCGAAATAAGCAAGGTCAGAATTCTTTGTCTTAGCCGTCCGCCGTGGGTTAAACTTACAAAGAAGAAAGATTTATCATATGTTTGGGGGTTTAGGTATCATTCGTGACTTGACGTTGTATCAACAACAGTTGCATTCACAACAAACTTGATATATTCCCCACATTTCAATCACACTCTTCCAATGTAAGTAAGCACTCAGACAAGCATGAAATGACAGTGGTCATCTTTTGATAGAAGGGGTGTTCGCCCCGAGGGTGGTGGTATGAATACATGCTTGAACAGTTCTCGCCATGAGAAATATATCGCAGAGTAGTCAGTCTACAAAGTGTACTGTACCATCGCAATGAAGCGCCGGGGCGCTCTTCAATTTGGCGAGCCTCTTATACAGGCACTTAAACAAGACAGGCGGTTATTCAAGGTCATGATTTTAGTGCTTAAAAACATTTGAGGGCCCCATAACCCCGGCGCTTATTCAAGACCGGTGCTCTTTCAAGACCAGGCGCTTTATCGCGACAATACGGTAGTTGTTTCTGGCCTTACTGTGCTACTCTGCAGGTGTTCTAACCTTAGATACAGGTCTCCCTATTGAACCGCTCCCCTGATCTGACCCCACATGCTGGGTGTGTAGCGGTGAGCATGCTAACCTATAATTATAGTGTTAATGAGTTACAGACAGCCTCTACTAATTCTATTATACCTGGATTAACGAATTAACTCCAGGGATTAACCCTTTAAGTACCGCTTAGTACTATAATGCAGTTTGCCCTCTGTAATCTCAATACATGACTGCAGTCCCAGTGAGGACTTCTCTAGTGGTAAATTCATGCATCATGCCGATCCTATAGGGCTGATGCACCGCCATACTCTCGTTCCCAAATCATTCCGAAGGAAGGCTCTGGTGACAGCCAGTATCACCTTGAACTTTGATTTTGCTGTGTTTGGGCAATCCCTGCTGGTAGGTTGGAACCAGTGGACAGAATGTATGATGGTAGTTTTACCTGTATTTCCCATCATACTTTCTGGTTCCATTTTTGGTTCCTGTTCGCTGGTTCAAAGCTAACTACAGGGACTGGCTAAACTCAGTTCAAGGTTATACTGACTGTCCCCAGAGCCTTCCTTTGGAAGGATTTTGGAACGAGAGTAGCACCGCCACAGCATCGGCCTTATGTATGGAGGAAGTATTGGTGAATTTCTACAAGGGCTGCATTCATGCACCATGGTGACTATGGAAATAGTACATTAAAGCAATGTGTAGCCCTGAAGGTGTTAGTTAAGAGGCACCGATAGTGTACCTCACAGTGTGATGTACACTGCCTTTACATAGCTCTTTATGGGAAGTAAAGTGCGTTTTCCTCAAGTCAACACTGTACATGTAAAAAGTTGATCGCCAATTTAGTAGGTGTACAGTAGATTCTACTATAGGTGTACAGTTCATTGTAGGTAAACAGTATAAGCTGCTGTAAATCTACAGTAGATTCTACTGTAAATCTATTCTACATTAGATTCTACTGTAGATCATGCATGAATGCAGCGCCACCAGCAGCGGCAAGTTACTCACCACTGCTGCATAGGTGCATCATGACAACAAATAGCCCCTAAGGCATCATGCCACTTTCAAATGATTAACTCTATTGACTGCATTACAGAGTAACTATGTACCTTAACTATGCCTACATGTTGTAAAAGCTGTCATTATGGGCTGTATTGTTATTTATCATGCCCGGTGTATTGTCCACATGTGTAGGACTCCGCTATGTACTGTATAGCTGTGTTCAACCGGTACTACAATAGTAGTCTGTAAACATCCTGGGTGGACTTGAATGCTCTGAACTCTACATTATTGATCCTTTTTTGTTGAACGTTACTCTGCTTAAACCCGCAGTGCCCCTATATATAGGGCTGAGTAACTGTCTGGACTGCACTCTGACTGTTACTGAACGTGCAGTAAGATCTGCGGGCTTAATGTAGGTATATATACTGATCACTTTCCAACTTTCGCACAAAAGAAAGAAACTTTAGTACACAGAGAGTCCATGAGATGTAAACCTGACCACCTGCTTTACCCAAAAACAGTCTTTAACTAATGCTTTACTAGTGGCTTGTGCTATTTAATTGTAAAATTGTTCAGCACAAGACGGCTTCCTCCCAGAAAAGATATGGAGACAGAGCAGTATCTCTATTCTTATCATTTCTTTCACTGAAACCTTATCCAAGCTACTACCTATATTATTCTTTACATGGACATCTGCAGTGCCCATTGTTCTTTAGTCAAGAATTATGCTCTTAAACAATTAAAAAGCACATGGTAGAGTATAGCAGGACGGAAGCCAGTTGTTGCTTTAGTTCCTGACTAACTCTAGCTTCCCTTGTTTTGGTAGCTAACTGCAGTCCGGCGTTTACAGCTTGATACTAAGGGGTAGGTAAATAACATGTATATTCATAGTGGTATAGTGAGGGGAGCCCCCTGGGAGAAATGAGTACAACTCAGTATAGGGTAGAGTGCCCATGAGATGACTAGCTGGTCTTTTGGTACCTTGAGTAGACCAGTACATGGACCCGGAGCCCTGTGGACAACCGGCCCTATGGTGATTGGTCCTGAGGATGATCAGGCCCATGTTATATAGCTATTGTGTAAGATTGGCCCCATGATTAATGATACCCTGATTAAAGCCCCAGCTCTCCTATAAAAGCGCTGAGTACCTGTCCCGACTGCGCCCTGACCGCCGGTGGAGGGGTACCGAGACCTGGGGGTTTAAGACATACCGGTCTACTCATGGTACCAACAGTCCAGCTAGTCATCTCATGGACACTCTACCCTAGATCTGACCGAAGCACGGTGAACAGGCCAGGGCTGAGAGCTATAGCTATGCCCTATACATTTACTACCTGTTAAGCCCAGCTAGATTTCCACATGTACTTTACTAAGGACGTATATGTATATATATATATATATATATATATATATATATATATATATATATATATATATATATATATATATATATATATATATATATTATATATATATATATATATATATATATATATATATATATATATATATATACATATATATCATGCACTGTAAATAATTACCTCATTTTTTAGTGTGAACTAATATCCTCTACTGGCCATGTACAGAACACCGTAGTATACACTGTAAAACTATAGTAGATTCTACTGCTCGGCTGCATTTATTTCCAACATGTATGTGTGTGCCTTGTATTATAGGTATTTCAATTAGGTGTTTCATATAATTTAATGTCCAATCTGTTTACTACTGGTGTTCTTAAAGCTTCAGGTGATTCCACCATTCAGGCAAGATACAATGTTATGTCAGCAGGCAGGTACAACTGCAGACAGAGTTAAGAATCTACTCAAAATTAATGTGTAAATGGTAAACCATGTATCCTGACTAATTAAATCCCTGTCCCTACCAGATGAATGTCAGTATATGTCTCTAGTATCTCCAATATCTCCCTTTATTAAGTCTATCTCAGCTACTAGAAGCGATTTCATATAGTACATGTATAATGTCCCTGTGATTACTACCGAAGTACAATGTTGTACCAGCATGCAGTTCCTCCTGCTTGGCAGGATAAAATTCTACCCAAAAATAATAAATGGTAAAGTATATCCTGGCAAATGCAAATCCAGTACCTACCATATGGCAGCCAGTATATGTCTCCTGTATCTGCTATCTCCAATGTGTCCCCTTGCTATGTCTGTGACTGTGGAGTACTCCCAGGGCGGCAGTGGTATAGCAGTGAGGTGTAACCTGCTGTGTGAGGGGCTGACTACTGTGTGACTTGTGGAACCTCCTGCTGCTGCCACTACACACCTGGGGTCCAGAGGAGGTACACACCCCTCTGCCCTCTGGTGGGAATCAGAGGAATTAATGGCTCCTTGTATTTCCTAAGTTATGGCGCACCTGAGTAGAAACTGGATGCCTATGGCACAAATGTGTCACCCTATGAGAGTTATAGGAACTGGTTTGCTAAATGCATATTGTATTTGATTCACACATCACACTAGCAGTTTTGTAGTTATGTTATAATAATTTTCACCCATAAACCAGGGATATGAAGTACATGCATAAACATACTCACTCAGGTTCCATAAGTCTGTTCATACTAATACTATTATGTTTAAGAGACTGGATAGTGTGTAGGACCTTCTTAAAGTTGGCTAACTATGGTCTTCCAGAAGCCCAATTTCTATATGAGATGCCTGTATTTCCCCGCATATACATATCTTCACTGGTGTATCAGGCACATGGAGAATACTAATTCCAATGTCTCTCTATAGACTAGTTAATTGTCACATGTGGTAGTACTGTTGTGTGGTGGAATATATTATGACATGGAAATGTGTAGGTTTACAGGCCTTGCACTTTTAGCTCAGTTGTTCCTTGTCAGATGTCCTCACGCTGTGATCCTCCTCTGGTACCTGCACACCGCTGTGTGCTCCCTGCAGCTCCTACCCCAGCAGGTGTTACTCCAGGGGTAGAAGGAGGGGTCTTATACCGTTAAGGGCCGCAATGTACATCAATGTGTTTTTCCCTATGATGCATGAATGCGAGTGTACTAGCCAGGGATTTATTGGGGCTGATACACTCCTAATGCATTGTCATGATGCATAAATATGGTGCTGGCCAGTCCACTAGCGAGGGCTACATTCATAAATCATGTCGCCCCTATAGGCGTCTAGCTGGATGCATTATCAACCAATGGGTAATTTCCTGGCCTTCACTGCGGAATTCTTAGCGTGCATTATGTAACAGCTGGTAGGCTACCCATGTGACCGCTGTTATCAGTGCTTATCTCGCCAATACCAGATCAAGCGATGGATGCGCCCACAGGACAACCAGCCTGACCCATATATAGTTGGCACATACCTGATACATTGGCATGATGCATTAATGCAGCCATGGTGCGTTACTCACCAGGCCTGCATGTATGCATCATTCCGATGATGACCATATTGCATTAATGCACTATACGTCCCTTAAAGGGTTATGGGGTCAAAGTGTCAGCTGCGTCATTCTACTTAGCACTTAGCATGAACAGGACCTCTGATCATCACTTAATTCTACAATTAACCATTTTAGGACGGCGTGTTTTTAAAAGATGACATTTGTTGTCATGATGTACAAATGCAGCCCTGGCGAGTAACTCGCATTGGTGCATCCTGATGACCTTGTCCCTACACATAGGATCTGCATGATGGTTGAATGCAATTCTGGCATCATGGCGACCAAGGGTTTGATGCGTTAATGCATTATGCCTTCCTTAAAGGGTTAGGGATAGGCCTTATGGATTGATACCTGAAGTATAAAAGCTGTGGATCTGGCATCAGCACTTGGCCGTATCAGAGTCTTTAGCTACACGTTGCTACCTACTGAGAGGTGAGGGCTGGTTCAGACTCCAGTCACCTGGAAGACGTGACGCCATGATCCTCACAGCTTCTGACATGTAGCCCTTTAAGGACAACACGATGCCTCAAAACCTTATCTTTCTCTGTCGCTACTTTGAGTTAGACACACCAGCTATGTAGGGCTCTGTACACTGTACCGTACATTCTCGTGTATAGACCGTGGCATGTACAGTAAAGTCTCGCGTATAAGCAGCGGCTAGTACGCGAGTCAAACTCATATTTTGATACCAAACATGCATACTAGTCGGTATCATGCCAGCCAGGCAGAGCTGATGCACTGTCAAAGCGTCAGCACGATACACCAATAAACCCTGGCGTTTATGCAGTAAAAAGGGGCCGAACCGAAGGCTTAGCTCAAATAGCAAAACCAGGTGTTAAACTATGAGTACTGTGAAAGTACTCATATTCACGGGTGTAAATTTTCGCAGAGGTGGAAAAAAAGACTAATTCGCGGGTATTTATTCCATACTACAGTATATAAGAATTTTGCTGATTTTCCATTTCTGTGAATATAGCGAAAATATATACTCGGCGAAATAAAGTGCGACCACAGTACTATGTATACTTCACTGGATGGAATACCCCATACAATCAACTGGGAGGATATATCACTTATTGTATGCGATGATCGGTTAAAAACGAAAAGCATGGTTAACTAACTGGTGCTTTACTGATGCATTAACAAGCATACACACACACTTGAAGTCTGGGGAGATTATGCGCCCCTTAAAGGTTTAATACCAGCCGGTCCAATGCCTGTCACAGCTCACCTGGGTGACGTCTTTACCTCAATCTCTGTCAATACCCAATCATTAGTACGTTGGTGCCAACTTGGGGCAGTGCAAATACAAATACAGCATATGCGCCACATGGCTGTAGGTAGGGTGGGTTTGTTTGCCTTATGTGACTGACATTGACCAGGAGATTATTGAGAATACACACTAATCTTTGTTTTAGTGCCGATTTGTGCTGAATCACCATGACTCGCAGACCACTATACATGGTAGTAATAGTTTTTTATGGCTCCTGTCCACAGAGCGTATAAGGCAGCCGTATAAGACTTAAATTGCCATATATTTTCTATATGAATTCGTATATGACGGCGGCAGTTTCAAAGTGGAGGGGAGGACAAAGGGGCGGGACAAGGGGGATTTCTTGCCAATTTAGATCTTTTTCGACTTGAAGTTTGATGGCCCCAAACACACTGTAACAGACATACCTTAAAGTGGCATTCTCACCGATCGTTTGCCACTCACAATTCTAGTACTGTTCTAGCGTACTATGTGGTTAAGTGCGAGTGGTGATAATGCCCCTTTAGCAGGCCCTGTAAAGCCCTAGTGGGTGTGAAATAGAGCTAAAAAAACCTGCTGACCACCTACCTATAGAAGTGGTCAGCCATGTTGTTAGGACTAATAGCCTTACACAACTGGGCACTGCCTCACTTGGACCAGGCAGGGCCTAATTGGCAGCATTTGGCACCTTCTGCCTACCTGTTACAGCTCCTCCTCCCCGCCCTCCATTCTACCTAGGTATTTTGTCTGCGTACAGAGAGGTCAGCAGCTCAGGTGGTGCCACCTCTCACTACAGAATTCCCAGGTTTTCCACCTTCAGCTGCTCAAGACTCCCTGAGCCTCCTTAGGCCAGCCTTGAGGACGGCATAGTGCCTTAATGCACCATGCCCTTGCTCGTCATGATATACTAATGCAACCCTGGCGGGTAACTTGCCAGTGTGACATTCAAGCATCACACTGACCCTCCAGAGTTGAGACACTCCTAAAGGGTCAGCATGATGCACCAATGCAGCACCGGCAAGCTACTCGCCAGGGCTGCATTGGTGCATCATGGCGACAAATCTTTCAGTGACATGCTGACCTTAAATGGTTAAGACGTTGGACGCTGATTAGACGCTGACATGGCCGTGACGGGTTGGAGGGGATTGGAGAGGTCAGGCGGCTTAGATCCCTTTAAGGACCGCAGAGTGCTTTAATGTGCCCTGCATTTTGTTGATATGATGCATGAATGCTACCCTGGCGAGTAACACACTAGTGCTTCATTCATTAAAGCATCATGCCTACCCTACAGTGTTGATACATTCCCTCAGGGTCGACATGGTCCTTAGATTCAGCACTGGCGAGTTACTCGCCAGGGTTGCATTCATGCATGATGACGATGGAGGGCATATAGCTCATTAAAGGGTTGGACAAGAGGTATGTGAAGGTGCTCTCCACTTTTTCCATAACCTCTTTCCCATGACCCTTGAGATGTTAGGCTCCTGGACCAGGCCCCTTAAAGCATGGACTACCTTTGTACAGTGGCACTCAGGACTTCAGCCTTCTTTAGTCCATGTTGTGTATTTGCTTTCTGCGCCTAATTTACAATAGCCGATAGCATGTTCAACCCCCTACTCCATTTCCATACTTTAGCCTGCCCTTGTATGCCCCTGAAATAAGCCTGTCTCATAATCCTTTTAGAATCACCTCCAAGAACAAAGTGCTGGATTAGAAACAAGAATATGAGTACTTGTTGGTATTTGTTTGCTGTCATATAATGTCTTCTGTCCCTGTCTCTCTGTGTGTCCTACTGTCTCAAAGTCTGTCTGTCTCATTGTCTGTCTCACATCTTTATTTCAAGTGGAGAACCCAAGTTACTATGTTTAAATACTAGAATGGCCCCTCTCTACACCCCCATGGAGAAACTGATGCTCATTATCCATGGACTCTTTCTATACGATGAAGTCACTAAAGTAGCTATCTAACCAATCTTAAAATGTATATTTTGATAAAAATTAATAATCAAGAATTACATAAAATAAATGCAAAGATGTACTCGAATCAGTCTGAACTCCTGGTTTCTCCACTCGTCATGCATTGTATGGCATCACACCTGGCTCCGCCTCGTGTGATACGATCTAATGCACCACTTATAGAGAAACCTGTCATTCAGACAGATTACCGTGGATCTCGGTCTATGTCCTCCTGTGCATTTCCCCATTGCTCATCCTGCCTCTCAAGCATTATTCATGTGCCAAAAGGATGCATGACTCCCTCAGTGTCTCAACCACCATGATAGAGAGTCAGACATCAGGATGGTTGAGGGAGAGGGGATCTCACAAAAAAAAAGAGAAATACCCACTGCCTCCAAAGCTCGTAAACCGTATCTATGAAGCCCTCTAAAAAGATTTGCCATGGCTACCACAAAGAGGCTTTGAGTTGTCTGCAGCTGATATGGTTCAGCAGAATAGGAGGGGTCTGACAAGAAGCTGGGGGTTTAAGCCTTTAAGGACGTCATGTTGCTAAAAGGCATCATTTGACCCAGAGAGCCACTCGCCAGGGCTGCATCGGTACATCATGCCGAACCTTTGGGAGTGTATTGAGGGTGATGGGTCAGCATTACTGATGCTTGAATGCAGCCCTGGCGCGTTACTCACCAGGGCTGCATTTGTGCATAATGGTGACCAAAGGCATGATGCATTACTACATTATATGCCGTCCCTGAAGGGTTAAGCAGCGTGGAGAGGGTCTGACCGGTTGGGCAGATTACAGGACAAGGGATATTAAAAGGCTTTTCTAATCTGAGCACACCTGTTAGATGCTGGAACTGATAAGCAGACCAAGTAGACTAAGGTAGTCCCAAGATATTATGCAGAGGAAAATGAGAATACCATTGCTGATATTGGGCATGTAGCTAATGCCTATGATACTGGGGTGATATTTAAGGGGTACAGTCGCTAATTATATTTGTTGTTTTCTAGAGAAATCCCTTAATAAATTGAATTTCATCCAGTTTGTATGTGATATGTGCAGGTGAGTTATTCCAGGAGATTTTGCAGACCATCTAGAGGACTAAAATTACATTGTAAGTCATAAAAACTTTCTCCTGCTAAGCAGATTCAAGGAATATCTTTCTTGGGGAGTGTTGGAGTGTTGTTAGACCTCAGAATGATTTTCTAATAATTTATCTTTTGCATTGAAAAAAGGAATTTATGTGGTTGGCAGAAAATCTCTGATAAAGGCCTATACGGCCGAAACACTGTGAAGATTATTGAAAATAAAATCTCACTGCTATTATTCTACAAACCTTTTGTTGCATGTTGTTGGTTGTGTTTATCTGACTAACTTATTACTGTTATAATGAGTTATCTGAAATTTAGAAAATCTCTGTGTTGACTTCATAGATGTGGTATTTATAAATTGCTGAATCAGGTCACGCTAATGTCTTAAACCAGCACCTGCCTAGGTTTTCATTGCTGGCGGGTAGTATAAACCCCAGTAGCCGGTGTGTGAATGGGTGTAGAAGTGTGTGTATTGTGTTCTGTAAGTCATGTTGATGTTAGTTGGTGGTAGTCAGGGCCATGATAAACAACGACTACTATTACACACCTACACACCCACATACACAGGGGTAGGTACTGACTTTTTCGCCATGGCCCACTCAGGCCTGTAGCTTCAGACATCTACAGGCCCATACATAAATCTGCGGGTCCGGAACATATATCTTACTTCATTTTTTTTAAATAAAAGATTTACTATGCTTCACTATAGGAAGGGCCGTATTCAATGGCCCCCATTGAATACAATGTGGAAGTATATAATGGGCTAAGACAATGCAGTTTTTGTTCATTAAATGGCTTCAAATAAAGAAATGGATGCAAATGCCTACTACATTGATACCTCTCTGCTGTATTTCACTCAAGGGGGCTGGGGCATATCACACTCAGCCTGCGGCTTCCTGGAATAAGGCCCCAGCCTCCACTTTTGAAATACTTAATAGCTGGTATCAATGGGCGTTGGCATTTATCTTTTTATGTTTAAGACAAAATTATAGCTATCCCAGGTTAATTTGTATCAAGACCTGACCAAAATGGCCGTTTTCCTAATGATTTTCTCTTTCTAACAACATATCACATGACTATATTACTATAGATATAATCTCCTAGAACTTTATCCATCCATTCCCGTTGGCCACAATGGTCGATCACTTTGGTGAGGGTCAGGCAATGCTGGAATCCGGACTCACCAACCTTGGCTGCAGAGTCTGGCAATGCTAGACCCTCCTCCCAGCGTCTGACAATACTGGACTCTATGGAGCCTTTCATCCAACCTCCAAGCTGATGCTCACATTTCTCTCAGAGTTATATCAACCATGTGGGTTCGTCATGATGCATGAAATCAGCAATGACAAATAATTCGCGAGGGCTACATAGATGCATCACCATGACAAAAAGCAGCACCTTGGGGTTATCCAACAACTTGACAATGATTCATATCTTGTGATCTAGCCGCACAGCATGGACATTGCTGACACACTGAAGAGTGCGATTAGGATAACAATGCAAAGTCCTAGCATGTAAGCCAAAGACCAAATTGAATGTTCTTTAAGTCCTCATGAATGAGCTGATCAGTAGCACATGGCATTGCATTTATCAAGCACATGATTTCCTCATACACTGAGTTATGTATGCAGCCTCAGGGGATTGGCTCATTGATTGGTGACAGGTGTTAAATGTATGATGATTTCAGCAATATTTACCATTAACAAGCATATCAAGGTACCTGGCAATTGTTACAATATGAGTATGATTCAAAGGCTTCTAGGTGGAATAAATCCTCGAAGTAGGGTAGACTCACCATGAATCGGACACATACCCTGAGACGGACAGCGACATTTAAGGTTATTTGTGTACAATACAACTTTTAGTGCTCTTTTTCTTTTGAAAAAATAACACTTGAACTTTACCATTATTCACAAATAAAGAGCCTAAAATGCTTAAAAAAACTCAAAATCAAGTTTCCCTCTCAAGGTATGTGTCCGACTCTAGGTTAATTTAACCTAGCTGTTTGGCCAGAGGTACATGGGAGCATAAAAGTATCAGCCCAATAAATATAGTCCTCATGATGCTTAAATACAAAATTGGCCAGTTAGAGTACCGTGGGGTATTACTGGCAGGGGGGGTATTACTGGCACCCTGGCAGTGTTGTGTGTATTTCTTGCTAGGCAAATCGGTTCAGGCTAGCAGCTGACAATTCAAGATATTTTGGAGACCTATCCCCTTACCCCAAAAGGCAAGAAATTTGGAAATATAACTTTGTGATTGGGATAATTCACTTTAAAAAAATTATGATTGTTCAGTCATTAAGGTCAAGATTGGTGCAGTTATAGCTTTTGCCAAGATGTAAGAGGAATTGGAATTTATGTCCTCTGTCTGTTAGAACAAACATTTTTGAACATGGTCTCAATGCCCCTAAGATGGCGGGGGTGCCAGTAATACCAACAGATTTGTACAGTTGTGGGTATTAGTGGCACCTGTCTTGCCGTCATCCTTTCTAGTTAAGATGAATACCATAATAATCAGTAATTCATTCTTTCTTTGACAGTGCATGGTAGATTTATATGTTTCGTTTAACAGCAAAGCAGTTTCCTTAGTACTTTGGATTCTTTGGGTATCCAAAACAACATTCACAAATAATTTGACTGCAATTGTGTAAGGTCCAGGTCTGTGTTTGGGTATATATCAATGACATATGAGTGTGGCATGTCAGGATGTCTCTGATTTTAATTCCTTCATGGATGACACATGATTGTGTGCCCCCAACATGGTCAGTTTATATTTTTGTAAAACTATGGCTTTATGTAAGGAAAGCATAAGAGTGCCAGTAATACCCCCAGCCATGCCAGTAATACCAACAAAATCCTGAATCATAAATACATAAATATTCCTATGACAACATATATTACTCTGCCCATAACTGATGGAAAATGTGACAAAGTCCATGCTCGATGTATGGGAAAAGAGAAATTCTCAAAATATCACACAGAAATCGCACCAGGGGGAAAAGCTCCTTAGGGTGCAAGTAATACCCCAGGGTACTCTAACAGGTAATCACCAGGGCTGCATTCATGCATCACAATGACAGTTAAGCCGTATGCTGCCCCTAAAATGTGATCAAATTAGTGTTTAGCCTTTGGTATTAAATTGGTTGGTGGTATTAGGCTCATGGTTTAAATAAAACCTAGGGTCAAATGGGCTGGCCTAGAGCGTAAAGATTGGTAGTGTCATGAGTTTAGTTGCTGTAAAATCAAGTAAGTGCTAATGCCCCGTCATATCTAATTTCCAACAGTGCTTTTAGCAATGTTTACCAATATGAGTATTATCAGGTTCTCCCTGCAGTATTCCTATGCACTACTTGCACTTTCCTAAGTATATAGATCAATAAACATGTACTCTCCCATTAAATGGCCTGGGGGGGGGGGGGCAGAGTGGTACTATAGCCACACAAATGGTGTGGTCCATGCCGTGAGTCCATGTTACCAAACTTTACTTGGCAGAACAGCTTTGTATAAGGGTCATTTCTATTCATCCAGAAACAGCATTTAGAAGTGATACGACACCTTCAAATCTACCACAATTGGTCTAAAATGGGGGTGCAGATGGGTCCCTCACTGAGGTCTGAAAGTCGCCAAAATTGATGAGTCCAGGTCAAAAAGTCGCCCTTTTGGGACCTGCAATCAATTCTCAATTTTGTCAAAAATTCACTAGGTCACTTATATTATTGCCTTCAAAGTCGCCTTCAAAACGGCCCAGGTCGCTTTTGGCCCATCTGTACCCACTAAAATGGGACGCAAAATGTCCCTTCTCAGCCAAACAGGACGAAGACTGAACCCAGAGTTTCTGGGTCTATAAGATGTTCTCTGTCTTGTTAAGAATTCAGGCCTATTCTCTCAATTACTTTGCAGAATAAATGCGTGGAATAGAAAGGAAAGCACGGAACTCCATTTAGTACTGTTATACCTAACAATACCTCAAAATAAACACTACCTTCCTGTACCCCGCTCAGAATGGTTTTACTTTCACAGTTAACATTTAACGATAGTATAATATTAAAATGTGCATCCAATGCCCCAACACAGAGTAAGTAAGTTACTGGCGCTACATTGGTGCATCATGTCAACCCTTTGGGAGTAAATTAATCATGTAGGGTCTGCGTGATGTATGCATTCATGAATGAAGCAACGGTGAATTACTCACAATGACTAAATTCATACATCTTAATCATGCATCAAAATGCTATGCTGCCCTTGAAGGGTTATGGTGAGTAAATATTGATTTTACAGTCGATTGGACCTGAACGTCTCACCTGAGACCTTTGTCCACTCCACACAAAGGTCAGTTACTCAAAAACCAGTCTGCTAAAACTATAATCAGGTGAAGGTAAACTACCACAGCTTGATGTATGAAAGGACTGCATGCAGTCCGGGCCTGGATCTAAAGTTCAAATCCTGCAACGCTTAACCTCCAAAACATCTGCAATTTGAGGCTCTTACAAGTTTGGAGCTTTGCATTTACTCCAAATTGCAAGGCTGGTTACTCCAAATGCCACTTGTCGGAGAATATGCCAGGTTGCAGAAACTTTTCACTCAAGCGAGGAATAATAAATAAAATTATTAAATTCCTTAATGTAGTGTGCCCTTTGGCCTTCATAAAACATGGATGCAGTCACAGGAGGTAACTCCCCAAGGCTGTATTCAAGCATCATGCAGACTCTGATACACTCACAAAGGTTTGGCATGATCCACTAATGCAGCCTGGAAGAATTACTTTCTGCATTGGTGCATCATTACGATCAATGTCACCTTTAGTGTGCATTTTCCATTAGCTGATTTGGAGGTGATCGGCAAGCAATCGGCAGCCAATTGCAGGTAGAGCCATAACAAACCACTGGTAAGTGCACTCTGTGCAGTGTAATTGTTGTGGCTCTATCTGCCGATTGCCTGCCGGTTGCCTGCCGATTGCCTGCCGATTGCCTGCCGATTGCCTGCCGATTGCCTGCCGATTGCCTGCCGATTGCCTGCCGATCACATCCAAATTGGCTGATGGAAAATGGCCCTTATGGTCAGGGCCATTTTCCATCAGCCAATTTGAGAGTGCTGTTGGCCGATAGGTGGTCGGCAGGTAGGGTCATAATAAACCACTGGTTAGTGCACTCTATGTAGTGTAATTGTTGTGGCTCTACCTGCCGATTGCCTGCCAATTGGACCATATAATAATGATATAGGGTCTGGATATGTCCCCGCTCTGCTTCTACTCTTGCTGTAGGGGTACTGAGATGTAGGCTTTTAAACTTAATTAAAGAGATAGTGGTTTTCATTGCCTGGCCCTGTCTAGACACAGTGCCAAAAAAAAGAGTGGTGTGTTTCAGGTTACATAATCTGAAAATCTAGATAGGGTAGGTCGGATTTCTTTTTACTTTTACCCCAAAATTTACTCACAAACTTCAGCACCAACAATGGCGTCGACTCGGGGACTACCAATTCGACTCTGAATCAGCCCCAAAATTACTTTAAGATATAAATATTTTTCAAAATTGGATAAAGATTTCAAGGGGTCAGCCCTTCTTAGCTAGGTATGGTCCGGTAAGCTGAAACACACCTTTTTTTTGGCCCGGGCAGTATATATATCAAGCTGTGGTTAATTACCTCTGTGCCTTATTAGGCAGACTGCCTTTTTGAGCAAATGACCTTTAATTGTAAAGGTGTTTGGGGTGGAGTGGAAAAATATATCTGGTTTCACAATCAGGTCCAATGGACTGTAAAAATGTCTTTAACCCATTAAGGGCGGCATAGTATTTTAATGTGTGAATAAAATGCATGAGTTTAGTCCTGGTGAGTAACTCACCATCGTTGCATTCATGCTTGCATCATGCATCCCTTACATGATGGATTCACTTTCGAATGGTTGACTTTATGCACTTACTTAGGGGCCCATTTCTCAATGGGAAACGCATTGTAAGCAAAACATAAATATCTGGTAAAATCTTACACAGCAAATTGTCCAATGCATGGCTTTCGTCCAGAGCTTTCGTCCAGAGAGAAGGGAGAGACAGGGAGGTAGGCAGGGAGGGAGGCAGGGAGGGAGGCAGGGAGGCAGGGAGGGATGATTATTTGATAGCCATGTATACCTGGACGATTCAGCTATATGTAAGTGGCTGCATGAATCATTCACTGCCTTACTCAAGTTAAGTTACTTACAAGTTTATTTATAAATTGGTACAGGATTCCATAGTGCTTGTAGATTCCTATATGTAAATTAGTTATATTTTAATATAGTTGGACGCACAACATATTTATACAGCTATTCGGGTTCAAATTTCCTGTATTCAGACTAAATGATCTTATAATGCATTTACTATCTCAAAATGATGTTAGAAAACGGAATACTAGTGGAGTACAATCTGAGGCCAACTCCAGTGAAGAACCTGCATTGAATTGTTATCTTAAGAATACATCGTAGTTTATGGCCCTTTGTCTGGATATTTCACGGTAGGTAAATTGCTTGCATAACATGGCTATACACCAATTGCTCCATTATAGAACATGCAGGACCCTATTAGTTATAAAAGGATCAAGTACGCCTGCATACCTGCCCCGTATACCATGACCCTACATTACCATGTACAATTGTGCTACAATAAGATCTGTACAAGTCATTCAGGTGTCAAGACAGGCATTTAACTCCCTAATGGCAGCATAGTGCTTTACATAACCCTTGAAAGAGAGCATGTCGCCAGAGATTGGGAAGATCAGTAACTTGCCAGTGCTGCATTGGTGCATTATGCCAGCTCTTTGGACTATATTAATCCTAGAGGGAGGCATGATGCTTGAATGCAGCACTGCTGAGTTACTCTCCAGTAATGCATTAATGCATCATGATGACCAAAGGCATGATGTATTAATACACTATGCCATTAATAACAGGCCAATGCCCTCTGGCCCTTTGTCGTCGTAATGAATGCATGTCAGTCCTTATGTTATGCATCATGTCGACGCTACAGCGTTGATGGAAGACTGGCATGATGCACCAATGCAGCACTGGTGAGTTACTCCTAAGCATGTGTTCAAATGCATCATGACAACATACAAACATGACCATAAAGGCATCATGCGGCCCATAAAGGGGTATGGCTGTTATAATTCATGTTTTCAGGTCTCCAGACACTAAATGGCTTTATTGTCATGATTAGTGCCACTAGATAGCACATGTCCAACAAAGCATGTAGGTATGGCTAGATGCCAGGTGTAGCTTCAACAATGGTTTTGTTCAGCAGCGTTATATTGGGGGTTTTAACAGGTTATAAAATACCGTGCTGTCTGCATGGCATTTGTCAAAGAAACAGGACATCAGTAAGTAGCATTGGGCACACCAGCATTTGGAAAATTGGAAGTGGCTTCAAGCGTAAAACATGTGAGAAGTGGAAACTTCCATGATGAAAGTAAAGACCAACTCTACTGGTGTGATCACAAGAGATAATCATAAACTCCTTTAAACTGAACGCTCCTACCTCCTGCTCCTTCATTCTTTTCTACTAAATACTTGCCATGCCATCCTATTCTTGGGGCTGTTATAGAAAATATCGTTAATTTAATAGCATAAGAAAGGTGTCCCAGAACAATCCTTTTTCCGGATAGGCGTTACAGAAAAACTTATGCTATTGATTTTATGCTAGTTGTACCCCTACATGGGTAAAATTCGAGATGGGCGACACGACCCTTTCAAAAATCGACAGACAGAGGGAAAAAAGGATAAAAATCGACCTGTAGATATCTATCTCTAAGTTCTTATGTACATAAAAATCAACATAACGACATGGCCCTTTTGCTAAAAACCGACAGGGCGACATGGTAAAAAATAAGGGTACCCATAAAGAGGCACTCAATTAGCGTAAGTTTTCATGTAAAAATTCTCACCCCAAAGAAACTATGTGTATTAACTGCGGGGTGTTTACAGGGTTTAAAACCATTAGACCTAGTCCATGAAGGACTAGACTTATCCACCGATATTCAATATCCAATCCAGTTAACCCACATCGATCAATTAACTCTTTGAAGGCAGCTTATATTAATGATGTGATACACTACATCAACTTGCTACAATAATATAACCTGACAGGGACTAGCGCTGCATTTGTGCATCACGACCACCAATGAACATGCACTTCGAGCGACGCTTGAGGCCTTATGTCATCGGGGCATTACGCCGACACTTTGGGAGTGTCTCAACCCGTAGACTATATACATAGGGTCGGCATGATACATGAATGCAGCGCTGACAAGTAACTCACAACGGCTGCAGTTATGCCTCATGACGATCTAGGACATGATGCATCAATGCCGTCTATAAAGGGTTAAAGGGTTACATTGATCAACAAGTCTGCATTAATATTGATTTGTTGTTTACAAGCAGCAGAACATACCAGGGCTTATCCAGATCCGATTCATTACTCTATAATCATACAACTAGTTTAGTTACTTGATATATTGATTATTGATCATTTTCCAAACATACCAGGATTGGTCAAACTGTAATTACAGGATTTGAGACCACCATTTTGATGATTATATCAACACATGATTTTGATAGTTCTGCAATTTTCCATTTTACGAGAATGATATGTAAACTGGAGCGAAAAGTGTCAAAGGAAACAGGGACTAAATGTATTATGCTTGTCGGGACAGACTCTCTCGGGATATTAAAAGCGATAAATTTAAAGGTGATTCTCTTAAAATGTTGCTCCCTTCTAAGGTTATTGCTTCAGTAAACCCTCTCAAGATGGCGCCACTTATATTTTACCGTTTTTCCTTTATGACCCTTATTTATTCATTGTTGGTAGTATATTGTATCATATCGGGGGCTCTGCCCGTGAACCCTCTTTTCTTTCTTTCCTTTTTATTTCTTCTTCAAAACTGATATCAAACACAACTATGGACAACCACGCCAGGTATTATACAGTGGTGCCATCTGGTGTTTGGAATCTGTTATTATCTTATAATTATTGTAAAATGCAGAGTAAAATGTTTTTAATATAACTGCATTTAAGATTTGAAAGATTTTCTTGTCGACGTTCCCAGGGGAGTATGTCTGTAGTGCATGTATCATCATGTGTATGTAATAGAAGTACTTTTAGATCAAAGGCCACAACTCATATCCCAGACTCGTCAGAACTATTTGTACACATGTGGCTGACATTTATCTTCCTAATGACATATGCTATGACTATAGTAAATCATCGTTAAGTCCCTTTCCGACACCCTGGTAACTTCTCAGAAATTTCTAGATGCCTGATGAACATAAAGTCTTGGGGCTTATGTCGCCTAAGTCAGGGAGTGGACATCTTTGAACGACGGAGGATGAGGTCAATGGATTTTAAGGGGGGGGGGGTGAGCAAAAGATTTTCGAACCCTTCCGGGCGGGGGCAAGGAAATAAAAAAAATGCACCCCTTTTAGCAAAAAAAGAAGAGTGCATTATTTTAGCATTTGGTTGGCTGCGATCAGTATTAATCTGGCTCACTCGAGAAAAATTCCACCGACCACCCCTCCTCCTGTTATTAAAAAAGTGACCACTCCCTTCAAGCTGACTTAGGGGTAAAGTGGCAGAAGACTACATCACTGGTGAAAGGCCAGTATTATTTTGACTAATACATACTGAGCAGGGTAGCAGACTATTTGACTATTTTGAGATAAGCACATAATATCTCCCCTCCCCCCCCACTCCCCAAACAAAACCTCTTAAAACGGCCTGTACCATCCTGTTTTAGCTATACAAAGCGTGGTAAATTCTGATATCAATAGCTAAATTCTCAGCAGGTTTAAGCGACTTTGAGATTATCACGGATTAAAGACGCCTCAAGGTGCCGACCATTTATCAAGTTTATATTTTGCTTAAATTTGCTTTATTGGGATAGTTCATGCAGGGCAAGTGCGGCAATCAAGCATCAGGCTGAACCTACGGGGCTGAAACAATCGTGGGGAGTCTACATGACATTCTGGGGAGTTGTTTTGCTGGGTCTGCATTCATGTGGTACCATTCCCATGAAAGAATAAGTCGTACATTCCACATGTGATTTCCAAATGGATACCCTATTACATTATTTATCCAGTGACTCTATGTAGCTGTGATATAAAAAGTTCCAAATGAAGTTATATTGTTTTTAAAAATAACTAACACATTGTGGCCCTTAACAGTGCTTAGTACTGTATGGACGGCATAATGCATTATTGCATCATTCCCTTGGTCGTCATGATGCATGAATGCAGCCCTTGTGAGCAACTCAACAGTGCTGCATGTATGCATCATGCAGACCCTATAGAGTTGAGACACTCCTAAAGGGTCGACATGATGCACAAATGCAGCACGGGTGAGTTACTTGCCAGGGGTGCATTGGTGAATCATGATGACAAATGTCATCTTTTAGCGACATGCCGTCCTTAAAGGGTTGAAGAGTTAAAAGCCTAAAGTGTCACTGCCTCTAGTTAGAAGCACACCTATGTGGGCCTAATCCCTGTCCAGCCTACACGGAGGATTTTCATCAAATGGTCTTTGGATCAAATACTACATCTCAATCCTGATTTTCGTGGAAATATGTCCTATATATAAACCAAGACCATAATTGCAGATCCTAATCCCCCTTGATAGCTGAAAACACTTATGTAGGGTAGATTAACCACTTTCAACCGGTCGGAGTCCTGTTTCTGTATGAGCTACCTTTAAGGTCTGATTGCTCCTAGAGGGGTTTGTCCATATAGGCTTTAAAAATGAACCACATTTTAGCCATTGATCTCGAAAGTAACACACATGATATCTTTCAGGGCCATCTATTAGTTTATAGTATTTAATTACATGATTCATCAGAGCATTTAGAATAGGCCCATTTCACCCCAAGTCAGCCAAAATGCACCTTGGTCATGAGTCATGATTTCTGTAATTAAGACATACATCCTGATCACAAACCCAATCAACACTATGTATCACACACACATAGATAGTTCAAATTAACAGCAAAAGATAATGAAGGGAGGAGAAATTTCCATTCACTGTTCGCCAAAACAGGGCAAACAGGGGTACTTCTGGCTGATTTTACAGTATGAACAAGAAGGATAATATGAATGCAACTTGTCGTATATTCCACCAAAAAACTTTTTTTGATTTTGTGGGAGTTTATTGTTAAAGGATTCATAGTAAACCAGTAATTTCACGTCAAAAGTGGTTAGCTCAAGGTATGAGTTTGACTCAGGGTGAACCTATGCTATGGTGGTTAAACTCTCGCCATACTTTCTGGTTCTGTTTCAGTGGTTCCAACCCAACAGTAGGGATTGCCAAATACCAGCAAAATTAAAGTTCAAGGTCATAGTGGTGTTTACAAGTGCCATTTGGTGAATGGCTCGTGGGACCAGTGTAAGTGGGTACGTGGTTGGGAACAGGTGTATACATATATGTGCTGTCACCTGGTGAGTACATTATGAACAGCTTTTACTATATGCGAGCGGATACGAGATCCCCGGGGTGTCAACATCGACCAACTCCATACTCGCAACGGTGTACCAATGCTGGAAATTGCTAGACGCAAGCAGCTACTGAGCTATCTCCACAAGGCCTCCAAGGATGTGAACAACATAGTGGTGCCTACGAGAGCTCTACAAGCCAATGCTAAGGTGAAACTGAAATGCATGAGATCTCGGAGTGATGTCTACGACAAGAGCCCACTGCTACGCGGGATGGAGGACTGGAACAGACTGCCCCCAGAGACTCAGAAACTGAAAGACAGTCGGAAATTCCTTAGTGCCTTATAGTGTAGTATACGTACTAAATGCTGAAGCTCTTATAATCTATATATCTATATATGAAAAAGAACTTATGAATATTTCTAGACTTAACATGAACTTCTTTCTATCCGACCCTTCTCTGCCGGGAGGTGACTTGGCTGCTAAATGAAAAACTCAATATATTGTATGTAGATTTTTCAGCCAATAAATATAATTCAATTCAATTCAATATATACACTATCAAACACACACACATAATGTTTTGAATTTGGGATATTCTCAGATGCCAGACCGATCTGAATAAAATTAAGCGCCTGATATAAGCCTGACTACACATGACAGGCGCTCATTCAAGACATATTCCTAGTGCTTAAGCTATGATACTAATCTAGCACCATCCCTAAAAGTATATATTTGTTATTATATATATATATATATATATATATATATATATATATATATATATATATATATATATATGTATATATAAATATTATTATATATATATATATATAATGTATATATATATATATATATATATATATATATATATATATATATATATATATATATATATGTACATATATTCCAGTAGTGATAAGAGCTGTATTTTTGATAAGCTGCTCTTAAAAATGTATTTGTGTTAGACATATTTGAAGAAATAGTGTAACAGGTCCATTGAACCCCTAAGCATTTGATGGGCCATAAAGCGCTTTAATAAACTATGTATGTTTATTTTTCTGTGATGCCTGAATGCAGCCTGTTCAGAAGCTGTTCATTAATGCATCATTCCGATCCCACGGGGTTAATTAATACACCCTAGAAGGATCAACATGATGCATGAATGATGTGAGCAGGACCGCATAATGCGGTTATGCATGCCCTTGGTGGTCATGATACATGGATGTGGCCTTGGGCTATACATTCATGTATCATGCTGACCCGTCAGGCTGCGTCAGGAGTGTATCAACCCTATAGGGTTGGCATGATGCTTGAATGCAGCACTGGGGAGTTACTCATCATGGGTGCTTTCATGCATCATGCTGAAAAGGCACATGAACACACCATGTTGCCTTAAATGGTTAGGGCTAAAAGAAAGAGGTTTGTTTCAGGTAACATGGCAAGAAAATGTACACTGTCAGAAGTAAGTGTAGCTGCCTAGCGAGTTATACTGTAGAATTACAACTTTTTTTAAAACTTTCTTTTTTAAACATGAAAGTACTATAATTATAGTGAGCCTCTCCGAAGACACTAAAATTGACCAAAAAAAGGTAAAAATACAAAGATTTCTTCAAAATGGCTTTAAAATACATAGGGTCGGCCATGTTTTGATAGGGTTGGTCGGGTGACCGGAAACAATATTTTTTTTGGCCTTACTGTACCGTCAATATGTATTACTACCGCTTGTTTGCACTCAAACAAGAACCCTCTAGGTTATACTCTCACATATAACGGGTCCTTAGTGCCTGCCCCACCCAACCTCTACACCCTGTGCAGATGTTCTTGTACTTTATTATCATGTTTCTTCATGCTAACCTCAAGAAGGACCTTGTCATTAAACATTGGAGGACTGCATGCTGATATGATGCAATACAGTTATCATCGTGATGCATAAATGCAGCCTTGGTGAATTACTCGCCAAGGCTGCATTCGAGCACTATTTATGGCAATTCAGATCTGTGTAACCC
The DNA here is from genome assembly GCA_947462335.1 of Harmothoe impar. Classification (NCBI taxonomy): domain Eukaryota; kingdom Metazoa; phylum Annelida; class Polychaeta; order Phyllodocida; family Polynoidae; genus Harmothoe; species Harmothoe impar. The sequence goes on along the minus strand of OX381720.1, from coordinate 52,286,718 downwards.
TTGAGAGTAACTCACATTATCTCTATAGATACATAGACAAATGCCAACGCCCATTAATGTGCCTCTACATGGTTAAAAAACGACATGGGCGACACGGCGACACGGCCCTTTTAGTCCATTTAAGAATCGATGGACCCAAGAAAATAAGAGATAAACATCGACCCACAGGGGTTTTTCTCTAAGTTCTTATATACCTAAAAATCGACACAGTGACACGGCCCTTTTGCTTAAAATCGACATGGCGACACGGTCAAAATTCTGGGGACCCATGTAGAGGCACATTAATACTGTCTCTTGGCATTTGTGTTTATTTCTTATTTGAAGCCATCTAACAAAGGGAAAACAGCATTTTCTTAGCCCATTGAATACGGCCCCTATTGTAATGATTGCATTCAATGGGGCATTGAATACAGCCTTCCAGTGCTTAAGCACAGGAAATCTTGTATTTCCGAAACAATAAAGATAATATTCCCTCTAAGTGTAGCCAAAAGCTGATATCAAAGCACACAAGAGTATGCCCAGCCTGCCCCAATCGACTAGTCAAACTATTCATGTATGGTAACAGATAAATAGCATCAAAATTAACAAAGCACACTCTACCTGTCACGGCTTATACACTGCTGCGTGGCTGTCAGGAATTGTATCATAAATAATTTGCATGCAGCATCCAGTATAAGTCTTGCTTTAAGGTGTAACCAGTACCAGAGTGGGTGAGTGACTGAGTGAGTGTGAGGGACTGTGTCTACATGCTTGTCTACATGTTGTATGCATGTAGACATACACCTTAGTTCACAGGTTGCCACACAGGTGGCGGCAGGGGTGTCTCAGTCCTCAAACCCCACCGTATAGGAGTGTAACAGTGCCAGGGTGGCAGGTTTTCTGAAAATTTTCGGAAACCAACCGCGGTACAAGTTGCTGGCAAGATAATATATAGCCTGTATGGTAACCCTATATATCCGTATACAGTATCGTGGGAGGAGGACAAGATGGCGGCCTACACAGGGTAAGCAGCCAGTGCCCTATATATTAGGTTCCCTCCCCCTGATCACACACCACCCTGCGTTATAGGGGGACAAGATGGTGGCCTACACAGGATGAGGGGCTAGTGCCGCATATAGGCCCTCTCCCCTTGACCACACACAGCCTACATTAGTGGGAGGGGGGGGGGGCAAGATGGCGGCCTACACAGGGTAAGACGCCAGTGCCCTATATATATAAATATAAGATTCTCTCCCCCTGACCACACACCACTCTACGTTAGTGGGGGGACAAGATAACGGCTTGCATAGGGTAAATAGCCAGTGCCATATAGTTATAGGCTCTCTCCCCTTGACCACACACCACCCTGTGTTATAGGCGGACAAGATGGCGACCTACACAGGGTGAGGGGCTAGTGCCATATATAATAGGCCCTCTCCCCCTGATCACACACCACATTAACCAAACACTGACCTTCACCTGAAGAACACAACTCTAATTTAGGACTCAGGTATAAAGAAACTGTTTTGGCGTTGGAAAACATTTTGGCGAATGTTTGTCAGCACCTAAACATGCTTTTCAGCGGCAAAACAGTCTTATATAAATCCTCGTAGAAGCAGGCCTGATGACACAAGTTTGTTTCTTGTGTATTCCTTGGCAAAAACACAAGCTGTACACACAAGCTAGATATGAGAGATTCTCCAGAATATTGAACGTTCCTAGAGTGACCTGCTCACCGGTGATGTGCACTTCCCAAGTGACCCTTTTACTCAGGCCTACTTAGGCCAAAAAAAAAGGTTTGTTTCAGGTCACCCGACCGACCCTATGTAAACAGGGCCGACCCTACGTTTTTTTATGCAATTTTGAAGAAATTTTTATATTTTTACACTTTTTGGGGATACATTTTAGGTTTTCAAAAGTTTTGAAAAAAATCGTCCCATTTTCATACCTTTTTGGGTCAATTTTAGGGTTATGTAAAAAAAAAAAAAAAAGTAAAAAAAAAAAAAATCCGACCTACCGACCCTAGAGTTTCATCCCATGTTACCTGAAATTTGGCCTTATACTAGTTATAGAGAGAGTGGATGCATGATTTACCGATGTAGCAGTGGCGCTTCTACTCGCCGGGTGTAATAACCACCGGACCTCGATCAGGAGATCCCTAAGACATCCAGTACTCACGTGATGTGCATTATACATCAGTATTGTGACGTCATACCTAATTGAGTTTAGGAGTCTAGATGCAAAGTGTTCCCATCTGTCACCATCCTATCACAAGGCATTAATGGTAATAGTTGTAACTGACTCTGAAGTTACATTCTTCTATGAGCAATGAGAGTTATTCAAGCTTTATGACGACTAAGGGCGATGGATTAAGGTATCATGCCATCCTTACCCCTTGGAGGACGGCATGGCGCATTAGTGTATCATGCCCTTTGCCGTCATGATGCATGAATGCAGTCCTGGTGAGTAACTCCCCATTGCTACATTCAAGCATCATGCCAACCCTACGGGGATGAGAAACTCCCGTAGGGTCGGCATGATGCACCAATACAACACTGGCGAGTATCTCGCCAGGGCTGCATTCATGCATCACCAAGGGCAGATGCATTAAAGTATCATGTCATCCTTAGAGTGTTAAGGGTTAAGACGTGGAGGTGCCCGTGGTGGGTGTGTATTAGTGAGGTTAGGCTAAATTTAAAAAAAAGGTTTGTTTCAGGTAACATGGGAGGAAACTCTAGGGTCGGTAGGTCGGATTGTTTTTTGTTTTTTTTTCACTATTATTTTTAACTTCCCCTCTAAAATTGACACAAAAAAAGTGTAAAAATGGGAAGATTTTTTCAACATTTTTGTGAACCTAAAATTGACCCCCCTCCCCCAAAAAGTGTAAAAATATAAAAAAAATCTTCAAAATTGAATAAAAAACGTAGGGTCGGCCCTGTTTAGATAGGGTCGGTCGGGTGACCTGAAACAAACCTTTTTTTTTTGTTTTGGCCTTACACAACGACAATCAGTGTGTGTGTGTGGTATGGGCTGTAAAGAGGCATACATGTACCTCACACAACACGCCGCGGGTAATTAACCATGTGGCTATACATGCTGCTTCTGTCTCACGGTGATGTTTACATCACTGTTTGTATTCATACGGAGGTGATGTTGGTACGGTACATGATTATTCTTAACGTTTCCTATCGTTTTCGTTAGAAAGGACGTAGACAAAAAAAAAGAATTAAAATACTTTTTGATTCTGAACATGAATGTAAAACTCTGTTTATTATGCAGGTATGCCTTACCCGATATTGAAGCCCGTCAGTTTTGTCTTTTATGTACCGTAGTATTACACTGTCATGCTATGACAATCTATTCCAATGCACAGACAAATGGCAGTTTACGTACTCCTGTACATAGTGTATTATCTTCTGAGTGCTGACTCTAGGCACGGTGGTGCCACCTGGTAGATGAGTACTGAACTAATCATTCCCCGTGGTGTTGGCACTCAACCTACCATTATTATGACTTTAGATATATCCTTGAAATTAGCCAATACAAAAAAAAGCCCCATGATTTTGACATTGAAAATAAATCATGCATTTATTGGATATATGACAGAATAGATGCAACTAATGTATGAATCTGACTCCCTCTCCCCTAATTTACATTAAAAAGTCCAAAGAAAGAAACCTAAATGGTCTGTAAAAGTATATTTCTACTGAAATGCTGTGGAAATAATTATATGAAAATAAGACACAATCAAATTAATGTTCATTGGAATGGAAATTGGTTGCTCCATTCTTATTGTGCTTCACATTAATGCCATCGCATTAGGAAATAAGAATACTTGCAGATAGGCCAAGACCTTGACTGCTCACAACGAAAAAAATCAAAACAGGGAAGAAAACTCACGATACCATTGTTGAGTAGACCGTTCTAATCCAGGGCCGTCCGTTAGATTTTCTGACAAAGCATCCGAAGTGTGATGTGCACGAAATAAATATATCCAGGTAGCGAAATGTATCCTTGTTGGATCCACTTGAAGAAAGTTACATGTCTTGTCAAAAACACTTGTGTTTGTGTATTTTGGAGAAATGAGAAGGAAAGTTGTCTTCTCTTGGAGGGTAGAAGGGTCGCCTGGGTGGGTAGCTGGGTGGTGGTGGGGAAGTGGGGACTTGGACGTGGAGGGTAGGACGGATCACGACCATCTACCTAACGGACGACTACAGGGTGGGAGGCAAGTAGTGAAGGGTGTGGGGGAGGGGTGCTGAGGGGTTGGAGGAGAGGGAGCCTGGGATCTGTCGCTTGATGTGATACATATTGGTGTGAGAATACACCGAGTCTGAGATGGGGATGGGATGATTCGGCTTTCACACCTTATATACCAGGGTATTCTGCCATTTGCCTCAGGTGTGTGGGGAGCTTGTCGCTACTGTTGAGCTAAATGGCTTCTGTGCTTTCACACCTGTTGTGCTCAATATACGTACTGTCATTGACAGTGTCAATGTGTTGCTCTGGCATGCTGACATTAGATGATAGCATATGTATGTGGATTTGTAACACGTTATTTAGCTGGGTAATCTAGGGAGTTATTTTAGTGCTATTGGATGGGGATATCGTCGGATCAAGATCAATTTCATCCCCAAGTCGAGCTCAATTCAGGCTTGCTATGTCAGAATCATCACGGAATAGTCCCATCAATTTGGCAAGATATTATGAGCTTAGAACATTGACCAAACAGAAATGCTTGCTCTTGTCATGTGTGTTACGTTTAACTGTGGCAGAATAATCAAACGTAGTAAGTGGTCACGCATAACGCCCTCTGGTGGGGATAAATGGTAATACGGTTCAGCCCCAAACGGACGCATTAACTCTTCAGGGAATAATCTTACCTGGGTTTACCTAAACTTATCAAATTTGTTTCATTTTATGCTAACTCAACCAAAAGTCTCCAATTCTGGCGTTATAAATTGTAATTTAAACATTTGTCAGAGGCTCAATGAGGATTTACTTTGCTGCAACATTAATACTGCCATGAGTCAAGTAATAATTTTGAATGACGGGTGTGCCAGACATGCATTATGGAAGATTGCAAATCTTCTAGTTATGACTCAGGGCGCGCGGGAAACACTAGCGCCACCCACGGGACGCTCGGACACTACATTCCCTCACCGGTAACCAGCGTCTTGACTCAACTTCCGCCCACTTCAGGTCAACACGCTACCGTCCACTTTTATTCTCCCACCCTACCCACACCTTGTAATAGGACTTTGGGTGTACGACTGTGTCATACACGTCTCCATCATAAACTGGACTAAGATTCAACACGAGTCTCATACGCTACTATAAACATACATATATATTTGATATTTCATATCATGTTAATGGTTGTCATGGTTACCACTACTATACTGGTCGATACCCTCATGGTTCCTGTATACTTGTATTACATGTCATATATTTTACATTTGTTTTATCTAGGCCACAAGTGTTAGGCCTTTTATTTTATGTTATTATATCCTGTATTACTACCGTATCACTTTTACTCAGGATTAAAGTTTCCAAAGTATTAAACGCGTGTGTCCTGTTGTCATTATTTAAAGCTAAGGGAGTGATCTTTTTTTTTTAACAGGGGCGGGGGGGGGGCAAAAACAGGGGGGGGGCAAAAACATTTTGACCCCTTGACTGGGGGTGGGGGTGTAACATATTTTGACCCCTCGGGGGAGGTCAATTTCTTTTTTTTTATTAGAAGATTTAAAAAAAATTAACCCGCTTTGAACCACACACCCCCGTTGTTATAAAATGATCACTCCCTAACGCAGTTTGGTGAACAGTGGAATATACTATAGTAAGTATAATACAGCGGCATCAGTGTAGTATATGGGCTGTAGAATCTAATGTTGGGTTTCAGTATAAAAGGACGTATTTTTTGGTTCACTATTTACAGTGTTCATAGAAGAGCCATTTTCCGTGTATCAACTAGTTTATTTACCTTTCAAAGTGTTAAAAGCTTTGAAGAATAAATCGGCCGTGTGTTGAGAAGCCGGCGCGGCACGATCCTGTACTTAGTGTAAAGTTAGGGAGAAATGAGGCGTGAGGTCACGTGATCCCCCTGATCACAGCATGCAGCCTAATACTAGGGGGGATCCAATTGCCCTGCCATCTAGTGAGTAGTAGAGGCAGGAAACGAAAATGCTCATCTGTCTCTCATATTCAACATGTCTGAGAAACTGCTATAATTCTCGAACACAACAACATATGACAACCAATCAATGATACACCCATATCAAAAAGACTTCCCCCTGTATACATTCTACATATTAGAGGCATGAATTGTTTGAGAATAGAAAAATCTATGCTAGTTGACCTGACATTGGGTTGTATGTATATGAAGCCTAAGATTAGACAGTTACTGAAACTTTTAAGGGTAGTTCCACTGAATCCACAAAAGGAAATGAATAGAATGATATGTACTGTATAAACTTGCAAATGGAGCATTGAGGGAGCTCAAGTGCTTGTGGTTGAAAAGAATATATCAGCACCATGCAAAGTATGCACGAGTTTGACACCAGGGTGAGAGACAATTCCGCCCCCCCCCCCTAGCCTAAGCCATAGGGCTACCCACATTAACCCTTTAAGGACTGCAAGATGCCTTAATGCATCGTGCCCTTGGTTGTCATGATGCATGAATGCAGCCCTGGCGAGTAACTCGCCAAGGCTGCATTCACGCATCATGCGGCCCTATGGGGTGAGACACTTCCGTAGGGTCTACAATCCAAGAGCAAAAAATGTTGACAATTGGGACTATGAAAACCTCATAACAGGAAGTTCATTCATTCAATCCTCCTGAACGAGAGTTCACTGTGGTGGTATTTGTTATTTATTTTTGGCAGATTAATCACTTGGCCATGTACAATATAGGATAAAGAAAATCTCGTGACGTTGACCCTCTATGACCCAAGAAAATTATTAGCCAGGAAAATTGGAACTGAAACTTTTTGCCCTTAAGGTATATTTTCTCTGATATGAAATATTGGGCCGGTTTATTATTTACTGTATCTGATTGTGTGTCTCAACTACCCAGAACTATTTATTCATTTGCCCAACAACAATATTGTTAGCTTTGGCTGTGGTACTGGCAATTCGTGGTTATGATTGACATACCTGTGCCCTAGCTTGGGGGAATAATATGAGCGGGATATATCGTGTGTTTAGAAAAAGATTGTTATCCATATGCAAATATGTATAGAGTGCTCTAGGAGTTTGGTGCGTGGGAATATGGAGTCTTTAATCAAACTATAAAAACTTAGTATGAATGGTGACTAATATTATATACTTAATTATATTTTACTTCATATAACATAATTCATCAGAAATAAAATCGATTGTCAAATCAAGCATCCCATCATGATGTCTTTCATACATTGTGATCGGATAGAGAACATTTTACACGTTAGAGCTTTTAGCACATTTTGTTGCTAAAGCGCTATTTGCCCCCTTGTGTATGAAACACCAAACAAACAGCCCACTCCAGTCTTTGCGAAAACTTTTTAAAGTTGAAGGACCAGCTACATTTTTGGAGGACCGGATAGCCACATATTTGAGGATTTCTACATTTTTAGTATAGAAGAGTTTTTTCCATTAGAAATTCATTTTATTTATAACCGTTTATGGCCAAATCAGGATAGATATATAGTTTTACACTGTATATTGACAAACATATTTCAGCTTTAGAAGCCCAACTGAATTCTTCTAGTTCAGAAAAGCCCAACATGTGCCTGGACATTCGGTTCTGCTACACTTGTGAATCTGCTGGACCGGTGGCATTTTAGAAGGACATTGCCACTGTCCTGCATGTTTTTGCAAAGACTGCACTCCACTACCCTATTAACACTCTATATCATGAACCCTCAGGAGAAGCTTAGATGTAGCCCAAACAAATGACATGCTAGGGCTGCATTTGTGCATCGTCACGACAATGTGCATAGCACATTAAAGCACTATGCGGCCCTTAACGACTTCACGATCTATATCCTGAACCCTTGATGTCTATAAACAGTATACGTAATCTTTTTACTGTTAAGTCGCGGTTAATTAGCATCCAGATGAGCATTGACTACAGTAGATGCAAAACAAGACGGGCTCCCTCAGTTATCCCCCAGTTTTCTGGGAAATAATATTTAATTTTAAATATTCACAATTTTTTAGATCTTTGGAAAATTGTTGTCAGAAAAACAAGCTCCTACTGTTGTCAGTATAGGCTATATAACTTGTAAGTGCTTTTTAGCAAGAATATTTAACAATTTCATGATATTCCTATTTATCAGGGAAATCAGTGTGTCATCCCGGTAACCTGTGAGTCGTTGCCAGGATTTGCGACTTATTCCTGGCAATCAACCGTAAAAATTTAAACAAAATAAAAACCGATCTTATCCCAAAACTCAGGCCCATGTTGCCTGAAATACACCTTTCATTTGGCCTTACCCATTGTACCAGTGCTTATATAAATGAATGACTGGTACAAAGAGGATCCAGGGACGTATTAAGCTTCCTGATCAATGAATCCATTTATAGTAATTAACTCGTGTTTGTCCTACGCTAAATACGGATCGGTTATACCTGGGTAGGCACGGTTGTGTAAGCATGGTAAACTCTTTAAGGACGGCATAATGCATTCATGCATCATGCCCTTGGACGTCATGATACATGAATGCAGCCCTGGCCAGTAACTCGCCAGTGCTGCATTCATGCATCATGCCAACCCTATGGGGTTCATGCAGGCACCCCCAAAGGGTCAGCATGATGCACCAATGCAACGCTGGAGAGTTACTCACTGGGGCTGCTTTGATGAATCATGACGACAAGTGCCATATTTTAGTGACATGCCGTCCTTAAAGGGTTAATACAATGTTCTCGATGATGACCTCCCCACAATGTTAGAGGAAAACACAACTGATGATTCGAGTTAGGAATTTCATAATTTGAAAAAAAAAGTTCAGCTATCATTATTGAAAAAGCCTGTCAGTATGTCATGGAACTTTTGCAAAAGATTGATTGACCAAAACAAAAAGTGGGAAAACAGACTTGATGGTTTAAATTCAGTAAACAGAATAAATAGTGGCACTTTGCAAAAAGTCAATTTTTCTCGTTAGTTGACTATCTGATATAAATCTTAGAAATTGTCATTTTTTTAGGATAAATTCTCGTTGTTTTCCCATTTTATTACTGTAAAATGAGCTTTAGTTAAGGGTGAGTGTAAGAGCTTGTTAACTTGCAGGGTTGAACAATAAAAGGTCACTCTTATATTGCCAATCTGAATAAAAAATATGAGCCCGATTTTTACATCTACAGCCGCTACTGCTGCACAAATATACTTAATTTTCCACCAAATGCCCATCAACAAAATATTACTGTGTTGTAAAGTCAATGGTAGCAACACTGATTCTGTACAGTGGTGTATCGCTTTAAGGACGCATGTCGCTTAAAGATGACATTAGTTCTCATGATGCACCAATGCAGACCCGGCGAGTAACACGGTGCATCATGACGACCCTTCGGTAATGTCTCAATTCCGTAGGGTCGTAATGATGCATGAATGCAGCGCTGGCGAGTTACTCATGAGGGCTGCATTTATGCATCATGACGACCAAGGTCATGATGCATGAATGCATGATGCCGTCCCTAAAGGGGTATACAAGTATACAACATGCATGTTAACACTGCTAGACTCTAGGTGTGTTTAATTAAGCCTAATATACACAGAGGCCTTGGTGTAGGTGTGTTATGGGAACCTAGACTAGGTACACATGTAACAGTGCAGCTACAGTAATGTAACTGGTCACCCCATGCAGTGCTCATGAAATTATTTTCACCATGCGGGTCATTCGGCTCTGAAGATCTTCAACTTTGCAGGACCAGCTGAATTTTCATAGGCCCGGATCATATCTGATTAAAAAAAGTATATAGCAAGAATGTATATCAGTAATAGAGCTTTCCTGAATATTCCTATTGAAATATTGCAAAATGTAAAATTTTGAAGATGGTTAGTCAAGATGCTCATGCAAGTGAGACCCACTGATATTCCTAGGCTCCCTATACAACCAATCTCTCAGTCACTATTGCCTAACCTGGTCAGTCATTTTTGGCTCCCTATACGACCAACCGAAGTAAGTCATTATTGTCAGATTGTCAGTACTGACCAACCCACCTTAGTCTTTCAATTTCCAGGGGGAGCCACTGAGTGGCACCAACTAGTGCTATACAAATACAACACACAAAGGATGAACCTAGGTTAGCCACTACTGACTGACCCCTCGGTCATTTTTGAATATAACTTTGCCATTGTGACTAATACTCAAATGACCAACCTAGGATAGTCTGTACTGACTAACCCGTTCAACCTATGGATTTTCAGTGCCAGTCCAACCGGTCAGCAGAACGAGCTAGACCCCTATACCCACTCATCCCCGTGTGTATGTAGACTAAGTCTGACTAGATGATCTGTACACAGACCCATGTGTACCCTGCACCTACCTACCCCACCCTTATATATGTTACTGTGTGTACCCTACACCTACCCTACTACATGTTACCCTAACTACAACATGCCTTTAACACTGTAAGGGCCCATACAGCGCTTTAATGCTTTAGGGTTGCATCTCGCTGAAAGATGTCATTTGTTGTCCTGATGCACCTATGCAGCCCCAGTGAATAACTCACTAGTGCTACTTCAGTGCATCATGCCGACCCTTCGGGAGTATCTCAACCCCATAGCATGAATGCAGCACTGGTGAGTTATTCGCCAGGGCTGCATTCATGCACCATACCAGCCAGACACGATTGAGACACTCCTGGTAGGTCAGCATGATGTACATATGCAGTACCAGCGAGTGACCCGTCAGTGCTGCATTGCAGTAATATGACCACAAATGTTGCTTTAAAGCGGCATAATCAATGAGTGTTTCCCATTCAAAATTCTAGTACTGTTCTAGTTTACTATGTGGTAGCCGCGCGAGTGGTGGGACTGCCCCTTTAAGGCAAGATGCGATCCTTAAAGGGTTAACATAGGGTTATCTAACCTTAGCTTGGACAGACGTTGGCAGCAAAAACATTCAAATATTGTGAAAAAGGCTTACACTATAGACTGCTACAGATTGTCAAATAATCTACTGTGTGCGGCGGGCTTAGGGTGAAACAGGGGGCTCTGTGGTTAGGGACCTTGGCGGTGTATACTACCGGTAAAAGAGCATGTTATCAAATATTAGATATAAAAACCCTAGGTTTGTATTTCAGGAGAAACATCAATATAAAACAAGACCGTGTACATGTTGTTCAAATAAAGGTCTGCAGCTTCCACAGCGGTTGGTCATTGTATAACAACATGGGTTGGGGCGGGGTTAGTGGAATTTCGCCATGAAATGGCGAAATATTTTTGGGTTTGCCTGCGAGAGGGTCAACATTTTTCCATTGCCCCTAAGATGGTAAAAGATCTACTGCGGCTGACCCCTTTGAGCTGGTTAGAAACCTGGTCTATGCTAAAGGTAGGCACTCTGAGGCTCATCTCAAGGAGACTCCTAAATGCAGAGCCAATTTTGTGTGTCACCCATGGCTGCAATTTGAGACCCATGCACTGCGTATTTCAGAGTGCCTACTTTTACTAAAGGTGACGCAAAGAGAGCACGTTCTTAATATTATCAAACCCTAGCTTTATAAATCAGGAGAAACATCAATATAAAAAAACTCCTTATACCGTTGTTACAAATATAAGTGTGAGGCTGTTGTAAGGTGAGGAATGGGGGATTTATGGAAAATACAGGCTGAGGAAACTAACAAAATATATTTACAAAAGGAAGAGAAAACAACAACAAAAAAAAACCCAACAAATCCAAGAAAACACCAACAAAAAATCCGCTATCCAGACTAGAAGAAATGCTGCAAATAAACACTGATGAGGACAAAAGGAGCAAGACCGGTGAAGTAGTACAGACCCCACCACGCAGGATAGTCAGTGTAGTGCACCCACCACCCCCGAGAGCACCAGTGCACTCAAGACTGGCAAGACCAGATTACCAAGACTCAAGACCACATCAAACCAACTGGGACCCTAGATACCGTTGGGATAACAACACCAACCGGGCTAGCACTGACAGACAGCAACACCAAGCACATGAGAGATATCACACCAATAACCAACTCCAGTACCGCCAAAATAACACTGCCCAGGAAACACCGACAACCCCTCACCAAAGAACCACTAACACCAGGAGCCTCCTCTACAAGATGTATGACGTCATTTTCACTCTGGACAGGCATGTGGCCAGCTCTATGATGCAGGGCATGCGGGATAAAGGCTACTAAGAACACTGCAACCAAACACTGCCCAACTAACACCAACAACATTTGGCCGAAGATAATTCCACAACTAAATAATTCATGCTCGCATGTTAATTTTTTTAATGGACTACCCAAGCGTCCATTTTAAGTCATATAAGGCTACCTGAGCGCCTTCTAGTTATAACATAGTCAATTTATAAGTAGTCTCTTACTGTTGTAATTGTTGTTATAATCATACGGGCACCGCATGTATAGTCCTATGTACCGGTATATACTGTTATATTAATGTTATGAGAAACCCACAAAGTCCAAAAAATGTCTATGTACCGCTCAAAATGTGATCATTTGATGTTGCTATGATACAGTTTGTTGTCATATTATCACCATGGTAACCATAAAATAACTGATCATTTTTAGTACTTCAGAGGCACTGTTGCTCTCATTTAAGCATCTTATGCATGAAGAAGAGTTATTAATAACTCGAAACGTCGCAATTTATAAAAGATCACTCAACAAAAACTCCAAAAAAATCCTAAAAATGTCTTCAACTTAAAGACTTCAAATAAAAATCGAAAAACTTGAAATTCCTTGTGTTGGGTTTTGTGTGATATATTTTTCTTACAAAAAGGAAGAGAAGTGGAAAGCATTTTGTAGTGTGTAAACAATTGGATCAAATTTCTTCCTTTAGAAGGAAATGTAATAGATAATTAGCTGCTAATAAAAAAACATATTCTCATTTCAAATGTCTACATTAGAATACCAGTCAAGGTGTATGTATTTGTTTGATGGGAATTCACAAATCATATATATATAAATATATATATATATATATATATATATATATATATATATATATATATATATTGCTATTGCCTGTAATTTCAATGAATCAGCATCTAACATAACTGCCAGTTCTTCCAATTACTGTAAATATGCGTAGCTTTTATTTTAAGTAGGTGCAGCCAAGGTCTTCACGAGTGGTATTTGAAAGCACATGCATCGTGGGGTATGAATGACAGCCTGTCTTATAGCACACAGTGTTGACTTGAAGGTGAGGTGTATGAGCCTTAAGGTAGCCTTTGGTGTCCCAGTAGGTATTTCAAGCCGTACATTAATACATTAGTGTATTATAAGGTTCTTAAGAATAGCCAGAGGGCTTTTTCATAAAATGCTGAGAGAGATTAAAACCAGCTGATACAAATGCCTGCCCCACGATACATATTTTATTCTGTGAAACTATTTACAGTTCGATTTTAGTCATTCAAGGACTGGGTACTGCTTTGATTAATATTTACTTGCATTTGTCGCCATGGAACACCGAATCAGCCCAATCAAGGGAGTAACCTGTTGCTGTCTAGCCGTCACATTCATGCACACTCTTCATGGGTGCACCAATCATACATGATACATGCACGCAGCTCACCCGCCAGAGCTGCATTTATGCATTATGATGACAAATAAACATGGTACACTATGACAATATACTGCCTTTAAACGGTTAAACCGTTAAGAGCCGCATAGTGTATCATTACATCATACCATTGTGCGAGTAACTCGCCAGGGATGCATTCAAGCATCCCATAGGGCTGAGATACTCCCGTAGGTTCATTATGAAGCAGCAAAGCAGCCCCAGCAAGTTACCCGCCAGGGCTTGGTTGGTACTTCATGACGACAAATGTCACATTTTAGCAACATGCTGTCCGCAAAGGGTTAAAGGGTAAAAACATAGAGGTCATCACCTCTCTGTTAGGAGGCTATCATTGCCAAGGTAGTCCAATAAAATACCAGCTACAGAAACACCACAGACCTGTGTTGTTGTAGGCCTGCAGCTATTGCTGGTATGTCTAGGCCATGTGGCCCCCTAGCAGGGCCGCTAGTCTAATCTGTTAAGGGTCGTACAGTGCTTTAATCATTAATGCGCGGGGCCCTTTGTCGGTCTGATGCATGAGCGCTGCATTGGCGAGGCCGTTCCACTCGCTAGGGCTGCATTTAAGCATCATGCCACCCCTCCAGGAGTGTATCCATCCAAAGGGTCACCATGATGCGTTTCTCACCAGGGATGTATTTGTGTATCATGACGATAACGACCATACAGTAGTAACGCACTAAGCTGTCCTCAAAGGGATAATGTCCAAAGATCTAACTTGACCTATGCAGTATGACCCCTTATGGGGGTCTTGGTATTGTAATGGTTCCTTGTTCACTTATGAGCCTGACCCAGGCAATACCCCATGAGGTGGGGGTTGTTATATAGTTCAAGTGTCATAATGTACCAGAGAAGTGGTCCAACTAGATTTCTAGAGAAACAGAGGTTTTAAAACAGAGTGAATCTGGATTGAATTGAATTGAATTGAAACTTTTATTGGTCGTTAGCGTCTTTCGTTGCTTTCTTCCCGAGCAAATCCAGTTACATGTGTTGTTGTATGCCAAAGTCATATAGAAAATGATGTATATTATCATGAATTATGATAACTTATACGAGTGATATTTGGGTATTATTTTTTGGTGAAAATTTCTCACTCTCCCAAGCCTAATGTCTGACCTCCCCTGAGTGGTACCATGTACCGGGGGGGCCATGCATCAAGCCCTCTCTTTTGGAGTTGAGTGGCTTTCCGCAAAAATTTTTTTGCGGAAAGCCACTCAACTCCAAAAGAGAGGGCTTGATGCATGGCCCCCCCGGTACATGGTACCACTCAGGGGAGGTCAGACATTAGGCTTGGGAGAGTGAGAAATTTTCACCAAAAAATAATACCCAGTGTATTGCACTCTGGTGCTAATCGCATGGCCAAGACACAGACCAGAAGTTCATATGTTAGTTACCACATACATATGACTTCCCACAACTTCATACCCCTCCCTCACTAGGAGGGGCCACCAGATAGAGATCAAAGGGAGAATATAAGGCCTAGGCCTACAAATCACCCTTTTTTCCTCTAAGCAAATATCAATGTATATTGCACCATTCTGACCTGAGACTGACACTGACCAACATGCAGTGCAAGTCTACCCCCCACATCAATACTATCCCATAAAGGAGGTCTTGGTTTATTTTATATTTTTTATTTTTTCCTTGAAAAATAAAAAATATGCAAAGTTTTTTGCACCCTAAAATGCTACTGATGAGTCAATTGACGAAACCGAAAAGCTACAAGTTACTTAAAAATATGCTGGTACAATGCCAAAATATTCTACAGTGTCTTCACACTGAAGGTGTACAAAATAAGTTCAAATCACAAAGGACTTATGCAAGTCTACAGTCTGGGTATGTTCTCACCTGGCCTTGACCTTGCTCCAGCACTAGGACCAATAACAGGCCTAGCTTCTGGACACACCCTAGTAACTAGTAAACACCTACCTGGATACCTTTGTCCTGGTGTTGTCACATGGTACAGAAGAAGTTGTGGAGGTGAATCTCACCCTGGTCTGTGTCGTATTTTCGGTCTAGCAACAGGGTCGCCCACACCTGTCCTCGTCTGCCGGTCCCCTTGGACGGCACCCACATAAGTTCTCTCCTCAGACCCGCACTGTCCACAGCCGCCACCGGCTTTGCCACAGCCGTCACCGGCTTGAGTCGCAGTTACCCTTTCTGACGAACAGCTCCTTGTGAGTCCTGTACCAGATTCACTGAACTTCCATAGTCCAGTGCCACACGATTAAGAGTAAGCAATCGCTATTCTTCCGTGTGTATCCTCCTCAGCTGTGAAAATCATGGCAGAGAAGGACACGTTCCGTGCCAACTTCAAGTGGCCAGTGACACCACAAGAGGCCGCCGCAGCCGCCGCGCCGGCACCGGCAGAGGTAAGTTCTACCAGCCTTTCTTGCAATACACAGAGCCCAATCACTAAATACATCCATGTTACACGTGAATCCAGCCCTGTTTGCCCCTCTACCTCTTCAAATACGAAGAAAAAGAGAGGCAGGCCTCGCAAACGACGCCTATCCTCGCCGACGATCCGCACTGTTGACACCCCAAGGGAGCATTCATTGAATGAAACCGGGACCGACAAGCGTAGTCGTCGCACACCGACCGAAAACCGTCAAAACAACACGGAATCGATCGCAATTTGCGACAGCTTTCATCAAAATGAGAAAGCAGACGCAAATACATTCGAATCGCACGACAAATCGATCGTTTTACCCGGGTATAGCGACGACGACTCGAACGATATGAATAATGAACGCTCCCCGCGCCCCGCTGAAGCTGGTAGCGGCGAGCCAGCGCTGTCAGATAACGACCAGCGAAATTCTCCCGCGCTATACGCCCGGATAACCGCGCCCTACGCCGCGGGCACCCGGGGAAACGCAGGGGATTTGACCGAACTCTCCAAAGTAGAGCAACACTATAGACATATAGATATGCTTAAACAGAAGATATCTCTCCTGTACAAACTGGAACCAGAGTTCAACTACCCTGACACAGTGGTAAGTACAACCCCCCAAACTGACCAGAACTCTTCTTGTATTTTACAGAAGCCCTTCAGTGTGGAGGAACTACCTGACTCCTGCGCAGACTCTTACGCGACACACAAGTACAACGCAACAGAGGCAGGAAAACTCAACATCCATGAAGGATGGATGACCGGATGCCTGGCTAAAGGCATCCACGAAAGGTGGACACTGGGCCTAGAGGCCCCCCCCCACTACACAACCAAACTGAAGAAATTCAGACAACGGTTTGCGGAGTTACGTAAACAGCAGAGCCAGGAGGTGCAGACACTCATGGTGGAACTACTCAAGGACGCCCAAGAAACCATGGCAGAGCAATCAGCCATGGCATGGTCCAACGTGGATACCACCGCGAGGAAAAAACTCACCCCCGACACGGCAGCTGACACAATACTCAAACGGGCGAACGATGATCTTCCGCGAGTCCAAGAAGACCCAAGAGGTCTACAACAAGATCTTGGCCTCCGACTCCGCCCTCAAGATCTCCGACGAGGAGATCATCGCCTCGGGCAAACCTACGAAGCCCAAGACGACCACCAGCACCGAGGGGAACCGCAAGCGTCCTTTTCAGGACTGGGGGGACGAGCTGGAAAAGAAAGCAAAGGCCCCCCGCACCTTCGGTCACCAGCACGAACAGAAGAAGGCCAAAGACTCTCCGAAACAAGCTCCACCGAACAAACGAGCCAACAAGGAGAACGAGAAGTCTGGACCAAAGAAGAAGAACAAGTTCTTCAACAAGAAGAAGACCAGCAAGTGACTCTTCACACAGACATGATGGACAGAAACCTATCCACACTCGAATATTTGGCATTAAATTCTAATTCTCAGTACCTCAATAGTCCTTCGTTATCAATTAACATAGATAGCAACAATAGTGATGATGATATAAACATGTATAATTCTATCCAGAATACTACCCATATCCAATCACCCATCCTGACTCTGGAGACTCCCAGAGGAGATCCCCCTAGTCAGGTACCCCCGGCACCCCCAGCAAGGGATGCCGGGAACAAACAACCCACCACCAGCTGCACGAGCAAACTGGTTGTAAATCTCTCTAACCACAACCTAACGGATGTGGAGATAAGCCTCTTAGAAAAGGGCCTAAAATTCTGCCCGACAAGGTTCCGCAGCGAACCTGGCGACCTCAAAAGAGAATTGGATGCGTTCCACAAGAAATTGAGGACCATCCAATTCTTTTCTAAAAATCAGAATTCGGCCGAGGTGACTGAACAGGAACGAACTGATCAGCCCACCACTGCCCCCTACTCCAAGACGGAGGATTTGAAAAAATTCAAACCCCCGTCAAAGTGGAACCCCCCACCGGGCTCCGCAAACTTGGAGACCTTCATTAGTCATAATGAAATAGGTCTAGCGAAGAGTGAAACGGTCATCAACCGGAAACAAAATGTGACGGGTGAAGAACGCAAGGCCCTAAAAAGCCTCAGCAAAAACAACGACCTCACTATCAAACCCGCTGACAAAGGGGGCGCTCTAGTAGTCATGAACACTTCAGACTATGTGGAGGAAGCCTTCAGACAGTTAAATGATAGCAACACCTATCAACGTCTGAAAAATGACCCCACAAAGGAGTCGCAAGAGGAGATAAACAAGGTGATACTGGAGATGCTGGCTCAGAATGAGATCAGCAAAGAAGTAGCAGATCTACTGGTGTGCGAGAAATCCCGCACTCCTCAGATATACTTCCTCCCAAAAATCCACAAAAACATCCTCCCCCCCCCGGGAAGACCAATCGTCAGCGCGAATGGTTGCCCGACGGAGAAGATTTCCGCTTTTGTGGACTGCTTTATGAAGCCCATTGTCCGTGACGTAAAATCCTACGTCAGGGACTCCACAGACTTCATAAACAAGATAGAGAGCAATGCTGCACTGCCAGTAGGCACCATCATTGGCACTCTCGATGTCAGTTCCCTATACACCAACATCCCCCACGATGAGGGGATCGAAAGTGTAAGGAAACACCTGGTACTGAACAGAGAAAGTTTCGAAAAACCCCGAAACGACTCTCTAATACAACTTTTGGAACTGGTCCTGAAAAGGAACAACTTCCAATTCAATGGCACCAACTTCCTACAGATAGGAGGCACTGCCATGGGGACGAGGCTGGCCCCATCTTACGCAAACCTGTTCATGGCTTCCCTTGAAGAAACCCTCTTGGAACACCATGAATACAAACCCTCGACGTGGGTACGATACATTGACGATATTTTCTTCACCTGGTCACACGGCGTAGATCGCCTGAAGGACTGGTTGGAATATCTCAATAGTGCCCATGAGACCATCAAATTTACCTCGGAATACTCAAGTACTGAGATAAATTTCTTGGACACTACAGTAAAATTCGGTACAAATCGCAAGATGTACACCGATCTATACTGCAAACCCACCGACTCACACGGATACCTTCTGTACGACTCGGCACATCCGCCATCAAGCAAGCGGAGCCTACCCTACAGCCAGTTTCTCAGAATAATGAGAATCTGCACCAGGGAAGCAGATTTCTTGAGACATGTCAGGATCAAGAAACAACACTTTCGCGAACGGAAATACCCGGAAGCGATCCTGGATGAGGCATTCCGAAAATGCCTCACCAACAACCGGCAAGACCTCCTTCAACCTAAGGCGAAGGAGGACACCCCGGACACAAACTCAGAAAAGATCTATATGATCAACACCTACCGCCCCAATGATCACACTTTGGTGAAAATGATCGACGAAAATTGGGACATTCTTGGAAGATCAACATCAACCAAGGAAATCTGGGACCGAAAGGTAGTCAAAGGGTACCGCAGGCCAAAGAACCTGCGAGACCACCTGGTGAGAGCCAGAACAAACTACAACCCATTCTCGACAGAGAAAGCAGGTTCCAAATGCACCAATGTCTGCAGAAGAAAGAACTGCAGATATTGCCCGATGCTAGACACATCGGGGAGGATCCAAAAAGGAACCTCCAAATTGAGCTTCGAGACAAAAACAAATGTCACGTGCAACAGCTCAAACCTGATCTACTGCTTGGAATGCACCAAATGCAACATCAAGTACGTGGGTCAGACGAAAAACAAGGTCAAAAAACGACTGTACAGCCACATGTACTTCACAAAGAAGGGCAAGGTGGTAAACGATGTCCAACGTCACTTCCTGAAGGAAGGCCATGACATAGAAAAGGACATGAAGGTCTACATACTGGATTTCATACACGAATATCCACACAGTAAGAAGGCCAAGAGTCTGCGACTCAAGATTGAATTCAACTGGATTCATCGACTTGGTACTACGGCCCCATACGGCCTGAACACCATGGACAGTGTATGCGGTTAGCACCCCCATTGCCTCGTCACAAATTTTTTGCGGAAAGCCACTCAACTCCAAAAGAGAGGGCTTGATGCATGGCCCCCCCGGTACATGGTACCACTCAGGGGAGGTCAGACATTAGGCTTGGGAGAGTGAGAAATTTTCACCAAAAAATAATACCCAGTGTATTGCACTCTGGTGCTAATCGCATGGCCAAGACACAGACCAGAAGTTCATATGTTAGTTACCACATACATATGACTTCCCACAACTTCATACCCCTCCCTCACTAGGAGGGGCCACCAGATAGAGATCAAAGGGAGAATATAAGGCCTAGGCCTACAAATCACCCTTTTTTCCTCTAAGCAAATATCAATGTATATTGCACCATTCTGACCTGAGACTGACACTGACCAACATGCAGTGCAAGTCTACCCCCCACATCAATACTATCCCATAAAGGAGGTCTTGGTTTATTTTATATTTTTTATTTTTTCCTTGAAAAATAAAAAATATGCAAAGTTTTTTGCACCCTAAAATGCTACTGATGAGTCAATTGACGAAACCGAAAAGCTACAAGTTACTTAAAAATATGCTGGTACAATGCCAAAATATTCTACAGTGTCTTCACACTGAAGGTGTACAAAATAAGTTCAAATCACAAAGGACTTATGCAAGTCTACAGTCTGGGTATGTTCTCACCTGGCCTTGACCTTGCTCCAGCACTAGGACCAATAACAGGCCTAGCTTCTGGACACACCCTAGTAACTAGTAAACACCTACCTGGATACCTTTGTCCTGGTGTTGTCACATGGTACAGAAGAAGTTGTGGAGGTGAATCTCACCCTGGTCTGTGTCGTATTTTCGGTCTAGCAACAGGGTCGCCCACACCTGTCCTCGTCTGCCGGTCCCCTTGGACGGCACCCATATACGAGTGATATTTAACCAATTAAATGGTTATATGTATGGCCCAGGCAATGTACTGTTGCCGGTTCTAATTCAATAAAGTAAGTTGACTTCTTTCTTCTTTCTTCGGGGTCCCTCAATTCAATGATTAATTACACCATTATTGGTTATACCACGTTACATTTATGGGTTCAGTTCAGTTGATTAGCCGATTAGATAACATAGCAAGCATAGATCTTAGATACATGACGCATTACGTCTTTGTAGCATAGACTTATAGTAAGGACCGAGTAGGTATTAATAGCAAGTATTCACAACCGATTATTAGATCATTGGCAGTTACATTATATTTAGTAGTTGACCGGATATAGCAGTTTAAGCTCCCCGTTGAACTCCTCTTCTGTCTTGATCATTTGCACTCTTAGGTCAAGTCCGTTCCATAACTCCACCCCTCTATAGTATGGGCTCTTTTGGAAGAAAGCTGATTTAGGTCTTCTGATCCTAAATTTCAGCTTCGTGTCACCTCTTGTGCATGCATATTCACCTGTGATAGCCTCTCCCTGGAGGGCAGATTTCCACATAATCTTGGTGAGTTGTTTCTAGCGTTTGTTTTCTAGTTTCAACACTCCAGTGGTGGTGTGCAGTGCGTTGATACTGACATCTCTCAGTCTGCTCTTTGTCCATATATACGCAATGCTCTGTTTTGTAGCTTTTGCAGTTTAGACAACTCTGACTGGCTGGACTTGGAATGTGGGAATCTTAAGCCACAAAATATTACGATTTAATCTTAAATTGATATTTCCCTTTGCTAAATATTTTTTGCATGCAGAAAGACATAGCCGAGGAGAATGGTCAGATGACTTTCTTAGTTAGCTATTTTCCAGAAGAATGCAGGTTAATGCATAGGGAAGAAACGTATCACGTACTACCAATCCTAATTTAATTTCAAATGTATTTGGATTGACCAGTATATTAAGCTTTATTCAACGATGCAGCATGAGTGCTACCCTTGTGAGTGCTTCGATTCTGTGCCATGACGATAAAGAGATCAAGTTCATTAAAGCACTTCACTGCTCTTTTTTTCACTCCAGGGAGGAGTCGGTGAATTTGCACTTTCTGGTTCCCCCTCAAGGGGTCCACCTTCCGCTCCCCTAGCCCCCCCCCCCCCCAAAAAAAAGATAAATAAACAAAATACCGCCCCCTGTTGTTTGAAAATGGGCACTCCCTAGGCAATCATTAAAGCTGGGCCGTCAGGGAATAAGTTCAGCATTTTCCATACATGGACTAAAATAACAGTTCCACCAGAGGGCAGCAGTGTTTGGACAGGGAACCATGAGCATTGTCTAGCTACAACATATTCACCCTATCTTGTGCCTGTAACAGTGTAAGATTTGAGCTCCCAGCCAATATGCAATAAGGGCCCTCTTGTAAATGAAAACTGAACTATATCCAAAAGTGCTTTTGGCCTCATTTCAACCATGACGGTCAAGCTTTAAGGGTTAATACCATAACACCTGACAACACGTTATTTCTGTGACCGTGCAGTTTCTGTAAATACACAACACTCCTACCATGATCCCGCGCTTACCCTTTAAGGGCCGCATTGTTATCTAATGCTATATGCAACCAGTCGTTATGATGCATAAAGGTAGCTCTGGTGAGAAACTCACAACTACTGTACTCAAACCTGATGCAGTTCCTATCCTGTTGATACACTCCCAAAGGGTCGGTATAATGCATAAATGCAACCCTGGCGAGTAGATTCCCGAGGGCTGAATTCATGCATCATGACGTCCCATGGCAGAGCACATTTAAAGCACAATGCGGCCCTTAAAGGGTTAGATCCCCTCCTCCAGCTCCCGTTAGCTGGACCTGCCGCTACTTGAGCTGTAGTACGCGTGGTTCACGCTGGGGGGCGCCACCTCTCCTGCTGCCCCCTGGCGGCCGGGTGGAGTACCACGGGAGGAGCTCAGGGCGCCCCCTGGAGGGAGGCGTCAAGTCGTTAGGACCCGGATAATGGGCTTAGTGTGTGACGTGTAGGGAGGGGCAGCCTCCAAGACCGCTCTGTTGGCGTCATGTGGCCATGCGGGTCTATAATGCTATACTAAGAGAGTGGTCATTTGTTTAACAACAGTGGGGGGGGGGGGGGGGGGCAGTGGATGTGGGGGGGGGGACTCAAAATATTTGGACCCCTCGAAGAGGCGGTCCAAAAAATTGCACCCCTTTTAGTGAAAAAGCCTGCGCGTTATTATAGCTCAAATTAAAGGGGTTGGCCACACTCAATTTCAATTTGCCTCAAGGACCAAAACTTTTTCGACCCCTTCTGTGGGGTGGACCAAAGTTTTGATCCGCTGCCACAAAAATCCACCACCTCCCTGTTGTTAAAAAATAGCTACTCCCTAACTGCTTGTTTACAATGCATGTACTGTATATGTAAAAGTACATATATGTGTACCGGAGTGAATACATTTGATTCGCATTTTTGTAGTTAAGATTTGAATTGGGTCAATAAGCCATTAACCTTTGTGGCCTTTTCTAGTCTAGAAAACAGCCCTAAAATAAAGGGAGAGGGCACATGTTTTTATTTCTTCCTCAGCATGCTTGTACTATCTTTCCCTTTACAGTACAGTATGTTTTGGAGGAGTGGTCCATTTCAAACAACGGTGGTGGAACGGGACTTTGCATCTGACCTCTCTGATACTTGGTAAGAAGTAGCGCCTGCACGTCTTTAAAGCTCGAAGGGAGTGAACACCTTCCACTTATAAAAAAACAGTTTTTTGCAACGTTCATATATTACGTCAATCATGTAATTACATGATTGACATAATATATAAAAGTCATAAAATGTATCAATACCCATACAAAAGGCAATATCACAACCCACAAACTTCAGCGTTGCATTTCCTGGCTAAATCTTCCCTTTAGTAACATGGTAACATTATGAAGAATATGGCAACCACCCACATATTATGAGGGGAAAACTTGTTTCATTGGGTTTGGTATCTATCTAGTATGACTGTCTCAAAAAACATGAAAGGTAATTAAATCACGAGTCCATAGATTGCGATATCAAATATTGCAAGTAAGTAGATATAACATTTGCAATTTGCAATTCACTGCATTTTGTCCCAAATGACTCCCTTGAACGGACGGCCTTAGTGTTGGCCTGCATCTGGGATACTGGCTATTGTTTGAACCTATCAAAATACAGCATTAGGCCGTCAAGGTATAGTACATTGATTCACACTGCACTGAAAAAGTAAACTTGTCTCCAGACTTGTCGAAGTGACTATCATAAAATAAATGAATCAAAAGTTGTCTAACCGATCAGGTTACCATTCCACAAATAGAATCTGGAGCTGGCAAATGTCGGGTTTTGGGCTGGCACATGCCAAGTGGGTCTTCTATCTCCAGCTAGAAGACCCTCTTCCTTGTCACTTAGACAATTTTTAGAACCGTTTAATTTATGACCGTCACTTTGAAGAGTCTGGAGACAAGTTTATATTATGAGTGTGCTCTTTTGACGTTATGATTCATGTATTATGCCGACCCTACATGCATGGTTAGGTCACTCATTAAAAAAAATGTGTTTCTCATCACCGATGACTGAAGAATGTGACGAGGAAGGATTTTTTGGGGGATTCTTCTTTTTTTTAACTCGCGGGCTAAAATGTATAGGAAATATACATGTTTTTCATGACCAAAATTCACATTTTAGTACTTTAGACTTTATTGATATCTAAAACTTGCGAAAATGTAATTTATTTCTATCTTACTGCATTACTGGCAGTATACGCTTCAATTTGATACCAGATATCCCCATATTTGTCAATTTTTATCATGTTTTTCATAACAAAGTGGCAACAACAAAAAAAGTTTTCATCAAAACCTGATTTCTATGATGCGCGCGGTGATGAGAAACCTTTTTATTTTTTTGAGAGGCCTTACTACACACATTTAGCATTGACCCGATACACCAATGCAGTGGCTGCCAGTTACCCGGCAGTGCTGTTTCACATTTTTCTAGATTTTAGCAAATTAATTTTCTGATCTCATGAAATTGCTTTTTAACAAGAATATACAACAATTTTGTGATATTCGTTATTGGAGAAATCAGTGAGTCATCCTGCTGACCTGCAGTAAGACAGTGTGGCAGACAATATATCTAACGCTAATTGTTGGACCATGTTGCCTGAAGCACACTTTTTTCCTTTGGCCTAAGCCTATAGTAAGCCTATAGTGAACCTAACCCATACTCTTTTCTCTAACGCGCCCATTCTACCCGCCTGCACACAGGCAGGCCATGCACACTAACACCTAATTACATTGTGATCCGACCCTTTCCCTGGTCAGCCAGGATCAGCTACTACATGCTGTGTGTGGGGAGTACACGTGTAGAAATGACGTTATGACCAACTTATACTATAAGCTGACCATAACGTCATTCTTCTCACTTATAGCATCAGGCCATAAGCCTATGGATGACCGACACATGCATGTCACTCATCCACTCGTGTGATTGTGTAAAACTCATGTGTGTTGAATAGACGTGTGTTGGCCAAAAGTTAAAGAAAAGTTGCTAAAGAAAAGTTGCTAAAGAAAAGTTGCTAAAGAAAAGTTGCTAAACATAAGTTCAAATAGTTCCTTCACTATCACTATCTTGTCTTACATATGTTTGAGCTTTAACCATTGCATGTCGCTGGAACATAAATGATTGGTATTCATGATGCAGCAATGCAGCCCCGGCGAGTAACTCACCAGTGCTGAATTAGTGCATTATGCCGACTCTGAGATTGACAAACCGAAAAGGATACATGTGGTGACCTA
The DNA here is from genome assembly GCA_947462335.1 of Harmothoe impar. NCBI lineage: Eukaryota > Metazoa > Annelida > Polychaeta > Phyllodocida > Polynoidae > Harmothoe > Harmothoe impar. The sequence goes on along the minus strand of OX381720.1, from coordinate 52,260,927 downwards.
ATGCATATACAGAGAGAGAATACAGTCAAAAGGGAGTCTGAGCTTCCTCCAGAATGACTCTCCTCTCTAGGAGGAACCCTGTCATAATCTGACTCCCTTAGGTGAGTCAGGCAGCAATTTGACTCCCCCGGTGAGTCCTTAAGTGAGCCAGAGAGTCATCTGGGCACCATTAATCAGCCAGAGTCATTCTGTCGGCAGCCTGGGGGGCCTTACATAAGCAGAGACAAATATTGACCCCAACTTTTTTTTTTAAACATTCATCTTTATTCCTGAGCTGTTATTGACGGTTACACCGAGATATTAATCATATTTGTGCTGGGGGTGCACTCCCGTATAATATCATATTTTTGTTTCAAGGTTATCAGACACAAATATTTATGCAATTTTCCACTTGCACTCAGGTCAAAGAAAGGCTCCCCTCCACCCACTCAAATTAGGTGTGTGGTGGATCTTCTCGGGAAGCCCTTTCCTTCTAATGAAGGTTATATATTCGTATGACCATAGTCCGGTCCTGTTTAGACCTAGACTCACAACAAATAGCTTAAATCTAGAAAACAATCTATGCATGATCTAAAATATGATGTTTTTGATGAATTAATCACATTCATCAATGAGTATTACATGATCACCTGAGTAAGATTGGTACCTTGCCAGCAAGCCAAGTCTTTCTATCCATCTTAAACGATTTATGATTAGGCAAGAGGCGAACAGGGGGTGGTAGAGCATTCCATATCATGGATCCATAGTTTTCTATGCATCTAAAATAAATTTCACAATGAGGTGTAACTCTAAAAAGTATAGGGCCTTGGTGGGCTCTTGTAGGTACATGTCTGTTGACTGTATAATCAGTGTCATGCGCACGCTTATACATAAAATTCACAAGATGGGCTTCACGTCTGTCTTTAAGTAATGGCATTTTAGACAAGGCATGCACCAACAGGGTGTCAGTCAGGTGGTCAACCTTAAGACATATTTTGAGACATCTGTTTTGGGCATATTGTAAATCATCTAAAATATACTGAGACGCAGAGCAAAACAATTGATCCCCATAATCAAAGTATGGAAGAATTTTGGAAGAAAAGATTTTGAAGGCTATACCCTTTGTCATAGATGTCCTAAGGTTTGCCAGCACATAGGTTTTATGGTTGATCGATTTCAGTTGCTGCTTTACATGTAGGTCATATTTGAGATGGCAGTCAAGCATGACACCTAGATACTTATACGACTGGACTACCATTAACTTTGTGTCATTAAGATACAAATTTATATTCATAGCATTTAATTTCATTTTAGAGGCTGTAAAGGCCATAACCTTTGTTTTGCCTGTGTTTACTGTGAGCTTATTTTGTAAGCACCATAAATTAAAAATATTGAGGCTATTTTGAAGACGTAGGTGGATATTTTCCAAATTTGTGTCGGAATCAAAAATAACAGTATCATCCGCATATAACTTAATTTCAGAACCTTTTACACAATTTGGCAGATCATTCACATATAACAGGAAGAGTAAGGGTCCCAAAATTGAGCCCTGGGGGACACCGCAGACCACTCCCATTGGGTCCGAGAACATATTATTTACCTTAGTTTTTTGCACCCTATTTGTCAGATAACTAGTTAACCATTTTAAATTATTTCCCCTTATGCCATAGTTTTCTAATTTGTTTAGTAATATAGAGTGGTCTACGGTGTCAAAGGCCTTGCTCAGATCAATAAACACAGCGACTGTAGGCTTAGCTACATTAAGGTTTCTAGCAATGATATTGGTAAAGTCAGCCAGGGTGGCTATGGTGGACTTACCCGCTCTAAACCCCCCTTGATGTTTAGACAAAATATTGAATCTACATAGAAAATTCATCATGTGTTTATGAGCAAGTTTTTCAATTAGTTTACATGGAGTTGGTGTTAACGCTATTGGTCTGTAATTACCTACATGTCGCGGATTGCCGGCTTTGTAAATAGGAACAATTTGAGCAACTTTCCACTTAGTGGGTACAGTACATGTAGTAAATGAACAGTTAAACATATCCGTAACTCTTGGAATATCATGTAAAAATGCATCCTTCAAAACCATATTAGACATATTATCAATCGCCGATGATTTGTGCACCTTTATACCTTTTACCACATCTCTGACTTCATTTTGGGTAGTCTCAAAATGTAAAAGGTCCTCATCAACTCTATTATCATATGGCCTCCATACATCATACATATTCTTTGACAAGTTGGGGCCTATGTCCGTGAAAAATGTATTTATGTATTGAGGTACATCAGTTTCTGGTACAGGTTGATTGTTTACATCATCATGGAGTTCAACAATAGCATGTTTGGGCGAATCAGGTATCAATTTCTGGATTTTTCTCCAAAATTCGGTTGATTTGCCCTCACTAGCTTTCAGTTTCTCTCGTATATACCTTCTCTTGGATGACCTGGAAAACTTATTACCCTCCCTTTTAGCTTGCTCAGCTCTGAGTTTATCATCTACATTACCTGTGCGCCGAGCTTTGGACATTAAATTATTTTTGTCCCTCAATGTATTAACCATATGATCAGTTACCCATTCTTCTCTTTCCTCTGGAATTTTGAAACTCTTTACGGGACACATTTTATCCAATGATTCCTTAATCACAGCGTGAAAAATATCCCATTTGCTTGTGACGTCAGCAGTATTATCATAATCAGACCAATCATGTGCATCCATATCTGCTCTTAGATGTAGCGCGTTATATTTCTTATAGGACCTACCAATGTGTTCGACTTTTGGTCTTTTATCAGCACCCTTTTTCCTAATCATGTACACAGCATAGTGGTCTGTAATGCTTAAGTTCATAGTTCCGGACTCATTAACAAATTTAGCATTGGTGCAGATTACATCTAAAATTGACTTAGAGTTGCCAACACAACGAGTGTATTCCTTGATTAGAATTCTGAGGCCAAAATCCCTCATTAGCTTTTTAAAGTCGGCGACTCTATCATCTCGGAGCGCTAAATTGATATTTATATCTCCGGTCAGAATAATTTCAATTTTGTTTCTTTCAGGTATTGCTGTTAGAGTTTCCTTAAGTAGCCTAATAAATTCAATTTTGCATCCCTTAGGGGGTCTGTACGTGTTAACTAAAACGAGACGCTTGTTGTTTGGCTTTTCTATACGTATACTTTGTATTTCAATATCTTTACAACTTTTATTTAGATGGCTAAGATCATAGGCATCATGGTATATGTCTTGTCTTATATATGTACATACACCCCCTCCAGTTTTTGGATTACCATCAATATCATACTCCATATTGTCGTCAATCCATTCTCTATCTACACGATGCAATACAAAATCATTGAATGCGTAACTTAGCGAGTTCTGAGTGTCCTTAAACCAGGATTCAGTAAAACTCATTATATCAAAAGGATTCTGGTTTAACTCAATCTGTAGTCGTGCGTAACTGGCATTGATACTTCTTGCATTCATATGCATAACCTGTAGGCCTCTTTTACCTAGTAGCGACTGAACACTAGCCATGATCGATTTGGTTAGACATCAAGTAGCTCATGGCTTTGTGGGTGGTACCTCTCATTGAAGCATATTTGTTTACATGGATTATGAACATCAAAAAATAATAAAGAACAACAAACAGTTTAGGTCTGTTTGGACCATTATAAACATTTCCCTCATCACTTCTACTAGACCTCGGCTTATAAGCCATCTAGGAGAAGATGAAGATATTTTCCATAGAGGAGAGAAAACAGGTGAACGGCTTTTGTGCTCCTCACATAGGAATTTAAGCTTATAATTATTCGCCCACAAATCTGTCTATGATTTGTAAGGCACCTTAACTCTAGTTTTTTGTATCTCAAAGTGACTTAAATCTAAACCTTAGACAAATGTAGTATTGTGACTTTGGTGCAACCTAGGTAGCGTATAGTACCGGTAGACATGTGACTCTTACATTTCAGGTACCGTAAAGTACCGGTAGATATGTGGTGGTAACATACAGGGTCTCCATGGCTACAACAGTTGTTTGTGGGTTAACTTCATCATCATTTAAGTAAGATACTGTTATGTATGAAGCAACATTTAATCACTGGGGGTATACACACCTATGGTACCGGTAGGGCATCAACATATGGAGTCGTGAGTTAACATCAGCACATTTTTACCAAAGCAATTTACAAAGTCTTGACCCCATTTTTTGAGCAGGTCTGTTGTGGGATGTATTCCATCAGGTCCCAGTACTTATGGTGTTAGGAATAATTTTGGCGGTACCCTTACTTTGGCATTACATAAAGGGTGTAAAAAAGTCCCCCAACCATAAAGAAATATTCCTAAAATTTTAGGAAATTTAAGGAAATTTACCCTTAAATAATGAGGTCACGTGACCGTTGCTAGGGAGATTCCTTTGATGACGTCATATTTTGGGGGGTTCCCCAGAAATATTTCTCAACTTGAAAATATTTTTCTCAAAGTACAGAAATGATTGTCACTGGATATAATAAAACCGGTTTACCACATTAATTGCCTTTCAAGCTCCTACCATACCTACATGCTAGAGTTTATGTTTTAGATCCTTCAGGGTGGTTGGATACCCTTTTCTTCTATACAGAAGGCTATTAGTGAGGGAGCTTATCCTGCTATCAGGCTCTATATGACAGGGTTTAAATAGGATATACCTGCCAAAATTAATTCTATCATGATGCACACATCTTTTGGGTTCTTAACTGCTGCATGTACGTTCCCATACACCTACCCTCCCTTATTCTAGTTGTTACAGCATGGGCAAGGTTGAAACTTTTATGTATTTTTGGAATTATTGATGAAATTGTACAATTTGTTGACAGAAAATCGTTCTATCAACACATTACTTATTATATTTAACCTTAGATTAGCTATGTGATGAAGCATGATACATGGTAGGTTGCCACAAATAGATTCAGGGGGGTTGGGCATCCTTTTATGTCACTATTAGTCACAGTTTACACTCTACAAAAATTACTAAGTTGAGAAATATTTATTTAATTCAGGATCTGCCACGACCCCTAGTGGACATGTTTGGAAAACATTCTCAAAAAAAATTATTTGCCCTAACTTGCCCAACTCCCCCCAGAACACCAATTTTTGACATGGTCACATTCTGAGGGGAAAAAAGTAAATAAAAAATTCTTGTAGAAAATTCAGAACAAAAGGAGTTGAAAAAGAACATGTTAAAGAAGAACATACCTGAAGCAATAGTTCAAATAAGTATCCAAAAGTTGATGAAAATGGATTTACCCTTAAAATTTTCAACTCCAGAACCGACCATTTGGTCGGTTCCGGTATCTACCAAGTTGAGACAAATAATTTGTCTCAACTTTGAAAAAAGGTTAGGAAATTTTGATTATGAAACGCTCATTGGTTAGGATTAATCTGAAAAGTGAGAAATATTTCTCAACTTTAAGGAGTATCCCAAAAAAAAGGTCTAAAGGTCAACATGGGTCAAATTGTAATGCAATCCCTCTCAACTAGTAGTTGAGAAATATACTCAACCCTTATGTAAGACCCCCCTGGTGCCTTTGGACACCCTCTGGGTGCGTCTGTCCCAACCCCTGCACAGCGAGAAGAAACAGCGTCAAAAGGGAGTTCAGGTTGCCTCCAGAATGACTCCCCTTTTCAGGGGGAGTCCAGGCTACCCAAGGAAGCCCAGGTGACTCCCTGATCGATCTAAGGGAGTCACCCGGGGGAGTGTTATGACCCAGAGAGCTATATGACTCCTCCAGGTGACTCCCTTAGGTCCGCCATAGAGTCACCTAGGCTCCCTTAGGCGACCTGGACTCCCCTAGAGGGGGGAATCATTCTGGAGGCAACCTGGAATCCATTTTGACACTGTTTCTCTGTGTGAATGCAGCCCTGCTGAGTCACCTTACTCGAAACTCCCTTTTGAGTAGAAAACGCACAAGCTGCACACGCAAGATAAGCATTGGAGATTCTCGAGAATAGTAAACGTTCCTATTGAGAGGTTCAATGATGATGTGTATTACTCATGCAAATAACAAGAAATTCCACAAGTAGAATGACGATGTGTATTTCTCAAGTTTCATCTACAAATAAAACAACAAGAAATTTAAGAAAATGTGAGACCAGACAATTTCAAAAACGTCATATGACACAAGTTCCGCTTGAGATTTTGTTTGCGGGTTCATTGGGCATGAATGACTGCAAAATTGAGGTGGGCATCTCAAAACACATGGTTGACTCTTGGTCAAGCTACCCTAGAAAGCAGGGGTGAGAAGGCCTCAAAGTATAACTTAAACTTGTCCAAACAACTATTCTGAATGCATTTATCATAAGCACCAATCCATTTTGCTCTTTCAGTTTCACGACACGCTGTCTTCTCTCTCATGCCCCGATATAATTACTTCCTACGACCCTAAAACAGGCATCCCAGCTAAATATATAATTTGTTTCGGCAGTCCCCGAGTCTCTGTGTGTGTATACCGGTAGTATTGTGTGTTAGATCCCCCATACACACACCAGACCTGTTTGTCCTAATCCCTGTAAGAGTCCTGCTTGTTTGCCATCCAACCCCCCCCCCCCCCCCTACACCTACCTACACAGCCAAAAATAATTTTCTCATTTCAAAAACTACACTGTAAGAAGTAAGTACTGTACACCTACAGCAAAAGTTGCTGGCAACTTTTGTTCCAGTAGATTTTGCTGTGTGTACAGCAATTGACTTGCTGTAAATTTACAGCAACTTCTACTGTAAATTTACAGCAACTTCTTCGGTAAATTTACAGCAACTTCTACTGTGCATCTACAGCAAAAGTTGCTGGCAACTTTTGTTCCAGTAGATTTTGCTGCACATGTACAGCAGCTGGGTGCTGTACAGTTACAGCAACTTCTTCTGTAGGCTTCATATAGTTGTTCTCATCAATTTATATCAATTAATATGCATGCATGGAGAGTACTTTCCTGCATAATAGTTCAATCTCAGCTAGGATAATACACACTACACCATGTAATGGTTTAATCCTGCTTCAATACAGCTGAACCATATTCAATACCAGCTTTTCCCCAGTTCGGGCACTTAAGTATTTAACTTTTCCCACCAATGTGGTGTCTATTCTATACTTTTGCTGTTTAATTGTATTATTCAACACAATTATGCAAATATCAATACACTTAATGATAATTGCATTCAGTCTCTCTCATCCATTCTTATTCTACGATATCTAGAGTGTTTGTGAGGCTTTATTTGACCCGGGAAAAGGTTTGGTGGAATAATCAATACAGAAATAGTCTACTGCTGCCACCTAGCGGCGGAAATGTACAGCACAATGTACTGTAAATGTACAGCAACATTGCCGGAGACCCAATTTACAGTATATAATGCTGTAATTATACAGCAAATAGTGCTGTAATACCAACTACAGCAAAAGGTGCTGTAAGTGTACAGCACATTGTGCTGTTTAAATACAGTAACTACTTACAGTGTAAGATAAATAAACTCGCCTAGCGGACAAATGGCTAGTTTTAAGGAGAAAAATATTCCTAAAACTAATGGCTATTTTAAGAAAATATTTTTTCTTAAAACTAGTGCTTGTCTGCCAGTTAAGTTTATTTATCTTAGATTCTTGAAATAAGAAAATTATTTTTGGCTATGTATGATACAGCCCTACCCAGAACACACCCGTTACACAGAGCCACTAATTAAATACTACCTTTTGTTTAAAACCCTTTATGGACGACATGTTGTTTAACCCTTTAAGGACGCTTGTCGCTAAAAGATGACATTTGTCCTCATGATGCACCGATGCGGCCCTGACGAGTAACTCGCCTGTCCTACATTGGTGCATCATACCCACGCTCTGGGAGGATCTCAACCCTGTAAAGTCAGCATGATGCTTGGATTCATGACGACCAAGGGCATGATGCAGGAATGTATCAAATCGTCCTTCAAGGGTTAAAGACAACACTTTGGGCATTTTACACCAACATGGTCCCGGCGAGTAACTCGCACAGTACTCCACGATGTCGGAATGATGCATGAATGCAGCGAGTTACTCACAGGGCTGCATTCATGCATCATTTTGACAAAAGGCGTAGCTCATGAAAGTGCTATGCGGTCCGTAAAGGGTTACACCGTCTCTAAGTGTATAACAGAGACCACTCCTTAAACAAAGACCTACTCCAGTCCGGCCACTCTAAACTATGTCTGAATGTCCTGACATCAAAAACATTGACTTGGCCCAACAAAAGTAGTCTATTGTGAGATGTTGCTATTTCAAGTATTATTTTGTATACTGTGAAAGTATTTATTTTCACAGGTATACATATTCGCAGAGGAGTGAAAGTCGGCAAATTTGTGGGTATTCATTCCATACATAAGCATGTAACAATTTCACGGATTTGTCATTTCCATGAATATCGGAAAATATCGTATATCGCAAAATAAAGTATGACCACTGTATTTGTATATGTTTTCCTTTTGCAGGTCTCAGAGATGATGATTCATATGTGAAATATAGCCTTGAAAAGGTTATAGTATACGGTTATTTCATGCATTACACCCTTTTCTTTGGGGATTGGACCAATGCAATATGAGTTTAAAAAAGTGAGGATCAACGGAATATTTTCTCTCTATTAAAACAGGATTAGCCTTGCAATTATTTGCTATGACATAATTATAGATTGAGTACATTTGGAGAATATTACAGATGTATCTTCTTCAATATGTGGATAAGATTGTTACCCTTTGTAGGAGAAAACACCTTAGGCTTTCAGAAAACCGCATAGATTCTCCTGTGTCCAGTGAGATTTCATTGATTTAAATGTGCCTCAAAAGTTGTGAAAGACCTCAAAACTCTAGCATTAGTTCTAATATAGTTCTAGAAATGCAATATATAGCTCAACCATTAATGATGAAAATGCCTCCTTAAATAATATAAGGCACCTACTCCACTTGCCTAAAAGCCCAAAGGAAACATGGTATTATTTTTCCACAGGCTAAAGTATAGAAGCCAACAATGCCCAATGCACAACTCTCAAGGGAGCAATTGACGAAAGGCAGTTAGCCTCCCTATATTGGCACCCTCAGCTGGGTCCTACCCTTTAGAGGCAGCATAACACAGTAATGCCTTAATGTACCATGCCATATTGTCAGCATGATGCATGAATGCATGTGGCTCTATGAATCATGCGTTGGGTTGTTAATTCCCCTATATAAGGCCCGGCATGATGCAGCAATGCAGGTGAAGTAATCCCAGTACCTTTTTTTTTGTGCATGATGATGACAAATTCACGTGGAGCCTCTATGCACCATGCTGCCCCTAAAGGCTGGAGTCCTGGTATACTATATGAACCGATTTTATTAGCTGTACTTCGTTACATAACGGTTTCTTTCTGATATAATGTTATAGGTATAGCCAAGATGAGAATACGTTGGGAAAGACAAGTAACCATAATAGCAAGCCAGATGTTTTCAATTCTACATTCATTATGAACAAATATTGCATTACTGGAATCTAAGGATATCTGCAATCTCCAGGAGTTAAATCTGAAATCATATTATTATCAAAGTTGTTTTATCAACCAAGTTAGAGATATATAAAATGGTGCATTTACTATATCCTGGTGTTTGGATGCGACCTAATCACACGATAACCAGTGATTCTCACTCTACTACATTAGAGAGTGTGCCTAATACCATTGGCTGTTATCAGTCATTAGGGTCGTCATAGATAGCCAATAAGTGACTACATATCGTGATCTGCTCTAGGCAATATATAATGATGTCATTAATGGCATATGTTATTGGACAATACGCTGCAAATCCAACCCTTTAAAATGGCAATGTCTGATTCCTTCCAAAATACAGTGTACTATTTGGGGGATGAGGGCCATTCATCTGCATGCTATATCATCATCTATTTTATTGTTTTGTCCTTATTATGTTAAAATATTTTCTAGTCATAATAGTATATTTAGGAAAGACGTGAAGCGGCCTGGTGTTTTAATTATACAATTTCTCCCATAGTATAGGCTTCCCCACGTATCCAGGTCTGCCGTAAACTCTGGTTTTACTTGAACGAAATGACCATCAGCCAATCTGAATTAAAAGTACCGGTGTTCTTCGGACAAGATGAAAGCAAATCATTCTCTCATAGACAGGTAAATGACCTATCCAATGGTTTTGGCATTCACAAGAGCTCGAGTGAGTCAATTCCTTCCTAGACATCAACGATGATAACCATGAAAGACTCCGAAATAGAGATATTTTCTTGTCCTAATCATATATTTAGAAAAGAAGTGGGCCGGCTTTCTTGAAACAGTACAGCAAAAGCCTCAAACCTAGGTAGATGAAATATCTGGTATTTCAGATCAGTAGGTTAGTGAGGGATTTTTACTTTCCAGACATCAAATATATAATCATAAGAGTCAAAACACAAACAAACACGAACAAAGTAAGAAGAAAACGGTCTATCGTCGAAACCGTAGGCTCAACAGTCAATTAAATAAAACCCACCTTGAAACCGATGTTGGACTTTAGTCGTGTTGTTTATATTAAAAAAATCTGCAAAATAAAATAAAATGATAATAATATGGACATTACCTTATTAGTTGATTATAGGTACAGAGTCCATACAGCAGGTGTAAATCACCCTCCTCCTCCAGTAGGGTGGTCCCCCATGGTGGTAGTACACCTGTACAGGTGTAGTACAGGTAGGTATACTACAGGTAACTAGTACACATGGACACCTCCACACTAGGAGGGCCCCATCCTCTGTATGCGCCCACTACCACTCCGGTACCACTGGTAGCCGCGTGTAGGTAATACACTCCCCCTCCTCCTGCTGCCCCGACCTGGGCTCTCTCTACACTGGAAATCTAAATGCTCCGGCCCTTAGTCTGTAGTGGTTATCCCAGGTTAGTCATATGGACAGTGGTCAGGTATGACCAGGTGTTATTGAGAAATGACTGAGGCAAAATAACATATGACTAATGCTTTAGGGCCATAACCCATTAGCCGATTTGGATGCATTATCGGCTGATACACCGTCGGCAAAAAGGCCCAATGTATAATTTTGTGGATGTATCGCCTGATAATGCATCCAAATCGGCTAATGGGTTATGGCCCTTACTCAAAGAGACTTTTTAAATGCATTGAAGTAGAGAAGGCTAAGGTGAGTTGATTAGTACTGATCAACCTGACAATATTAATTGACCTAGGTTGGTCGTATAGAGAGCCAAAAATGACTTATTTGGTTTAGCATTATAGTGACTGAGAGATTACTTGTATAGGGAGCCAAAGAATATCAGTGAACTTGGGCTCTCTCTACCTCCTGTGGGCAGGCCAGGCTATAGGGTTAACTCTTTAATGCTGGCATGATGCCTCAAGTGTATGCCAGGTTGTGTATGATGCCCCACTGCTGCATCGGTGCATCATGACGAAAAGTAAGCCGCGTATCAACCCTGCAGTATCAGCATGATGCATGGCTACAGCTCTGGCGAGTTACTCACCGGTGCTTCACTAATGCACTATGCCGACAGCAGGTTTGGTATATTAGAGCACTCTGCGAGCCTCATGGGTTTCACCCTGACTGACCATTGGTTATTAGTTAGGGACTGGACATTTAATGTCGGATGTGGGGGACGCCTTCAGGCATTTATTTGATGTTATCTGTGGACGCTAAATAAGAGTACAAGACCACTTTTCATAAAACCCAAATCGTTCAGTGGTCGTCCTTCAAACCTTGAAACTAAATGCATAATGAAATTCATGTTTTGTCTCCCTGTGGACGCACTTTGTCTATAAAATTCCAAAATACAAACTTGAAAAAATTAAAAGTGGTCATCACAAAAGTGGAAGTCAAAAGTGGACAGTGACATATCTAACATGTTGCTCTCCAGAAAGTGGCCGATATTCTTTATGTTTACCTCGTTAAAGGTCATATGTAGAGAAGAAGTGGGAAATATATTACGCCATGTGGACACACCATAATTGGAAAACAGTAGAAGATATCTTGGAAATATAACAGGGAAAAAGATCTCCTATCTTGAAACAGGTGTTAATCACCCCCTGCTTTTGTCAAATGGTTCCACTTCGCAGGGACCCCCACTAAACCTCTGCCTGCCCACTCTACTGCCATTTACTACCACCCCCTCCCCTACCATAACCCCCATATACCACGTTAATACCACATCCTGCTGTAAAGTTATAGTATGTGAGCTATTCAAACAAATTTCATGGCGAAGACAATTGGTTACTTTATTTCTTTCTGGGAAAGGCACATCTTTGTTGTGCAATAAATCATTTAACATCCCTCAAAAGCTCGTAAATAAACAAACATACCAAAAAGCTATAAAGGCTCAACCATAGAGAGACTACATAATGCATATTGAATGTAACAATAAGGATTCTATCCTAGTTAAGTACTCCAAGTTAACTCTATACTGTCTTCTACTCCTCTGGCTAATCAATGAAAAACTCACTGTATTATTGAAAAATTCTCAGCCAATAAATATCACAAATACAAATACAAATATTGTAGGTACATTATACATTAGAGTAGGATCAAGATCCTCTATCCAGGCGTGATGACAAACAGACAGACAGTTGATACACTAAAAATGAAGGGGGGCAAGTTGATAACGAGAAAGAATCACACACGGTGAATTACAGAGAAAAGAAACAGCGTCAAAAGGGAGTCCAGGTCGCCACCAAGTTGACGCCCCTCTTTATGGGAGCCGAGGCTGCATAAGAGAGCCTAGGTCACTTCTTGGGCGACATGGGGACATAAGGGACGAGTCCCATACTTCCCTGTCTCACCTAAGGGAGTTGCAATCATTTCCAAACCAGAACATGATATTCTTACATTGTGTATCCCGTCTACAACTTTAACAGTAAATGGCAATTGAAGTAGCAAGTAAAGATTAAAACTTTCCACAATAGAAAATGTCAAGGGTGTCTTGACAAATGAACAATCATATGTAAGACAAAAACCTTCCACGGAAGAAGCTGTGATCTCCCGAAGTTATGTTCATAATTCGTATGACTAATTCGGTGGAATGTGTTTCGATTCATGCAGGGGAGTGTACAAAACCCATAGAGTTGTCATGCTTATCTGAATGCAGTCATAACGAGGTAATTACCATGACTGATCAATGCATAATAATAAGAAAAAGCCATAGTACATTAAAGGGGCATTCTCACCACTCGCACATAGTAGACTATAACAGTGCTAAAATTATGAGTGTGATTATGCCAATTTAAATCACTATGTGATTCTTAAAGGGTTAATAAGAGAGCACCTTAAAGTAACATGTTGTCCTTAGAGGGTTAATGACAGGATTGACTTCTGAACATTACACTGGGGCCACAGCGCGTGTGATTTGAATTAGACTCATAATCCTCCTGACAATATTGGCAATGATCAGACTCCGCAAAAGCCTTTCACAGACCCCGCTGCGGCCTTGCATGGAGTACATTTACCTACCACCAACAAAGGCCAGGCCCCATTAACAGGCCTGGAGTATGACAACACCGGGGGGCCGAGGAGAAAGGCGAGGCTTAATTCGGCATGGGGGAGACGCTAGGAGGATTAAATGGAGCCCGCGCCTCGCCTTGCGTTCCTCGCTTAACATATTTCATTATTGCGATTACATGTTGTAAAGTACAATCACTTTGCTTGTTGCTTTAGAAAACAAAATGCTAATGCTCTGTGCTGCAATGGAAGTGAGCAAAGCTGATCATCTTAGCTATTAGTGCACACTGACTATTGCCTGGGCATTAGTTCTTTAACTGTATTTCCCATGTTCTTCCCAAGTCCAGATGAAACAAAAGTTTCAGGTCACTGAACCCAATCATGGAAATACTTACATTTTTCTCAAAGTGATTTTATTCTCGCATTTTTAAATGAATTCCGGCCTACATTGCATTGATTTCTTAACATTCTGGTCTGAGGCCATTATCTAGGACAAACACAGGGTTAAAGCTTACCCAAACTGTAGAAGTATTTAAAGACAGGAAACTCTACGGTACTGGTCAGAAGCTACATTTATATTGTCCTATTTGTCTAAGAGTGCATGGTGAGGGGTGCCAAGGGGTTTAGTTGTAATATGTGTGGACCCACACAAGTACAGAACTCTGTTTAAAGAGATTAACCACACATTAAGGGGAGCAATGCTTGTTGACCTCTGTGTTTAAACCCATCACCACCACACCACATGTTCACAAATACAGCATTTGTTACCAAAATAAACAAGTGCTTAAGCCATCAACAGATTAAGTTAGTTCTCTCTTCTCGCCTAGGTTAATTATTGGTCCAAGTGTATGCGTGTTTTGATACATAATAATATGAAGCCTAATTTTGGGATAGATTTGTGTGAAGTGCTTAATCTATGTGTAACATAAACTTCCATTATTTCTCTCAGTGATACAATTTCACCAGCCCATTTTTCAATTAGGATTTCCCGCTCGATTGCCCAGGATGATAAAACATGAACCGTATGTCAGGCCATTTTATGGAGCTAAGAGCTAGCCTTTTTTTAATTGATAAAGTAATGAAGTTGTTGAAATGTGTTTTGAGTTTGACAATTTATCGAAAGGACATAGTACTTTGAAGCACATATATCAGTATGTTACTAATGACTTGAAGTTAGCTTCAGTGAGACTTATATATAAAGAGAAATTCGCACCAGGGTACTCTCAATAATAACTATAATGGTAGGTAAACAGTAGAACATACTGTGGTTTTACAGCATCTACTTTGTGGCACATTATTTATAATTATTATGACAATTTGCGGCCATATAAAAAAGAAAACACCACCCTATCATTATGATTGCTTCAACCGATAATCTCTGTATTAATTAACAATATTCTGACGAATCTAGCAAATTGTGTGCTATTAGAAGGGAAAGAAGCAGGCCAATATCATGTAGCATAGGACATAACCATTTGGGCAATAATTGTTTTAGCCTGGGGGCTGTAACCAAACAACATCTGTGGTGTTTTGATTAGAAATGTGAAATCCACAATGTCAGTGGGGTCATTTGGGGCTACTTGGGCCAAAAAAAGAGAAGCTTGTTTCAGGTAACATGGGCAGAACATTTAGGGTTGGTAGGTCGGTTTCTTTCTTTTTTTAAACTTTTTTTAAAACATGAAAGTACTGGCCGGCCTCTCCGAAGACCCTAAAATTAACCAAAAATGGGCAAGAATACGGAAATTTCTTCAAAATTGCATAAAAAAACATACGGTTGGAAATGTTTTGATAGGGTTGATCGGGTGACCTGAAACAAACCTTTTTTTTGGGCCTTGTCAAAAGAAATCTACAACTAGTGTCAAAAGATACCTACAGGGGGCATGTTGGCGTAGACTGACTGTGCTATACAGGACCACTGGGACTATCTGCCCCAAAGGTGACGTCATGGGCTGCAGCAGATAAGCCTGCTATTCTCCCAACTAATAAACCATGCTTTACTAAATGTGTCAAAATATTGTTCAATAATACCAAGGCAAAAACATACTGTATACTTGGGAAGGAGTCAATTTGTCATTTAATCAGGTCAATAGACCAGTAAACCAACCCAGGTTACAAGAAACGTTTGGTCAACTTTGATGAACGTTCCCTTTTGGTCAATTGAACCAACGTTTGTGGAATTACATTTTTTTAACATTAACCTAATGTTTTCAGGAAAACGTGACTTAGAAAACGTTGATTTAAGGTTGCAAAACAGTTAGTAAACCAACGATTTTCAATTTCAGATGACAAGATATGGGTTAACCCTATGAGGACGGAATAATGTACTAATGTATTATGCCATTGGTCATCATGATGCACGAATGCAGCCCTGGCGACTGACTTGCCAGTGCTGAATTCAAGCAACATGCCAACCCTATAGGGTTGAGACACCCTCATAGGGTCGGCATGATGCACCAATTCAGCACTGCCGAGTTACTCCCTGGGGCTGCATTGGTGCATCATGACGACAAAGGTTATCTTTTAATGACATCTGTCCTCAAAGGGTTAAACAATCTATAATTCCCAGCATGCAGCACGATTGGATGACCTGCAGACATGAGGGACTGTAGATGCTATCAGACAACACCTGCTACAACTTATATCATTTATATATAGAGTATTATATTTAACTCCCAGGCACTCTAATCTCATCAGTTCTAGTATTGTGCCTATAGTATAAACTGTCTCCCCGATGTTCAACCAGCTGTTAACGCAATGAGCAGATTAGAGACGGAGAGGGAAATGATAGAAGAGGAATGACAGCGTGTGGGTAAGAGAAAGATGTTTTTAAGTTTGATAGACCATTTCTTGTTGGGGACAACCTAGAGCATATATCTGGTCTTGAATGTGCATAGTAATCACTGATGGCTTTAAATCCTCGAATTGACAATTCCTAAACCAATAAGCTACGGTTGTCATAATTGAGTATGGCTACCCTGGGTTGTCAAAATGGATTAGATGTGACGGCCTGAGGCCGGTACAATGACGACACAAGGTTGTCAATATGGAATTGTCAAGTGCTGCCAACGCTGCTAGTACATGCCAAAAAAGAAAAGTTTTTTTTCAGGCTATCCGACCGACCCCATCAAAACAGGACCGACCCTACTTTTTTTATGCAATTTTGAAAACATTTTCATATTTTTGCCTATTTTGGTCAATTGTAGGGTCTTCCGAGAGGTTACCCAGTAGACAAATAACGTTATACACCATTTTATAACGTTATATAACGTTATATGTCAACGTTTTTCTAAGGCTCTTCAGTATGACATAACGTTATGTAAAATTTAAAACGTTATTTTGACGTAAAATAACGTTTTTTTGTTAGCTGGGTAGCTATAGGACTTTCATGTTAAAGTTTTTTAACCAAAAAATCTGACCTACCGGCCCTACATGTTCTTCCCATGTTACTTGAAACATACCTTTCTTTATTTGGCCTAATGACCCTGGTGTTTTCAGTGCACAGGTCAGTAAGGCACTGGGTAATACCTGACCTGATACCATAGACCTGAACCAGGACGTGACTCACCTTTACTATCTACACCTGCTGATAGCCCTATAATGAATTATGTAAGCCGCCAACATGTATGTCACTGTCTAGATATAGGGTCAGTATGAAGCACTTAGGGAGTGGTAATGTTTTTATAACAGTGGGGGGTTGGTGGATTTTTGCGCGAGCGGGTCCCCCCTTTCAAGGGGTCCAAAGTGTTTCGGTCCCCCCCCCCAAATTCACCAACCCCCCTGTTGTTAGAAAATAACCACTCCCTAAGGCCAAAAAAAAGAAAAACGTTTTGTTGCAGGTCACCCAACCAACTGTATCAAAACAGGGCCGACCCTACTCTTTTAATGCAATTTTGAAGAAGATTTTATATTTTTGCACCTTTTTGGGTCATTTTTAGGATAACAAAGAGGCTGGCTATTATTTTCATGTTTAGCACATAATGTGAAATAGAAATGCAGCATGATTCATGTGAATTAATGCAGTTCTGAAGACATTTACAGATTTTTGGTCAATTCCAGGGTATTTGACTAGTACTCTCATGTAGAAAAAATTCAAAAAATCCGACCCTAGATTTTCTTCCCATGTTACCTGAAACAAACTTTTTTTTATTTGGCCTTACAACATACAGCCACACTTACATCCACCAGATGCGTAGGAAGCAACTCCCCCCCCCCCTTTCATTCAGATGCGCAACTCTGCCCCAACGCTTTCCTATGTGGAAGAGGTACGATTTTGATACATATTTTGGCCATGACGGTGATCATTTTGACCTCCCTTTTTTAAATGTTATACATTTACTGATTTATGTATTTGCTAAAGTCCATATACCTCTTAGTAGATATAACAAAGCGCAGAATCATTTACTCCATACATCAGATGAACCACCATATATTATCTGAACTTAAATACATTTCATTGTATTCATGCAGAGAAGTCGAGTTACTTGCTAGGGATGGACACATGGGGTATTGGACATAAATTATTTAGGCATTATGCCATCCTCTTAATGGCTAAACGATATCTGCAATTAGGACATTACAGTCCTGCACAAGTGAAAGCCATGTACCCTCTTACATGACCGATTCAAGTGCACCCCCATAGAAATAAGTTTTTTTTCCATATATAACTAGCCAATAAGGCACATGAATATGTATCATATTGTATTCTACATGTTTACAATATGTTACACCTTGAGATACAATTCGCCAACGGAACCTGGTCCTACTCTTTTGCAGGTTGAATAAAGGGAATATCAATCAATCAGTATGTATAGCAACATGGGCACTCACCTTGTGACGCCTCTAAGTATACAATAGTCCTGGGCTATTTGACTTCACCTTGAATTTATCCTGTACATTCGTAGTACTCCAAGCCCTTGAGTGTGATAGTGTCTATAACTAAATGCTGACCATGGTATAAGGGTATATAATATGCATCAGAGACCACCAGTCCTATCCTTCAGTCTGCTACTAACCATCCGTGTACCTGGAGATATGTACAGATAGCACTGACATGTATATTATTGGTTAGATTTAACCCATTAACCCTTTAAGGACGGCATATGCCAATAAAAGATGACATTTGTCGTCATGATGCACCAATGCAGCCCTTGCGAGTCACTCATAGCATTGGTGCATCATGCCGACCCTAAGGCAGTGTCTCAACCCCATAGGGTCGGCATGATGCTTGAATGCAGTCCCGGTGAGTTACTTGCCAGGGCTGCATTCGTGCATCATGACGACCTAGGGTTAACTCAATGTACCATGCTCCTTGTCAGCATGATGTATGAGTACAACCCTGGGGAGCCTTCTCACCAGAGATGCATCCGTGCATCATTCCGACCCTTTAGGAGTGTATCAAGATTGCATGATGCATGGATGCAAGTATACTTAGCAGGACTGCATTTATGCATCATAACGACAAGGAGACAGTGCATTATAGCAGTATGCCGTCTTTAAATGGTTAACATGGTCCACCCTATGGTGATTACAGGGCAAGGTGTAGTCCCTATCATGCTACTTGACATGGACAATGAGTGTGCGACATGGCACTATCTGTATTATTCTACGGGATCACCGCATGATCAGGTCCGGGACTGCACCGAAAAAGTGGACAGAGACAGTCCTGACCCCGACCCTAGATCTGTGGATGGTGTGGTAGTGATATTTCTAAGCTGTGATTTAAACCTATATCCGATTTTTCTTCTTAAGGTCCTAAATTTAAAACCCTACCTAGTTTATAGTTTATCAAATTATCTACAAGATGCAATTATTTATATTGCAAGAGGATTTCTGGTTATTGAGAAATCCACAATGATGATTTTGTGCCTGTAAAAGCTGAGCTCCCAGCCCTTAAGAGCGCTTTTGTGAATGAAAACTGAACTATATCCAAAAGTGCTTTTGGCCTCACTTATGTGCCATTGTAGTACCGTATTCAACATAATTAGCACACAGTGTGCTTAATATATGTCTATTAGATACATATTTCATAGTTAGAAGTTTATTTCGACTCAATATTTGGATATTTGGGGCATTTTATTATCTAATATCGGGGAGTATATGGGTGTGTTCACTCATTAGGGGGTGCGTGCTTATTAGGTCGAATACGGTAATTGTAGTTATACCATAGTCTGAGTGTGGCTGTTTTATTAGCCTCATGGAACAACACAAACATGGTTGGCTTGGGTCGTATACAGAGGAAGTTCTTTTCACAAGTTCATTGAGCTCTAGGATCACAAGTCACAGCTGATCAAATCATTCAGGTCATGATATCAGTTAAAATGGATTCATAGCACAACCTCCCCTCCACGTGAGATGGTCATGGAGCACAGTGTGATTGGATGCACTCTCACGGTTGGCCAACAGCTGACAGGCAAGTAACAGGCAGGGGTATGGGCATGATAGAGGCTCGACTCACAGTCCAAGACTGAGAGGACGATCCAGTATGGAGTATATAGGGAGTCTGGTCGCCCCTGCCTGGTGCCCACAGTGCCATGTGGCAGAATTCACCCCTACCTATACCAGTAGCTCCTCAAACCCTGCACAGTAGGTGGTGACCTCTGTACATGATCTGAAGAACCACTAGAAGTGGCAAAGCCCTAAAAGCATGAGTGACCAGTACCGTACAATATATTAGGGTGTAAATCTGACCGCTACCATATGAAGTGAAAGACATCATCCTGTCCAGGGGACATGTGGGCACGGGGTAAGAATATTGCTCTGTTTTTAAGAAAATATCATAGATACTTAGACTCCATTGAACTAGAATAAAAATGGTGGATTTTCTCATCATTTCATCTTCAAATGATGTATTACATCACCATAGATATCTAGTACATTGGCTCTAAATACCGTTCAAAAATTCTGTGCGATACCCAGGAGCATGGAAAGGTAATTTTCATTAAGGAAACCATGGCCCCGTCAGCAGATGGCAGGCCGTCGGTCTTGCAGGCAGATCAGTGATAGCTGGCGCAGCCTTTGGTGAGAGGCGTTGCAACTAAAAGATCTGCTAATAGGCTTTACCAATGGAAAACAGAACCCAGGAAACAAAGGCCAATTCTGAAACCTGGATTTGGGAATTCTCTCCGTATCTGTATTGCTGCATTTTCAAATGGAATAATATTTAACCGCAGCCTGATTCGGGGGCAGGCTCATAATTTTCTGCCAAAATCCCACTGGCCCATGCAGCGGCCCACAAGTGTTAATGCAAGCCCACAATAAAAACATGTTACTTTACGTTAAAAAAAACACATTTTAAAACTTCATATAACGCGAGACTTAGAGAAACGTTTAACGTTATAGAATGTAGTATAATGAATTAGTATATACATATAGGGCTCAGTCTCATGACTTTGTAACAATTAGATCAACTTTGACCGGGTGATGTCTTTGACCGGGTGACGTCTTTGACCGGGTGATGTCTTTGACCAGGTAACGTCTTTGACCGGGAAACATCATTATAGCATAAATTAATGCTACATAGACACCTCTTGTAAGAACTCTAAGAATAGATAAAGCATAATTTTCCTGAAGGTCTGTTGTATTAACTCAAGGGTGTGTCTATGTTTAAGTAGAGGCCTATGTGAAATAGTGATGCAAATACATTGGCTCATGGGAAGGGGGGGGGGCTGCTAGAAGTCTCTTCAAGACACTATACATATATGGAAACAAAATGAGTTAGGAATTTATTTAAATATCAGTATCTAAACATAATAATAATAATCTACATGTCTCTACACACGCCATTTTCATTCTTAAACACTTGAGATATAGAAACAATTATATGCTAAACTTTGAATTTTAAACACTTTATTCTCCTAAACACATTGATTTAAACACATTAATTTCTAAGCACCGAGCTAAACATATTATTGATTTAAACATGTTTAGGAACATATTATGTGGACAAATACGGGGCAGGACTGTGTTTAAGATTGTGTTTAGGATTGTGTTTAGGATTGTGTTTAGGATTGTGTTTAGGATCTAAACACCTTTTTTGCAGTGTAGGCCCTATTATGTGGCCCAGGGTCCAGGTGGCCCGGTGACCTTGGACCGAATATTGCATTAATGCACTATGCGGCCCTCAAAGAGTTCATCATGTATGGAACAAGTGGTACAGCGCATCAATATGATATGGGAACATTGACAACAAAGTACAGCGCATCAATATGATATGGGAACATTGACAACAAATAGTTACATTATTCTTCATTGTCCACTCGTACGCCACAGTAGGAGAGTCTATACACCTTGACAATGTCTTATTACTAATTCACATCAACTTACCTTCAAACCACCACCAACCCAAAGGATAGGCACATAAAAAATGCAACTACTGTTCTATACTTACTACGAGGTCTACTGTTCAGAAATCCAATTAGACACTAATAATGCACCAACACAAGGCAGGAAAGGTAGTTGTTGACAGTGCTTTTGTGGATTATCTAGGGTAGCTGCACCAAGAAAAAAGGGAGCATGAGCTGGACTCAGGAGACAGAATCTGCTGAACCTTTACTTCCATTAAACAATACATGATGGTTACATAAAGTTATTCCCTTTTGAAATTTTTGAAAATCAGTCTGATTCTTGAATGACAGACAGGCAAAATTATTCTTCATGCTGTAAAACCTTGCGTATGAGCGGCGGCTAGTACGCGAGTCAGACCGGCAGTGCAGCTTATAGCATCGGTCCAGGGTCATAGATTATATGTGAGTTAGACTTATGCACAAGGTTTTACAGTACATGTTTTGGGCGACATTTGCATGTGCGTCCAGCTGACTCTTATTTTTTTCTCTTTGTGGAAGGTCTGACTGATCCCACAGCAACAGGGAACAGATAGAACCTTTTATACCATGGTTATCCACTTTAGGCACTCCAAGCCAGTGCCTAAACTGGATAACCACAGTGCATTAGTACTGGATAGCCGCACTGCTATGACGTCACATGGTGAATTTTATGATAAACACGAGTTTTAGGGTGCAATGACATGAGATTTCTGTTTTGATTTCTATATGATATATGAATGATCATAGGAAACTATCATTTGGCAGAAGGGGTTGATGATGTGTCATTAGCGGGTTGACTCTCAAATTTACCAGAGCCACGTGGGAGACACAGTTGACTTTTTTATTTTTCTGTGCATATGACATAATTGTTTTACACAATGTTATTTGAGACAGACAATTACAGAAATATCACATTCAATAACAGCTTTTCAGCCACGTGCATCAACTATCATATCCAGTATATACTAGTAGACAATGGGGATGTAAATAATGCATTTTGCTCCATCAACGTTATAGTAACTTGTGCACTTGACTGCATCGCATATAGCAAAAGGAGATGACCTCTTCACTACTGAAACGCCTCTATTATTTTGTATTTACTAGAGCAGTCTTTTGTTTACTGAACTTAGCCTCTTTAAGCTTTAATTTTACCTTGCTACTTCAACTGAACTACATGTATTATTTGGTGATGACTGTCATTTTAAGGCAGAGAATGACAGAGGAGATTCCTCTCTGAAGAGTTTAAATCTCTAGCAAGACGTCGTTCTAGCACCGGCGAGTTACTCGCCAGGGCTGCATTGGTGCATTATGACAACAAATTCATATTTTAGTGACATCCGTCCTTAAAGAGCTAAAGATGGCTGTAATCATACAGAGAGTAATCCTCAGGTGGCACCACTTCTCACAACAGAACAAGCAACCTTAGGAGAGTACCTTCAACGTCAGAGCCACATGGACAGGCCCGGCATCCCGGGGAAGCAGTCTAAAGTTATGACAGTGACAGACTGGAGATCATGTCGGTGAAGCACTTCATATGTTTCTTCTTCATCCTCAACATTCAGGTGGAAAAAAGTAAGTGGTACATTCAAGCATCATGATGGCCCTACAGGATTGAGACACTCCTGAAGGGTTGGCATGATGCAACAATGCAGCACTGGTGGGTAACTCACCAGTACTGCATTGATGCATCATGACAATAAATGTAAAATGCAGGACAGTAGCAATGTTCTTCTAAAATGCCACCGGTCCAGCAGATTCACAAGTGTAGCAGGACCGAATGTCCAGTAACATGTTGGGCTTTTCTGAACTAGAAGAATTCAGTCTTCAAAAACTGAAATATGTTTGTCAATATACAGTGTAAAACTATATATCCATCCCGATTTGGCCATAAATAGTTACAAATAAAATGTATTTCTAATGGAAAACTCTCTTTTATACTAAAAATGCAGAAATCCTCAGATATGTGGCATCCTTAAAGAGTTAGATATAAAAACTGTCCCAATTGCAGCCCATGCCTATGGTTGCGGCACTGCTGTTGGGGAGAGGGTTCAGTGCCTCTATACGGGTATCACTGCGACCAACTGTCATACGGGAGGATGCTGCTACGATGCTGCTGAGACACCTGCATGCTACCTCCCCAGTGCCGACACGCTAGGTATGTATCTTAGTGCACTATATACCAACACTGACACTCTAGGTATGTATCTTAGTGCACTATATACCAACACTGACACCTTAGGTATGTATCT
The DNA here is from genome assembly GCA_947462335.1 of Harmothoe impar. Lineage (NCBI taxonomy): Eukaryota > Metazoa > Annelida > Polychaeta > Phyllodocida > Polynoidae > Harmothoe > Harmothoe impar. The sequence goes on along the minus strand of OX381720.1, from coordinate 52,236,908 downwards.
TAGTGCACTATATACCAACACTGACACTCTAGGTATGTATCTTAGTGCACTATATACCAACACTGACACTCTAGGTATGTATCTTAGTGCACTATATACCAACACTGACACCGTAGGTATGTATCTTAGTGCACTATATACCAACACTGACACTCTAGGTATGTATCTTAGTGCACTATATACCAACACTGACACTCTAGGTATGTATCTTAGTGCACTATATACCAACACTGACACCGTAGGTATGTATCTTAGTGCACTATATACCAACACTGACACTCTAGGTATGTATCTTAGTGCACTATATACCAACACTGACACTCTAGGTATGTATCTTAGTGCACTATATACCAACACTGACACTCTAGGTATGTATCTTAGTGCACTATATACCAACACTGACACCTTTAATAGGTATGTATCTTAGTGCACTATATACCAACACTGACACACTAAGTATGTATCTTAGTGCACTATATTATACCGACACTGACACACTAAGTATGTATCTTAGTGCACTATATACCAACAATGACACTCTAGGTATGTATCTTAGTGCACTATATACCAACACTGACACCGTAGGTATGTATCTTAGTGCACTATATACCAACACTGACACCGTAGGTATGTATCTTAGTGCACTATATACCAACACTGACACTCTAGGTATGTATCTTAGTGCACTATATACCAACACTGACACTCTAGGTATGTATCTTAGTGCACTATATACCAACACTGACACCTTTAATAGGTATGTATCTTAGTGCACTATATACCAACACTGACACACTAAGTATGTATCTTAGTGCACTATATACCAACACTGACACGCTAGGTATGTATCTTAGTGCACTATATACCAACACTGACACTCTAGGTATGTATCTTAGTGCACTATATACCAACACTGACACTCTAGGTATGTATCTTAGTGCACTATATACCAACACTGACACTCTAGGTATGTATCTTAGTGCACTATATACCAACACTGACACTCTAGGTATGTATCTTAGTGCACTATATACCAACACTGACACCTTTAATAGGTATGTATCTTAGTGCACTATATACCAACACTGACACTCTAGGTATGTATCTTAGTGCACTATATACCAACACTGACACTCTAGGTATGTATCTTAGTGCACTATATACCAACACTGACACTCTAGGTATGTATCTTAGTGCACTATATACCAACACTGACACCTTTAATAGGTATGTATCTTAGTGCACTATATACCAACACTGACACACTAAGTATGTATCTTAGTGCACTATATTATACCGACACTGACACACTAAGTATGTATCTTAGAGCACTATATACCAACACTGACACTCTAGGTATGTATCTTAGTGCACTATATATACCAACACTGACACCGTAGGTATGTATCTTAGTGCACTATATACCAACAATGACACTCTAGGTATGTATCTTAGTGCACTATATACCAACACTGACACTCTAGGTATTTATTTTTTATCAAATACGACTGTCCCATTGACTTAACCAAGGAGCGCCGTATTTAACACCCCCGTGAAATAACCCATGGCCGTATTTCGCGGCCCTGTGACGTCATCAAAATGACGGTTTGTTTACATTTGAACGGCGCAGAAAAATGCTATTTCAGCTAATTTAGGCCAACCTCCTCTATAATAACTTAATTTGAATCGAAAAAGGTGAAAAAATAAACACAAAGGTACACTTGTTTAGGTTTTTTGAAAGGTCATTTCACTTGGTGAATGTCAGGCTGCATTTCACTCGGCCTACGGCCTCGTGAAATACGGCCTGACATTCACCTCGTGAAATAACCCTTCAAAAGACCAAAACTCGTGAACCTTTGTCTATGTATCTTAGTGCACTATATACCAACACTGACACCTTTAATAGGTATGTATCTTAGTGCACTATATACCAACACTGACACACTAAGTATGTATCTTAGTGCACTATATACCAACACTGACACGCTAGGTATGTATCTTAGTGCACTATATACCAACACTGACACGCTAGGTATGTATCTTAGTGCACTATATACCAACACTGACACTCTAGGTATGTATCTTAGTGCACTATATACCAACAATCACATTTTGGCTATCACAGGATCCAACTAGGGGCTTGCTCCAAAGTAAGTCAGTACCTATTAGGAACACCCTATTCCTAATAGCTATATTAACTAACTCTAGGTATCATAGTGTACTATATACTAACACTGACACTAGTTTAGGATAGTGCCCCCAGTGAAGTTGAAAGCTATTCACAGGCTAAAGGTAGAACTTACTATGTATAGGTGCACATATTTTTGTACAGCTAGATTCAGGCACCTTTTGGGTTTATAAATACTTCCCAGCCTATTAAAATTGGAGTCAGGTAGTTGTCAGAGGGTGAATAGGCCGGTGTCTATGTCCAGCCCCAGCTGGCCCCACCTCGACCTTTGTTCACAAGCGTCATCGCTGGCACCAAAGGTTGCTGGTTAAAATAGTGTGCTTGGTGCTGTTGTATTAAAAGTGCAGATGGGTACCGTGTAGGCATCCCCCCCCAATGTACGGGGGAAACAACGCGGTCATGGCCCCTCAGATATCAGAGATGTCGCTCGGACGCGTCCGAGGACGAGTTGGGGCCAGCTTGTGCCCAGCCCTACCACTCCAACCCCAGAACCACCAGATGGGGGAATTTGGTACTGTCCAGTGGAGACCCCAGTGGGTCCTGTAGAAAAAGAGTTATGACATCTAGTGGTCCCACCAAGTACTAATGGAGTCTGTAGCAGTCCTATTTATGCCAAATATAAACTGGGGGGCGGGGGGGGTTATATGGCTCAGCCTCATGAGTTTGTAACAGTTGAAACGTCTTTGACCGGGTGTCGTCTTTGACCGGTGTTGTCTCTGACTGGGTGTCGTCTTTGACCCGGCAGCATTAAAATGGCAGAAATAAGGCCTATGTAATAGGAAAAGCGGGGAAATAGTACACCCATATATTGATACACGTTTTTAGAAAACATAAGTGAATTTTGTTATATTCATATACTGACCATACTATGCATAATAGAACATTATATTATTATTTTCCTCTGCCCGGTCAAAGACGTCACTTTATATATAACTTTGAGTTTAAATAGCTGTACTGTGCATAGTAAGTGCCGTATATGAATATATAAAATGTTACTTATGTTTCCAATGAATGTGTATAAACATATTATTGCAGTATTTCAACGATTTACTATATAAGCCTCATTTATTCCATCTTATAACTCCCTGGTCAAAAACGACACCCGGTCAACGACGACACCCGGTCAACGACGACACCCGGTCAAAGACGTTTCAACTGTTACAAACTCATGAGATTGAGCCCTATAGCCCGTAAAAAAATTAACAAAGGTCCTACAGCATCAACTTCACGAGTGGCATGATATGCACATAGGTCAGACAAAGCCAGTCCCCTAGCGCAGTATCTAGCACTTTTGTGGAAATAGGGAATTTAAGCATGGCCTTGCTCTGTTACCTGCTATGTGATCAATATATCTGCCCACACAAAGAAAATTCACCTATGATTCTTCACATTACTGGGAAGCAACTTTCCGGAGTGAAATATTTGAGCACATGCCATTTCAGCACATTTAAGCATATTCATGCTAACAAAATCTCAAGCAGAACTCATGCCATTCTTGTGTCAAAACTCGACAATTTTAGATTAATTTTAGAATGTTTATTAGGAACATTTTTTGAAATTTTCTTCGTGAAATACTGTTGTTCATTCTACTTGTGGAATTTCTGGGGTTTTTTGCACGAGTAAAACTCAGGAAATACACATCATTGAACATGTCACTAGGAACCTTCACTATTCTCCAGAATCCCCTGTGCCTATTTTGTGTTGGCAGCCTGTGCTTTTCCCGGGAATCATACACGTTTCTAACTTGTGTCATTCTTGAGTTCTGTGTGCATGGATATGTCCAAAATGCATGCACCTATTTACTACACAATGATAAATATGATTACAGTACGTTAACCCATACACTATTATCACAATCATAGTGAATACAGAAGTCACTATGCTTGAGCACTAGAATCTCTGTATTTCATTTCTCCCATTGAATATGGTGGAGTCATATTCTATGGTCTGTGCAATCATCAAACTAATAACCTTTTATTCAATTTTAGTATGTGATAAATCCAAAGGCCCACTTCTATGAGGTCAAATTGTATGTTTTTCACTCATTGGGATGCAGGTCATTACACTCGGCTTGCCGTCTCGTATGATATGTCCAGATCCCAGCTCGTGAAGAACAATGCAAATGCGACCTCATACCCGTGGGCCTTTATCTATGTATTGTACAATACTTTTCTCTTCAGCTGCAGGCTTTCATCGATTGCCTAGACAGTGTAATCTCCGAAATGGTGCTTGGGGTAATGGACTGAGACGGATACTGTCAGCGTGTCACTGGCGACTGCTCTCAGGAGAATTCACCTGCTCTTAGTGGGTATTGTAAAAAGCATTTTCCTACCAGCTCAGATTGCGATATATTTATAGTAGACTTTGTGCCTCTAGCTGGAATACATAAATTCCAACCATCAGCGCCAGAATCCCCCTAGTGATTTGGACCTGCACCACCTTATGCATGCAAAGGGTCAGGGGTAACTACTATCTGCCCCATACAGAGTAAATACTCATTATATCACATTATTTTTTCAATTTGAATCAGAAAATACATACTTTCGTCCATGGTTATGCTTAAAAAAACGCATAATATGCATTTCTTAACTAGATATGGCTGAGTGCTCTCCGTATCTATACTGTTCTATACTATAGTGGATCTAGCCATGACCTAGTCGGAGCACACAAGCACACGCAGGTGGGGTATGTGTGTGTGTGTGGGGGGGGGGGTCGGACAAAAGTGGGGCAGGGGGAAGGGGGAAGGGGAGAAAGCGGAGCTGGTGAGGGGGGGGGGTAGGCTGTAGCCTGGACTATGGGAACTTGTTGCCCCTCCAGTAACAGTCTGAGTGCAGGCATGGCAGGTACTCAGCCCTGTATATAGGGGCGCTGGGGGTTTAATTAGTATCCACTTGGCTATGTCAGTAGTACACTGGGCGCGGCAAAGAGTGGAGGCTCTATAAGGCCCCTGTAAAACCGAGATCTGTATCAAAACAATGTGATATGTATCAAAACAACTTAATCTGTATCAAAATAACGTGATCTGTATCAACGTGATCTGTATCAAGGTATTTCATAATACATATTTCAAGTTCATTAATGGTAGCGTTTTTCAATGAAAGGGTGGAGTTGCAAATGATGCTAGTGTTTTCTAAAAATAGTTGTTTTTTATGCCCAAACATTTCCTGTCTTCATCAGAAAAAGGGTACATTTTTTTACTCATGAATTGGTGGAAAGGGGGTATACTTAGTATTTCGATTCTCCCCTTCCCTATCTTGACTTGCCTCTCTGCCGATCCCCCCCCTTCTTTTTTTCTTGATACACATCACGGTTGTAGAGCCCCCCTCCCTCCGCACGTCCAGGCTAACCCAGTAGCTGTTAACAACACTGGGATGACAGGTCGCTGGGTTCGCCCCCCCCCCCCCCACCCCCTCAGTCAGGTTAGAGCAGGGGTGTCTGTGACCTGACCCTGATGCGACCTTCTAAGGGATATGCTCTCTTAGTCTTAGGGAGTGGTAATTTTTCTTAAACAGGGGGGGGGGGGGGTTGGTGGATTTGGGGGGAGACTAACAAAATTTCGACCCCTTGAGGGGGGGACCAAAAGAATTGGACCCCTTTTTAGCGAAAAAGCCTGCATATTACTGTAACTGGTTCAGGATACAGGGGTTGTATCCCGAGCCAACAGATTCGAAGAATAGGTTGTATTAATTATATTTCTTTATTTCAATAGATCAAGCACAGTTACAGAATGAGATATATTCTCAGGTCTTATTACTTCAGTTCACTCCCCACTCCCATACTCATGTATGCCTCTGAACCCCACTTCTACAGGAATGGGGGATAGGGGTTCTATAGTTGGGGCTATGCTGGCTTCATACAGAAAGGTTCCTCCAACAGTTCCCACTCCAGCATGGGAGTTGGGAAGGTGGAGAGTATACCTGTCACAGCATTCTCCAGGACTTGGAGACATCTGTGACAGCAACCAACCTGTAGGGAGCCCAGCTCCAACAGTGGGACTACAGCAGGGATCTAGGACCCACTGCTGTGTAGCACTCTATGGACTGGCATGAGCCAGCCTCAAGGAATACCTTGCTGGTGTCCTGGCAGGCAGGCCTTATATACCTGCCCCTGGTCAAGGTTCAGTGAGCAGAAATCCGGGAGTCCCAGGCACCCACCACCACCACCAGCAGGAGGGAGGGGGCCTGTACCCAGTGACCCCGGGACTCTGCCGGGAAACTCCGGGTAACCAGGCGGGAGGCCCGGCAAGACCGGCGTGAGGGTGAGAGGAGTAAGGCGGATCGCTACACTACCCCCCACCAGACAATATAGTAACCTTCAGCAACCGAAAGAATTGAGTATTGTTATATGAGTAACATGAGTATAACAATATATATTGTCGAAACTATATAATAGTAGAGACGACTTACTTCTCAAGACCTCAATTAAAACAATACCAGGAGTTTAGAAAACTCCTCTTACTGAAAATACTTCAATAAAATACCTCCAATAACTCATATATCCTCTCTCAATATTCATACATTTTCAATTCTAGAAATGCTCAAGAATATGAAACGGATAATGCAGTGATGAATATCATAGTGATTTCACAAACCAAAGTATAGCTACACATACTTATTGAACACACATCTCTAAGCTTGCTAACCCTTCTGGAAAGTCAAACTGAGGAAACAGTGTTACAGTATAAAGCACATAGCATCAACATATGAGTATTAAACACACATCTCTAAGCTTGCTAACCCTTCTGGAAAGTCAAACTGAGGAAACAGTGTTTTAGTCCAAGGCCTCTATGGTAACCTTCAAGAGTATATCAACATATGTGCAGTCCCTGGTTTCATAAACCAAATAATATGTAGCCAACTGTAGCATAGTCTCTGCTTGGTCTCAAAGAGATCCAAATATATCAGCAGAATGAGTGTTCACTGTCCTTTTTGATTCACGCATATCCTGCTCAAAGAGAAGGCTTCTCAAGCATGGAGAGATATAATGTTGTATCTCCAACACAGAAAACACACACTAGCATATAAATTGGGTACTAGGCACAAGATATAAAAGTTCTTAGGAGTGTCTTTTCATATATGTACCCTTCAAACCATACAACATTATGATAGTGCCTCTATAAAATTTTAAGTACAACAGTCGTGTTGCACTGTGCTCCAACGATGACTAACCACTGGAGACAGGTAACATAATCCAACTGGAAGTCCATAAGTCAACTCTCATGTAGAACAGAGTTGCTGGAACACTGAAGTTGTACCGGAACAGTTCATAGCTGGTAGTAGGAGAAGCGTGTATGTGTATCATAGCTCACATAACGCTAATCAGTTCATCAGGATGACAGGAGATTGGAGGAGGTAGAGTTTTTGCAGTATTCCACCATAATCCAAATCTCCCACCACAGCTGCAACTTCAACAGACTGTCAAAGCCCAGCAGTCGTACATCATAAGGCTTGATGGATGGCAGAGGGACAGGCAGGTCCGTACGGTAATTGTCCAGACCATCTCCGGAACCGTACCCTTCAGCATACTGTAGAGGCAGCATCCCGTCCACGACGAACACTGACTGTGAGTGTGGCGAAGTGCGTACCGGTCTATGTACATGACTGTGTACATGGTTGCGTACCTGACTCAGATTTTTCATATCTGACTGCGTACCTGTGCTACATGACTGTGTACATGATTGCGTACCTGACTCAGATTTTTCATATCTGACTGCGTACCTGTCTATGTACATGACTGTGTACATGATTGCGTACCTGACTCTGATTTTTCATATCAGACTGCGTACCTGTCTTTTCCACCAACTTGCGTACTTATGTGAATATAAATCACAGTGACGTGGCATAACACCTTACAAAATCATGTAACATAAGTAAAAACTTCCATCGGAGATCAAGGCTTTAGACTTAATGGCTCCGCAAGAAAATCTTTGTCTTATGTACTTAAAACCCAAAGGTTTTGGTTAGAATTTTTACCCAAAGGTTTCTGACTCCTCAATTCGAGTGTCAGCCGACATGGACTCTCCTCAAACTTACTGGGTTTGAGTTTCTTTGCAATAATGAATTCCAATGAGGAACATACTCTGTGTACCCGGGCCGGCATAGCGTCCGATCCAGGAAGGTACCCAGAGACCATATAGTCCCATTAGAATTATCTATAGGAGATTATAATTTCATCTCCTGATTCATCTTATATAGCTGCAACTCCCGGTGCAGGAGAGGGGATCAGATTGATCATCTCCTAACACACCATTGTAGACTGCATCGCTGTACCATAGATGTAGTGGAGCAGAACTCCTGTCTACCCTATAGTACTCTCACCATACCACGAGACTGCATCACTGTACCATAGATGTAGTGGAGCAGAACTCCTCTCTACCCTATAGTACTCTCACCATACCACGAGACTGCATCACTGTACCATAGATGTAGTGGAGCAGAACTCCTCTCTACCCTATAGTACTCTCACCATACCACATAGTAAGTGGTATTATTATCGCAGTCCTCAAAGAAATCAGTAATCTCCGAGAAGCACTCATCGTCCTCTTATGACTGTTTTGTCAAGAACGGAGTACTACTCATGCAGATCAACCAATTTTACCTTAAGAGACTTTACTTGATCAATTTAAACTATAAGATCAGACTACAAGGAGTAGAATTTATGCTCCCACATGGTAGTCATCTCTTTTAACTATGTCTAATTGAATTATGTGGTTTGTGGTTAGGATAGTATAAGCAACCAATTCCAATTGCTTCTCTATCCTAATCCTCTCCACCAAGAGTTCTAAGTATCCAACACATCTCTCAATTCGAGATCAGTTTTGAGTACTCCTGTCTCTTATTCCTTCTTCTTCATACGAGAGTGGAGATCAGCTTTCACTGCCTCCAACTCATGTTAGTTCAATCTTGATCTTTGGACTACACCCTACTAGCAAAATACAATTTCCCTGAGATTAAAGACAAATTATCAGTGAATGAAAAAGTGGCAGGAGAGCTCATCCTATCACCTCCCCAAAAACTGAATCATCACCAACAATCTCCACGGAGGGAGAAAACACCACATCCATGTTTGCAACCATGAATGGTGGTAGATCCTCACTCTCATCGTTGAGTTTTACAATGTTTTTAAGAGTGCAAGGAGCGTTTGAGTTAACCTCCTAAGCATTCATGCTGACATAAAACAAGTATTGATGAACAATGCACTGGATGTATTCATGATATTCTGAATACAATAAATGTTGAAAAAAAATAATTTGGTGTTCCGGAATTACTCCGGGGGAATGTTTCTTAGTTTTGGTTTCCTCACATTTAGGAATAGCATCTCCTCATCTCAACCATTCTGGTTTCCTCATATTTAGGATTAACACCTCATCTCAACCATTCTGGTTTCCTCATATTTAGGATTAACACCTCATCGCAACCATTCTGGTTTCCTTATATTTAGGATTAACATCTCCTCATCTCAACCATTCTGATTTCCTCATATTTAGGATTAACATCTCATTTCAACCATTCTGGTTTCCTCATATTTAGGAGTAACATCTCACTTCAACCATTCTTAAACACCACTCCTTCCAATGATATAATAGGTTGGATTCTAGGGACAAATAACCCGACAATTACTAAGGTTCAGCCCACTACACAGATCACGGCATGTAAGTATCTTAAATAATTATTCTCATTCCAAATACCGGGAATCCCAATGCCCTCTACTGAGTAAGCAGCACCCGTTCCTGCCACATCAATTTATACCAAGAATCCGGGTTTCTCGTTGTGTTTTCTCGACAATCTGCACCAGCTGTTAACTTCCCGGGGTTCCTCGGATAAACCTCGGAGATCCGAACAAATTCGGACCTCCCGTCTGGCATATCCAGACCCCTATCTGACTAAGTAACAGCACCCCGGCCTGCTATGCGTGCACTTCTACGCACAGGATCCGCGGGTACATCCGTTTTAGCACTAGGAGGAGTCTTCCCGACCCTCTCCTTAGTAGCTAACTTCTTCTGCTTCTTCTTTCTACTCTTAACCTTCTTAGCAGGCGCTGCTTTTGGGGTCTTTTTAGTAGACGTGGGTGCCACTTCAGGCTCTTTCCGCACCCACCTGGATTTAAGCAAAGGTACTTCTACCAAGGGTCCATCCTCATCGCCTGGTCGGCGACCCAGCCAAGGTTTCAGGCGGTCCACATGGCCAGCAACAATTTTGCCTCGGACATCTTTGAGTAACACAGTGACGTCAGATATCACTTTAGTTACCTCAAAGGGTCCATCCCATCCTTTAGAGATCTTTCCATGGACAGGTGGTTTCAATCTTACCACCTTCTGTCCTACCACATACTTCCGTTCCCTCAAGCCTGTATCATACCCAACCTTCTGATGAATAGCAGCTTTCTTCAAGTGCCCTCTCACCAATGCATAGCTTTCACGCAGTTCACGCCGGAGGGTCTCCGTAAATGCCACTCGACATGGGAGATCCTTCCTCCGCAGAACACTGCCAAAAACTAAATCAGCTGGCATGATGATCTCAGATCCGAACACCAGGCTATTAGGAGTGCAACCAGTGGATGCATGCACTGTACAATTGTAAGCATGGGCTACATACTGAGAAAAGGTATCCCAGTCATCCTGCTTAGAATTAACTAATGAAGTCAGCCCCTGTATCAATGTGCGATTGAACCTCTCAACCATCCCATCCGACTGCGGTCGATAGGGATTAGTGCGTGTCTTCACTATTGCCAACTCATCCATCATCCCTTGGAAGAGACGAGATTCAAACTCCCTGCCTTGGTCTGAATGCAGCATGAGGGGTGCACCAAATGTTAAGACCCACTCCTTAACCAGAGCTTGTGCACAAGTAAGCGCAGTATGATCTTTCATAGGAATTACCCGTACAAACTTGGTATAGTAGTCTTGTACTACCATCATGCACACGTTGGAGTTTGGAGTTGTCTGGAAGCCAGTGATTATATCAATGGCTATCCTCGCAAATCTGACTCCGAACAGTTCTTGTCTGAGAGATGTTTTACCCTTCCCAGGGCCCGGCTTTACCAGGCAACACGTCGGGCATTCCATCAACCAACGTATTACATCCTTAGACATCCCAGGCCAGTAATATCTCCTCGCTAGTTTGTCCAAAGTCCGTTTCCTGCCAAAATGAGCGGAAGTCTGATGACCATGGAAAAACTCGAATACTTCCCATCTCAGAGAAGCTGGCAAGACTATCTGTAGCCTCCTCCTGGCTTTGCCTTCAAGAGTTTTCCATCTACACAATAGGCCGTCTCGCACTACCAACTGCGACCATTGGCCCACTAAGTTCCTCACTTCCACACACTCTAATGACAGAGCAGGTCTGACGGGACGAGCAGCTCTCTCCAGGATCAGATTCCGTATCATATTGATACCTTCGTCCTCCTGCTGAGCTTCAAGTATGGACTCCGCCGACCAGAACACCAAGTTCTCTTCCCAGGCTGGATCAAAATTCATTATTGGAGCCACCAACGCGTTATGTATGCCACAGTCTTCACAGTCCATCCTTGCACATCTTCGGATTGGTCTCCTAGACAAGCAATCCGCATTTACGTGCTTCACTCCGCTCCGATGCTGAATCTGGGTATTCTCTATCCCTAATTCAGACAACGCAGAGATCCATCTACCCATCATCCCATCTGCCTCCTTGAAATTAAGGAGCCATCTCAAGGATGAATGGTCTGTTCGTAGAATAAAATTCCCACCATACAAATAATGGCGGAATTTCTTTGTGTATACTACTATGGCCAACAACTCTCTCTTGGTGGTGCAATAATTGCGTTGAGTTTTACTCAAGCTGTTGCTAGCAAATGCCAAGGGCACTTCCTTCCCTTCTTGCACTTGGGATAAGACAGCGCCTATGCTATCGTTGCTAGCGTCGGTGTCTAGGATGAACTGATCACCCTCAGTAGGATAGCTCAGCACAGGAGTTACCGTGAATAACTCCTTCAGCTTCTGAAAAGCCTGTCCAGCTGATTCCGTCCAAATAAACGGTGGTAGCTTCAACATTCCTTTCCTTTTTCCTACTACTAGCGCCTGTAAAGGAGCCGACACCTCAGCAAATCCGGGAATGAAATCGCGGTAGTATGAGCAAAAGCCCAAAAATGACCTCACTTCTTTCTGGTCCTTTGGCGTTGCCCAACTAGCTACTGCCTCTAATTTCCCTGGATCCGCCGAAATACCTGTGCCACTGACTATTCGGCCCAGATATTCCACTGATTGCCTGAAGAACTTGCATTTCTTAGCTTTCAGTCTAAGGTTGTAGGATCTCAGTCGATCCATCACCTTGGTCAAATTTGATAGACACTCCTCCCGAGTTTTTCCGAAAACTATGATGTCGTCTAGATAAACTAGACAGTTTTTCCACAACAATCCCCTTAGCATTGTCTCCATCATATTCTCGAAAGTAGCCGGAGCATTGCATAAGCCAAATGGCATTACATTGAACTCAAACAACCCCCTGTGGGTTGTGAACGCTGTCTTTTCCTTATCCTCTGGGTGCATCCCAATCTGCCAGTACCCTGACTGGAGATCTAAGGTACTAAACCAGTGATTGCCTCCCAAGGAATCCAGACTTTCGTCAATGCGTGGCAAGGGGTAGGCATTCTTCCTCGTAATCCCATTTAGTCTCCTGTAATCTATACAGAATCGACAGGTGCCATCCTTTTTGGTAACCATTACCACTGGACTAGCCCATGGACTATCAGAAGGCCTTATTATCCCTTCCCCTAACATCTTGTCCACCTCATCCTCCAATGCCTGTTTCTTAGACAAAGGCAGACGCCGGTAAGGCAAGCGTAACGGCGGGCTAGAACCGGTGTCTATCCGATGAGTTACTCGGTCGGTTCTACCCAACTGCTCTCCTGGAGCAGAGAACAAGTCTGCATTCTCACACAACAACTGAGCCAGACTCCCTTTGTCCTCTTCCTTCTCCAGGTGGCTATCTGTCACTAATGGTAAGAGATGCAGTGGTAATCCATAGCCTTCCTTCCTATCCTGCTCTCCAGTGTCTTGTAACACCACTGGCATAGCGGATGGATCCAAAGCTCCTAATTCCACTGCCCTCTTTGCTGCTAACTCCACCTCTGGTGAGTCAGCTCTTCCTACCACATCAGCATATGTTACGTCCCCAAAGGTCGTCCCTTTTTCCAGGTACACATCCTGAAAAGTCATATTACTGACTGGTACCACTGTTCGTCTTGAACTTTGTACCAGGGTACAAGTTGAAGTCAGACCAAGCTTCCGAAGCTGCTCATTGTCTGGCTCAACCACACCCATGCGATTGAATTCCACATCTCGGCTATATACAACTACATTGCATACATGGCGAGGAGGAATTCTGACTGTCTGAGCAACGGAAGAGACGCCTGAAATCCTTCGAAGGACACAACTAACTCTCAATTCAGATGGAAACTTTATCACCACTTCACCAGTGACACTGTCCAATCCTACTCCATAGAGAGCACAAAAATCCATCCCAAGGATTCCCTGATCCGTTATCTCAGCCACAATCGGAGATATGACGAAAGATGTCCCATTCGTCACCAGTGATAGCACTTGTTTGCCATATGTCTGCATATGAGATCCATCCGCAGTCCGAACCCGATCGCCCCTGAAAGGTTTATCAGGCAGGTCTGCAAACGTGCGGAAGAAATCCCTACCGATCATGGAGTGGCTTGCCCCAGTATCAATAAGAAATTCCGCCGAACGCCCATGAATCTTTACAGGCAAGTACCAGCGCCTTCCCTTTAAAGGGGAGGGCATGTCTGCAAAGCGTTGGAAATCCCCATTACCGCCCAGATCAAAACCACGTCTCTGTAGAAATTCCACTACAGGATCCTCTGGGTTGAGTTGCATGTCACAAACTTTGTGCACCATGCCTGCCAACTCATTTTCACAAGCAGCATCAGGGGGTGCTACCTCCCCAATGCCTATCTCGCTTGGTTCCTGGGGCCCCGTCTCATCCTGTTGGCGTCCCAACTCGGATGCGGCCTTACCCAGCTTTAACAGTAATGATTCTTCCTCAACTAAGCAGGGGCTAGTACCCTTAACGACACAAGTTGGGGCTGTTGTTTTGTCATCAACAACAGCCCTTTTCAGTTTTCCGGCGGTGGTGGGGCGGAATCGGAAGCAGGCCCATCTTTTTGCTCTCTTAAGACAATCTCTGTCTCAGGACCTTCTGTCCCACACTGTTTAGCAAAATGCCCTCGCTTCCCACACCTATGGCATACAGAATCCTTACTAGACTTCGCCTTTTTAGGATTTGTCTTCTCACCCCATTCAGCTCTACCCACTCGCTTCATGACCCTTTTGATCATGGACTCCATTTTCTTGTCAAGTAGTAACTCCTCTACCGTACTAGTAGACTCTTCTACATCTGACTTGGAATGGGGTGTATGTGCTGCCACCTCTTGTGACTCAGAAGCAACTTGACCCTCACTTAATACACAGGGTCTATATGCTCCCTCTGGTGTCACATTGACAGTTCGCAACAGCTTTCTCTTCAACACACAGTCCCCAGTGAGATCAATGATGTCTGCTAGCGACATCTTTGTCTTCCACTGGGATCTTACTTCAGCCCGTAAGACATTGTCTTCCAACCCATCGATGTATATCCCCCCTAGTTTCCTCACTAACCAGGGATCGCTCGGTGAAAAAGACTCAAATGCCTCCCTAGCCAAAACCCAAAGCGCCATGCCAAACTGTCGGTGTCCTTCACCCTTCCGTTGCACACGGGCCTCCAACTCAGCCTCTTGGTCGGTTCCCGATTCAGAACCTAGAACCCAAGCAGCACATACGACTAGGCCTTCATATGTGCCATCGCCGTCGAGTTCGAAGGCGGTGAGAGCGGCGTCACCAGGACCATCACGCAGACACCATGCCAAGGAGGCCAGGCATTCCTCGCCGGCCCATCCATTATTACGCATGTCTGCAGCGAAGCGAACAAACCACCTTCTCCATGGAATCGTACCATCAAATAGCTTCAGCTCATTTGCTCGTCTCTTAACCGGCATCACACCTGAACTCACAGGTCTCCTTGCCACTGCTAAGGACCATTCCACAGATCTACTGTTCCCAACTTCACTATGCACAGCATCAATCCCCATTGCCCTGATAGCAGGGTTAGATTGATACACCAGTTCCTCAGACATAGACATCTTTCTATGTTGCCCTTCTGGTGGGGTTACACCCATTCTGTGCTGCGTCCCATCATGACCCGCTAAACTACAAAGGGTTTCCTCTAACCCTTCCTTCCATTCAACTATCCTACAAGGAGCTTCCCCTTCATCCTGTTCCTTTCTAAGTCCGAGTGTCATGGCACTATCCATTATAACCTTGCTCCCATCTGGTTGTCTCTTAACCCCTGGAGCCTCAGATTCCGGGTTTTCAATTACACTTGGCCTAACCCTGAAAGTAACCCGGTCCTTAGGATCCACAGCCGGAGTCTCATTCCCCATCTCCTTGCCTACCTCCCCTCCAGGAGTAGGAAGAGAATCAGTTTGAGCCTCCCTCCCTGTATCACCACTGACCGGCATCAATTCAGATGTGCCCTCCACGTGTAACTCTACTGACCCTAAAACCGACTGTGTCCTGACCAGCTCGCCGTGTGTTACCTTCTGCGCACTACCCGGATAAACTCGGGAGAAACCGGCACGACCCGGAGAAAGCCGGGAAGCAGCCTCGGCTAACTCCCGCTTCTCCCCGGCGCCCAGTGTAGTATCCACTACCACTCCCTGAGTTACCTCCTCAACCTTGTAGTTTGGCCTCATGGCCAGAGGGAGTTCCAGTGCCCCCAAGTCTATCTCTAGACCGGGCCCACCTTCAGAAGGCTCACCTCTACCAATCCCAACAACTACCATCCTGAAAAAACAAAATAACCACACACTTTTCACCTATGGAACCTTACTCCTACTAGATAGTCACACACAAAAGCAATAAATATATCAAACTCTGTCCTTACCAAACTTATAGAATAAAATACCTATGTATATGTATAGACCACACAGTGTTCAGGGTCCACGTAAACACTTCAGATTACGTGTCCCTACCAATCAATGTATCACCTGATACGGTCACAGTCTAGTGAACACAATCACAGACCCTGTAGGGTGAGTTGCACTATAGGCCTACTTGCCAACTTCACGGTGCACTGCCAACAATCCCCTACCAGTCTATACCTACAGGAACTATCCCTAAAATTCTAAAGTTAGTAGCTTGACCTATACCCCAACCAGAAAATATAAATTTTATACTTACCTAAATTGGTCACGGCACCAGTGTAACTGGTTCAGGATACAGGGGTTGTATCCCGAGCCAACAGATTCGAAGAATAGGTTGTATTAATTATATTTCTTTATTTCAATAGATCAAGCACAGTTACAGAATGAGATATATTCTCAGGTCTTATTACTTCAGTTCACTCCCCACTCCCATACTCATGTATGCCTCTGAACCCCACTTCTACAGGAATGGGGGATAGGGGTTCTATAGTTGGGGCTATGCTGGCTTCATACAGAAAGGTTCCTCCAACAGTTCCCACTCCAGCATGGGAGTTGGGAAGGTGGAGAGTATACCTGTCACAGCATTCTCCAGGACTTGGAGACATCTGTGACAGCAACCAACCTGTAGGGAGCCCAGCTCCAACAGTGGGACTACAGCAGGGATCTAGGACCCACTGCTGTGTAGCACTCTATGGACTGGCATGAGCCAGCCTCAAGGAATACCTTGCTGGTGTCCTGGCAGGCAGGCCTTATATACCTGCCCCTGGTCAAGGTTCAGTGAGCAGAAATCCGGGAGTCCCAGGCACCCACCACCACCACCAGCAGGAGGGAGGGGGCCTGTACCCAGTGACCCCGGGACTCTGCCGGGAAACTCCGGGTAACCAGGCGGGAGGCCCGGCAAGACCGGCGTGAGGGTGAGAGGAGTAAGGCGGATCGCTACATTACTATAGCTCAAAGGGGTCGACTACAATCAATTTCAACCTGCCGGGGGGATCGAAAAAATGTCGACCCCTCCCGCTGGGGGGGACCAAAAAAATTTCGACCCGCTCGTGTGAAAATTCACCGCCCCCCCCTGTTTTAAAAAAATAACCACTCCCTTAGTAGGGAGTTTACTCCAGTCAGACCTGTGTGTCACCAGCTAGGGGATGACTGTGTTGATAGGCCTAGCATCATGGCATCTACTGTCCTAGTGTACAGTGTATGGAGTTGCCTGCACAACTCAGTTACATTGTATTGTTATTTCCGGAGGAGCATACTTTTCTCCCATCAAATCTGTTTTAGCAGGGGTATTCTATACATATTGCACAAATTTCTTGCTGATTTATGTCAATTGGTCCGGGAGATATGATGTTTACCAAATTTCTAAGTGTCACAATATTGAGAGAACTCATTATATGAAAAATGGTATTTTGTAGTTTGAAAGATATGTAGGGTTATATTGGCATATTCAAAAATGGAATGCATTTTTTATATTTGGCATAGTTATTCATATCTCCCCCAGAAATTGATTGCAGTGAAGGTCATGGTATAGTAATTAATACCTTACAGCATCGTTATAAATGGAAAGATTTTCGATTATACTTTTTAATGGTAAAGGAATTGAGTGCATAATCTATATAATTAGAGACACAATATTCAATTGATCAGTCAGCCTAATGTTCTTGAATTATGCACGGCCTTGCTACTTTAATCCTTTAAGGGAGTGTTCATTTATTAGTTACAAGGGGGACGGTGGGTTTAGGGGAGGGGGGTGCATTACTATAGTTCAAAGAGGGGGCCGAAAATTTCCAAAACATTCTACACGCTCTCGAGGGGGGGAGGGAGCGTAAAAATCTCACGACCCCACTGTAATTATTAAATGAACACTCCCTAAGGACAGATGTCAATAAAAGATGACATTTGTCGGCATGATGCACCAATGCAGTCCCAGTGAGTAACTCACCGGTGCTGCATTGGTACATCATGCCTACCCTTCGGAAGTGTCTCAACCCCATAGGAGCTCGGTATCCAGAATACAGGCCCTCCTGACTGTATGCCCCCAGCCCACAGGCCCACGGATCTGGGGCCTCCTGCCCACAGGCCCTCCGGATCTGGGGCCCCCTGCCTTTAGGCCCCCCTGACCACAGGCCCCCGGACTGTAGGCACAAATCTCACGTCCATTTCATACGTCCAGACCCCATTATCTCATTCAAATTCATCACGTCCAACACTATCTCTTACAAATCATATGTCCAACCCCATTCCCTCACGTCCAACCCCTCCCTCACATCCAACCCCCTCCCCTCACATCCAATCCCCTTCCCTCATGTCCAACCCCCTCCCCTCACATCCAACCCCCTCCCCTCACATCCAACCCCCTTCCCTCACTTCCAACCCCCTCCCCTCACATCCAACGCCCTTCCCTCACGTCCAACCCCTCCCCTCACATCCAACCCCCTTCCCTCACGTCCAACCTCTCCCTCACATCCAACCCCCTCCCCTCACATCCAATCCCCCTTTGTCACATCCAACCCCCTCCCCTCACATCCAACCCCCCTCCCTCACGTCCAACCCCCCCCCTCACATCCAACCCCCCTCCCTCACATCCAACCTCTCCCTCACATCCAATCGCCTCCCTCACATCCAACTCCCTTCCCTCACGTCCAAACCCTTATCTCACATTTGACCCACTCCCTCACGTCCAACCCCCTTCCCTCATATCCAACCCCATTCCCGCACATCCAACCCCTCCCTCACATCCAACCCCTAACCATTTATGCTATAGTCAAACTTTTCCAAAAGTAGTGGACGAACGTATGACAGGGTTGTGGACGTATGACAGGGTGGTGGACGTATGGCAGGGGTGTCGACGTATGACAGGGATGTGGATGCATGACAGGGGTGTGGACGTATGACAGGGGGACTTGAGGGAGTGGGTTGGACGCGAGGGGGGGGGGGGAGTTGGACGTGAGGTAAGAAATGGCCCTAGACCCCTAAATTCGACATGGTGACATAGCCATTTCTTAAATCCGACATGGTGACATGGCCATTTCTTAAAATCGACATGGGACATGGTCATGTAAGTGACATGGGACATGGGCTGTTTCTTAAATTCGACATGGGACATGGGCCTTAGTGACATGAGAAAAATTATTGGAGAGTGCACCAGAATGCACTATTTCAAGTCTAGATATTCAAAATTTTCTTTGAGGGTGTTCCCTTGTTGTCTGCAGGAAGTGCAAGGGGCTTAGGCTCTAAAAATGCATCAGAATGCATCAGAATGCTAGAAATGTCAAAATTTTCCTGCTGTGGGGCTCAATAAACAATATCACTTAGTGACACTAGTGTGCCCCTACATGGGTAAAAATCGACACGTGCGACATGGCGACACGGGGGTTTTAAAATCCGACACGTGCGACACGGGGGTTTTAAAAATCGACGGACTCAGAAAACATTTAAATGGGTGTGTAGAATGTATGGGATAAAAATCGACACAGCGACACGGCCTCCTTTGCAGCTTTGCTTAAAATCGACACAGCGACTCGGTCAAAAATCTGGGTACCCATGTAGAGGCACACTAGTGACATGGGTTTTTGCTTAGTGACATGCGACATGGGCCTTTCTTAAAATCGACATGCGACATGGGGAACCCCCCATCAAGGGCCCCTAAGAAGGTTGGACGTGAGGGGGTTGGACGTGAGGGGGGTTGGACGTAAGGGGCTTGGACATGACAGAGAGGGTTGGACGTGAGTGAAGGATGTGGACGTGAGGGTGAGGTAGTGGACGTGTGGAGCAGGTAGTAGATGTGAGGAGCAGGTAGTGGACGTGAGGAGGGGGTAGTGGACGTGAGGAGCAGGTAGTGGACGTGAGGAGGGGTAGTGGACGTGAGGTGGGGTAGTGGACGTGAGGGGAGGTAGTGGATGTGAGGATGAGGTGGTGGACGTGAGGTGTAGGTAGTGGATGTGAGGAGGAGGTAGTGGACGTGAGGAGCAGGTAGTGGACGTGGGGTGGAGGTAGTGGACGTGAGGGGAAATTATATAGTGGACGTGAGCAGGTGGTAGTGGATGTGAGAGAAGTGGATGTCGAATGATTTGTTAGAGACAGTATGACAGGGGTTGGATGTATGACAGAGTTCTGGACGTATGACAGGGGTTGGATGTATGACAGGTTGTGGCCTATGGACAGGGGGCCTATGGCCAGGGTGCCAAAAGACCGGGGGCCTAAGATCCGGAGGGCCTGAAGGCAGGGGGCCGGTAATCAGGGTGCCTAAAGGCAGGGTGCCTAAAATCCAAGTGCCTAAAGTCCATGTACCTAGGAGCTCATAGGGTCAACATGATGCATGATGCATTAAGGTATCATGCTTAGTGGGAGACTGCCAAACTGGCACGTCCCAGTCTGCTCCGCCCCGCCACATACTGTATCATCTCGTTTTCGCGCCGGGGGTACACGGATCAGGGGCTCTGTGGACAATTGGCCTTATGAAGATTGGTATCTGGAATACAGGCCCTCCTAACTGTAGGCCCCCAGCCCACAGGCCCACGGAACACAGGCCCCCTGCCCACAGGCCCTCCGGATCTGGGGCCCCCTGCCTTTAGGCCCCCCTGACCACAGGCCCCCGGACTGTAGGCACAAATCTCAGGTCCATTTCATATGTCTAAGAGGCATTCATATCCATTTCAAACAATCCTGGTCAGGACTGAGACTTTATCTATTATTCTTAGCAACATAAAGGGTGTCTTAGTGAAACCATGCATTTATTCTTGTCATTTAATTCCAAATGTCAACCAAATTCACACACCATTGTGGTCAATGAAAATGAATGAGATGTTGATCAATTGTATACATTGATGAGAAAATAAGAGCTTACAATTAGGGAAAATAGATGTAGCATGTAGATAGATTTGCTAAGGAGTAGGCTGTGGAGGCACCTAGTGGGAAAGGCGGGAAACACATGGTTGATTCAAGGTTGATATCCAAACATTGCATCAATGTTGAAACAGGTGTTGGTTGACAACATTGAAATAGTAACATTGCATCAATGTTGAAAACAATCATGTTGATCTACCCTGTAATATGCTCTATCAATCAGTTGTCAACGTTGAATCAAGGTTTTGTGCCCACTGGGAAGCCGCCACCTTGCATAATGTAATGATAAATATAATTCCCCAGTGTAAGCAATACTGTCATTATCGAGAGAAAACTACCACTACCGTAAATTCTCACGTAGAAACTGCGACTTGTAAACCACGTCAGGCTCAGCTTTTTTTTTATACCAAACATGCCTATATAGGGTGTGGCTTATATAAGAGTTTTTATTAGTATACAACAGTACCAAAATCGCAATTTTCATACCCCCTCTGCGGCTTATATAACTTGTCAAAGTCAGGGGTGCGGCTTATGCGTGAGTTAGGCTTATACACAAGAATTTACAGTACTGTCATTATTGGGAGAAAGCTAGTGGCCACATGGTTGGGCGGCCGCATTAGAGAGGTGGCTGCATTAGAGTTGTTTTATTCACATTAGAATAAAGAGACAACCGATTCTTTTTTTATATACACTCTAATGTACGTCTTGTCAATACGCCCATTAGAGCCTACACTGCCAATATCATGCCCCCCCCCCTTTCCTAAATTCCTGATCTTGCCCTCGTTTTGGTTCCCAATAATTGGGTGATTAACCATAGCCCTATGGAATGTTATAAAACGTTAGATAACGTCTTGAATACAAACGTTTTTAGGAGAACTATGTAAGAGTGCAAAGAACGTTTTGCATAAAACGTAAGATAACGTTACATATTGTAACGTTTCAAAACGTTTTTTTGTTCACTGGATACCCTAATGTGCCATGTATAGTATTTTATTTGTGATGAAATATGAATATGTGAAATGTAAATACCGTAAATTCTCGCGTATAAGCCTAACTCGCGTATAAGCCGCACCCCTAACTTTGACAAATTATATAAGCCGCAGAGGGGGTCTGAATATTACGATTTTGGTACTGTAGTATACTAATAAAATCTCTCGTATAAGCCGCACCCTATATAGGCATGTTTGGTATCAAAAGAAAGCTGAGTCTGACTCGCGTACAAGCCGCGGCTTCTACGCGAGAATTTACGGTACCATAAGGTCTCGTGTACAAACCAGCTTTCTTTTGATACCAAACATGATAACATAGATGTGGCTTATACAAGGGTTTTTGAGTGTATGCCACATTACTAAAATATACATAGTCAGAGCTCAATGTACGACTTGTCAATACGCCCATTAGAGCCTACACTGCCAATATCATGCCCCCCCCCCTTTCCTAAATTCCTGATCTTGCCCTCGTTTTGGTTCCCAATAATTGGGTGATTAACCATAGCCCTATGGAATGTTATAAAACGTTAAATAACGTCTTGAATACAAACGTTTTTAGGAGAACTATATAAGAGTGCAAAGAACGTTTTGCATAAAACGTAAGATAACGTTACATATTGTAACGTTTCAAAACGTTTTTTTGTTCACTGGGTACCCTAATGTGCCATGTTTAGTATTTTATTTGTGATGAAATATGAATATGTGAAATGTAAATACCATAAGGTCTCGTGTACAAACCAGCTTTCTTTTGATACCAAACATGATTACATAGATGTGGCTTATACAAGGGTTTTTGTGTGTATGCCACATTACTAAAATATACATAGTCAGAGCTCAATGTACGACTTGTCAATACGCCCATTAGAGCCTACACTGCCAATATCATGCCCCCCCCCCCTTTCCTAAATTCCTGATCTTGCCCTCGTTTTGGTTCCCAATAATTGGGTGATTAACCATAGCCCTATGGAATGTTATAAAACGTTAAATAACGTCTTGAATACAAACGTTTTTAGGAGAACTATATAAGAGTGCAAAGAACGTTTTGCATAAAACGTAAGATAACGTTACATATTGTAACGTTTCAAAACGTTTTTTTGTTCACTGGGTACCGTAATGTGCCATGTTTAGTATTTTATTTGTGATGAAATATGAATATGTGAAATGTAAATACCATAAGGTCTCGTGTACAAACCAGCTTTCTTTTGATACCAAACATGATTACATAGATGTGGCTTATACAAGGGTTTTTGTGTGTATGCCACATTACTAAAATAGACATAATCAGAGCTCAGATTCGGCTTATAGAATTATTCCAAATTAGGGGTGCAACTTATACAACGTTTTGGTTTATTCACACATAGCTATGGAAGTCCCCCCCCCACCCTTGGTCTTCAAGAAACTCCCGCCAGAACAAGCAATAAAGATGTCAGCAGTATGTCTGGGGGGTGTGGGGGGGGGCAGATCAGATAACACCATAAACGTACCTAAGGGCACCTAAGGGCACCCAAGTCTGGACATGTGGGTGAAGGGAGTGTACAACCGTGATGTGTATCAATGACGTGATGTGTATCAACTACACTTTCACATACAACATGGGGGGGGGGGAGCCCATCTAGACCCCCAACCTGGCCTGTGGGACCCTTACATGGCCTTTGGGCCCTAACCCGGCTTGTGGGATCCTCAACTGGCCTTTGGGACTCTCAACTGGCCTGTGCCCAATACCCTCACTTGGTCTAGATGGGAGCCTCACCCGACCTATGGGACCCTCACGCAGGCTATGGGACCCTAAAGCTACCTGTGGGACCCCTCTAGGTGGGGTCTGGAATACATAATAGCCAGGAGCACATTGAATTGAATAGTTTATCTCACCTATGGGTTGATATAAAATCACATGTCAGAACTAAGTGATATATTGACGTTATGTATCCTGTTCTAGGACCCTCAACTGGCCTGATGGACTTTCACCCAGCATGTGGGACCCTTTGGACCCTAACCCAGCCTATGGGACCCCCACCCAGCCTGTGGGACTCTCACCCAGCGTGTGGGACCCACACCCAGTCGGTGGGACCCAAACCCAGCCTGTGGGACCCTCACCCAGCCTTTGGGACCCTTACATGGTTTTGGACCATAACCCAGCCTGTGGGACCCTCACCCAGCCTATGGGACCCTCACCCAGCCTGTGGGACCCACACCCAGTCGGTGGGACCCAAACCCAGCCTGTGGGACCCTCACCCAGCCTGTGGGACCCTTACATGGTTTTGGACCATAACCCAGCCTGTGGGACCCTCACCCAGCCTATGGGACCCTCACCCAGCCTGTGGGACCCACACCCAGCCGGTGGGACCCTCACCCAGCCTGTGGGACCCACACCCAGCCGGTGGGACCCTCACCCAGCCTGTGGGACCCACACCCAGCCTGTGGGACCCACACCCAGCCTGTGGGACCCAAACCCAGCCTGTGGGACCCTCACCCAGCCTATGGGATGCATACCCAGCCTATGGGACCCTCACCCAGCCTGTGGGACCCTTACATGGTTTTGGACCCTCACCGAGCCTGTGGGACTCACACCCAGCCTGTGGGATCCTTACATGGCCTTTGGGCCCTAACCCAGCCTGTGGGACCCTTACAAGGCCTCTTAGCCCTAACCCAGCCTGTGGGACCCACACCCAGCCTGTGGGACCCTCACCTGGCCTGTGGGAACCTTGCTCAGCCTGTGGGACCCGCACCCAGCCTGTGGGACCCTTACAAGGCCTCTTAGCCCTAACCCAGCCTGTGGGACCCACACCCAGCCTGTGGGACCCTCACCTGGCCTGTGGGAACCTTGCTCAGCCTGTGGGACCCGCACCCAGCCTGTGGGACCCTTACATGGCCTCTGAGCCCTTACCCAGACTGTGGGATCCTTACATGGCCTTTGAGGCCTTACCCAGCCTGTGGGACCCTTACAAGGCCTCTTAGCCCTAACCCAGCCTGTGGGACCCACACCCAGCCTGTGGGACCCTCACCTGGCCTGTGGGAACCTTGCTCAGCCTGTGGGACCCTCACCCAGTCTTTGGGTCCTAACTGGGCATGTTGGACCCTCACCTTCCCTGTGGGACCCTTATCCAACATGTTTGGCCCCTCTTAGTGGGGTAGGGAATATATCACAGCTACATAGCATTGAATTGAATAGTTTATCTCAGCTATGGGTGTGTGAGAAATAAATCACAATCAGGACCTAGTGATAATTATATTGATGTTATATATCCTGTTCTAGGACCCTCAACCGGCCTGAGAGACTTTCACCCAGCATTTAGGACCCTTACATTACCTTTTGGCCCTCACCCAGCCTGTGTGACCCACACCTAGCCTGTGGGATCCTTACATGGCCTCTGAGCCCTAACCCAGCCTGTGGGACCCTTACATGGCCTTTGGGCCCTAACTCAGCAGGTGGGACCCTTACATGGACTTTGGGCCCTAACCCAGCCTGTGGGACCCTCACCCAGTCGTTGGGCCCTAACTGGGACCCTTATCTAACAGGGTGGGACCCTTATCTAACAGGTTTGGCCCCTCTTAGTGGGGTAGGGAATATATCACAGCTAGGAGCACATTGAATTGAATAGTTCATCTCAGCTATGGGTGTGTGAGAAATAAATCACAATCAGAAGCTAGTGAAATATTGACGTTATATATCCTGTTCTAAGACCCTTAACAGGCCTGAATAACTCATACACCTTACATGGGTTTTGAGCCCTAACCCAGCCTGTGGGACCCTTCCCTGGCCATGGGACCCTCATCCAGCCTGTGGGTCCCTCACTCAGCCTGTAGGACTCGCACCCGGCCTGTGGGACCCTTACATGGCCTTTGGGCCCTAACCCAGCCTGTGGAACCTGTACGAGGCATGTAGGACCCTTACATGGCCTTTGGGCCCTAACCCAGCCTGTGGAACCTGTACGAGGCATGTAGGACCCTTACATGGCCTTTGGGCCCTAACCCAGCCTGTGGAACCTGTACGAGGCATGTAGGACCCTTACATGGCCTTTGGGCCCTAACCCAGCCTGTGGAACCTGTACGAGGCATGTAGGACCCTTACATGGCCTTTGGGCCCTAACCCAGCCTGTGGAACCTGTACGAGGCATGTAGGACCCTTACATGGCCTTTGTTACCCTCACATTGCATATGAGAAGGTCACCTGGCCTATATGTGACTGCCTCCATAGCGTTGTTAAAAAAAGGTCAGTTGATAGAAATCTATAGGCAAAAATGTATATATTCAATAGGTCTAGGGCCTGAGGCATAATGGGGACTATTTTATGAAATAAACAATTCAATATTGTTGAGATAATGTTAAACATGCCAGTGTAATTCACAATGATAAAGCTGACTACAGCAGTACAGTTGCAATACACTAGATGGCGTAGGTGAATATATCACAGCTATTGGCAAATGGTATCAGGAAAGATATCTCAGGTAGGCACAGGGAGGTTTAAATATATCACCTGCAAGAGTCAGTGATAGATTGCCCTTATAAATCCCGTTCCACGTGGGTGATATCTACTGGGCGAGGTGCCTAGATGGTACACTACCTTGGGTTATAGTCCTACGCAAAAACAGCCCCAGAATGCTGTAGCTTCTGGGTAAGGTGAACAAACCGCCAGTGCAGGGTATGCAATATTCTTAAAGTGTAGGTGTGAATTGAACAGTGTTGTAAGTACCGGTACATGTAGGCCCCTAGGCCTGGCTATAGGCCTAGCCTACAGTAGGCCTAATAAAAGGGCATTTTCTAAAACCAGGTCCGGATTATAGTGAGCTATTGTCCAAAAGTCGGGGTTTAGGTTACTTACACACGAGATGCCAGTTGGGAGTGTTCATTGATTAGTTATGGGGGGGGGGCTAAAACGAATTTGACCCCTCGTGAGGCAGGGGAGGTTATAAAATTAGGCCTACACCCCTGTTTAACAAATGAGCTGGTACGTTACTATAATTATATAGGCCTAGTTCCAAGGCCTATATAGTTTTGGCCCCCTGCCCCTTGGAAGTAGGGAATGCGTTGTGAAGGCGGGAGGGGCATTACAATGTTTGCACCTCTGCATGAAATGTCACTACCTTCCTGAAATTGATATATAAATGAATACCCTACTCCTTTGGGGCCCTTGATTGGGGGGGGGTCCCAATGTCCCATGTCGATCTTAAGAAATGCTTATGTCGTCATATCAATGTTAAAAAATAGGGAGGGGAGGGAAGGGGTTGGGAGGGGGAGGGAGGGAGAGGGAGGCGGAGGGAGGGGGGAGGGGAGGGGGAGGGAGGGGGGAGGGGAGGGGGAGGAAGGGGGAGGGAGGGGGCAGGGGGAGGGAGGGGGCAGGGGGAGGGGAGGGGGAGGGAGGGGGGAGGGGGAGAGGAGGGGGAAGGAGGGGGAAGGAGGGGGAAGGAGGGGGGAGGGGGAGGGAGGGGGCAGGGGGAGGAAGGGGAAGAGAGGGAGGGAAGGAGGGGAAGGGGGAGGGAGGAGGGAGGAGGAGGGGCATAGGCCTGTATGTATTGGTCATCCTATGGATTGGATGCCCATTGTGATACTAGTGACAAGTTGGCCAACTGGGCATCCTATGACATAGGCATGCCCATGTGCACTGGTCATACCTATCCCATAGGATGCACACAGAGGGATGGGATGCACAGTTCTATGATCAAGGGAAATCAAGAACCCTACCCCTTATGGACTACTTGATTGGTATAGTCTGCCTTGAGGTTTGGTGAGTGATCAGGGGCAGTGGCCAGTGAGTGGGGGGGGGGGGGTACTAGTGAGTGGGTGGGAGGGGGGAAGTGAGGGGGGAGGTGGGGGCATTACAATCAGCAGACAAGAACCGGCCCAGGCGGACAACCTAGTCCGGCTAGGGTCCGAGGCTGATGTTTAGGTTGACGCTGTGTTCTCACTATGTGCTCACCTGTGGCTATTCTGCTGTAGGTCATGAAGACTGTCTATGCTCGCCCCACAAGGAGCAATAGATCATTCACCCCAACTATAATCAATTATTTACTGACACCGCACCAGGTGCCAATGGCTGGTACCTCAATAGGACTAAGTCTCACAAAGTCGATACAACTTAAACATCTATGACTGGCTTACATGTATGACTTATCTCTAGGACCAGAAGAACTATTTATATATTCCTATATATATGTATATATATATGGCTCAAACTCCTGACTTATGTTGTTTTAGGATAGAGGAAGGACAAATCAGAAAGTTCTTACTATGTTTAAACAAGTTAAGTATATTGAAAGGTATATATCTTGGCTCCTTGGAACACTTTTTGATACAGTTCTAACCGTAGCGGTTCAGTTTTTATCGCCTCGTGAAGTTTATTGTTCTTTTTTCAGGTGACTCCGTGACCAAAAATCCATGATCATGAACATTATGTTTTAAATACATCACAGCAACTAATAATTTTGTTTACAAGCTGGGCCAACATATATCTTGAAGCATACCGAGAATGGATATCCTCTGAGTAATAGTTTTTGAGATACAGCCCGATGAATTTTGAACATTTATCAGAAATATGAACATTTCAACTACATACTCTCAACTTTACCCTAGTTTCCTCAAAATGGTAACATTATTGGTTAAATTCACTCTACAGTGTCCTGATCATGTGTCCTTTGAGAAATATGAAGCATCATGATATCTGGTTAGACCGAATGTACACAGTATAGGCCTAAAGTACCCCTATTAACCTATTTTACGTCACGGAGTCACCCGGGTGACTCCGTGACAGAAATAATTTCTTGCATAAATGAGCATAAAAAATTGTGGATTTTTGCATTAGAACATTAGAGGGAGTGGGTAGGACACAGGAAAACCAGAGATAACTTAGATATATTGGGTATTAACAATTCTATGAAGGTTTAAATTTTCATCAGGGTGGCTGGTGACTCCGTGACAAATATTCCGGGTGACTCCGTGACGGAAAATATGTATCCAAATAGACATATGCTCCTGGAGGCAAGATTATTGGATATATTTCGAAATCTCTTTTTTCCAGCAGAAGACACAAGAGTTACCTCACAATCTGGGATACAATAGAGACTGTGTGGATCTTCTTTATTTACTATATAGAGGTATCAACCTGAAATGACATTTGAATATTTTGCTGACAAAATACATTTAAATGACTGTAGAGAAAAAAATATGGGGCATATCTAGTGAAATCCTCGTGAATCAATTGACTATACCATAGACCTAATAGAAAATCATATTGGGAATAAGCTGTTACTGCCTCAGTACACAAGGGAGACATGTAAAACATGTCATTTTTGGCGTTTTTGACGTTTTTAGGGGTTTTTGGGCCTTTGGAGGGCCAGAAAACGGAAAATATTGGCCCAATACTCAAAAAATAGAGATTTCCTGAATTATTAGGATGTTTTTTTCACATATACCAAAAATTTGAATAAATTGGTGCAAAACTGGTTATTCTGTAGGGGTATAAGCCTGAAAAGGGCCAGAAATAGCTGAAACAACATAAGTGGGGAGTTTATGCCATATATATATATATATATATATATATATATATATATATATATGTATATATATATATATATATGTACATCCACCTGTGTCACGTGACCTATTGGCGCGTGCCATGTGAGGGTATATAAACCCCATGTTACCTAGACTCTGCAGTCAGTGCAGGCCCGGCTGACTTTACTTCACCTGTCCAGTTGTGCGAACTAAGCATTTACATATATATTCTGTATGTGGAAGCGCCTCGGTGCAGACAATGCCTGATTAAGGAAGAGATTATTACCCGGTTCATCTTGAATGAACAGATTGTTACTCTCGCACTTGGAAAAATGCTGTTTGTCTTGTTCCTTAACCTAGAACATACAAACCTCTACATATATATATATATACATATATATATATATATATATATATATATATATATATATATATATATATATATATATATATATTATATATATATATATATATATATTTATATATATATATGTATATAAATACATATATATATAGCGGTATATATTCATTGTATGAATAAGGATAGACATGCACGAAACTTGGTGTAATATACATTACAGAGCATGTAAAAAGAATTTAAGACTGATCCTGGCTACCCTGTTCATAGATGTCAGTAGCATATAGACGTCATTAGCTCATACAGACGTCAGCTGGTCATACATTTTTCACTTGTATCAATTTGGTGAGACGGAGCCAACGGGGCTCACACAACTTGCTCTAAATAGTGCTGCCTCTCAGGTGTAAAAGGGACAACTGCTCAATTTGATTAAGAGTACATTATTTTAAATATCTGATATTCTACCATTCATGATATTAATCTCATGCATATTACAGACGAGTCATATTTTCTAGTCACATTAAACTGTCCTAGATTCATAGTGAATCAGATGTACTTTATCTGTCCCTCACACTTACTCCCCCAGTCACTCACTCACCAACTTACTTGAATTGTACTAACCTTTGTCATCCGGTACGCCACATGTAGATTGCAAGATAGCTCTCTCGTACGGGTTCACTCGCAACGAATTTGCAGCAGTGGATCCCCGGCTATACACCAGGTAAATTGTAAGTGTTTAGAATTCATGGCTTCAAACAGCTGGCAGTATGCAGCAGTGCAGCATTAGTTGGGCTGTTGTCTTACCAACCACTGTATAGTCAATACCACTTATTGATCGGAGAGTTAGATTCTGATTCCCATGCCACCTCGGGAGTGCTCTGTATCTCATCCTCAATCAGTGTTTAAAGATGTTCCAGATCGTCCCTGTAAACTACAGAACGATGGACAGAATATTAAGACAGCTAGGGAGTCCATGGTTATCAAAGGTTTATTACTTCGTTTATTTCACCATAGCCTTACAGTATTATGTGAAAATATAGATCTACTTCCAACTTTGTCATGTAAACATCAAACAGATCGCGAATTTACGTCTTGGTTGGACCACTTGTGTGTCAGTAAATGGCTTTCATATGAGGCACCAAGCACAACAATGTTGATGCATACCGGTGGTACATTTGTTTCTAATGCACCAACCTGTGCTTCTAGCTAGGTTGGTGACATACTCTGTATCAATATTTTGTGCTTTGTGTCACAGCTCGCTATAAACTGGTGAACACGTGTAATCAGGCGCCTTGACTTTAACCAAAAGTTATAATGCAAAGAC
Organism: Harmothoe impar; assembly: GCA_947462335.1. Taxonomy (NCBI): domain Eukaryota; kingdom Metazoa; phylum Annelida; class Polychaeta; order Phyllodocida; family Polynoidae; genus Harmothoe; species Harmothoe impar. The sequence continues at coordinate 52,205,697 of OX381720.1, read as the reverse complement.
AGCTGTGCTTTCTTCTGTATCCATCACATATTATACTCCCTAAATGGACCATTCATGTATTTCAGTACTGTTGCCTGCATCATTTGATAACCTTTAATGGCAATATGTTAACGCAGTAATACACAAAAGGGTAGAGTGAGGAATATAACAGAAAGCAAAGGTCTTGTTCTGGACCCGGCCCCCATTCCACCTGGGATGGGAGATGACATCCCGGCGGGAACTTGAGACGCCATCCCTCCTGGAACTTGAGACGCCATCCCTCCTGGAACTTGAGACGCCATCCCTCCTGAAACTGCAGACGCCATCCCTCCTGGAACTGGGGAGGACATTCCCGCTTGGGTGGGAGATGACATTCCTCCTGGGGGAACCCCTGCACTTCCTCCAGAGGCAGATGTCGACATCCCCCCTGGAGGAGGGTTTCCACCTGAATTTGGCATCTGTCCCAGTGAATACGGCACCAGTGTTATTGCCATGGCAACCAGTATCACGGCAGCCATCTTTGTTTGCGATATCTGTGGAAAAGTAACAAACTGAGCAGTGTCTTACAAATTCCTGAACAAAGTGAGATACGATTGCATTATTCTTTGTGAGTAGGACATTGGTAGTATTGCATTCGACCGTTGACTGAGGGCGATACAACTATGTGTCCAATGGTAATACAACAATTCAAATAAACCTGCATGGATTTTATTTTGTATTTCACAAACGTTCTCATTATCTGCTGATGTACAGTGGGAGCCTTTTAAAGATGATGTGCATGATAGGGTCATTCATTACATACCTCCACTGTTTGAGAATTGGGCCCAGAATGGATAAAATATACAAACTGACAAAGCCTGTTTGACTATTGTCACAACGGAGAAGACCTATTTCTTAAAATTGACAAGGGCCATTGGAATCTAGGGCCCTAAGCATGACATACGCATTGGTCCCTACGGTGTTTGCTTAAATATGATCACAGTCTGTGACATGATATATATATATATATGGAGATGATTGCACTATACACCAGTATGCAATAGATTATATACTATAATTAAAACCCCGCCTAAGAAAGACACATTTATTCAAAGTTCATTGAATGTTGAGAATAGACGGAAATAACGTTAGAAAATAACGTTGAGTTGCAAGGCATATTATGGACTCCAAATCACCCTTTTCTCAACTTCAGATCATCATTAATTCAAAGCTTTTAAAATATGTCTTCCAACCTTAATAAACGTTCAATTTCTTTGCAGAGGACAACGTTAAATTGCCCAACCTAAACATAACCTATACATATATATCTTTTGAAGATTAATACAGCGTTAATTCAACGTCAAATCAACATCAACAGATAGACACAAAATAATGCAAACGGTTTCTAACATCTGGAATGTAACCGAGGATACACTGGAAATATTGTTGAATATATATCTTAAAGAGCAGCTTAGTATTTTGATGCACTGTGCGTATTTATTATCATGCTGCCGTCTGAGTATTGGATTTACACAGTCGCCTATATATCTTTCAATTCACAATTCAAAGGTTTACCTACCTTGCCGATCTGTATTTTTCTGATCTAGTTCTTCATTTAATTCCAATCATGCGTCTTGATATAGTTGCAGGTAGATAGTTTACAGCAAGCACACGAGTTGGACTCGTTGAGTTGTACAGGCAGAATCCAATTGCCCCCTCCCTCCCCCCATTAACTACTTCGCCTTGATAAGTCTGAGCACCAGCATCGCTGGGTAGGGGAGAGAGGGGCACGTTGAACCACTTGTGCACATTTATTTTTTTCCTGACCATATCAAGGTCATGTGAACTTTGATGTTGCATCTAGCAGCTACCTTATATTGTTGTGCTATATGCCGACCTATGGCAAAGCAAGTATCGTCATTTATTGTATTTCTTTTGATTTTTTGAAAATTAAATCTTTGGGTGGTTCAATGTGCCCCATGCCCTGGGCAGGTTGACCCACCCACTCAGGCACATTGAACCACTCATATTAAATAGTTCAAACAATCAGTAATATGGATAAATTATTGAAAGTTTAGGTGGAATTATTTGCTTTTGATATTTTTGCATCGGACTGAATGTAAAAAACACTTATTAAATGCACACAAGTCAGTCAATTATAGTTTCAAGAGTAGTGACTGGGTTGGTGTGTTACAGGTTTTCCTTTAGGTCAATATAAACTATCTTAAGAGGATTGCTGTTATTTGCAAAGTCTATATAGATCTTTGATTATACTCTTCTATGATGTAACAGGCTGTCCTGCTTCTGAAAAATGATATATCTAGGAATAAAGACACTATGAATATGCTACAAAAGAATCTATTACCACAATCAGCAAATTATGTATTTTATCATAACTGTAGAGTCAAATTGTAACTTCTTTGAGTGAGTTTCTCTGTGAGCCCTAATTCTGATAAACTATGGGTTTATAAATATGAGGGCCCACTTGTTAGGTTACATTGGCGGATCTAGGGGGGTGGCCCGACGGGCCTTGGCCCCCCCCTCAAAAAAAAAAGAAAAAAGGGGGGAGAAGAGAGAAGAAAAGAGGGCAAGAAAGAGAGAGAGGGGCATTTTCCAAGCTAAATGATCAAGGCTAGACACAAACCCGAGTCATTATCGTGTTCTAAATGTGTGAGGAGACCCTATTTCAAGTCTAGATCATCAACATTTTCTGCAGGGGGGGAGCATGCCCTAAACCCCCCCCCCCCCCCCCCCCCCCGAGTATGGCCGCTGCACAGCGCTTCTCTTGCGGTGCGCGCAGGAACAGTCGGTCAATCCAGGTTGGCCAGGTTTGGGCCCCCCCTTCTAGAAAATCCTGGATCCGCCACTGGGTTATGCTATGGTAGACCCAGAGGTTGAACTGACTAATATCTTCTCATCTCTCACCTACAAGCTGACAAGGTTAGGCTGCCCTCTGGTGAGGAACAGTTATACCTTGTACCTGTATGCACTGCAATGATCAGGTGCATTGTGTTAAATGATGGAACTAGTCTGTCAAGGCAGAGGTTGGGGCACCTTGAGCATGGTTCAAGGTGCCCCAATTTTTGTGGTTCAATGTACCCCATGCCGAAGATTGTAGATAAGGTTGATGTAATTCAGATTACATAACACACTCAGGAGTAAAATCAGGTTCTACTCAAGCATTGAGATGTATATTTTGACCTGTATAAAGATCTTAGGCCAGCTATGTTTTTCTATGACACAAGAACAAACGCTCAACAATTGCAAATATCTACTTTCAAGGGCATAAATCCTTTAATGTTGTCTAGTTTTCCCCCTGGCATTCCAAACCAAACATGATGCCGCTGCTCTGAACTGTCTATAAAAAGGGGTGATGTGGTAAGAAAACTGCTGGAAAATTCCCACAGGAATAGCAAAGAGAGCAAGTAGTTCAATGTGCCCAGGTGGTCAACGTGCCCCTCTCTCCCCTACTATACAAATACAGCCAATGGAGCACATCTAGTTGTATATGTACCAGGCTGTGCCTTGAACACAGTCTATAATAGTTTATTAGTAATACGCTATAGGTGATTACACTGTGCAATGATAAATAAAATGGGGGCAGAATTACCTAACTTGACTAATTCGAGGTCACTGAATCAAAAAATGATGGTAAAAAATGCCCCATAAGTCTCAGTTTCAATATATTCCAACCATGATTATTTGTCAGTATACAACAAAATATATGGTCTTACCTTTATATAGCAGGGCCAGCATTCCTAGAAAATTATCAGTGTTGTTTGCCTAGCAGAGATAACATGACTCTGAAGCACATTTAGTAGAAGAACATTTTATGGCAATTCTATTAGCCTGGGCAATCACATCAGCCCCGAGTAGCAGTACATATCAGATATGCAAGTGTCTTGTTATGATCCCCTACTCAAAAACATCTTTATGCTTCACTTTTTGTATTGAAACAAGGTAAAAAAAATATTATATTTGTTTAATAAACACCTTGAGATAAACAGCAGAAGGCTAAAAGACTAAGGATGAACAACATCTCATGTATTGTATTTCTAAATATTACATTATATAAAGAATTGTACCATATCCCTTAAGGTCATTGAATGTTTATTTATCATGATGAACATCTTCTGATATATGAACATTAGCTGCACTACACGAACTGGGCCTGGCCCTATGTATTTGCAGGTTAAATGAAGGAATTACAACAAGAACATAAATAGGATACACTTGGTATAGTCCACCAAGTATAGGATACACTTGGTATAGTACACCAAGTATAGGATACACTTAATCTTGGTATAGTACACCAAGTATAGGATACACTTGGTATAGTACACCATCTATAGGATACACTTGGTATAGTACACCAAGTATATGATACACTTGGTATAGTACACCAAGTATAGGATACACTTGGTATAGTACACCAAACATAGGATATATTTAGCATAATTCATCAAACATAGGATATACTTGGTATAGTACAAAAATATAAGACACTTGGTATAGCACATATAACATAAGATACACTTGGTGTAACGTTTAACGTGTAACCAGAATGTCTGAATCACCAAAGATAGATTATTTCAGGGCCCAATTTAAAGGGGCAGTTCTCCTGCCGTAGATCCAACAGCTTAGAGTAGAGCATGTCGTTCATAACCAAGTGACGTTTCAGATGTTTCTGTAAACAAGGCTCCAAGCCACCAAAGGCCACTTGGTAGACTGCAGTCAGTCTTGAGTGTGCTGACAGCCTTCAAACATACACTGTAAAAAAGTGTTTCTAATTTTTAAACACATTTACCCAAACATACTAAAGTTGGACACTTTCACCGAATCTCAGAATCTCAGCACTTTTTTCTGTCAGCAGGTGCAGGGATATGGCTGCTGGTGGTGGTTGAGCCTACAAAAGTGAAATATTGGTGGACAAGGCCACTGGAATATTTTGGACAGCACTATGTACTTATTATTGTTGACATTATCTAAATTGTCATTGATGTCAACCAATACAATGGGTACTATATTTGACTAAGGAGAGCCTGTACATGGGCAAAAGCCTGAACAAGGAATAGGAGAATAATACCGGTGGGCTAGTTAAACTACCCTCTCCCACGGTTTTTCATTGTTGTAGCTCACCCCTCACTGGCGGCCATATCCCTACAAATAGCTAGAAAAAAGCTTGCCATCAACATGTTTGGGTGAAAGTGTTTAAATTATATTCACATTTTTTACAGTGTATGGGTGAAGGGTGCAGTGAGCAGTGAGACCAGGTAATCATGCTGTCCTGGCCAGGTGACTTCAGTAGGGGGACCATGAATCAGGCTTTCCTTGGAATTAAATAGTCTATAAAAGCATAATGAAACTATAGCACCCTATTAGATTTGATGATTACACATTGGCTTCTAGGTATAGACATTGTGTAATGGTACCATTGTGTATAGATGTTCTTCTTTTACCCAAAATAATAGCATGTGGCCTATTTAAGGGGGAGTATACCGTTTTCTGTGGGCACACTGGTGGCAGTCAGTACACTGGTGGGTATCAATAGAACTCAATGCTATACCACTGGCACAGTCCAACTGCTAGTCACACCAGTGCAACTTATCTAGGCCAGAGCATTGCTGGGAAGGAACAACCAGCAAACTATTTGTTGGTTGCCTGAGCCTTTATACATGGGGTACTGGTGCTGGGGAATACAGGCTCACAGTGCTAGGATATGCCTGCATGTTTGAGGTTTCTGTTTGGGGGATTCTAAATATAACTAAGGTGTTATATAAACTTAACAAGGCTGGCCTAGAGGTTTGGATCTACGGCAGGATGACCGTCCCTTTAAGGAGAAAACAGCCGCATGGAGAAGTCAACGCCATGGAGAAGTATTCATATAGACCAGTGCTGCCATCTGGTTGTTGTCGGAGCCATTAAAACTGCAAAGGCTTAGACATGGAATATCAAACTCTTTATTCCTTATCTCTCCCACTACCAAGTCACCTCGACTGATTAATATTCACGAGGTACCACTGGAGGCACAGCCTCTATAATCAGCACAGCACCGGCATCAGGGTTATATAATACTGATAGAGGTGACCACCAAGTGCTATACCCTTACTCTATCAGAGCAACAGTCAGTCGTTTATAATTAGTGTATATCATATCCCATTGAGCTGTATCTATAAACCTTATGATATGATACAATCAGCATACTCATTCATAATCATAACAGTAATAACGTTATATGTCAATATGTTATCAAAATTATTATTTATAATATTTCCTGATTTCTGTCCTGATTTCTGTCCTGATTTCTGTCCTGATTTCTGTCAAACCAATCTGCCTAACGGGTGACTATACATGCCATGGGTACCCGATGTTATTGGCTGTGTCAGCGTGTCGATCTTTAGAGAAAGGACGTGTCATTGTGTCGATTTTTATCTCATACATTCTGCCCTATATATTTGTGTCCGTCGATTCTTAAAAAGGCCGTTTTGCACGTGTCGATTTTTAGCCGTGTATACTTAGTAGAGGATCATGCATAGCTTCCAGTACTTGCTATTTGTGAAGGGGTTCCCTGGTCTATTAATAGACACAACTCACCTGGATACTCTCCAAGCACATGTTACCTTAAGGTGCGTTTGTGGATTCAAAATTGGGAACCAAATAGATCAATGGGGTTCCCGATCTTTTTGTGTTGAGCTACCTGATTGGTTAGAGTAAATAGTATCATGTACGATAAAAGCAGACATTTCTAACTAGTGGGTGGAGGGGGGGGAGGATACATGACTACAAATGGAGTTGAACCCACTCCCATCAATAGCCTTATAGAAGGCCTACCGATCCTTCTAAGTGCCTATACTACAGCATTGGTAGTATAGGGAAACATCACCAGGGGGCCATGTCCACCACCACCCGGTGCTTACCTGGTTATTCAGGTTGCTGTAGGTGAGTTTGGTAGCAGGTTTTTATTGAACACTACTTTGAACAGATATACCAGCCTGCCTACTACCTGAGACCACCCTTCCCAAAGACCAAGCTAAGTTTTACTGTAGCTTGTTCTTTGCGAGGGTTAGTCTCAAGTAGTAAGCAGGCTGGTATATCCGGGTCGATAAAAACCTGCTACTGGACTCACCTTCAGTGTTGACCCAGGTAGGAGTAACAAGTGTCAACCCCACACCCACCCACACCGTGATACACGAACGCACCTACTGGAGCAGCCAAGCAAGGTTGTGGTGGAGAGTGTGTGACGTCACAGGACAAGTCCCAACATGGTGTTCCCTTCACCGCTGGTCCCCGTCATGGTGTCCTCACACAGAGTAACCAGCTCGGTGTGTTACTGGCTATATAAGTGTGTACAGCAGTAACATCCCACACCACATGAACACAGGCTGCACCTCCCCACACCTCCCCACCTGACACAAAACAGCTACCTCAATAGGGTAAACCGCCCATGAGTAGCTCTGGTGAGGAGCTGAAACCTACAAGACCGACTTTGATAACAGATTAGCTATAGAAGGAGTGATCCAATCCTCATAAGGTATGCAGCACTTTTTATTAAGACAATATTTGAAATGCTATTAATCAAAAATAGATTTTTCTGTATGATATTTTGTGAAAATGTTGATTGAAATGTAGTAGCCTTTAGACATTAAATTGGTATGAAATGAATCCATAAAATGAATAAATATAAACTGTGAAATTGGTTTATTACTGTCTCTTCTTTCATAGCTGTATTGATATATTGGTAGAAATAACCATGTATAGAGCTAAAGTTGGGCCACTTCAGGTACTTGTCATGGTAGGGGCGGGGCACTGGGGGGCGGTTTTCAAGCTAACAAAAATACGTTATTTTACATCAAAATAACATTTGTAATATGCTGAGTCAGGAGTTGCAACATCATACTCTCATTTAGGCCAATGATAGTGGCAGATTGTTCCTCTTGACCATAAATATGATAGAAACTAAGTAAAAAGAAACGTCTTTTAAAAATGCTAGGGTCAGCCCTTTTTTTAAGCTGGGATTGCATTGCCTAAACTTATATATTCTCTTCTTTGGCCTTATAGTAGACTATTGACGAGGGGTTGTTCTGCATGTGAGTAGGTAGAGACTATAGGTCGAGTTCACAGTGGCATAGGCAAACAGAGGATGCATGTGATTAGGTAATTTCACCATGATAACCACATACCATGCACTTCCCGATTTTCAACTTAATAATCCATAGTATTTCCTTATATCATGGCTGAATATTTGACAGCTTTTTTTTACTCTTCATAGATGGAATAGTGCTTTAATGAACTCAGCCCTTGTTTGCGTGATGCATAAATGCATTACTGACGTATATCTTGTTGGGGTTGCATATGAGCATCATACAACCCCACATAAATAGCTTGTGAGCTTGCATCCTGATGAATATGTTGTTTGCAACATGCCATTCATAAGGGCCGAGTCATTTGTTACTAGCTTGGGGAACGTGGTGGATTTTCCTGAAACGGCAATTTTTTCCACCCCCACCAATAAGGCGACAGTTATCTTGACCCCCCCCCCCCCCTACGTTTGGATTTTGAGAAATGATCCCCCTTCCCCCACTCATCGGATGCACCTGTGGGATCATGCTCCCCCCCCCCCCCCCCCACTATGGAGGCTTTTCCTGTTATGGCCTCCCCACCGAGGGCCTGTTTTATATTATGACCCCCCACCCATATGCACCAAGCCCTCTCAGCTGGCAATAAATGACTCGGCCCTAAGGGGATAACATGCACATTGGTACTCAGCTGACGCAGTTTTGTAGGTGGACAGGTAAACTTGACAACAAATGACGGTTGAGGGGCCCCCGACCCTGCTCAGTTGTATATTCCATAACCAATTGTATTAGTCCTTCCCAGTATTTAAACTAAGAGAAAATATCACTGATTAAACAAACTAAACAATTAACCATGGTTGAAATAGTCTTTTCAATCTTTTAACAGGTAAAAAAACCTCAATGGCTTGTGCAGTCCGGAGAAAACGAGTGTCAGTGGAGACCTTTGATGGACCTCCACTGAAACGGTCCCGCTCCAGCCTTACAATGGCTGCCTCTAAGAACATGGGACCCATGAGTGCCGTAGTCTGCCAGCTCTCAAGGACTGGCTGCGACCCGGCTAACACATCCAAAATAGACCAGGGGTGTTCCCGGGCTAAGAGGAAGAGAGACGCTTCACCAACACTGCCATCAAAGCGCCAACGCCTTCACTCCACATACAATGAACAAAATAACAGTGACCATGTGCCTCTCACATCGGGTGACACACAAACTGGTCTAAGCACTGCCGAGGTGATGGATACTACCCCAGCAGTGGTTCCTGAAGCCACAACATCCAACAAAGGGGCAACTGAAGACATTGAGATGAGAATCCTTTGGACTGTTGCTGATACAGTGGAGGCTGAAGGGGATGCTGGGCCAGCTCTGACAGAGTCAATCACAGAGCCTGCACTTACTTCTCAGTTTGAGACAGACTTTGAGTTGATCTGTGAGATTCACCCTGACGTAGACCCGGTTTACATCCGTGAGCAGCTCACTCTCCATGTCAATGACCCTCATAGAGTCTCCACAGTGACCTTTGACCTCTATGACCTAGTTGAGGCACCAAAGCGGGAGCACCGGGAGGCTCTAGAAGTGGTTCAGCAGGAATATGAGCGACTCAAAAACATGAAGTTTGACCTGAATAAGTTCCTCCTGAGGTACCCTGACCCACAAGGTACCTTTGATGTAACAGAGCCTGATGTGACTGAGATTTACTACGACTACGCTGAGGTGTTCTTGAAAAATGAGTTCAGGTACATAAAGGTTCCTTATATCAAGGAAAAACTCAGGGAATCAGGGTTCCATCTGACCCCAGCCTATAATATCCTGAAGTCAGACAATGAGATAACTGAAGACCCAATTAACAGAAAACATAGGCTTCAAAACAAGAGTCATCGGAGACACCCACGGTCTGACACCTATGAGTACCCCCAGGGACGTGATGTTATTGATGAGGACTTCTTCTGGGAGAGGCTCTTCATCCTTAACCAAGAAGAAATACTAGGTAAGCTTTAGGTTATATTGTTTGGTCATTAGCACAATATTCTTGAAGAAGAAGATGTCACGGGATATCTTATTCTTAATCCAAAGACAGGGACATGCTTCTTAAGATAGCTAACCCTAACTGTAATCAAAAAGCACTAAGCTAACCCCAAGCCCTACTCAAACCATTGGGCAGAAATCCAGTAGTTGGTTTCTTATAAAGTATCCCCTTGGGGACTGGGGAATCATCCAGCATGATGTCAGTTAGTGCTTGCTTTGATGAAATGATCTATATTTCTTAGTAACTGTTTATAGCGGTCAAATAACTCTATTAAACTATTAAAAAACTATTAAAATTTGAGATGTATAAATTCTCATATATCTACTCTCAGTTTGATATGTGTTTCCGGTTTAAGTATAAATTCTCATATATCTACTCTCAGATTGATATGTGTTTCCGGTTTAAATATCTATCTGTATATTTTACAGGCCACATTGCTGCAGAGAAGGAGGCTAAACAGCTTTGTCTTGAGGAAGCCAGGTCTGACGGTCGTCTCCGTGAATGCACCATCTGTGTGTCATCAGAGGTCCTGCTAGAGGACATGGTGGCCTGCCAGAACGAGCACCTCTTCTGTAAAGACTGTGTGCAGCACTCTACAGAGGAGCTCCTGGGTCAGGCCTGTGCCTCCTTCCCCTGTCTGGAGGCCGGGTGTGGCTGTCAGTACACGTTGGCCACCATGGAGAAGGCTTTGAGACGGGAGACCTACAGCTTGGTGCTGAGGAGGATGCAGAGTGAGGAGATCCGGCTGGCTGACATAGAGGACATGGTCTCATGTCCCTTCTGTCCCTACGCTGTGGTGATGTGGGACGATGTCAGCTCTTCTGTTTTCCACTGTGAGAACCCTAACTGCATGGAGGACTCTTGCAGGTGAGTACAGACCTGTTATGTTTCATCAGAACCGAAAATACCAAGTAAACTTTAATCTGAGAACTCATACAGTTCTAGCTTACAAAAATAGTTATACTATCAGTTATGAAGAACACATACAAATAATACTGAATATGTTTATCCACATAATTGCTATTGAGCAGACTGCATTGATATTGATCATAGCAAGAACATGCACACAAATTAAGTGCACGGTAAAACTTGGTTATAACAAACTTAGATATAACAAGGACTGGTTTATAAAGAGCTTATCTTTCTCTCCCATTTCCCTTAGAAATATCATAATTAACAACCAGCATAATAATGAGGCAAACAGGTACCTCGTTCTAATCAAGTTTTTCAAACTGTTTTATAACGTTCTAAAGGTCTAGTCCACAGCTTACCCAGTTCACATCATTTCAACTATACAAGTATAGCCAAATATTTAATCAATTCGAAATGATTCTTTTATAAGATGAAATTTAAAAAAGATAAATATTCAACTAATATGTTTTTAACTACATAATTCCTATTGCTTCCTGCTTTATGATCTAAGCTATCATTTGCAGAATGTGCAAGGAGGTTGCTCACCCACCGTACAGCTGTGAGGAGTTCAGGGGGAAGAAGCAGGTGGAGTTTGGACACTTTGTGGCAAACCAGATGGCGGAGGCCATGATCCGTAACTGCCCGAAGTGTGGGTTACGGTTCTACAAGGAGGACGGCTGTAACAGCATGCGTTGTACACGTTGCGGCACCCAAATCTGCTACGTATGCCGTGAGCAGATAAAGCCGAGCGATCACCATTTCAGTTTCAATCCTAGGTAGGTTGATCAACCCATTGGGTCCAATCAAGGTCGGGGGTGGGGAGTAGGTAGTGTTAAAAGTGTATTATCAGCCATTCTTTAAGCCATGGAAAATGAAAATCTGATATTTTGGCAAGCATCTTGGATTTTTGACCCATTTTGTGCATTTTCTTCAAGGCAAAATAATGGTTGACATTTTTTCTGAAAAATGACAAACTAATCAAATCCGCAGTTTTGTTGGATCTGTTCTATATTTTCTTTTTCATTTACCAGAATATTATGTTTTAAGGTTATGGTCGACTTACCAAGATAGGATCCAGAAAACTAGAGAAATATTTCCTAGAAATTCATGGAATAACACTCGCCATGCAATTTCTTTTATTATTTAAGATACCTCTTAAACCATTTCAAGTCGGATTCTATCATCTCATCAGCTTAGAGTTCGGAACCTTTTTATTGCTTTAATCACGAAATACACATGGTCTGGCCTCCAGCAATTTGAAATAAAGGGGGAAACTATATTCCTTATGGAATTTGACAATTATTTACTTACATATAATAGATTATATCTGATGAATAATTTTAGCATAGGTTGCGTCGTCCTATCAATAGACTATAACTGGTAGTATGTACACTTATAAAGGTCACAGTACACTGCAAGTCAGAGTTACTCTGTTCTAGTACATGCAAATACCAAGACCTTATGCTTGCACATGCATCTCTTAAGACAGGTGAATCTTGTCTGTAAACATCAGGCCTACCATTTCAAATTTTCATACATGGATTGATCTCAGAAACACAGTTTACACTAGTTCCATGGCTGATATTTGCTAGTTATTTTACCTCACACATGAACACATCAATCATCTCTCAATCTTTACAACCTGCTTCATGTTTCCAGGTGTCAGAGGTACGAAGACACTAAAAAGCTTCACAAAGAGGAGATCGCAGCCGCGTTTAAAGAGGCAGACACCAAATACAGGGAGCAACATCCAGAACTAAGAAACACCAATATTGCCTTTGCTGACTCAGCTGAATATAACCTTCTAAAAGCATACATGCATCCCTACAGGCCATCTGTTATAGTCAAGCGGATTATGGGAAGCCTTATGCAATTTGCAATAAAAGCCAGAGACTCTGTTTGGGTGTTCCTAAGGCAATAGATTTGAACATTTGAAAATCTGGACTCTCCAGTGGGTTTCTACGGAAAACAGTTTTGACCCAGAATTGGTACACTGACTGAAAATAACTAAAACACGTATCTCAGGATATCTTTCCTCTGAAATTCCTGTTTTGTCCATTTTTGAGAATATTGACAATCTATATTGATAATGAACTTTTCATGCAGCTCCTTTAAAGGCATGTGGAGGTGGACGGTAAATTTCATCCCCAGATGCGATGGCCTAATAATGCATGGGTTACAATGGTTTCCAAGTAACAGATGTTTACTCTTGAATAGTATACGCAAATGATACATGTGGTAGCAGAGGTTCATAAAATGAACAGAAATATTGCACATCAACATTTATTTGATAAAAATCATATCATATATACTGCATTTTCGTTCATTATTAATCCTGATAATTACTGAATGTGAGATAAACTACTTAATTAATTACATTTGTTTTGAATATTACATTTGTGAAATCAAGTGCTTAACTCATTATTTCAGCATGGATAGTTACTTTGGTAATTAATTTAGTTAATATAGCTAAGCAGTTTGTTGTAGGCCAGTGAACCTGCCACATAGCTACTGCCCAGCAAAATAATGCGAACTTGCTTTTGCATTGGGGATAACCAAGCCAACCCTATTTGATTGAGTTTGGTATGACTAAAGGCCTCCATAATCTGACACTAATTAAGCAGCAGTTCTACACTACCACTTGAGATGTAGGCAGATGAACATTTTCTTCACATACACTTAAATGGCTACATATTATACGTTGAGTTACTTAGGTATGGCTATAATCATGTATGGATCTGGACCGAGTGAGAAGCCTGACTTCCCCAGGAGTGAGGGTAGGTTGTTCTCATCGACCGGTTTGAAGATGAACTTCTGAATGAGGCAGGCCAGGATAAGGAATAGATTACTCCGGGCTAGGGACTGTCCAATACACTGACGGGGTCCTGAAAGGTAAACAAAATGGTACATTATTGTTCTATCATTCTTATTTTATGCCTAAATATACTCAATAAAGTAGTAGTTGATGCAAGTGGGAGGTAATATCCTTAATGTCAAATCCTGACAATGTGTTGAACCAGGGTCTCACAAGTCACACATTGTTCGGATTTGTATCATATTAAGAAAAATAATTGTAGGTCAGCCACCTTTTCTGTTTAAATTTGATTCCACATACTCAGCAACATTTCTACATAAAATACGGTTATCCAGTTATATTTACAATTGGAATAGAATGATTTTTTTTTACCTGCACCAAAGGGTATGAATCCGTCCTTAATGTTAACAAGTTTTCCCTCTGTGTCAAGGAACCTGTCAGGGTTGAACTGGGTCGGGTTCTCCCAGTACCTCTCAGACATGTGGACATGGTAGATGTTAGCCAGCACAGTGGCCCCTTTAGGTATGGTGTAGCCCCCGATCTGTCTGTCTGCCGTGCACAGGTGGGGCAGAGATACCGGCACTGCAAGTACAAGATACACAGAGGTCCACCATTATCTGTCAAATAATCAGTCTTTTCACCAACTCTCATGAGACAGAGTAGAGTGAGATATGACTCACAGTGCTGTGAGTGATTTAAATGGATATCTGTATAATATTCCAGAAGGTTCTTGAATAATTATATCAAAATGACATCTAAAGATTGGTTTCATAGCAATGTTCATCATCATTGTGACCGTGTAGAAATGAGCCAGAGATACAATGGTCTTGAAATGTCCATTGTGCACTAAAGTCTGATCTTATAAGAATCTCGATCTCCTGGAAATAAAGGTCCAGGTATTTGCAAATTGTAGATAATGATGAAGTATATGAGAGATGAAAACTGCACATACGGATTGAAGCATGGCGGAGGACCTCGTAAATAAATGCCTGTAGGTAGTTCAGGTCGGACTTGTCCACTAGAGAAGGTTGTCTCACACTACCTACAATCTGAATGCATAAGCATTGTCATAATAACATATTATAAGCACAGCATCACTTTGGATGATATTTCGGTGTAAGGAGCATAAATATAAAAATGATATTTATTTCATTTTATTCTAAAGGCCCGATTTTCTATTTCCATTTCCATTGTGCTCACCAGACTGGAGTATACTAAGCAAGTATGGTTCGTAATATGTTTGAATGCAATATTGATGAGTAAATAGTATATGGTCCTTAGAGATGCCCTGGCAGCTACTCCTGATTGATATTTCTATATTTTTTATTATGGTTTCCATGATCTCTAAGTTTTGGATGTTAAAAAAATTAAAAAGCTTATGAAATTAGGAAGCTTATAGCCTCTACGGATCAAAACATATCATCCAACTAAATAATAGAGTATGATAGTTATTATATTGGAAACGGCTGGTCAAAACGGTTCGATTTTAATTCCTATTTTAGTTGAAAGTACTGTGGGCTTGAAGTTATCTGGACATCGAATACAACAGCACTGAGTGTACACTAAACCTAAACATGGGCCCTACCACATCCTTCAGCGCTACTTTAGTGTAATTTACAATAAGGATAGTTCATATGGATATATAAATCAGAAGATACGGTGATAGGTAATATAAATATGTGTATTATTCTTTACGCCTTGTTTGGCTGAGAGAACACATAAAATGGCCTGACTGTATTTTACGAACATGGCTGTATGTGGGCCTGGTCTATTGAGCACACTATCCTACTGTGAGTGTAAGTCAGATATGATATGCATGACTAGCTGCGTAAGTGTTATCAGCCTTGGACAATGGTAATTATCCACGGTGCCAGCCTCTCATATAGCAAATCACTTGTATCATATATATATACACTACTGAACTCCATGTATCGTCACTTGAACGAAACAGCATTAATAGTGCTACAATACATCTCACCTCTCTCAACTCGTTACCGAGGTGTGTCTGTATGTCCGAGTAGTGTAGCAGGTACAGCAGGGCCCAGCGGAGGGTTGTCGCTGTATTATCAAAGCCGCCAAACAGTAGGTCACTAATAACTCCCTTGATGTTGCCAACTGTAAGTAGAAGCCAAACGTTATCAAACAAAAGATGTAAGCCACATCCAAAGCTAGTTGGTACACTAAGGAGCGCAATGGTGGATACCATCTTAATTGTAATGCTCTCCATTGGATGAATACCCCTAGATTGATTCCCTTGCGTCTTTCATTCAAGTAATATACAAGTAGATTGGTGAATGTATTTATAGACATATGACATTGCACACCTGAGATAAGTTCCTGCTGTAGGTACATATCTATGGCATTACACACCTGAGAAGAGTTCCTCCTCCGTGGTGTCCTCCCCTTCCTTGTCCAAGTACAGATCTATGAAGTCCCTCAGGTTGTTTTTGTCAAACGTCGCTCGGTGCTCATCAATCTGACTCTGGACAATGTCTTCAATGTCTCTGATGTTTTTAAAAAGCTTTTTCAACTGAAAAACAAAATAAAACAGGATGCAATCACAACATACCAATCTAGACTGTGACATCTTGGGTACCCTAGTGGTACTCTATAGTTAGGGAACTTTGGTGAACTAGTGCATCATGATGAAAGATTTACATGTTTTTTTTGTCCCTACACACTCAGAAAAGTCAGCGTCATTGTCGCTAAAACCACTCTCACTTGAAAGTCAGGCACTGCCCGATTTTCAGGTGAGAGTGCTTTAGCATCAATGACGCTGACTTTTCTGAGTATGTAGTCATGTGCCCACCCAACTATTGCCCCACCCTTGCCAGAGAATGGAGCCTTCAGTCACCGATGGGGATTCCCTTCAAAAGTCTCAGTGTTGTCATTGATATGACACAAATTTGAATTTGACAATATTCAATACCCCAGCTGTCCCCTCTGCTCCTCTGCTCCTCTGCTCCTCTCCTCTTCGTGTTCCCCACAGCTCTCCTTAAAGCTCTGGGGAACCCTGGTTAGCTTTACAATGCAGCAACATCAACCTTTGCACAGGATACCATCTTTAAACCCTAACTTCTCTATTTGAGCCCAGACTACCAGTCCTTGTTGAACTCTGACTGTTACTGCCGGGTTGACTGGGTTTACTCATGAATGAAGGAAAAATTATTCAAGAAAGGAGATCACATGGACAAAGTGAAAAACAGCCTCTCACGACAGGTTGTTTCAGCATGGAACAGTCTCCGAAATGATGTGGTCATGGCAGACAGTGTCAACGCATTCAAAAACAGACTGGTGGAAGGACCACCCACTTAAGCACAACTGGGAGTGGGAACTCCCCCCAGGACAAGGGTAAAAATAAAATTGGAGCTGGAAAAAGTGGCACCCTAGTGCCAGCTTCCAGTACTACCTTTATGTACTATTAAGTAAGTACTTACGCGACCAGGTAGAGGGAGAAGGTGTAGGAGTGGGACATGGTCCACAAGTTCCAGGGGCCTCCCAGTAGCCACAAAGGTATAGTGACCACTCTGCTCCCTGTCACCAGTTTATGGCTTGGAATGGAAAAATTATGCTGATATTAACACTAGGTGGCAAGTCTGTGCCAAGCATATATTCAATGTGCTATGTATTGAGTAGCACTGGGTAGTCATTGGAACAACCTAGGACTTGAGAGTTGTCATTACACTGATGACTTTAGGTCTTCAAATCTACAATACCTAAAACGACAACCTTAAGCTGGTCATTCTGACTACCCTATTAATGTGACTACCTAAGGTAGTCACTGAGACAATTTTGTCTGAATAGTAGTCACCATGACGACCTAAGGTCGTCACCTTGACTACCTTAAGTCATCAAGTTTGGTATTGTCAAAATGACGACCCTGGGGTGTACATCATAAGGTATGATTAGTTAGGCCTAATGGTCAAATTTAACACATATTTTACCTTAAGCTGCCCCAGACTGTAGGTGCAGGTCTATTAATTTTATTTTCAGTTAGCTCTAATTAAATAAAGACTCTTTTATTACAAAGTATAAAATAGGACATTCTATGTTGTTTTTTCATTTATAAGGTTGCTATGACGTTGCGCAGCAACGTCAGGTCGCTACGCTCCAGGCACCTACGCCATGTCCTTTCGATTATCCGGTAGCGGAGCCAGGCAGGGCAGTCCAGACGGTGCACCGGTGGAGTGCCACGCCGCCACTGCTTGGTCCGCGCTCAGGGTATATAAGAGGCCGAGGTTGGCTACCTCAGAGAGTTTGTCCCAGGACGAGCTCAGACCAACACCTTTTGATACCTTTGTTACCCTTTCCATTACGGGGCACCTACACCCCTTCCACTCTCTGGCTCCTGCACCAGCCATGCTGGCTCAGGACCAGACCATCCAGCTTTGCTGACTTGGAGCTAAAGGTAGAACGCTGTACATCTTCCAGTTGGTTATCTAACTGAACCGAGCAAACCTTCATGTTACTTTGAGGCTGTGATCGTGACTGAATAAAACTTCATTCAAAGCGAATTTGGAACCTGTGTTCGTGTGATACTTCCACAACCCCTACACTACTTAGTTCAATCAATGGTACACCAAATATGTGAAAGGGATGCCTCTCATTAAAAGGGTAACTGATTAGAGATTATATTCATATACCATTCTCTAGAGTACCTGCCATTATTCATTATGACACCCTAGATCGTCATAATGACTAGGCTCCTGCCTCTGGGTTTCCAGTGTAAGATACAAATCACTTCAGGACGTTTTGTGGTGATGTGGCCGATGCAAGAAAAATGGGGCTTTCAAATGCCCATGATTACCTAGAACCGAAGCAGACAGAGAAGATAACGTTGCTGACAGTTCGGTTTATGACTGGAGAAGGATCAAAAGGCGCCCCATCGCGTGCATCAATAACCTGTAGTAAGGATAACAAAACGTATTAGCCTTTTAAAGATGATTTTTCAGCTAATGAAGGATAAATTCCTCATTAAAGTTTCGGTACATGGTCAAAATACCTGTAAATAGGATTACATGGATGTTGTGGAGACGCATACTCACAATTTAGCACATTAACCCTTTAGGGCCGAGCATCGACTATAGTTGAGGCCATGGCTGGTTGAGCATCAACTATAGTTGATATCATGGGTGGCCGAGCATCGACTATAGTCATCATAACTCAATGGGATAAGCATAGGCTCGGCCTTTAGGGTAAGTTTTTGCAAAACATCTCGCCCCACCACCAGCAAATACTATTTTTTGTCGGACTTAAAGGGTTAAAACAACCATATAGCATCACAAAATGAATTAGTGTCGGCTAGCCGTTATCTAAACCTGCTATAGGGGTACATTGTAAAAACAAAAAACAAGTACCTAGGGTACAAACTAGAGCAACCTGTCCCCCTGTTGTGACGAAGTACATTGAATAAAGAGATCTTTAATATGATAAAAACCGATGTCAAACAATAGGAATTAGTTAAAGAAAGCCTTTATAAGGTTATTCTGTAACATATCTAGAGCACATGGGGACGAACTGACCAAGTGATGGGACGCCACCATTTTACCTGTAATCTTAAAATGCCCACTTTTCCTGGTAATCTTATTCAGTTTCCAGGCCTATCCTCTAGATGGCACCACTGTAAGTTAGTAACCTTGTTGTTTATATCGGGGGCTCTGCCCCCACACCCCTTATTCATTCATTTCTTATTGCTTCTCTTTCTGTTATGAAACTGCAACTAACTATTCAAAAGGATAGGACAATGGCACCATCTTAAGAAAAGGGGGGAATCATTAGGATTACCAGGAAAATGGGGTTTTAGGATAATAGGTGAAATTGGTAGCGTCTAGACCCGACCAACCCTATCAAAACAGGGCCGACCGTACATTATTTTCATGCAATCTAGATTTTCACACTTTTAACCTTTTTTGGTCAATTTTAGGGTATTCAAAAAAGTTGGCTAGTACATTCATGTTAAACAATTATTATCTTTTAAATCCGATCTATCGACCCTACATTTTCATTTCATGTTACTTGAAACAAACCTTTTTTTTTGCCTAAACAAATCGTTAAAAAAATAGGACCCTCACTTCAATCAATTCTGCAGCCTCGTTCAGTGCCTTCCCCTCCATGACGGCTGTACCAACACCAAAGTCACGCAGTGCAGACACCATGATTCTCTTTATACCCTTCCACATCTCTCCATCTTGCCATACAAGACCTATCGACCAATGTAGTAAGAAAGAGTGACATTTCAGAAAAGTTTGTGACTGACAAATATGTAAATACGACCCTAAAATCACAATTCTAATAAATACTTGTCCTAAATACTTGATTATTGTCCTATGAATCTCCTGATAGGAGATGTCTGTTAGCATAGTAATTACAAACAATGTTCTGCTACAACCTACGTTGTTCTATAGAAGTAAGATAACTTTTTCATTTTGTTGGCTGTATATATGCTTAAGGAAAGTGAAACTGTTTTAGAGGACCTGATAGAACCGATTGAACATAGATTTAGACAAAAGTAAATTGTTCTAGTCGCCACCCAACAGGTAGCGATTTAGAAATCACAGCTGGAGGACCAGGCAACGAAAAAAAGGACATGATATTGTTAACTGGTTTAGATGATAAAACAGTAATGTATTCGTGCCTTTTCCATCAGTTATCTTTCTAGTGTAGAATGTCATCGGCCGCTGTGAGAAGGCGTCAGCATTGTTTTGGAAGGCGTCCTTTATGGCTTCGTTAGAGTTTAGGATGACAAACGTGGTCTTGAAGACACTCACAGTCATTATGTCACCATACCTGGTCAGTGGGAGATGGAATAAATGTGATAAATGGTTTCAAGGTGAGACATTGAAGTCTGTATGACCATTATCCCCTAAAATGGCCTAATTACACCAGAGAGTATACTCTCTATTTTCGAGGGTAGGTTGGTATTTAAGGTAATTATATGGATTTGATTAAAGGCCAGCTGATAACTTGGAGAATTTATTCATGGATTTGTTAGATAAAGACACATACATGCCTGTATCCCACAAAGGCCTTTATCTCACAAAGCTGTATATTTGGTCTCTATACACCAAATATCCCTAAAATATCATCCTCTCCATTGGAGACGCAGTGCCTTTATAAAAAATGACGTTCTACTCTTTTTAGGGTCCTGAGCATAAGTAGCTTGCAATGCGAATGTTTCACTGTTATTCATTTATACATCAATACAAACTACCCTTGAATGACAACTCTAACTCTTAGACACTGTTAGATAAGACTAGAAAATTCATCGTGAGCTGGGGAAAATATTCAATGGGCTGAGCATTTGTCATAATTCAATTGAACATAAAAAGTTTTAAACAAATTAAAAATTCCCTCACGATAATAAGATGAAAATGTCACTTACTTCTGTGCGAGTTCATGGAAGGTGATGTGGGAGTGCATTGGTCTGGCGGCAAGCTGGTGTATGTTGCCTATGATGGGTAGCGGGGTGGGACCCGGGGGTAGGTTAGGTCCTGTTATCATGGTCAGCAGCTTCTTCACAAATAGGATGCACACCAGGGTCGCCATCAGCACCAGAAAGGTGCTATAGTCCAGGGCGGCCATCTTAGATCGTTAAAAATGAAATCTTTAACATGCAGGTACCTGCTACAATTTCGGGTATGACTGTGGCAGGACTGTGGGTTTGTTTTGATCCCCATATGTGTATCAATACATCAATAACTACCAACTCAGGTGTCAAACTCAAGGGGTATCATCTATTGTACATCGTGTACATTTTTATTTCCTACAGACTTTTTTTGTATTTTTTTTGTATTTTCCTACGGGGTATCCATCTACACTCTTGATACAACAGCACCAAGCGCACAGGAACTATTTTAACCAGCAACCTTTGGTGCCAGCGATGATGCTCGGGAACAGAGGTCGAGGTGGTGCCAGCTTGATTATCATACAAATGCAGCCCTGGTGAGTAACTTGCGAGTGCTACATTCAAGGATCATGATGACCCAATGGGGTTGATATGTTGCTGAAATGTCGGCATGATACACTAATAGTATATATGTCACGCACAATATCGGAGTTTGCGCAATATCGGAACTCCTACATGATTATGAAATATATTATAAAATATATCAGTGTACCCCTCAAACGGAAATGTATGGCAAAAAAAGCACCTGCAAGGACATTATTTTGTATCATTTGTGGCCCAGGTAGCTAAACCCCCAGGCCCAGTGTTTTATTACAGCAGAGCCATTTCTGTCACACCTTATTCACAGCTACACACAGGTGCGAGATGCATGTGGGTTCTCCCTGACTGTTTTCACACCTCCAAGATGCAGTACAGCATCTTCAAACATCACTAAAATATGTATTTATATTCTATATCTAGCTTTAATAAAAACAGGTAGAAATTCTGAAACTGTGCAATCTTACTATGGCGCAATTCCGGAATCGCCCTGCGCAGTTCCGGAATTGTACAGGAGCAATTCCGGAATTGTACAGATTCTGATTCTGCGCCTGACATATGTCTATGTATATATTCATGCATAATAACGCCAAAGAGAATATCCCATCAAAGCAGTATGCAGGCCTTAAAGGGTTAAGACCTCGGAGAGTCATTCCATAAGAAGGAATACGATCTTGTTAACTTTGTGTGTTTAATAAGGCGCTTCTTTATTTTCGCTATCTTTAATGCTATCTTTAAGTTCGCTATCGCTAAATGCATTTCTTATCCTTTAAAAGCTCAAGTGAGTGTACTGTATAAGGAATTATGATAACATTTTTACAAGAGCGAACTGATATTTAACGAGAGCGACTTTGGTCTTTTATAAACCATATTTATCAGGACCTTCACCCCTGCTGATCAAGGAAAAAATATTTGAATAAATTCTTACCAATGATAGAAAATAGAAAACATAATAATAGATTAAATTTCATGAATGATATTATAAATTCACAACACAATAAAGTCACATTTGGAGTTAAGATAGCAAAATTGAAAAAAAACATAGTGTGTTTCATAAGGCTGCTATCGTTAAAATGTCATCTGCTATCGTTATCTATCTTTTAAGAGAGCCGAAATACATTCAGCTTAAGAAACACACTTACCTGCTGACTTGGTGATATCGCAAAAATTGCCATCGTTATTTTTGACTGCTCTCTTTACATCCATACACCTTATGAAAAGACCATACAGCAGCAGTGACCGAGCCATGTGCCGTAACCTCCACAACATGGAGACAGCACGGGAAGGGGCGGGGGCCTTATCAAGATTCATTATCCAAGCCCTCAGCACCACCCTGGTGTTGTCAGATATCAAACATTGTTGCTAGTTACCTACCTCTAGTGTTCCTGGTCCGTCCTCAGGCAGTAAGACTCTCCTGTCACTCTTCTAAGGGTAGGATATTATCTCCATATCCCAGTGATCACTGTGGCATGACATGTACTACACTGAAAACTCCAGGCCTGGATAAAGATGTTCACTGCTGATGCCTTTAGGTATTCATGCCCAGTTCACCAACTGAGGCGATCATCGTGATGACTTAACGGTGTCCCTTTAAGGACATCATTATGACATAACATAGACATTTTATGATAAGATTTATTTTGTGGAATTGTAAAACATTGTTATTAAGAGAACATGTAAAACACCCTGTTTGGTGAGGTAAGATATGATTATATTTTAGACAATTATAGAGTCCCTCTTAATATTTAAGATTTGTTAATGTCTATGAGGGTTGGTGGATGGGAAATCAAACGTCTTTCCGTAAGTTCGTATTTCAGAAGAATGGCGTCTTGAGGACGCTTGCTGGTGGAAGTTGATTCGACGAGCATGGGCGCGGCAGGAAGGAATCCTTGGTCTGTTGCATAATGTCCAGTTATTATAGAGAGCCACAATTACCGGGTAATTTTGCAACATACATTATAATAATGCAATATACAACACCTTGTGATTAATACCTATACTAATCTTGATCATTTGTGTTTATGGTCATATGAAGAGTATCTAGAACGTTAGATCTTTCAGTAAATCAGAAGAAAATCAGGGACCTATGTGAATATAGACACCTTATTTGTCTCTGAAACCATAGACACAAGTGTAAGGAGTCGCTGTTATTTGTTATCCCTTCTAGGACGGCATGTTACTAAAAGATACCATCTGTCGTCATGATGCACCAATGCAGCCCTGGTGAGTAACTCGCCAGTGCTGCAATGGTGCCGACCCTACAAGGCCAGCCTTATGCATGAATGCAGCACTGGTGGGTTACTCGCATTTATGCATCATGACGACCAAGGCATGATGCATTAAGGCATGATGCCGTCCTTAAAGGGTTATACCTATAACCTTATTGCACCTCCCAGTGGGCACAAAATTCTGATCCACGGTGAATCAACGCTGAATTAACATTGAATCAACTTTGACAACCATTGTTCAATGTTGATTCAATGTGCTGTGTCCACTGGGCTCTGGTGGCGGTTATAAAGTGTTTTCACGTGCATCTTGGTAATGAGTGGAGGGGGGATTAAGAAATGATTAAGTTATACCTTGTTATACAGAAAAACAAGTCCACAAAGAATTGTCTAGGTGATCACCATGACCACCCTGGGTGATCACCATATTGTCAGTGTAGCGTGCAACCTACTTCTCCCTGCGTGTACGGAGCATGGAGAAGGAGGTCACATATGGTTATAGAATGGCCAGGTGTTGGTCTGGTGCAGGTTGAGTTCACATAGTTCAGGGCAGCCCCTAATTCCAGGCACGCCAGGTCCCATATTTCATTAAAGTCCCCTCCTATAAGAAAGTTTTCCACCTCATATTTCTTTAGCACCTCTGATATTTCATCAAGAACAGCCATCTGCTCTGTCTCATAATTTTGTATTGGGGCATAGATGTTGCATAAGATGTATTCTATTTCCTCCACCTCAATGTGTAGAATTATGTACCTGCCATTAATATC
Organism: Harmothoe impar; assembly: GCA_947462335.1. Lineage (NCBI taxonomy): Eukaryota > Metazoa > Annelida > Polychaeta > Phyllodocida > Polynoidae > Harmothoe > Harmothoe impar. The sequence goes on along the minus strand of OX381720.1, from coordinate 52,180,980 downwards.
TAGGATTTTATCCAGACATCTGTAGGAGTATTCCCTGCTAAAGAGTATGGCTACACCTCTCGATGCTGAGTTGCCGTGCGCACATTTCATATACCCACCCCATTCAGCTTGCCATATCTTTTCTACTTCCATTGTACAGTGGGTTTCTTGGAGAAATACAATATTATAATTTTCATCTTTCAATTTTTTGAAAATAGCCCTTCGTTTGTCTCTTAGGCCAATACCATTTACATTAAAGGAACACAGGTCAATAAGTCCAGTGTGATTATTCATAACCAATTGGATTCAGGACATAGGCCACACCCCTTTCAGGGGTTACATAATGTTTTGATTGTATCAATAATTTTGAGTGGGTCTGTTGTATATTCCCCTGCTGACTCACCAAACCATAATAAGGCAAATGTAGTGATTTATCAACCATCTTCTTCACATCCTGGTGGCACGCCACAAAATCAGATACAGTAGCACTACCTCTAAAGTGGTATACATATTATTGCGCACACACATAACATTTAAACACATAGAAAGAACACAACAGAGCATGTATAAAGAGTTGCTCCATAAACCATGTGTTTCATTTAACTCAAAATATCTTTTGATCTTTGCTATCTCCTGAAGCAGGACCCCTAGCAGTTTTTTTCCATACCATAGTTCTTTGTTAAGCACATTCTTGTCTGTCAGCCTCATCCCGATGCCCCATATTGAGTCTTTTGAGGCTTCTCCGATGGTCTTGTTTCCTGTGCTATGGAGGCGCTGACGGACATAGGGGTTTTGCATGACTTTTTCCATTAGCCCTTTCTTCGTGATAGATTTGGACCTCCTGGTAGACCATCAAGTATTAGGTTTAGTTTCCTGGAGTACGCCTCTTGTCTTATATTGATGTCATCAATTTTGTCTATGTGTACCGCGTAGGCCTTGATCCCTGCTTTAGTTTCTGCTAGTTGAGCCTTGGTCTCAGTCAGATCAGACCGGAGTTTGGCCACCTGTTCCTGTAGCTCCTCAATGTCACCTTTGTTTACTTCTACATCTTTTGCCAGGGTTGACAGATCCTCCTGAAATTCCTTAATATTGCTGGATGTAGTCTGTCCAGTGTTATCTACCCTTATCAGTCTATCTTCGATACGGGCAAGGGTCTTAGCAAGTACCAGCAGGCTGAGCTCTTCCTCGCCCTCAGCACTGTCTGCAGTGGGTTTTGGTGGCAGTTTTGGTAGATGCATTGTGGTGTGGTTCCTCAGTGACTCTTAGTTTTCTGTCTGTACTTCCATCTTCATCAGACAGTCCAGCCTCCTCCGGCATTCGCTTCTTCGCTCCTTTGTCGGAATTAAGGTGATCCATTGGGGCCTACCCTTCCCCAGATGAGATTACCTCTAATGTTCGCATTGTGTTAGGTTGTGTAGTGACTTTGTGCATATAGGGCCGACTCTCACGGGCTGGTAGATTCTATTACTTAAAAATATTTGTTCACAGTTTTGGGGAGGTACAGCCAGCAATAAGTCTACCCTATGGTTCACTATGACTTATATGTTCATTGGTTTCCGAGCAACTGTGAAGTCATATATATTTGAAACACGTGGATACAGAGATAATGTTCATCTGCTACATACTATCCTTGCACACTTTGACTCTGAGACAATACCAAGCCCCTTCTGTGCCAGGCCTAACTGTTTGCTTACCAGGGAACAGGGGATTGTCAGTATGCAATGTCTTGATAAATGGGGTGCCACCTTGTGTGAAAGTGAGTAACTACTGCATATGGTGGCTCCCTCTCCTGATTTTATTGTGAACGTTCTGTGAAATATGCTGGTGCTGCCATCTGAAGGAGGGGAAGCACAGGAACAGTAGTATAACCTTCAGACTGAAGGTGGCGTGACTTCTTGGTTACCATGCATACCGGGCTACTCCAGGGGCTGGTACTCGGGACAATTACCCCTTCTTTCAGCATCTTTCCGATTTCTTCCTCAGCCACAACCTTCTTGGCCAAAGGAAGTCGGCGGTACGGTATTTTGAAAGGTTCGGCATCTCCGGTCTTTATGCAATGTAATACTTTATCAGTCCTTCCCAAAGGTTCTCCTGGTTTCGCGAACGCAGTCGCACACTCCTCCAGGACCCTTTTCAACAATCCTTTATGCTCCTCATTCTCTAACGCCGAATCTTTCAACAATTGATTCACTCCCTCCTCGAGTTCAGGTTTTTGATTCACACTGCATATCCCTATTCGGCTACCGGTGACCGCCTCCGCGAGTACAACCTTGCCTATTACGGTGCCCTTATTAAGGTATACAGTTTTCAAACCCGGATTGGTCACAGGAGTTACTGCCCATGAGGCATTTCCCACCAATGTGTCTGCGATTCCAATCCTTTCCCCCTTAACAACTCCATATCCGGTTCGAATACTCCCACTTGACCCCTAAAAAATCTGATGGATGACATCAAGACATCACAGGCCGTTCCGGGCGATATTTTAATGGTTTGTGCTACACACGCCATCCCACTAACGTCTCTGGCTACGCATTGGATCCGGTCCCTATACGGATGGTTCAACTTCAATTTCCCCGTAACCAGGTCCAATATAGCACCATATAATGATGCGAAGTCCATTCCCAAGATTCCAACATCCTCTATATCCGCCACCGTCGGTGAAAATACGTATTCCCTTCCTCCTAATACTACAACTATACAAGTCCTACCAAATGTCGGTATTTTGCTTCCGTCGGCCCCACATGCATTTACCCTCGTTGTAAGGTCCTCATCCATGTCAGACACCAAATCAAAGAACTTCTTGGAGAAAACTGAGTGGCTAGCTCCACTATCTATCAAAAAATCCCCCAATCTGCCATTCATTAATACCGACAAATATCATCTCTTCCCGTCCATCACGGACGGATTACTAGCCAATCTCTTGATATCATTTTCCAACCCAAGATCGAATCCATGGTTCTTTAAGTAATTCAGACATGGATGACCTCGGGGAAGGCGGATGCCACTTACCCTGGTCAACTCCTCTAGCCACCCCTCCTCTGTACTAGTGTCCGATTTCCCGGTTCTGCTCCTCATGGCAATTTCTTCACTAGCCTCCCCAGCCTTACACGATTCTGGCCCCTCTTCTTGGCCCGTGCTGCTGGGCGAATGGTCGGAACTTGATTCAATAACATTCGCGTCAACGGCACTTTGGCAACTTTCAATCGGCTTGCCATTACTAATAACCCCCTCTAATTTTCCGATTCGTCTGCTTTACGTTCCCTCCATACTGGTTTCTCCACGGTACAGGAAGAGGCAAAATGCCCCATTTCCTGGCATCTGAAACATTTGATCTTAGATCGATCCGTTCTCTGCTTCCGTTTAACTTCCATCATATCTTTCATCTGCTTTATCATCGCCTCCATTATCTTACCCATATTCGTTTCCCCCGTACCACCACTAATTGGTGTTTCAACCTTGGGCTCCACTGGTTTCTCAACGGGCCTGTTGTTGCTATCTGTCGGTGTAGATCTCTTATTCCATCGGCCTTTGCCTTTTCCGTCAACCTTTACCCCAGCAATATGTTTGTCTTCCGAGTCACTGGAGGAGTCATCCTTTTCATCCTTATGCACGGCATGTACTCGGCTCTGTGGTACGAATCCTGCCAGCAGACGACGTTTCTTTTCGAATTGGTCCAAAGAAACAAATAGATCACCATCAACGTGCCCCAGACCCACTCTTTCTGCACCAATTTGGCATGTGCCGGATCTCTCAAGCCCTTGATATAGTGTGTGAATAATTCGTCCAGAAAATATTCGTCATCACGTCTCCAATTCGGTCGTGCTTTCTGAAGCAATCGTTGTAGCTCGAGCCCATAAATCTTCGGAGATTCCTTTGGTTTCTGTGTACGGGATTGGAACTCCTGCCACAGGTCAGTCGCCACCAGGGTACCAAACAGATAGGTGGCTGAATTGACCAGTTGGTCGTATGTACCAGCGCCCCATATATCAAACGCCATTCGTCCACAGCGATCCGTCCCGGTCCCCAATTCAGCCATTTAGTCAATGGTCCCAATGAAGCGTGCTTATCCCATCCGTGGTATTTGTTATCATCACAGAAGTCCTGATAACTCTCCTTCCAGTCCAATCCATTGAATCTCTTAGTTTCTCTAATCGGTTTTCTTGCAGCGTTGGCACTCCAAACCAAGCGATCCGACTGTCTCTGAATCCAATCCATTATTTCTGCTGCCTCATCACCCTTCCGGCTACAACAATCCACGCCCATGTTTCGTATACACGGATCCGCGTCATATATAGCCGCAGTTGCTGGAGACATCGAAGCACGCCTAGTCAGCCTACGTTTCTCGGCCACAGTCCCGACATTCCCGCCACCACCACCTGTCGTGCCAGCGGTACTCGTATTGGGCTCAGTCTCACCAACGTCATGCAACTCAGGTAGGATCGGGTGGTCAAGGTAAATATGGAATATGTTCAATTCCTTCTGTATGGGTCAATTTTAAGTGTGGGTGGGTACTACTGGATAGGTGTTTGTAGTTAAATAGGTATACAGTAACCATGGCAACCATTCCAAATGGACTACCATGATTCAAATTCGCCTTTCTGACCATGCTTTGCACCTTATCAATTATTGACCCTCCTGACAATCAATTATTACCTTTTTTGATTTCTTTAACAGTCAATTGTAAGCCATACCAGTATCCAATCTAGGAAACACCAAACATTATATATCATGCATCCCATTATCCCTTCCCAGTCATCTTTAAATATGGAATTTTCTTATTTTTTCCCCTTTTTTTATCTGTTTGAAATATTGCCAAATTTGCAGTTTTCTCCTGTAAAACCTGTCATACATGTAATCAGACTTTTTGAAATATTCTATTACCGAATTGTGTAATCTGACCATCCAATTAAAACCTTAATCTATAGCAGTTTAATCTATTTAATTTTTCTCATCTGGCCTATATGTAAAAATATGGTCAGAAAGGCGAAAATACTGCCTTACTATGTCTATATATCACATATGTAAATAGATACAATAATATGTAGGTTTTAAATGTAATAACTTTATTATTTGTGTTCAATCTAGGAAACACCAAACATTATATATCATGCATCCCATTATCCCTTCCCAGTCATCTTTAAATATGGAATTTTCTTATTTTTTCCCCTTTTTTTATCTGTTTGAAATATTGCCAAATTTGCAGTTTTCTCCTGTAAAACCTGTCATACATGTAATCAGACTTTTTGAAATATTCTATTACCGAATTGTGTAATCTGACCATCCAATTAAAACCTTAATCTATAGCAGTTTAATCTATTTAATTTTTCTCATCTGGCCTATATGTAAAAATATGGTCAGAAAGGCGAAAATACTGCCTTACTATGTCTATATATCACATATGTAAATAGATACAATAATATGTAGGTTTTAAATGTAATAACTTTATTATTTGTGTTCTTATTCACTAGTCAAGTAAATGTACTGCGAAATCAAAGCATTCCTACTAATTTTGCTACTATATAAAACCATTGAAATAAAATAAAATTGCCTTTCTGACTGGTCAGAAAGGCGATTTTGCTTTCTTAGGTTATACTGGTGGTTAATACTATTTTTATCAATATTTTTTCTTTTCCATCTATGCCAATATGAGGCCATATCAATATGCTTTTTAGTGAAACACAAACTTTACCCATGATGTATGCCCATTCTACTTTCCTAGTAAAAGAATGGTCAGAAAAATCGCCTTTCTGACTGCTTTTCTAAATGGTCAGAAAGACGATTTTGCTTTCTTAGGTTATACTTGTGGTTAATACTATTTTTATTTATATCTTTTCTTTTCTATCTATGCCAATATATGAGGCCATATCAATATGCTTTTTAGTAAAACACAAACTTTACCCATAATGCATGCCCATTCTACTTTCCTAGTAAAAGAATGGTCAGAAAAATCGCCTTTCTGACTGCTTTTCTTAATGGTCAGAAAGGCGATTTTGCTTTCTTAGGTTATACTTGTGGTTAATACTATTTTTATCAATATCTTTTCTTTTCTATCTATGCCAATATGAGGCCATATCAATATGCTTTTTAGTGAAACACAAACTTTACCCATGATGCATCCCCATTCTACTTTCCTAGTAAAAGAATGGTCAGAAAAATCGCCTTTCTGACTGCTTTTCTAACTGGTCAGAAAGACGATTTTGCTTTCTTAGGTTATACTTGTGGTTAATACTATTTTTATTAATATTTTTTCTTTTTAATCTATGCCGATATGAGGCCATATCAATATGATATTTAAAAAAACACAAACTTTACCCATGATGTATCCCCATTCTCCCTTCCCAGTGAAAGAATGGTCAGAAAAATCGCCTTTCTGACCAGTCAGAAAGGCAATTTTTCTTTTCTAGGAGCATTTATTGACTCATGTAGTTGCTTGTGTAGGCTGGACAGGCCTGATTTTTGGATTATGTTTGAGGGCCACAGGGGCCTATAAAATGCAAATATAGTACACAGTTAAGTACCATAACTCTACATGGTACGCCTAGAGGTACAAAAAGAGGTCAGAAAGGATACTTCAGAAATATAGACATACGACAACTTTCTGCAGCACCACAGTGCTTGGATTTGAGGCAGATATAAGTAGGCTACCTTTTCTACCTGATGCTACACGGGCAGGACTATGGAATAATGCATCTATGATATGTACACTTATTATCATTTATGGGAGGGGTTGGAAACTTAATAAAAATCATTAAAAATACCAAAAAAAGGTCAGAAAGGCGAAAATAGGGTGGAGTGAGTTATTTGTGATTTGTGAGTAATATATGAGGTAAAAATATTTTATAATACATTGAAATTGTGCACATAATTGTTCTTTTGCAGTACAACACAAAAGAAAATGGACAGCTATTGTTTTTATCATTTTTTAATCTATAAACCATCCCAAAATAGACAAAAACGTCAACTTTGGGCCACTTTTGGGCAAAACTCGGACCTAATAAGATACAGAGGTAGGGTAAACTATACATATTCTGGTAGAACTAAATACTTTGCAACATATAGGCCAAAAGAATTGAGCAAAAAAGTAAATGGGTCGGAAATATATAGAAAATAGCACATTTCAGTGAGTTGCATCACTTTCATGAGAACGAGCCATTGGTACTATCATTACCGGTTGTGCTAGCAGCGTTTCTAACAATATCGTGCGTCGGACTAGGGTGAGCGGTCTGACCGTTGTTACCCGTATGCGTGCCCATCGGTGCTGCTCCTGGCATCCCATACTGATACGTGACATTATATATCGGGGCCCCAGCAGGCGGATGTGTACTACTTATTGTATCATCCGCAAACGGGCTCAAAGACCCGTAGCTGTGCTCAACGCGGTTCTTTGGGACTTCTCTAGGTGTGATGTCCCTCGTATCGGTATGACCAGTGGTCACTCGCCTATTCGGGTCATGGTCATTCTGATACCGGCCCTGCTCTACATTCGACATACCTCTATCGTTAATAAACGGATTGAAACCCTTCAGAATTGGTTTCGGAGTGGATTGGGCATCAACTTCCTGCTCCTTCCTCTCATCCTCCAACGCCATCTGATAGGCCAGAAAAGAGTCTGTCACTTCCTCTTTTCTCTTTCTTAATTCTTCTAACTCCTCTTTTACCAACCTCCTTTCTTCCGCGATCCTCTCCTTCTCTACCTCGTAGTCCTTAAAAAACTGTAGCGCATCTGCTTCCTTCTCTTGACGTTCCTTTATAATAGAATTTATTTTTACGGACTGCCGGTTCACCTCAATTTCGTACTGATCTCTCAGACTTCTCGACTTCATTGCTTCCTCTCGATCTTTCTTCAAAATGGCCCGTTCTTGATCCATTCGTTGCTGAATGGATACTTCCTCTCCCTTCTTCATTGCAAGGAGTCTTTGTTGTTCAGCCAGCTGCTCAGCGATGTACTGCTTATCTCTGGATAACTGTTCCGTTCCTTCCCTCAAGCCCATCGTGATTCTTCTATTCGATTCTATTTGTTCATCTCTTTCATTAATTGTACCGATTCATCATTCATGGCACTGTATTGTTGTTGCATAATGCGCTGGTCGGCCCGTACCTTTTCCTGGTACACTCGGTCCTCCTCCAATCGTCTCTTCCTATCTCTATCCTCTGTCCATCAGTTCCCGTCTAGCGGCTCGTGTTTCTGTCGGGGTCTGCATCTTTGATGCACTGGCCCACACCTGGTCTATTTTCCTTAAACTGCAGTCCAATTCCCCATCTTCCAACGATTCCTCAGTCCTCCATTCTCCCTCCCCCTCTTATCTTTTGGTCGAGCTTCCGCCACGACGACCTGCTATCTCCACTGGTCCCGGCACCAATGTAGAGTTTTCGGTCGCAGAATAAACAACTCAGAAGGTTCTTTATAGTTTCTGGATGCAAAAAGAGAGGTTTTATTGTCGTTCCGATTACAATCAATCTAAAGGCGATTCTATTCGGTATGAGACCCTGTCAGGTCTGTCCAATACCTGAGCCATTTGGCCTTATATATCCCTCCCTACCCGATCGCAGCGCCCCCTCACTGATACTCGCGCCCTCTACATACGGGTCACGAACTACTATACTCCGGCGGCTTACGTAACAATGATCCGAGTGGGATTCGAGTCCCCTACACCATGAACATTATTGTTGCTGCAAACACAATGGTACAATTCCTGATCATATATATTGTACATTTATTTCTCAGGCGACCATGTTTATATGTTTATTTATGTAGCAGCTCCCACACTGTGGATATAACCTGGTGGGCTGGTTCGTGATTCTCCCACCTGAGGGACGATAGGTATCTTTGTTCGTCCACTTTGACATTGGACGTTAATCAGATGCGAATTTGCTGGCCTTAAGATAAAAACTATGAAATGAATTCCTTGTGTTTGGTTTTGAATAACATTTACGCTTCATTAGCTTCGCTGAAGTTCCTTATCAACTTAGCGTGTTTAAAATCTATTGACAATCAATAATTTAGCAATGAGGCAACCCTCCTAGTAAAAATACATATTGTTTCTATAATCACATTGATTTCAAATAATCCTTTTTCCAAAAGGTGTCATTTGGTCTTCAAAAACAGCCGTTGCTGGAAACTATTTGTCCCAGCAATATCTTTCAAAATTGCTAAGAGAGGTTTGTGGTTTTTCAGACCAAATCTTTCAAGAGATTGTTCGACTTTAATTTTGGAGTGACTTTATGAGTTATCAATACTGCAAAATCACCTTGGTATATCCAGAGACATTATATAACACCATTGATGATCACCATGCATTTAGATTTGCTCAAGATAAGTGCGAGCATGAGCACAGAGTTGTTCCATTACAAACATGCATGTCCTGCATTCGTTCCATCACACACAGAAAAGTGAGAGTCATTGTCGCTAAAACTGCCTGACTCTCAGGTTAGGGTAGTTTTAGGGACAATGACTCTCACTTTTCTGAGGGTGATTACAAACATGTATGCTGTACATGTGTTCCGATGTACATTTTGGGAACAGTGCAGCTTTAGCTCAATGTACTCAAATTCATATTGGAACTGTGCATTTTGTCCCATTATAAATTTGTGCATTCGCAATGAAACAAGATGTCCCATTACAAACTTGAACATACTGTGCTTGTGCTAATGTTCAAGTAAATTGAACTCCATACATCACTATGGACATACATCAGCAAGAACATAGACCATTGTCCATCACCATAAACCTTGATTGATTGTTAGATAGTTTACGTCCGGAGGGTACATTGTATTCCAAACTGGAGCATGTGTGTGGCTGGACCATTGGCCAATCTGTCCACTTTCGCACCAGCATAACATCAATTAGACCAAGCCAGGAATTGAACCTGGGTACCACACACATAACTCCTATATAACTCACGTATGGGCTTATGCCAGCTTAGGGAGTGATCATGTTTCAACAGAATGGGGGTGGTGAGATTTTACTAAATCTTCTCACCGCCCAACCCCACCTACTAAAGGGGGCCAAAATATTATACCCTGTGGGTCGAAAATCATGCACATTTGCACTCCTTTGCTGCTTAGTAATGCACAGAATTTTTCGCTAAAAACTGCTTATTTGCCCCCCCCCCCCTGCCAATGGATTAAAATATTTTACGACTCATCTGTAGGCAAAACCTCCTCTACCTAATACATCTGCTTACTACTACCTCTGCCGTTTACATGGTGAATATGGCACTCCCATTAACTTAACCAAGGAAGGCCATATTTCACAACCCCTGTTAAATAACAGTTTCCTGTGTTTTAAGGCCTTTTAAACCATCAATATTAATGATTTCATTACCATAAAATAGCTTTTTCAAATCAATTATGTGGAATTCCGATAATAGTTGTAAATAATGACAGCTTCGCCTCATGAAAGAACCCTTAGTGAGGAGCTATACTTGTAAACCTGTGTTTATTATTTATATAACAGACGTCTGAGTCCGGTGCATTTTGGGGAAACAAAGACTTGAAGCAGGTCTTATAAATGATAAATAGAGATATTAATGAGTGACATAGTGTGGGCCTGATGACGGTAGATATTTCAACAACAGCAGAGTTACTCATGTGACAGGAGGTCTGAGGAATTCAAGCATTTTCTAAAAAAAAGAACTTTTAACATGAAATCATAAATATAATGGATCAGTTTCTGCCAATTCATTCAATGATTTATTTCATCTATAATAACTTTATATCATGAGGTTGTTAGTTTCATGTGTGATACACTACTGACGATGCTTACCACGTGAAGGTCACCTCATATCAAGCATCTCCTACCTAACCTATAGAGCTGGTAAGCCTAGCACTTACCCCTCTGCTGCCCTACTGTCCTACATACCCTATAGAGCTCCTACTGCTTACTCCTCTGCCACCCTACTGTCCTACCCATCCTATAGAGCTCCTACTGCTTACTCCTCTGCTGCCCTACTGTCCTACCTACCGTAAAGATCTCCTACTGCTTACCGCTCTGCTACCATACTGTCCTACCTACCTACCTATCCTTTAGAGCTCCGACTGCTTACCCCTACTGTACTACCTACCCTATAGAGCTCCTACTGCTTACCCCTCTGCTGTCCTACTGTCCTACCTACCCTATAGAGCTCCTACTGCTTATCCCTCTGCTACCCTACTGTCCTACCTACCCTATAGAGCTCCTACTGCTTATCCCTCTGCTACCCTACTGTCCTACCTACCCTATAGAGCTCCTACTGCTTACCCCTCTGCTGCCCTACTGTCCTACCTACCCTATAGAGCTCCTACTGCTTACCCCTCTGCTACCTGACTTTCCTAGCTACCCTATAGAGCCCCTACTGCTTACCCCTCTGCTACCCTACTGTCCTACCTACCCTATAGAGCTCCTACTGCTTACCCCTCTGCTACCCTACTGTTTTTTGGATATTGAACCATCCCGGTTCAACAATACACTGCATTTCATCATCCCCCACTCAATTTCTTTACCCCCTCCTTTCTGATTAGTCTGAATCTCTAGATATTCTCAATGTTAGGCCACTTTAAAAAAATAGAAGGGTTTCTCATCACTGCACGCATCATTAAAATCAGGTTTTAAGGAAACTTTTTTTTTTTTTTTTTGGCTAATTTTTGATAAAGAATATGATAAAAATGGACAAATACTGGTATATTTGGCATCAAAATTAAAGCTAATACTGCCAGCAATGCAGTAGAATATGAATAACTTACGTTTTTCCCACCTTAAAAGATCCATCATTTCTTAACAAGTAAAAAGTGAATTTCGGTCATGTAAAACATATATCATTCCATACATTTTAGCCCGGGAGTAAAAAAAAAAGAAGAAAAAAGCCTACCACGTCATATTTTTCAGTCCTTGCAGATGAGAAACCACTTTGTGGCCTTATGTTCATGCTTTTGGCATGAGACCCTATCCTCTGTCTACATAGGCCAATCCTCATGTAGTCCTCTAGTTACACTGATACATAGTCCACTGCTGGCTCATTAGCTGATCGGTTTGACTTGTGGTCAGATGGTATTAGGGAGAGGTCAATGATTAACAACCCTAACTAGCAAAAAAGTGCACAAGTCAGACTGCAAGTTCGGCTTATAGTTTCAGCCCAAACTCGGGAAGCGGCTTATATGAAACTTTTTATTACTGAAGTACAGCATAAGTGACTGGCAGATGGCAAGTGCATCTTACAGGAGTCTCAGGGTGTGGCTCATATGTAAGTTAGACTTGCATGTGAGATTTATGGTATGTTATTATCTTTTAAATGGCTGCTTTGAACAATTTTGGCTCGTCAAGAGGAGGGGAGGGGTGCTGGCTGCGGCAATCCGCTAACTACCGTTAAAGATTGAAGAGCAGAATGAACTCTCCGATCCACTTTTTCAGTGGACACTGAGGAATGCTCAGAAGACAGTTCTGAAACTAAACAAATAGATATTAGTACACTTGTAAGGATTGAGTGTTATCAAAACATATTCGAGTGAAAATGCAGTGACTATCTATATAAAATTAAGGATGTTCCTGGAAAACGTCACCTGAAATATGAAAAAAATTTGATGGATTAGGCGTAGGGGGGATTTCAACAATTGACTGCTGATATTCTAAACCCTTGGGAATTATTCTGATAATGATTGTCTAAAAATGTTGCAAGAAAGACATGAAAAAAACCCATTCTCATTAGAATTCATGAAATGCCATAGTCAATGTTTAGGCATTTCCAAGGGCGGGTAAGGGATAATAAGGCCTTTTCTCAAATTATATCAACAAAAAAAATGAAGAAAACTCCTCCTTATCGGTGACCACAAAATACCATATTGCAGATGTAGGCGTAGGGGTGGGTATGTGGGTGCCGACGGAGTGGAGGCATTCAGGTCCAGCTGTGAGGGCAGCGGTCCCCCTGAACCACCCTCAGTCACCAAAACTGCCGTACTAAAGTGCTGAGCTGGCACCATGCTGAAACCATCAACTAAAAGGGCTCCAGTTGTCTTCAACATGTCCTCATTACTTCTGACATAAGTCAAACTGTTAGGAACATCAGATGTATCTTGGATGGCCAGAATGTCATCTTGTTCGACGGTGAGGCTTGACTCTTGTCCAAACGTGACATGGTGTAATCCCTGAGAGTCGGCGGCTGCCTCCAAGGAGAGGACAACACTGTAGTGTGTGGTCGGGTTCCCGCTAGGACGCAGCACATGAAGCCAGAAGCTGCCTGTTGTGGAGGCATAGAAGGAGACTCCCCGCACCACAGCAGGACAGGGGATGGTCTGGTCCTGGAATACTGTAAGTCCTGGAGGTGGTGGTGAGGGCCCAGCAATGATTGGTGTGAACGAACGACTTTTCTGACATTCTGCAATAAATCAGTAAGTGTTGAGAATCATATAAAATCATTTGGTCAAATGGTGATAGCAAAATAACTAATTATATTGTTTGCTTAGAATACGATGACTTTTCTGATATTCTGAAATATTTAATTAGTGTTGAGTATTGTATAAAATTATTTGGTCAAATGGTGATAGCAGAATAACTATTTTTTTGTTTTCTTAAATTTCTCATGACTATATCAAAGCTAAGAAATGTTGGTGTGACAATGATAATTAAATTCAACTTGAATATAAAGGGCAGCACAGTACACAAAATGATGAAATAAACGTTAGGCCACTCCAAAAAAAAGTTGCTTCTCATCACCGTGCACATCATGAAAATCATAATTCAGGGAAACCTTTTCTTTTGAGAGATTTTTTACATTTTTAATGAAAAATCTGTCAAAATGTGGACAAATATTGGCATATTTGGTATCAAATAAAAGCTTAGGCTGTCAGTAATGCAGTAAGCTAGAATAACTTATAATATAAGACCTTTTGTGGGTTAATGAACTCTTAACTACTAAAGTGTGAAAATGATGTGTGAAAAGGCTTAACTTCCCTATATATTTTAGCCCCCAGTAAAAAGAAAACGAAAAAAACAGCCTTGTCATATTTCTCACTGTAGGGTGATGAGAAACAACATTTTTTGAGTGGCCTTTTTAAAAAAAAAGTTTTATTTGGTTGAATAAATACAAATACATCGAGATAAATGTATATGCATCTAAACCCTGCTAGGACCTCTTACCTTGAAAAGTCCCAGGTATTGGATTCACCTTCACCATTAGTGACGGTAATCTTCTGTCATCTGTGTAGTGTGTGAGCTGACTGTAGTGAAGCACGCCTGACTCCCAGCTTGTATCTTCCTGCTTATTGAAAAATCGCCTTGCATTGAGAGAACGGTACAAATAATCAACCTCATATATTGCATCTGCTATCAGTTTATCACTTCCAGTGCAGTGGATACCTATCGCCATCCCTGGACCAACAAACACAGTGTCTACTACTTTGTGAGATACTGGACCAGGGTCTGTCGCTGTGAGTGTTATCGTGTGGTGAAGGACGTAGTCAGTGCCATCTGCTGTCATCTCCCAAATATCTAGATAGCTTGTTGCAGACCCATAGGCATAGAATAAGATATGAGTTAGCAGTCCATAACACTTAATGGTCAAACTGGGGAAGAAGTGACCCAATGGACAAAGTCCATTCGGTCTCTGTACCAGTGGTCTCTCTTCAGCACACATCAGTGACTCTGGAAATATAAATGTTAGATATTTTCACTTTTCGCGAAAATGTATACCTGTATTATAAATAAGTTTACCAGTAACCAAGCTCAATATAAAAGTAAGCAGACTCAAAACAGTAACGACAAACAATCTTAAAATAAATCTGACAATGGAGGCTTTTTTTTTCTTTTTCTTAAACTTGCAGGCTTAAATGTATAGGATGATTTGTGCTTTTGTGACCAAAATCTTTTATTGGTTTAGAATTAATTGATTTTTAAAATTGGAGAAAATGTAAGTTATTTCTTTACCACTGCATTTCTGGCATTATTAGCTTTAATTTGCTACCAAAAAAGATTGTTGTCCATTTTTATCAGGTAAAGTTTCATCAAAATTTGGTTAAAAAAAAAAAAAAACAAGCTTGAAATAATGAAAATGCCAAAAATTACCTGCATAGTCTTCTCGCCGCTGCGTGACCTGAATGCCGAGCGAGGGATGTGTTTGAGCATTTGTCTCACGTGTTAACTGACTGAACTGAAGTAACCCAGGTCTGAATAGTGCAGGGTCGTGTAGCTCATGATACCTGAGAGTTGTATAGAGAACAGTAGACCCCCCCTTAGCTAGTACACAGCTGACACCAGCACTACAGTGCAGCCCAAAAACTAGCCCTGGTATAATGACAACAGTTTCTGTAACTTCAATAGAGTAGGGTCCAGCATCGGTCGAAGTGAGTTCTTTAGTGTAATATAAGACATGGTCCGTTCCACTGTCAGTAGCCTTCCATAGGTCAAAGGAAAACCTGCCGGCATCCCTGGCATAGAAGAGGATGTTGGAGAGGAGTCCCTGGCAGGTAGTGGTAAGGTCAGGGAAGAACTGTGCTCTCGGGCCAATTACACCACTTCTTGCAATTATCGCAAGCTGCGCATCACAATATGGGAACACTAGAAAGTAATGTAAAATAGCTCTGTATGAATGCACTGAAGAGGATGCAGACTTAACTGCAAATTAGTGCAATGGAACTGTAATATATGGCAGAATTGATTAGCTATATTTCCTGTTTTGATTTCTATAAATGTATCTAAGAATACAACAACTCTACTATTTGAACAGAGCAGAGACTTTAAACCACATGTAAAAAGGGTGAAAATGCTGTTTAGACCAAATTGAACAAACTGGTTTCTAAATACCTAGTTCCAAATAATGTGTGCATCCCAAAATCATATGTATTAGGTAAATGGGGGTGGCAGATAGAAAATAGTTTCAGAAACAATTTGAGTAAAGGCCAATACATTACTGTAGTTCAAAGGAAGGTTTCAGGAGAATTTTTAGGAGGGGTGGCTGACAAATTGACTAACCAACTGTCGTTGTTTACCCTTTAAGGGCGATTGTCGCTAAAAGATGACATTTGTCGTCATTATGCACCATTGCAGCCCCGGTGAGTAACTCGCCGATGCTACATTTGCGCATCATGCCGACTCTATGGGAGTCTCTCAATCCCATAGGGTCTGCATGACGCATGAATGCAGGAGAGGTGAGTTACTCGCTAGGGCTGCATTCTTGCATCATGATGACCAAGGCATGATGTATTAATGCACTATGCCAGCCTTAATGGTGCAGATCTCGATACCCCTCCAATAACAGTCGGAATGGAGTCGTGACAGGTACTCAGCTCTATATAGGGGCAGTGGATAGGGATGTCATTGGTATTGAATTGGTATCGGATTTCCCGCATCATATTTTCGAAAATTTGGGGTGGCCCTTTTTTTGATCAATAGCCAGATTTGGGGTCAGATTGACTTTTTACTACCTAAATACCTTAATAATGGGCCGATTTACATGCTGTAAAAACTGACATAAAGCACAAAAAGAATCAATGATGGTGGGGTATCGATACCCATTGATTGTCGATTCAGTTTTCCAATACATAAAAGATAGCGATGTATCGATACCTATGATACCAATGACATCCCTAGCGCTGGAGGTTTAAAGGGTAAAATCAGTAGAAGACCTTACCTGTTCTGTCTAGACGCAGGAAGCAGCGTGGGCGACCTGACACCCGTGCTGTACCCCAGCAGCAGCCCTTAGCCTCACACGCCGCCTGTGTTATCCCGCCATAGCCACAGTCTATCCGGTCAGCAGGAGAGGCATTGTACTCAGCACACCCATCTGTTAGTAAGATAGCACAACTTATAGCCACAGTCTACACTGTCCGCCACACAGCTTATAGCCACAGTCATGACACAGCGGCACACCCATCTGTCAGAACAGACAACTTATAGCCACAGTCCACAGGATCAGCAGGAGATGCATCATAATCAGCGCACCCATCTGTCAGCAAGGTTACACAGCCCACAGCCACAGTCTCAATGTCAGCCAAACAACTTATAGCCACAGTCTATATGGTCAACCACACAATTCATAGCCAGTCTACACGGCCAGCAGGAGACGCATCGTACGCAGTGCACCCATCTGTTAGTAAGATAGCACAGCTTATAGCCACAGTCTACACGGTCAGGCACACAACTTATAGCCACAGTCTACACAGGTAGCCACACTCCCATCTGTCACCAAGGTAACACAACTCCTAGCCACAGTCTGTCTGGTCAGCAGGAGATACCTCGTACTCAGCACACCCATCTGTTAGTAAGATAGCACAACTTGTAGTCTACACCGTCCACCACACAGCTTATAGCCACAGTCAACACACAGCGGCACACCCATCTGTCAGAACAGACAAATTATGGCCACAGTCTACAGGATTAGTAGGAGATGCATCATACTCAGCGCACCCATCTGTCAGCAAGGTAACACAGCCCACAGCCATAGTCTACACGGTCAGGCACACAACTTATAGCCACAGTGTACACAGCGAGCCACACTCCCATCTGTCAGCAAGATCACACAACTTACAGTAAAACCTCTGTTATAAGATTAAAGTGTGTTTGAGAGGAAAAACTGCCCATAATAAAGTGTTTGAAATGCGTTTTAACTATATTCTCATAAATTTAAACCTCGCTTATGAGCCGAATCAGAGTTTTAGGGTTAATTTTGGCTCATAGCAAATTGAAACGCCAAATAACATTTGCCTCATAGCTGAGGCTTTAGGTATAGCAATGGTCTACATGATCAGAAGGAGCAGGATGGTACGCAGCACAATCCAAGCAAGATAACACAACCCATAGCCATAGTCTATACAGACAGCCACACAACTTGTAGCCACAGTCTACACGGTCATCCACATAACTTGTAGCCACAGTCTACACAGATAGCCACACAACTTATAGCAACAGTCTACACAGACAGCCACACAACTTATAGCCACAGTCTACACGCTCATCCACACAACTTATAGCCACAGTCTACATGGTCAGCCACACAACTTATAGCCACAGTCTACACACCAGCCACACAACATTAGCCACAGTCTACACGGTCATCTGCACAACTTATAGCCACAGTCTACACAGCGAGCCACACTCCCATCTGTCAGCAAGATCACACAACTTACAGTAAAACCTCTGTTATAAGATTAAAGTGTGTTTGAGAGGAAAATTTGGCTCATATTAAAGTGTTTGAAATGAGTTTAACTATATTCTCATAAATTTAAACCTCGCTTATGAGCCGCATCAGAGTTTTAGGGTTGATTTTGACTCATAGCAAATTGAAACGCCAAATAACATTTGCCTCATAGCTGAAGCTTTAGGGTATAGCAACAGTCTACATGATCAGAAGGAGCAGGATGGTACGCAGCACGATCCAAGCAAGATAACACAACCCATAGCCACAGTCTACACAGACAGCCACACAACTTATAGCCACAGTCTACACGGTCAGCCACACGACTCATAGCCATAGTCTACAAGGTCATCCACACAACTCATAGCCACAGTCTACATGGTCATCCACACAACTTATAGCCACAGTCTACACAGATAGCCACACAACTCATAGCCACAGTCCATATGGTCAGCCACACTCCCATCTGTCAGCAAGATCACACAACTTACAGTAAAACGTCTGTTATAAGCTTAAAGTGTGTTTGAGAGGAAAATTTGGCTCATATGTAAAGTGTTTGAAATGAGTTCTGACTATATTCCTATATATTTAAACCTCACTTATATGAGCCGAATCAGAGTTTTAGGGATAATTTTGGCTCATAGAAAATTGAAACGCCAAATAACATGTGCCTCATAGCTGAGGCTTTAGGTACAGCAACAGCCTACATGATCAGAAGGAGCAGGATGGTACGCAGCACGATCCAAGCAGGATAACACAAATTATAGCCACAGTCTACACAGTCAGCCACACTCCCATCTGGGAACACAACTTATAGTCACAAAATAGACCAGCCCAAAGTTGGCAGCCCAGAGGTTTACCCCCCCCCCCCCCCCCCCCGCTTCAGCATTCATACATTGGGAGCTGGGAGTGGAGGAGGGAATGTGGAGGGAGGCATGTGGAGTACTAGAATTGCTTTGATTATTATCTTGTCAGCTGAAAGCTGAAGCTGAACTATCTTTCATTATACTGGGTTAAAGCCAGGCTGAAAAGTCTGCCACTGTCTGTATGATAATCAATCATGTATTGTATTATTTTGCACTGGGGCGAGCGTACCCCTGAGTAGCATAGAGGCCTCTTCTATTGGTACTGGAGTCTGCTACACAGAGATAACAGCAAGCCTAACTCAAAATGCATTGTATTAGTAACAAAGAAAGCAAAAAGCTGATGCCATTCACAACTAGTGTCACTGTGAATATGTATAAGACCATTCATGGTTACCAACATCATTTGGTACTCATTTCTGTAAAGATTTTGTAACTAAATTGTACCTAAGTCTATTTAATATGACTCCTCATTATCATCATATAGGCTATGATAAGTGTAGGAAATGGCGTGAAATCACTGTAAACAATTCTCTGTGAATGAACTGTGCTGAAGATGTTGCAAATCCATCACAAAATAATAGGTATCAAATACAAAATTGCTTATACATATTATTGTCTTGTTGACATGTACTGTGTTTAGAAAATCATCATTTGAAAATAAACACTTCACAAACTCGAAAAATGATACCGCCTTCATAAGTCATTCAAGGGTTATTTCCTGGTATTTTTTTAATCTAGCTTTGTGAAACAAGTAAAACATAAATTACCGTTGAGGGTATCAGGAGTAGAACTAATGTGAAGTTGCATAGCTAGTGTCGCACGTAATAGGTCGGCATCAATATTATCACTGGCCTGGATCTCACTGGTCCCAATGAAGAACTGTCCTGCAACCTGAGTTGTTCTCCACAACTTGTAGCTCCCGTTCCCATAGGTGACACCCAGCGTGTGTGCCAGGGCCGGGTCTGAGTGTGTCCCTACTGTCAGACCACGGAGAACTGTCAGTGTGTGTGTGAGTCGGTGGTAGACAGGTCCGTCCGTACTTGCAGTGATCTTGGTGGTGTAGTACAGACTGTAGGTGTCTGTGAATCCGTCCTTCTTCTGCCACAGGTCTAGGTAGAAGGTCCCTGCCTGCTTAGCGTAGAAACTAACGGCCTGCAGGATGCCTTCACAGCGAGTGGTGAGGCCATGGAAGAAGAGCTGCTCTGTACCCGTCATGGATGCCGTGTCCTCGATCGCCAACGCAGGGAAACATGTCAGCGACACTGAAGTACAAGAGGGATACATGATTAATGATCTAATAGTAACTGTATATCAATTTACTCATCCAGCGG
Source organism: Harmothoe impar (assembly GCA_947462335.1). Classification (NCBI taxonomy): domain Eukaryota; kingdom Metazoa; phylum Annelida; class Polychaeta; order Phyllodocida; family Polynoidae; genus Harmothoe; species Harmothoe impar. The sequence continues at coordinate 52,160,706 of OX381720.1, read as the reverse complement.
TCTTAGGTTGAAGTGTGCTAATGCACTGATACTTCTAGGCTCGCTAATGCACTGATACTCCTAGGCTTGCTATCTCCCAGTCACTATAGTGGGGCGGATAACCAGTTCAATCGTGCAAAATGTGATACAAGCGTAAAAGTTGGTATGGTGAATCGTTATGGGTAACCCTCAAAATTGACTCGTATTGTCATCTGAAAATTCCATTTTCTTGTTGCCATGGCAACCATTTTCGTTAGCAACCCTGGAAATCAGCAAAAGCCTCAATAATAAGCATAAATATTGGTATTATAAAAATTGTATGGGTACCTACCCCCCCCTATATTGAACCAGAAGAATGTATTAAAGTCAACAAATTAATGCCATGATGAATGGTTAACTAGCAACAGCAATTTTCCATAGCAACCTAATATTGTAGCCAATTTGGAACATCATAACGCCCTCTAGAAACATCTTTAGGTTAACTATCCCCAATAAATACATCCCTCTGACCTAAATAAGCTTATTTTCTGGTTGCTAGTTCAAATAGTTGCCTAGCAACAGTCATTCTGGTTATTTATTTGCCTAGCAACGCATATCTACAGGCTCCTTAGTTAGATTTTAGTGATGCCTACCCCCACTAAAATGACATTAAGGATTCAAATGGTGTTCTTAGTTTGTTGCTAAGAGAATTAGTTACCTAGCAAGAGCCATTCTTGTTGTTATGTTGCCTAGCAACATACATTTACAGGGTCCTTAGTTAAAGTTTGATGATGCTTCCCCCCCTTAAAGTAACACTAAGGATTCCAATAATGTTCTTGACTTGTTGCTAAGAAAATTAGTTACCTTGTAGCGGCCGTTCTCACTGTTTGATTGGCTAGCAATGCATCTTAACATGTGCCCTAGGTCAATATTAATGAGGCCTACCCCAAATAAAGTGATGATTTAAACTGATGTACATTTTTACCGAAAATACATTCTACAAGGTTACAGAATAGTTTATTCATAGAATGGCACAGCAGTTTCAAAAACACTTCTACTGGAAGTTCTGATGGTGACATGTTTTGATACCAATCAAATTGAAAAGTAATCACCAAAATATGATCATGAGACCTTTCAGGTTTGAAATTCAATGATGATATATAAAGATATGTTACAGGTGATATAAAGATGAACAGGTGAAAAACAATATACACAAAATGTACACAAAAATGTACACAAGAGAATAATTAACCACAAGCTGATGGACACATAGGGGTTGGACTACAGTAGATTCATATAGCACAGACAGCAATATATCCTTAGCACAACCATAGCGTACTGATGTGGGGTGTAAAAAGGGCCCCCAAAACGCCAGTGCTTTCTGTCAGGGGACCCCCAGAACGTACTGATGTGGGGTGTAAAAATGGCCCTCCAAACGCCAGTGCTTTATGCCAGGGGGCCCCCAGAACGTACTAATGTGGGGTGTGAAAAGGGCCCTCTAAAAGCCAGGGATTTAGATGGATGATGGCCCCAAACGCCAGTTGATTTCACATATTTCAAGCCTTTCAATGCAATTTATAAGGCCTAAATTATACTAGATTGTTACTCTTTCCTTTATAATTTAAATATATGATAAAAGGTACTATGACTACTGCCTTTATATACTTCATAACTTAATGCTTGATTAGAAATAATTAACCTTGAAAATCGATGATGTCCTAATTTTGCAATATTTCAAATAACATGGTAAATATAGTAGTAATTTTTGTGTTGATATAATAGCTCAATTCTAATTATTTTGAGTACAGTTGAATGCTTCTAGTTGAGCATTATCTCCAGATTTCAACAGTTATATCATATGATATCATGAATTTCATGCTAATTAGCATTTTTTTCCAATACACATTAGCAGGACTTGGCACTTCTGCCTCTGATATGTATAAGATAGCATTAAAACGTTTTGATACGTTTTTTATACTACAACTTGGAAGTAAAACGTTTTAGAACGTTATGGCAGTAGGGAATGCACTGTACTCTTATACTACAACTTGGAAGTAAAACGTTCTAGAACGTTATGGGAGTATGGAATGTACTGTACTCTTATACTGCAAGGTAAAAATAAAACGTTTTAGAACGTTATTGCAGGAGGGTATAAAAAGTGATATTGTCACATGGTACTAGATAACATCCAATGGTACTACAGTGGGACTGCAATAATCCACCCTGTGATACTCCGCCTGCCTCCCTTCATCCCATTCTCTTTTTATCCGGTTCTCCGTTTATCCGGTTCTCCGTTTATCCGGTTCTCCGTTTATCCGGTTCTCCGTTTATCCCTTTCTCTGTTTCTCCCTTTATCCTGTTCTTTCTTCATCCCGTTCTCCCTTTATCCCGTTTTCCCTTTATCCCATTCTCCCTTTATCCCCTTTTCCGTTTATCCCGTTCTCTGTTTATCCCGTTTTCTGTTTATCCCATTCTCCCTTTATCCCATTCTCCCTTTATCCCGTTCTCAGTTTATCCCGTTCTCAGTTTATCCCGTTTTCGGTTTATCCGGTTCTCCATTTATCCCGTTCTCCGTTTATCCGTTCTCCGTTTATCCTGTTCTCCGTTCATCCGGCTCTCCGTTTATCCTGTTCTCCGTTTATCCAGTTCTCCCTTTATCCCGGTCTCCCTTTATCCGTTCTCTGTTTATCCTGTTCTCCGTTTATCCCGTTCCCCGTTTATCCCGTTCTCCATTCATCCCGTTCTCCCTTTATCCGTTTATCCCGTTCTCCCTTCATCCAGTTCTCCCTTTATCCTGTTCTCCCTTTATACCGTTCTCCTTTTATCCCATTTTCCATTTATCCCCTTCTCTGTTTATCCCGTTCTCCCTTAATCCCGTTCATCCTTTAGCCCGTTCTCCGTTTATCCCGTTCTCCGTTTATCCCGCTCTCCGTTTATCCCGTTCTCCGTTTATCCCGTTCCCCATTTATCCCGTTCTCTGTTTATCCCTTTATCCTGTTCTCCCTTTCTTCCCGTTCTCCCTTTATGCCGTTCTCCCTTCATCCTGTTCTTCCTTTATCCCCTTTTCCGTTTATCCCATTCTCTGTTAATCCCATTTTCTGTTTATCCTGTTCCCCCTTTATCCTGTTCTCCCTTTATCCCGTTCTCCGTTTATCCCGTTTTCGGTTTATCCTGTTCTCTGTTTATCCTGTTCTCCGTTTATCCAGTACTGTTTATCCCGTACTCCGTTTATCCCGTTCTCTGTTTATCCTGTTTATCCCGTTCTCTGTTCTCCGTTTATCCCGTTCTCTGTTCATCCCGCTCTCCATTTATCCGGTCTCCGTTTATCCGTTCTCTCTTTATCCAGTTCTCCGTTTATCCCGTTCTCCGTTACTCCCGTTCTCCCTTTATCCCGTTCTCCGTTTTATCCCGTTCTCCGTTTTATCCCGTTCTCCGTTTATCCCGTTCTCCGTTTATCCCGTTCTCCATTCATCCCGTTCTCCCTTTATCCCATTCTCTGTTTATCCCGTTCTATGTTTATCCAGTTCTCTGTTTATCCGGTTCTCCCTTTATCTCATTCTCCCTTTATCCCTTTCTGCCTTTATCCTGTTCTCCCTTCATCCTGTTCTCCCTTCATCCCGTTCTCCCTTTATCCTGTTCTCCCTTTATCCTGTTCTCTGTTCGCCCCTAAGGAATACCTAAATACACGGCCTAATGGATTCTATTGGTACCTATATGATTATATTGGTACCTAATGGATTCTATTGGTATCAATGGGATTCTATTGGTTTCCTTATGGATTCTCGTAGTACCTATAGGATTATAACGATACCCATAGGATTCTGGTGGTAACTACTGGGTGCTATTGGTACCATTTGGATTCAATGGTACCTAAATGATTCTATTGATACCTATTCTTTTAGTAACTAATGTTTTCTATTGGTACCTATATGATTATATTGGTACCTAATGGATTCTATTGGTATCAATGGGATTCTATTGGTACCTAATGGATTCTATTAGTACCTATAGGATTATATTAATACCTGTAGGATTCTATTGGTATGTAATGGATTCTATTGGTACCTAATGGATTCCATTGATACCTAATGGATTCTATTAGTACCTATAGGATCATATGGATATAGATAGGATTCTGTTGGTAACTACTGGATGCTATTGGTACCAATTGGATTCAATGGTACCTATATGATTCTATTGGATTGTATTAGTACCTATAGAATTATATTGATACCTACTGGATTCTGTTGGTACCTAATGGATTCTATTGGTATATAATGGATTCTATTGGTACCTAATGGATCCTATTGATACCTAATGGATTCTATTAGTACCTATAGGATCATATAGATACCTCCCTTTATCCCGTTCTCTGTTTATCCCATTTTCGGTTTATCCTGTTCTCCGTTTATCCCGTTCTCCGTTTATCCCGTTCTCCGTTTATCCCGTTCTCCGTTTATCCCGTTCTCCGTTTATCCCGTTCTCCGTTTATCCCGTTCTCCGTTTATCCCGTTCTCCGTTTATCCTGTTTATCCCGTTCTCTGTTTATCCGTTCTCCGTTTATCCGTTCTCCGTTTATCCCGTTCTCTGTTCATCCCGCTCTCCGTTTATCTTTTCTCCGTTCATCCCTTTCTCTGTTTATCCAGTTCTCCCTTTATCTCGGTCTCCGTTTATCCGTTCTCTGTTTATCCAGTTCTCCGTTTATCCCGTTCTCCATTTATCCCGTTCTCCGTTTATCCCGTTCACCGTTTTATCCCGTTCTCCGTTTATCCCGTTCTCCGTTTATCCCGTTCTCCATTCATCCCGTTCACCGTTTATCCCTTTATCCGGTTCTCCCTTCATCCCGTTCTCCCTTTATCCTGTTCTCCCTTTATCCCGTTTTCCATTTATCCCGTTTTCCATTTATCCCGTTCTCTGTTTATCCCGTTCTCCCTTAATCCCGCTCTCCCTTTATCCCATTCTCTGTTTATCCTGTTCTCCGTTTATATGGGGCCCCAAAGTGGCACCTCAACTTGGCTATTGTTGAAAATCATAATGAGTATTATGTACTTTATGCCAATAAAAATTTGTCAAACTCAAACTCAATGAAGTAAATTTGATGTACAATGACGTAAAACTGATGTACAATGGTGTACAATGATGTACAATGACGTGCAATGATATTGACTTTTGTGAATGGAATTGTGTTATGTAAATATGACGTAATATGACGTAAATATGATGTATTTATGACGTACAGATGACATAGATACAATGTACAATGACGTATTTATGACGTACAATGATGTAAATTTGATGTACAATGACGTAAAAATGATGTACTATGATGTACAATGATGTACAATGACATACAATGATGTACACATTTGTGAATTGAATATGTTGTAAATATGACGTAATATGACGTAAATATGACATAAATATGATGTAAAAGGGCCTAGTGTCCACCTGGGCCTAATGTTTTTCCAGGCCTAATGGTTAAGGGCCTCATGGACAGCGGCCTGATTACCAAGGGCCTGATTGACAGGGGCCTAAAGGTTGCGTACCACAACTACTATGTTTCACAGCAGAAGTGCCAAAACGTTCCAAAACGTTTTATCTTCGCAACCACTCTGCCATAGGGGGCCAATGCGTATTCAGAATCTATATCAGACAAGATAATGAACATCTACTATGTTTTATTACAGAAGTGCCAAAACGTTCCAAAACGTTTTATCTTCGCAACCACTCTGCCATAGTGGACCCATGTGTATTTTGGAATCCATATCAGACCAGATATGGTACATCTACTAAGTTTCATAACAGAAGTGCCAAAACGTTCCAAAACGTTTTATCTTTGCAACCACTCTGCCATAGGGAGCCAATGCGTATTCAGAATCTATATCAGACAAGATAAAGAACATCTACTATGTTTTATAACAGAAGTGCCAAAACGTTCCAAAACGTTTTATCTTCGCAACCACTCTGCCATAGTGGACCCATGTGTATTTTGGAATCCATATCAGACCAGATATTGTACATCTACTATGTTTCATAACAGAAGTGCCAAAACGTTCCAAAACGTTTTATCTTTGCAACCACTCTGCCATAGTGGACCCATGTGTATTTGGAACCCATAACAGACCTGTCAAAACCGTATAGGTATTGGAACTAGATCTACCACAGTGTGCCCATGTGTGCCCATGTGTAATAGGGCTTGACCTCCCCAAAAAAATGTGTATTTGTTATAGAAATGCCAGAACGTTTTAATGAGTTTTGCTTTTGGGGCTAGACCTACCAGAGTAGGACAATGTGTATTGAGCATCACAATTTACATTGAATAAAGAGGAAAATCAGTCCTTGAATACACATCATTACGTTCTGGTATCCAAAAACTTGAAAAATCCATTACACATATTACGTTCTGGCAGCCCTGTTACAGAAAGCACTGGCATTTTGAGGGCCACTTTTACACCCCACATCAGTACGTTCTGGGGGCCCCCTGGCATAAAGCACTGGCGTTTTGAGGGCCATTTTTACACCCCACATCAGTACGTTCTGGGGGTCCCAGTACAGAAAGCACTGGCGCTCCTAAGGATATATATGCAATAAGTCTTCTTTATGGCATCAACAATTTATATGACAACATTCTAACATTCCAAGCATCCTGGTACTAATATAGACCAATGTTTACATTCAATGTGATGCACACTTTTAAGATTTTCTTTATCTGCTAGCATCATAGAAATAGTGTGAACCTAGTGGGTAGCATTATGTCATCACATAATGAAATATTGCAAGGCAGCTTATATTTCATTAGAAGAGTTATATGTCTGATGGGGTACCTCCAGTAACAACAAGCTCATGGCGCACCAGCATGGCGCATGAAACTCTAAGCAAAAATTCAGTCAAGACAGCTTCCTCCTGTATCTGCCATCCATACGTCTAAAGGAACCGCAACCTTCAAATTAAGATAGTACAACTTCCTCTTTAGGTTAGGGCCTTATGCCATTTTAAGTGAAGTCATTACAACATACTTCTATTCAGGCTTCTTTAGAGAATTACACACGTACATAAGTCATCATCATCAAGAATATGCATGTAACAGAGATTTCCCACAGAAACAAAGGATTATTACCTCCAACTCAAGAATCATCATTCAATGGAGCCCCTCTAAAGGAGTGTGTACTCATGAATGAGATGGGGCAACCTTTTGAAGACTTGCAATCCTCTACCTATTCAACACACATTTACATCTTATCCCTTGATGTTGGTAATATTCCAATACTAGTGTAGGGGCACAAATAATACGTGTACATATAAGGTCCGTGGAGTCAGAGCGGTAAGTGCCTCCAACGGACACTAGGTGGCAACACCTGAGCCATGTCCTTTCGGTTATCCGGTAGCGGAGCCAGGCAGGGCACTCCAGACGGCGCTACGGAGGAGTGCCACGTCGACACTGCTTGGTCCGCGCTCAGGGTATATAAGAGGCCGAGGTTGGCTACCTCACCAGTTAGTCCTAGGACGAGCTCTGACCCGCACCTTTCGTACCTTCGCTTTGACAGGGGCACCTACACCCCTCCCACGTTATGGACTCTGCACCAGCCATGCTGGCACAGAGCTTAACTGTCCGGTATCGCTAATGCTTCGAACTATCGATAGAATCCTGTGTGTCTTCGAATGGTTGAAAGACCAAAAATGCTATTGACAGTTCGAACTGTCAATAGTGGAAAATATTTCTGTTATTGACAGTTCACACTGTCAACAGTGGAAATTATTCCTGTTATTGACAGTTCCTCATGCGAACTGTCAATAGTGGAATATTTCTGTCTTATTGACAGTTCCCACCGACATATGAGCGAAAAGGTGAAAAAGTGTGTTTTTTTGGGGGGCAAAAGTGTGTTTTTTCGGGGCAAAAGCGTTTTTTTGGCAAAAGTGTTTTTTTTCACCACAATCAGTTATGGAACCAAGATCAGTTTTGCCCTCGATATCGGTTTTGCCCCCAAAATCGGTTTTGCCTACTAAAATGGTTTCCCCCCAAAATGGGGTTTAGACCCAAAATCGGTTTGCCCCCCAAAACCAGGTTTGCCCCCAAAATCGGTTTTCCCCGAAAAATTAGTGTTGCCCCAAAAGTCGGGTTTGACACTATAAATCGGTTTTGCACTACTAGAAATTGGTTTCGTTCTAAGAATCGGTTTTGCACTAAAAATCTACTTTTCCACCAAAATCGACTTTTCCACCAAAATCGACTTTTCATCCAAAATCGACTTTTCCACCAAAATCGACTTTTCCACCAAAATCGACTTTCCACCAAAATCGACTTTTCCACCATAATCGACTTTTCCACCAAAATCAACTTTTCCACCAAAATCGACTTTTCCACCAAAATCGACTTTCCACCAAAATCGACTTTTCCACCATAATCGACTTTTCATCCAAAATCGACTTTTCCACCAAAATCGACTTTTCCACCAAAATCGACTTTCCACCAAAATCGACTTTTCCACCATAATCGACTTTTCCACCAAAATCAACTTTTCCACCAAAATCGACTTTTCCACCAAAATCGACTTTTCCACCAAAATCGACTTTTCCACCATAATCGACTTTTCATCCAAAATCGACTTTTCCACCAAAATCGACTTTCCACCAAAATCGACTTTTCCACCATAATCGACTTTTCCACCAAAATCAACTTTTCCACCAAAATCGACTTTCCACCAAAATCGACTTTTCCACCATAATCGACTTTTCCACCAAAATCAACTTTTCCACCAAAATCGACTTTTCCACCAAAATCGACTTTTCCACCAAAATCACTCTCAGTAATGATAAGGAACTGTCAATAAGAGCGGAAATTCCCACTATTGACAGTTCAGTGAAGAACTGTCAATAATGGTAGAATTTACCTCTATTGACAGTTTGAACTGTCAATAAGAGAAAAATATCCCACTTTTGCCAGTCTGAACTGTCAATAAGCAGAAAGCTTTCCACTATTGACAGTTTGAACTGTCAATAGCCAAATCAAGGTGGGCCAGATATTGACAGTGCAAACTGTCAATAGTGGAACACTTTCCTCTTGTTGACAGTTCAGACTGTCAATAGTGGGATATTTTTCTCTTATTGACAGTTCAAACTGTCAATACCAGGATAAAATTCCCTTATTGACAGTTCACACTGGCAATAAGAGATTCATTTTCTCTTATTGACAGTTCTATTTTGGAAGTGTCAATAAGAGAATCTTTTTTTCCTTATTGACAGTTCAAACTGTCAATAAGGAAATTATATCCTGGTATTGACAGTTTGAACTGTCAATAAGGGAAATTCGTTCTGTTATTGACAGTTCGAACTGTCAATAGTCACGGCCTTGAAAGACCAAGTGAACCGAGTGAGAAACCTTTGTGTACTTTTGAGGCTGTGATCGAATAAAGACCTGTTGCATTCAAACCGAATTTGGAACCTGTGTTCGTGTTGTACGCATATGAAACCCCTACATTGGTGCCGTGACCAGTTCGGGTGAAACACAGAATAGCACAGTCAGTGGGTTAACATGGCTGAACAGGCAAAGGGTGGAGCGTCCCTTCATCCTATTTCGAGTCCAGATCCGGAGGTGGTAGCAGCCCTTGAGAAACATTATGGGCCAAACCGTTCGAGTTCTACACCAGAACCAAGGAGAGGCAATCCTGATTCTATTCGAAAAGATCTGGGGTCAAACCTAGATGATTCTTTGTTTGAAACTGGTGGTTCGAAGAGACACATTGCTCCTATGCCAACACAAGGCATGAGCATACTGCATGCTGAACGACACCAGCGACAGGAAGTGACACGTCGTCATTTCGAAGAGGAGAAGAATCGGTTCGAAGGAGCAAGGATCGCAGAGATGGACAGGATGAATGAAGAGTTTGAAGCTTTGAGTCATCGGTTGGTACAGCTTCGGAACAAGAATGAAGATCTAGAAGGGGCAACAATAGAGAAACAGAACCGCTTAGACACAACGAAGGCAGAACTGGAACATATGGAAAACCAGTTCGCTCATCAACAGAATGTCTTGCGGCGACGTACTGAATCTCTAGAACAACGTCAGGATAAGACCATACATGATTCGGACGAGCTCCATGATACGATCCGAGAAGCTACCAAGGCGATGATGGACGAAAAGGATCGTCTGATCAGGGAGGTGGAAGATTTACAGAAGAAACGAGATGAAGAAGCAATTCGAGGTAGCCGTTCAGGGTTCGATCATGTCAGTGGTGGCATATACAACTCATCAACTGGTGGGGGTAGTGCCTCTACCTCAACCGGAGGGAGACCAAAACGAGTGACCATTGATACAGGGGATCCGGATGGAAGATCTTCGCGGCGTGACCAACGCCCAACGTCGTATGATGACGACCATTCGAACTCTCCCAGTCGTTCCAGCTCTCGAGAGAGACCAAGCCGTACGAGTTCGAACGAGAGATCTTCGAGATCTGATCCGAATGAACGTTCGAGTGGTCCCTCAAGGAGGCCAGGGAGATCTCCTACACATGCTGGTAGACGAGTATCTCGCCGCGAATCGATGTCCCCTGGGATGAAATTGATTTACGACACGAACCCCTGCATTGCTGAGATGGGAGTGGACTGTGTTAGCAGACAAGCTGATAATGCCGATATCGTCGACTGGAGCATCGAGCAGTCGTTTCTGTTGCACAGGGACAACCACAACGCTGCTAGACGCACTGCCAGCACTCCGAGTCCGTTCACAGGAAGACAGCCATGGCAGGACTGGTTCGCAGACTTCATGGACGATATGAGGTATAATCGATGGTCAGAAGAGGAATCGTTGGACGAACTTTTACGGGCATTGAGAAATGGCCCAGGCAAGCTAGCGGTTTCGAGATGGAGAACGATGCATGGTGCCGGATCGTTTACCCAATTGGTGGAATGCGCCAGTTACCTGATAGGTAATGTGGGTAATGAAGACCCGCTTCGATTGTTCCCGAAACGGACTCAAAAGCCAAACGAGTCGCACCGTGTGTTCGGTCTAGAATTGCAATCTCTCTTGCAAAGAGCTAGACCAAGATGGCAGTTAGATGACCCACAGTTCCTAGATGATTTGTTCTCGCAATTCATTGAGGGATTAAGGGATTCTGATGAACGGACCGCTGCATGTGATAGTTGGAAAGCTGGAACTTCTCTCACTGATTTGTTCATGGCCATAGAAGACTATGACAGGAAACGGCATCTGCTATCTTCGAGAGTACTTTCGAGAACTTCCAGTGTGGTGCAAGACCCACCAGCCTCTGATACAGAGGAAGGTGATTCTGGAAGGGAGGAGGAGATTGGCGCAGTTGCTCAAAAGAACAGCGGCAAATCTTATTCCAATTCGAATTCGAAGCGCTATCCGAAGGCCGACAGGAAAACACCACCTGTGACCCCACCCAGGTAGAAAAATATCATGATAAATATCATGATTTATCATGTTGGAATAAACATAGTTTTTTCGCGGAAATCATGATTATTAAAACATGATATATCATAAAAATAACATGATATATCATGATTATGATCATGATTAAACATAATATTAATGATTCACCTCATGAAATTTGGCATAATAAATCATAATTTATCATACTTTATCATGATCTATTATATTTTATCATGATATGTAATATGATGTAATCATGGTTTATTATGATTTAATCATGATAAATATCATGATGAAGCATGTTTTTAAAATCATGATTTCTGCAAAAAAACTATGATTTATTTAGCATGATATTCGTCATGATTTATCATACTTTAGCATGATGCATGTATCATAATTTAATTGCGATGAATATCATGATATATCATTGTTTTTTTAATTCATGATTTTTGTGAAAAAACTGATTTATTAAACATGATATTCATCATGATTTATTATGTTTTATCATGATATAAGTATCATATTTCAATCATGATAGATATCATGATACATCATGTTTTGAATAATCATGATTTCCGTGAAAAAACTATTATTTATTTTACATGATATTCATCATGATTTATCATGCTTTGTCATGATATATGTATTATGATTTAACTGTGATAAATATCATGATATATGTTTTAAAAATCATGATTATTTAACATGGTATCCATCATAATTTATTCTATTCTATTCAGGGAGTGATGTTTACATCATTTGAAGATAATTATCAAACTTAATGCTTGGTAGTCTGGCAGCTCTTCAGTAGGCAGGACGCAGGCAAGAGGCAGGCAAGAGGCAGGCAGGAGGTGTGTTCCCATGGTCAGGCAGCAGTGGACTGAGGAGCACACACTGCACCCACATTATATAGGGGGTGCAGTGCTGGTCATGTGACCAGAACGAGACCTGCTTCTGATTGGCTGAGGGTTCAGTATTGCATTGACCACCATGGAGTGCACATGGGGAGCACTGGGGTGGGTTGTAGCCGGCCCTGGGCAGGTAGGGCCGGGTAGGAAACAATGGTTTGGGTTGTAGCCGGCCCTGGGCAGGTAGGGCCGGGTAGGATGCAGTGGGGTGACTTGTAGCTAGGGCCGGGTAGGATGCAGTGCCCAGGTAAAAATATATATGGCTGATGCACAATAAAGGATGTGTGCAAACGTGGTTGCTATCATGATATACATGTAGCGTGATATACCATAAATAACCATGGTATATATCATTGGACACTTACAGACCTATGGTTTCTAGATTATGGTATACCATGGAAACTACCACAGTATACCATAATATTTACCATAGTATACTGCATGGTATTTATTGTGGTACATTGCCGGAACTATAGTTCACTTTAACGGCCTGAGATGTACCTGGGGATGCTGGGTAGGCTTGAATATCTGTCCTGGCTCTCACACATGTACCTGTAACATCTAGTAGTACAAGGGTGGCAGGAGGGTGGGGGGGGGGGGGTCCTGGGCAGAGGTACAGTCATGTACAACTTTAACTCTTCTTTTCTCCTGAATGCAATACAGCATCAACCCGGGACATCTATAGACCTTTAGAATGGATATGTATGTATTAGTTTACAACATTAGTTAATTCCACTAATTTGTGAGAAAAATTACACATTAGTCATAAACAATAAATTAGGGAGCAAATAAAATGCCTCATGCATCTTAGTATGTATGCTAAAGAGTGTATGTTTAATAGCTATACTGTGCAGTGTCAAATACTGACAAGGGAGTCCTGGTTAGCTGGCCATACATCTTGTCATACACCGACCACTCACACAGAGGTGAGGGCGGCCTGAGAGGTGCAGGTGTCATACACCTCCCTACCCCTACACCTCCCACAGTCGCCCACCACTGCCCACAGCTTCCTAGAGACGGGGTAGGCCGGGTGCGGAAGCCCTACACCTCCCACAGAAGCCCACCACCTCCCACAGCTTTCTAGGGGCGGGGTAGGCCGGGTAGAGAAGCCCTACACCTCCCACAGTCGCCCACCACCTCCCACAGCTTTCTAGGGGCGGGGTAGGCTGGGTAGAGAAGCCCTACACCTCCCACAGTCACCCACCACCTCCCACAGCTTTCTAGGGGCGGGGTAGGCTGGCTACAGAATTCGAAGCCCTACACCTCCCACAGTCGCCCACCACCTCCCACAGCTTTCTAGGGGCGGGGTAGGCCGGCTACAGAAGCCCTACACCTCCCACAGTCGCCAACCACCTCCCACAGCTTCCTGTGGCGGGGTAGGCCGGGTAGAGAAGCCCTACACCTCCCACAGTCGCCCACCACCTCCCATAGCTCCCTGGGGGCAGGGTAGGCTGGGTAGTGAAACCCTACACCTCCCACAGTCACCCACCACCTCCCACAGCTTTCTAGGGGCGGGGTAGGCTGGCTACAGAATTCGAAGCCCTACACCTCCCACAGTCGCCCAACACCTCCCACAGCTTTCTAGGGGCGGGGTAGGCCGGCTACAGAAGTCCTACACCTCCCACAGTCACCCACCACCTCCCACAGCTTTCTAGGGGCAAGCCAGGTACAAGCCAGGTACAAAAACTTTACATCTCCCACAGTCCCTCAGAGGACGGGGGAGGGCGGGTACAGAATCGCTGCACCTCCCACACTCACCTATCAGTCATTTTTTTCCCTCTCATTATGAAATATCATGATTCACCATGGTTTGGTATGATCATTTTTTTCCCTCTGAAGTGGGGAAATCATGATAAATCATGGTATTTTATGACTAATTAAAGTCAGGTAAAAATCATGATAAATCATGTTATATCATGATTAATTATTGGGAGGTACAATCATGATAAATCATGTTTTCTCTATAAATTGGAGAGATCATGATAAATCATGATATTTTAGGATTAACTAAAGTCAGATGAAATCATGTTAAATCAAGTTTTCTCTCTCAATAGATAAGATCATGATAAATCATGTTATATCATAATCAATTATGGTCAGGTAAAATCATGATAAATCATGTTTTCCCTCTCAATGTGTAAGATCATATCAAACCATGATGTATTATGATTAATTATGGTTAAGTAAAATCATGAAAAATCAAGTTTTCTCTCTCAGTAGATAAATCATGGTAAATCATGTTATATCATATTTAATTATGGTCAGATAAAATCATGATAACTCATGTTTTCTCTCTCAATAGATAAATCATGATAAATCATGTTATATCATAATTAATTATGGTCAGGTAAAATCATGTTTTCCCTCTTAATGGGTGAGATCATATCAAATCATGATGTATTAGGATTAATGATGGTTAAGTAAAATTATGATAAATCATGGTTTCCCTCTCAATGGGTGAGATCATAATAAATCATGATATATTATGATTGATGATGGTCAGATAGAATCGTGATAAATCATGTTTTCTCTCTCAATGGCAAGATCATGATAAATCATGATAAACTAAGATTAATCATTGTTATGTAAATTATGATAAATCATGTTTCCCCTCTCAGGATGTTAGATCTTAATAAAGTATGAGTAATCATGATTTTTCATGGTAAGAGAAAACATGATTTATCATGATTTATCATCTCAGGAGGTAATATCATGATAGAGTATGATCTATCATGATAGAAGAAAATACGATTAATCATGATTTTGCCGCTCAGGAGGTTATATCATAATAAAGTATGCTTTAACATGATTAATTATGGTAGGAGAAAACATAATTAATCATGAATTATCATGATAGATCATGATATATCATGGTTCAGCATGATAAATCATAATATTTATCATGATATTTTTCTACCTGGGCAGGAGTTACAAGCGCACCTTCGACTACTTCCTCAACTCCCAGTTCTATGGAAGAACTTCTGTTAAGGTTGACTGACTTGATGTCTGGAAACCAGCAATCAACAGGGAGGAATTCGAAGCCGAGAGTGGACAAGACCACTAGGAAGTGTTACAGGTGTCAGGTCCTGGGACACTTTGCTGCAGAATGCCCAGCTGAAAAGCCGGTACCCAAGCCTGAAGAGAAGAAAACGGAAAACTAGACGGGGTTGCTCTGGATGGCAAGGTAGTAACCCCTAAGGAGAAAGAAAGCCAACATATCGCCAGCGGTGCAAGCGATGAAGTCTGAGGTGCAGTAGAGATTGGAAACTTAGAGGAGGGGCCT
This sequence comes from Harmothoe impar, assembly GCA_947462335.1. Classification (NCBI taxonomy): domain Eukaryota; kingdom Metazoa; phylum Annelida; class Polychaeta; order Phyllodocida; family Polynoidae; genus Harmothoe; species Harmothoe impar. The sequence continues at coordinate 52,145,168 of OX381720.1, read as the reverse complement.
GATCAGTCCCTTCTAAGTATGTCCAATGAACCCAGAATAGTAGACGTCCGAGGAGGAAGTACTGGGGAAGCGGCGAATTGGATACAGGAGCTGGAAGTAGTCAGCAGTGCCCGATTGTCCCCGGATCACCCCTGTTTGAAGCACTTGAAACGACGGGGAGTAGATCTTGGTGTCACTAAGGATTTCGAACATTTCACCGTCAACCCATCACCATTGGATGGGAAGAGGTGGTATTTGACTGTAGCAGTGAGGGGAAGGTCTGCAGAATTTCTAGTGGATACTGGAGCTAGTCACTCCATGATCTCGAAGAGGTTCTATGACCTTGTAGTCGATGAGCCAGATAACTTCACAACGAGGGTAACAGCTCATTCGGCCGACGGTAGCTGCATGCAGACGTTTGGTAAAGCATTTTTCGAAATCAATATAGGTGGGCAGGATTACCTCCTGTCCCCTACTATTGCTGATCTGAGTGATGATGGCATCATCGGATTAGATTTCGCTGCGTTGTACGGTGCAATGTTGGAACCTTGTAGGGGGATGTTAAAGATAGAACATCCATATAGGGTGGCCGTACAATGCGTGTTGAGAAAGGTATCTTCTGTAGCCTCGGTGGTACAGACGGTTAAGATACCCCCAGGACAGACATGTGATGTCCTGTTTTCGAGTGACAGTATCTTCCGAGACCAGATGGCGGTGGTTGAACCCGATGTGGTGAGACTTGCATCAATTGGACTCGAGAGTGCAGATACTTTCGTAGGCAGTGGCAGTAGGAATCTAATTCCTATTTCGAATCCTGGTGGTGAAGTCCGTTATCTGATGAAAGGTACTCCCGTGGGGCAGGTGATCGTTGCACAGGCAAGCACCAGTATACTCTCAGAAGATACCCAACCGAACCTTGAAGGGATGTCCGATTTACGTCCGGAACTCCAAAAGTTGGTGGACGATTCGAGCTTGGTGACGGGGGACCAGAAAGATCAGTTGAGACGGGTATTGGTGAAATATGATGCAGCCTTCGGGGAGCCCACTGGTTTGGGGCGAACTGATAAGGTGCTACATTCCATCACTACACTGCTGATCAGCTGAGATTAGGGGTGATTGTTCCCAGCACTAGCCCCTGGTCCAGTCCTGTTCAGATGGTGACTAAGAAAGACGGCACAATTCGCTTCTGCATAGATTATCGAAAATTGAATGGTTGTACTAAGAAAAACTCCTATCCTCTCCCCCGTATAGACGAGACTATTGATTCCCTGGGCGGAAACCAATGGTTCTGTACGCTGGATTTGCAATCCGGATACTGGCAAGTTGGAATGAAGGAAGAGGATCAGGAAAAAACAGCATTTTCGAGCCATGTCGGTCTTTTCCAGTACAATGTGATGCCGTTCGGATTGTGTAACGCCCCTGCAACATTCGAAGCCATGATGGAATCTCTGTTGAGTGACCTGTTATGGAAGGAGTGTTTGGTGTACCTGGACGACGTAATTGTCTTCGGGAAGACCTTCGAATCGTGCCTGGCTACTTTAGTCAAAATTTTCGAGAGGTTGATAACCCATGGTTTGAAATTGAAACCAAGGAAGTGTCACCTGTTTAGGACTTCTATTAACTATCTCGGTCGGATAATATCCACTGAGGGGGTTAAGGCGGATCCTGAGAAACTAGATGTTGTATCGGAATGGGAAAAGCCAGAGGGACCTAAAGACATACGGTCCTTTCTGGGCTTCTGTAGCTACTACAGAGACTTCCTACCGGGGTATGCCAGAATAGCTCAGCCTATGCAGGCTCTAGCTCACTGGACTCCGGGTAGAAGGAAGGAGCCTTTTCCATGGGGTCCGGAACAAGATCTAGCATTCGAAGCCGTGAAGAACCTATTTCGAACCACCCCAGTTTTGAAATATCCAACAGCTGATGGACATTTCATACTGGACACAGACGCCAGTAATGACAGTATAGGTGCTGCTCTATCCCAGATGCAAGAGGGGATAGAAGTGCCACTGGCTTTCGCTAGTAATACCCTCAATAAGGCCCAGAGGAATTACTGTACCACTAAGCGCGAATTGTTGGCGGTAGTGGTGTATACGAAGAAGTTTAAGCACTTCCTTTGGGGAGGTGACTTTACTTTACGGACAGATCATTCGTCCTTAAGGTGGCTGTTGAACTTTAAGGAAGCAGAAGGAATGATCGGTCGATGGCTGACCCACTTGTCCGAGTTCGGGTTGGAAAATAGCCAAATCCAACACAGAGCAGGGAGCAAGCATATCAATGCTGACGCCCTTTCGAGAAGACCCATACGGAAATGTTCTAGAATGGATTGCGATGATTGTGGAGCCCATAATGCTGTAATAGCTGGAGTTCGAATGGCGTATGATGTAGGACATTCTAAAGCAATGGAATGGTCCACCGAAACCATCAGGCAATTCCAGAAGGGTGATGCTGTCATTTCGAGACTAATAGAACAGGTCTCCAGTGGTGCCCAACCACAAAGACCAACCATTTCGATTGAGAACCGGGAAATGAGACAGCTACTTGCTCAATGGTCTGAGCTAACTGTTGTTGACGGTATCTTATGTAGGTGGAAGATAACACCGTACAAGGCCAAAATTCGACAAATCGTGATACCCACAGCTATGCGAAGGGATATCATGTATTTCGTACATGGACATCAGACCAGTGGACATTTTGGAAAGAAGCGCTCCCTTGCGCGACTCTCCAGAAGGTATTACTGGCCTGGCATGAGTAAAGATCTGCTTAGGTGGATCTCTACTTGTCCAGATTGTTGTCTGAGCAAACCAGGTGAAGGCCTGGGGAAGTTGCCACTAACTCAAGAGCTCTGGGGAGTTAGATTTGCACGCATAGCGGTTGATATCATTAGTGGCCTAAAAACCACTCCTGATGGAAACACGTGCATGATGGTGATCTCCGACTACTATTCGAAGTATACTAGAGTGTTTCCTCTGAAAGATCACAAGGCTCATACATGTGCTCGTGCATTTGTAAAGGGTTGGGTGCTTCATCTAGGCGTGCCCTTGATGTTGCATAGTGATCAAGGCAGAGAATTCGAATCTGAGTTATGGGCAGCAATGTGCCATAGCCTTGCTATATGCAAAACAAGAACGAATCCGTACCGGCCTCAGTCTGATGGTCAAGTAGAAAGGTTCAACAGAACCTTGATACAAGTCCTGAAGCCTCTGGTCAACAGTCAGATGGATGATTGGGACGAGCAATGCGAGTTTGTGGTACATGCTTATAATAGTACGGTGCATGCTTCCACCGGTTGTTCCCCCAATTTGTTGGTATTCGGAGAGGATTTGATTATGCCTGCTGACTTGGTGTTTGGCGTAGCTGGGATAAACGCTGAAACACCCTGTCAGGTGATGTTCTTGGAGGCATTGAGGGATCAATTCAAGTCCGCATACGAGATGGTTCGATGTGAACTAAGCAAATCTGCTTCATGGCAAAAAGTGGGCTATGACGTAGGTTTGAAACTTAGGTCCTTTCGAGTGGGGGATGAAGTAGTTAGGCTACACGACCCCCTACAGCAGCTAAAGTTGTCACCCAACTGGGATGGTCCCTTTACTGTGGTTCGGATTGTTTCTGAATCCATGGTGGTGATCAAATCCTTGTTGGGACGCCTGTATAAATCCAATGTAGCTCGCCTACGCCAGTGGCAGGGTGATGCTTCAGCGCATTCGAAGCCAGGGGAGCATTCGAAGTCAGATAACACTGAGTGGAGAGCGACCACCCCGGAACGACGTGGTCCTGGTAGACCTAGGAAACTAGTGATACCCTCAGATGAGGAAAAACCTATGCCTCCTGGTATTGGTAAATTAAAGCGGGGCCGGGGTAGGCCTAAAAAAATTTTACCAATTCGAGCTTTTAGCAAGAAGGATAAAAAGTGCGGAAAAAAAGTCTCGGCAAATGAAGGTCTGAAGGGGAGGAGGGCTGTCCAATTGACTACTGGACATCCTGTCGAATCTTCCCGGACGACCAGGTCTAAAGAACCCAAGGTGGGGTTAAGACGCAGTCCACGGCATAATCAGGAGACTGCTGTGACCTAATTTGTATACACAACAAGAAGTTTCGATGCCATGATGGTAGTACAGACCTAATTGCTGTCGAGTGAGCAGAGCTAGGGTGAGAGTTGATCATGAACGTCCCTGAGGGTGGCAGACGGAACTATCCGGCGGGTATTCTTATGTTACCCGTAATGACATTTGCCTACACTCCTGAAGAATTCATGATTAGCGGTATCCCTGGTACTGTGGAACTGACTCCATAAGGATTACACTCCGGTGAGCTACCCGTTCGATTAGTGGCGGGAAACGCGAGCGTCTCCCGCCGGGTTATCCGTCGGAAAAGGGCTATCCGGTGAAGCGTGAACGCTGATTGGTTGACCTTCGCTCCCGCGGCGGGCGTGGCATCACGAGACAAGAAGGGCGGTCGCCATATTGGATCAGTGCCAAGAAGACGCACGGACGCTGCAGGGCAAAGGAGGAGGAAGAAGGGACTTGTAGTCGACCAAAAGTCTCCAAAACCACATCATAAGACGCGCCAACCTGGTTAGTTCCCACTCCTAGTGTCATTAGGACACGCGGAGCTTCGTACTCCGCAAATCTTCGATCATTAAACTTCGTTTTCGCTGAAAACATTCGACTGCAATGGAGGAGCAGTACACCCCCGGTGAGGGCCTCCAGTCCGACGAGATAGATCTGTTCGGGATGGACGATGGCCAATTCGACAACGCTCGTGAGTCGGATTATGAATCCGCCTCTGAATCCACCGGGAGTGCGGTTACCGTTCGTGTAGCGGGGATCGGCTCCTATTCGACGGCTGATCGGGACAGCATGACCATGCCACCCCTGGCTACAGTCAACCTAGGGCCGTTGCCGTGGCGCAATGTCCCGAAACGTGTTGCTTCGAAAGACATAGACAATTCGACGTCAACCCGGCTGAACGCAGCAGGTGATGAGGAAGAGGACGAGATGCCAGAGTTGGAAGAGGTAAGCCAGAAATTGCCTATCCATGCAGTATCTGACGAAGAAATGGAGGACGTTGTGCGAACATCGCTGGCCCAGCAACAACTCATGGAGGTGCTGGCGTGCGAGTCGCCCTTCGATTCCTCGCTGAAACTACATCCCACATTGATGTCGATGATGTTGGACAGGCTGGGAGAGGAGGGTTTCTATCGTTACAATCCCACCTGGTTAGACAGTTACGGAGGGGCGATTCGAGGGGCTTTTAAGAATGGAGTCTTCAGTGACATTCTGTTAGAATGTGGTACGAACTTTTGGCATCTCCAACAAGCCAAAGCTAGGGAGGAAGCAGTGCCCTCAAGTGATGGGAGCACGACCAGTACGAAGGGGAAGAAAAAGAAATTCTCCAAGACCAAAGGTAGTCGTAAAACTTCTAATGGCAGTACTCCTCCCAATACTCCGCCTAAGTCTGAGGTGTCCGAACCTGCCCCAGTCCAGTCCGAATGCTCTTTAAGTACTTCCCAGTCGGCTTCAACGTCATTCGAAGAACCAACTACGACCACCGGGACTACTGAGTCCCCATCCGAATCCCTTCCGAAAGCTCCGGGACCTTTACCAGTCCCATTCGAAGAAGATTCAGCTAGCGTGGAGTTGGCTCCGCGGGAGATCCATTCGGATACCTCAGGATCAGTTGAGCAAGAAGCCCGTTATGCTCAGGTGGTTAGAGAATCCGATGAACTCAGGGCAGCCAATGAACAGTTACGGCTAACTCTGGAGGCTATGCAAACTGCCCCCAGAACGCCAATGACTCGAGCCCAGTCCCGTAAGAACCCCAATCCGCAACAAAAAGGACGGTCCGTATCCGACGCTTCGGATCTGGAGGAGGTCCCCTTCGAACTTCCAAAGAGCCAGAAACGGAAGGCAAAGAAGAATGAGGCACGACAGCCATGTTTACCCCATCCTTCGCCTCCCCAAACTACTGCGATTAATATGTCCCCAATCGTGAGGTTGGTGGACGTAGTATCCAGTACGGCCTCTACACCTTGGACGCCTCCTAGGGCACCCACCCGGACGCATTCGACCCCTCCAGCAACTCCGACTAAAACTCCAGTGCAGGTCAAGGTACCTGCATCTCCGTCTACGTCCTCCGAGTCAGGGCAATCGAACACACCACCAGTGGTTTCGTCGCCCCCTCCAGCTCCAGCTGCAGGGGCAGGTGCCTCGGCAGACGTCCCAAGTTCTCGGGTGGAGGACATGATTTGGCGCAATGCCAGTGGGGGCTTCAAGAAATTTAGGCCCGAGTGCATGGAACACTGCAAACGATCGAGGGATATGTATTCGTGTTCCAAAGAACCGGACCATGAAGGATTGTCTGATGACGAAGAATGGATGAGATCCAATATGGGCTCACCCAGTTCCTGGTCATGGACAGAAAACTGGTTCGGTCGGCTGCTGGATCGAAAACAGTTCCCTGAGACTTACTACAACCATGAGGGCCGTCCCAAAATACGTTGGGCGATGGCCCGGTACAAAGAAGGGGTAAGGGAGGACTGCCCATTCGATTCCTGCCGTGTCTACTTCGCACACGAGAACCGCCCCATGCCTACTCGTCTTCGATTCATGCGACATCTCGTGGAGAAGCACATGCACCACCATGCGATGTATGTCTGCGCTGATATCGGCAAATCCAACAAAAAGTGTTCGGGAATGTGGACCCCTAGAAGAGGCCGAATGATCGAGCACCTGATACAATGTCATGGCCAAGCCATGATGTTGGCCAGAAAGAACGTTGGAGATCTCCATGCATCCCTGGTGGCAGGCCTGGACAAAGTCAAATTCGAAACCATTACGATTGAGACCTTCCAAATTCGGAAAGGTCCAATTAACCCGGAATTCGAAACAGTCAGCTGTCTTCCAGCGTACTGATCGACGTGGTCGACTGGACCTGAACGACACCTTGTACCAGCAATTGTACGACTGGAGAGCGGCCAACCCCCTTCCAGGGAAACGAAGTGAGAACAGGAGTCCAGCGACTTCCGAACCTGACTGCAAAAAGGTCAAGTCGGAGGTTCCAGCTCCAAGAGCTCCAACTGCAGCACGAGGGCGCGCGACAACGATCGAGCACCGGTCTCCACTGAAGGACTTGCATCCTGACTATGGTCCGGACTTCTCAGCCCCCCGAGGGTCGCTCCCAGCTGCAAACCCTTCGCCCATTGACTCCTGGTAACTTGGCCAGTAAGGCCGAGTACCCTTCAATGGACTTCCCTGGTCCGGAGGTACAAACTGAGAAGGATCCGTACAAGAATCTCCCTACGGGCATCTCTGTGATGGATGCCATCCGCCAACCGGACTCACGGGACGTGGAGATGGCGGATTCGGATCACTTTGTGCTGCCTGGGAAAAAGGACTTGGTGGTGACGACCACCAACCTCACTCCTCGGGCAGAAGACAAGGTGAAACCAAGGGCTGACAGTTCTACAAAGTCAGTGGGGCGTAAAACCCCTGCTACTAGTGCGGATTCGACATCCATAAAAGCTGAGCCTGTGGTGAACCCGGTTCCAGTGACCACTTCGAACCCAGTCACCACCACACCAACGACAACTGCTGGAGGAGGGAAGGCAGCAACTGTTGCAGCCACCCTACTCACCACCACTACTGCTACTGCTACTGTGCCCTATAAGCCCAGAGTTCGTGAGGAACCAGCAGTGGATCCAAACCAGTGGTATGATCTGATGATCAGTGGTGAAAACATTCGGCCCCAGATACAGATTCCGAAGGACTACTTCGAGCCTCCAAAGGCTCCGGATGCGGTGGTGCATAAAGAACTATACGAACGATGGTTGCAGGAACACCTGGCTGGCATGCAACGATATGCAGCCGGTGTGGCGAGAGCATCAACCGACTATGCCATCACCATGCAGGGCAAGGAGGTCGAGAGGCTGAGGAAGATCTTCGAGCAGCAACGTATTGACGAACAATCGGAGCCAGATAAGGTGATCGAACTCACCAAGCAGCTGGCACAATCGAAGAAAGAACTCTCAACAGCTCGTTGTCTGCAGAAAGCTGCAGAAGATACTCTTGACGATCAGGCCAAAACTCTGAAGGCCCTGAACGTTAAGTTCATTCGGGTATTCGGTATAGGACTCACCCAATGGAGTGGGTCACTCGAAGAACTCCAGAGCGTATTGAAGGACTTATAAGCTAACTTGGGTGTTCGGCTGTTCGATTGTGTGATTGATGACTTGTGCATATGATGCTTCGATGATACTGTAATAATTGTGTTGTTATTATAAAACATCCATGATTAAGGTCATGATTTGAAGGTAAACATAAGCCGGGTGGAAAATGCATAATTGTCAAGAAATGTCTTCGTTGTCTAAAAAAAACAAAAAACAAAGGGTGTTCATACTTTAAGTAGTATAACTGATACTACATAATATGATTCGAACCAAAACTGTACATAATGTTCGATACCTACCTTTATCTCCAAAAATTTTCTTTTTGGACATAACAACTGGTATTCGGATTTCGAAAGTATATCTATTGTTAAAGATATAAAGGTATATATCGGTTGCCTCACATGGAGGCTAATATTACTACATTCCTTGGTTATAAGAGTTAATGTCACAACTATGTTGGTTCCAAGTATTTTTACATAATTCCAATAGTTCACGTAATTACCTCTCCTGGGACGGTTCGCCCACTTCAATATTTTCGAGCCATTACTTCTGTGTCATTCCGTCCTAAAAAGTCACATATTGTGCAATCTCAACTTACCTTAAAATGATTAATGTAGTGTAACGGGTTGACTATAAAGTCTAACTGTTATTGTTGTATATCTATTGTATGTTGTATGATGTAAGACAACACGGTTCTATTGTGTTTAATAACTGTTTTATTCATCTAACTAGTGTCGTCGGTTCGTTACATACACCGACTCCTCTAGTTCGGTTATCTATACGGTAGTGTACCGGTACCACCTTCGGTTACCGTCGGTAGTTGTTACATAAGCATTTTACATAACTAAACCTAACAGGTGGCGCTGCTAGTACGGTCACGTGGCTATGCAGCGCTGTATATAAGACGGCTACTTCTCCATTGGAAGTCAGTCAGGTTTGGGACTGTCGTGACATGACCACCCTGTGCTCACGGGCTTAACTCTATGCTATAGGGTTGCCCCACTGTATTATATATCTGTTCTGATCTTGTATATCCGCTGGTTATACTTGTACTATAATACCCAAGAGTTACCTTTACAATAAAGTCGCCGTATATTAAAGTCTAATTTACCTTGTCTGGTTTTTGTACTCAAGTGTTACATACGTAGTAAGAGACCAACTACATTGGTGCCGTGACCACTTGATCGAACCGACCATTGATAGGGTATTAAATAGACTTACAGTATATGGATTACCTATACGATTTTGTCAGCTCGTTCAGCGGCAGGACTAAAACCCCTGCTGAGGAACGTGAAGAAGCCGTACAGAATGTACGCTTCTTCACAGGCAAATCCAATAGGCGGGAGAGCCGGGCAGCCTTGGAGGTGCCCGGTGACGACCTCTCCCAAGAAGCAATAGGTGATCCTATTGTGGAAGCCTTTACCAGAGGAGAGGATGGGGAGCAATCTCCAATCCCGGGACCCTTTGATATAAGCTCCAGGAGATCGTTGGACTCCCTTTCCACGAATCTTTTCTGTCCTGAGGGTCAGAAAATACCGGGTAGAGAGCCTAAAACTCTCGGCCCAGCTGCCTTCGGTTCTACACCGACGGTAGCAGATCCTTCATTGGATCCAGACACGTCGGTTTTCACTGATGGTGCCACTCCTACACCGAACGGTATGGGGGGTGGCGGGCTATCAAAGAAGACTAATGTGGCAACAGAAGCTCCTGGTAAGGGGTACCCGCCAGCAGTAGATGAGCCATCCAGTTTACCACTGGATGGGGACCTACTAGCTGCCATGGGTATCCCCACCAGGAAAACTGAGTTGCATGAGCTCGCGGAAGCCCGGAGGGAACTTGCTTCCATCAATCAAACTAGGAAGTTATTCCTAAGGGAGGTTGATGAGAAGAAAAAGTTCCTACTGGAACTCCAGAACGAGATGGCTTCCCACAAGGTGGAGGTTGACAAACTTTTGCACCAGAGGGTGTCTGGCGAATGTGAGGTTGCAAGCTTAACTTCCTTGGGAAAGGATTTGAGCACGCAGCTCCACTTAGCCAGACAGGACCTCGCAAGCTTAAGGCAAGTCAATCAGGACCTGAAGACGAAGTCGGAGCAAGTACCACCACCTACCACGGTGGTACCTCCAGTCATACCCGTACCCAGTGTGTACACGACAGTGACACCTTCAAGTGTCCCGCCGCTAGTACACACCACGGTAACAGGTATGACACCTCAGATGGGGGCTAGCTATCTACAGACTCCGGTCTGTGGTGGCGCCTTTGGAGGCACGGCAACACCTCCAGGGTACACCCACCCATCTACTGGTTCAACAATGTTGAACCAACAGCAGACCATGGTCTCAGTTCCAGTACCGAAACCCAGAGGTAGACAAGGCTTAACTCCTGTCCAGCGGGCTAAGTACGACCGGAACCCGGCTATTGAGAAGCTGGGGACAGACATCGTCCCGCGGGACATCGATGAACTGGATGAACGGTATGCTCCTTTCAACTTTGGGGAGATCAAACATCCTGATGCAGCCCGTCAAAAGGCCATCGATATTCCGCCTTTCACAGGGTCGCCACCCTGGAGAAAGTACAAAGTTCGGTTCAAGGCTATTGTGGAGAGCAATCGCTGGAACAATCAGCAAGCGCTGGTTGCTCTGAAGCAGGCACTCTGCAACGGGCCAGGTGAACCAGCCCTTTTGGCGTTCGAGAGAGTGAAGATCAAGACATTGAGCTCACTTGAAGAAACAGCTGAATGGGCGATTGGGAAGATTGGTGAGCATGACCCAAGGACTCAGCTGCTCAAACGTGTCTAACGCAAGGACGAGCATCTGAGATCCTACGGATTTGCTCTACAGGAACTGATATCCGAGTGTTATCAGGGATGTAGACCTGACACCCCCACTGTCATCCAGGAGTTAACCTCCAGGTTTGTCAATGGAGTCAGGGACACCAATCTCCAGGCATATCTGCGGGAGAAATGGCAGCCGGACTTATCTCTAGCTGACCTTTTTGACCATGCAGATGTGTATGACACCAAACAGGCTGTTTTTCCTAGTGGAGGAGTGTCGGCAGCTCCATCTGTGGCCCCGAAAGGAGCTCAGGTGGTAGAGGCCGCCACAAAACCACCTAAGAAGAAACAGCCCGCCTCCGAGGAGGTGGCGGCAGTAATGCCTGACAGGGACATGGAAAAGATGATTGAGGGTTTGTTGCGGAAGCACTTAGAAAAGAGCTCTGCGTCCACTTCTGATTCTGGATCTGGAAAAAGAAGGAAAAAGAAGAAAAAGGACACGAAACCTCAGCCATGTAGACGCTGTCAAAAGATGGGTCATTGGGCTAGCGAATGCAAAGCCCCTGCACCCGTCGCTGCTAAAACCGAAAAGGAGACGGAAAACTGAATGGGGCCCATCCTCTTGGCAAGGATGGCGCCCCCACAGTTAGCCATGCCTATAAGGGATTGGTAGACGGTGTTAACTCTTCCATGAACCAAGGCCGCGCAGAGGCAGAAGGGTCTGTACAACCTGTAAGCGTCTGGCAAGGCGGGGCTGGCAAGGACGAACGGAATCCGGAGGATTCTGTAGTCGCTGGCTTAGAGGAGTCTTGGTTAGAATCGATTGCCCAGAGCAGTGTGATTCAAGACTCCCCGAGCGACCCGTGTTGGGATTATCTCCTGACAAAAGGGGTTGCTATGGATGGAGGGGGAAGCCCGATGCTGACCTCTGAGTGTGTCCCTTTATGGGGACAGCGTTGGTACCTGAGTCTGGTTATTTCCGGGACGCGTGGTGAATTTTTGGTCGACACGGGTGCATCCCACACCTTGGTCGATCATAAATTCATGGCCCGTCTTTGCAACCAGCCCGAAGCTCCGCTACTAGGAGTAAAGGCTCGGACTGCTACGGGAGATAGTATGCAGACTTATGGCAGAACTGTAAAACCTATGTTGGTTGATGGCAAGACATACTGGATATGTCCAACCATCACCGACATCACTGATGATGGCATACTGGGGATGGACTTTGCTGCTCTTTACGGGGTAACAATGAACACCGCAACGGGCCGACTTCAGATTAAACATCCTTATAAACAATCTGTACAGTGCGTTTTAAGGAATGGTTCTTCTGTGGCGTCAGTGGCACAAGACACAAAGTTGGCAGCAGGACATGTATCCGATGTCCTAGTCAGCTGCGTGGGAGTGCAGGCCAAACGGCCGGGAATGTTTGAACCAGAAGATCAAAAGCTCTCTGAGTTAGGTCTTGCTGGCTATCATACTTACCTGGCCAACGCTCGTTGGGGGGTGATACCGATTTGTAACTCGAGTAGTAGAGAAATCACTCTACGAAAGGGGACGCCTATTGGTAACACCACGCGAGCATATGGGGTAGACTCACTAACTACGGACTTTGTGGAAGTAGGTGTGGTGGCGGGAGACTCTTCCCACGAAGAGGCTCTAGCTAAATCCAACCTACCGAAACATTTAAGGTCCCTGTTGTGTGAATCACACCTCACAACCCTAGAGAGCGAAATGGTGGCAAATGAGCTGTCGGAGTTCTCTGACGCCTTTGCGCAACCAGGAGATCCTCTAGGGCGTACCAATACGGTACAACACCGGGTTGACACTGGGGACGCGCTTCCCAGTAGAATCCCCTACCGTCGGTTACCCATGGCTAAAAAAAGTGCTATGGAGGCTGAGGTAGAAAAGATGTTGGATGAAGATGTGATTCAACCTAGTGAGAGTCCATGGTCAAGTCCTGTGGTGATGGTCACCAAGAAGGATGGTTCCTGTCGATTTTGCATCGACTATAGGAAGTTGAACGGACTCACTAGGAAGAATGCATATCCTCTACCTCGGATAGATGAATGTGTGGAATCTCTGGGTGGGGCGAAATGGTTCTGTACACTAGATTTACAATCTGGTTATTGGCAGATCGGCATGGACCCCCGGGACGGAGAAAAAACCGCATTTTCTACCCATATGGGACTATTTGAGTTCAACGTCATGCCATTTGGGCTATGCAATGCCCCGGCAACCTTCGAGGCAATGATGGAAACCATGTTACGGGGTTTACTTTGGAAAAAGTGCCTAGTATACTTGGACGACATCATCGTCTTCGGTGGTTCTGTGGAGGAAACTCTACAGAACCTCCAAGCTGTGCTGAAACGCATCTTATCATATGGTCTGAAATTGAAACCTTCAAAGTGCAAGCTTTTTAGGAAGTCAGTTGAATACCTAGGTAGAATTGTTTCTGAACATGGCATCATGGCTGATCCTCATAAGATCGAAGTGGTACAGAACTGGCCTCGTCCGATGGACACGAAGGAGATACGCTCTTTCATCGGGTTTTGTTCATACTACAGAGATTTTATACCTGGATTCTCGAGAGTCGCAGCTCCCTTACAAGAGCTGATGATTGGAGAGAAGAAGGCTAAGGCTAAGATAGTCTGGTCTCCAGCCGCAGAACAGTCTTTCAGTGAGTTAAAGAGACTCTTCTTAGAAACACCTGTTTTGCACTACCCTGCACCTGTTGGTAAGTTCATCTTGGACACTGATGCTTCTAATACAAGTATTGGTGCTGCCTTGTCGCAGATCCAGGATGGGTAGAAGTGCCGCTGGCATTTTCGTCCAACAGTCTAAGCAAAACACAACGTAACTACTGCACAACCAAGCGTGAACTCTTGGCAGTGGTGGTTTACACAAAAAAGTACAGACATTTCCTATATGGTGGGAATTATCTCGTACGGACGGATCATTCATCTCTGCAGTGGCTCCTTAACTTCAAGGACGCTGAGGGGATGATGGGTAGATGGTTGAACCACCTCTCTGAGTTTGGCATGACGAATGAGCATATCATACACAGGAGTGGAGTAGATCATGTGAATGCGGACAGCCTGTCCCGCTATCCTATCCGGAACTGTCACCGTGTAGACTGCCGAGACTGTGGGTCTCACAATGCAGTGATTGCGTCTGTGGGTGCGAAAGTTCCTAACTGGACGTTAAATCACTTGAAGGATGAGCAGCTTGCAGATCCAGCTATTTCGAGGGTGTACTCCTTGAAGTTGTTGGGCCTGTCCAAGCCTGTTCGCCCCGCACTTTCGCTGGAATGTAAAGAAGTTAGACAACTGTTAGCTCAGTGGGATAATCTTTTTATACGGAACAGTGTATTGTGCCGCTGGAGGGTGCAACCTGGCAGGAAGAGAACAGCTCAGTCTGTAGTGCCTTTGTCACTCAGACTACAGTTGCTCAATTACTGTCATGGCCACCGAACTTCAGCACACTTTGGCAGACAACGGACTGAGGCAAAGATTAAGAGTAGATATTACTGGCCTGGTATGACTTTGGACATACGGCGTTGGGTGAAACAATGTCCCCAATGCTGTTCATCAAAGCCTGGACCTGGTATTGGTAAACTACCTCTAAGTCAAGAGCTATTCGGTGTTCGATTTGCCCGGATCGCTGTTGATATCATTAGTGGTTTCAACACGACCCCCCGTGGGAATACCTGTATGATGGTGGTACAGGACTACTATACCAAGTATGTCCAAGTATATCCGTTGGTAAATCATACAGCTGTTACCTGCGCAGAAGCACTTTTCGAGAATTGGATCCTCACGTGGGGAGGTCCTTTAATGCTTCACTCCGACCAGGGTCGTGAGTTTGAATCTTGACTGTGGGCAGAACTGTGTAGTAAAATACACATCCGCAAGACGCATACGAACCCCTACCGACCTCAATCGGATGGTATGGTGGAACGTTTCAATCGGACGTTGATCCAATGTCTCACGACAATGGTTAATGAGCACCGGGATGATTGGGATGAGCACGCTCGCTATATCTCCCATGCTTACAATGCTACCGAACATGCGTCGACGGGCTGTACGCCTAATATGCTCGTAATGGGTGAAGACATAGTCATGCCTAGTGACATGGTCTATGGAGTGCAGGGACACCAGCTCGAGCAACCCTGCACAGTGATGTTTGTTGAATCACTTCGACAATCATTACGCGAGTCCTATGGAGTAGTAAGGGACAACTTGGAAAAATCTGCTAGTTTGCAGAAGGTGGGCTATGACACGGGCCTTAAACTCCGCCAATTCAAGGTGGGGGATAAGGTCGCGAGATTTAGCACACCAAATTCCAAAGTCAAGACCCTGTACTCCTGGGATGGTCCGCATACGGTTACTATGGTGGTTAGCGAAACTACTGTAGTAATACGGTTGCAAAAAGGGACTCTCACTAAATCACATGTGGCTAGACTCCGACCTTGGTATGGAGTTCCATATATAGATGACGGTGAAGATTCCCTCGGTGCTGGTCGAGTACCAGCACCAACCGACCCTGCGCTACCGAAGATACCGAAGGCAGGACCAACGGTCATACCGTCGGTACCGACGGTAGCGCGCCGAAGGGGTCGTCCTAGGAAATTACCGATTGAACCACAGTCGTGTGTTACCAAGCCCAAGCGCGGTAGGCCTCGTAAAAAAGGGTCAGCTGTGCGTAAAGGACTAACCGTAGACACCGGTAAACAAAGCAAGGTGATACCTCCGGTGTCATCATTGCTGGACATACCGGTACAAGGTCTACGGAGGAGCACACGTGTCAGAGAGCGAGATAAAATTGTGTAAACATTTTTTTCTTACCTTGTTGACGACATTTAGCTGCTGGCTTGATTAAATTTCCATGGACAGTTCCGTACTGGGCCGGTGGTCATTGGCCCGGTGCTCGATCACCAAAACACAACGAGAAGAGACGGGTTATCCGGTGTGGTTATCCGATGGAGGTAGAAATGCACGTGTCCAGGGCGGGTGGCTGGCTTTGCTGATTAATTCTAAGTATGGGATTAGTTTTGACCACATATTGCTTAGTGCCACGCTGCTGTGTATATCCTCTAACGCCGGCATATCATTCCCGGGTTTTCCGGTGGCTCCGCCACGAAAATTGTAAACAACAGTGAGAGTTCCCACCGTCGGATATGCCAGGCGTGGGAAGGGCGCTGCCCGCGTCACCTGATCGATTTCTCCCGCCAAATGAGCCGTGAGAAATTGGGTCACCTCGGCGCGTCTTGGAGACGCGACCCCTGATTGGCTGAGAAGCCGGTCAAGGGGCGGGGTCACGGGGGACGGGTGGGGTATATAAGCCCCACAGGCAGCCAGGCTTCTTCAGATCAGCACGTTTGCCCGTAGGGTAACGTGTTGATCAGTGGTGCCTAGGTCTGCCCGGCAGTACCTACACTATTGTTTACTTGCTGTGCTACTAAAAGCTCGGGTGAGTGAACCGTGAGGTTCACCTACGCCTGAGCTAACAGTATGGCAGCCCGTGTAGATGGCACATGCACGGCCCCGGAGAAGGCTGAGGCCTCCGACGGGGAAGACCGAGTTCTCGAGTCTGACACGGAAATGGACACTACCGGTGCTCCAACCGTCGGTCAAGGCTCGGCTTCGGTACCAGCTGAACCTAACCCTGAGGGGTCGGGTGATGTTGTTCCGAAAACAGAACCTGGTCTGGGTGGTAGTAATACCAACCAGGAGGAGAACCCTGCAGGGGGATCTTCTCCGAAACCCGCCGGTGTAGTGGCACAAGAACCGACGGTCCCTGATGGTGATTCATCAGACGGGTCCACGGTTCGTGTCAAGACCAAACGGAAGCGGAAGCGTAAGAGGAGGATTGCATCTTCCCCTGAAACTCCTGCTACCGAAGAGGTCGCACCGACTGAGGCAGATAGGCTCAAAGCTGTTGCTGATAGACTGTCCAAGGCGGAAGCCGAGGGATGGTCTGTCGCAGAGAGCAGGGCCAATCGCCGCCTCCGCGCCAAGGCAGCGCATGTTCGTCTGAACCTGTGTCTCCCTGATGATGACCGGAAGAACCTGAGCCTTTCTGACTTAGTTCAGGAAAATGGCAAAATGGCTCTTCCTGCACCTCACACGACCGAGGGTTCGGACGACGAAGACTGGTTGACAGGTGATTCCCACCCCATTGACTGGTACCTCGTGTACCTCAGGGCAGTGTTGGAAGGGAATAAACCTAACATCCACAGGTCATGCCGCCCCAAGCTGAAATATGCTTGGAAGAACTACGTGCCAGGGGATCCCTGCCCGTATGTTCGCTGTCAGCGCCTGAAAGGGGCTTCGACAGCCGCAAAACGGTGGCCGAACCTGTTCAAGTTCGCCCGTCATTTAGTAGAGAAGCACATGAATGTGCGTCCCTACTTGTACTGTGTGAGTGGGAGTACCTCATCTTCCTGCCCTGAGTACAGTGACGGGGAGCTATTCCGTTGCCAACGGAGGGCTGGTTTGGTAAGGCATCTTTGCGACAATAAGGGCGTTCACAAGCGCACTATTAGTCGTGGAGTTGAGGCTGCACTGAAGGTTTGGGGGTGCCACAAACGTGTAGGGAATCTACAGTATAAGTGGCGAACCAACAAACTTAAACAGTGGAATTACCTCACGGAGGCTGACTGGGAGAGATTGTGTAAGGGCGCCAAGTGCGAACAAACCGATCTCGGGCCAGATACAGAAACTCCGATGCCCACTGTCAGAAAGGATACCCCTCCTAAGAAGAAAGATCTGAAAAGGGGCCGCCAGTCATCCAAAGATGATACCAAAGGTGGACGTGACCGTTCCCGCAGTGAACCTGCGAAGAAACGTGTCGCCACCGCCACGGTAACATCTGAGGTCGACCGTAGCCAAACCGTCGGTACCGTCACGGTATCTTCGGTTGCATTGCCCCCGGTTGCTGATCACCTGCCCAGGCAGGAGAGACAGAAACTGGGTGATGCACTGGCTATTGTTCAGAACTCTTTGGGTGACGAGCAGGCGGGTCAGGTTGCTGCTGACTATGTCAAGCAGTACAAGTGGAGCCAGAAGCAAAAGAAAGCTTCAGCTCCACAGGAGAGTATCTCACCTATCAGTGACGCTGAACAGGTAGAGGTACAACAGCCGGATGGGGCGTCAGCCCAGCCGACTGCTCCACCCCAGCACGGAGCAACCTCTGACCCCGCAAGGGATGACGAGGTGGCTCCAGTACCTGAGCACAGGGCTGTTGACGAAGGGCTAGCAGGGTTACCTGTGTTGCCTGGAGACGGTCCTGCTTATGACACTGGATTCTCTGACACTCTAGTCCCCGGATTTGAGTGCTACAGAGCTAAGATGGCTGAAAACGCAAGTAAGCTACTCCAGTTTCAGGTTTCTTTCTTGGAGAAGTCCTACTTTGAGCAGTACAAGTTGCTCAGAGAACAGGCTATCCGGGAAGGGAAAGCTTGGGTTGCTGAACGCACCAGGGTCCTTGCCGAGCGTGAGGCGAATCTGGAGCAAGATCATGCCCTCTGGAGGGCTACGATCGATCAGCTTGAATCAAGGTTGACAACTTGTGACGCCAAGTTCTTCCGGCAGTTCGGGCTAAAGCTGACAGAGTGGGAGAGAACTGGTTTTCCAGATCTCCAGTCCAGGTTGGGGCTTGCCGCAAGGCCTGCTCCTCCTGTGACCCCGGTACTGTCAGTACACCCACCTAGGTATGAGATGCCATTCTCTTTCATGGCACACTCTACCCGGGTGGTCAGTGGCGGGGAGCCTACTGCGGCGCCGAGTACCCTCTCGGTAGCCCCAGGTGGAGCCCTTCCTCTCCAGGTGGAGGCTGCTGTGGTTTACACCACGGAGGCCCCTCCTGGAGGAAGTCCTGATGGGGAAGGAAAGCCATCCGGCGGTGTCCCTATGGACACCTAAGGATGGTCCCCTGTCAGGCCCTCTGGGGTGCACTGTTCCGCCCCTCGGAGGTAAAACTAAACCATCGACGCAGCTACACGCCCCTGGACAACCGAAGCAGACCGACGGTGCTGTCGTGACTTAACCTAGTCACTACTGCCACCACACTGGAAGCAGCCTGATGTCTTCAAACCGTGGTTTACTACTAAGCCACAACCGTCGGTTCTCTACTACTGTCCAGGGCTCCTGATCCTGTGGTCGCATTCTACTATTGTGACCTATGAACTATTATGGATCATCCTCCTGTGATAATTATTTATAGGGAGGCACGGACCTACCTTTTTATATTTATATTTCACAAGAGATGGAAGTACTATACCGGTACTGGACTCTATCCATCTCTACCACCATAAACTGCTAGGTACTGGAGTACCGCCCCTAATAAGGATGACGATCTATCCCACCTTATTTAGGATACGCTACTATGGATTTTTATATATAAACTTTTCTACGCCAAAGGAAGTGGGAACTGCTATAGTTCCAATTATAAAACTTTCCTTCGCCAAAGGAAGTGAGAGCTATTATAGTTCTATTATTTATATATAAGGACACTAACTCCACACGGATTCGCACCATTGCTGAATGTAGTAGGTGATGTGTTGAGTTTCCAAGGTGGTTATTTGGTGCCTTTACTTTTAACTGATACTAGTCTAGGACTATCAGTTGCACAGTTTTTATATCATGTGCCTACGGGACTATGGTTTGATACCAAAGACTATATTGTTGATATAAACTGTTATATACATGTTAACCTGGTTGTTCATGTATGTATGCCTGTTGTTACTATGAGTAGAAATGTTACTTGTTGATAAATAGATATACGTGGTATATAATGTATCCAAGAGGTATTATTATTATAAAACCAACCCTTCCTACATTCTTAAGGGGGGTAGTGTAACGGGTTGACTATAAAGTCTAACTGTTATTGTTGTATATCTATTGTATGTTGTATGATGTAAGACAACACGGTTCTATTGTGTTTAATAACTGTTTTATTCATCTAACTAGTGTCGTCGGTTCGTTACATACACCAACTCCTCTAGTTCGGTTATCTATACGGTAGTGTACCGGTACCACCTTCGGTTACCGTCGGTAGTTGTTACATAAGCATTTTACATAACTAAACCTAACAGGTGGCGCTGCTAGTACGGTCACGTGGCTATGCAGCGCTGTATATAAGACGGCTACTTCTCCATTGGAAGTCAGTCAGGTTTGGGACTGTCGTGACATGACCACCCTGTGCTCACGGGCTTAACTCTATGCTATAGGGTTGCCCCACTGTATTATATATCTGTTCTGATCTTGTATATCCGCTGGTTATACTTGTACTATAATACCAAAGAGTTACCTTTACAATAAAGTCGCCGTATATTAAAGTCTAATTTACCTTGTCTGGTTTTTGTACTCAAGTGTTACATACGTAGTAAGAGACCAACTACAGTAGTAACCATTATTATATCTCAACGAAAACCATACAAAACTGTGATCACTATAGTTAGAGGTAGTATAGAACATATATTCGTATATATTCATATCTTTATTAAAGATGGATACTCACGTATCTATCCTGTCGTTATAGTGTTGGATCTATAAGATCCCTGTTTTGTACATAGAGATGTAAGTGTTGTTTGGTGTAACAGGTAAAATCTAAAATCTATATTTGTACTTTCTACATGTAAGTGTAAAAACGTATATCGTACCTTCAAATGTACCCCGGTATTGTCATCATGTACACTGATATTATTCTCCCATATTCGAGTATATTATATTATATCAGATGTATTTCGACCCTAGTTATAATCTGGTGGGGTCGATGTAGGGGCACGAATAATATGTGTACATATAAGGTCCGTGGAGTCAGAGCGGTAAGTGCCTCCAACGGACACTAGGTGGCAACACCTGAGCCATGTCCTTTCGGTTATCCGGTAGCGGAGCCAGGCAGGGCACTCCAGACGGCGCTACGGAGGAGTGCCACGTCGACACTGCTTGGTCCGCGCTCAGGGTATATAAGAGGCCGAGGTTGGCTACCTCACCAGTTAGTCCTAGGACGAGCTCTGACCCGCATCTTTCGTACCTTCGCTTTGACAGGGGCACCTACACCCCTCCCACGTTATGGACTCTGCACCAGCCATGCTGGCACAGAGCTTAACTGTCCGGTATCGCTAATGCTTCGAACTATCGATAGAATCCTGTGTGTCTTCGAATGGTTGAAAGACCAAGTGAACCGAGTGAGAAACCTTCGTGTACTTTTGAGGCTGTGATCGAATAAAGACCTGTTGCATTCAAACCGAATTTGGAACCTGTGTTCGTGTTGTACGCATATGAAACCCCTACACTAGCTTTAAATATGTATTCAGTGAGTGATATTTGAAGCAATTCTGCAATCCCATTCTATCACACATTGACAAACTTGGGTTCCAGATCATTTAATGACACATGCACGAACACATTGCAGTGCAAGCTAGTCCAATTTGGAATCATTTGCATTTTTTGGAACAGCCTTTTTTGCATGCGCATCTTGTAAGTTCTTGACAGCTTGCTGCTATTGGAGGAAGGGCCATCCAAAAGATGCTCCACAGATCACCTTTTTTCTCCCAACCCCATTCAGCAGGACTGGGAACCTCTGGCTGCCTGATCATTGTCTGACCCCAGGTGATGCCACCCTGATAAGCAGCCCGCTTGGTATGCTGCCTCAGGGCTGTCTGGGTAGGAGGAATGGCATTGTATGGCCGCTGTTTACGGGTGAAAAGCTCTACCCTTGCCTCATTCACAGATATGGCTGAACTGCTTCTGTCGTACATTATGACCAGCCCCTTCGGGGCCGGGATCGTAGGTTGTGACAACCCCCCCCCCAGCCACTCAAATGCCTACCAAGCCTCCCGTTCCTCTCACCTCAGTAAGCTAGAAACCCTCCGGATAAATACCCGGCGTAGGCCTACTTCCAGAATCCAGGCAGGCTGGATCGAGCGCGGCAAAGTACTGCTGGCGTTCACCTGACCCAGATCACGCCAGCGCCTACGTCACTGTTGTCCTGTGGAGGATGTGCGTCTCTACGTCAATTTTGACAATTCCCATGAAGCATGGTCACTGGCGCATCAAATTGCATTCATTAAAGACCCTTCATTTAATAGACACAAAATTGAACTTTCAAATGACTTGGGGAAGCACTCACTTGAATTACGTTTACGAAAATGAGACCAAGTTTTAGTTCCCGTTTTAATCACGTAGGCGTTCCTGCGCCAACCTCTTCTTGCTGGTTCCTGGCACATCCAGCGAGGAACATGATTGCTAGTAATTGATAAATTTGTTATTTGTTTTTAACCTTCTAAACCAAGGAGAGTGTTAGACCATGACCCCTTTGTAATGTATATTGGGTTATGTTATAGGACAGACAAGTAAGAGATAGAGGAGATATTCACGTGGATGTAAATTATTGGGAAAAAAAGTTTGAAAATATCTCCAACTCGTAGCTCAGATCAACGTCCGTTTTGACACTTCCGGGGCCCACATCCGGCGATCGGACCTGTTTTGAAATATAGAGTCTAACAACAAATTTCTCCAGTTCCTGCAGATCATTGTCATCGACGGTTTGCACCTTGGCCACAGGTGATCCACATTTCATCAAGTCCAAGATTCTGCAGTGTGGTGAAGACTGATATGGCAATCACGATGACATCAGTGTCATTGGCTTTGATGAGGATTGACTTGCATCCTTCAAGGGTGGCATCTTTGGCATGGACAAAGATGCGACTATCCGCTTCTTCATGAGAGCAAGGGGTCAGATTAACTGTTGACCTCATAAGATTGCAAATGGCATGTTCTCCCTTTGTGACGATGATTGGACTAGCTGTATTAGCTTCACTTAGTTTCTCACCAATGAGATCAAACAGCTGAGTTTCGTTGTTTTCATTCCGAAGAAAGCTTCCCCAGTTGTTTGGGACTTTGAATTTGGCTTTTACAAGTGTTTTCTGGCCTTGACCCTGCTTTGCCCGGACTTGAGTTTTCAGACTGGACTTTATGTAGACATCAAACACCACATCAACCCTTTTGCTCTTGGTACAGAGAACCTCAACCTTTGGTAGAAGATCCTCAGTGACAGTGTCTTTAGTCCTCGTGGAGGATTTGCATGGACTAATGCAGAACCATCTATGATGATTGCATCTACTTTTGGTTCTGTATCTAGTGTGTTCACTTTAGATTCCAAGATTTCTAGTGGCTGTGACTTCTGACATGTGTGGAGTAGACCACTGTCACTGAGGGAAGCAGGTGAAGACTGGTTCTCATGCATAAAAACTCATTTATATCACACTCCCTGGTTTGGCATGAGATAAACAGTCACGAGAAGAGATGGCACTCTTCTTTCAATACCTTTTCCTTGGATTTAGTAGCTACTTCTTTGTGTTTGAAGAAAGTGACACAGTTTCTCTTTATTGGCTTGTGGAATGATGATGTGTCACCTTCTTGTAAGCCCTCCATGAATACACAGAATTGTTCTGTGCCTTTCTCATGGTGTGTGGCAATCATTTTAGCAAGGCTAGGGTCAGCTATCTGATGGGTGTCTAGGACTAAGAGATCTGCTGATTCTTCCTGAAATGGATTTCCCATCTCCGAGAGTACTGTGGTTAACTTTTGTACTTTCTCAAGAAAGACTCTTTGAACCTGTACTGTCTGGTCATGAGGCCCAGTGTTTGTTGTGACAGTTACTGCAGGAGAATAGTCAGCAACAAGATGACTTAACTCAGGACCAGAAACCGTCCAGCGTCTTAGAGCTGCTGGGTCCTCTGTAAGCCCAATGGCCCCACCATCTCCTTTGATTACCGCGTTACATTGCCCGTGGGCTTGGTCTATGGCCATTGCCGAGAAATTCTTGGAACTTTTGTGAATGACAAAGTTACCGTTATGGAATTCTTTTGCCACATCCGGATGATTCTCTTCAATGGATGACATATCATGGAGATGGATTGGCGCCCACTTGGCATATTTGTTGTTGTTGTTAACTAAGAAGTAGGGAATCAATTCCTTCAATGCTTTTCTGTAAAGGTCAAAGTTGGCCTCCCTGAATGCACGAACCAGTGTGAAGATGGCTAACTGCATGTCAAGAATAAGATTCCAAAACTGGAATTGTGGAGAAAATCTTCTGCGTTCTCTACACCAGTCGTCAAAACTGAGATCTAATGCATCTCTTCCTTCATAGGCCATCTTCATGAGTTTATGTAGAGCACATGCCGTGATTTGATGTGCTTCTCTTGTTCTTGTGACACTGGCGGCAGACAGGTAAGAGTTAGCGGTACCTGCTGAGGCCACTTCTGCCTCTACCAGACAGTTTGTCCATCCACTATCCTGAAGTAATGTACCAATGGATCTAAGTGCCGCCATTTCAATATGTAGGCCACCTAAGACCATTACCAATTTGTCTTCTCCATACTCAGGCCAGTGCCATTGTATCTGTTTTGCACAAGCAAAGAGTGGTTGATCAGCTGTTATGACAGGGATATGTCCTGGGTTAAAAAAATCCACAGTTTCACGGATTTTCTGCATGGCATGTTTTATCGTTGCAATAGACTGTGCATGATCTCTCAACAAAGGCAGTAGAGATGTTATACTGACCTCAAATGCATTGGTTCTTACTTGCTCTGCATGGTGGGCTGTCCATGTAATAGAGGCAGCATCAGCAACAGTCTCCGTGAGACTAACTTTCTCTAGCCAAGCATACTCATCTTTCAGATGCAATTTGATTGAATCAGGAGCTGGTATTGACTGACTTGGCCTGGCTGGTGGATTTGGGTTCTTGGTGATGTATGCTGGATGAACATTGGTATATGATTCAGGCAGCTCAAGGACTTTCTTCACCTTTGTTCCTCTTCCTGTGAGTTTCACATGCTCACGTTCTATGCCCATGTTCTCTTGGCATGGATGCTGAAAGATAGAGATACTTGTACCGTGAAAAGAAGTTTCAGCTGTAGTTGAAGATGTATTGTGGTCAATGTTATCCACCGCTGAAGTAGTAAAGAGATGCTTCTTTAACAGTGGGGGACAAACAACTCCATGTTCCACATATTGGCTTATAACAGCCTCTCCTAGCTGAGCAGAGATCTCCAGAACACAGTCGTAAGATATGCATAATCCATAATCATGGAGCATGTCTATCAATTGCCTTTTCCTGGTTTTGGCAAATATACATAAGCCAAGATGTACAGCAAATGGAGTCTCATGATCCAAGGAGTGTCGATGACTTTTTGTTTCCTCATGGTATGTAGCATAACAGTTGTATTGTAACAACTCTGCTAGTGTATGGTCAGACTTGGAGGCAGCCTGGTCAATATCTGATTTAATATCTGCACCATGCTCTATCATGCATATGAATTTGAGAAGTGACTGCGGGACAGCATCACCAGTGTCTATGTTTTCAAATCTTTTCTCAAATGAAGACTTTTGTCTCAGTATATCCTGTCGAATCGTTTCTGCTGCTTTAACCAAGTGAATTGTATCACTGGAGGTATAAAGATCTTTGAGAATAGTAGCTATATCACTCTGGGTGGCCAGCAGAACATCTCTTCCTATATTATATGATTCCAGATTAGGAATGTCCCAAAGTAACTGCTCCTTGAATATAGTAGAATGGATATCTGGTACCTCAACGTCAAGCTGCTCAAGCCTTTGCTTGTATAGGAGCACAAGGTCTTTCAATCTGAAAATTGATTTGCATTCAATTTCTCCTGTGATCCTTGACTCAGTTATGTCAGAAACAAGTTTACAATAGGTAGTTTGGTAGACAGGATTCTCTGTGTGACTCTGATGGTGTTGAGAATTCAGAAATGACCTTTCCCTATTATATAGTGATGCCAGGCATTTGGGATGGTATTTCATCTCTTGTGATGTGGCAGTAAGCTTCCCTAACCTAATTAGTCATTTTTTGGCTCCCTATACGACCAATCTAGGCAATTATCATTGTCAGGGTGGTCAGTACTGACCAACCCACCTGGTAGTCCCACGCACGCTGCTTGACATGATTGGGACTGCAGTGGTGGTCTAGTGTGTATGCAAATATGGGATAGCTCTCCCAGGTGAGAGAACAGCATTGGGGCAGCATTGTTTTGTATTGAGACACTGTCAGTATATTCCCTCGGCTTACAAGAGAAGCCATACAAAAAACACTTTTAAGATAGTCTAAGATAGGTCTTAAGATGACATTAAGATAGTTTGAGATAGGATTGAAATAGAAGAAAAAGAATTAAGATATTTTTATAGTTGGGGAGCAGAGCCCCCCATTAAAGAAATAAGATCATCTTAATAGTCTGATTAAGATAACACTGTAAACGTTTGTCCTCTCACCTAGGAGAGCTATCCCGTGCGTGCAGTGTGTACTGTACTAACTGAGGGTGACAGCCGATGGGTGTCTGTTCAGTATAGTTTAGATGCAAAACAGGGCATTCTTTTAGTTCCTTTGTCCTCAAATATTTTGCCCTGTTTCACTATGTTTCGTCCTGAATGTCGCCCTAGATATATGCAGGAACAGGGCGACATTCAGGGCGAAACACAGCAAAACAGGGCGAAATATTTGAGGATAAAGGAACTAAAAGAACGCCCTGTTTCGCAGGTAGCTGTGTCGCCCTAGGGGAGACTGAGCTTTTGTTGCTAATATTCAAATGCCATAAAAATGACTTGGAATACTGTGACACTAAATATAGAGATGAGGTAGATGGTACACACCCAGTACACACTGGTAGAGCTGCGAACAGTTTTTGTTTTTGTTTTTGAAAGTAATATTTATTCAGGAGGGAACAGGTTAGGCTCCTCATTAAAAATTGGGCGGTGCCTATATTCTCCTGGCTCCTGAGGGCTTTTTTATAACAACAGTTTTACAGACAAGTGGCGTGTACCAGGCAATCACAGAACTAATTATATTTAATAGTATAATATATAAGAGGGTAAAAGGCTGGCTTTTGGGAAGACATGACTTTATAAACATATGAAGTATATCACATAGGAGACAGGCAAAAAATCTTACTTTCTAAGAGAGGTAAGGAATTTTTTCCTGTTTTTCTTGAAAGCATCCAGAGTAGGAATACACCTTTCCTCAACCCCTAGATTATTCCAAAACTGAGAACACTTCTAAAGGCTTGTAATCTTCTATCAAATGTCTTAAGGACAGGACCATTGTGTAGTCTGGTTTCCCTGGCAGGTACTACCAGGTTTTAATGTCATGTTTAGTCATGGTGTAGGCGTGAATAGTTGTAATGGTACCGTTCTGTAATTTTCTTAAATATTGTTGATGAATACAAAGTCATTAACGCCATCGAAAATGTATAGTAGTATACCTCAATGTGTAACTGAATTCTTTTTGGAGTGGACCAGTTGGTTGATTGGTAGGGTGTGGGTGGGGGCCAGTAGTCCCTAAGACCCCAATAGTCAGATCTGGCTTATAGGGAGGGTTATCTATAATATTAAAATGATTTATATATGCCAAATCTTTTCCCTCCTAGACACTTTCCGCTTATTAGAAGGGTTGGCCTATAGGTTGGTTTTATGTTAAATTATGTATTTCTAACCCTTCAGCTATGTTGCTACCTATACTTCACAAAGCCAAAGCCAATCCGCATCCTATTCAATAACCCTTTAAGGACAGCATGATGCATTAATACATCATGCCTTGGTTGTCATGATGCATTAATCATGATTATGCCTACCCTAGGCCTACAGGGTTGAGACGTTCCTGTTGGGTGAGCCATAAATTACCAAGAAGCTCCCCACCAGTTGTTGGTTTACCAGCTGCATTATATATTCATGATGTCACCGCTCCACTGTGCATGTATCCCCATCCCGCCTGCCTGTACCGCCATATTGATGTTGAAGCTGACGGTTAGGCTCCTTTAAAGCGTCACTTTCACCAATAAAATGTCAATTACTATTTGACTAGAACAGAACTAGAAAAACTACATGTAGACTCTTGGCCTGGTCCCCACACTTTCAAGACTTCTAGACACCATCCTCATTAGAGAAAACGCAGATAAACGATCATATTTTTATGACTGTCTGTTTTTCGAAAGAAAGGTGTTTGCTTGGGGATAGGGATGTCTTTTAACACAAGACGGTTCCACAGTATTAACTTAATATCAGTCAACCATAAATATACTGTGAATATTTCTTTGGGATTAAATCTGTGCATGTATATATAATTGTTTTTCATTTTGAGGTGAAATTAATCTGCATTTTTGTAAAAAAAAAAAGAAAAAAAAGGGGTACTTTTGGGGCTCCCAAAATCAGCGATTTTAGTATAAAAAGGGGTAGTTTTTCACTCCAGCTAGACTTGATTGTGCAGGATTTTCCCCTCCATTAGGTCTCATTGCTTTACCCTGTAGTCAGAGAGGAATGACTAGTATGAGAGAGCGCACTCTGTAACGAGAGATTGAGTTGTCAACGCCGCATTACATATATACGAGACAGGCCAGCTTGCATGAGAGTGTAGCGGGCATCGGCTCCCATAGCCTGCAGTGTTTAAGTTTCCAGACACTATTTTGAAATAGTAATCCTGCGAATTAAAAAAATGATTTTACCACTGATGGATAGGTATGGAACTATAGTTTATCATACTTTAGGCTATTTTCAATAAGGTAAAGTGTCACATTGAGAGCTGACGAACCAACACATAGCTAAGGCGTTTTGCCCTAAAACTCTCCTCAGTGCAGGCTATGCATACCATGCATGGCTGCGCGAAGATTTGCATGAGCGCCTACTTCACTCCACTCTCTACTGTCAATACAGCCAATCCATACTAATGACAGCAATTTGAAGTATATAAACACGAGTTAGGTATATATTGATAACATTCTACAATATGAAAGTTTCGGGTGGAGTAGATATAGTAATTCTCATAGATTTACCAATGGTCTTTCTCCCGCCAAATCCCACAATAGGCCCCAAAATGTCAAAGTTTCAGATTAAGGGATAGGCCAATTTTGAATAGGTAGATTGAGATACTGATTGTGATTGACAGGTTTATATATAGATGATGTCCAAAACATTTTCAACATTATTTTGTACATTTTCTTAATACTTTGCATCATCAAACATCATTTTTGAGTGTATTTGGTCAGTTTTTGGCAGTCGAGACCACAAATTTGGATTCAGCAGGATTTTTTGGTCTAGAAAACCCCTTCTTTTCATTTGGTATCACTCTAATAAAGACTCAAAAGAACCACATAAAACCCACTATTCTCCATAGTTTTCAATAGTGAGCACACAGATGGGGCTAGAGGGGGGGTGGTTTGTCACACTATACCCAGAGGCAAAGCAAAGTCAGACCTCCTACCCTATACGCTCCTTGGCTACACCCTCATGGCACACTGGTGCCCTGGGCCTCAAAAGTAGCGCCAAGATCACAGTCACATTGTTAAGTCAATGGGAGAGGTGCGCAGAGACCCGTCTTACGCTATATGCTTATCCTCATACGTCTTTGCTTTAGTCAGCTGGTCACTGGCTGGCCAAGCTGAGGCTCAGTCATACTGACACTTATTTACAAGTGCACTTTTTACTAGACACTGGCAATCTACCTGTGTTAGGCTGTTTATTGGTGTATTCACACTGTTCTGGGTTTATTTATCGCCCAGCACCTAATGTGTGGGTCCCCAGCTAAATTCTGATAATAGGATATTATTTTTGATAGACTACACCGCACGGACAGGGTGTAGATTGATAGTCACTTTGTATCCATTTGCAGAATTCATTAATACCAGCTGAAATATGTAACCTTGTGTTGAAGGTATTAAACGGGATGTATGATTTATCATTATGGTTTTGAAAATGATAACTCTCCCGCAATTAGAGCAATCCAGACTTGACTTGTTTTGTTAACCTTATCGCACATAGTGGTGTCATGCATTATGTCCTTAAAAAGATGGGTTAGGAGTTATGTCATGCAGGTGTAATTATCACTCTAAATTGGATATAAGTACTTATAGGACATTCAATAATTATAATAATATATTTTACAATCATTTTATAATAGATCAATTATACAAGAGACAGTTCCTATATTTCCCACTGGTGGCATGGCGGAGCCACTGGCTATGACATTGTGTAAGACCATCTGGGTGTCAGGGCGAATAGTGTCGGGTCGCGGGAGTTACATTTACCATGTTTTTCTCTGCATGTGACAACACATATCCCAAAATTTTTGATGTGAAACCTACTGTAAGAAAATAAATAAAAGCGCCCCCCCCCCAAAAAGTACCATAGCACCCTGGATAGGCACACCTGCGCTTATAAATCTTGATGGTACCATTTACCCAGGGCTTATTCAAGACCCCCACCTATTCTAAAGCCTGTGCTTATTAATTTGAATTTAGTCCTGCCCTTTGGGCTACCGGCATAGAAACCGCGGCTAGTTGGCAAGTCAGATTGCTGCTGCGGCATATGGAATTGGGCCAAAGACTAGGTGTGGCTTATACGTGAGTTTAAAGATGTATATTATAGTAGTTAAGTCACCATAATCAGAACCTATGTGCGACTTATATGGTTTGGGGTATGGCAGATCTGCAAGTTAGGCTTAAACTAGTATCAAATCATACCCAAGACTGTACAGTTTTTTATACCGCTGCACTTTATCAGTATAATGATAGCCTAGAGTATGCTGTGAGTATTTACACTTCCTGTTGTGGGTTTTAGTCATCGAGGATGCAGAAAATTGCTTACCACCTCTGGAGCCATGCTACAGCTCTGGGTTATACATCATTGATGTGAATCAATATGACGCGGTCTACCACGACAACAGCTTCGGTCATGTACATAACACCATATATAATTAAGGAAAATGTCACTGCATGCATTGCTTAACCCTAAAGAGACAAATACGGGTGGGCATACAGAAGCCACATGGTGGCCAAGATTCGGAATTGATGAATATTTCTTTTGACAAGATTCCTACCCCTAAAAACTGAGGTCATATATTGCCATAGTTTATCTAGTCGTTATATCTCTATGTATCTTGTTTATCAGCTGTCAGAGTGCCCATAGGATCCTATAGTTGTGGCAAAAGAAATATTTTTTGATAAATTCATAGAATAGAAGAGCATTGTACTTAAGTGAGATCCCCCATCAGCTTATATGGATAGGGACTAAGCGTGATTATAATATGCGAGTTTTTAGATATATACTACAGTATTAATGTCACCATAATCAGCTCCCCTGTGTGGCTTATAGATTTTCCCAAAAATTTAGGTATGGCTAATACGGGCAAGAATTTACAGTATACAGATATCCTTGGGGGTGAAAAATGTCAGCCCCTCTTACAAAAAAGGGTGTGAGTTTCATCTCGCTCCTATAAATGCGCCATTTCCAAGATACTCACCATAGTTGCATTTATGAAATGATGAGAACAAGAAAAGGGAAGAGTGCATGTGAGGTCCTGTCTGCAGGGTAGCTATAGTAGTAGGAATTATACCTGAGCCCCCTATATGGTGTTGTACCAGAGCCCCCTATATGGTGTTGTACCTGAGCCCCCTATGTGGTGTTGTACCTGAGCCCCCATGTTGTACCTGAGCCCCCTATGTGGTGTTGTACCTGAGCCCCCATGTTGTACCTGAGCCCCCTATGTGGTGTTGTACCTGAGCCCCCATGTTGTACCTGAGCCCCCTATGTGGTATTGTACCTGAGCCCTCATGTTGTACCTGAGCCCCCTATGTGGTATTGTACCTCAGCCCCCTATGTGGTGTTCTACCTGAGCCCCCATGTTGTATCTGAGGCCCATGTTGTACCTGAGCCCCCTATGTGGTGTTGTACCTGACCCCCCCCCCTATGTGGTGTTGTACCTGAGCCCCCTATGGGGTGTTGTACCTGAGCCCCCTATGTGGTTGTGTACCTGAGCCCCCTATGTGGTGTTGTACCTGACCCCCCTTGTTGTATCTGAGCCGCCTATATGGTGTTGTACCTGAGCCCCCTATTTGGTGTTGTACCTGAGCCCCCTATATAGTGTTGTACCTGAGCCCCCTATGTGGTGTTGTACCTGAGCCCCCTATGTGGTGTTGTACCTGAGCCCCCTATGTGGTGTTGTACCTGAGCCCCCTATGTGGTGTTGTACCTGAACCCCCATGTTGTACCTGAGCCTCCATGTTGTACCTGAGCCCCCTATGTGGTGTTGTACCTGAGCCCCCTATATGATGTTGTTCCTGAGCCCTCTATGTGGTGTTGCACCTGACCCCCTTGTTGTACCTGAGCCCCCATGTTGTACCTGAGCCCCCTATGTGGTGTTGTACCTGAACCTCCTATGTAGTGTTGTACCTTAGCCCCCTATATGGTGTTGTACCTGAGCCCCCATTTTGTACCTGAGCTCCCATGTTGTACTTGAACCTTCTATGTAATGTTGTACCTGAGCCCACTATATGGTGTTGTATCTGTGCCCCCATGTTGTACCTGAGCCCCCTATATGTAATATAATAGTTACTCACTGTGCTGACAGTTGTCCCCGGTCCTGTCTGCGGTGCACCTACAGTAGTAGGAGTTGTTCCAGTCAGCGACACACGTCCCTCCTCCCTCACACGGAGAGCTGCTGCACACATTTCCTGACACCTCCTGGAGGAAAAATACAGTGTACATTAGGACTATTGGTGTACAAGCCTCCTTTACTAACCCACCCACCCCTCAACCAACCAACAATCTCCACCCCTACACACACACCCACACCCACCCACCCACACCTTTACTCATTGATTTATTGCCTATTGCTTTTTGGAATGATCTCTTGATCAGCCTTAATAATTATGACTTTTTTGATCACTTCATTATTCTCTTCAAGAACTACATGCAACACATTTTCAGAAAATAAACGCAAAATAAGAAATGTGATCCCTCCCATTTACAGAAACAATCTGGTCATGGGAATAGATATCTAGTTTTACAAATTAAGAAAAGTCAGTATGATAGTTACCTGAGTTAGGAGAATACACCAGATCCACCATGAAAGGAGCGTCCACGTCATTGCGGCTGGTCTGACGGCAGTCCGGAGGCTGTCTGACAACAAACAACCCGGCCGTGTCTCCCTGGGGATCAAGGCACCGTGCGCTACATCAGGGACTGGTCATTTAAAAAAAAAAAAAAAGGGGGGGGGTAAGATTATTTTCTGACTAACCCCCCCCCCCTTTATGATTTTATTACATGGATGTAAATGGACATTTTTGAGGTCTTGTCCTTGGAAAACTTTGGATTTTTATTGCAAAGGATCGAAAAGCATTAATGCCCTGTAGAAATCGGCAAACAATCTTGACTGTTAAATAATGGCTAGTATTGGATGCTGGGTGTTTGAACACTCACTTAATAACTTGCAGTTGTTACGGGAGTGGTAATTTTTTAACAACGGGGGGGGGGGGTGTGGATTTGGGGGGGACCAAAAAAATGTGGACCCCTTGAAGGGGGGACCAAAAAATTTTGGACCCCTTTTTAATGAAAAAGCCCGCCCGTTACTATAGCTCAAAGGGGTCGGTCGCACTGAATTTCAACTTGCCTGAGGGGGGGACCAAAAGAAATTTCGACCCCCTCCCGTGGGGGGGCCAAAATAATGTCAACCTGCTTGTGGGAAAATCCACCGACCCCCCCCCCCCCCCGTTGTTAAAAAATGACCACTCAATAACCATGATTATAAGGACAGCATGATGCCTCAAGGCTTCATGATCATGTGTCACCAGGATGTATCAATTAAGTGCTAGGACTTAGTCTCCGGCTCTGTGTTCATGCATCAGTTCATCAACATAATGTATTCACGTATTATGACGACAAAAGCATATATAATGTAAAACCCCGCCTATCAGCCGACCCCGCCTATAAGCCGAAAGTGAGTTTAAGGACAAAAATTCGGCTTATATGAAATCAGATTGACATTCAGGAGAACCCCGTCTATAAGCCGAATGTGACTTTTGCGGCATTAAGGTCCCCCTGGCCCCCACTTTGGCCCCACCAAAAAGAGTTTTAAAACAGATTCTAATCCTTTAATATCATTGGAATACCACGTGTCGATTGTTTAACATGTATACTTCATGTGAAAATGATTAAGTAGGCCTTAAGATGCAGTAAAATTAGTGACTAAGTTTTCATACCTTTCTATAGTAATATTTCACAAATATTCTTTGCCAAAACCCCGCCTATAAGCCGAATGTGAGTTTAAAGGGGGAAATTCGGCTTATGGGAAATAAAAATGCCAAAATAAATTCGGCTTATTATAACAGGCGGGGTTTTACGGTAATAGTCCAGTGATGGAACAAGGCCTGGCCCCAAATATACCGATATAGCGCTTTTTGTCTGCTGATTGTTCATCTATGGGGTTTATGTGACCATATCCTGCATGATGTATTTGTAATGGCTTTGGGTAAATTGAGATCTTCAAGATGGCCACCAGAATTCAATAAAGATCTTTAAAAGGGCATATACCTCCACTTCTCACTTAATTACAGACACAAATAAAAGGTCTATAATTATATTTTTGTGGTCAGGGAAACCAATCATGTCATTTAAAACCAAGTATACTGCAGCAATTTTGCATTGTATCCAAGATAGCTACTGGAATTCAATAAAAATTATAAAAAATGTATCATCTCATTTAGAATCATATATGGCAGCCATATTGCATTATTAATCAGTTTGCACCCTGCATTACATAAATCTTCTATTCAAGACATACAATAAATTTTAAAACATGTTGATTAGAAGCAGATATATGCACTTTTGATTATTTTCATTAAATTCTGGCCAGGCTCCAAATCCTTGTTCCACCACTTGACTATAATGAACTTAAATGAGCAATATCACCACTCGCGCAGCTACCACATAGCAGACTAGAACAGTACTAGAATTTTGAATGAGACACGCTCGGTGATTATGCCGCTATAAAGGGTTAGGCAACACCCCAAGCTGGCACCAGTTGAGGCTATTAGAGCGGTTAATCCATTAGAGCATGTCAACCACGAGTACAGACTGTAAAACCTTGAATTTTTATCCTAGAATCCCATACATTCACCTGGACTATATCTATAAATAAGGCAACTTTTATAGAGTTGTGATAAAATAGATTTTTTGTATTCTAAGCCTGAGGGTTTGCACTATGAGACCACGCTGTACAATGAATACAACTATACTAGTAATATAATAGTACCACATTTCCTGGTATAATCCACCTGATGATGATGCCAATAAGGGGTGAAACTACAAAAGTAGACCTAGCACTAGAGAGTACTAGGCCAATAGTTTGACAGAGCCGTATACCAATATATACACATACTGCAAACTAGCCCAACCACCCCAGACAAATAGGCCACCTGCCTATATCTACCATAACTTTCATGAAACCTTTTAAAACTGGTATCCACATAACTATTACAGCTAGGTCCCAGAACCTGCAGATTGTCAGTGGACTCAATCACACTACCACTATAGGCCCCACCACAACTGGTGCCAGTGTCTAGTAAACTGCACTTGTAGTAGCACAGTGTCAGTATGAATAGGTCAGGGCTTGACCACAGTGTGAGCACCCGACCACATGAACAGCCAATGAGAGAAAGGGTGGGAAATATGATGCATGATTAAGCCAACCTGGTGAATGTCAGCAGGTTCTAGGTCACTTTTGTAGTTGTGGTCCCTCGGGATAACAACTACCTCGTTCAACCTACCTAACCTTGTGTATAAGCCACGCCCCTACTTTGGACTGATCCTATAAGCCACACCCGCAATCTGAGTATGGTGACTTTCGTGCTATACTATACGGCACTAGCGCATTAGGCTATGTGGGCCGCCATCTTGACTCAGAGCGATGCATTCTGGTTAGGCCCCCGACTCAAGAGCAATGCATTATGGGTGAATTTCATCAGTCCCTTTGTTCTAGGTGTGAAATGAGGGGATCAACCTGAAAAGGAGATAGGGGTTTAGCCCCCGACTAGCTGAGGTATCAGGATGCCCTAGTCCTGTATCGTACCAAAAACTCGCATATAAGCCTCACCCCGACTCTGGGCCAATGCTATAAGCCGCACTGCCGATCTGACTTGCGTACTAGCCGGGGCTTATACAAGAGTTTTTACGGTAGTCCCAGCTTCAGGAGTGCATGCTGCATGGTAAGGGAGCTTTCCACAGCCTTTATTGATCAATGTTTGTGTGAACTTGTAAATAACAATATAACCGTCACCAAGCTGCCATCAAACAAACTCTCCCAGCTATACTGTCCATACTTCCTGCTTTCCTGTTATGATATCTAAGGCTATCCAGCTATTCAAAATGTGTTATATAACGTCAGAATTACGTTTTTAGCATTAAATAATGTTTTGCCATAACAAGGAGCCATAAAGAAACGCTCGGAAAAAGTTATATAACATATTTCGTTTACTGGGTACTGTAAACATAGATATTTTCCGGCTGTACATATTTTCTCATATTTTGTGGAAATGAAATATCCGCTAGAATATGTACAGAGCGATTTTTTTCCACTGTAGTTAAAAGACTACAAAATATCCAAAAGATACCAGGGAAATTGTACTTTCGCGGCCTAACATTACTACCGTAAATTCCCGCGTATAACCCGCACCTCGCGTATAACCTGCACCCCGACTTTTGGAGAATCATATAACCCGCATCTGGGGTCTGAAAATTGCCGTTTTAGTACTGTACTATACATATAAAAACCCTCGTATTACCCGCACCTAGACTTTGAGAGTATGGTATAACCCGCACTAGAGGTTTGATTCGCGTATAACCCGCGGGTTATACGCGGGAATTTACTGTATTTCAGTAATGGATTGATATGTGAAATGGCCAGTGGGTAGGGCTAAGGGAGTGCTCATTTTCTAACAAAGGGGAAGGGGGAGGAGTCCTAGTAAACAAAAAAACGTTATACAACTTTATAAAGCATTTCTCTCACACTTGTACCCAGCAAATAACATATGTTTGTTAGCTGGGGTAGGTATCTAGTCCCAGAGATCACAATTCCAGTCGTCCTTGAGAATGCAATTCCGGTCCCTATAGCTAGAGTCGAAAAGAAAAATTCCTTACTGCTGTTCAATAACTGCCTCGGGGTTAATCATGCTTGATTGTGTAGAATGGGTTCCCAAATGAAAAATGCAACACAAAAATTACAAATTAATATTTATTCAATCGATAAGTCATAAACTATCCTTGTGTACTTGAAAAGCGGCTCCAAAGAAATATATGGCTCAGTCTCACAACTTTGTAACAATTGGATCGTCTTTGACCGGGTGACGTCTTTGACCGGGTGACATCTTTGACCGGGTGATGTCTTTGACCGGGTAATGTCTTTGACCGGGTAGCTAGAAAAGGCAATTTTTTTTGTGTGTGTTTTTCCATATCTCTACAATAGGAAAAGGTTTTTGCCAATGCTTATTTCATAATACTTTGTACAGTGCAGCTCTTCAAACACCATTTTATATAGAAAGTGTCATCTTTGACCGGGCAGAGGAAAAACTTGATAATGCTATGATTCATGCATTAGGGTCTACATTTAAACATCACCAACTTTGAAATAAATTTCCTTTCATATGGTTGAAAAATATGCTTTGACTTTTTCCAACCTTTTTTTACTGTATAGGCCTAATTTATGCTATAATGACATTTCCCCGTCAAAGACGTCACCCTGTCAAAGACGTCACCCGGTCAAAGACGTCACCCTGTCAAAGACAGTCCAATTGTAACAAAGTCCTGAGATAGACATGATACCATAATTAGGTGTTTTTGTAATAACATGTGGAATATCATCTGGATTACACATCTGAAATACATAAATATAATAAAATACAATACTGACCAAGTTCCACTAAACAGTTATTCTGCTGCTTATATGCACCCCCCATCCATCTCATATTGTTACTATACACATGACACATCACATATTGTTACTACTATAAACATGATACATCTCATATTGTTACTACTGTAGTGGTTCGGGATCTTAGAAAAGAGAACAAGAACGTCAGTTTCCAAGTGCGAAGTAGAATGAAGTTTATTCAATGTATCCCTGTACAATGAGTCAAAGTCTCAACCCGAAGAAGGAGACAGAGCAATACTGCTGGTTTCAATCGTGCGATTGGGTAGGGTAATGCTGGGAGTCAGCCGGGCCTGCACTGACTGGCGACTATACGAGGATGGGAGGCTTATATACCCCCTTTGGTTGTGAAACCTACATGGTCACGTGCTGAGCTGGCTCCCGCCTGAAACGTGGTGCGCAGTACCCAAGAGAGGACGTCGCCCCCTCCAGGATACCACTCACACTAACGCCAGGCGGGACCAACCCGAACTAACCCTGCTCTGTCACCTGGATTGAATGATTACAGTAGTAAACCCCTACACTACTATAAACATGGTACATCTCATATTGTTACTACTATAAACATGGTACATCTCATATTGTTACTACTATAAACATGATACATCTCACATTGTTACTACTATAAACATGATACATCTCATATTGTTACTACTATAAACATGATACATCTCATATTGTTACTACTATAAACATGATACATCTCATATTGTTACTACTATAGACATGATACATCTCACATTGTTACTATACACATGGTACATCTCATATTGTTACTACTATATACATGGGTAAGACCATCTATAAATGTACAATTGTGGTTCCAAAAGAAAAAATCAACAAACTTAACATTAATGTATACAACTTCATTATATCTAAAGCCTCATATCTTGGCAATAGGAAAACCCCCGGCGGATTGACTAACTCCCAGGGGGTCAGTTTTGATTCATTATCAACCAAAGGCTACTAATATTGTGTAACATCCGTCAGATCTATTTTCCTAGCATATAAAATATATCTAAAAAATTCCAAATTACATGATCAAGTAGGCTTGATATATAAAAACATGCATGAAACATTTCAGAACCCAGAGAGGAAGAATTTTTTTGTAATGTGTTGGCAAACTTTTTGAAGTAGTTAAAATTGTGGAACTTTTCCTAACATAACTCCAACTTTAATCTATTTTGCTTAAAATTACTCTTTTTATCATTAAACTCTCTTAGTATTATCCCAATCATGTATACTTTCAAAATTATGTATACTTTCGCAACCATATACACATTTTTTGCATGGTAAACCCATATATAAGGAGCTGAATCGCAATAGATCTGACGGATGTTACATTTGTCATATTACTCAGGATAAACCTAGTTCCATGAGCACCAAATATCATCAAACACTATCAAGACCAGTTCACCTTGGCTATCCTTGTATAAAACAGGTTTGATGTTTGTTCTAGGTGGCTATGTTGCCCCAGATCCATCACAATAATTATTATTGTGATGGATCTGGGGCAACTCCAAGTATCTGCTGGGAGAGTGGCATCTGCTTGAAAGTTTGACCCCCACTGAGAGGCCCTCTAATCACTGCCTCTGCTGCAGAATGACACCAAGGGAACCATTAGTCTCCTCACAACTCACCAGGGGGAGCGATGAACTCTGATAAACCGCAGTGCGTGCAGTGCAGTAGGTTGATTTTAACCTTCCAAGGGTCGCATAGTGCTTTAACGCATTATGCCCTTCATCTTCATGATGCATGGATGCACCTATGGCAAGTAATGAACAACATAAGTAGTTATTGTCCCCCGCAGCCCATCCAAAAAGTAAACTTGTCTCCAGACTCCTCTACGTTACTGTCATAAAATAAATTTGTCTAAGAAACTTGT
The DNA here is from genome assembly GCA_947462335.1 of Harmothoe impar. Lineage (NCBI taxonomy): Eukaryota > Metazoa > Annelida > Polychaeta > Phyllodocida > Polynoidae > Harmothoe > Harmothoe impar. Next base: position 52,105,598 of record OX381720.1, on the reverse strand, counting down.
CTAAGTGACAAGGAAGCTGGAGAAAGAAGACCCACTCGGCATGTGCCAACCCGAAACCCAACATTTGCCAGCTTCAGATTCTATTTGTGGGATAGTAACCTGATAGGTTAGACAACTGTTGACTCATTTATTTTATGATAGTCACTTAGATGATTCTGGAGACAAGTTTACGTTTTCAGTGCATCGCTCAGTTTCTTCATACTGACCACTGTTGTTCGCAGTCAAGATGGCACCACATCTCAGCCTTCGGGAACCCTGGCATCATCATTGATACTTGGTTAAATAGTGCCAGCACGCATGTTGCTACTACATGTTTCATGGATGTAGGTATATGAATCCACCCCCCCCCCCCCAGCAAATGGGGGATGTGAAGCGAGGTCGAGGTCATAGAGCCGGGTTCGTGCTCTCTAAAGGTTTCTCTTTTCCCTTTTGCCCTTCCACTACTTCCATGTCAGAGCTAACCCGCCCCCTGATAAGCCCTATGAGGCTGCATAGTTCATATTTGCATGATGCCCTTTATCGCCATGATAAATGAATGCATCAATGATGCCAACCCTTTGTGACTATGTGGGTAGGGTCAGCATGATGCTTGAATCCATGAATCTTAACGATAAAGGTCATGATGCATTAAAGCAGGTTGTGGCCCTTAACTGGTTACAGTACGAAACACCTGGATCCAGGCACGTGCTTTTGATGAATACAGCCAGCGAGATCATAGAAGAAATAGTATTGATCTATCAAAGAGGTGATCTGATCTCCTCTGACACCACACCGCACATACAACCCTGTACCAAATCAAGGTGCAGCCAGTGCAGGGTAACCTCCAGCAGAGGACATGGTCCCTAGTACATCTAGCGGTGAATCGGGATTGGTTAAGGCCAAAACCAAAATAAAATAAAGTAAAACAAAAATAAAAGGTGTGTCTCAGCTTACATGGTCAAAATATCTAGGTAGGTCTGATTTGTTTTGAAAATGTTTTTTTATTCTTTGGCCTAAAAAGCACCCAAACTTGACTCTTAATCTTCAGCACTGACTTACCAACAATGGCGTCAACTCATGAACTCTCAAATTGACTCCGAAATAGAGCCAGAATTACTCAAAATATAGATTGATTTGTTTTATTTGGAAAAGAATGTCTAGGGTCGGCCCTGTTTTGTTAGGTAGAGTCAGGTAACCTGAAACACTTTTTTTATTGGCATAAGGCATGTATGCTCCTTTAAACTTCAAAGGTAAAACTTAAAATGTTCAGACAGACCTGCGCGTGTAACCCTTTAAGGGCCGCATCATGCTTTAGTCCACTATATGCCCTTTACCGTCATGAATGCATATTACTCCCCAGTGCTGCATTCAGGCATCATATCGACTCTACAGGCTTGATATACTCGCCATGATGCAGCACTGCCAATTTACTCAACAGGGCTGCATCCTTGCATCATGTCCGCATAGGGTGTATTACATTTGGGCACTATCAAGGCCTTAAAGGGTTAAGTTCAATACCTTCCATGTTTAGACTGTCAACTTATGACATGGAATCTCACAGCCTGATCTTGAAAGTCTGCCTATGCCGGAGTTTGGTATTGTGAATTTGGTACTGCGATGATAACTATACTTTATGCACTGATTTATCCTGTGCCTACAGTAGATAACAGGTTTAACCGAATTTGGCCGCCATATAATCATAATCTCATTTCTCATAACAACAATATTGCTCCTAGAAGGATTTTAACCTTACCTACCGGTAACCCCCATCAGGTAGATTCACCGCTTTCAACCGATATGGTCCATGTTTTTTATGAGCTACCTTTGAAGTCTGATTTCTCCTAGAGGATTTTGTGGATAGCCTTCAAAAATAGACCAAACTTTAGGCATTGCTCTAGAGAATAAGTTTTATGATGCTTTACAATGCCATATATTACTTTAAAGTATCAAATTCCACAATTTATCTAAATCAACAACCTTAAGGTAGTCGTTCTGACAACCGAATTAATGTGACGATCTAAAGTCATTATTATGACAACTTTGGTCTGAATGGATCAGATGTGACTACCTTAGGTCGTCACAATAATAACCCAAGGTCGTCACCTCAACTACCTAAAGTTGTCAATTTAGGTATTGGTATTGGTATCAAAATGACGACCCTGAGGTTTTCAGTGCTCTATGTAAATTGTACTGTACCAGTTTATGAAAATTGTTGCCAACTAAAATGGTTTTCATTACCATGTGTTCTTGCATCTTAGACATTGACAGAACCCCGCCCCCCTGCCCATTGACATACACTGAAAACCTCAGGGCCGTCATTTTGATCATAAAAATTGACGTAAGGTCCTGCGGATCCTGTGAAATTCAGACTGGTTAAGAATGAGTGTCATATCTTAAGTATGTGTTTTTACTCGGGCAAGCTGATATCTGGGTTATGGTCTTTTTTTGTCCAGGGCTATACAGATGAGTCAGCTGAGGTGCCCAGCTCGAGCCAAGAATTATTCCACTTTAGCAGAAATTATAAGAATGCACAGTTAAAGGTGATTTATGGAGGAAAATCAGGTGTCAGCATGTTTTGAAATATTTACAATCTATTGATGAATAGAAAAGCTTTCCTTGGATAGCCCATATAGGGTCCCACTTATAGCCCTGAACAAAAAGGACCATAGCCGATATATGGGCAATCCCAGCTGGCCCAAGTAAATCACATATGGGACACAGGGACCAATGCTGTCTGTGGGGGGGGGGGGGGTATCTTGGTCCCCAATGATAGAGCTATGGAGAAAAGCATGACAAGGGGGTTGGGGTGTCCAAAATGGCAAAAGAATAGTAACATGCTTTATGGACGGCCCCTTATATGTAAATAGTTTGAGTGGACATTAACTATGATTTGTGAAAAACGATAATCCTAATCGATTCAAAGGCGTACATGTTTCCTGCTAAAAAAAATGGTCATGAATGTTGTTTGTATAGAGGCTATATTCTGGAAAGGATAAAGTGATATTTTCAAAGACTGGGGAACCAATGAGTCTGTAAGCATCATAGTAGAACACCGATAGGGTCTTCATGCCCGGATTATGCTCACAATGCCTGCCTTTCAGACAGAACGAGCCGGCTTAGAGACCATCTATTATATTTCCTGATTGAACTGACTTACCTGATCGATATATCGATAGCTTCATTACTTGATGTTATTCCGCCTTCCTTCTTTCAATGAGATCAATAGGACGGGTAGCATTAAGCCTTTTACCCTTTCAGGTTGGAAGATTGCGTTTGTTGTTAAGATGTCCCAATGCATGCTCAGCAAGTTACTCGCTGGTGCTGCACTAGAGCATCATGCCGACCCATCGGGAGCGTCTCAATTGCATAGGTCGGGCATGATGCTTAAATGTAGCACTGGCGAGGTACTCAGCTAGGCTGCATTAATGCATCATTACTACTAAGGGCATGATGTACGAATGCATCCCCAAAGGGTTAAGGGCTGCTTGGCACTTGTACCATGTATCCGTTGTTATTATGAAGACTCACCAGGGTTGATTTTATCATTGTTTAAAGCATCAGTGCAGCTTCGGCAAGTCTACTCGCATTCATGTATCATGGCGACTCTTCGGAAGAGTATCAAATCCCTTACGCTTAGTTTGATGCTTGGATGCAGCACTGACAAGTTATTCATCATAGCTGCATCCATCCGTCATGACAACAAATGGCATGGGACATTAAAGCATTATGTGGCCCTTAAAGGGTTAATGGTTTTGGAGATAATTGAATCAGAGAGGGTGTGAATAGCGGGTCTGACGCTATAGCTGAAAAGTGTCTGAATATGTGAGTTCGACACAGATAAAAGATAGACTTTCCTTTGGACAAGTACCGCAATTGGATTTTTATATTTGTAAGAGAACTACGCTAAATTAAAGATGTGTTTTATGTTACATAATCAGAAGAAACTTTTCTACCTCGGTGGTACCCTGATAATACTCTTAGTGGACCATCAAAACAAATCTAAAATACTTAAAATGGCCTGAATAAGATAGAAGTTTGAAATTGGATAGAATTTAGGGGTTAAGGGTTCACTCTTCTTTTCTAGGCTTAGTCAGGTACACAGAGAAAAGAAGTAGAATCCCGGTGACTCCTAAATGGGGCACACTTCTCTTTCTGATAGCTTAAGTGTCTGTAAATAACAATGATACTACTGACGTTAGATCCCAGGTTGCCTCACGAAATGACTCCCCTCTCTAGGGGAGCCCAGGTCCTTATGTGACTCTTTTAGGTGAGTCAGCGAGCTATGAGACTCCCCTAGCTGACCTGTTGAATATGTACTTTATTATATGTATCCATTGGTTAGATCATTTGTTAAGTCAATAAAAATATGGGTTTGATGAAGTTTGAAGATTTTCTTATGACCTCGTTTTGATGATGATTCTTGCATGATACCTTTGTCAATACAGTTTAAAGCGAATTTCTACCTGTTAGATGATCTAGATATTCTATTGATATCTGCCTATAACTGTGCATATAAATAGTTTAGTATATTAGGAAATAGAAAATGTAAAGAAAACGGTATGTTATAGTGCTCACTTCTATGTGGAAGCCACTTGAGAACTAACTCTTGCCTATGGCTATAGGAGAATTTCCATTTTGTAGGCAGATGAACATGTTGTCCTATTGCCATAGGCAAATTTCTTTGGGTTATGATAGTTCAAAATATAATCAAATAGGAAATGGGAAAAAAATCACATGTCACAGTGCTCATTTTTCTATCTAATACACATTTTAATAAAGAAACCTCCTTTGTTATAGATATTCTATAAATTTAACCCATGTCATCTAGGTTGGCACTAGATTAGTCCTCAGTTATAGGCGAGATGTGCCCGCCCCACCTGTTCTGGAAGAGAAAACAACTGCTTTCTAATAAAGAAAATGTCTTGGGACCTGCTGGGATTGAGCACACAACCTTCTGATTTGTAGGCAGAGCTGACTGCCGACTTTGGTGTTTTTATTTATGGAGCTGGGGAGGTACTGCTTTATAACAGTCCCCGAACAATCTTTTTACATCTGTGTTACTAAAGAGAAAGGACCTCGATATCTGTTCTGCAATACGCCCCAGATTGCATTTGATATAGGTGCATCCACATGACGATAGAAACGCTGTCCTTTACCTTTACAGTGCAGGAGGTAATAACGATATCTTCAGAATAAGATGATTACAAAACTGAAGATCATCATGTCATATTCAAGATCAATCATTATAAATGCATCACCTCGGAAAGATATGGCATTCAGTGAGAAATACACTTAAAAATATCACCAAATGAAGATCATTATAGCATTTCTAAAGGATAACGATATCAGTATTTTCTGTGCAAAAGTTACCAGTGTACACAGGAGAAAACAATTTTGATTTTGTAATTTATATTTATTCATAGAATGATTTTCTAAATATATCAACAATCAAAAGTACATGTGCTTATCATTTCCTTTCACCACATTCGTTGATAGTCCATGAGGAAGGGAATACTGTTCCTACATCAAATTACAGAACTTTATATGCATATATATATATATACAGGCACACAGAGCACGTTCAGCGATGCAGAAAAAAATATGTTATGCAATATCATAGGCAGTGGGTGAGATATAACTAGAGAAACATTAATAAGTAGTTTCGGGTCCTTGACAGAAATATTCAGCCATCGCTTTAAACCTAGTAAGACTTGTTTTCTTAGCCTGGGCACGATGTCTCAAATGTTGTCGAATCCCGCCTCCAGGGCTGATTTGTTATTACGTGTTGCCCTCCCCCCTCTAGTAAGGTCCCTTAGCCTCAAATTTGGGGCATATCGTTACCGGAGTGACAAAAGCGCCAAATTTCTCATAGGTGTTCATTTGGTCATAAAGATTCATTTTAGCCTAGGTTGCATCTTCAGAACAAATCGGTAACCATGGAAACAGCCAAAATCCAAGATGGCCGCCAAATTAGCCAAAAACACATCTCCCATAGTATTAATATTGTCCCTATACAAATTTGAACCATACCTACCCCCCCTAAATTGGGCCCTGGGAATCCAATGGTGTTATTGGTTTGTTGCTAGGTTGAAATTGAGCTAAGTAATCATTAAATCTGTGTAACTAAGGAAATGCATATTTAGAATTGCTGTTGCTAAGCAACCGCTCAACCTAGCAACAAACCAATAACACCATTGGATTCCCAGGGCCCAATTTAGGGGGGGTAGGTATGGTTCAAATTTGTATAAAATGAATCTTTGTGACCAAATGAACACCTATGAGAAATTTGGCGCTTTTGTCACTCCGGTAACGATTTTTTGGCTAAGGGACCCTACTATACTCCCACCACCACCCCCATCACCAGAATGAGCACTGGATTATCATTTACCAGACAGGTGGGAAGCCCCGACATAATATATAATCTGGAATCCGATCAGGATCTAGGGGTCTATAGTCATTGATTCCTCTAGCATGCTGCAGGCAGAACACTTACATGACATTATGTGCAATGTATAGAGCATGGGGCATAGTACCCAGTGGGCACAGGACCTTCAATCAACATTGACAGATGGTCGTCAATGTTGATTCAATATTGATTCAACATTGATTCAACTTTGCACTGAATTGTACGCCCCACTGGGCAGGGCTAAAGTGTGACGGAGATACTGTACTGTCGTGTTTAAATGCCGGGTTTTAAATAAGCATCCGTCTTGTATTCATGAGCTGATAAGCACCAGGGTAGAAGAGTACTAAAATAATTCGTAAGTACTAAAATAGGATTTCAAATAATCACCTGTCTTTTATAAGCACCAGGGTATATAGATCTCCAAATGTATAAGGGCCGGTGCGTTTAAGGATAGACACTACCCCCCTCTTTCCAGGCAGAAAATACACATTAAATGATCTGTAACTTGGTGAGTTTTTTTCCGAGCACTACTTATTATACATCATTACAACCGTATGTTATGCCCCTTTAATATTCCTTGTGTTAAAATGACCGTTGCTAGGGAGGGAATGTGAATGGAACAACCATATTCTTTGAACAGCCATATGGTATGGAATTTTATCAGAATGGACACTTTTTATGATTCGAATGTATTCTAGACATGATTTAGCAGGGAACCGTCTTTTTGTTAATGGATATTCCTATAATTAAGGTCTACAGAGCTAGTTAAAGTAAGAAAAATCGAAAAAAATGGTGATTTTTCAATTTGATTGAATTTTTCCCAACTTTTTTTCTTTAAATAGCTCTGTAGACTTTAATAATGGGATAATCTATCAACAAAAAGACGGTTCCCTGCTAAATAATGTCTAGATTACATTCAAATCATCAAAAATGTTAATTTTGATGATATTCCCCCCCTTAGGGCTGTTGACAAAAGAATTACTCAAAAAAGAACGTTTTTGTTCCATTTTTATTCCAACCCTAGCAACCGCCTTCCTAGTCCAATAAATTTGAAAGGGGCATTTTATACGGTCATAATGATGTATAATAGGTAATGCTCGGACAAAAACTCACCAAGTTATAGATCTTTTAATGTGTATTTTCTGCCTGGAAAGAGGGGGGTAGTGTCTATCCTTAAGTACGGACAGTACAGTAAATTATAGAGCATGGTACGGTAACTTGTAGGCTATGGCAAATGGAGATTTGTAGTTCAATGTGGATTTAATGTTATCAAGTGCAAGACCTTATTCTGGAAGCTCTAGAACAGTGAAGGTCATCACAAGACGTCATGACGTCACAACTCGGCGCCCGTAGCGCCACCTACTTCCGGCCTGTGACTGAACGTGCCAAGCGCTTATCAGGTGTTCTGTGGGACTTCTGCCTCTCAGCGATACGTTAACCCTTTAAGGACTACATGTCACTGAAAAGACAACATCTTGAGTTTGAGTTTGACTATTCATTTTTAGTAAAGTTACATTGTTTTCAAATACAGTCCACCATACAACACCAAACAAGAAAAACTTTACAATGCTCTGTCATACAAAGAGGTAAATTTGATGCAGCAATGCAACCGCGTCCGGTGACTCATCCATGATTAATCAGAACATCATGCCAACCCGTTGGGAGTGTGTCAGCCCTGTAGTACTAGTATGATGTATGGATGTAGCACAAGCAAATAAATTGCACTGGCTGCATTCATGTATCATAATAATAAAATATTACATTTGTCTTCATGATGCACCAATGCAGCCCCGGCGATGAACTCGGTCACTCACTCCCTCACCCACTCACTCTCTCCCTCACTCACTCACTCACTCACTCACTCACTCACTCACACATTCAACCACTTACTTACACATTCAATCACTCACTCAATCAATCACTCACTTACCCACTCACTCACACATTTACTTACACATTCAATCACTCAATCTATCACCCACTCCCTCGCCCACTCACTCAATCACTCACTCACTTACACATTCAATCACTCAGTCAATCACTTACGTCAATCACCCAGTCACTCAGTCAATCAGTCACTCACCCACCCACCCACTCACTCACTCACCCACAAATTCACTTACTTACTCAATAATTTACTCTCTCTCTTACTCACATATATAAACATTCATTCTTTAAGTGTAGAATACAATGAGGAGTCTACATAAACCTCGGTGCCGCCTTCCAAAATAGGGGAGACACACAGACAGACAGACAAAATGGCAGAGTAATAATTGTTGCAAACAGCATCTACTATGTAGTAAAGTGTTTACCCCGAAAAGAAATAGTAGGACTACAAAATATATATACCTACCGTCAGAAAGAGAAACATGTCTGGATTATGATGCAACCCATTGCATGTTGATATGGACTTTAGATGCAGCGCTATATGGTAGGATGATAGAAGTCATGTCCAACTCAAAGACTCCACAAATATGCCAACTCAGTGCAGTGACTGCTGTTTGAACGATCCCACTCAGAATGACTACTATTGTATCATCAAAAGTTGGACTTTACTGGTGGCCCAATCAATGGGCTGCTAGCCCAGAGCCTTAGAGTCCTTGGAATGTCAGAATATTTCTGATATTCACTTTATTTATTTCAAAAGAATGAAAAATACTGACGTGGAGTAGAGAAATGGCCGTTTTCGCGGTCATCAGCGGTACAGGTAATGTAGGGCTGAGGATACGGGGGGAATTCCACCTACTCAAGAGGTGGGGAAGTAAGTATTTTCCCTGCATCTGCGCAAAACGTCGCCCAACCCTGGTCCTCTCTGTTGTTGAATAATGTCCAATCTCTTCCTGTACAACAAAATATACATGAGAGAAATGCACAACAACCAAGGAGCTAAATCAGATAGGGGGACTGGATGGATAGGGGGGATCCCCATGTCGCATGTGAACTTTGAGAAATGATTGTATGTTACATGTCACTTAGATATCCATGTCCTATATAGTCGCCTCTCGGAACCTGTCAAATTGAAAATAAGACATGTGTCATGGTTATGAACTCCATGTTGCATGTCGAGCTTCAAAAATCCACCAGGTAGGCTGAAAGTTGGACTTGAATGAGCTGCTAGCCAAGAGTCCTTCCGTCCTTTGGATGTCAGAATATTTCTGATACTCCATTTATTTCTTACAAAAAAGGGTCAAATACAAAAGTGGAGTAGGTGATATTGTAGTTCCGCTATTCCTCACCAGAGGGAGGGAATGAGCCCAGGAGGTGCTCCACGGTCTGCAGCAGTAGCAGCAGCAGCAGTACAGCAACTGGAGGCTGGTATGGTGGTACCTCCCGGTCTCCTACCAGTCCCCCAGTCCCACTCCAGGGTCTACCACCACCACACACAGCACACCTCCTGCTGCACCATAGTGTGTAGTGCCGGGGTGCACGTGCACACCCAGACATATAGAGAAGTCATACCTCCATACTGAGTGCAGCACCAGGGAGCAACTCGTGCAGGGCATTCTGAGCAGTTGGGAGCTGCTCAGGGAGGGAGGGAGCAGCTCTGGACACGCTTCACTGGACTTGTCACCAGAGGCTCACTGGCTCACTGGATCAAAGCTTGACAAGACATAGTTACTTCTCTGCTGACAGGAGAGTTGTGTGTGTGTGTTGAGTGAGTATCAGGAGTTGAGAGTGCCCTCAGTAGACAACATGGGATACATACTGTGAAACTACAGTTAGATTCAAACTGCCCAGCTATATCAACTTCTAAGAGTTTATATACTGTGAAACTACAGTAGATTATACCTCTCACCTACATTAACTTCTGACAGTGCACATACTGTGAAACTACAATTAGATTCAAACTGCCCAGCTATATCAACTTTTAACAGTGTATAGATATACTGTGATACTACAGTAGATTCTACTGCTCAGCTACACTAACTTCTAACAGTGCACATACTGTGAAACTACAGTAGCTTCTACTGCCGAGCTGCATTAACTTCTAGCAGTGCAGGTATGAGTGGAGTAGCCGCCCACCCCCCGGTGGGTCGTCATACCGGGGCCTACAGTGATGGCTATAGGACCCAGCACGGACTGAGGACCTCCCGGCCACCCGTCTGGAGTTAAACACAGGTGAGGGAAACTTTTAATTACTTGGATTATAATTGATTTATAATTCTGATAATTAATCTACTTTTAAAATCTCAGGGTATATCGATTTCTTTGTCATTTTCTACTATATTTTGCACAGTATGTACAGTATGTATACTGGTCGATTCAAATAGTATAAAACGTGAAAAGTCCTCATCATGATCAGCACAGTCTTAGATATGGTTAATGTTCAGGACAAATGTATACTGAAGACAGGGCTAACGTTTGTCATGTTTCGGATACACTTAGATCCCACTTCGGGCAATTGTGTAACGAGCCTAGAAGTGCTCGTTACCCCTTTCAAGGCAGCATAATGCTTAAATTTAATTTTAAGTTTTACGTCTTAAGTTTAATTCCCTCTTGTCAAGCATGAAAATACGAAAAAAAAGCGCCAAGTCAAAAACATCCTTAAAAAACTGTTATCCCAGACCAAAACTCTGCAGCTATTAACCATACAGGGTCGCGATGATGAATGAACAGAAATCCATGATGCATAATGCCATGCCTAAAGTCGTTGGTATTGGAATATATATGGGACGTCTGACAAATTCGTTGTGAAAAAGCACCCAGTCCAATATCTATTCGTTTTGAGTATGATGTTACATGAAAGTGGGATAGACAGAAGAGTATTCAACCACATGGTCTAATTTATGCATTCATAGAAGTATTTAGAAGTCATGTCATATTCATGAACTTATCTCAGCTACTCTCTCTTTCCCCATGCACGTCTCCGTTGGACTTTAATGACGTCATGTTGCCTTAATGCACCTCTATTCATGATGCGCCAATGCAGTGCTAACAACTAACTCTATACGGGAGTGTATCAACTAGAGAGAGTCGTCATGATACATAGATGCAGCCCTGGAGAGTCACTCTCAAGGGCTGCTTCTATGCATGATCCTGACAACGGTTACAACGCATTAAAGCACTGCGCCGGCCTGAAAGGGTTAATTGAGATAAGATGATGGGGAAAACCTGCCATAATATCCGGTAGCCCTAATGCGCGGAGCATCCCAACTGCTTGGCTGGTCACATTTCCTAAACATGGATACCCCATTTGATCTACTGTTAGCAAGCACACAGAAAGGGTGATCCCTATACACAGATGATCCATTCTGCGTGGCTGCTTACCCCTTTAAGGACACCACAAGGATGGCCTCAGGTAAGACGAAGGTCAGTCACCTTGTGGTGTATCAAATCTTGTAGCACACAAAGGGGGTCCTTTCCGTCTGATTAGATCCCATTCTGATTTACTGAATTATTCCCTTTGGTGTAGGCTAGCTCTACCTTTACAGCTTTAACGTGCTATTCCCTATGTTGTCATAATACATGAATGCAATGCTACTACTGGGTTGATACACTCCCAAAGGGTCGGCACGACGCATAAATGACCCTACAGGGCTGCATCCATGCATCATGTCTACAAATATAATGACCCGTTGAAACATTATAATGCATTCATGCAGCCAAGGCTAACAACAAAAGGCATAGCACAGTAAAGCACTATACAGCCCCTGAAGAGCTATATTACTAAAGCCCATCAGAGGCAGGATGTTAGGGGGGAGAGGGGGTACATAGCTCACCTGTGCGGAATATTAAAGCACTATGCAGCCGTTAACGGGTTACCAGAACTCACCTAACGGAAGGTATATAGCTCACCTATAAACATTAAAGCACCATGCAGCCATTAAGGGTAGTCACCGAAGCCCATCTCAGGAAGAGGGGTATGTTGGAGGGGGAGGGGGTGAGTATACAGCAGGAAGGTCGGGTCGGGGTTTTAAGCATTATGCAGCCCTTAGGGTACGTATGAGAGAGGGATGTGCGTTTGGTATATAGCTCAGTCATACAGCACATATTAGTAATATGCAGCACTCAAAGGGTTATCACCAGCTAGGAGGGGGGAGGGGGTATTTGGTACACAGCTCACCTATGCAGAACATTAAAAGCCCAAATCTCAGTATCCCTACAGCAGCAGTCGGGGTAATGTCAGGACAGGTACTCAGTCCTATACAAAGGGCAGATAGGGAGTTAAAGCACTATGCAGCACTTAGAGGGTTATCACCAAAGCCCACCTGAGGGAGTTGGATGTCAGGAGGAGTGTGTGTGTGGTGTACAGCCTCTACCTCCAGCAGGTACTCAGGTGTGCCGGGAGCTGCAGGTGTGAATGGTGGACGACTCGCGGCAGGCAATTAACGCTACAAGATCCGCTGGCATTGCGCTTGTAGCTGCTAATTTGTCGGCCATGCTTGCCGCGGGCCTCCCCCGCGCACGCACCTCCGGCCGATACTGGACCACGTTAAGCTTTAATTAATTCCGCGTAGTGGATTAAAATGTTTTGAAGAGTTACATGAGAAGTTTAATCATGATAAAGGTCATGTGTCGTTCAGAAAGTTAGAACTTCACACCTGCCTGGTGTAGGGACTGAGCAGCACAACTGAATTAGTAATGATGGGGCTGTTTTGCTCTAAAGATGGCCGTCCGGCAGCCTATGTTTTTGTGTCTGCCACATTGGAGGTGTCTGGGCCCCTTCTGTGTATGCATGCTATATATAGAGCACTAATCTGAAAACAATCGGGTTAAACCTATTGTATTGACATAGAAACAAATAGGTCTATTTGCGATAGATCGTTTCCCGAGCCATATTTTGAATGAATAACAAAATGATTACAAGGTAAGACAGGCGATGGGAATCTCATTGATTAGCCCTTTAAGGGCCGCACATAAACATAAACGCAGCCATGGTGGAAGATTCACCATGCAGGACTATGGTTAACCATCCCATGATATTGGAATGCAGCAAAGGCGAGTTACTCGCGAGGGCTGCCTTGTGCATTATACCAAAGGGTATTTATCATTAAAGCACTGTGCAGCCTTAACCCTTTAAAGACGGCAGAAAACATTAAAGCATCATGCCCTTGGTTGTCATGCCCTTGGCAGCCCTGGCGAGTAACTCGCCAGGGCTGCATTAAAAATGATGCAAGCCCTGCGAGGACTGACACTCTCCCAAAGGAGTGCACCAATGCAGCTCTGGCGAGTCACTAGCCAGGGCTGCATTGGTGCATAAACACAACAAATGTCAACTTTCAGAGACATACCGCCCTTGAAGAGTTAAAGGGTTAGCGGTTTCGCAAGCCTGGCTCAGAACCAATAAGCCTGAGTTATGAAATATTGGATTCCTGTCTGATTGATATATCGATCCCAGTCTATTATGGTGCAGTGAAAACCTCATCTGATAACAATGAAAACCCCATGTTGTCAGCAACCACCACATCCGTCCAATGCATGATGGGATTGGAAGCTCCGGTTAAACCTTTAAGTGTCGCATAGTGTTTAAAGCAGTATATGTATGCTCTGTCGTCATAATGCATAAATGCAGCTCTAGGGAGTAACTCGTGAGTGATGCAACCAAGCATGAAGTCAACCCCATCAGGTTGATTCACTTCTGAATGATTGGCATAATGCATGGATACAACCGTGGGAAGTTACTCCCCAGGGCTGTATTTATGCACTAGGACGACTAATGCATATAGTATTGAGTAATAATGCCTCCCTTAACGGGTTCAACTTGACATTCTAATCATGCAGCGCACAATAGACTTATCTAAATGAGGACCACAGATTGGATTGGGAACAGGTGCATTATTTATGTTGTGCATTCAAACAGATTGCTTTGCGGTGTGTAGCTCTAATGTATGGGTAACCCTTTGAGGCCAACATTGTGCTTTAATGCACTTAAGGTTAGTATATCCGATGATTGGGACTAAAAATACAATCATTTTAACATTGATCAGGGATGTTGACCATATTTAACTTCCTACCTATTCCATTTCCTCTCATTCCTTGTCATTTTCACATTGCAAATACTGTGAATATAATGGCACATAGATGGGCATCATAAAACCCCTTTTCTAACCTCTTACTGCCCATTGATAACATTACACCCTCCCCAAAGTCACTAAAAGAACATACCCGTTACCAATTAAAACAAAGTTGATTTTGGTACCATATGACTCAGAAATGTGTCTAGACAAAACCAACTAGCTGTAAATGTGCCTATAAATTAGCATAAGTTTGTTCACACATGAAAATGACCATTGATGCCACTTGGAAAGCCTAAGATAAGGATGTTTCAGTGATGTGATGGGCAGGGCTGACATCCTAATATTGACTGCCGACCATGATAGGAGCACGTTCATGTCTGTGCATCCTTAAACTTTTAAGTGCCGCATAGTATATTAATGCAGCATGGCCTTGGTTGTCGTGAGTCGTGAATGCAACCCTGGGGATTAACTTACTACTGTTACAGTCATGACTCATGCAGACCCTTCGGGAATGTATCAACCCCATAGGGTCGGCATGATGCTTGAATACAGACCTGGTGTCACTAATCAGGGCTGTATTCATGCATCATGACCCCCACGGGTTCACTGTAATAAAGTTCTATGCGAGCCTTAAAGAGTTGATTACTCGTCACTGACTCTCCCGCCCTGGTTGTGGATTGAACAGATTACTGACCGTGTGTGGTCCGCTCTTTACTCCACCTTTTATTGAAAGGCGTTGTTCCAATCGGCGACAGATGCCCCGTCCGCCACACACATTGAACGTATCAATAATTGATTGACAAATAGCTTCTTTACATTCACCACATACATTAAAGTTGCTTAAATATTTTCTAAACAGAAATCAGATCAAACTCAGAGTCTAACTCTGCCCCCAAGGCATATATTCAGATTAATTGAGACCTAGCATTTTAGCTATGGTAATGTGCATGATCTTTTACTAAAAAAATGTCCCACACTCATATTGCTAAAAGAATGACCACTCCCCACTTGGTTTTAAATTACATACTGTATCAAGTTCTCAAAAATTAGAGATCTATCAGACCTTGACCTACTAAGAAAGGTCAAAGGTCACAAAACTCGCCTTACTGTAGACCGGCGGTTCTTCTTGAATTGTCCATTCCACAATTTCACTACCATGCAATACTGCATTAAAGCACTATGCTGTTTTAAAGGGGTTAGGTGGTAAACAACTATAAATAGCCCAAATGAAGTTTCTATCAGAGTTTGTATGACGTCCCCCCTTGACTGAACCATGCGGCTCGTGATTATAATCAACACGACCAACCGAAAGGGGAAAAGGGGAATGGAATCAACCCTAGTCAACTAAAATAGAAACTCGATCATCGAACGTCTTCTTTGACTTGGCGAGGCACGAAATTGGAAACTGCAAGAGGTCTGAAAATAAAAGAAGCGGTTTGGGGGCCTGAGGAGTTGGGGGGGGGGTTGCCATGGGGGTGGGGGTGCCATGGGGGTGGGGGTGGGGGTGCAGTTTGTTAGTGGGTCTAGTCACAGCTTTGGTATTAGTGTTTTCAGGGACTGCAGTATCTATGGTAACCTAACCGCGTTCTGGTCACGTGTGGGCTGAAAGGACCAATCACAGGCCCGCCTTATTATGTGCTTTTTACTCTGTAAGGACTGCATCATGCCTTATTACGTCATGTTCAATTATATTCACTGCTAGCTAGGTACTCGCATCATTTGCTGTATCATCCAGTGGGGTTGGCATGATGCATTCATGTATGTTGAGTTACACACCAGGGATGCATCTATGCCTCATGACGGCAAAATGGTACGGTGCATCATGCCACCTTTAAAGGGTTATAACGTCCATTTAGTCCATTTCCTGACAGGGGCCTGGGTCTTTGAAAGTTTGTGAAGCACTGATTAGTTCACGGCATGAGGAGTGTGACTAAAGTAGAGTTTTATTTCCAATAGTTTAAACATTATAACTGCATGATGCTACATGGTAACTTTAATACCAACAAAAACGACTCCATAATCATGAGGTCTAATTGTCACGTCCAAGCAACATCGCTGGTTACTTAGGAGCCACAACCAGGATACTCTTGCTACCCCTCCAGCAACAGTCGGAGTGGAGCGGGGACTGGTATTCTGTCCTTATATTGGGCGGGTGGGGTTTCAGCACACAGGTGGTATGCTATTGACATAGATATCTACAGAACATGTATCCATGTAGGGTAGATTCACCTGGAGTCGGACACATACCCTGAGACATTTGTTTGATGCTGAGGTTATCAGACCTTTCGTTTGTGAATAATAGTAAAGTTTTAAGTGTTAAATACAAAAACCACACACCAGAAGTAATAGTGTACATGAATAACCTCAAATGTCCCTGTCCATCGCAGGGTGTGTGTTCGACTCATGGGGAATGTGCCCTATATTTAATAGGTGGAAGGGCTGATATCTTGTTAGAAGGCTTACATAACCCGAGCCGCCTACATCCCGTTCCCCATTATTTCCGGGAGCTAAGGCCAAAAAAAAGAGGTTTGTTTCAGGTAACATGGGCAGAACAGGTCAGTAGGTTGGACCTTTTTTTTAACATGAAAGTACTGGCCAACCTCTCCGAAGACCCTTATAATTGACCAAAAAAGGCTAAAAATACGGATTTTTTTTCTAAATTGCATAAAAAAACGTAGGGTTGGTCCTATTTTCATAGGGTCAGTCGGGTGACCTGAAACAAACCTTTTTTGACCTTATTTCCGGGGGCTAACAAACACAATGGCGCGGCAGTGTACCCGTGTTTTCTGCCCCCTCTGTGCCACACTGTCAAGTGGTACAAGAGCTGCTTGTAGACCCTCCACTCTGGTAATGGTGAGGAAATGAGCCCATGGATAATTGACACTTTAGCCCTTTAAGGACGGCATGATGCCTTAATGTATCATCCCCTTTTTGTCATGATGCATGAATGCAGCCTTGGCGAGTAGCTTGCCACTGCTGCATCCAAGCACCATACCTACCTTTTGAGGTTGAGACACTCCTGAAGGGTCGGCATGATGCGCCAATGCAGCACCGGCGATTTCCTTGCTGGGGCTGCATTGGTGCATCATGACCACAAATGTCCACAAATGACCACAAATGTCATCTTTTAGTAACATGCGTCCTTAAAGGGTTAACCCTGTATGGGGAGCATATGCACTATACCTTTTGTCGTCCTGATGCATGAATGCAGCCTTGATGAGTGACTCACAAGGGCTGCATTTATGCATCATGACGACCCGATGAGGTTGATAAACTGCCCTAGTGGCGGCATGATGCACCAAAGCCCTCTGTTGCCGCATCATGACTACAAATTTTTCTTTAAGGCAGCATGTTGCCCTGACATGGTTAAGCAGAAATGCCTGAATGCTTAGTGTGCATTTGTCGTGCTGATACACTTTGGCTGATACACCACGGCAGCGCAGAGAAATCAACCTCCAGTGTGCAATTGTGCAACATACAGACTCTTAACCCTTTAAGGGCAATATAGTGCTTTAATTCCTTAATTCCTTAGACCCTGGCGAGTAACTCGCCAGTGCTGCATTCAAGCAGTAGAAAATGCAGCATATTTTCGGGTCCACTATATACAGTGTACTTCTTGTAACTCTGATTTCTATTTGTGAAAGGATAACAAAATGTTGCCGAGTATGTGTCATTTTATGGATTGACTTGCTAGATTGTCGATTGCTGGAGGTTTATTTGTCCTCCTGTATATGGCACAGTGTCAAACAGAGTTTATGTCCACAACTAGACCACTTTACTACAACTTGGTGGTGCCTAATGCACCTTAACACGTATTGCACCCCATAGCCGGTGGAGTGATCATTTTTAACAACTGGGGGGGGGGGGGGGTGGTCGGATTTGAGTGGGGTGCGCAACGTTATTTACATCCCCGGGTCAAGGGGTCAAAATATGCCCCCCCCCCCCCATGGGTTGAAAATCGCTGCACACCCGTGGGCCCTTTGAAGCAAGGTAGGGTGCTGGCTTTTTTAACACAAAATAGGCGACATTTTTTTACCCTTCCCCCCCCCCCCATATGAATTATTTACACACCCCTCCCCCTGTTGTTCAAAAACGATCACTCCCTTAATATAGGGCAGATGGAGTTTTAAAGGTTCAACATTTTTGAAGGTCTGCCTACCATAATCTCCCAAAGTAGATAAAGTAGATAATGCAAACCCTTAAAATTTCAAACCGCTTTTTCCATGATTGCACAACTAGGACACACCCTTCCGCCAGAGATTTAGAACTTTTCTCTCTCCCCGTTTAACCCTTTACAGGCCGCATGATACCTTAATGTTTCATGTCACGTTGACACAACAATAGATTGCTGATTGGCCACAACTCGAGTGACCACCGCCAGGGCCGGAATGGGCCTGGATGAATGCCTAGCTAAAGAAAATGATCTGGAATCTGGGATAATAGTTAAATGGGGACTAGATTGGCATTGAAAAAAATTTGCTGCCATCTTTGTTTGGATAATCCACTGCTTGTAATGTGCCTTTGAGTCATTATATTTCATCTTCTTATGACCCAAAATGGCATTTTATTACCATTATCAGAAACCCAATTGTAGCCAAATAATCCTAAGGGTACTAGGCCTGGAGGCTCATTCAGAACAACTGGCGTGGTCGTAGGGAAATGGTGACGTGACGAATCCTGTTTCACGACCAATAGTAAAATCTATTTCACAAGATTTCCTATACAAATGTATCGAAAATTAATGTAAATAGCACATTCTACCAGCTACAAATACCCTCGTCAATATTGCAATATTGACGAAAATCGCAATATGACGACTGACGAGTCTGTTCTGAAAGAGCCTCCAGGGGGCTAAACATAACAACAACAACCCTATAGACCCTCTCAATCACCCCCTCCCCCACCTGGCCACAAGAGCCGTACCGTCATGTGCATGTCCAAGGACATATCGGGGTAAGCAGGGTGGGGGTCAACGATCTTATCATCCCCCCTCCCCCCATGGGGTACAGATTAGAGCGACTTCTCATGTTATGTTGACCTGTTTGCCATTTCTGCTGTCAACCTCCTTACTGCCCCCGACCCCCACCCATCTATACCACCCACCTTCCATCCACCCACACTACACCTACCACTATACCACTTACCTTTTAGACCAGTAACATCTGCACTTACCCCACATCTACAATCTCACCCGTATAGTAACTCTTTACGGGCCGCATAGGGCTTGTATGTTGTCCTAATGTGTCTATCGTGGAGCAGCATGTTGCCCTTGGGTTGATTGGCGTTATTCTCTTGTGAGTTCAACTACTATCATCCCCTGCACCTGGTGCTATCCCTGTCTGTTTGCCTGTCTTCTTGCCTGTCTGCATTTCTGCCTTGTCACTCCGTCTTTGTCTCTCCGTCTCTCTGTCTCTGTCTTTGTCTCTGTCTCTGTCTCTTTCTGTCTCTCTCTGTCTCTCTCTTCCTCTCTGTCTCTCTCTCTCTCTCTCTTTCTCTTTCTCTCTGAAAGCTGCTCCTCTCATTCTGAAGTCAGCGACCACATGAAAAACGCAAATGCATTCACAAGTAGATGCATGCTAAAAACACGTGTGATAAAACACCTGTTTTCCCTGACAGTGCCTTTGAAGTCATCTTTGCTTGCAATGAACCCAAAATAAACATTGCAACATGATTTTGATAAGTGTATCCTAGAGGAAAATCTAGAGAGGCATATTTTTTTCTGCAAGCAACAATTATTGTTTCACACCTTGAAACTGGTTGGTAAGTTGGGGCTAGCCCCGAGGTTAACCATTTTGGTGCTTTAACGTACCTTGCCCTATGGTCACCATTCAAGGGTGTATCAATCCTCTAAGATGGTCAAGCTGCATGTCTGATGCACTGAGGTTTTACTGGCCAGGTAAATCAGACTGCGACCCTTAATGAATTGGTCCTTAAAGAGTCAAATTGGATGGTGTTTCTTGATTTCTTCAATATCCAGCGGGAAAATAATACTCATACGTTGAATCAATTTTGATTCAACATTGACAGCCATTTATCAATGTTGATTCAAGGCGCCCACTGCCTACTGGTTATCTTTGTAGAAAAATCTCACAAGAATTGCTCCAATCACAAACTCCCCTGTCAGAATCATCCTTAGATATATACCAGTACCGACTGGGCAAGGATTCATTGAATACGTACTAGAACAAAGGTGATCGCCCGGACTGCAATCATGCATCGTTCCAACAAGGGCCATGATGTATTAAAGTGCATGTACTTTGCGGCCTTAAAAATTTAGGATGGCATGATGTCTCAAACATCCTGCCCATGAATGCGGCCCAGGCGAGTGACTCACCAGTGCTGAGCACCATGCCCATTCCACAGGGCTGAGACACCCCAGAAAGGTTGGCATGATGCACCAATGCAGCACCGGCAAGTTACTCTTAGTGACTGCATTGGTGCATCAGGGTGACAAATATAATCTTTTAGCGACATGCTGCCCTTAAAGGGTTAGCGGGTTAATAGATGAGGTGGCAGGTGAGGTGGAGATGGGTGACAGCGGGAGTGGCGGGCAGGTGGGGCCGTGGAGGCAGGTGTGAGGGTGTAGGAGGGCAAGGGGAGGGGAGGGGAGTGAGAGGGGAGGGCAGGGGAGGGGAGGGGAGGGGAGTGAGGGGGAGGGGAGAAGAGGGGAGGGGAGGGCAGGGGAGTGGATGGGAGGGGAGGGGAGGAGAGGGCAGGGGATGAGAGGAGAGGGGAGGGGAGGGGGAGGGGGGAGGAGAGGGGAGGGGATGAGAGAGGATGGGAGGGGAGGTGAGGGGAGGGGAGGGAAGGGGAGGGGAGGGGATGAGAGAGATAGCCACCAAGGGCTATACTCTCGTTCCGGAGTCCTTCCAAAGGAAGGCTCTGGTGACCTTGAACTTTGATTTTGAGGGTTTGAGCTGTCCCTGTAGTTACCTTGAAACCAGCTAATAGGAACTATAAATGGAACCAGAAAGTATTCATTGTAAAACAACCATCATACATTTTGGTTCCTGTTTAATGGTTTCAAGCTACTAGCAGGGACTGCCCAAATTCAGCAAAATCATTATGGTTGTCACCAGACCTTTCCTTTGGAAGGATTTGGGAACGAGAGTACCAAGGACTAATGCATCATAATCTCTGCAACTGGGTTTAAATTTATTCCAAGAATATGTTGGGGGAGTGGCACCTCTATAACCGAGTTTGGCTCCTGAGTTATAGGTGGGTGTAGGTGTGGGGGTGTGGTGTGACTGCTGGGGGGGGGGGTGTGAGGTTGGTAGGTGGTGGATGGCGGACAGAGGGCTTCAGACAGGTCAGATGGATGGCGGACAGTGCCTCACTGAGGCACGTTACGCGAGGGGCGTGACCTGCCTACACCATGCTGACCTTGGGAGGGGGTGAAGGTCATGTCACTCTACAGGGGTCACAGCGACACAATCTTAAGGCACACAATGGCAACATGCAACACACAGTGAGGACCGGCAGTCATGGGCAGTAGGCCAGAGACAACTTAACCCTGCATAATATGCAGCTCCCTTTGGTAGTGAGTAGTATGTTACTCTTGTTCCCAAATCCTTCCAAAGGAAGGCTCTGGGGACAGCCAAATGACCTTGAACTTTGGATTTTGCTGGGTCTGGGCAACCCCTGCTGGTAGGCTGGAACCAGCGAAAAGGAACAGGAAATGGAACCAGAATGTATGATGGTAGTTTTAGGTAGATTTACCATCAGCCTTTCTGGTTCCATTTCCTGTTCCTGTTCGCTGGTTCCAAGCTACCAGCAGGGGTTGCCCAGACCCAGCAAAATCCCAGCATTTGGCAGTTACCAAAGCCTTCCTTCGGAAGGATTTGGGAACGAGAGTAGTAGTATGTAGGCATGATGGTTGTGAGCAGGTTACTTTGATAATCTATCCCTGGTTAGTCATGAGGATATTGCTCAGAATGAAGAACTGAGATTCAAAATTGACTAAGGCAAAACGAAATATGACTGATACCTTACTCAAAAAGACTCAGTCTCAAACTCATAGAAATGGAAGGATTATAATAAGATGGGTTATTCAGTACTAACCGTATAAGGTTGTATAGGGAGCCAAAAATGACTAACTAGGTTATGAGTCTATAATATGCAAGGAAATAAACTGGATTATTGGGTTTCATCAAGCAGCATGAATAAACTTCAAGCAACTTTAATCTGTGAAGAGAATCTAAGTTGATTAAAGCTGCTTAAAGCAGGCTATTAATCAACCGTTCTTGCTAAAAGTTGCTTAAATTGTAAGGTTCATGCAGTCCTAGTTTATGGGCCCCATCCCTGCCTGTGTTTCATCCTCTCATCCTTACATACAACCCCACGACACTTCAATACACTATAGACTACAGAGCGTACCCTGCTACCTAGGCAGACTATACATACACATTGGAGATGATGAGATTTCAGTTTTTTCTCCCTGACTATATATAATTATATATTGACATCCAAACGGTAGTCGATGCAAAGAGGAAACAAAGAGACCGGATCATTTTTCTGGTGGCTGTTCACCCTAGAAAAATATATTTCTTTCAAGAACTACAAGGGGACGTTTGATTTCGCGTCATAAATCAAATCATAATTCAATCATAATTCAATTTAGTTATTTCACACAGATAGGACCATCATGATTATCAAAATGTAGTGTTATACGGACATACTGTAGGCCCTATTACCGTGGCTTCCTCAACTAATAAGATAGTAAAAAGTACACAACTTCATGCTCTCATGATGTGTTTATGTGTGTGTGTGGTGAGGGAGGGGACTAGGAGCCTAGCTATCTCCCATGACCAAAACTTTTAAGTTCCCCTGGGATTTCCTCACTTTTTGTTATTTGAAGGACTACATAGTTCTTCAATGCTTTGGTCTTCATCCCCAGTACGCATGTGTGTATCACTGGTGAGCTTTTCCCAAGGCTTCAGTCATACACCGTGCAGACCATACCAGATTGAGACACTCCTGAAGGATCGTCACGATGCACCAAATCCTGTGCTGGCGAGTACCTCGCCAAGGCCACATTCATCAATCATATCTACAAAGGGAATACTCAATAGCGCAGTATGCCATCGTTACTGTTATCCTTAAAAGGTCACCAGAGAGTTCTGTAAACCCCTGGTGCATGTGATGATATACTGATGCCTGTTGCCCACACCACAGAGACATTACTCTGGGCTATCTGTCCTTGATGTAACAAGGCCAGTTTAAGGCATTAGGAGCCCCTCCCCTGGTGTAGGTACTGGGGTGAGGGATGGTGGGGTGGTTGTTGTTAACCCTGTAAGGGCCACATAGGGCTCTAATGCATACTAAATGTATGCCCTTTGTCGTCATGATGCATGAATGCAGCCCTGGTGAGTCTACTCACCATGGTTGCATGCATGCATCATTCCAGCGCTTTTCGAATATATCAGCCCAATATGGTCCGCATGATGCTTGAATGCAGCTCTGGTGAGCTACTCGCCAGGGCTGCATTCCTGCATCATGCCGACAAAGTACTATGCGGCCCTTAAAGGGTTAACTCGTGCCTTTTTGTTCCCTCCAGTGGCCACAAGCTTCCCCAAACTGCCGACCCTGGACAAAAAACACACCAGTCTCTGTCAGTTCAAACCACTTTTTGCCAGGTTGTTTACTTGGTGAAATGCAAACTATTGTTTGAGCTGGCTCTGATTTACTTACACACACAGAAAAGTGACAGTCATTGTCGCTAAAACTACCCTCACAAGGATAGCCTGACTCTCAGGTGAGGGTAGTTCTAGCGACAATGACTCTCACTTTTCTGAGCGTGTAGTATTCTATATCATAGTAGAATAGTCTGGGCGGTACTGAAACAAGAATATATGGCTCAAACTCCTGACTTATGTTGTTTTAGGATAGAGGAAGGACAAATCAGAAAGTTCTTAATATATTTAAACAAGTTCATATTATTGAAAGGTATATATCTCGGCTCCTTGGAACACTTTTTGATACATCTCTAACCCTAGCAATTCATTTTTTATTGCCTCACGAACTCGATTGTCCGTTTTCAGGTGACTCCGAGACCAAAATAGGGTGATTATGTACATAATGTCTTAAAGTACATAACAGCAACTAATAACTTTGTTTACAAACTGGGACAACAGATATCTTAAGGCATACCAAGAATGGATACCCTCAGAAAAATAGTTTTTGAGATACAGCTCGATGAATATTGAAGATTTATAAAAAATATCAAAATTTTAACAACATACTCTCATTTTACCCTAGTTCACTCAAAATGGTTCAATAAATTGTCAAAATCACTCTTCAATATCCTGATGGTATAAACTTTAGGAAATATGGACCATTAGGATCCTTCGTTGAACCTACTTGGCACAGTACTGGCCTTAAAAGCGGCTATTTCACCTTATTTCGGTCTCGGAGTCACCCGGGTGACTCCGGGACCAATATAAAATATTGTATAAATGTAGGTTAAATTAGTGGAACCATCAGATTTCTGGTTTAGAGCATTAGAGGGGATGGGTAGGATGCAGTGGCACTAGAGATAACTAAAATATATAGGATATTAACAATTCTGTGTGGGTTTTACTATTATCAGCAAGGCGAGTGACTCCGGGACTAAAATAAGAGGGTGACTCCGGGACCAAAATAAGTATCACAATACACATTTGGTCCTGGAGGCTGGAATATTAGATTTTTTTCAAAATTTCTTTTTTCTGGCAAAAGACACAATAGTTGCCTCATGATCTGGGGTACAAGTGATATACTGTTTGGATCTTGTTTATTTACTGTAAAGTGGTATCAAAATGAAAGGACATTTGAAAGTTTTGCTGACAATATTCACTAAAATGGCTGTGGAGAAAAAAATACGGTACATATCTAGCGAAATCCTTGTGAATCAATTGACTATACCATAGGCCTAATAGAAAATGATATTAGTGATAGGCTGTTACTGTCTTAATAGACATGGGAGACATGTAAAACATGTCATTCAAAGGGTTTTTGACGTTTTTAAGGGTTTTTGGGCTTTTGGAGGGCCTAAAAAAGACAAATATTGGGCCAATACACAAAAAAAAGAAAAATCCTGAATTGTTGGGATGTTTTCTCACATATACCAAACTTTTGAAAAAATTGGTGCAAAACTGATTATTCTGTAGGGCTATAAGCCTGAAAAGGGCCAGAAATAGCCAAAACAACATAGGTCAGAGGTTTGAGCCATATCATTTTAAGGAAATATTAGACTAAGGTATAATTTCATGTGGAGAAACAAAGCTACTATGCTTAAGTACTAGAATAGCCATTCTCCACACCCCCGTGGACAAATTGATGCTCATTCTCCACAGGGCGTTCCCCAATGATGACACCATTTAAATAGCTATGAAATCAATCTTTGAACATCCTTTTTATATATGATTTATTTACAACTTCATGGAATAAATACTGCGATCTACTGAAATCAGTCTAAACACCTGGTTTCTCCACTCGTTGGACCTTGAGTGATCCCACACTTTGGTGATCACATGGTGGGCTCACTTCTCACTCGGCTCCGCCTCATGTGATACAACCCAAGGTACCACTCGTGGAGAAACCTGTCATTTAGACAGATCATCTTGCACCTCTACAAGATTTACTATGCTTGAGAACTAACTGTAGGGCTGGGGTCTGTTACATAATGTGTACCCGTTAGTAGGGTGCTATAAATAATAGCGGGTATGTTTTAGCGGGTACAGTAACGGGTAAGATATTGCAGTGTTGCAGGGTGAATAAAAATATTAAAGGGCAATACAATATCTTGTGCCCGTTAATATTGGTGCCCGTTAATTTGTGCCCGTTTATTATGCCCAGAATATGTCCAAAATGGGCAGGGTACATGGTAAAGTACACATTTTTGGGTACTACGTCACAACTTGTCAAGAACAGTATATCAATGAAAATAGGAAAGGTTGCATACAACAAAGAAAACATTATATTATTGAATAATTAACGGGCAACAATTTGTCAATGAAAATAATATAGGGCCACACATAACAAATATAATAAGATATCTATGATCACTAGCAGTGCCCTACCATTTAAATAGTGGGCATGGCTGTACGGGCACCAATTTTTGTTCATATTTTTCCTATAAAAAAAACGTTATATGTTTATAAATTTCACTAAATACTTATATGCAAACCTTTATTTATATATAATTATCAAAATTTAGTTTTAAAAAATGGTGGTATATGTATTTTTTAAAGTTAAACATGTGCTTGACAGACGTATAACTTTGACTCATGAAACACCATATATCTTATATTAAAGGGTACAAATATTTATTAAAGACCACCTTCTTGCGGGGATGGTAACACTACACAAATTTATATAGAAAAGACAAATCATACCCTTTTCCCCTAAAGGGTACCATTAATTAACAGGTAACATCATTTACAGCCTTGCAACACTGAACTGCATTTATGTAATTATTCGTACCCGTTAATTCATTATGTAACAGACCCCTGGGGCATATCCCACTTCATGGGATACGCTCCCACTCGTGAAGCATATCAGTGACGATATCAATGAGCATTGGCATTTGTCTGTGTGTCCTAAATCTGAATGGTGTTTATCCTCCATTCTTGTCCTACAATGGTGCCATTTTGTAGTCCCTCAAGGTTGAGAACTGGAACGTAAACATGTAAAGAAAACAGAACAAGAAATCCCCTCAAATTAGAAGGTGAATGTAAAAGATCAGTCCCGCAGAAAGGACATTTCTCGCGTCCCAATGCGGAATATCCTTTCAATGTGACCATTCACAGGTATTTCTCTAGTCCTTTATGGGATACTTATTTCTTTAATTTGATACCCCTTTATCATCATCATGCATCACTGAAGCCCCATATGTAGTAACTAACTTGGGAGGGCTATATTCAAGCATAACACTGACCTTATGGTGTTGGCATGATGCAAGGATGGTGCCCTGGTAAGTAGACCCCGTGCACGCTGCATCCATGCATCATGCTGACAAAGGGTGAAGCACGTTGAAGCACTCTGCAGCCTTTAAGGATTGCGGATACAACCACAACACTTCCTTCTATTAGCAATGCAGGCTTCCTTCAGAGATCAATTATATAGATCTTTAATGATTGCTTCCTCTTCACCAGACGCCAGTCATTCGTGTTCAGCGTCTAAATCCTTCTGTCTCAACCATTATAGTAATTGATTTGCTATACTAGGACAACCAGTATCTGTGAATCAATACGCTGATAAACGACACATCTAGAACTAGTGAAGACAACTCATGAGTCATTACTAATACATAGTGCCACAGTAATGAAGGTCTTAAATTCAGCTTTAGTTTTATTCATTAAATGTTATGAATGGTGTATTTTCAGCACAGATAAATTAGCAGGTCTGATAATTCACTGCTCACAAATGATCATGAGTCTGAAGGATTGTTGATAATGTATACCGTACTGTCACCTTTTAGCGCTGGGGCGATCTTCAATTTGGTGGGGCTCTTACCCTCAGTGCTTATACATGACAGGCGCTCATTCAAGGTCATGTTTTTAGTGCTTAAAAAATATTTGGAGACCCCTATACCCCGGCACTTATTCAAGACAGGCGCTCTTTTAAAGCCAGGCACCGTAATGTCTCTTGAGATGACAGAATGTAACGTTTCCGGATCTTTAGTATTGTGCCTAGTAATGCTCGGTTTGTCAACATTGTATGATGGAATCACCCAACTGTCTGCCATTCGCTTTGCTACCCGCTGTATATTGTTCCTCGTTGGCTGGTCGTATCGCCATAAAATGTCTGTTGAATTGTAAAGCTTCACATACTTGACGAAAGACCCACTATTGGCATCTATTTGAAAGCCTTTACTTGTAGAGTAATTTTTGCCAAATAAAAATATTCAAACTCAAAACTCTATCACAACGATACGGTACGGATACACGTCTGTCAACATAACATAACAGAATGTGCCAACTGTCATCAGTGCCTAATCCCGCATCTTTTATAACAATAGTTATAAGTCTAGAAAATGATAAAACTGTGTAAATAGTCTAAATGCCAGCTGCCATGGGAACATAACAATGCCGGGAAGGGTAATGAGATGAATCTCATTCAGTTTCAGCCCAGGGAGTCGTTTATTAAGTGTAGGGGAACTTAAATCACAGTAACCTCATTTTTGGACAACAGAGAATTCTTTAAGCGTCACCATAAGCTATACTAAATCTATCAGCCTCTATTACACAGAAAACCTAAATGCCCATGTCCTTAGTCTGAAGTGGCCATCCCAGGTTAGTCATAGAGACATTGGTCAGGCATGTCCAAGTGCTATTCTAAAATGACTGAAGCATAACAATAAATGACTAATGCCTTACTTAAAAGTACTTAACCTAAGACTTATTGAAAAGGAGAGGACTAAGGTGAGTTGGTCAGAACTGACCATGCAACCCTAAAATATTAACTAACCTACACTGTAAAAGGTTGGTTGCCATTTTCTTAGGTGTATAGTAGATTCTACTGTCGGTGCACAGTTGATTGTAGGTAAACAGTAGAATCTACTGTAAATCTACAGTAGATTCTACTGTAAATCTATTCTACAGGAGTTTCTTTTATAGATCTACACTATATTCTACTGTTCACCTACACTAGCTATTAACAATGTAGGTTGGTTGTATAGGGAGCCAAAAACAGACTAACTTGGTTAGGCACTATACCCTAGTAGCAAGCCCGCACGGGGCCAATTTGGTTTTAGCTCGGATTGGCTGTTTGAAGTTGGGCAAAACTGAGCTGGGTTTCATGTTGGTCAGATGGCTGGGCTGAAGTGTGGCCCTGATCAGGCTGCCCATTTTGGGCTCAGATCAGTTTCAAAGCGGGCTGCCCGATTTGGGCTCAGATCAGTTTCAAAGAGGGCTACCCGCTTTGGGTTCATGTTGGCCAGATGACAGGAAACCCGTCCAAAACCCGTTCTGAGCCCAATTCGGGCAGCCCTCTTGGGGCCACACCAAAACCCAGTGCCCTAAACCAACGGGCGCCCGTCGGTTAGCCCACTCCGGGCCGATGAGGGCTGAGGTTGGGTTTGGACAGGGCAACTGGTCTAATAGTTCTGATGATTGACACCAGATGTCACTACTATACAATATCTAGAGTTTTCCAACAAAGCCAGATGAAATTGACATTATATAATAATACAATAAAATGTTAAAGTGATGTAGAATAGGAAACAATGAATAGATGTTCTCACAGTTTGGAAATAAGATAGAATATATATTTAAATGATGAAGGGGAGGTTCTCTAAGCAGCTATCCAGTGTAGACACTATTTCTGTGGCATTACAATCTTAATACAAGACTCATGTGCCCCATGTAGGTATGAACTATGGCTTTGAAGGCCAATGTGCACCACAGACACTTGTCTATGCTGCATGTGGCTCAAACCTGATGATAATAGGCCTGCTTGATACTTCCATTATTGGGTAGGAAGAGTATGATTATGCCTTGGGTTGATTAGCAGGACTTAGGATATCTGGTTCAACAAATACAAGAAATCATTGGACAATGATTGAATAGATTCTAAAAACCCATAATTATCTGATCTTAGCCCGCTTTCAACCCGTCCAAAAACCGATCAAAGCCCGCTTTCAACCCGTCCAAAAACCAATCTGAGTCCAAAGTGGGAAGCCCGTCCAAAAACTGATAGAGCCCAAAGTGGGCTTCCCGTCCAAAACCCGATCTGCGCCGAACATGGGAAGCCCGCACGGGGCCAGACCAAAGCCCAGTGCCCTAAACCGACGGGAGCCCGTCGGTTAGCCCACTCCGGGCCAGACTTGCAAACACAGTCTGGCCCCGTCCGGGGCCACAGTGTGTTTGCTACTAGGGTAGTGACTGAGAGATTAGTCATATAGGGAGCCAAAGAATATCAGTGTACTATTCTGACGTGTAATTGCAGTAATCATCCCCAGTGTTATCCAGCAGTGATGCATCTTCCCCGGCCTGCTCCCCTGTTCCTTTCCCATCTCCTTAGTTGTTTAATCCCTCTAAAGCCCTGCTGTGCTGCGGGGTACCACTGGTAATTGTACAGAGCACTATGTCTATTGGCTCCAGCCCCTAATTCCTGTTATCCATGTTAAAGCCACTCCAAATAATGTGCTTCTTTCGCCAAGCCATGATAAATATGACACGGGCGCTTTTTTTTGCTTTTTTTGTGTGCTAAGGGTTAAATGGGTAGGGGAAGCTAGGGTACCGGCGAACTAAAATCATGTTTTAATAAGTATGAGATTAATGATCTATACAATTTGTGAATATGCATGTTTTCTCTATCCTATCCCATTTGCAGCAATGTAGGCTTTTATATGGGCATAAAATATGCCCATATTTGTCCATTATTATCATGTTTTTCTATTAGAATCTGCCGAAAAATATCAAAAGAAAATCTTCAAGAAAAACACGATTTTGGTTATGCGCGCAGTTATGAGAAACAAGGATATTATTTTGAGTGGTCTAAGGCTGCATAGGGCTTTTATGTGTTATGCCCTTTATCCACATGATGCATGAATGCAGTTTTGGTAAACTACTTTGTTTATATCATGCAATATCATGCATTCTAATATTAACCCTTCATATCAATTAAATCAAAATTACTTACTTATTCTTGTCCTCTTATTAAGTTAGTCCCTTCTTGATTCCTACTCATTGCAAACTGCCCGATGATCCTCTTTATTTCTCCTCATTGGCAATAAGAAAACCTTACAATAATACACCAGGAGTCTCCGCACTAGCACACATAGACACACCGCCTGTGGCCGTTACAGTCGCCTGTCCCTCATGTCAGTGAACACTGAAAACCGAGGCAGGTTTAAAACACATCACTGCAGATGAGTTAGGGTCATCCTGCCCAGTTTGTGATGTGAGCTTATCATACTGACCAGGTTATCATTTTGAGGCCAGTATTACGCCACTATAGAAGGCACTTCTACACAATAAAGTAACACATATATATATATATATATATATATATAGAAATATGTATGTATGCAACACGATGAAGAGTATCCTAATAAATTGCAAAACTTATCCATGAGTTCGGAAGTAGTTCTGAATGAGCACCCTGGGGTCTGATTCAGAACGACTGCCGTATCAGTTGGGTAAAAGGTCACGAGCAAAGGAGGAATTCGTGAAAAGACGGTAGGGGAGTCTTTCAGAAGAAATCATATTGAAATATATAGAAATATATAAGTATGCACCACCTATGTACAAAGAAATAAATGAGAATATGGACTTTATCATAGATGATGAGATAAAGTCATCATATGGATGACCCGGGTCACCAATCTGACTACTCCAGCTTCATCTCTAACCTAGGGCCACCATGGGCTTATAGTGATGAGCAAATTATCATCCAGGACACAATCACTGGACCGTATTTGACGTAATTAGCGCCCAGGGCGCTTATAAAGATATGTTTATGATGTTTCAATACTTAAGAGTTTGATTGTCCTCAAAATCGTCAAATTTGACTCTTTGTTCTAGTCTTAAAATGTCCGCAAATGGGGGGGGGGGACGGGCGCTTTTTAGGGGGAGGGCGCTTATTAGGTCGAATACGGTATTAATAAAAAGTCATCATCCTTGATGAGTTTTTCACCCATGAAGTTTTCAGTGCACTGTTATATCGTACATCACAGTTGACTTAGCTCACAAAGGTGTCTCTTCTTTCTCTTCCTCAGATAGCCAGCGGGGCCGTCTTCAAGCCTATCAGCGCACCGCCATGACGCCGCTACTGTGGCTCCCCCTACACTGGTGACGGACCAACTAGTGTTTCTATGGCAACCACAATGTGAACCGACAGGCTATTTAAGTTTTTCTTTCCATTGGCATGACAGGCGAGATAGTATATTGAAACTGCCATTTTCTATGTGATCGTGGATTTTGACAGAAGGATACTGAAGCAAACTCTTGCCTCCTTATAAAATATCGGCTTGGATACATTATGTAATTTCAAGGATACCTACCCATCACTACTATCATAAAAAGAACTTAATTGTTCTTTCATTCCTGTCTGTATATTGCAAAGCTGGATCGATAAAAATACAGGCTACCAACCCACTCATTCCGAGGAAAGATAGATTAAATTTGAAATGATTTGAATTGGTGGCTTGCACTACCAGATAGGAATCTATACTACAGCATACATACTTAGAACAAACTTCTACAGTCTAGACAGCCATCATTGTAATCCAACACCGGACAGAGGAGCGGTGAAATATCAAGTCATCAAGATGTTAATGGCATCTTGCAACTCTTCCTTTACCGGGACTCTTGATACAAAGAAATTTGACGATGACCTCCTTTTTAAGAGACGTGGTAGGTTAGCTCGACGTATGACGTCATCGAACATTCCCATCGCGTCGAATGGCATTGAAGGCATCGTCACCATGCAGGAGCCCAGCGCCACGGGAAGTGGCAGCCGGGACGGTGGTAGCAAGCGGCGGGAGACGATACGGTTCAACATCCGGGGAACTCGGTTCCTCGTGAACCGTGCCACGCTGGAACAAGCCGACGTGCTCCCGTCTCGCCTGACCTGCCTCTCCGGAGAAGACGCATTCTTCGACAAGTGCCTCAATGAGTTCTACTTCGACCGAAACCCACACATCTTCAGTAGCATCGTAGACTACTACGCGCAGGGCGAGATGCATTTGCCTGAGAATATGTGTGTCTTCGCTGTGAAGAAGGAACTGGAGTTTTGGGAACTGGATGCGGACGTACTCGCGTCTTGTTGCTGGAACCGTTACTGCAAAGCTGAGGAGGATCAGAGGATGCTACACTCGGTGGTCAGCGAGTGGTCGAGCTCCGACAACGAGCTGGACCAGGACACCTATAATGCCAAGCACGCCCCACTCAAGAAGCGGCTCTGGCTCTTCATGAATGAGCCACACACCTCACTTGGAGCCAAGGTCAGTGCTACTTCTTAGTTTTACTCTTCTTTGTTCTGTTAATTCTACAGGGTTGACAGTTCTAACTAGTAATAAATGGTGACGGTCCACGATAAAACCAGCCTATGCATCCCTTGCATAAGGCTGGTTTTTGAATCAGACTAAGTAAGCCTGATTTGAATTTACAGTCTGTTAGTAAAGGTACATTACAGAACCTACTGTAGGTCTAGAGTTTAGCGAAAAAATATTTTTTTTTGTAAATTTACAGAAGCCAAGGAGGGTCAAGTAAGTTAGTTTGTTCAAGCACTTTTTTTTTTTTTTTTTCTCAGGTGAAGAGTGGGTTTCTTTTCAAAGATGAAAAGTGTGCGGTTTTTGGTTTGAATATAAAACGAAATACTGATCCTTCTGGGCCTTTGTAATTTATTATCGTATGAGGTGTACCTACATGTACTTACAGTGTGGGGTGGTTCTTGAACCATAGGGTGTGCCATGAGTCTGTGAGATCTGGACAGGTTCTTGTAATATCATAAATAAAAGTCTAACAGTTATAGGATTAATTTGGGTAATTGGAGTATTGTTGAAATGCTCTATACGCTTCCTAATATTACTTAATTATTGAGAAATTACATCATTAACCGTTTAACCCTTTAAAGACGGCATGATTCTTTAATTCATCATGCCCTTGGTTTTCATGATGCATGAACGCAGCCTTGGCAAGTAACTCGCCAGGGCTGTATTCAAGCATCATGCCGACCCTATGGGGTTGAGACACTCCCGAAGGGTCAACATGATGCACTATTCAGCACTGGCGAGTTACTTGCCGTGACTGCATTGGTGCATCATGACGACATTTGTCACTTTTCAGTGACATCCGTCCTTTAATGGTTAAGGGCCACATAGCGATTCTAAATGCAGGATGCAGGAACATATAGGGCCAACAATTCGCCAAACATCAAGAATGTATCAACTCTGTGCACTGTGCTTGAATGCATCTGGAGGGTCTTTCAGAACAACTGACGTGATCGTAGGCAAATGGTGACGTGACGAAACCCGTTTGACGACCACAAATAGGGTAGTCGTAAAAATTCTTACAGAACATGAAATCCTCAAAAAATATAATTGGGTATATTTGCAAGATGGCAGGGCTGTATATATATATGATAGACATATATGATATGTACACATGTCATATAATAGATATGCCTTGTGAAACACCCCAAATTCCCATTTGACGACCACTAATAATGTACAACTTTGCCAGCCACTAGTGCACTCGTCAATACCCAAATTTACACTCCTGACGAAAATTCAACTATGACGATTGACGAGTCTGTTCTGAAAGACCCTCTCGGGCTAGTTTTGGGCCAGCGCTGCATATATTCACCATGAAATAGCATTGTAGTAGAGCACTATATAGGCCTTATTCTATTCTTACACAGTATTGCATACACCAAGGACATTATCCAACGCTTCGCCTCACGCATTGCCCTCCTTCTACTCAGAGTGACTCAGAGGGGGCTTGTCATGAGCCCAAAGTCCACCACAGCGCATCGTTAGTCACCGCACATTAGCATAACCCTCCCAGGACTGCCCCCCCCCCCCGTCCTCATATGGCTCACTCTCACCAAATCAATGCAATAAAATATGGCCGTACATGATCGGTGGCCGTACATGATCGGTGGCCGTACATGATCGGAAGACTATGAAATCCACCAGTTGCCCCATGCACTCCACTATTTAACTCTTCTAACCGTACCTACTAGCTGTGATGTATTTTTGGGGAGTTAATTAGGAAAAGAACACCCCCAAAATATGTATAGGGGCCTCAGGGGAGTGCCTTAATGTACAACCGATCATGTACGTCACATGACGTACATGACCAGCTGGGAATGTCATGTAAAATGTTCTTATTACCCCACTGCTGCACATGTTTCTGATAATACATGTTAAGACTTACATCGTATGTACACTTTGCTATGATTGATTTTTGTTTTAAATATGGTCAGAAAAGGTAATTAAAGCAGTCAATAAATAATGGCCGATCATGTACGTCACATGACGTACATGATGGGTATTGAGATGTCATGTAAAATACTCTTACTAGACTCATCTACACATTTAAACCATTTGAAATACCAAGACAGACATTATATGTACACCTTGGTAAGCTTTATATATGTTTTATCATGGTCAGAAAGAGTAGAGCAGTCAATAATAATAGAATAGTCGAGGCTATATAAAAAGATTCATGTCCCGATCTAGGTCCCGATTTTGCAACCCAGGCCGATTTTGGTCCGATCCCATATGTAACAAGTTTGATTTGTATTGGTCTGAATGGTGCTCTAGAGCTATAAACTTTATTTCTTTGTTTCTGGTCTGATCTCCCTAATATATGGAATAGCTAGGGGAAGCAGGGTATGATTCGATCTTGAGAGTTACCCCCCAAATAATCGGGTGGTAGAGTCCCAGCTATATGCGTGATACATGGGCGATTGAGGGGGTACAAAGATGTTAATGTTGAAACGCGTGATATGAGTGTTTTTTTGTAGCCTTGGACTTAGGGCTATATGTTGGTAGGCCTACTGTTTTATCATGCACAAATGCCATTTTCATACTTTTAGTATGACGTATAAAACTTCTTAAAATAAATAATCATTATATGAACACCATGCTTCTTTTATCGAGGATGTTTTTCTCTCTCCGCAAGAGGCCCTTGACTGTGGGCGGGATGTCCAGATCTCCCCTGAGAACTACATGAGTTCACACATTTTGCAAATAGCATTAGGGTTCCATCAATCACAAGGCAGCACGTCAAATATAGTTAGTGACAATGTTATTTATAATACCCGGATGATGTATTAAAACAAACCATAGATGAGACATGAACGATGACGACCGTGTTCAAAAATTGATGACATTATTTTCGTCCTTCTAAAGTAATGACCTGTGTTTTCAGTTGGGGATTTTATAGTATTTTCATGATATTGAATGTGTTTTTTTAAAAGTTGTATGGGCTGTTACTAGTTGTGGCTCTAGAGCAAATAATTTCCTCCCTCCATCGTGTTGTTAGATAATGTCCACTCTCTAAGAGTGTGTGTTGGGGGCGGGGGGGGGGGTGTCAGGAACAAGTGAAGAAAGGAAAATGGGGAATTCTCAGAGACCGATTAGTGCCTGGATTTGGGCACTGGACGGAAGGGGATGAAGTTCCTGGAGTCCATTAACGCTTTACGGGCCGCATAGGGCTTCATTGCACAATACCATTT
Organism: Harmothoe impar; assembly: GCA_947462335.1. Lineage (NCBI taxonomy): Eukaryota > Metazoa > Annelida > Polychaeta > Phyllodocida > Polynoidae > Harmothoe > Harmothoe impar. Next base: position 52,069,085 of record OX381720.1, on the reverse strand, counting down.
GGCGACCCCCCCAGGAGTGTATGAGTGTAGGGTCAGGATGACGACCAGGGGCATAATGCATTAAAGCACTATGCGGGCAGTAAAGGGCTATTGGTGAGCCGTAGAAGACGGGCATGGCCCCCAGGGTGGTCTTTTGGAATAACTTCAGAAATGGTGAAAATGATCTAGCCGTGCAAAATAACTCACGAGTGTAAAATTTCAAGTAGACAAGTGCACTCGTGATGGCTAATACATGACTACCATAAAACCTTGCGTATAAGCCACACCCCGACCTTAGCCAATCCTATAAGCCGCACTAGAGATCTGATTATAGTGACTTCTACTACTGTACCATAGTAGCAAAAACTCGCATATAAGCCACACTCAGACCCTGAGTCTATCCCGTAAGCCGCACCGTCAATCTGACTCGCATATTAGCCGCGACTTATACGCAAGGTTTTACGGTAGTCAATGAAGAAACAGCGGCCTATACTCTTCTTCATACATTCAGTCAGACAATAATATACTATGGTTTTAAAGTTTTAGGCATAGCCTATGAAGGGCATCATGTGACTGCCTAAATCTAGGTTGGGGTTTAAATGGCCTCTCAGATCTTGCAGTAATGACACAAAGCAAGTACCGACAGCCACGTCGTACATTAAGAAGAGTTTTAAAATGTATCAATTAGTTAACCGATGGTTGTCATATGAGAATTTGTGGGGAGCAGTATTCAGATGATTCCAAGCAGTTCATGTTATTATTAATGATATAAGCAGTTTATTTGTATTATCTTAACATAAAAATTGTATAAATTCCTATTTTGCTAACAAGTGGCTTCTGTGTACCAACTCACATTCTTCATGAAGGATAAGGACTCTCTTCTTCTCCACATAATAGATAGACAAAACTCCACGCCATTGACATACATGGACACGATGCCAACAAATTTAGAGACCATGGAGTATGGCTACACCGTACTCCATGGGGGCATAAACACAAAGAAGGCCATACCATCATGTAATAAAAGCAGTAGGCCGCTCTCCCGGTCAGTGCAGAAAGGTGGTTGCCAAAGACGTGAGCCAGATTGAAACTTTCCTGAAGATTGGTTGGGGGGGGGGGGGGGGGAGGGGAGTGGTCAATGTGTACTTAGATGGTTTGGTGTTGGGTTTGGGGACGTATAGCAATTCATCATGTTGTGGAATCAGAAAGGATGCGGTGGACTAATTATTAATCAATAGTCGTAATGTTGTAGCTTTATCTGGGGGAATAACTGTTTTTTTCTTCAAATTTCTTTCTACATGTGTGGAAAATGTCGCTCTTTTTTCACCGCTTGGAGGCATTCCAGGGACAGACAGAACTTTGATAACAAGTCTCTGCAGTCTTCTCAAGATCAAAAACGTAACCCTTTAAGGGCTGTACGGTGCTTTTATATGTCCATTGTCGCCATGGTGCATGAATGCAGCCATGGTCTACTCACCAGGGCTGCATTCATCCTTCGGGAGGGGAACCAACCCGGTGTGTTCAAAATTATGATTGAATACCTATTAGTGAGTTACTCGCCAGGCCTGCATTCACATTAACATGACAACAAAGATGACACCACATTAAAGCATTATGTGGCTACTAGAGGGTTAAGGAGGCGACAGAATTAGTCATAATTATCAAAAGGCACCACAAAAACCCAATTAGGATGACGGAGAGGAGCAGAAAGTGGCCTAGGAGGCGGTCTGTGAAGTCTGTAGGACATGTAACATAGGGATGGGGAGTGGGGACCCACCCGGGGAGGAGGGGCGCTTGGGGTATAGGCTCCTTTCTTTCCTATTAAAGTTAATTTTCATTTCCTATTGAAGGGGCCCACCTGCTAACGCTATATTTATATTATAAAAACTACTGTATAAAAGTAAACATACCAGCAGCCAACTCGGGAAAAGGATGATCGGAGTGGGGCAGATACTCAATCTAATATACTCATATCTATCACACTCATTATATTGGCATATATTTGCCTGAAAATGTCATTTACTACAATTTATGATGTTTCAATGTAACAGGTGATACGGGGAGAACTCTTATATTGTCGAGACGTATTTTTGCCTCAATAAAACAATGAAACTCAAACTCAACCCAGACTTGGGTACTCACTACAAAACAGACCCCAGCAGCTGTGAACTAACTTACTAAGGTAGTGGTCATCCATTAATTGCAGGGGGGGGGGGTAAAATGTATTCCTCTTTATAAGTAAAACTCCCTAGATCCAAGACTTTAGCATAAGACATAAGGAATATGAACAAGTCAATTAAATGAAGGCTGCCTTCAAGTTGCCATTCATGTTCCTAGCCCAGGGAAACTAGTGCAAATCCAGGATTCCTGTATTGGGTCTCCAGAGGCGATTATTTAACACCCTGAATGGGTGCAGGCAGTTGACATCTGAGGAACTAGGGGCTGTTAATTAATCAAGTACAAATTGGAGGGCCGTCATTCCATGGTTTGGGTGGGCTGCAGTTTTTCTTTCAGAGCCCATCCTCAAAATGCCAGTACCCACCCCGCGATCCACACACTGGAGTGCAATTCATGTGGGCTGCAATCATTTAATCAAGGCAATAGCATGGATGCCAATCGTTAGTAACCTTGCTCTTTCTGGCGCCAAAAAGAAGGGAGAATAAGTTTTTTTGTTGACAGAAATATCAGTAAAAGAGACTGACTTTCGAAATCTCTGGATGTTTCCTTGTGCAAGAATACAGTGCCCAGAACGTTATCTGAATTCCTGGAGACCGAAAATGTAAAGGCCATGTGTTTGATTAGCCTTTTCTCTGTAAGAACGTATTTCATATTATAACATGGAACATCTAAATGCGGACAATGCCCAAGGTCAAACTTACATTTTGATATGTTTGTGCCCCGCCATAACAAGGAAGTATAGATCCAAAGTGGTGCAGTGATACGTAAATGTATGAGGCGGGTTTACTATAACAATTCTAAGCCATACTGCAAGTAGAGTACTCGAGTTTCAGAATACAAGTTCACTAAATCAAAAGACTGGTAACCTTACCCTGTTTCTGTATGACAATGGACAACACTCTGAATATAGTCTTAACATTGAAACAGGTAGGTCCGATCTTTTTTATAGTCTCTCCATAGGAAGTGGCTATGAACAGAGTATTGGGTACATTGACTCCTGGATATCAAGGATGAATCACAGGTCTTAAAGTGGACTGGTGGGTCACAGGGTCAACCTACATGATTTAAGTTTATGAGCAGCTAAAACAAAATCAGAAAAATTCAATACATTTTTCTGAAATGGCAGTTTAAAATTTTCCCCAAACTATCAAAAAGTACTGAGGCTAGGGTCAGTTCTGTTTTCTAGCCAGGTTTTTTTTTTGAGTTTGAAATAGTTTTATTGATCTTCTCACAATATACAAAAAGTGGTTTGGCAAAGTCAACATGAATCAAAGCATCGTGGTTCCATATCAAATCTTAGAGTTTCACATTAGTAAATACAATGTTTAATGAAGAATATGAAAATGGGGTTGGGTTGCCATTTCTTTGGCCTAGGCCCTGTTGTATTGTAGGCGTTAGATCCTGGTATCAGTATTTAAGGAAGTAGAAAGGATGTCTCTGTGTGGGAGCGTAAATCAGACTTTCTGATTGGTTGCTCATTTGAAAAAGACATTTCATTAAAAATATGTAATTGGGAAAAAAAAAGGAGAACAGTGACACAGAAGGAAAATATCCGCACTAAACAAGACAGAACTTCCTTTTCAGATGGCTAATCATTAACGGTGGGGGTCAGTATGCAAAACAAATATTCATTTTTGCAAAGGACAAAAAGGGCGTGTTCCAGTCAGTATTTGTAAGTAGGTTGTTTTAATTCATAAAACTTCAGCCAACAATATTGACTTGTGGATTGCACGGTGGATTTACAGTCTTCCAAAACCATTAGAAATTTGTGGATGCTTTTTATTTGGGGGAGGGGGGGGGGGGCGGGGAGCGCACCTATTGCAATGATTCTATATGCTTCTTGCCTTGTGTGTAGCCAGGGTCGGATCGTGTGAAACACACCTTTTATTTTGGCCAAACACCTTTACCTTTGGCTAGCCCACCACCTGCGCGATCCTCGCCTCCTGGACGCTCTTTTAAGCGACGATTTCATTATCTTCACCTGTTTTTTCACTCACTTCATTAGTTGTACCTTTTTAGTGCGTCCAACAATTCCATTATTTTGCTCATAGTCGCAATTCCTTGTTCTTCATTACCGCGTAGTGTCCCGAAAACAAGGAAACATTGACAGCTTTGTGCCAAGAACAAACTGGGTAAGCGGTCTCATCCAGGTATTTTATTTTATTTTATAACCATTATCATTTTACGCACCATGAAAATATCTCTGCGCTGTTGGTAGTGCATGAGGGAGGGGCCATTTTTGAAAAACAGGAGGTCAACGTTTGTAAGAGTTTAAGACCAACCTGAAATCTACCAACACCCCTGTTGTGATATAATGACCTATCCCTTTGTTAGGGCTCGACTAATAACTCATAACAAAGATAACAGTTTAATTGTCTCCGCATAATTAATATTGTAGTAAATTTTGGTTTTTAATGGGTTCAAATTATACATCTCTAGCAGTTGTAAGTGAGTAGATTTGCGCAGATATTATTACAGTAATCGACTTTCACGCCGACAGAGGCTGGTGTTTGGAGGCAGGAGTCGGTGTCGGCCGCACCCCTCCATCCGTCACTACTTCTGCCGTACAGGACTGAATGCATTATGTTTCTCTTCATCACCGAAACAGCATTGTGAGGAAGGAGACTATGGTAATTGCAGTTACCAGATCACCCTAGAAGGATCCCCACTGTAGCATAGAGACTTAACGGTGGTGATTACACTGTGTTTATAGCAGCTTGGGTATTACATATACCGTATTCGACGTAATAAGCGCCCTCCCTCTAATAAGCGCCCCCCCCCCCCTTTCAGATTATTCCCCCAGATATTTTAATGGGTTTCTCCTATTTTGTTACTGATTTCCACACATGTGTGTAACATGGGGCACTTCATACTTGTGCAGGTGTTAAGGCCAAGCCAAGTGTGAAGTAATAGTTGTATAGTTACAGCTTGTACCATACTTTATCCTTTGGGCCACCATCATATACTGCTGTTCCAGACAGTTCCATGATACATTTAGTGGCCCTAATGATCTCTCAGGGATGAACTGCAGTTACCATAGTCCCCTTCCTCACCATGAACAGAAATCGTTTACACACATAGGGGAGGAGCATTGTATGTTTCTCTGCAATCCAACATCCATAATCCTGATTGGATATGTCCAGGCTACACTGATAATAAAACCTATAGTCAGTACTGACTATACCATCATATTTTGACCCCCGTAGTCAGGGGACTATACAACTTAGTCACATATTAGTCATAAAGATAGTCAGGAGTGACTATATGTGGATCACACAAATTGATGATGTCACAGGAATGTGTGCACAGGAAACAGTTAGGATTCAAATTTGAATGGTCCATGGACTTCAGGTAGGCACATCCTCTCCTAAACCACTGTTCTATGGATATCCCTGCTTGTTATATATTATGTTACAGTTGACTATGACAACTTAAGATGTTATAGGGTGCATGAGTTCTCATGTTTGATAGAGTTATCATGGTAATCTGTTCCAATTTTGATAACATAGAAATAGAGTGTATAAATGTCTAGACTAACAGAGCATGATAGGCCTACACAGGAGCCTGTCACCTGCTCTGCCTTATCCTAGCCTGCCCCCTGGCCTGTTTTATCCTAGCTTGTCCCCTGGCCTGCCTTATCCTAGCCTGTCACCTGCCCTGCCTTATCCTAGCCTGTCCCCTGCCCTGCCTCATCCTAGCCTGTCCCTGCCCTATCCTAGCCTGTCACCTGCCCTGCCTTATCCTAGCTTGTCCCCTGGCCTACCTTATCCTAGCCTGTCACATGCTCTGCCTTATCCTAGCCTGTCCCCTGCCTTGCCTTATCCTAGCCTGTCCCCTGGTCTGCCTTATCTTAGCTTGTCCACTGCCCTGCCTTTTCCTAGCCTGTCACCTGCCCAACCTTATCCTAGCCTGTCCCCTGCCCTACCTCATCCTAGCCTGTCCCTGCCCTACCCTATCCTACTAGCCTGTCCCCTGCCCTGCCTCATCCTAGCCTGTCCCCTGCCCTACCTCCTCCTAGCCTGTCCCTGCCCTATCCTAGCCTGTCCCCTGCCCTGCCTCATCCTAGCCTGCTCCTGCCCTGCTTTATCCTGGCCTGTCACCTGCCCTGCCTTATCCTAGCCTGCCCCCTGGCCTGTCTTATCATAGCTTGTCCCCTGGCCTACCTTATCCTAGCCTGTCACATGCTCTGCCTTATCCTAGCCTGTCCCCTGTCTTGCCTTATCCTAGCCTGTCCCCTGGTCTGCCCTATCTTAGCTTGTCCACTGCCCTGCCTTTTCCTAGCCTGTCACCTGCCCAACCTTATCCTAGCCTGTCCCCTGCCCTACCTCATCCTAGCCTGTCCCTGCCCTACCCTATCCTACTAGCCTGTCCCCTGCCCTGCCTCATCCTAGCCTGTCCCCTGCCTTGCCTCATCCGTGCTTGTCCCTGCCCTGCTTTATCCTAGCTTGTCCCCTGCCCTGCCATATCCTAGCTTGTCCCCTGCCCTGCCTTATCCTAGCCTGTCCCCTGCCCTACCTCCTCCTAGCCTGTCCCTGCCCTATCCTAGCCTGTCCCCTGCCCTGCCTCATCCTAGCCTGTCCCTGCCCTGCTTTATCCTAGCCTGTCACCTGCCCTGCCTTATCCTAGCTTGTCCCCTGCCCTGCCTTATCCTAGCCTGTCCCCTGCCCTACCTCCTCCTAGCCCGTCCCTGCCCTATCCTAGCCTGTCCCCTGCCCTGCCTCATCCTAGCCTGTCCCTGCCCTGCTTTATCCTAGCCTGTCACCTGCCCTGCCTTATCCTAGCCTGCCCCCTGGCCTGTCTTATCCTAGCTTGTCCCCTGGCCTGCCTTATCCTAGCCTGTCACCTGCCTTGCCTCATCCTAGCCTGTCCCCTGCCCTGCCTCATCCTAGCCTGTCCCCTGCCCTGCCTCATCCTAGCTTGTCCCTGCCCTGCTTTATCCTAGCCTGTCCCCTCTCCTGCCATATCCTAGCTTGTCCCCTGCCCTGTCCTATCCTGGCCTGTCACCTGCCTTGCCTCATCCTAGCCTGTCCCTGCCCTGCCCTATCCTACTAGCCTGTCCCCTGGCCTGCCTTATCCTAGCCTGTCCCCTGGCCTGCCTTATCCTAGCCTGTCCCCTGCCCTGCCTTATCCTAGCCTGTCTCTGCCCTGCTTCATCCTAGCCTGTCCCCTGGCCTGCCTTATCCTAGCTTGTCCCCTGGCCTGCCTTATCCTAGCCTGTCCCCTGGCCTGCCTTATCCTAGCCATGTCTACCCTGCTGAACCTTGACCTGCCTTCAGTACTTAAGTTTCCCTTATGTCTCATGATTGACTATACCTATTAGTCATAGTGACTACTTTAGACCATGAAACCATTAAATTCATAGTCACTTGACTATATAGCCCAAATTAGCCGATTTAATGGCTGACTATAGGTTGACTATATGACTAACTTACTATAGACATAGGTGACTAACTTAGTATAGTCGTTTTTGCTACATTCATGTGACTATAGAAATGTAGTCCGTAGTGACTAACATTTCCAGGTCCATTATTATCAGTGTATATTCCATTTAAGGGTCGCACAGTGCTTTAAGGTGTAGTGCCCTTTGTCGTCATGATGCATACTTTCAGCCCTAGTGAGTCTGCTTGCCACTGCTGCATTCATGCATCATGACGACACTTTATAAGATATCAACTGCCTGGGGATGGCATGATGCTTGATATCCGCACTGACAAGTTACCCCCCAGCAGGGCTGCATCCATGCATCATGACGACAAAGAGGGTAACGCATTCAACCATAATATACGGCCCTTACAGGGTTCTGTTGTGTCTATCACACATAGTTGTCTGGGTAGGAGGCAATATCAGGTTTGTCAAGTCAATACAGCCATATGGTGCATCCCTCAGTCGTGCATTAACACTGCAAGCAAAGAGCAAATGATACTAAGAGGGTCTACTTAAGTGCTCTCCCATAGCTTAGCGTTGTCCCTCATCAATCAAAATACCTCAAAATATCCTAAAAGGGTTATAATTTTGGTTGGGATGCATCAACTCAGATTATTTTCTAAACTTTGAATAGCTTGAGTCATGGTTGAAAGTTGTTTTGATTGTATTATTGCAGATTTCTGTTAATGTATGGCCTTAGGTGCCCCCTATACTAGTGGATGAAGTGTACAGTCCACTGTTCCCACCTAAATCCATGTTAACTAACAACATGCTGGAGCTACTATTTCTGAACAGATTTCTTCCAAATTCAACATGGACATTGAGAAAACCCATTAGAAAAAATATATGGAGGCAGAAAACTTTATCCAGCAACTAAAATGCGGTTCCATCTGTGGCTTATTGTATAGGGTTTGAGTGGGTTATGTTGGCTGTAGACTCCAGGGGATGTCATGGACTTCTGAGGGACAGGAAATCCTCAAGTGGACCATCTTATTATTTCTTGCTCTTTGCTGTAAGGGTCACATTGTGCCTCAATGATCAATATTCTTCAATTTATACGGAAAATGTATCGGCAAATAGTGCCTGTATTTGTCCCGTAGATGGTTTATGGATTTCACTTGTAGATAAATAGCTACTGCAATATATTTTTGAATTAGGCCATTACTTAATTAGATAACAGGAATAGGAAGGTGTTCCCCAAAAAGCCTCTGGTATCATGAGGAATCCCTTTTTATTGTCATCATGCATGAATGCATCCCTGGTATGTAACTCGCCAGTGCTGCATCAAAGCATCATGCCCACCTTACGGGGTTAATGCGTTCCCACTATTGGTAGTAATGCCAGCAGTGGGGAGTCACTCACCAACGCCGTTTTCATGTCGCACAATTACAATTGCCATAGCGCATGACAGCACTTTGGGGCCCTTAATCCTTTAAGGATGAATTTTACTAAAGGATGACATTTGTCATCATGATGCACCAATGCAGCTCCAGCAGGTAGCCCGCTGGTGCTGCATGCATGCATCAGGCCAACACTTTGAGAGTGTCTCAACCCAATAGGATTGGCATGATGCTTGAATGTAGCCCTGGTGAGTTACTCAACAGGTCTGCATTTATGCACAATGACGACCAAGGGCTTGATGCTCTGATGCATCATGTCGTCCTTAAAGGGTTAAAGGGTTAGCCATGACTCCACTGGTAACCTGCCTGTAGGGGTGACAGCCAATGCAAGCCGCTCATCAAAGGACAGCTGCATTTTATATAACTGGATTTAACCCTTTAAGGGCGGCAAGCCGTCTCAAAGCGACATGTGCCGTCATGATGCACAGGCGCAGGGTCAGAGAGTAACTCGCCTACACTCCTGTTGTGCATGCGCATCACCCTTGGAAAGTGCATCAACTCTGTAGGGTCGGCATGATGCAAAAATGCAGCACTGGTGAGTAACTCGCCAGTACTGCATTCATGCATCATGGCACAGCACAGCACAGCCAATGGTTAACTTGCCATCCAAGGGTAGAAATTCAGCCTACTATGCTTTTGGGGTACGCAGTGAAATGGAAAGTTCATGTTTATTTCAACGCAGCTGCATGCACCAATACACCAATTATGTGGCTGTCTGTGCGTATCACACACAGAGCATGGTCACATGACCTTGGTGTATGAGTTGCTCAGGTGCAGGCCCCTGGGGTATAGGTGTACCAATCTATATCTCCAACCCAGGGGCACATTGATGTAAACTAGGCCTACCCTATAAAGGACCAGGTGAAAAGTGCAGATGCGGGACTCCAACCCATGCTTCCTTTATGTAGGTTCTGGAGGCTCTTTCAGAATTTCAATATTGCAATATTTGCAATTGACGAGGGTATTTGTAACTGGCAAAATGTGATATGCATTAATTTTCTATAGATTTGTATAGGAAATGTTTCGAAAGAAATTTTACTAGTGGTCGCCAAAGAGGCTTTGTCACGTCACCAGTTCCCTACGACCATGCCAGTTGTTCTGAATGAGCCTCCAGGAGGCTCTTTCAGAACGGATTCGTCAGTCGTGAGAATAAAAAGTCCACTATAAACCCTACAGGAAAAATCGCCCACGAACTCGTGGCGTGTTCTGAAAGAGCACCCTGGGCTGGTAACCTTGTACCTATCAGTCACTCCGGGAGTGTAGGGCCCGGTCACAACCGGGTCCCTGTAGTTCCCTGTAATGATTACCACCAGTTTGATGTACCACCACCTGATGTATCTCAAGCATTACGGTTATTTTATACCTTTGAGCCGCCATTTGTACAGATTATTATAAACGTCAGGCGTTATGACATCTGCTGTATGTCTCAGAACTTTACTCATTCATACATATCATACTATGTGCAGTCAAGACTCTAAATGACAGCATTGGGTAAGTGAACAGGTCCGGGAAATGGAGGGAAACCCTCCCCAGAGCCGTTATTTACACCAGTGTTAATTTTCACAACGCAGGTAGGTGTGAAAACACTGCAGGGCTCACTGCCTGCTGGGTGAAATGGAGGAGCACAGAGGGAAGGTCTATAGAAAAAGCTTATTTATATGTGATTTCATGGCAATCACCTGTATGATTCACTATTCCCCATGTATGATTCAAGAGCATACATTAATCTATCTTATGGGATATAAACATTTAACAGCAAATTGATAGAAAATTCAGCAAATGAGTTATAAGAAAATGGTTGCTAATTTTAGCCCTGCAGTGTTTATGCTACATGCAAAACCGTTGCTAATTCTAGCCCTGCAGTGTTTTCACACCTACCTGCGTTGTGAAAATTAACACTGGTGTAAATAACGGCTCTGGGGAGGGTTTTCCTCCATTTACCGGACCTGGTGAATGCTTTTGGCGACAGGGCCAGCGCAGTGCTGACGCTCATATTTTACTACATTAAAGCACTACGTGAACTTTGAAGTTACCTGTCTTTGGGGAACTGGATAAAAAGAATGCTTAAGATGAAAAAAAGAATATATCAGTTACTGGGCATCCATTAGGAGCCCGGGTATGGCCTCACCTCACAGAGGGCCCGTCCTTCTCCTACTCTTGTGCCCTGCTTCTCCAACAGGAAGGCTCTGGTAACCACCACTGTGACCTTGAACTTGAATCTTGCTGGGTTTGGGCAATGACTGGTGGTAGCTTGGAACGAATGCACAGCAACTCGAATGTATGATGAGATTTCTCCGATCATACATTCTGGTTCCAGTTCTGGTTCCTGTTTGCTGGTTCCAAGCTGAGAAGAGGGATTGCCCAGACCCAGCAAAAGTCCAAGTTCAAGGTCATAGTGGTGTTAACCAGTGTCATTAAGTGCCAGAATGGCGTGTGGGACAAGTGTGTCCTTCCCCTACCACGTGACACCCTGACACCACGTGACACAGGGATGCCACGTGACACCCTACAGGTGCTACAGCACTCAGGGTAATGCCACTTAGCTCGTGTCACTAACCCTTTAAGGCAGAACAGTGCTTTTATGCATTACACTCTGTTGGCTAAACTGTCAGAAGTAACTGTAGCTGCACAGCGTTTTATACTGTAGATTTACAGTATAAAAGGAGGTATTTTTGGTTTCAAATATAAAAATACCATCTTAAATCTACAGTGTAAAACACTGTGCAGCTACAGTTACTTCTGACAGTGTACAGTGTGTATGCGTGCATTACCGGTTGCAAGTGGCTCACCGGGGTGGCTTCTAGCATCATGCCGACCATACTGGGGTATATCAACCCAAACAGTATCAACCCAAACATGTATGAAGCACTTGGGGTGTATTCATGTATCATGGAGATAAAGGTCATAATGCATCAAATCATGATGTGATCTTCAAAGGGTTTACCATTAAGGGCAGCAGCGTGATTTAATGTATCATGCCTGTTTGGCTGTATGATGCATTAATCCATCACCAGTGCTGCATTTATGCATCATGCCGACCTTTACGCAGTGTCAGAGAGGTGATCAACTGTGCTGCATTGCATAACCGTGACAAGAAGTGGACATGAAGACTTGAGGCATCGTGCTACCCCTAAAAGTTATCCATCAAGTCTCAATACCACCTAATATTTCACTGTCACTTATTGCCTTAGTGTAAACCAATTAGGAATAGAAAGGAAAGTGGCAGGAAACTAAATTGTATTGAAATGTTCCTTGAGAATTCTGTTATGTAGGTATTTATCAATATGTTTCCTATTATAACTATGCTAAAAGCTGGAACTTTTTGTGTCAAGAATACGCATAAAATCTCGACACAAAGTGATGGGACCTTGAGCCGCTGTTTGTGTTTGAGTTTAGATTTTTTTGGCAATAATAAATCACAAATCTGAGATCTCCGAAAAGAAAGGATAGTTTTCTACCGGTTGTGCTCATCCAAACCAATCTGTATACAAATAGACGATTATAGCTGTGTCCAGAAAAATAAGTTATGAGTTCACACAGAAGAGAAACAGCGTCAAAAGGGAGTCCAGGTTGCCTGCAGAATAACTCCCCTCTTTAGGGCAGCCAATGCTGGCTAAGGGAGCCTATGTGACTCCCAAGCTGACCTGGGGGAGTCACCTGGCGGAGTTACATAGCTCCCTGGCTCACCTAAGGGAGTCACGTAAGGACCTGGGCTCCCCAAAAGAGGGAAGTCATTCTGGAGGCAACCTGGACTCCCCTTTGACGCTGTTTCCTTTCTCTGTGTTTCATTGGGAGACTGACCTGTACGCTGTATAGTTCGGCATTGTATAACAGCACGGCTGCCTTGACTCCTGTGGCCGGCTGCCAGCCCAGCCATGTCAGCCTTCTGCCCGACCTTCAGCCACCAGATCGTTAACCTCCTCACTCAATGTACAGCTACAGTCTCCATGACAACACGGGGCTCAACGTTAACAACCACAAAGGTGCCCTGACAACTCTTATCACAGTATTATATAGCAGAAGTGCCACATTTCCTACTTTTGTTTTTAAAGTGACATGGTCCGATATATTTCTTTCCACATTTTAAACCCTACTCAAGTGGCAGAGTGCAAGGCGATCCTCGTCCATTTCCTTGTGCCCTACTGAAATGTGTTCCAAATGCCAGAACAATATCATATTTGAAGGATAGGGCACAATGAAATGTCCTCTATGGGCAATTATACCCTTAAGACGGTCTCATGTGGCGCAGGTATAATCTTTACAGTGCATTTTCAATCAGTGGAATTATAGCATGCACTCCATAATCATTATGTTAAGTTCTTCCAGAAAAATGATTAAAAAGATGCCTTACATTTTGTTGACAAAGGAGTGGCATCTGCAGCTATCGCCAAATGTGTCTTTCTTGTACGGCAGAATGTCGGGTGATGCTGCTAGGTGGTTCGCGCGATACCACGCGATGCATGTCACATGTCATGTAACCCCACTATTGCCTTTAACCCTTTAACTCTGTAAGGACAGATGTCACTAAAAGATAACATTTATTGTCATGCCAATCCTATGGGAATGTCTCAACCCCGTAGAATCAACATGATGCATGAATGCATCCCTGGCGAGTTACTCGCATCGTCGATGGCATGATGAATTAAGGCACCATGCCGTTCTTATAGGGTTAAGGGCCACTTTCTCGTCATTGTGCATCGATGCAGCCCTGGTGAGTCCAATCCTGCATTCATGCATCATGCTAACCCTTAAATCCTATATATGATGCCTGAATGTGACACTGGCGAGATATTGGTCAGGTCTACATTCATGCATACTGACAATAAAGGGCATTTCTCATTAAATCACTGTGCGGCCTTTAAAGGGTTAATACTGCTGACATAGTGAGACCAGCCGGCCATAGTGCCCGTGATGACAGTGGTCACTGCATGCTCAGCTCCTCTCTATACTCATCCTACTAAGTCGTACTCATCCTCCATGCCGGGGGGGAAATGAATCCTGTCACATTACTTAACTCTGTCCCTGTGTACACCAAAAACGACCCAATTGGCCATCCTTGGGCGTACACAAGGATTGCACAGGCTCGCCCCATTTTCCTGGACTGGGCTGTCTTAATCACTTTGTCATCTTGATGTCATACATTTAGTCATACAGCCCTAGGTAGTTGCTCACTTATGTCTAATCAGACTCCCGGGTTGATACACTCAAGAAAGTTTTGCATGATACACGTCAATGGCGAGTTACTCACTAGCATTGGTGCATCATGCCGACACATGAGGCATCAGCCGGTTCTTACAATGGGTAAGCAATATAACCACATTGTGTGTTTTCCCACCAAACCGCACCCCCAATCGGCAACTCCAAAAACTGCCAAAATCGCCCTAATCTAACACCCCTCTTTATATACTACTACCATAAGCACCCTACGCTTGAACCACCGGTCTGTTAGATGTACTGGATATCTGCTATCTGCTATCTTATCTACATACTACCTTCAGTCTCCACCCGCACCTAATGGGGCCTCAATATACACACGCATCAACTCGTTATGGGCCGCATAGAGCTTTAAAGTGCTACACTGTAAATAGTTAGTGTAGGTACACAGTAAGCAGACTACCGTACCGTCACAATCTAGCACCTGTGCGCTCTTCAATTTGGCGGGGTCATTAAACCTAAGATAGGCGCTTATTTGAGATCATATTTCAGTGCTCTAAGGAATATTTTAAGATCCCTATACCCCGGCGCTTATACAAGACCAGCGCTCTTTCAGGACCGGTGCTTTATCGTGACAGGACGGTATACTGTAGAAACTACCGTACTCCTACAAAAAATGGAAACCAACTTTTCTCAGTGTATTTACTTTGTCGCATGTCACCATGGCGAGTAAGCCAATCCCGTAGGCTCAACATGATACTTGAACGAAGTACCGGCGAGTAACTCGCCAGGATTGCATTCATGCATAAGGACGACAACAGCCATGGCATTAAATCTCGTTTTGGTGGTTAAACGTTTAAGAGTTACGGCCCGACCTTGGCTGGTTCCCCAGCACGGCTACAAGGTGACCAGCGCAGAGTCTACTGCGCATGCTCAGCGGTTAATGGTGTGCCACCAGGTAGGGTTCACGTGACCCAGTCACAGGGTGGGGGGGTGAGGGGGAGGGGGGGGGGGGTGAATCAGCACAGATCAGGTGCAGGTAATCTGACTGTAAGTCTACCATTGTCGATGTAACCCCTCAGGGAAGTATGTACCATGTCCATAATTATGTACTATATCCATATTTAATTTATTTAGCATGATGTACATGGATGCAGTACCAATGACTAACTCACCATTGTTGCATCGCGCATCATGCTGAACCTATGGGGTTCCTATACTGACACTACAGTGGTACATCATGACGACACATGAAGCATTGAGACATGATACCGCCCATAAAGGGTTAACGCCGAAAGACAGTATAGTGCTTTAATGCGCTATGTACTTTGTCATCATGACGCATGAATGCAGCCCTGGCAAGTAACTCGCCAGTGCTGCATTCAAGCATCATGCCGATCCCACAGGGTTGAGTCACTCTCGAAAGGTTGGCATGATGTGTGAGTTACTCGCCAGGGCTGCAGTGGCGCATCGTGACGACAAATGTCATCTTTTAGGGATATCCATCATTAAAGGGTTGACACGCTTGTCGGGAACCAGTAATCTCTGAACCAATGACCCGCATGTCTCCAGGCGTCCTGCCGGTATGACGTCACAACGTCAGTCTCTGTAGCACTATACTACACAGGCGAGTCAGGCCAGCTTGGGACAGCAATTAGCCTCCAAACAATGCATGGAGCATGAACCGTCAACCCCAGTGACGTCACTGTGACATATTTGACGTCAACGTGACATACGTCAGGTGATTATGACGTAAAGCGGTTATAACGACCAACCTCTCTACTATCGCCAGTCTCAGATAGGTTGCCACGAGTACTATACAGGTTTTTTATAGACCTAGTCATGCCTGGCAGGCTGCCGTGACCTGTGACTATTTGGTGTGGTAGGTTGGGAGCAATCTGCGTGTAATTCTGATGTTTTCTGTGTTTGTCAATCGATTTCCCGTCAAAGGTCGCTGACGGGTTTAGATTGACAGAGGTTGTAGTGGGACCATTTCACCTTACCTTTATTAACGTGGTGAGTTATAGGGTGACTTTATGATCTACTATAGGGGTCCTGGATATTGGAAAGTGCCCATTTTCCGTCAAATTTAAGAAAAGCCCATGCCCCATGTGTTCATCTAAGCTGAATAATGACAATGTCATCTATCCATGTTAGGTGACCCTACGCCATGTTGGTTTTAAGAAATACTCATGTCCCAAGTCACTAATGGGGTCCATGTCGATTATAAGAATAGGGTATGTTGCATACTCATTATCCAAGTCAACCTTTGGCCTTGTGCCAGACTATAGCCTATCACCATAAAAAAATTATCGACTTGAGGTGCTCCTTGTCTGGTTTTCTGTGAGATATTATTTATCAGATCACTTTTTAAAACGTGCAAGCTGAAGTCTCTGACACCAAATATGTTCAAAGCCATTATTCTCTTTCCACTCCTTGGTGTTTCCAAGTGGGCACAGTAATCAGTTTTACATTGATTCAACATGCTCTTTATCTTCTTTTTTCTTTTTTTTTCTTTTAGTTTTAGCAAGTCTGTGGTTTTAGAAACCATATAAGTTGACCGTTGACAAGTCATTAACTACTGACATGTGTCTGCAGAACACTGCGCAATGGCTGCCCACTAGGAGGCACCACTGGGCTTCCTGTCCACCCGGCCCATGGTTTGATGGTGACCGGTACTTTTTTTTGCTTTGACAATAACTACCTAGCCAGCTTAATGGGTCTTATATGGATGGGTCCAAGGTGGGCTACCATTTGGGACCCATTTACAATTTTGCACTGGGCTATCAAGTGGGCCCCATATGAGCTTGCCCAGATTTGATGTAGCCAGATCCAGCCCGCTTTGACAGAATATTATAATAATATTTGTACTTGAAATGGCCATTTCTGAGAATAATCACGGATATTTTAGTTTTGAAGTGTCTGCAATGTTCCTGATTGCTAAATGAGATGGTGGGCTCCTGGGAAATTGTGCATTCGGGCTCCCACTGACAGCCCTGAACAATTATAACCAAAGCTCACGTGCGTCTGCACCAGATCATCACAAACTGACACTAATTTGCAACTAAAGTACTACTTTATAGCACTATGCGGCCCTTACAGGGTTATGAGGGTGGGGTAGTGCAGTACTCTATGACAGGGAGACTACCTACATGCTTATTGCATGACTTACCACCATCACCCAGTCCTCATGGCCACTTTATACAGCACTGGTTCCTATAACTCTGGTTCCTTTGTCCCACCCTTCTCTAGTCCTCCCCTCACAACATTCTCTAGGATGAGACCCAGGAAAGGTGGGTTTGCCCCAAAAGAAGGTGGCTTCCATAAAGTATGTACGCACAAAGGGGCTGGGGGGTCTATTTTCTGAAAATATTTGCGTACATAACCCTTCATTTTAATGTGTACAAGGGGGGGATTATTTCTGGAGAGATGCGCGTACATGTATACTTCATGGAAGCCTCCAAACCCAGAAATTGACTCGCAAACTGCAACGCTGACTTGTGGATCATTGACTGTTGAGTTGCCTCGAAATGACCTTAACACACTTATTTGCTGATACCCGCACCTCTGCCAAATGTATACAACACACTCACGATAAATACTGCTGGTTGACATATATGTATAGTACAATTTAATTTGCCAATTTTATATTCTTCATCATCACAAGAACTAAAAAAAGGAATCTTTGCATTTCAAAGTCTGTGCTGATACTAGAGTGGAGGTATGTTGCATTCTGGGAGAACTTCAAGCCCACATCAGTGGCGATAGTCTCTAATGATAACTTGAATGTACTCAAACACAAACTCATAATACTATACTATCAAAAATCTGCTACATAATGTGCTGTAGTAAGTTGAAGGATATAGGAAGACTCTTTTGTTACTAGCTCTTTAGGGGCTGCAGAGTACGTTAATGCATAATATCCTTTGTTCTCAAGATGCTTTAATACAGGAATGCATCATACCGACCCTATTGAGTTGATACACTACCCTGAGGGTCGTCATGATGCATGAATGCAGTCCTAGTGAGAATACTCACCAGGACTTCATTCATGCATTATGACGAGAAAGGGCATAAAATATCAAACCAGTATACCCCACTTAGAGGGTTGTGACTAATCTATAACTCAGTACTGAATCCGCCTGCAGCACCTGTTAGGTCTCACCATGGTATAGTTTGTTTTATACTCCTGTCCTGCTCTGCACCTGTTTTTACACACCACGAGTAACCTACGTCTTCCGCCTGCCGCCGTCTACTTTGTACTGTGACACCTTAATGGTAGAGTCATCGAACACTGCCAAAGTTAACCCTTTAACCCTTTAAGGACGGGTGTTGTTAACAGATGACATTTGTCATCATGATGCATCAAATCAGCCCTGGCCATTAACTCGACGGTGCTGCATTGATGCATCATGCCGACCTTTATGGGAGTGTCACGACCCGTAGGGTCGGTATGATGCTTGAATGCAAGGCTGGTGAGTTACTTGCCAGGGCTGCATTCATGCATCATGACGACTAAGGGCATTATGCATTAAAGATCATGATGCATGATGCATGAGTGAAGCTGCGAGGAGTTAATTGCCATGGCAGTATGCAACTGTATTACACACACAGAAAAGTGACAGTCATTGTCGCTAAAACTACTCTCACCTGAGGGTCGGGCACTGCCTGACTCTCAGATGAGGGTAGTTTTAGCGACAATGACTCTCACTTTTCTGAGGGTGTATGACGATAAAAGGCATAATGCCTCCAAGTACTATATGTTGGTTAATGTTCTTCACAAAGCCATGTTTACTTCTTTTTAAATACTTTCCACAGTACCTATCCGTTTTCTTCCCCCGAGTATGACTACCTTCCTCATCATTGGAATCGATATCAATTTAAGTTTAGGTTGAATCTAACCGTTTTAAGGCAACGATTTTTAATGCATTATGTCCTTTGTCGTCATATTGCATGAACAGAGCCTTTTGAAGTACCTTGCTTATGCTACATTCATATACGTGATGCCGACCATTCAGGAGTGTATCAAGCCCATAGGGTCGTCATGCTACAAGGATGCAGCCGTGGAAAGTGACTCATCAGGGCTGCATAATTTGTCGCATCCTGATGATAAAAGGCATGACATATTAGAGCACTATACGGCCATAAAATAGTTAAAACATCCGCTTATTTGTAAAACAAACCCCTCTTAATGGTACCATTAATGGCACACACAGTTTGATCATGTTGGTTACATTAAGAACCATCGTGTATGGAGTATTTGCTGCTTGCATGACACTGGCATATTAAGGTAGGCATATGCTTATCGGGAGATACCCTGCATTTATAAGTTGAACAATGACAGAGGAACTAAACAATGATTGGCAACAATTCAGCATCTGTAATTGCAGTTGTCCATACCCATAATTAACCCTTTATGGATCGCATAGTGCTTTAATGTATCACGCTATTTACTGTCATGAATGCAGCCTTGGCGAGTCGAATTGCTAGGGCTGCATTCGTGCATCATTCTGACATTTTAGGAAAGTATCAGCACCGTAGGGACGGCATGATACTTAACTGCAGCCAATGCGAGTAGACTCCTGGTCCGAAATGATCTATTACTATGACAAAGCAGACAAAAACTATATATGCGGTCCTTAAAGTATTAAAGAAACGCTACAATCGGAGACTGAATGAGCCTGCACATGGATCTGCGATTAGCGTGATGTGATGCCATATATGATCTGTAAATGTCCCATACAATTGTTATATGGCTATTGACGGTCGTGGTCCCCTGATTGATGCTCCTAGGCCATTAGGAAGAAGATACTCTTCGGCATTATGCCAATCGTGTGGGTTTTACGGGTATATATATATATATATATATATATATATATATATATATATATATATATATATATATATATATATATATATATATATATACACATTACAAGGGTACATAAAGGGCAAGAGAGCAGCGGGTAAAGGGCCCGGATACATGAACAGCCATTCATGTTATAACATGCTATAAAAAATTAATCATTGGGATAACTTGAATTGCTTCAATAGAAAATTGTACACGAGAACAAATGCAAGTTAAATATGGTAGATGCTTCATATTCAGTATTGCCCAACTTCAAGTGTGCAACACAATCATTGATGACCATACAATGTAAACCATGGGAAAACAAGCATGAATAAGTAACGTATCAAAAATAGAATAATCAAAACTCAAAATCAGTTAGAGCCTCAGAACTGTTTAGTTACCCAGTACACCTCTGTGTACCTACGTGATAGCATCTTCCAGGTAGATGTGCAGCAGTGACAGCTCTTCCTCAGTGGTGTTTGTGTAACATATTCTATGCCTGGCATCTGCAATTATTGAAAGGCGGCGGAAATAATGCCATCGATGAAATCGAGCTACCACGTTAAGGGAAATGCACAGACGATGTAACCTTCATGTATCAATTAAGGGCTGCATCGTGTTTAGATGCATTATGTCTTTGACGTTGCATGAATGCAGCCCTGGGGTCTGATTCATAATGACTGATGTATCCGTTAGAATAAAAAGTCCACTATAAACCCTACAGGAAAGAAATCCGACGACTGGCAAGTCTGTTATTAATGATGCCCCTGGAAAGGGATTCGCCAACTCCCGAAGGTACACTTAAGCAATTTAAGGTCCTAAAAGGGCCAAACAAAGCTCCTATAGTGAAAAAACAACTTCAATCTGTGTCATTGAAGTGTCTCCATGGCTATGTAATAGAAGTTTACAATGAGAAATTAACATGCTTTCGCCCACAGCTCTTAGTATGAAGGTAGAGGCGCGGAGGGTGTCAGATGTAATATACACATGTACACCAGGGAGTCATTGGACAGAGGGGGGCCTGAAGAGAATGACACAAATTGGGAGTTTAAAGATGATGTATCAGCAAGCTTAGGTTTATTTCTATTTCAATTCATCATCATCATATTCATTAGACCCTTAGTGAATCCATCAGCCTGCGACTCATCATATTGCCCTAATGCGGCCATTAACTCTTTAAGGACAGCATGATGAATTAATGCCCTTGGTCGTCATGATGCATGAATGCATTCAAGCATCAGGTCGACACTATGCGGTTGAAAAACTCATGAAGGGGCAGCAGCTCCGGCGAGTTACTCACAAGTGCTGCATTGGTGCATCACGGGGACGAATTTAGTCCTTTAGCGACATCCGTCCGTAAAGTAAAAAGACCGAAACAGACGTGAATCATTAGAGACAACAGCGAGTTAGTGACATGTGAGTGAGTCATTCTGGTACCAGAGTGGTGGTTCGAGGTTCTCTCTGTTAGGGCCAAGCCTCCAGCAGGAGCATCACTCTCCAAACAGAGTTTTAGTGTAAACTCATTCATATAAGTAAGGCCAAATGGAGAAAAGAAGTGTTTTAGGTTACCCAACCATATCTAGCAAAACAGGGCCGCCGACCCTAGAAATTCTATCAATATTGATATTGAGGCTGGCATTGACAAGTTGGCACTGAGGTTCAATTCCACACCTTCTATTTCTCGCTGGTCTTGTCATACATTAGCTGTTGGGGGCTGAACATGGTTTCAAAAGCACAGAGAGGACATGTTGGTGACGCCGCTTAGTGATCCTGAATGTAGACGGATACGGAGGTGTCTCTTTCTGTATGTGAGCAGCTGAAGGTCTGTGCGGTAATTGTTTAGTGGAGTATGGGTCATTCCGCCTTCCCACTTAACCCTTTAGTGGCTGTATAGTGCTTGATGCATCGTGTCATCATAATGCATGAATGCAGCCCTGGTCAGTAACTCGCCAGTAGTGCATTCAAGCATCACGCCAACTCAAAGCATCATACATTTCCAAAGAGTCAGCATAATGCATAATGCATGTAGACTCGCCAGGGCTGCATTCATGTACTCGTGACGACAAATGACAATGCACATTAAAGCATTATGCGCCCGTTAATGGGTTTAGTGGAGCATGGGTCATTCCCCCTTTCTGCTCACCCCTCCCGGAGCCTGTGGTCGATAACCCGTGTCTGGGGGGAGTGGTGGGCGCACTGCCAGGGTCGGTGCGTTCACCCCCCGGCCCCCTGCCCATGCACATAACGTCCCACTTCCCGACCACTACCCGACCACCTGTAGATATATAGACAAAGGTGCACAAGTTTCAGTCTGTTGGCTGGGTTATTTCACGAGTTGACCTTGGCCTCGTGAAATATGGCCCAAGGTCAACTCGTGAAATAACCCAGTCAACAGACTGAAATAAGTGTACCTTTGTGTTAATTTTTTTTATGATTTTCGATTGAATCTACCAAAATTATGATAGGGGGAGCCGAAAAAAAGCTGATTTCCATCCCATTTTTACTTCGTTCAAATGTAAACAAACAGCCGTTTTTGATGACGTCACAGGCCGTTAAATATGGCTGTGGGTCATTTCACGGGGGTGTTAAATACGGCACTCCTTGGACAAATCAATGGGGCTGCCGTATTTGATAAAAAATAAAGAGCTATTGTGAGACATTAAGATATACACTGTAGATTGTGAAACAAAAATACGTCCTCTAATACTGTAAACCAACAGTAGATTCTACTGCCCATGTACATCAATACCGTAATAATCTGTAAAAGTAGGGACTTGCATACATTTTCTAAATTGCGTGAAATATCATGGGATTGGTCTACCCCAATAGGCATCTAGCCGGTTGCATTATTAACCAATGAGAAAAGTCCCTGGCCTTCACTGCGGAATTCTTAGGGGGCATTATGTAACAGCCTGTACCCATTGTGGTTGCTGTATCAGTGCTTATCTCGCCGGTTACCAGATCAAGCAATGGTGCCCCCTACTCAGGAACCTGCAACCTTGGTATAGACAGCTTTAATATAATCATCTTCCTACGGCATCTAGTTCCTGTGTGATCTGGTTGGATCAATACTGTGATATGATACTGATCAGAATAGGCAAGAGAAGCAGTTTGGTATTTTATTTCCGTTTTGTTGTATATGTACATCTTCACATGGAATTTAAGAAAGTGTCTT
Source organism: Harmothoe impar (assembly GCA_947462335.1). Lineage (NCBI taxonomy): Eukaryota > Metazoa > Annelida > Polychaeta > Phyllodocida > Polynoidae > Harmothoe > Harmothoe impar. Next base: position 52,045,924 of record OX381720.1, on the reverse strand, counting down.
ACTGACTTTAAGAGGGATCTTGTTATCTAACTCTGCATGGGCCTGGTGACCTTTGACCTAATTATTAATGACATTTGACCTCACGAGTCTAACCTTAAGTATCTTCAGGCAGCGTTAGGCATGGTCGGATATACCTAGATTTCACATGTCATTTGATATTGATACCACAATCAGCCCCCCCCCCTCCCCATGGTACCAGTCTTCAACAGTCTCCATTCATTCATTAGATTTTGACATGGATAAAGTCAAACTGAAATTTTAATCAACATCGGATCTAGGGGGACTGGAACCAGCCGTAAACTTGTTCCTGGTGATCTGATGTAACCAGGCTGGCACCAGCACACAACACTGCACTGTATGAGGCTGAATTGCGGCTAGTGACGGATCAGGGTTGTATAGCACCTCCAAACAGAGGGCTGGTGATATGATCGGATGCAAGGATTATGATTGGCCACACACAGATAATACTTATAGATATAATGCCATGATAAAGTGTCTGAGCCCACAGTTAATTCAGGAGCAGGACTAGGGGGGTATCACATGAGCCGTTAGGTGAGTGTGATACAAACCACAAACTCTTGTGAGTGAAGAAACAGAATGCATGAAGCCTTGTATATATTTCAAGCAATCATTGATTAATTCTAATCTAAGAAAACACTCATCGCTGCGTAGAACCTTGCAGAGAAGACCAAGATGCAGTTTCTGCACAGGAGGAGGTGGGGAGGTGCATGGGAGTGACTATTCTAGTGCCTAACTACAGTAACTTAGTTTCTCCATATGAAATAAAGATAAATAGGTGAGGTGAGAGATGTGACGGGGGAGGCTGGGGACATGAGGTGCCCAGGGGGCTGCAGGGGCTGGAGGCTACAGGATGAGTTAACGGTGGGTGGCCAGGTAATTCGTTAGAGACCCACACAGGTCGGCCCTTCTCCTCCAGCACTCCTGTCTAAAAATAGCTCCAACCCTCAGGGTCAATGCGCAACATGCATGCGCACACAGGCTCACATGGTGACGCCGAGGGCGGTAGAAACGAGAACTAAAACGCAGGAGCTATGTCACTTATGACCAATATGGCTCTCTATATACTGCCCTAACGTTCTCCACAGGTCGCTGTTGTTTCAGCCAATCACAGAATGGCTTTTATTATGGCCGGAAGGAATATTAATAAGGCCAAAACAAAATAAAGGTTTGTTTCAGGTCACCAGACCGACCCTATCAAAACAGGGCCGACCCTACGTTTTTTATGCAATTTTGAAAAAAAATCTGTATTTTGACCATTTTTTGGCCAATTTTAGGGTCTTGGGACCGACCAGCTAGTACTTTCATGTTTAAAAAAAAGTTTAAAAAAAAAATCCGACCTACCGACCCTACATTTTCTGCCCATGTTACCTGAAACAAATCTTCTCTTTTTTTGGCCTAATGCTAAACCACCAGAGGGTAGGCTTACCATTTACGCCATAGGTCCAGTATGACTTCCATTAATCAGGGAGTCTAAGATGGCTTCCAGCAAGTGGTCATGCCATCAACCACTCCAGCCGAGAAAATATTAATAAGCTACTTCTTGCGATATGATAAAAGAAGCCCAAAGAAACTTATCATGGATGGCCAAGTTTATATCGCTCTTGAAAACTTCATAAATGTGCGTGTTTAAGATGTGCAGATGTGGTTTACCTCTGTCAACGGTGCACTAGCCCTTTGGGTAGCGGAAAGTGCTTAAGGTAAATGTGCTTTGTCTGTTGTCATTACACTGAAAACCCAATGGACCTCTAAGGTCGTCATATTGATCATATTTTTGACCCAATTAGAGAAGAAACTGTAATCAGGGTGACGACCCAAAGTAATCACTTTTGATTAGTTTATGGATTTATGCATGTTATCATAGATTTCTATGCCCTTTCAATATAATCTTATATTTCCACCCTTCCCACAATAAGGCTTTGCTGATTCGTTGAGAGAATCCATAACCATGATGACAGTATAGTTGCTAATAGTTTCAACCTTACGTTGATGCACAAAACAGGTATTTATAAGTTAAAAACAGTAATTCTTATCTTAATTATGATCAAACTTTAAAAAATCAATTATGATAAAATCCGAATTAAATTTACTGATTATCATCCACATAACATTGGGGCAATGTATGATTTATGATTGATATTAACATATAAATTGGTCAGATGTGCTCACAAAAAATTAGATCAGTGCATAGTAAAGGCCCCTAGTGGCTGAAGTATGATGCGTTTAGGTAGTCAGTATGATTACCTTGGGTCGTCATGACTGCATGACGACCCTAAAGTCGTCTGCAGTGACGACCTTCCCATAGGACTGGGTTTCCAGTGTATGATAAAGGATTGCAGACCTGGTGAATCTACTCACTGCATTCATGCATCATGCCGACTCCTTTAGATTGTATCAGTCCAATGAGTGATTATCCGCCTCTATTTTGAATTGTGTGATTGTGAACTTGTGTTCTGCAGTTATTGGATTGTCATCGTGACATTGGCTTTGTTTGAAATACGTAACGTACTGTTGCGTAATTTGTGCAAATAAAAAAAATACAAAAGTAAAAAGAACTGCATAGATGTAGTCCTGAAAAGTTCCCCGCCAGGACTGCATTCATGCATTATGATGATATGGGCATAGCACACTATTGCATTATACTACCCTTAAAGGGTTATAGCTAACAGATCATGGCTACATGTGATACAGATGCTGCACCGGTGACATCTGGTCTGCAGTGCATTGTCGTAAAACAAATAACCTCATAACTTCCCCAAGTGTCGTAAAACAAGTGACGTCATCATAACGTACAGCCAGGGTGCAGAAAGTGCCGCGTGGAGACGGCGGCCATCTTGTATGCTGTAATTACTGCCCCATAATGCACTCTGTTGCTACTTCCGGGTCCCCGAGGTCGTCATATTGCAGCTTCTAATGACGCTGCGTCTCCTACCGTGCACACTGCGCTGCTTTAACGCTGTTACCAACCGCTGTCTGCAGACAATCAAGAAACAGAAACGGCAACACATCAACTCTTCTAAGACATAATGTTTTATGTCGGAGTACAGCCTAACATCAATTTGTTTGCACAGCAACCCGACCATACATTGAACACTTAAAGGCCTTTCTGTTTTTTTTTTAAATAGGTACTAACAGGATAGCATCTGCTTATGCACCCATCTGACACTCGATGCAAGGTCAAAACCAAATTGTTAGTACGAGGAAGACCAGTGGCGTGATTTTGTTAGCGATAAAATTTGTTCAACCTATACCTCTACTGCTCTAACTCAGACTCACGTGTACCCTTTATTGCGGGCGAACTATCAGTGCATAAATGTTTGTATTTAAGCTAATTTAAGGTGCCTTAAAGATAAGACTTCATGTGGCTTTAAGTTCAGTTACGTCAGGGAAAGGTCATGACGGCTTTTTTCCCGAATTAGATAGGCTTGAAGTGTTCCTTTATGCATAATTAATATAAGTAAATGCAAACATGAGCTAGCTGTTCATGAATCAGGATTATAGGGAAAACCTGGCAGGCACATGCAGGACCGTAACTGTTGGCCCCTCCTGCTGAACTGAAACACTGCATGAATGTTCGCATTTAAGTAACTTATTTATATGCTTAAAGCGACACTTTAAGAATATGTTGTTTTAAGGCAACCTAAATTTGCCTAAATGCAAACATTCATGCAGTGAAAGTAACCAATATATTGAGGAGAATGAGGGCCAATAGGTAGACTATGTTATAGATGAGCAACAGTTGGCCAGAAGAGACAAAGAGGGTAGACGGTAAGACAAAGTCTCGGTAATATCAGCGGTGTTTGGCTATATCCTTACAGCCTACAGTGGATGGACAGCCAAGGAGATAAGAGCCACTAGGAGAGGCCATGGCCATGGAAGAACAAAGGAAGATAAGAACTGCCAATATAGGCAATAGCAGCCAGGAGGGATAAAGAGAGTACTTTAACAAGACTGGGGTCAGTTTCACAATGGGGTGTGTTTAGTCGTTCTGATGTATCAAATACCATAGTGACATATTAGCGCATTTTTGATTACCGATGGCACTAAATATGAGATGGGGGTGGGGAGTTAGCTCAGGCGGTAAAGTGTTAGTCTTGCACCCTCAAGAATGTGGGGTTGACACTCAGCAGCACCCTGCTTCTAGAGCAAACACTTCCCCATGCTGTGGTGGCCATACAGCATATCAAAAGCCTGTCCATCTCACCCTGTGCCTATGCAGTGTGGGATGTATAAGAACCATGGTCTCAGTAAAAGTATGGGGACATGCCATCTACCTTTAGTCACCTCATAGATTCAATCACAATCACCATGTATGATTTGCAGTTCTGGTAGGTAAGTCACCAATGCTGCATTTAAGCATTAGCCGATCCTATCTGGTTGACACACTGCCGAAATGGTCGGCAATGTGATATATACTCCCTGGCACGATGTTGATGCATCATGATGACAAATCCTGCTGTAAGCCAAAAAAGAGTTAGATTGTTTCATGTTGGACAGTTATACCACACTTGGGTGGAAAGACCAAAGAAACTGCCTGCCTGTATAATACGTATAAAAGGTGACAGAAACACTCACCACTGGTGTGGCATAAGTTAGTTAAACCACATCAAGAGCCCTTTACTCAGTATATTGGGTTAGTCATGACTGAGTACACTTGTCTGCGACTCGTGATCAGCCTGTCAAAAATATACTGAGAAAAGGGCTCTCAATGTGGTTTAACTACTACATAGAAGTAATGCAGGTGTAAGATAGTAGTAGGTATCCCAGGTCATTTTCAGATATTGTGCCTATACATGTGGAAAATATTTAGATCGAAGGATACTGTTAAAAGATGAATGCAGTTTAAATATCATACAAATCGGTCCAGCGGTTTGGATTTGACAGCCATTTGAAAGTGGAAAAATGCGGTCTGGACTTAGGAAATTTCAAGCATCTATCTCGCCCTGATTATGCAGGCACATGGTATTCATTCTGAAATTCCTGTAAAAAGGAATAGATCCTGCAAACAACTTGATCCTGGTCACAGTATGTATCTCCTTTATTTGATGAAGAGCCGATAAGTGCAGACTTCAACTTTTGTTTTTACAGACCCTCAAAAACCTGATATATTACATGTAACTCCTAAGATTTGCACAGAAATGATTGAATATCCCCAGTTTGGTGGTGATTGATTTCACTGAAATATGGCAGATATCCCTTTGGTTACATAAAAATCTCTTCTACAAGTCATGGAGAATATCTTAATTTTTTTCCTGGCCTGCTTGAATAAAGGCTACTTCACAATTTTCATTTAAAAATGAGGAAAACGCTAACTTTCTCAAAGTCCTCAAACAGTGAATGGGACCAAACTTCAAAGCAATAGTATAGAAAAGTGGCTTCATATATGAAGTTGATTTCTTGTTTGGGCATAGGCTAATACAATATACATCATCCGAAAGCAATGTTTATCTGTTGAAATAATTACATAATATGTGGTGATCCAATAAAAATCATGAAATTCTCTGAAATTACTGAAAATCGCAGATATAGGGCTATTTTATAGCATCTTAGAACAAATTTTTTCCTTCACCTCTGAATCCAACTTTTGATATCAACTCATTTTTACTATTCCTATACCATAGCAACACAATCATGCAACTATTTGGCCTATTAAATAACGATCTACAAACCCTGATATTGTGGTTTTCTATGCTGGGTACAAATGGGTTTGCAACTGATATGCGTGTGGAATAACATATATATGAGGATCCCTAAAGGTGTATATATTTCATATGTATATATATAGCATGTTACATAACCTTTATAACCAATATGTGAGAACACAGGTTTTCAAACCTAGACTCTAGTCCAGGGTGCTAGGTGACTTATTATTCTCTTGCTCTCACACCCTTCATTGTATCAATTAAGTAGTTAGTACATCTTATAGAACAACGAAATGCCTTTCAAATGACCCCAAATATGTTTATCTAACATTTTGAAAAACTGCCCAAAACTGCCGGAAATTGCCCCAAAAAGCATGTTTTATTATTTTAAAAATACTTACAGTAGGCTTACCCCCACTTGTAATACCTTAAAATGACGCCCGAAGTGTCCTGCTTTCAGTGATAAAATACCTGAGACTGTATCTTTAATGGCGTGGAAGCGAAAGCAGTGTGAATTACAGAGCTGATGGGGGTTGGGAGAGTTATTTTACTTTCGCTCTCACGCCATTAGTTGCATCAACTAGGTAGTTAGCACATCTGATAGAGCAGAGAAATACCTTTCAAATGACCCCAAATATGTGTATATAGCACTTCGAAAAAGGGCCAAAAATTCACTAAAAATTCTTATTATTTATTTTAAAAATACTTCTCATCGGTTTACCCCCACTTGTCATACACCAAAATGACCCCTGAAGTGTCCTGCTTACACTGGTAAAGGTCCTGAGACTATATCTCTTATGGCGTGGAAGCGAAATCAATATTTAGACAGTGTGTCATCCCTGGCTGCATGGCCACTCACTGGCAGAAGGTCCAATTATCCAAATTTTAGCAAAATTCACATCATCAGTAGGGGTACTTAGCATCATGATACAACTGCCCTGATACATCAGGGTGATGCGCATATATCAGAGCATATCATAGCATATTTTAGATATGCTGTGTTCCAAATAGTGTTGATATGAGAGCAAGTTTAAAAGTATGTGTTTATGATATTTTTTACGCGAGGACACGGCCAGTGGCTGCCTACTGGGATACCTACTAATAGTAGTGATGCTGGTGGCACGCCGTAGTACGGAGCCCCTAAGGGGACATGCTTTTTTTTTTTTTTTTTGAACCTCATAAAACTTGCGCAAACAAAATAAACTTGCGCAAACAAAATAAAACTTGCGCAAACAAAATGAAAACTTGCGCAAACAAAATGTAAAAACTTGCGCAAACAAAATGTAAAAACTTGCGCAAACAAAATATAAAAACTTGCGCAAACAAAATGTAAAAACTTGCGCAAACAAAATGTAAAAACTTGCGCAAACAAAAAAACTTGCGCAAACAAAATATAAAGTTGCGCAAACAAAATATATAGTTGCGCTGATGTGTATCCTTTCTCAACTCTGTCACTGTTTACAGTTTCTAAATCGGAGCATTATTAATGATTCTAAAGCATAATTACAGGCCCGTGATTATTAACAGTTCCAAAAATCGATCTGTCAATAAGAGACATGTATTCTCTTCTTGCCAGTGCAAACTGTCAAAATTAGAATTTTATTCTGGTATTAACAGTTGGAACTGTCAATAAGCACTATAATTCATACAGCATAATTATACATGAATGACAAAGTATGAATACATGATTAACTGATTGGTGACAGGTGAGGTGAAATAGAAACTTGCGCAAACAAAATAGAAACTTGCGCAAACAAAATAGAAACTTGCGCAAACAAAGTATAAGTTAGAGAAGGACATTAGCTACTTGTCATTTTTTACGGTTTGTAAATCGGACAATTATTAACCCCTTCACCACTGGGTTTCTTGTAACTCAATGCAATTTTGTGCAATATATTGGCTTACCGCGTGGAAGGGGTTAAGGATTCTACAGCAAATTAAAATATAATATCATAAATGAATCATATATATAATACAGGACCTATCATACACTCTTAATCAATTGACCCACTTCCACCTATATCCCAATTAGGTGTAGCTCCAGGTGACGTGAGGTGGGAGTGACATGTGGGGGGGGGGGAATGACGTGAGGTGGGAGTGACATGTGGGGGGGGGGGGAATGACGTGAGGTGGGAGTGACATGTGGGGGGGGGGGGGGAGTGATGTGAGGTATGCGTGACATGTGGGGGGGGAGTGATGTGAGGTATGCGTGACATGTGGGGGGTGACGTGAGGTGGGAGTGACATGTGTGTGTGGGGGAGATAATGTGAGGTGGGAGTGACATGTAGGGGGAGTGATGTGAGGTAGGCATGGCCTGTGGGAGGGTGGGTGACGTGAGAGTGACATGTGGGGGGTGACATGTTGGGGGTGATGTGAGATGGTAGAATCCTTAATAATTATTGACCAATTTACAAACTGTAAGAAATGGTAGGCAGGTATTTTGTTTGCGCAACTTTTATTTTGTTTGCGCAACTTTTATTTTGTTTGCGCAACTTTTATTTTGTTTGCGCAACTTTTATTTTGTTTGCGCAACTTTATTTTGTTTGCGCAACTTTATTTTGTTTGCGCAACTTTCTGGGGCTCAAAAAAAAAAAAAAAAAAGCATGTCCCCTTAGGGGCTCCGTACGTTAGCCTTACAGTAGGCATACCTTTCTTCTATATTTAATACAAGCATGACACATCCAATGTGCGGTTTTTACTTCAGTGCCCAATATCTGCCGTATTTCCCATTTGCCCTTCAAGAGCCGCACGGTGCTTCTGTGCATCATGCCGTTCATGATGCATGGATGCATCCCTGGCGAGTAACTCTCTATCTTGCTGCATTCAAGCATCATGCTGACCCCTTGGAACTGTATCAACCACATAGGGTGGGCATCAAGCTTAAATGCAGCACTGCTGAGTTCCTCGACAGGGCTGCATTCATGCATCATGGCAATAAACAGATTAAAGCCTTTAGAGGGTTGGCCATACTATAGATGCTCAGCAAAGACCATGCATGGACGACTTTATTCAATGGCAGGTTTTGTGATTTCATGCTGAACAACTATGTGTGCCTGGGATCTGGGAGAATAGTACAATGTACCAGAGTACTAGACTGTAATGGAGCGTAATGGTACCTGGTGCTGGGCTCAAATGAACGCTAGGCCACAGGGGTGTTGAAATAAGCATTACAAAATTCACAACATTTCCCTAGAGTGAAAAACTTCAAACCATATGTAGTATCACATTATTTCCATTATTTCCATTATTCTCATTCTTTGTTTTTATTGATTTGTGATTGTGTATGTTGTAAATAATTTCGTGTTTGTTTTTAATCATCTTGGATTTTAATGTTCATTTTTGTATTTGCATTTTTTTTGGATTTACTGTATGTATTTCCATGTAAATATCGAGTTATGAATATCAGGACTGTCGTGCTGCATCGATGCAACAACTATCATGACTACTTAATTTGGTAAACTGACATGCAAATAATGGATCTCATAAGATTGTCTATAATCACTCTGTCATAATTGTGGAAGACAATAAAACTCTTTTCAAACCTAAAAATGAAATATGTAGTTTCAATAAGGACCTGTCTTTTATAAAACTGGGGGTATAGTGGTATTGAAATCCATGAGCATGCAGAAACTTAAACGAGCCACTACAGCAAGCTAAAATTTGAACCGAGTAGTTTGTCATCAGCCTTACTATAAAATGGACTAGTCCTAAATCAATAAGTTTAATGCTTTTTAACATCTATTCCTTGTGCAAAGACTGTATACAGGATATCGGAATGCTTTTTGAAGTTAGTTTTTGTTGCCATTAAACCTTTAAGGATGGCATGATCCCTCAAGGCTTTAAGTTCACGTGTCGTTACTTTCATCACCATACAGATAATCTTTGGCCGAGGCATTTAGATTGTCTATGCTCACCGCCATCGCGGTCTAAGAGTGTATCGTGCCCATAGGGTCGGCATGATGCACGAATGCAGCACCTAGTACCTACTTGCCAGCACTGCAATCATGCAATATGATGACTAAGGGACAGGGAACATTAAATAAAGCATTATGTTCCCCTGTAATGGTTACTGAATGCCTTGTATTAGGATGCCATTGTATCCCCATGCCTCTACATAGCTTTTGAACACAGACATGCTCTTATTACATTCTACAAATATCACCTCCATAGCACACTTGGAGCATGGCTACCCAAAGCACTTACATAGCCAGTATTGCTTAAATTGGGGCCCGTATGGGCTCTACCTGGGCATGCTGGGCTCAAGCTACCAACTCTGTTTTTGAGTTGCAAATACCTGAGAGCCAACACTTCTGATTATATAAAGGAACATGTGTTGTAGTGTTTTCTCAGGGTGGGTTTCACCTGGGCACTTTGAATTTGGGTAAGCTCATATGGACCCTATACTTGGTATCCCAAAACATCGTCTCACGTAGCAGCTAACCTGGGGCCCGGATGAGCCCCTGCATCACTGGGTGGGAATTTTTGCTACAGACCAAATCACAAAGAAGCAACAAGAAAGTATAAACTGGCAGATAGTTGATGAGGTTTTCCCACTTTTCTAAGTGTCGATAGAAATGAAATGAAATCCACGGTGGAGAAAATCGGGAAGGGTTGAGTCTTCATAACATATATCACAGTGGAATGAACCTTGAGTAATTACCCATAACCTAAAGGGTTTAAACCAATCTTCAATAAGGCCAAAAAAGTGTGCTTTATGTGTTGTCTGAAATCTTATGGTAAGTAGGTCATCTTGAGAGTACAGTTACTGAGTCAGAAATTACCACATTCATTCCCGACTCATCAGAATATCTGAAGTAAATTTGAATTTTTGAAGGCAGACTATTATTTAGGCCACTGTGGTCAGGGGGAGCTTGTTATTTTTAACAAAGAATTGCTAAAAATAATATATATTAAAAAAAGAAGAAATTTTAAAATTGAGGGGAAAAATGCAAGGGTTGTCCCTTTTTGGAATCTAGGGTTGGGTTGTCTGAAACACACCTTTCTTGTGTATTTGGCCTAAACCACAATATAGCATGCAACATGACCTTGGCCCTGACGATGCCTGGTGTCCAGGTACAAATCTATAAATAGATGGCAATAAATCATCCCTCACAGAGAATTTGGGTCATGATTGATCTGTGTACATGTTGTCAGTGTCAGGAAGCTAAATGGGTCACAGGTACTGCAATGACTAGGTTCTGTTATGACATGTGCAATTGCCTTAAGTCTATAAGGACAGCATAATGCATCAATGCATCAGACCATTGGTCATCATGATTCATGAATGCAGCACTGCCGAGTTACTCAGCAGGTCTGCATTCAAGCATTATGCCGACCTTATGGCATTGAGACACTACCAAACGGTCGGCATGATGCACCTATGTGAGTTATATGCCAGGGTCACATTAGTGCATTGATGAAGACAAATGTCATCTTTTAGCAACATACCGTTCTTAAAGGGTTAATTACAAGCGGCCTTTGCTCCTGATGCCTATAATGGCCGAGTGCTTTTCTGAGACCAGGATTGCCCTACAACAAGTCTTGTATCTCAGCTTCACTAAGCTACAGATGTCACTTCCATAACCCATATAACGGACATGCCCTGATATTCTCTGGCTCCCAATAGATACAACCAATCTCTCAGTCACTATAGTGCTCAACCAAGCTAGTCATTTTTTGGCACCCTATACGACCAACCTAGGTTATTTAATATTGTCAGGTCGGTAGGTACTGACCAAATCACCTTTGTCTTCTCCTTTTAAATGAGTTTTATGCTAAGTCCTTTTGAGGAAAGCATTAGTCACTTGTTGTTTTGCCCCAAAATTTTGAATAGCACTTAGTCATGCCCTATCGCTAACCTGGGATAGCCACTACAGACTAAGGCAGGGGCGTTTAGATTTTCTGTGTGGACAAGAAGAGGGTCAGTCAATTGCCACAGGCTGTTGACCGTCTTCTTCAGGAATCAACAATTCTTGTCCCGCATATTGCTTTAATACATCATGCCCTTTGCCATAATAATAAATGAATGCAGTCCTAGCGAGTTACTCCTCAGGGCTGCATGCACGCATCATGGCGACCCTACTGGGGTGATAATGCACCCAAAGGGTTGGAATGCTGCTTACATGCAGTAGATTTGCATTCACGCGTCATGGCGAATAATGAGAAAATACATCAGAGCACTATGTGGCTCTTAAAGGGTTAATGGCATTAGCTGTGATTAGACCTCTGGGGTAATACTGTCCTGAGATGACCAAGCAGGGTTGTCATACTGTAAACATAGATATTTTTGTGTGTATACATTTTCGCGAAATTGCTAAAAATTACTATTTCACATTGTATTTTAATTCGCCGATTTTGGAACATGGTAGTTGCATGACTATATTCGATAAATAATCAATCTGTACAGACGTTCACAGATTTTAGAAGCTGCAAAATCCACGAAAATATACACCGTGAAATAAAATGAGTTTACAGTAAGGGCTGGTGTGATTGACCTAGATGACTAATAAGACAGTGAGTAGTACAGATGGGCGTGACCATCACTCCTGCACTTCATGCCGTTATTAACATTGGTATTTGATCAGGGGCTTGATTGTATCCATTAATATTAAGACTAGACTTAGTATCTGGGCCAAGCGGCATACTTGTAATCAGAGAACTGATGTGTCAGCGTTAAACAAAGCAGGCGTGAATCCGTGCCCCAATACCTACCTACTTCCTAGTAACAGCCTTCTATATAAGCAAGTGCTCATTTTTGAACAACATGGTGGGTGATATTCACATGGAGGGCGCAAAACCTTTTCAGCCCCCACCCCAAAAATAATTTGTACCCTTTGATGCATAGTAGCAAACAGGCTTTTTTGCTAAAAACTAGTACAATTTTTCTTCCCCCAGCGAAGAGGGCAATAGGGTTTGATCCCAAATTCACCCTCTCCAGTTGTTTGAATATGATCACTCCCTATCGAAAATTGTTAAACATTAACGTAAATTATTGAAAATCGTTAAGCATTAGCGTAAATTCCCTATTTTCATTCAAAGACGTAAATTTTGTTTTGTAACACCCTCCAGACTTCAGAGAAGATCCTTCTCCTCTCCAGTCACCTGTTTTGTCTAAACGGGTTGTCTAACAATGAGGGAATTCACCAGGGGCTGAGGTCAGGGGGAGAACAGGCGGACCTGGGGCCCCTAAACTCCCATATATTAGATGAATGACTTGTGAGTGGAGACAGACCAGGGTGAGCTGCCCTCAAGGTGCTCGGCAGTGCTCAGACATGGCCCTCTAGTCTCCTGAGGGAGTGGAGATTTAGTATTAGCAAGGGGTGGTGTGTTTGGTGGGGAGGCGTTAAAGATTTTGACCCCTCCAGAGGGAGGGTGAAGTAAAACGAATTCTGACCTCCTTTGAGGGGGTGCATAAAAAGAAAGCATGCCCCTTGTTAATGATATAACAAACCTGTGGTTTACTATAGTTCAAAGTGGGACTGTTGAAGCCTTTTGGTCCCCATCGCCGATTGGTTGGGGGTAAAAATAGTCCATGCATTTTTGATGAGGGGCATTGTATTTTTGGGCCTCCATGCAAGATCTCAACTGCCCCTTCCCCCATAATAAACAATGGCCAGTCCCTTACTATGTAGGTCGGTGCTAGAACTCTTAGGTAGACATGGCTATTGAGACCTGTTTACTTTGTACGTCTTCAGCATATATACATGTACTATAAGTAAACAACACTCGGGAATAAACACAGAAAGTGTCTCAGTAGTATAGTATGTATCGGAACGGGACTATAGTTAACTACTGTTTATTACTCAATCGACATGCAGCCAATCAGAGGCCTCCATTTGGTCACGTGACCCCCTCATTTGCATAATTACGTAATAGGCCACGCCCCCTCATTTGCATAATTACGTAATAGGCCACGCCCCCTTGATCACCAGCCAATCAGAGGCTTCCATTTGGTCACGTGACCCCCTCATTTGCATAATAGGCCACGCCCCCTTGATCACGTGACCCTTTCATTTGCATAATAAGCCACGCCCTCTTGATCACCAGCCAATCAGAGGTCGCCATTTGGTCACGCGACCCCCTCATTTGCATAATAGACCGCGCCCCCTTGATCACGTGACCCCTTCATTGACATGATAGACCACAACAACATCACGTGACTATCTTTGTTTGTAAACAACACCACGTGGATCTCTTTGTTTGTAAACAACACCACGTGGCTCTCTTGTTTGTAAATAAGACCTACTAAGTTTAGGCATAGGTAACAGCAGTGTTTGTAAATAACGCCTACTATGTTTTCAGTCATAGGTGTCTAGAGCAGCAGCAGCAGCAGCATCTTCAGCAGCAGCAGCAGCAGCAGCCGCGTCATAAGTGTCTAGAGCAGTAGCCACGTCATAGATGACTAGTGCAGCAGCAGCAGCAGCATCTTCAGCAGCAGCAGCAGCAGCAGCAGCATCATAGGTGTCTAGAGCAGGAGTAGCAGGAGTGTCATAGGTGTCTAGAGCAGTGGCAGCAGCAGCAGCAGCAGCATCATAGGTGTCTAGAGCAGGAGTAGCAGGAGCGTCATAGGTGTCTAGAGCAGTGGCAGCAGCAGCAGCAGCAGCATCATAGGTGTCTAGAGCAGGAGTAGCAGGAGCGTCATAGGTGTCTAGAGCAGTGGCAGCAGCAGTAGCAGCAGCGGCAGCAGCAGTAGCAGCAGCAGCATCAACAGTATCTTCAGCAAAAGCAGCAGCAGCCGCGTCATAGGTGTCTAGAGCAGCGGTAGCAGCATCTTCAGCAGCAGCAGCAGCAGTAGCAGCAGCGGCAGCAGTATCTTCAGCAGCAGCAGCGTCATAGGTGTCTAGAGCAGCAGCGTCATAGGTGTCTAGAGCATCAGCCGCAGCAGCAGCAGCATCTTCAGCAGCAGCAGCAGCGGCAGCAGCAGCCTCATCAGCAGCAGTAGCAGCAGCAGCAGCAACATCTTGAGCATCAACAGCATCTTCAGCAAAAGCAAAAGCCCGTAACTTAGCATCATGGGCATCAGTCATAGCCGTAACAGCGACACTGCGACTAGCAGAAGCAAAACAGGCTATTTTTTTAGCAGCTGTACAAGCATTAATAGCATTAGCCCTAGCAGCAGCCGCAACAGCGACACTTTTAGCAGACGTTGCAGCATCAGTAGCAGCAGCATCGGTAGCAAGAGCGGAAACAGTAGCAAAAAGATTAGCAGCACGAGCAGCAGCGGCGAGAGTAACAGCAACGTTGTTAGCAGCATTGGCAACTTCGTATGCTGCATGTGTAGCACGAACAGCGATACGAGCTTCACGTTTTGCACGAGCAGCAGCATTAGCTGCAGAAGTAGCCCTCACACTTTCCAGCCACCCGTACGAATCTTGATAAAAACCAACTTCCACCTTACGAGCTTCACGTTTTGCACGAGCAGCAGCATTAGCTGCAGAAGTAGCTCTCACACTTTCCAGCCACCCGTACGAATCTTGATAAAAACCAACCTCCACCTTGCTACTTGTTGACTCATCAGTAAACATGGACGTCTCCTCATGTGGTGTTGTCGCGGCTCTGTAGTAGTGTTGGGATTGCTCACATTCGGTAGAACGTAGAGTGATTCCTGATGACGCCATGCTGAAGGTGGTTGAAGAAGTGTGTGGGACTCATGTTTCACTCTCGCTTATGTACTAGGCTCCGAGATAAGCTTCTTAACTCAGGAGGAAAACTCTCACTAGGAAGGCGACCGGCTGTCTACCTGTGTAGGCGCGGGTTCGTTACATCTTTAATCCTGTTCGACCCTCCGAGGAAATACATGAAAAAAACAAAAGACTCGAATCCGCAGACAGTAGGAAGCTATAAGGAGCTTAACTCGTGTTTGATTTAAGCTGTCTACCACACGCACGCGCTTGTAGTCACAGCTAGAGTGGCAGACTTCTGTCCGCCCGCTGGCGCATGACAATCGACTTTAGACACCCCCTGTAGTTTGTTTTTTTGCATACACAGTTGACTAGCATCTTAAGCTCTTACTCAGCTATAAGCCCATATACATGTAACGCGCATTACTCTTCTTTATGGTAATTATCAGATCGATTTAAGGGTGGAAAGGGCTTAGGTGATGTAGATCCCTCTCTAGCTGAAAACAGGCTTAGACTATAGCATGTAGGCAGCTGGCCGCGTTAAACATCCCTGTAGTTTTTTGTATACACTCTCGATCCCCTCTCTAGGTGAAAACAAAAGCTTAGAAGATGAGGTGATCCGGCCACTGGCTGGCGCGTCACACCTGGCGTTAATCACCCCCTGTAGGCTTTGTATACGCTCTCTAGGTGAAAAACAAAAAAGCTCCC
Source organism: Harmothoe impar (assembly GCA_947462335.1). Taxonomy (NCBI): domain Eukaryota; kingdom Metazoa; phylum Annelida; class Polychaeta; order Phyllodocida; family Polynoidae; genus Harmothoe; species Harmothoe impar. Next base: position 52,029,936 of record OX381720.1, on the reverse strand, counting down.
TCCACGGGCTGGCGCGTCACACCTGTCGTTAAAACGCCCCCTGGAGTCTTAGTATACACAGGTGCCCCGCCTTATCTATTCACCAGCTATAAGCCCATATACGTGTACATGCGATTTTTGATACCCTCTCTGGAATAGGGTGGGGCTCAAGGTGAAAACAAGATTAGTCCATTCGCTCTCTCAGCTATATAAAGAGCCTCAATTGTTCTTGCAACAGCACTTCACCACCGGTACACTATCAGTCACGAGGCAGATGTTTGCGGCATGGGTCATACAGGTTACCTACTAATAGCGGTTTGGGTGAGTAGATCACTTTTTTTCCCCTAAAAAACAACAAAAAAAAACCCACTTATGACTCAGGTATGTATATGTAGCACTGTTAGTGTAAGTACACAGTAGAATCTACTGTACTATAGACTCGGCCCTCTGAAGACGGCGGAGCGCGTTAATGCGCGGGTCTGTGGCGGCGTCACTTGTTTTTTATTCTAACTAAAAAGTCAGAAGTCGATCTACGACCTATCAAAGACAAATTTGTGATAAGTTCAAACTAAATAAGAGACAGTTTGAGCGTCTCTTAGTCGCTGTCAAAGATGCGAATAACGAACGCGCTGAGGGCGGGGTTCAGGTCACGTATAGTTCCTTGCTCTTTCGTCAGATGGCGCCACAATAGGGGATTTGTACATTCCTATGATGCTCGCGAACATTTCAACGCATAATGAGCAATATAGGCAACAAAGTGTGCTTCTGAATATATTAAAATATAAAAACAATTCAATATTGTGTATTTCTGATAGAAATGAGGCAGTTTCTTTGAATACCAACTAAACTATAGCGAGATGAAAAATACCACACCATATCTAAGGCTTTATAAAAGATACATAGGCAGAAACTCTCGCCGAGTCGGTAATCTGAAAAACGAACCAACTCGTTGTGCCACAAGGGCCCCCACCCAACGGGGGCCTTTTGAGCTCAGTCATGTTGTTTCTCAACACTAGGTGTAATTAATTACGCCCATGTTGAGTAGCATCTACTAACCAACTGACAGTGTCAGTTGGTTGGCCCCTCTTTAGGGGCCACACAATAAATAAAGAATAGAGACCTAAGGGAACGTTCACAAACGTCTCCCCTTCCTACGGGGTGGGTGGGTCTTTGGGTTTAGTGACAAAACAGCGACATGTCAGCTCTCTTTTTTTTTTTTCCAAGTCTACATATTATTCATGATTAAAAAATTTAAAAAAAAAACCACGCTAATAAAGTGCGCTGATCAAAAACTGAATAGAAAAATAACCAAAAATAGGTTGGTAGCTGATCGGTCGTTGTCACACGGTGCAGAAAATTTACTGCATATCGGACCAGGGGATAGTCTGGCAGCGACCCGCCACCCCGTTCACAAGCTGTGTACAGCACCCCGTTTCTCTTTGTCCATATTGGCTAAAAAAAACAGGACATTGTTGACTTGGCTATTTTACCCGTCTGGGTCTTATTATTTAAACACCTCGTGTTGACCCTGTGGGGCAGCGGGTACATGGAATAAACGTGTCCAAGTGCACGCTATCTAACACATAACCGAAGGTTACTGAGTTATGTAATAATAGTTATGTAATAATAACTGACCTATGAGGTCGCCAGGCAGTTTGCCGTGATTATTTTGACACACTCTCAGTTACTCGTAGCACATCTAATACATAATTAGACTCAGCCTCATATAAGACAGTCTCGGCCACGCAGGCTGCATATCGGACCAGGGAGATAGTCTGGCAGTGACCCACCAGCCCGTCCACAACCTGTGTACAGCACCCCGTGTCTCTTTGTCCATATTGGCTAAAAAAAAACAAAAAAAAACAGGTCATTGTTGACTTTGGCTATTTTACCCGTCTGGGTCTTATTATTTAAATCACCTCGTCTTGACCCTGTGGGGCAGTGGGTATATGGAATAACCGTGTCCAAGTGTACTCTATCTAACACATAACCAAAGGTTACTGAGTTATGTAATAATAACCACCCTATGATCCTATGAAGGCGCCAGTCAGTTTGCCGTGATTATTTTGACATACTCTCAGTTACTCGTAGGGTATCTAATACATAGTTAGACTCAGCATCATATAAGACAGGCTCGGCCACGCCGGCTGCATATCGGACCAGGGAGATAGTCTGGCAGTGACCCACCAGCCCGTCCACAACCTGTGTACAGCACCCCGTGTCTCTTTGTCCATATTGGCTAAAAAAAAAAAAACCAAAAAAAAAAAAACAGGTCATGGTTGACTTTGGCTATTTTACCCGTCTGGGTCTTATTATTTAAATCACCTCGTCTTGACCCTGTGGGGCAGTGGGTATATGGAATAACCGTGTCCAAGTGTACTCTATCTAACACATAACCAAAGGTTACTGAGTTATGTAATAATAACCACCCTATGATCCTATGAAGACGCCAGTCAGTTTGCCGTGATTATTTTGACATACTCTCAGTTACTCGTAGGGTATCTAATACATAGTTAGACTCAGCATCATATAAGACAGGCTCGGCCGCGCCAGCCGCATATCGTACCAGAGGGATAGTCTGGCAGCAACCCGCCATCCCGTCTACAATCTGTGTACAGCAGTCTGGACCAGACCACCAACTCTGGGTATAGCATTCTGGATGCCTGTAGCAAGACTGGATCTAACCCTTTAATAGTCGCATAGCGCTTTAATGTGCAGTGCCCGTTGTCGTCATAAGTCATGAATGCGACACTCAGAGTTCCTCACCAGGGCTGCATGCATGCATACACTGGCATATCGACAAAGGGCGTAGCGCATTAAAGCACTATTGCCACCTTTAGCATTAAAGCGCTGAGGGTTTTATTTTTTTGATAGTGTAGAAACCAATATCTGTCTAATTAAACCCCTTATCAGTGCTGTTTTTTTTTTGTTTTTTTTCACATACAAAAAGAATTAGGTAATGGCGCTGCAGTACTCTGAAAAGCGGTGGCGGTGAATTTCCATTTAGATCTTGAAAAGGGGGGCGGTCAGATGTCGTCAAGGCTCTGATAAGTAGGGCAGTTAAAATCATATGATTACATTGAGCTAATTTTCTTGCTGAAAGGAATGAATAATTGTATTTGTATAAAATTCACACACACACACACACACACACACACACCTATACATGTTTATGCCGGGAACTGGGGACTCAGGATATGTGCTGGCAACTGGGGACCATGCCTTGGGACGGGTTTGGGAGCTCTGCAACACTACTGATTGCATTGTCTGGACTTCTAAAAACATAATATCACTCATGTGAGCGGCCATATTGGTTACTTGTATGTCTGGCATAGCATCGGGAATTCGACCTGGAACCGGGTACTCGGCAACCTTCTGTGTGTGGCAGTGTGTGATGTCTCAATCAAGTGGGGACTCAAGTCCCCGGTTAAAGTTCAAGTCCCCGGTTCCAAGGTCATTTCCTATCGGGAATTCCACCTGGAACTGGGTACTCAGCATCCTTTGGTGTATGGCAGTGTCTGAGTATGAAAAGTGGTGGATTTTTCATTGCAACTGGGGACTTTTGCAGAAACCGATTTTTAGGTATCACAAAGCTATTTCCTTCCCAAAACAGGTCTCAATTAAGTGGGGACTCGGTCAAGTCCCCAGTTAAGTCTCAAGTCCCCGGTTCTAAGGTGATTTTTCTAATTCGAGTCCCCAGTTATGGGCAGAAACACACACACTATCACAGGCAAATGCATACACACACACATGGGTGACCCAAATTAAGTGGGGACCTGCATTTATTCAATGTTCAAGTATGGAATATAATTGCAAATATTTCCTCTATCAGCCTATAGTACAGGGGGGGGCAGAGGGAAGGCAATTTAGCTGTGCTAAGTAAAAAGTTGAAATTTCCATATGATTATTCCAATGCCTCTTTGACCATGAAATTCCCAAAGGCAGGCTCTGTTGATATGACTAGGGCATAGAGTGTCTCGATGTCAGAGGCAGCATAGAAAAGAAGAGCTCCTCTCAAGCTTTCAAACGCTTCGAAAATCAAGTCAATCGGACCAGCGGTTGCTGAGAAATCTAATTTTGAACATTTTCGGGAAGAGGCAAAAGTTCTTCCCGAACTTGATTCGCTTAGAACGCGTTAAATTTTATCTCCTGAACCGTGGCTCTCAGAGACTCGGGAGTGGGAACAAATCGAAGCTAGTCCCGAGGGCTACCTGCTTGAATTTTGGCGAGGCCTGGGCTTGAACTAGCAAACCGTTTTGCCATCACACACCCGGTACACGCACTATCACAGGCAAATGCATACACACACACACGGGTGACCAAAATTAAGTGGGGACCTGCATTTATTCAATGTTCAAGTATGGAATATAATTGCAAATATTTCCTCTATCAGCCTATAGTACAGGGGGGGGGCAGAGGGAAGGCAATTTAGCTGTGCTAAGTAAAAAGTTGAAATTTCCATATGATTATTCCAATGCCTCTTTGACCATGAAATTCCCAAAGGCAGGCTCTGTTGATATGACTAGGGCATGGAGTGTCTCGATGTCAGAGGCAGCATAGAAAAGAAGAGCTCCTCTCAAGCTTTCAAACGCTTCAAAAATCAAGTCAATCGGACCAGCGGTTGCTGAGAAATCTAATTTTGAACATTTTCGGGAAGAGGCAAAAGTTCTTCCCGAACTTGATTCGCTTAGAACGCGTTAAATTTTATCTCCTGAACCGTGGCTCTCAGAGACTCGGGAGTGGGTGCAAATCGAAGCTAGTCCCGAGGGCTACCTGCTTGAATTTTGGCGAGGACTGGGCTTGAACTAGCAAACCGTTTTGCCATCACACACCCGGTACACGCACTATCACAGGCAAATGCATACACACACACATGGGTGACCCAAATTAAGTGGGGACCTGCATTTATTCAATGTTCAAGTATGGAATATAATTGCAAATATTTCCTCTATCAGCCTATAGTACAGGGGGGGGGCAGAGGGAAGGCAATTTAGCTGTGCTAAGTAAAAAGTTGAAATTTCCATATGATTATTCCAATGCCTCTTTGACCATGAAATTCCCAAAGGCAGGCTCTGTTGATATGACTAGGGCATGGAGTGTCTCGATGTCAGAGGCAGCATAGAAAAGAAGAGCTCCTCTCAAGCTTTCAAACGCTTCGAAAATCAAGTCAATCGGACCAGCGGTTGCTGAGAAATCTAATTTTGAACATTTTCGGGAAGAGGCAAAAGTTCTTCCCGAACTTGATTCGCTTAGAACGCGTTAAATTTTATCTCCTGAACCGTGGCTCTCAGAGACTCGGGAGTGGGTGCAAATCGAAGCTAGTCCCGAGGGCTACCTGCTTGAATTTTGGCGAGGACTGGGCTTGAACTAGCAAACCGTTTTGCCATCACACACCCGGTACACGCACCTATACATGTTTATGCCGGGAACTGGGGACTCAGGATATGTGCTGGCAACTGGGGACCATGCCTTGGGACGGGTTTGGGAGCTCTGCAACACTACTGATTGCATTGTCTGGACTTCTAAAAACATAATATCACTCATGTGAGCGGCCATATTGGTTACTTGTATGTCTGGCATAGCATCGGGAATTCGACCTGGAACCGGGTACTCGGCAACCTTCTGTGTGTGGCAGTGTGTGATGTCTCAATCAAGTGGGGACTCAAGTCCCCGGTTAAAGTTCAAGTCCCCGGTTCCAAGGTCATTTCCTATCGGGAATTCTACCTGGAACTGGGTACTCAGCATCCTTTGGTGTATGGCAGTGTCTGAGTATGAAAAGTGGTGGATTTTTCATTGCAACTGGGGACTTTTGCAGAAACCGATTTTTAGGTATCACAAAGCTATTTCCTTCCCAAAACAGGTCTCAATTAAGTGGGGACTCGGTCAAGTCCCCAGTTAAGTCTCAAGTCCCCGGTTCTAAGGTGATTTTTCTAATTCGAGTCCCCAGTTATGGGCAGAAACACACACACACACACACACACACACACACACACACACACACACACACACACACACAGGACACCTGATGATCTCCACACGATGACCTGATTGCTCTTCCTAAAAAAAAATGCCCAACTCGATCTACCTACTCAACAGGGTTTCAGTGTATAGCGTATTAGGGTTTTTCTGATGCGTATATTATATTGAGATTGATTTTCAACTTTTGTGATCAGTGGTTGGTCCTTAAAAGGACCGTTTGGTAGAGAGAGGGTCGCAGGGACCTTGCTGCTGAAGCGGAGGGCGTGGTCATAACGCGTGGCAGTCCTTCAGCAGCTCCTCCAGCACGGCGGGCGGTAAGCCTTCCTCCATGCAGACTTGCTGCTTGACCTGCTCCACGCACCGGCGGATGAGTTGATCAGCGACGTTCTCGATCAGCTCATCCACCACACCCTCTGCTTCAGCAGCAGTCCGCTGTCTCTCCTCTCTCTGTAGCGAGGCTACGAACTGCTTCTCCACGGCCGCATCGATCATAGATCGAGAAACGGCCACGAAGTTCTGTCTCTCCGCCTCCTCTCTCTGTTGCACGGCTACGAATTCCTTCTCCACGGCCGCATCGATCATAGATCGAGAAACGGCCACGAAGTTCACTCCGTGAGCCATTTTGTCGAACTGACTTCCTAGCCGCCTGAGAGATGCTGACGTCACACTATTTTCGACGACGCTATGACGCGCACGAGGTAGACAGACGACGTCGTTTCACTTCCTTATTTGGAGTTTGGGATCTTTTGACACCGAAGTCATACCGTACGGTCGCGATAAAGCAACTAGTGTTGAAAAGCGTGCCGGTCTTTTATAAGCGCCGGAGTATAAGAGCCTCCAAATGTTTTTTCTCAAGCACTAAAATCGCGACTTTGAATAAGCGCCAGCGCCTGGCTTGTATATAGCTCCTGAGTAAGAACTTCACCGAATTGAAAAGCCCTCCCTCAGAGCTCTTAATCGCGACAGTACGGTACAAATCTGATGTCAACCCGCGCCAAAAACAAAAAGGGTGTTCCGGTCACACGTACCTACGACGAGCGACCTTCAGCTATCACCACGTGAAGAGTGGGAAATAAATTTTGTACGGCAAGAAAACTGAAAACTGATAACGATTCCATTAGATAAGTATTTGGTTCCAATCTATGGCGAGATATTTCCACCAAAGCGATTGATTTATATGTCTGTAAGGTTCAGCTCTCCAACACCCTCCAATGTCCGCCGGTGCACGACGGTCGCCGCCCATCATTAGTCACAACTAAACTTCTGCTGGAGAGTGAAAGTTACGTTGAGTCTTGAGGTGCGCAGAGATACTATCTGCCGCAGCCTGATTTTAGTTCCACGCTATTTAGATAAACGCCCCATTTAAAATCTCTCTCTCGATCCTAGTAAAGGAAAAAAAAGGCTAGAGTTTATCATGGACGCGTCTCAGTTTTAGTCAAGCCGTAAAGTGAAGAACCAGAGCTTGTACATATTCCCACGTGAGGGGTGACCCCGCGGGGCGTTCAGTTAGTACTGAGTCTATACTCAAGGTCAAGTTCCACTCTCTAAACAGAGCTTTAGCGACTCCGTCATATAGACTAGACCGCGCGCGCGATTTTTTTTTTTTGCTGAAGCAGCTAATCGATGGAAGAGTAGAGAACAGGTGCTCGACCAAAAATCTGCTTCAGAGGCTTGTTATCAGGTATTAACAGTTAAATCAAAATATTTCAAAACATCCAGAAAAGCAGAATAACATGTCCTACGGGCTACAGCCGGGCACTGACGAGCAGACGGCGCTGACGTCATTTCAATCAGGTCACAGGGCTCTTTAGACACCTTTTCTGTAAGACCCGTCTCATACCTTAGTATATAATACCGTAAACACCGGTGATTAGTATATGATCACATTGGCAGTCGCGGATCCACGAAGAGGCTGAATAAGCCTCGAGCGGACCCGCCACTTGCAATGTGACATAATCTTACCATGCGCTTTGTTTTGTTTTTGTTTCTATTTACAACAGCAAACATTTCAAACAACCTATTGTTTTTTTTTTAAATGATGAAAAATCAGCCCAAAAAAAAAAAGTAAACATTTTAGAGCTAAATTTGTGGAGGATAGCCGGACATGCTGATGTCACTAGACCCCTAAATTCGATATGGTGACATGGGCATTTTCTTAAAATTTGATACGACGACACGGGCGCGGACATCTAAGTGACATGGAACATGTGGCATTTCTTGAGTCCCACATGTGCCATGGACCATAGTGACATGAGGAAAAAAAAAAAGTTCAAAGAGTGCATCAGAAAAGTGCCATTTCAAGCCTAAACATTTCGCCAAATTTTTTTTTCTCTTGGATGGTACTCGGCTTTGCAGTGTCTGGGTCCTTAAAAATGTACCAGAATGCTCAAATTCGGGTTCTAAATATTTTCAAAAAACGTTTTCTCCCTTAGTGACGTGTGACATGGGCATTTCTTAAATTCGACATACGGCTGCATGGGGAGGACCCACCCGTCAAGGGCCCCATGATGACTCATACCCGCCGCGTTCAAACTAGCGTGGTGGTTATAGGTAGACCTTCTTTCAGTATCCACGTGACCAGATCCATCGCCGTCTCTTGAGCAACAGTAACCGAGGTAACTAGGGTTATTGTTATCCGGGCCGTAAGACGACAGTCTAAGACGGTGTGTAGTCGCGTTTTGCTCTCCCTAATACTCTAATTCAAGTCGAGTTACCGCTAACCCCTACAAAAAGAGGGTCATTTGTGTAATTCAAAAGTCGTTCCTTTGTTAGCAATGAGGGGGTCGTTCTATTCATTGATTTTTTTTTTTTTTTTTTTTTTTTTTTTGTTTACAACAACAAGTCAAAGTACAGTCAATCAACCGAGATCCTTTCTACTCCGTGGGGGTGTAGAAGGATCTCCCCCCTGAGGTTACAAAGTCACCTCTTTATTTAAAGGGTTACGGGTCGCAAAGTCGCTTTCGCTTTCGCTTACAAGTCACAAAGTCGCATGAAATATTCAAGTCAAAAAGTCAAATTCATCAGCTATCAGCACAGTCGTTTGAAAAGCATCAAGTCACCGAAAAACTCCTCTACAGTCACCTCCGACTCGCCTCCTCCCTACCCCCCTAAAGGGGGGTAGAGAGGAAGCGATTCCCTAGAGATCAGATAATTTTTTTTTTTTTTTTTCTCCCGAGCAGACCCCAAAGGCCCCCCCTCCCCCCCAAGTGCCCGCCCACCCCATAAATAGTGCCCCCCTCCCCCCCTCCCCTCCCCATGCATCTTAAAGTACCCCCCTCCCCCCCCTCCCCTCCCCTCGCCCCTTATAGAAGCCTCCCATTAGCTAGTCCAAGTCATGTGACCAAAAGGGAAGCGTAGTCTGTCTATTGTCTATATTATGCAAATGAGGGAGGGGGTCAGGTCACGTGACCAAGGGGGTGTAGCCTATTTTCTAAATAAAGAGCGCTTCCGGTCACGTGACCAAGAGGGTGTGGTCCTATTATGCAAATGAGGGGGTCACGTGATCCATGATTATGCAAATGAGGGAGTCACCTGACCAAATGGAAGCCACTGATTGGCTGGTGATCAAAGGGGCGTAGTCTACTATGCAAATGAGGGGGTCACGTGATCAAGGGGGCGTGGTCTATTATGCAAATGAGGGGGTCACGTGGGGGTCACGTGACCAAATGGCGGCCCTGATTGGCTGGTGATCAAGGGGGCGTGGCCTATTACGTAATTATGCAAATGAGGGGGCGTGGCCTATTACGTAATTATGCAAATGAGGGGGTCACGTGACCAAATGGAGGCCTCTGATTGGCTGCATGTCGATTGAGTAATAAACAGTAGTTAACTATAGTCCCGTTCCGATACATACTATACTACTTGTCTCATATACTTTTCGAGAAAAGCCAGAGTTGTATCATATGATTTAGAGAGGAGAGATTCTTGAGAGTAATAAATGCATTCACATAGAAATATGAAGTATTCAAAAGTGGCACTTTCAATGGTCGGATGTCCTGGGTTGGCAATTTTCCCCTAGTTTCACTCATGGAAATGTCAAAGTGATCACAAGTCATGACACGAGAACATCTCAATTCATCCCAAAGTCGTCACCAGTGACGACCTTATGGACTAACTGGTTTTCAGTGCACCCACTGGCCAAAACATTGGTGGTACATATGTACTACCAGTAAATCTATGAAGTGATGTCCTTGACCGTTATTTAAATGAGCCATCAGACCCAGTATAACTTAATTACCTACTTATAAAACAGTTAATCTAGAAGGCCTTGATTAATAAATACCAAATGTTGCGATATCAAATGTGAACACTGGATAACCAATAACAAATTATGCAGTGCCAATTGACAGCAGCTGTCATCACTTTGCAGTGTTTAATCCTTAACCCTTTGAGGACAGATGTTGCTAAAAGATGCCATTTTAAATCATGATGCACCAATGGAGGCCTGGCAAGTAACTCGCTGGTGCTGCATTGGTATATCATGCTGACCCTACAGGAGTGTCTCAACCCCGTAGGGTCGTCATGATGCTTGAATGCAGGCCTGGCCAGTTACTCCCCAGGGCTGCATTCATGCATCATGATGACAAAGGTCATGATGCATTAATCCTTTATGCCATCCTCAAAGGGTTAATGCAGCAGTCACGGTATCTATAATAGCCACTTTACCAATTACATGGAGGCCTGAGGCCAGCCTCCTATCTATAGCCACTGCCCCCGTCTACTATCATGAAATATTCACCCAAGGATTTCACCAAAACAGGAAGCAAAGTCTTGAGGCTTTACTTAAGCCTTTAACGACCGCATAGTGCTTTAATGTACATGCTCTTTGTCGTCATGATGCATGAATGCAGCACTGGGCGAGTAACTTTCCAGTGCTGCGTTCATGCACCGTGCCGACCCAATTTGGTTGATATATTCCAGAAAGGTCGGCATGGTAGATTCATGTAGTATTGGAGAGTTACTCACCAGGGCTTCATCCATACTATATGACAACTGATGCCAGCGCACATTAAAGCACTATGCGGCCGCCAACAGCTTAATGAGGAGACATGGGGTGCCCAGGTGAATCCTACTCTGTTGCTTCCTGAACATGTCAGCAACCTTTGGCAGTAAACAGGGGCTCACCATGAGCCACCTACCGGCCGAATCGCCGATTCCCCAGGTGGATATGTATATTTCAGTACTGTACATTGTACTCGGGTACCCGGAAACCTGGCTTATAAGCCTAACTCGTGTATAAGCCACACCTAGAGTTTGGGACGATCCTATAAGCCACAATGGAGATACGATTATGGTGACTCTATTACTGTGCAAAAACTCTCATATAAGCCACATGTCACGCCACAAAACCCCTTATTATACCTTCATCAATTGTATTACGTCATATTACGTCATATTACGTCATAATTATGATTTATGATTATTAATATTCATATTTATTATTATTTGTAATACGCACAATACTTTATACATATTTTCAATCCATATGTCCATCAAAGTACACCCAGACGTCAGACATACCTGTTACTCATAAAGCCAAGCATAACTGACCCCCATACATAACTAATCCATAGATCACAAGCAGACCCTTATCCCTTGGACAATAGGTAACGGCCCGGCTATGGGGGGTGGTAAACCAAAACCCACCTACCACAAACAAGCAGCTGCACCTACACACCAATCTCCACCCACTGACTTCGCGTTACCACCCAACTATAGGGGGAGGAGAGAAGACTTCGACATCAACTACGTCGACAACATCAGGAAGGCACGCTCAATGGGCCTCATCCCTCCCACCCACCGATTCAAAGGGGGACCCAAAGACATTATAACCCTTCTTCAAACGGGTTCCCTACCCCCACATCACTTCAAGCTCATCCAGAGCCAACAACAACAACAACAAAGGTGGCAGCCACAACAGCAATCATGGCAGCCACCACAACAACAACAACAACAATGGCCACAACAACAACAACAATGGCCACAACAACAACAACAACTACAACTTCAACCAACGCCACAAAACCCCACTCCACAGTACACCATGGCACAGCTCGTCAGCATGATGAACGACCTCACCAAGACGACGGGAAACTAGATTGTCATCCTATGGATAGGCCTCATCAGGATGACAAAACAGTCCCCAACACAGAAGACACAGCATCGCCCATCGACACCACGCCATATGACCCACAGACAATCCACAACGCTGCACCAGTGCGCGGGAAACCAGCCGACGTCCAAGCTACCCTGGAAGTCGTCCCCCCACCACTCCCCGACCTACACATGGAAGAAGGTGAGCAGAGTGTTTTGTTTATCAACATGGTCAATGGCAATATAGGTCTACAATTCAAAGATACCAACATCCCCAGTCTAGTAGACACAGGAGCCACCGTCTCTTGCATGAGAGAGGGTCTAGCCTCCACTCTATCGAAACTAGTTCCTCATGAGTTTTCACGAATCAGGTCCAAAGTTTATCTTGCCGATGGAGCATTGTGTCACATCAAAAGAGCAATCAAAATCAAATTCAAAATTCAAGGCAAAACATTCAGTCATCAATTTGCAATTCTTCCAAATTGTTCCTCACCAATCATATTGGGAACAGATTTTCTATCAAAGACTAAAAGCAAAATCAATTACTCCACTGACCCAACTCCAAAATCTCAACCAATCAGGGCAGTGAGAGCCATTTCGATACCTCCATTTTCCGAAATGGCCATAACAGGCCAAGTCACATGCTACCACTCAGTCAGTCAAATCAATGGTATAACAGACAATTTTGACAGATCAGACAAACTTCCAAATTACATCGTACAACGTTCAGTCGTGACACCTGACCAAAGAGACAGACACCCACTGATATTATTGAATATCACATCTCGAATCTGCAAAATCCAGAAGGGTGAAATCGTAGCCTTATATACAAAAACAGACATAGACAAAGAAAATCACATATTATCGACAGGCTACGAAGACACACAACCCGAGGAGACAGACAGAGACATAGACATAGACATAGACAACAACTCCACTATCAGTGACAGTGCATCATCAACAGGGTCAGACAAAACATTCTATGTACCAACACCAACATATTCTGAATATTCTGATTCTGACAAAGACATGTACAAAGGGAAGGACATAGACATAGAACCAGAAAAAGAAAAATCACATGTCTTCCAAAAACCAGAATGCCTCACAGAAGAGCAATTTTCAACATTTTGCCAATTAATAGAAGAATACGATGACATATTCGTGGGAAAAGATAATATGATCGGAAGAACCCATCTGTACACCCATAAAATCAACCTGATCCCAGACGCCAAACCCTTACAGTTCTACCCATTCAGAATGGCCCCGCACAAAGCTGAACGACTTGAAATTGAATGTCAGAAGCTGGTAAAGCAGGACATTCTGGAGGAAACCAAAACGGGTCCCTGGTCATCCAGAAGTTTTCTTGTAGAGAAAAAGAACGGGCAGGGTTACAGATTAGTGACAGATCTAAGATATGTGAATTCTCAATCCATCAACCAAGCTTTGACATCACCACGAGCAGACGACAGCCTAGAAATGATTGGTGAGATGCGACCTGCCGTGTTCTCTAAAATGGATGCCCAACAAGGGTACTTCCAGATACCAATTAGAGAGGAGGACAGGGACATCACAGCCTTTCTCACTAGGACCAAAAAGTATAGATACAAGACCATGCCCATGGGACTCGCCAGCAGTGCTCAGGCTTTCCAAGCTGTAGTCAACTTGATCCTACAGAACCTGCAGTACAAATGTGCAATCCCATACTTAGACGACATCTTGTGTTTATCACCTACCATAGACCAACATTTCATTGACTTAAGAAACATATTCGAAGCACTAAGAAATGGCAAACTAAAGTTGAAGAAAACCAAGTGCGAATTCTTCCTGGAAGAACTAGACTTCCTAGGAATGAAAGTCACCACTGACGGTATCAAACCATCCCCAGACAAAGTCCACAAGATCCAGACATTCCCCACACCAAAGACCACAAAGGAGGTGCGGTCATTCACTGGACTCGCCCAATTCTATAGAAAATTCATCAAAGGGTTTAGTGAAATTGGTCGACCTCTATTCAACCTACTCAAAAATGGGAACAAATTTGTTTGGACAATAGAATGTGAGACTGCATTTCAGACCCTGAAGGACTCTATATGCAATGACGTCATCTTGCTGTACCCAGACTACAACAAACAGTTCCATCTTACAACAGATGCATCTGGTACAGCCCTGGGAGCTACTCTTTCCCAGGAAAAAGACGGCGTTCTACGACCAGTAGCCTTTACGGGCAGAGCACTCCATGACCACGAAAGGAATTATGGTGCCACCCAAAGAGAACTATTGGGAGTAGTATTTGCAATAGAGTACTTCAGACACTACCTAGAAGGAAGACCATTCGAGTTATATACTGACCACCAAGCCCTCATCCACATGTTGACAAAATCAGATAACAAAAACATGTGGGCAAGGTGGGCACTCAAAATTCAACAATTTCAATTCAATATCAGACACATAAGAGGCAAATTAAACATACCATCAGACGTTATGTCAAGACGAGACTACCCACTAGACAAGACACCAATGACAGATCCTCCACCAAAACCCAAAGCCATTAGGGTACAACATAGAATTATGTTTGAGGATGACATACACACACAGAAATTCAAAGAAGACGAACCACCATTGACGCTACCAAAACGACTACCCAAACCAATTCTGAAGAGAAACTCCACCCATCACTTCTATTGTGAATGTATGGAGGAAAACACAGAAGACATAGAAGAAGTAAAACGATTTACCCCCAACCTCAGAGCAAATCCTGACATCCCAAGTACCAAATTACATCATTTTGGGCTCCCACAAACAGAATACAAGGGACTGTTAGCAGCCATAGTGGCCTCGGTACAACAGGAAGTGAATTCAGCTGCACGACCGGTCCCAGGCCACGCCCCACAGCAGCTGACAGTACCCTCTACATCCCTAGAAGCCCTATCATCATTCATAGAAGAAACTCAAACAGAACAAATAGACCAGGTTGCGGCGACCCGACCGGTCCCAGGCCACACCCCGGCACCGCAACCTAAGAAAACCACAGATAAACCAAAGCCAAAGAAGAAAAATGAGAAGCCTAGAAGAGATGCCACAGACATGGCAAAACATCTGGCCAATCAGACCAATCATCTGATTGAAATGATAGAGAGCCTCTCCGACCCACAGATCTCCATACTCAACCTCAAAAGAGAACAAAGATATAATCTACACACAAAAGCTATCATCACGTATTTAGAGAACGGACAGGTACCCAACGACAAAAACAAGAAGGAGACGGAGCAATTTATCAAGATAGCTGATGACCACATCATGCTGAATGATATTTTGGTCCATATCAACACGGTACTATGGAAGAAACACAAGGAATTCTCATTCCAACCTGTCATCCCAGATGACATGAGACTTCCCATCTTGAAGCTTTTTCACGACCTACCAATGGCAGGCCACGCTGGCGCACAAAGAATGCTGTCGACCATGCTTCCCAAAGTATATTGGAAGAGCATGGCGGCCGACGTCCAGAAATTCACAGCGACCTGCCACGTCTGTTTGAAAGCCAAAAAGATGAACCTAACCAACAACCTGCCAATGACGGCCCATAGTACCCCTTCTTACCCATTCCAGTTTGTCCACATAGATGCCATAGGCCCACTACCACCAACACCAGGAAAGAACGTATACATTCAGGTAGTGGTCGACAGGTTCTCTAAATTCTGCATAGCCTACCCTACTACATCATTAGACGCGGAAACAACTACCGCAGAATTCATAGAGAAGGTTGTTCTGGCCGAGGGTATACCAACATACCTCCAGTCAGACAATGGAACGTCATATAAAAACTCAAAATTCAGAAACATGACATCTTCCCTCAACATAAAACATGTCTTCAGCTCGGCCTATAGACCAAAATCGAACGGCCAGGCTGAAAGATATGTGAAGACGCTGTCTGAAGGCATAAGGGCCTACTGTGAGGAACACCAGGACACATGGGATGTATTCCTACCACACCTCGTGTTCTCCATCAACAACACAGAGTCCGCCACCACTGCCTTTACACCGTTCTTCATTATGAAGGGAAGGAATCCAAACACCATAATAGACAACAAACTCAATCAGGAAGAAGAGAAAAGTCTAAATCTCCACATCATTGACAAATTAAAGAAAATAGACTACACATACAACCAGGTCATTGAAAACATCGAAAAGAGGACAGAACAAATGAGACAACAACACGACAAAAAGGCAAAACCTACAAAGGTGCAGAAAGAATCACTAGTGTATGTCAAGGTACCCCGACTGATGGATAGAACAAAATGTTTGAAACTTCAGAAGGTGTACTCTGGTCCATACATAGTGTGCAAATTCGTCTCAAAAACATCTGTCCTCCTCAAATCTGTCATCACAATGAAAACAATGAAAAACCCAGTCCATGTAGACAGACTGAAACTCGTACGTCACGTGAGAAACAATGACTTCATACACAGACTCATTGACCCGAACGACGACCTCATAACCATACTATGGAAGAAAGACGGAGATTCATATAAAGCGAGACCAGCGCTTCCACAAACCAAAAATATATATAAAGCAAAGCCGGCCCACTCCAAGGTCAAGAGGAGGACACCGGTAGGACTGAAACCATAATATAAACTATAGAATATATAAGAGGAAAAGAGTTATCACCTATATTACATAAACAACAAAAAGCTCACTATATCATCGCTACTATTACAAAGAGACATCAACTGTCATATATTATCAACTTTAATATCAAAAGGATCAACACTGACTACTACAACAACTACTATTATCACTATTACTATTATAATGATTCACAAAGAATCACGACTTACACACCGATCATCAAAAGAAATACTGGAAATACAGTATTTATCACCATAAAGCGCACAAGCTTCATCAATTATTACTATTATTATTATTATCCATCTATACCCATTTCACCACACAAGTAAGTGGCAGGGGGACTCCATATTATTGCTGCTCCTTTAACAAACTGACACTTCAAATAGAACTATTATCAACATGTCAAAATCCGACATGAAAGGACAGTTTGCGCACTCTTATTAACCCCCCCCCATAGACCAGTGGAAAAGCCTTGTATGCGGGTGGCCACCCACATGCATTGCAGGTGTCAACAACACCAGGAGGATGACCGCAATCTGAGCCCTGGATGGCGCCACCACTGGAGCGCGCAAACAAAAGCTCCACTTATGGGAGTGTCATAACGACCAACATGGCAGGGTGACATAGCCACCACCCTGTACCCAGACCAAAGGGTATAAGTTCCCACACATCCCCCCACCTTTCCACAGTCACCCAGTGACCACACCCCTACACACATCGATTCAGTCAGGAGCAGCCCACAGCTAATTTGGTAGATCCCCGCCAGTACTGCGCACTTACACTCATCCTTCACCAACTATCGACTATCAACTATTACTACTACAAAAACGATCGACTACTACTATTATTACTATCAAATCCCAACAACTCGGGAATCATGAGGTATACACTCTACCTCCTATTAATCATCACACACATCATTTACACGGCAGCACAACCAATAGTAAGGCAAAATATCGGCCTCATCTATGGTCAGCTGCCGGGACAAATCATCACCGGTCATGACCTACACGAGGTCATACTGGCCATCCCCTACAACATCCCAATGGCTCCTCGTCCTAAGCCACTCATTTACAACACCATCAGGACTCTTCAACTGACTTCACTAGGACCCCATGACAGCCATGACGCCAAGATGTTACAACAAGCTGCCGACCTCGACCGACTACTACAAAACGTAGATATTAACATTATTAAGACTTTAAAGAACATTGCACACTTCCTCTCGGATCCTATTACTAACAGGCCAAAGAGAGCTATCCTAGGATTCTTAGGGGAGCTCTTTAAATCCATCTTTGGCCTGGCAACCACTAGAGACATGGATTCTATTATCAACGTCATACATCATCTAGATGCTAAAATTGGTACACTGGCCGACGTCAACGTTAAAACTGCACAAGGATTACATGACGTCACCCAGCAACACCAGCAGTTCCTAGACACTTATATAAAACAACAGGACGTTGTACAGGAATCCCTACTTAATATTACCGAATCCATAGACTCCTGGTCTGATGATTTCTCCACAACCCTAACCTCCATCCAAGCCGACCAGGATCGTAGGATTACCCAGTCAGCCATCATATCGGCTCAGGTAATTGTCCTAATGACCAGGATCGCCTACCAACAAGGGTTATACAAGGTGGAAAATTCTCTCAGATTATTGTCCACTGGAATATTAGCACCGGATATGATCCAACCCACAGAACTAGCCCTCAAGCTAGCCACCTTAGACACACAACTCAAAATTAGGAACCCAGGATCCGAGGTAACCATTATTGACACCGCATATTACTA
Organism: Harmothoe impar; assembly: GCA_947462335.1. Taxonomy (NCBI): domain Eukaryota; kingdom Metazoa; phylum Annelida; class Polychaeta; order Phyllodocida; family Polynoidae; genus Harmothoe; species Harmothoe impar. The sequence continues at coordinate 52,011,459 of OX381720.1, read as the reverse complement.
CTCACAACCAGTTGCACTATACACCTATTCCAAAACTCATCTATACATTCATATTAATGTTATCATTTCTGCCACAGACGCAGCATTTAACTTATATCAAGTAATTACAACTCATGTCCCCACTAACACCGAAAATACGACAAGTTCTGGATCTACCCTATTACACACTGACAAAACCTTCCTCGCTGTCAACGAGGCAGAGACATTGTACTTACAGATGACAAACGCAGATCTGCTTACGTGCCAAGGCTCGATACTGAAAGTATGCGCTAGGACCATGCCTAGAATACGCAGTGACCAGCCAACCTGCCTCATGGCGGCCTTTAAAGGTGACCAGGCAGACATAGCCAGACTCTGCACATTCCGAGTACACCCTCTGAGACCCATACAAACCCGTGCTATAGCCATTGGTAAAGATAAATATTTAGTAACTACTAACAGGGAGTACTACCACGTCATCTGTCAGCACATGACACCAACTACTAAGAAAGCTTCGGCCTACGCAGTTATTGGTGTCCCATGTATGTGCCACTTACAGTTTGACTCATTGTACCTCCCAAACACCAAAATTCCTTGTAATGAATCTTCTTCAACACATTTTCTAATGCACGCGGCCAATACACCCATACTACTCGCACTCACAAACAATCTCAACATCACAGCATCATCACTACACCACGATCCAATACACATACCACATCTACATACACAAGCTATCATCAAATCTATGACAAATATCAGCAAGTTATCATCAGACATTACATTGGACCTGGAACCCTTCACCAGGAATATCCTAATAGAAGCCACCAACGCAGCAGACATCTTAGACCGACCCATCCAGGACACACCCATACGAGAGAACATAGCTAGCTTCTTCGCTAGCCCGGTATGGAACTATATAGTACCAGTCACTTGCATTCTAAACGCCGTAGGATTCTTCTACTTACTATACGTATCCAAAGGAAAAGCACTGTTCGCGACCATCCCGACCGTTAGTGCTCGACCCAACAACATTTCTTGGAAATTTATTAACCCCATCCCCCAGAGTGAAACCAAAGAAAATCACACTATCAATCTAGATCAATACGTTGATGCCCATAACATTTTTACCCTGATATTTGTAGCTTTAATCGTATACGCTATTATCAAAACCATCTTCAAGTGTAAAAACAAGATTACACGCCACTTTGGAATGACAAACTCCGGACATAAGACCAATCCTACTATTACTCTCAAAATTTACCAAGGACACGTCAATCACACCATCCCACTGCTATCCCTACCCTACGAACGTGACTCTATTGTTAATGAATTCATACCAACCCTAACGGCCATCTCCGCCCTGTCATGCCCATACCCACGCATAAACATGACATGGAACGGCCCCATATCATTCAACATCAACGGAAAACAGAAGTCATACTATCTACCCAACCACGTCATACTACCCCTAGCGGCACGGTTTTCTATCATACCGGCCCTGAAAGAAGACACCACCACCACAGGATTAACCCTTAAGACTATTGAAATGACTACATCCCTACAGGTGATAACTCAGAACGAACTTCCCTCATTGCCCCTCGACATTGAGAATGAATATCAAAGATCAAGTATTGCCAAAGATCATTGCATAAACAAAATACACTGCTCAAAACCTATTGTTATACATGTACTATCATACCATACTAAGTATTACACATGGCCTATGTAAACGCTTAGTACATTTATATTATTATTGAAATGAATTTCTTACAGCTTCCTATCGTATAAATTGATTGTATTATAGACTAGGACGGAAGCGCAACATATAGAGACAGTACGTCACACTACTATTACCACTGTACCACGACTTGTATTATGTAAATAATTGGTAAGGTTAAAAGCTTCCAAAAGGTATAATCATATAAATAGAACGGAAGCGAGACATATAGTACCAGTACGTTACCATTGAGATATCATTAATTTACCACTGCATAACATGTATGTACAAAACACCGTATAAACCTAGAAAATGTGAGTAAGAACCTAGTCATAGTCATAGCATAAGATAGATATATCAAAAATCATAAAATACAAAAAAAATGTTCATACAAAATACTTTTGAAGCGTGACATAACTCTTCCTCTACGACTTCTCGGCCTGCACGAGGGCGTGCAGGAGTTGTATTGGGGGGTGCTGTCACGCCACAAAACCCCTTATTATACCTTCATCAATTGTATTACGTCATATTACGTCATATTACGTCATAATTATGATTTATGATTATTAATATTCATATTTATTATTATTTGTAATACGCACAATACTTTATACATATTTTCAATCCATATGTCCATCAAAGTACACCCAGACGTCAGACATACCTGTTACTCATAAAGCCAAGCATAACTGACCCCCATACATAACTAATCCATAGATCACAAGCAGACCCTTATCCCTTGGACAATAGGTAACGGTCAGCCCCTCCAGACAACAAGGCACCGACCGGTCACCTATACACAAAACAAATGAACTATATGTTGACCCCAAGGATTAACTGTCTACACATAAACAAAGCTATAAAGCTGGACACCCTTAATCAGTGTGGCACCGCCAAAGCCACTTGAGCCGGCTGGAGACCACCTGGAGGCAGGCGACAAAGCCCCCATGTGTGCATGCTACTTATCATGTAATCCATTACCCATAATGCACTGGACCCAGGCTCCCCACCCGCGGTCCAGCGCACACCACATGTTAAAGCCATGAATATATAATTATCCAATCAAATGTCAAATGTATATTATCCAATGAAAACCACTGTTACATCTACTTCCGGTCACATGGGCACCCCCTCCACCTGCCGGGTACCTGTACTTATACCCCGGTCAGATGGAGGAGGAAATCACTTATCATCTTGCAACCATCAGTTACTTATATACTGAGCCCTAGTGACTGGTACTCTGATATTAATATTATTATTAATAAAAAGATACCAAGTACTCAAACTGACGTCTCATCTCTCATCTTTACGCCATCATTGATGTGGAAGGGTTTTCCCTAGCCACACACACCCTGACCCTTGGCCGATCCTATAAAAACCACACTGCCGTTCTGACTCGCATACTAATTAGCCACGGCTTATACATTAGGTCTCACAGTAAGTGTTATTAGCCACACGTGTTTCTTTAAGCTTATGGTACATTCGCTGTAATGTGCTCTTGAAACCATTTCCTTTGGCCAGTTTATAGTTAAGGTATATAGCCCTGTAGAAATCACCCTCTTCTGGGGTGAGTAATGCAATAGACACCACAGTGTTAACGCTGGCACTCCACTCGGCGATAGTCTGGTCCATTCTCACAAAAGTAAATCTGCGAGATCATGGTAACATGGATGAGCAGATGTTAGGGTTTTTTATATTTGCATTTTATTTACATCTGTTTGGGCTCGCTTAGCGAGAAAAGTTCCGATCTGACTAAAAACGTGGAAACTGGAGTCCCAGCTGAAGGCAAAGCGAGATATCTAAATCTGTTAAAGCCTATATAAAGCTAGGACTCAACTACTCGGTTTTGTTGTCAGATCAGAGCATGATTTGGCAGATTTGCTTTTGAGAGGATGAACCAGAAAATCGCTTTGTTACGTCCCAGCTTAACAAAACCCCAATATTCCAACACATATTTCGTTTAGCTGCTAGATGATATAGATTAGCATCGATTATCTTGATTAACATCCCCTGATTGACCATAATTATGGTATTTTAGAAAGCAATGTAATCAGATTTATGATTAGGGGATTACTATATATAGCACCCCAGGGATGCAACCCTGGGGTGAAGAGCATTAAAAGTAACTTGCCTCGATCCATGTTTAGAAGGAGTAGCTATAGTTAGCTCCTAATCTAAACCCGTCTCCAACATGATGTACACATGTTATATAGCAGTGGCATCGTATTAACACTGCTGAACACTACTGTTCATACAAGATCACAGATGAAAGTGTGATTATCACACGGTATCCCTGTGCCATGGCAAGGCCGAGGACACTCCAAAGTGACTCTCTAATTTAGATCATTAAATTTATAACTTATCATCACATACTCATATCTATAATTCATATCTAAATTTATCACAACAATCATATAACCCCATGATAATATGCCAAGGTATCCAGATGTAACTCAAGTAACAAGTCGAATGAATATCATGAAAATGATTCTGTTTTGTGCTAAATAAAAAGAATGAATCGGCACATCGGGGTAGTTCATTTTAAAAGAGAAATACCTGTGTAAAGTAGGATTTTCCTGCAGCCTTCCTTAATGTCAGTAGTAAACTGCAGGTCTAACCCTCTGAGTGTTCTGTTCTTTGACGTCGTGATGCATGCATGCTGCCCTGGTGGGTAACTCGCCAGGGCTGCGTTAATGCAATATGCTATCCATGTGAGGTTGATACACTCCCAACACGATGGAGATCATGGATGAATGTCACATGGCTGTATGCGTGCATGATGACGATACAGGGCATTCTGCATGCATGCCCTATGTTGCCCTTAAAGGGTTACTGTCATTTAGAAACTGCAATTCTAAAGTAACTGCTAAAATACTGAGTACCTGCAGACTTACCTCTCTTTAGCTGAGGCTCCACTTCTCGCCGTTCTGTCCTCAAATTGGTGCTTTTCTCACAAATCTGACTTAATCCAAGGAATTAATTGTAGCCTGATTTTGGTCCTGGTTTTAATCCTGAATTAGATTTTTTCACAGCTAACATGTTTAATTTCCTGATCTGACACAATATTCCATTTCATCTGCTACTATGTCATGTAAATAAACTGTGCATTATTGCCTTAGAATATCATAGCCTATTCCTTATGTTTTTAACTTTGGATCGACTCCCAACCTTCGGAGAAGGAGTCCTCGCATCCGAGGATAGCCCAATCCTTCGAGGACCTAGTTTATCTGAATATATCTAAGTATTAGAGGAATTAGTTATAGGCGAAATTGGATATGTTATCCAGCCCTGCACCAATATGAAGATTTAAGGATACACCTAATCTGTACAGGTTGTATCCTAGCACAATACTGTTTCTGGTAATCAATTATATAATATCTAGGTATACACCATATATGCAAACAATATTATAAGTAAAACAAACTGATGATATCTTCTGCCACATTAACTATCTAGAGTGTCTCTAAACTGATCGACCATCTGCTGGGGCTTAAATCAGGCGAAGTTATATAGAATTTGTTCAAGCAAAAAGAAAAGGAGTGGTCATAAAGGAAGTTCTATATGAGTGAGTTTTGTCAGACAGTGTGGGAGCAGGACAGGTAGATGGGGAGGTAATCTCACTCAGGTGTGGAAAGTCCACTCACCTGGTACCAGACGTGGATGAGCAGGTGCAAGGAGGTATTATATCAGGATTAACCCTTTAAGGACTGCACACTGCTTTAATATGCTACTCCCCTTGTTGGTATGATGCATGAATGCAGCCCTGGGGAATAGACCCGCCAAGGCCTCATTCGGTCATCATGCCAACCCGGTAATAATTTACCGATCCCATAGGATCGGTATGATGGTTGAATATAGTACCGGTGACTTACTCATCCATGCATTATGCCAACAATCTACACCATGCATTAAAGCAATATAATATAATGCGGCCATTAAAGGGCTGATACTAATAAAGTTATATAGGATTACCGGTCCACCCTAATGTCCAGTCCCACCTGCTACTCATATGAAATCATACACCTGATGAAGGCACTATACTCTGGTATACAAGCAGCATAACAACACGTTCATCCCAAATCCATGAATACTGTCGTGGATGTGCTCCATAATAAATTCAATGACTGACTGGATTACCAATTTGAGCAAAACAATTTGGAAATACGGATTCTGTAAAAATGAAATGTAAGCTGACAGCATTGCTCAATTGGGCCCATTATGTGTCTTACTTGGGCAAGGCTGGCTTAGCTAATTTGGGTTTTGGTCATGCCTGGGTATTTCCAGGGCAACCAGTTGGAGTCAGATGGCTCAGCCCAGCAACAGACATTTTTGTGAACATTTCAAACCCTAATGAAGGATTAGCGAAAGCCAAAACTGTAGGTTTGAATATATAATGATGTTACATCAAAACCAAATTGGAACTCTGGTTGGGTTGTGTGTATAATTGTAAACAAAAAACATATTTCATTTACTTTGAAATATATTCATTATAGATTACTGTCAGAATGTTGTGTTAAAGTGACCTGAATATTAGTTGGGAGCGGATCCCACATTGCAGCTAAAAACAATTGATGTTTATTGCCTTCGACAATTGCAAAAATTACACTAATGACGAAAATAAAAATGTCCAAATTCCATTCTGAAAGAGCATCCAGCTCACAAAGTCGCTATTTTAGATCATTTTCCTGTGGTAAATGTCGTCCTAAAGTTGCTAAAATTACTCTGCCAGGTCGAAAAGTTGCCTGGAAAACAACTCAGGGTGGTTATTCAGAGCAACTTCCGAGATTGTCAGCTACCTCGTTACGCCACTAGTAGGGGATTGGGATCGGGAATATTTTTCACAATAGCTCATATCACAAATATATAGTTTATTAAATATGTATCACGATGATGAGTTCTTGGGGCAAGAGGCTACTGGCCATCGGACCTGGCGGCTCTAGCTGTACATAACTATATAAACTATGCAAACGGCTACAATCAAGATTGTATCTTTCAAGATCCATTATAACTACAATAACAACAACCCTTATGATACTGTCCTTAGCGGTACATCTATAATGTATTGTTTATTCTGGTTATAATGGATCTTGAAGGATATAATCTCGATTATAACCTGTTATATAGTTATACTCGGAGTCGCCAGGTCCGATGGCCAACACAAATTGCGTTCTTGGGACCAGTTTGAGATGCCCCCTGTGATACACACTGAAAATCCATAGTTTGAAAGGGTTAGTCAGTACAGACTAACCCAGGTTGGTCATATGAGTGTTAGTCACAATGGCAAAGTTATATTCAAAAATGACCAAGGGCTCAGTCAGTAGTGGCTAAACTAGGTCCATCATTGGTGTGTTGTATTTGTATACCACTAGTTGGAGCCACCTGTGATGACCACTCAGTGGCTCCCCCTGGAACTAAAAAGACTAATGTGGGTTGGTCAGTAGTGACCAACCTGACAATAATAACTAATCTAGGTTGGTGGTATAGGGATCCAAAAAATGACTAACTAGGTTAGGCACTAGTGACTGAGAGGTTGGGCGTATAGGGAGCCTAGGAATATCAGTGCAGGGTGAAAGCTGAGGGCACTAAGGGGAACAGGTAGTATGATTCCCACATGTGGGCTCATGGCGGGAATGAGGGATCATTACAGGGGGTTCACAACTGACCGTCCTGACTTACCCATGATGCTCTCTGCTCAGTGTGATTCTTGACGTCAGCACATGGCTTGTATAACGCCTAAAATAGCGCACCATGGGGGGTCATTACAATAACGGCCATGTTAAGTGTTCTCTGTAATGATGCTACGATGTGCAGAAAGGACAGAGAGCAGACCCGGGGGGGGGGGGGTACTCGCTCTATGACAGTACCCGCAAAATGCCAAACTACTGCCTGCCTAAAAACAGGAGCCACCTAACCACCGCTCTCATAACTGCAGAGGACCACCCCCTGATTCCCACCGCCACTGTTATTTTGGGGACCTCTGTGAAACTAGCTTTATTTCCTGACGCAAATAGTACAGTAGACATACATGTCTCCTTACATTTTATAATTTACACCTTACTGAGACCCACTTTCTGCCCCCTACTCTACAGTTACCCCTTCCTATTTTCGAAGAGTCACTGCCCCTAATGTTGAGTCCCACCGCCACTCCTTCCATCGGACATTTGGAGGTGGGTAGTCATTTCGGATCTAAGTACTCCCCCTGGGAGACAAGAGAGCGTCATACAATGGTTTCATGGAACAGGTCTCGTGTTGTGTATAGTAACATACTCTCGTTCCCAAATCCTTCCGGAGGAAGGCTCTGGTAACTGCCAAATGACCTTGAACTTGGGATTTTGCTTAGTCTGGGCAACCCCTGCTGGTAGGCTTGAACCAGCGAACAGGAACAGGAAATGGAACCAGAATGTATGATGGTAGTTTAAGGTAGTTTTACCATCAGCCTTTCTGGTTCCATTTCCTGTTCCTGTTCGCTGGTTCCAGCCTACCAGAAGGGGTTGCCCAGACCCAGCAAAATCCCAACATTTGGCAGTTACCAGAGCCTTCCTTCGGAAGGATCTGGGAACGAGAGTAATAGTAACACAGCATGCACCCTGCTTCTGCATCCTACACCTATTACATACTGTTATATCATGGGCAGCTGGGGAGAACTAGAGTGTCATGTTTGGTACTGTACTTAGTCACCAGGGGTGCCATGCATCATCGCCATAAATTTAGATAAAAGACCAAAAGCTCTGCTAGAACACTTAAAATGCAAGAGGCTATCTAAAATATTCAAAAAGAAACTTATGTCATGGCAACATACTTCTATTGCTGAACTGGTCAAATAAGGGGGGAGGGGCAGAGTACCAGTACAATGAAAAATCAAAAGCATAACCCAATTTTCCATAATGTATAATTGGAAAGGCCATGACTTAAATTCTAAAGTTGACTTTATTCTCAGATGACCCGTTTCCCTTAGCTGCAGATGTAGATTGACTGTCCCTAGTATCATAGACTTATGTAAGGCTAAGTAAGGTGTTGATCAGTGGGAAAGTCAGCAAACACTGTAAATAATGAACCCAAATATATTCTATTTTCTACTGTAAACCAATGGCAGATTCTACTGTTGATGTTTAATACTAATACCATAGTATATACTGGAAGACTCCAGTAGATCCTACTGCTCATCTACATCAACTTCCAGCAATTTAGATGATATTCAAGCAAGTAGGTCTACAGGGAGAGGTCAGGCAAATTCAGGCAGAGACCCATGTAGGTTAGAATGTGATTAAAGAGGACGACCGAGGGTGATAGCACCATCTTTGTACATTGCTCATTTAAGAACTTAAGCAAAGCTCCTTAGCAGAGTTAAACCTTGAAGCTATAACTTTTAAAATTGTGTAATCCCCTTCTGTTCGGTGCTCCCAGAACTTTATCTTTGCGTCCACTAATTATTTCTCCCTGCTCAATATCACATAAATACACCTAATATCGCTCAGCATCTAAAGATAATTGTAAGCTCTCCAAATTATATTTGATATTTCTGACCAATCCTATCACAGAAGGGAAGTCTCCTATACCTTGTTTTGCAAGTTTTCATGAGCAAATTATAGACACCGCACTCGAATAACTCTGCGATTGATACACTCGTCACGGGTCATCATGATGCATGAATGCAGCCCTAGCAATCTGATGCCCCGTCAAGGGTTAGTTGAACAGTGCACTGTAAAATGTTGGTTGCCATTTATGTAGGAGTACAGTAGATTCTATTGTAGGTGTACATTTTGCTGTGGGTAAACAGTAGAATCTACTGTAAATCTATAGTAGATTCTGCTGTAAATCCATTCTACAGTAGATTCTACTGTAGATCTACAGTAGATTTTACTGTGTACCTACACTATTTACAGCGTAGTTTGCGTAGGTTGAGTGACCTCTCCTCCTCCCCTGCTAAGATGCTAAGCCTGTCTTGGTAGTAAACCACCCCACGTGTGATCCTTATGGAATCAGATATTTTGAGAAGATTGCTGGCAGTTGACCACACATGAAGGATAAAGCATACTATTTATTTATATATAGATTACACATGGGGGCATAAGATGCCATGCATTGGTCACTGTGCCACATGCATGCTGGGATTCTGGTACACTTTACAAGCTGGGGTTTAAAGATACCACCTACAGTGTAGTGACCTCATGTCTACACTGATAAGCTAAATGTCCGGTCCTTAGTCTGTAGTGGCTATCACAGGTTAGTCACAGGCATGACCAAGTGCTATTCAATAATGACTGAGGCAAAACAACATAACTTATGTTATGACTAATGTCTTACTCAAAAGGACTTAGCATTTAGAAAATGGAAGGACACAGCTGAGTTGGACCAACCTGACAAAATATACATGTACAAACCTACGTTCGTCGTCTAGGGAGCCAAAAAAGGGCTATCTTAGTTAGGCACTATAGTAAGAATATGAGTGTACCATATCCTGTTTAGTTGGGTGGCTGTCTTGGAGTTGTCAAATGTATGTATTGAATATAACACTATAATGCATGTGTTTGGTGCTATACATTACATGACCAAATATGCCTCCACATTGTCCTTCTATATTTACATTTGTATGTATTAGTTAACCTATACACCCTCATGGTTATCAACTATAACTACTGCGCCACAAGAAAAAGGTCACGCCCAAGTGTTAAAAACGGGCAGTGGTTATAGTGCATAACTAAGTAAGGTAAGGTGAAACTGATTCTACCCACGGGCATAGAATGTGATTAACCCTTCAAGGGCGGCATACTGCATTAATGCATCATGCCCTTGGTCGTCATGATGCATGAATGCAGCACTGGTGAGTAACTGGCCAGGGCTGCATTCAAGCATCATGTCAGCATAACAGGGTTCAGACACCCAGAAAGGGTGCATCATGAAGACCAATGTAATCTTTTAGCGACATCGGTCCTTGAAAGGTTAACGCAAGCTTCCTTTGTCTCAGCCTTCCACCGGGGGTTAAAATGTAGTAACGTAGCCCCTAGCGTCATTATCCTAACACAAAGCTCAGGCAGGCAGCATGGTATACAAGGGAGCAGGGAGTACACAATGCTGTCAACCATAAATCTGTCCTAGACTACCCCCTAGCACTTTAAGGGACGTATAGTACTTCAATGCACTATGCCATTCACAGAGAAAAAAAACAGCGTCAAAAGTTAGTCCAGGTTGCCTCCAGAATGACTCTCCCCTATAGGAGAGCCAAGGCTGCCCAAGGGGAGCCTATGTGAATCCCTGGCTGCCTCAAGAGAGTCACCTGGGGAGTGTCATAGCTCCCTGACTCACCTAAGGGGGTCACATAAGGACCTGGGCTCCCCTGGAGAGGGGAGTCATTCTGGCGGTAACCTGGACTCCATTTTGACGCTTTTTCTTTTCTCTGTGTTGGTCAGCATGATGCTTAAATGCTGTATTATTGCATCATACTGACCTTACGGGGTTGACACATTCCCGAAGGGTTAGCATGATGCTTTAATTCATTACTGAGGAGTTACACACAGGGGTTGCATTCATGCATCATGACGATAAAGGGCATCCTGCATTGATGCGCTATGTGGCTCTTAATTGGCGATATTAGGGGTATTTAGGTGATATTGAACATGGAGAGATAGATTAGTGTACAAAAACATCCCTGTGAGCTGCTCCGAGAAGTGGATTATAAACAGGCTGTATTGATTACTCCAAGGTTCAAAGCTGCTAAGGAGCTTTGTCTTAATTTCTCCAATGAACAAAGGATAAAACATGTCGGTATCATAGTCTCCCATGTTCAGGCTCCTTCTTCTGTTAAACCCTCTAAGGACAGATGTTGCTAAAAGATTACATTTGTCATCATGATGCACCAATGCAGCCCCTGAGAGTTACTCGCCGGTGAAGCATTGGTGCTTCATGCCGAACCTACAGGGGTGTCTCAACCCTGTAGGGTCGGCATGATGCATGAATTCATGCATCATGCCATCCTTAATGGGTTAAACAGCCTCTATGCTGCTTATGGCTCGTTGCCTTGTACGCCATGGCTCCCCCTTCCTCCCTGCCTTGATCTCATCCTCCTGTCTTTCCCTTAAACGACTACGATAAACCCAGACTGGTCCCAGTTTCCTATCCGCCCTGATTCCCTTTCAAGTACAATGGCCGTTTTCCTCATGTATTGTATCATTGCATTGGTGCATACTAAGAATATTAGAAAATGTAAATTACCCGTTCTGATACCTGCTGTTAGTACTATAGGGGCTGTACAATAAATTTAAAAGAAAACATTTACTAGGTTCGGCCGAGATTTGAACTCGGATCGCAGGATTCAGAGTCCTGAGTGCTAACCGTTACACCACGGAACCCTCTACTGTATGCGGCCTATCCATGCACACATGATAGCCTAGTGCAGCCCACACATAATGTAGAACTATTATTGAGGACCAGCCCAGACAAAACGTTGTAAGCGGCAAATTGAACTGTGCACATTCACATGCCCTAGGCAACATATATAATATGATACATGGCAGAATAGGAGGTTTATTACAATTTAGTTAAATATTTTTGTATAATTATCATACACATTATGTATGTGGGCCCTATATAAACATATATACATAGCCTACATGAAGGTATGTGTATACATGCCCCTATCCTTACCGCGCATTACAAAATGTTATAGTATACTGGAGAAGGGAGCAGCAAGATAAAGTGAGCTTTAGGGAAGTGCTCTCGTGGCTGTGTCTCACGTTATTGGGCCAATGTAAACGTCTTTAACTGGATGCCATCTTTGACCAGGTTCCATCTATGACTGCCTGACAGAAAACAGTTTATTTAGGGCAGGTGAAGATATAAATGGAAATGTAACCACTGCTATTTTCTATATTTTACCCCTTACATATCAGAGAATTTTTTTTTTAAATTGTGGTTGGTCAAAGATGGCACCAGCTTAAAGATGGAACCCGGTCAAAGACGTTCACATTGGCCCGATCTGGTGAGACACAGCCTTATGAGTGAGGTATGAATCATGTATAACATGTATATGTCACGCGCAATATCGAAATTTGCGCAATATCTGAACTTTCACATCTCAATAAAAAGTTGAATAAAATAAGTTAGTGTATGGCACAAACAGAAAGGTAGGGTAGAAAAATAAAACTGCCAAGTACAGTATTAATTAGCTCTTTGTTGTGTTACAGGAAACTGGACTCCCATTGCTTTATCACACTAGAGGGATAACAGTCACAGCTCATTCACACCTATACAGTGAGGTGTGGGATATGTATGGCGACATCCTACTGAATGTTCTCACACCTCCGAGGTGTGGCACATCATACTCGAACAGCATTGACACATATATCTAATATTAGAACAGCTAGGAATTCACAAGTAGAGAGCAATTCCGGAATTGCCCTGCGCAGTTCCGGAATTGCATCTGGTCAATTCCGGAATTGGGCTGGTTCCTATTCTGCGCCTGACAGATGTCCTACATATACTAGACTACACTTGCACCATAATGGATGCAGCATCTGCACAGACGTCCTCTATATTGACCTGTTGGGTAAGCCACTACGGTATATACATGAGTAACCATTATTTCAACCCATGACATAATAAGGGTCACAAAGTGTGCCAATATCTTATACACTGTATCGTCATAATGCATATATATATATATACAGCCCTGGTGAATACCGGGGTTGAGACATCCATGAAGGGTCGGCAGGAGAGACTCGGCGGGGCTACATGCATGCATCAAAACGACATTAGATATAGTACATTAAAGCACTATGCATCCCTTAATCCTTTAAGGACGGCATAATGCATTCATGCATAATGCATTCATGCATCATGCCTTGGTAGTCATGATGCATGAATGCAGACCTGGCGGGTAACTCGCCCCGGCTGCATTCAAGCATCATGCTGACCCTATGGGATTGATACACTCCCGAAGGGTCAGCATAATGCACCGATGCAGCATAGGTGAGTTTCTTACTGGGGCTGCATTGGTACATCATATGTCACTTAGTGACATGCCGCTCTTAAAGGGTTAACGGGTAGAATCAGGGAGCTGTGCCGCTACATGCATGTGAAGGACCCTGTTAGGCTGATCATGTTGTGCAACCCACACTTCACTCCAACCCACAGGCTTAGACTGAATAGCACCGTTATGCTTGGAGTAGATGACTGTATATAGGACAAGGTATGACACAGCTAGACACCCATCATCGTTATACTCTAGATGGCCTTACTGTACACTGGGTTTGGCCTTACAGGGTATAGCACCATCTAGCTAGTAATGTGTAAACTGCTTAGTCCACCATCATCTTTAGACTTCAGATGGTGCCACCAGTCTATGCCCAAATACATGGTACAGTAGGGCAATCTAGGGTATAAGGATGATGGCTGTCTAGCTGTGTCATATAAAGTGGTATATACAGTCATCTACTCCTGGTATAGGCAGGCTGATCAGTTTGAGCCTGTGCTCCAACCCATCACCCCATACGGCATTGTCAGGGCGCATGTTACAGCCAGGGCTGACCGCATGGGGTTTAAGGTTAACTGCTGTTGACTTTTGCCATAGATAAACCACAGGATCCTTTATAAGCTGCATAATGCTTTAATATGCCTCTTTTACTCGACAGTACAAAAAGATGTACTAACAAGAGGGATAAACAAGATAAGGAAGCTCAGAGATAGAAAGGAGCGAGCGGCCTTGTGACGATTTGATGTGTGCATTAATGTAGCCCAGGGCTGCATCCTAGCATCATGCCAAACCTTCGGGAGTGTTCCAACTCGTAGGAATGGACTGTTTAAGGGCCTCCCATGGCTATTTCTAAATTTAACACCCTCCGCCCCATCTAGAGCCTGTATTTTGGGCATAGCGTACATCCCCTTCCCTCTGCATGTAGAATACCTTATGAATACTATTATGGGATTGACCTATTGATTTCTTTTTCTTTTATAATTTCGGTGAGCCCATTAGTCATGTTTGATAAGGCAGTCATTGGTCAACATTCTATTTGTGGTAACTCGGAACATAATACCGGTAGTAGTATAATGTTAAAGGTCAATCCTCTCATGCAGTTCAAGACATTTTACTTTTTATCAAAAGTAATTTCAAAAGCTTGCCATAAGCCTTTATGTACATATGGAGGCCAGGAAATGAAAGATGAAAGTGTTCAAAATATGTGGTTTTATCGTTATCATATTTTGTTAGGACAAGTCACGATTGAACCTCCAAAAATAGGCTAATCATATAGGCTAATCATATTGCAAACCTCCCAGGGCAAGTCCTACTTATAGACCCTCTGTGCCACCTCTGTAACTCAGTTAATTCAATTAGTCTAAATCAGTGTTGTCTGACAGTGGCAGGTTACGAGATAGGAGGGGCGGAGTGTGGACCCAGCTCGACTGCCAATACCCACGCATCACAAGCAGGACGCACTGTTTGCTCTTAGTCCTTTAACATCACATGATGCTTAATGCATCATGCCCTTGGTCGGCATGATGCGTGAATGCAGTCCTTGGGAGTCATTCATGCATCATGACGACCCTCTCCTCTTGGAGTGAAACAACCACACCATGATTCTTAAATGCAGCAATGGCGAGTTACTCTCCACAGCTGCATTCCTGCATCATGACGACCAAGGGCATGCTGCATTAAAGCACTCTGTGGTCTCTGAAGGGTTAGTCAGGGGCCCTTAGTAGTGGTTTATATAACGTTACAGCTGAAGCATTGAGCAGTGATGCGCTGTATGCAGACTTGTATCGTGACTCTACCAGAGATCAGCCACTATGTCTCAATGTTATGGTTTAGCATCATCCTCTGTGAGCGAAAGTCATATCCCTAGACCCCTGAGATTCGACATGCCGACATGGCCATTTCTTAAAATTGACATGGCATATAGCCATATAAGTGACATGGAACATGGGGCATTTCTTATATGTGGAGCGTGATAGATACCCAAAATGCACTACATAGCAGCATTCCAAGTCTAAAACTTTCAAAATCTCTCACTCCAAAAAAAACCATTCCAACTCCAATGATGGTATATAGTGTATAGTTAAATTCATGGTGTATAGTTAAATTCTCTTGGTGACACAAGCGACATGGGTTTTCCCTTAGTCGTATGTGAAATAGGCATTTCTTAAATTTGACAAGCGACATGGGGATCCCCCCATCTAGGGCCCCAGAGTGGTGTTATCCTGACTGGGATACCATTGGGTGTTTAACACATATCTGTTACCCGGGTAGAAAAATGTTGGAAAATCATCTACGTCAAAAGCGATGGGGGCTGAACATATTTGGCAAAAGTCTGTAATGGCTACTCGGTTTTGTGGACCATAATGGTATAATTTACAGTGGCTCAAGAAGGCCAAAAAGAAAGTGATTTTGAGGAGAAAAAGGTGATTTTGAAAAAAGAGTTTTTTCAATTCACTTATATTTTGTGTGCTGTCACTTTTTTTAAGTATTTTCTTTTCAAACCACGTTTCTTTTCAAAATAACTTTTCTTGGCCCTCTTGGGCCACTGAGAGTACTTTTCTAAAGAGTAAACAGAATGATTTGGTAAGTTACCACGATTAGACCTTGTCCACCATGACGTAGCGTCCCACAGACTACGTCCTCGTGGTCACGTGACCTTTGTGGATGCACTTATTTAACTCTTTAAGGGCCGCGTAGTGCTTTCATGTAGAGTACCCTTTATCGGTATGATGCATGGATGCAGCCTTGGTGAGTAACTCACCAGTGTTGCATTCATGAATCGTGCTGACCCTAGTGGCTTATACACTCCCATAGGGTCGGCATGCTGCTTGAATGCGAGTAACACACTAGTGATAAGTGTATGCATCATGCCGAGTAACTGCATAACGCATTAAAGCACAATGCAACCCTTAAAGGGTTAATTAGTTATATCCAAAAGTAGCATCCTTAATTGCGAGGCGAGACAGTTTGGAAGTAAAGAAACGTCAT
Source organism: Harmothoe impar (assembly GCA_947462335.1). Lineage (NCBI taxonomy): Eukaryota > Metazoa > Annelida > Polychaeta > Phyllodocida > Polynoidae > Harmothoe > Harmothoe impar. Next base: position 51,994,804 of record OX381720.1, on the reverse strand, counting down.
AAGCTGTTAGAACAGGAATATTCCTAACCTAGACATATATACATGTGAGCGTTCCAGTGCCACAAAAACAAGCACGAAATTAAGAAGAAAACACATACTACTTATAAACAGCTTGTCCTTTTGAAAGATAACACTCTGATGACAACTTAAAATGTCACTTCCTTTTTCTCTGTGAAACGGTGGCTGGGTGGCTGGTCCCAAAATAGTCTGTCTAGCAGGAAAAAAAGGAGCGGGATAATAGTCTGCGAGCCGGTCTGGATCCACTGCCTTGCTTTGTCTTGATCGAACCAATTCCCACTTGGCTCAAACTCTTAGATCTTTTGCCTCAAACGAATCCCGTCTGTTAACAGCTCAGATCGATATGGGCCGAGTGGAGTGTTTTCAAGTCTAATTATAGCAGCCTGAGCCTGTTTGGATGTTATGTAAGTATCCAAAGTGAGGCTGGCTATTCTGAGACCACCTCCCAGAGAAGATGAGGATGAACATGCAAGAGGAGCTCTGGATTCTTATTCTGATTCTAAGCTTTTTTCTTTCTGTATTCCTAACTTCTGTATTTATGTATTCAAGGCTACCTCACACAAGGAATATGAAGATGAGGAGTTCTGGGTTCTACTTCCAATTCTAACCTTCTTCATATCTGTATTCTAGACCTCTATATTCTAAACTTCTGTACCTATTCAAGACCACCTCACAGGGAATATGAAGAGGAGACTCATCAGGAGTTCCGGCGTCTCATTTCAATTCTAAACCTGTACATTCCGTATTGATCCGATACTACAGCAGCCCCACAAACAGGGTGTCTTGTATGACATGGTCATCTATTCTGATTTGCTGTTTATTACATTTTCTAATTTGAAAAGACATAGTTTCTTACATTTGTGTTTTCACGGTGTTTTCTTAACTGATGTGAGCAGCCAGGTAGGAAAGATCCGTGCACTGCATGAGCCGTTCGTTTTAAGCAACTTTTTAAGTTGATTAAAGGCATCCTTTCAACAGCTTGAAACAAGTGTAAACAACTTTAATTTTACTTCTGGTTAAAGTTGCTTCAAGGTTTAATTTGATTGATTCTCACTCGTGTTTTGATGAACTCACTTCCACCTACTACCTGGTGCACGCACTGTGCGCATTCACATATTTCTAGTGTCAGACTGCTTGCTTCTATTTTAAACCATTCCTGTACTGTTCTGAAAGTTTGATTTCACATACCAGTTTGATCACTGTGAAGTTACGTCTCAGTAGATCAGAGATAACGCTGGTTTTCTCTTCTGAACAAATTTACTTTATTACAGTGTTTCAAAGGTGAGCTACATCACGAGAATTATACATCGTATCAATAGATAACCGTTTAAAGAAGGGCGCTTTTTGTCGACCATGTCGACAAGTCAGTGTTTGTGATTGAAAAAGCTATTTTGGAAAAAAGTAATTTTGCGAACTTTTTCTGCGGGGTAGATTGCTAGTATACAATACCCAAGGTCGATATCGAAGAAATCAAGAAACAGCCTCTGACTTAAAAGTGATTTGTCATTGGTGGGTGACAAATGAGCAGAGTATGGGGTGCTTTTAACGTGAGTAAAGTCACCCCCAGACACCAACCTCCCCAGAACACACGGACCTTTCATCTATGACGACGTCTGAAGTCAGGTCTGTATCAGCTTACCCTTTAATAACTCTTTAAGGACGGCATGATGCTGATTCCATAATAGCTGGATGTCCACTGTACAGCGCCATGTTTGACTGGTCCCAGTAGACATCCTTTATTTTCCAATTACTAGCTTCAGCAAATCCTGTAGATGGGGGTGCTCAGACTCTGCTTTGAAAGTGGAACCACTGCATTCCCTGCATGGTAGGACACCTGCACTCTTTTTGTTACCTGTCCAGGATAGTGCATTGGTTAGCACATTGGACCCATCATCAAGAGTACCCAAGTTCAAATCCCTCCCAGGCTATGTGTAGTGCCCATACAATCTACCATCTATCTCTTTTATTTATGTATAGGCTTTTGAAAAAGGGGTCCAATGTGCTAACCACTGCACTATCCTGGACAGGTAACAAAACATAGTGCAGGTGTCCTACCATACAGGGAATGCAGTGGTTCCACTCTCCAAGCAGAGCCTTAGCACCCCCATCTATTTGCTAGTTCAATGGGCTCTCACCCTGTGGCTCCACTGGTATCCCGCTGGTATCCCACTGGTATCACGATGCGTGAATGCGTCATGATGCATGAATGTAGAGCTACATTCTGTGGCGAGTTACTCGCCAGTGCTGCATCCAGTAATCATGCCGACCCTACCGGGTTAAGACACTCCCGGAGGGTCGGCGAATTACTCGCCGGGGCTGCATTGGTGCATCATAATTACAAAGATCATATTTTGGCGACATCCGTCCTGCATGATGCATGAATGCAGTATGACCGAGTTACTTGTTTTGGCTGCATTCATAATGACAAAGGGCATAGCACATTCAGTCATTAAAGTATTCTATAGAGAATTTCTTTTTAAGAAACAGTAAAAAACACGGTTATATGTGATCTACATTGTATAGTTAATGTAGCTGAGCAGTAGACTCTACCCTAGTTTGATAGCATTTATGCTATACAGGTATTAGTGGACATCATCAGTAGAATATATTGTTGGTTTACAGTATAAATGGCATATATTTTGAGTTCACAATTTCCAGTGTAAACTAATGGGCCCTATTGCGTGAAACGCTCCTTTTATTTGGCTATCGTGCAGCGTTCTAACCTTATCAACACATACTACTAGTGATTACTATAGCCTCAGACAGACGCCAAAGGCTACACGTGGGGATCTATAATGTATGTGCTATTTAGTGTATACAATACAGCCAGGGTTGCAGCATCAAGTATATAACAGGTATACACAGGGGGTCTGGTATAAACACCGCATTAACCCTTGAAGGACCACATGTATAATATTCTGTTAGGAGTAAGTGCTGTAGCTACACAGTATAACTATTCTTTTTTGTTTCCAGTAGTTTACATACTGCAGGTTATATATCATTGTTCTGTAGCTGTAGGTCGATTCAAAGAGCCAGGGTTCGACCTACAGTCAGCCTACCAATGCAATAATTTTCTTTTCCCCCTTTTGACTTTTTAATTTATTTTAAATGTAAATCTACCTTATATATATTGCAAAACTAATCTTTCAACTTTTGAATAGGTTCTTTAATGTAATTGAGGGGCATTCCAATAGTAATACCCATTGTGCCCAGTGGAGACTCGAACCTAAGACCCCTTGTGTTAGGGTTTTACAGTGTAGCTGAACAGTATATAATATTGGAAATCAAAAATACTTCCTCTTACACTGTAATTCTACAGTATATCTCACTGTGCAGCTACACTTACTTCTGACAGTGTTCATTATTCTCTTTGTCTGCCCCACAGGTTTGATACACTTTTAAATGGTGGGTATGGTGGGCATAATACATTAATGCAGCACTGGTGAGTAGGCCCTCCAGTGCTGCATTCTTGCATCATAACAACAAAGGGTAATAACAAATTGAAGTACTATGCTGCCCCAAAAGGGCTCAGGCCTTGTGTAGAATGGGGGAAATACACATTGCACTCATTTCCGCTGGTACCAGTTGTGAAATATCACCTCCCCCTGCTTTGTAGTACGGTGTGTGCCGCGCCACGAGGTACCAGCCAACACCAGACTGGGGGGCATTGATCTCAGAGTCTTTGAAGGCTCAATGCCTTAACCCTTTAAGAACCGCACACCTCTTTAAGACATCATGCCCATTGGTCGTTACGATGCATGAATGCAGCCCTGGTTAGTAACTTACCTAGGCTGCATTCATGCATCGTGCCGACCCTTGCTGCCGGGTATGAATATCGCCCGATGGGCCGTTATGATACATGGATGCAGCTCTGCGAGTAGACTCACCAGGGATCATGACGACTAAAGGCATGCCACCAGCACCAGGTGGCCCTTTAATACATGTTAAGTGAGTAGAGGGGTCGGGTCTCCTCAGAAGGTGGTCTGCATCTTCTTACCCTGTCTGTAGGTGTGGCCTCTGTAGGGGCTGTTCTGGTGGGGAAGTAAAGTTTTGAAGTTGGAAGTAAAGGATGTTGAAGTGGAAAGAGGGGTGGTTGCAATCATTGAAGAGGTGTTGTTGACTACTGCCCTTGAAGAGTGGTCATTGCTTAAATCAGGGGGTTTCTTGTTTGTTTCTTTTGCATACAAGACCACCAATATTTTTTTGTTTTTTGTTTTTCAAATCCATCTCAGCAGGGATTTATTGAAGCCGACCCTTTGAACTTTTTAAGAACAAATCTCGCTAAAAGATGAATTTGTCGTCATGATGCACCAATGCAGCCCTGGGGAGTAATGCGCTGGTTCTGCATTGGTGTATCATGCCGACCCTTCTCAACCCCGTAGGGTCGGCATAATGCTTGAATTATTCACTGGCGAGTTAGTCGCCAGGGCTGTGTTCATACATCATGATGCATTAACGCATCCATAAAGGGTTAAGCTTAAGTAATAGGTGGACATTTTCACTAAAAATAAGTGGTAAAAAGTGCATCCTCATCCACCAACTCCTCCCCTGTTAGAATCCCTGGACTCCCTGTGACCCCACCCTGATCGGCCCTGGGTATTGTTGCAACAGGGATATAAATGCTTTCTTTAGGAGTGCATGGGTACATGTGTATGTACAGACCTGCATAGCCCCCTATAGACGCATACACTTACATACAAATCAGAAAATCAGAAATCTAGCATCCTATATTAAGTCTCATGGAGCGAAAAACATGCGGTTGTGGCAATTTATAGGCCGGGGCCTAAATTGTACCAAAAATAGACCCCATAGGAAAAATCTCCGCTGCAGAATCTCGACTGAATCATCCCATTACAAATCAAAACAAAAAGAAGTATTACTGTTCGTTCAATAATGGAAATTTACCCCTATTTCCTCGAATTAAAAAATTTAGTTGAGTTCCTGGTCAATTATGATGGTAACATTTCTAGCCAGACTGAAGTCAGTTAACATGATGTGTTATAGTATCTGTGTTGTACTTTACTAACATTTTCAAAATCTACAAAAAGAGAAATGAAATTCTGCCTTACTTTGGCCTGAAAGTAAATATTTTATAGCAATCCCACTAAGGCAGAGTAAATATTCCCATGTGTGTAAAATGAATATCACAGTATAATGCATCCGCCACATGGCAACTATTGGTGGACCTCAATACTGGCTAAGAGGGGGTTACTTTATTTTGACATAGGTACGGCTGACAACCTTTACTTTTGTGAAGGACATTTGCACAAAAAAGCTTTCGACCAAACCAGACAACAAGTTTAATGACGTCCTTCCAGTCTCTTGCGGTCTAGGACACGGCTCAATCAAACAGATCCAGACAAAGAGGGGAACTTCTCAAATACATTTTAAGGACAATGCTACATGTGAATGGGGACAGACCTGACTTGGTCATTAGTTTATTTCCTCGGGGCATCGTTAGAGGCTGGTTACTGACAAGGTTAAAGTGTGCAAAACAGAGTGATTACTGGTTCTTTAATAGCACTAGATCTAGAAGACATTCTGTGCCAGTGTTTTAATGCATTTGTGATAACACAGAGAACAGAAACAGCGTCAAAGGGGAATCTAAGTTGGCTCCAGAATGACTCCCCTCTTTAGGGTAGCCTAGGCTGCCTAAGGGATCTTAGGTGACTCCCCAGCTGACCTAAGGGAGTCACCTAGAGGATTTGTATATCTTCCTGGCTCACCGGAGGGAGTCATATAAGGACCTGGGCTCCCCTAAGGACGGGAGTCATTCTGGAGGCAACCTGGACTATCTTTTGACACAGTTTTTTTTCTCTGTAAAGACTTGGAGTAAAAATGCCACAAATGACTTTTTTGGGCTGCAATCTGCAGAGGAAATCACTCTTTCTATTGCAGTGAAGATGAATATTGATGAACACTAGGCCGTTGGTAGGGACATTTTAGTTGAATCTAAACCCTTACAAGAAGGGGTGGATGCACAAAAAATCTAAATGCCCCAGCCCTTAGTCTGAAGTGCCTATCCCAGGTTAGTCATAGGGACATTGGTCAGGCATGACCATGTGCTATTCAAAAGAGGCATAACAACATTTGACTTATGGCTTACTCAAAAGGACTTTGCCTAAAACTATTTGAAATGGAGGAGACTAAGGTGAGTTGGTCTTGGTCAGTACTGACCAACCTGACAGTATTGACTAACTTAGGTTCGTTGTATAGGGAGCCAAAAAATGACTCACTTGGTTCGGCTATAGTGACAGTGATTGGTGGTATAGGGAGCCAAATAATATCAGTGTGGGAGGGCTTAATACCCAATCCCTTGGTTTGTGGATATTGACAGGCAGGCAGGCAGGCAGGCAGGGACAGGCAGGCAGGCAGGCAGGGACAGGCAGACATAAACTTAAATCAGGTGGTATAATGGCGATTAAGCTTTGAGAATTAGCTTCATGGTTTTGGTAGTCAAAGAAGAAAATGTTTGTGGATATTGTGGAAATTCCAGGTCTCAACCTGTATAGGGGTGGACTTTTTAAAATTGCCCATGCCTGAATAAGTTCGTTTCTACCCCTGCAAAATATAGAAAGTGCCCTCCCGTCACTCCCCACTCCTCCCCCCAGTCCTCCAGTGGAAGAGTGGCATGGGGAGGAAGCACCATCTGTCATTGGGTTCTCGCCAACTGTCACCAGGAAGGTAGAAATGATTGATGAGCAATTTGTAGCGACCTCCCACACACACAATACATATATGAGGAGCCATGCAGAAAGGATGATCCATGCAAGGAGCATTCTTGATACGCGACTGCCGACATTTTTTTTCTTTTGCGAAATTCCTTTTTATTCAAAGTCAATGTGTTTAGATGTTCACAGTTGTCTATTTAATGGAAAGAAATATTGAAAAGATTATCAAAAATAACACATAATGAAAACTTTAGATCATTTTTGAAGTAGAAGTGTTAATCTGTGAGCCCCGACATGGAGATTCTTTTTTGTGTGGCTGCCCATGCCCACAACTTAGAAATGAAATAATCCACCAGAGTGGGAGAACCAATATGTTGAAACCCAATTAGGGCCCCACCGTGATAGTGATTCACCGCTTACCCTGTTTAATGCTTTGCACCTCAGCTATTATTTAAGTACTAATGATTTGACACAGTAGTCGCTTGGGTTAGGGACGACCGCCGCCTGGCTGGGGTAGCAATAATCAATGGTGGAAAACGGGTGGCGGAGTGAAATCTATCTATGACCTGCGCGATCAATACCAACTCGTTAATTAGACTGGTACTCATCCACTAGGCCAAATACAAGACTTATATAAAGGTTATCTTATCAATAGGTTTAGATTACTATGATGATTGATACATACATACAGCCAGTAAAACATACAGCCTTCCTGCCAGGTAGCAAGACAGCCAGGCAGGCACTCAGGGACAGGCAGACAGATACTAGTGGCATGAGGGCAAATAAGGTTCGTGAATTAGCTTCATGGTTGTGATAGTCAAAGGAGAGACTGCCACTAATAAAGTAAATGTAAGGTCAGCATAATTTTGACAATTATGTTCTATAAAGGTTACTGAGAGTGGCTTAATACTCGCAATTAGAAATTATCATAATACAATCAATGGTTAATTCTGTTAACTTAAGATGATTATCAATGACTAAGATAATCATCTAATAACAAAGGGGAGGGGGAGGTGGATTGGTTGTTGGTGGATGAATCAAGGGGGAGGGGGAGAATGTCGCCTTTTTCTGGCAAGAAATATCGGTGCACGACCCCCTGTTGTAACTTAATGACGATTCCCAAAATCATATGAAATGTTAACGGAAGAGATTCCATTGTTTGAATTGCTTTCAATATCCCAACAACGCTTTCCCGACTGCAACTTGCACACAGAACCCTCCGCATGGGTCTATTCAGGAGGTCTAAAGGCTGATATATGGAGGACGCTAATCACCAGATTTAGTCTGAGCAGATTTATGAGCATTTCCATGGCTAACTATGGCACTGCGGGAGTTGTGAGCAGCTCTGGAGCAACTCCCAACTCAGCAGTAGGTAGGAAGTAACAAGTTTTTGTTGTGTAGGGCCTCCATGTATAGACAAAACCCTATGACAACCAATACAGTGAGCAGCTTATTGAGCAGCTCACTGAGCAGCTCTCACTTCTTGTAGGCTCTCCTACTAATGAGAGGTTACCACCAACAATAGATGTGCCTCTACATGGGTAAAAATCGATACGGGCGACACGGCCCCTTTAAAAACTGACACGGGTGACACGGCCCCTTTAAAAATCGATGGACATGGCCACATGAAGTATAATGTATAGTAATAATATGGGATAAAGATCGACACAGCGACACAGCCCTTTAGCTAAAAATCGACACGGCGACATGGTCAAAAATACGGGTACCCATGTGGAGGCACATAGATAACCAAACCACCCTCGTCCTAATGCAACAGAGAGCATCCTTCTTGCTTGCCTGCTCACAGTAAACCCCTTGTTTCCAGCTTGTGCAGCCATGCAAAAGGGATGATCCAGAGGGCCCAGCATGGAGTATCCTTTCTGCTTGGCTACTCACACTCTTATAGGTTATAGACCAATGCAGAAAGTAAGGGTGACTTTTCAGAAAAGTACAACAAATATGTTAATATAAGCTCAAATTCTGCATTCAACTATACAATTCTTTGAAAAATAATTGTCCTGTGAATCTTCTGTTATGAAATGCTTGTAAAAATAGCGATTACAGACAATGTTATGCGGATGCTGCTGAAACCAACGTTAACTTTATTATGAAAAAAGTGACCTTTTTTTGCTGTATTGATTTATAGGTGTTGCCCACACAGTCCAAGTAACAACTCCCTGCAGCAGCTAACTATAACATTACATACTCTGGTTAGCTAATTAATTTGTTCACAGCGGACACTCAATCATATAGACAGTCTTCAGTTCAGACCTTGTATTGTAGTTTATAGGAGTGCCTCATCAGTTATATCCTTAATGACCAAAAAAACATATATTATGTCTTTTGGTTTTATAATCCAGGATTACAAATACACCAATTAACCACCTCTCCAGTATCCAAGCAACATTGAATAACCAAGATTAAAAAATATAACTGAGGAGAAGGGGAAGTCATACTTTTTCACAAGAAGCCAGTTCTTTGAGTATGCCAATTAAAGAAAGAGAAATAACCTAAACATAAAGGTGTTACTAAGTCAATAGCAGCTGCCAAGGATAAAATGAAGTTCAATTGCGGGATATCTTTCCTTAGTCCTGGTTATATTGTGTTGAAGGCTTTTTTTTCAATGTATAGGCCCTGTCACAGGAGCTTCATCACTTAGGAATATTTCCGAGAAATTCTTATCTTAGCATTTGTAGATCTGTACATGTAAAGTGCAGCATCCCTCATAATGCATAGCAAATCCATGCTCCCTAAAGGACATTTCCCAGACATCCAGGTCTCTTATACAAGGCTGTCCTCTCTCTAACTTGTAATCAAAGTTTCCAGAGACACTTTGTTCAATGACCTAGCCCGTATAGGTTGGCATCCAGGACCTCAATTCTGGGAAAATGTCAGGTCGATTTTCACCTCCCGCTGTGTGATCTGCGAGAATTAAGAGCCGAGAAGTGTCAGTGAAGTAGGCACTAATAGGCGTCCATTCCTGCAGCCCAGCTCAGAAAAGACTGCCCAGTCTGCAGCACCTCAGGGGGAAGAGTGTACAGACACGGGGAGGAGTTTGATGTCCTTGTTCCTGCCTCTCCAAGTCACAGTCTTGCTTTCATCTCCGGGTGCCATAGAAATGAGAGGTATACCCTCACTGGCTGAGAGTGCCATTATTCTGAGAGCAGAGGGACTTCTGTAGGCTGTAATGGGAAGTAGGAGCAGGCTGAGAGCATGCATTTACATATACATCATTGTATATCTCCTTTTGTGTTGCTTAAACCCTTTAACAACGACCTAATGCATTAATGCATCATAACCTTGGTTGTCATGATGCCTGAAAAGGCTGAATGCAGCCCTGGCAAGTAACGCGCCAGTGCTGCTTCCAAGAATTACGCCGACCCTTGGCTGTGTTTATGACAACAAATGTCCCTTCTTTGTGATATGCCATCCTTAAAGGTTGAGATATTTTAAAGTCTTTCTCAGCGAACATTTAAAATTATTTTCCCTCTCACAAAATAAATGTTACCTTCTTTCCTTCCATATCTCTCTGAATGGTGTGCAGTTCTTGAAGGGACATTATTGCGGACTGCATGTATACTTATAAGGCAGGTCATTCATTTCATATGAAGAGGTGTAGGGTATTGACAGAATTGTGGCGTGTACTTTGATCAAAGTTCAGTTAGGAAAGGCAATGAGAAAAGTTGTAGTTGGGTTCTACTTGGAAGGTGTCCAGGTGGCCACTGATTTGATAGGATGGTCTCATGCCTTGTCTGTAGAATCGGGTAGACTTCAAGGTCAGAGCACATGAGGATGTAAGGTCACTGGGGTATGTTACCCAACGCATGAATATACCTTTAAAAAAGTGTGAACAACAAACTTTGCTCAAGATATCTAGTTCTTCTGCGCTTCAAGATGACATGTACACCCTCAGAAAAGTGAGCGTCACTGTCGCCAAAAGCAACCTCACCTGAAAGTTAGGAAGTGAGCGTCACTGTCGCCAAAAGCACCCTCACTTGAAAGCCAGGCAGTGCCTGACTTTCAGGTGAGCGTGCTTTTGGCGACAGTGACGCTCACTTTTCTGAGGGTGTATAATTGACACCACCTTGTATGCACATAGAAGAAAACAGTTGGAGGGATTCTAGGTTCATGTATGCCCCCTGAGAAAGACAGTGGAGAAGGCAGGTCGTCTTCAGCCTCCCCAAGAAAAGTGAGCGTCACTGTCGCCAAAAGCACTCTCACTTACTTTGATAATTAATAAGCTTCATTATTACTCATTAAATAATAATTATAATATATTTTAACACTATATTTTAAAGGACATCTACTACGAAAAGTTGTCATTAAGAAAAACAGGTCCTTGATGATCAACCTCTCAGTTTGGTTAATAAAGAACAAGATAATTGCCATTTTACAAATGTGACCTTGGCCTCTCTTGATAAAGCGATCCAATAAGTCGGCCATGGGAGTGAATCAAACCGTTTAGCGCCGTTAACCTTACAAAAAAACATAGGCGGAAACAGGTGAGGCTGTGATTATGGAAGATATATGTGTCAAGGTTGCGGTACTGGCACCTTTTGTGAAAGCCTTTAAATCTTTTATTCACGAGTGCAGAGGGGGTATGGACTGTTTTAATCAATATGATTATACAAGGGTACAAAGTGCATCACTCATATTTCACAGTTCTGTCTTGTTTTTGCAGTGGGTACGGATGCTCAGATGTACTTTGTGTGTGGTGGCTGTCCTCAGACCATAATGGGTGAAGGACAAGCCGTTACACACAGTCTTACTGCTAAGCCAGGACCAAGGGAAAGGCAGGAATTAGCATGCAATACCGTACCATCGCAATTAAGCACCGGAGCACTCTTAAATTTGGCGGGGCTCTCACACAGGCGCTTATACAAGACAGGCGCTTATTCAAGCTCATGATTTTAGAGCTTAAAGAACATTTGGGTACCATTATACCCCCGACGGTTATTCAAGACCGGCGCTCTTTCAAGACCAGGGGCTTTATTGCGACGGTACGGTAGCTAACAAACCCCACGGGCAATCAGCCTGTGTGACCCATCCTTACCTAACAGGGCCCTCCCCCCTGACCAAGGAGCCATCTGAGACTACCATCTCTACATATTGAAGGCATCCTAATACACACACCCATTCAAAAAGTTTGCCAAGCCTCCTGCAGTGCCAATTAATGTCATGACTAAGCAGAGGAAATCAATACTGACAGTGGGTTCATACTGTTTAAAGGGAGTTTACATAAGACACATACAGACTTGTGCCAACATGTCTGTCCCCGTGGGTGCACATGCTCTGTACAAGGGTACTGCATGCCCTTCACGTTGAAGCTGATCTAGTTCACAATTAGGTCCTATTATGTCGAGATATATCTTTGCGTTGCATATTAATTGAACAAGCTTTCAGCCGATATTTCCTGATATTTAGAGTTTTTTGACGCTGGGATACAGGGAGAAACTAGGACGATATTTCAGGAATAATCAATCACATACATCTATACCAATCCAGTATCTGGAGGTTTTGGAAATTTTTGTCTTTCACCTAAAGAGGCTACTAGAAGAGAAAACAGCACAATGTAGCGTTTGTAGCCAGTACGCCCCATCTTAAGGGCCTGTTACACTGGCGGCATCTGCCGCACTGCTTCTGCCGCAGAACGTTCTGTGCGGCAGATGCAGCCTGTGTAACAGGGTAAAAACTTGCTGCAACTTGCCGTAACTACTTGCTGCAGCAAAAGCTACCAGTGTTAGCTTTCCTGCGGCAAGCTGTTGCGGCAGATGCCGCGCAGCAAGTGCCGGCAGTGTAACAGGCCCTTTACATAAATATCTGGAGGTGTATGAAGAGAGTTAAGATGGAATAAAGTTTTGGTTTCATAATTTTTTTAAACTTTGGTTACCTGAGCCTCCATGGGAATCATCTATTCTGCATGGTTCACTTCATTGAAAGTTCATTGACACCTCCTTGTAAATATTGTTGTAATTGATATGCCTCATATTTTCCATCCCGATAACATCTATGGCTTAGTTGGCCCCCTATGAGATAGAGGCAGTTAAGTTACTGTGGGGGTGAGCAGCTCAGGGCAGGGTGAGCTGCTCTGTCTGATGGCACAGGAGGACAGACCTGACAGCACTGACATACGGCCATGGGGGCCGTGTGTGGGTCAGGGGAAGGGGACAAGTCACTTCTCCTGAGGGTCAATGAGTCGTCGACTCCTTGGGCAGGCCGCGCTGGTCCTATTGGGAGCACTGGCAGAATGAGTGGTGAGTGGTGGTTGGCAGAGAAGACCTGGGCTGGGATCTGCTCACAAGGACCAGGCCCCCAGCGACCCCCCTGAGTAACTCACCTGTGTGCCTCCTACCCCCAGGGCATGCAGTGTTATCTACATGTTGACTGGACCTGGGTCAGGTACATCGATTGCCGTATAGCTGCCTAATTGTACCATCATGGGGCTTAACCTTATTACCAGTTATTCACTCAGTATTTATCCACTATATTTATACAGTCAATGAGAATTAGCTATATCCCAGTCTGAATAAGATATATATATATATATATATATATATATATATATATATATATATTCTACACATCTATGCGTTTTATCATGTTATTAAATGCTCTGTAGCAATTCTTTGTTTTGCTCTCTTTGTTTTTCTACTCTGTCGGATAGGAGACTTACATAAAATAAGTGTGGTGAACGTTAATACCCTTTGGTTTTTATACCCTGCTGATGTATAGACAGGTATAGAGTCGTCTGCTGAGTCAGCAAATTTTTGCAATTTGAAACGGCTAAACGAAGTCAAGAGGTAGATGGAACAATGGTGCAGCCTACCTGTGTGTAACGATGTAGGAAAGGATGATTGGCATGGGCTAGACAGACCGTCCTATTCGCTTGGCTGTCTGTATCAGTCAGGTTAACCACCTTTACCTGTATGTGCATTAGCTGAAGACTCCAAACTTGTCTACTATAATACTAAACTATTTGGAAAGAAATACTTTCCCCAGTTTGTCTGTCAAAGAACTCCTAGACATATCTGTACTGTTAAAGTGTGACTCAGTGTTTTGTCTTCCTCTATTTTCAGGTTCAATAAGAATAAAAGACTATATATATTGAGTACCCAATCAAAATTATATGTGGAGCACCCAATCAGAAAAGAAGACAAAGGAACATTTCTGTATGGCTACTCAAATTTACATGGTCACGCCAATGTATGATTTTTGGTCAATAATCCAGTCATGTAACAATATTGGTTTACCTTTATTTTATTCCCTTTATAAGAGATTAACTAGATAAATGCGTGGTAGGATGCATGACAAGCCACCCCTCGCCTGCCTGTATCCAAAATGCTCATTAGGAAGATGAATTTGTAGAAAAAGATGTAGAACTAAGTAAGGGTGGGACATGGAATAAGAAGAAACTTTCCTGTGCTGTGGCAAATGGTTACCAACATTTCTCCCAGATTAGACTAGGTACATGTAATTTCAGGTTAAATTTAGAAGTCTCTTTAGTCCTATTAATTGGACTGCATTGCCTTCAATATAGGATAACAAGCACTCTGATTTCTTTTTGGTTCAGGAGCCAATCTTTGCCTAGAGCTGTTTACAAGATACTCACCAAGGGGCTTGTTTAATAGGGAACAGTCATGTCTCTTAGCAATACTTCAATGCTAATTATATGGTGCGTTAGACAGCCGTGATAGTCTACCTGAATTTTCTTTATCTAGGGGCATTTCCCTCAATATGTGGCCAGGCATGCAGAAAGGCTTACCCCATTATAAAATAAAAAACAAGTGAAAATTCAAGCAGAAAGAATTATCTGTATGATTGCTTGCAATAAAAAGTTATTTCAATAAAATTAATACAGTGCGTCTGATGATCAATCTAAGAGTTTGGCCATTAAGAAGAAGATACAACCATAAAGTACCACAAATGTTACTCAGCCTTTTTGATAGGCAATGCCCCAAAGGTGGCAGTGAATCAAACAGTGTCTAACACTACAAAAACAGGCTGCTGCTTTTTGTTTTCTTTGCCTTGGGCAGAAACACACAAGGTTCTCTGATCATAGATGATACAAGCGTGAAGGTTGCAGCAGTAGTCGTATCCTTCCTTATAGTGCAGTGTCTTTTCTAGTGTTGATAATCAATTTACTCTATGATACTGAGCTAGTATCTACCTAGGCCTACATCAACACTTCATATTTCGTAGATGTGTCAACTACACTGACAAACAGAGTGTCACGTGAGTACAGCCTTGCCTTACCTTATATGGTAAGGCTGACCTATCCATCTGAGCAGAGTCAAGTTCACTCTCAAATATGAATCCAACTGACTTGCAAAGAAGTCATCATTACGACACATCTGACTCAAAAAAAGGAAATTTCCCTAACTGACTTCATTTTCTTTGTGTATATAGAACAATATTGAATACTGCTTTGAGAGATCACCTATAACATCAACATGTGGCGATGCTTTGGTACACACACCGCATGTACACCAAACCCTGGGGGCTGTCTTTAACCATTTACGTTTGAAGTTGAAGTTTAGAATGTTTATTGGTCATAAATCACAACAAAGGTGTTTTACATTGTACAGTCAGTGAACTCAATATTGTTGTAGCATACAGCAGCAGGTTCATGATCAATAACATGAAAGGGTCGTTCACATTGAGTATAGAATGGTATAGAATATAGTAGTTTATCATCATAAATACACGGCTGTATCTAAGCATGCAGGAATGAAATATTACTTGTCAGGGCTGCATTAATGCATTATCAAAGGGCATATTGAATCTAAGCACTATGCTGTCCTTAAAGGGGATTATAGCATTGTGTGTGAGTGTCATACAGTAACAGTTGCGTAAGGACAGGACCCAGGGCTATGGCAGCAATTAACATGCAATAGTTGACATACCCCATGAGCATTTAGCCTCTATGAGCCGATGCTTAACTAACAGGGTCAACACTCCCTCAAGGAGCCACCTAAGACTGTCATTCCTAAATATGGAAGGCATCTGAACACACAGACACATTCAAAATGGCTGCCTAGTATGCTGCAGTGCCAATCAATTCTATAACTAAGCATAGGAAATCAATAGTGTACTGGCAGGGGTGAATACCATTGAAAGGGAGGTTACGTAAGACTTGTGTCTACATGTCTGACTCCGTCGGTGCAGGATTTTCTGCGTTGAAAGTAACCAAAATGAGTCACAAATTGCCACATTGACTCGCGGGTTATCAGGGTGACTCACTTATTCATGAGGTAACTAAGAATATCATGATATTGTTTGATATTCTCTTATAAAGAAATTCCCTTAAATCTCGAAAAATGTTAATATTTAAAAGAATCTAATTTGGCCAAAATCTGCGACCACTTTTAACACACATTTTGGTATAACAAACTACCTACTACACACTCTTTGCCAAAATATGTTGATCTCAAAGGTGTGTTGCAAATTTGTGTTCGAACTCCTTATGCATGTTCCCGCAACACACTGTTCTTACAGTGTAGGATCAGGTTGCCTGAAACACGTTTACTATTAATTTTGGCCTTACCCCATAGAGTAGATGATGTAGCCTGTGCACCTGTAGTCCTGTACCCCCCTGGGCTGGTGGGGGGGGGGGGGGCTGCCCTGGAGCTGCTGCCCTGGGCACTGATGTGCAGCTGGTGTATGGGGTGGGGGGAAGTAAGGGGTACAGATCGGGTCATATAGGAATCTAGATGCATACCCGGTGAGTCCATCATTTTAAATTTCGCTGGTTGAGGTTAAACCCACTGATAAGACATACCACTATGAGTACAAATAGGGACATGCTTGTAACAGTCTTATCAGCTATTATCAGTGCTTGTCACTGTGACCAGCATAACTCTGTCCAGACCCCCTATACAAGTATAGTCTCATAAGTGCTGTAATAGATATAGATCTATATTGTATGTAATCTAGTGCGTGTCCGCACCGCTAATAGGCGTGCCCCTCTCCTTTTATGATGTTGCTGGAAAGACTTGCCTGGATGATATTCAAACGCTTATTAATAAATCCCTGAAAATTGCCTATAGACGTTGTGGAATATTAAATACTGCTGCCCTACACAGGAAAGCAAAGCTAAATAAATTAAAGGACAGAAGGCATTATCATTTGTTGGAATTAGCTTTTAAGGCCTCAAATGATAATGCCCTTATTGATCATAGGGATATTGCAACTAGACGACATGATCAACGTCTGCTTATTCAAAACAGACCCCTGAACCCTGCTTACGTCAGAAGTCTTAGGTACAGATTAGCTGGGGCCTGGAATTCCTTACTAGTGGAAACCCGTGCCATTAAGGAGGGACCCAGGTTCACCGCCTGGAACAAAGAATTTCATAGCAACTTAATAGGGGATTATGTATAAATATACTACCCCCTGCAGTTATGTAGACCACAACCAACAACCATGACCAATCAAAGTCTGACCAGCTTTGATTAAAAGGACACACCATCAGTCCTCAAGCCACTACCATCGGCACTTATATATTAAGTTAATAAGTAAATTACTATTTACTCTATTATATTGGTGGTATATACCACCCGAGGTGAAAAACATCTCCCTCACATGGCTAATTACACCAGCCAGGATAATACCATCTATCCAAAAAACTTTCCTGAAACTAACACCTGTCCTATTACACTAAGTCATGACACAGAGTCATCCTCTCTCTATTTTTTATTTATTGTTTTTTCTGGAAACGTTGAAAATCAATCAATTGCTGCATATGGATATGAAACTGAATGTATGATAATCACAGGTCTCTGACCTTAATACCTTCAGTATAAATAAAAGAATTTTCAATTCAATTCAATTGTTGTCCCTTTTACACTAGAAAACCCTCAAATTCTCTTCTTTTCTGTTTGTTTTTCCTAATACATCCTAAATGTAGAAATAGACAACTTGCCTTTTAAAATAAATCCAGTAGGTAGTAGAATACACAGGTTATTTATTAAAATGGAGGTTTGCGAACTATTTAACACTTTCTCAATGAAAATGTCTGCCAGTTACCATATTTACCAAATAGGGGAAGAAACCTTTGATGGGTTTGACGAAAGATTTAAAAGATTGACAAGATTTTAGCTAAGCATAATTATGAAGCCATCAACATCCATGTTGTCAAATAACGAGAGCTTCCTATGTTCACGCTGTATGCGCCTCAGGCTATACACCCCCTCTCTCCTCTGTGGTGTGCTGCATTTGTATAATATACAGGTAGAACACGTTGCAGCACAGGTTGTAACAAGACATCAGCTTGGTGAGTGAGTAGGCCATAGGGTACTATTGGAAGTTGTGCAAACAAAACAGTTTTCACCTCGCTATAAACTCTACAATGAAGTAGTGTCCACAACATGCAATAGATGGCACTAATGCATACCCTGTGACTGTTGTGGACAACACCTCTTTGTAGAGTCTATTAGAAGGTTCAATGATGTCTGTAGACGTTTGGTTGCACATCTTCCCATTGTACTACATAGCCTACTAACTCACCAAGCTGAGGTCTTGTTAGAACCTGTGCATTGGATGGTGTCTCAGTGCTCTGTGCCTTTGGGCACAGTGATGTGCTCATGGGTGAGATACAAGATCAATGCTGTGCTAATAGCAGACTAGATAGGTCTACGTTACGCATATTGGCACATCTCCCATATTCAATGTAACGCCTTGTGTAAGTATACAGGATTTGTTTAAGTTCTGTATTTCCCCGACAGATTGACAATGAAAGGCACTGTATTTCGTTGAAACCCTTTATAAGACACATATGCAGTGAAGTTTTTGCCAAATACGGAGGTTTAGCGGAATACGAGGTCCGCTTATTCAGCTTTTGCGGAATACGAGGCTCAGTGTCTAGGCCTACCAGACTTCATATTTCTTCAAAACATTTAAAAATAAGTGTTGGGTATTTGAATAAGCGCGGGTCTTAGATATGCATCAGCGTACTGGGTACATTGAGTTACATACTCAGCCGTAAAACTAGTAAATTGAAAAAGCACCTGTTACAGGCTTCGGGTAAGTAGCAGTATTGAAATCTATTTATATGTGACCTAGCTGGTACATAAAAGAGCCAGACACAGTAGTTAGCAGTGCTATTTTTTGTATCTGTAGCTGTGTGAGAGCGTCTATTACTACCAAGGGACCTCCTTAAATCTTACATAGAGTACCCCCTCCTCCATCCTTTTCAACCCCTGATTCTAACATCAAAAAACTTAATAAATCAGAGGATTTATCTTAGTTATAAGTTGAGCTGCTGAACACACAGAAAATCTAAATGCCCCGGCCCTTAGTCAGTAGTGGCTATCCCAGGTTAGTGATAGGGACATTGGGCAGGCATGACCAAGTGCTATTCAAAAATAACTGATGCATGACAACATGTGACTAATGCCTTACACAAAAGGACTTAGCCTAAAACTCTATTGAAATAGAGAAGACCTAGGTGGGTTGGTCAGTACTGACCAACCTGACAATATCAACTTACTTAGATATGACTGGTTAGGCACTAGTGATTGAGAGACTAGTCGTATAGGGAGCTGAAGAGTATCAGTGCAGGAGGGATAATTTGCAATCCTCCTGGCCTCTCCCCTATCAAACATCCTTTCTTGATGATTGTTTACAAAGGCACAAAAACACAGCCATAAGACTCTCTCTATATCTAGATGGAGCAATAATCCCTCTGTAGTGTATTGGACACCTTTAACCTGCAGAGGAAATGAACTAATGACTAAGTCAAGTCTGTCCCAGTTTGTGGCCCTCACACCTGTGCTGATCACTGTATCCTTATTCAACTTTAAGGAAGGATGTTGCTGCGATGGAACAAACCCGGAACAAACCCGGAACAGACCCAAGGACAAAGACATGAGAGGTAGCTGATACACCTTGAACTTTCGCTGGGTCCTTGACGGTGTTTCCTTGTCACGGAGGGACCAGTGTAGAGGAACTGCAAAGTACAGTGGCAGTTTTCTAGTTCTGTGAGACATCTTCCACCATACACCCTCAGAAAAGTGAGAGTCATTGTCGCTAAAACTACCCTCATCTGAGAGTCAGGCAGCGACAATGACTCTCACTTTTCTGTCTGTGTACGTCCGCTCCCTATAGGACAACAGCACTGCCAAAAACAAGCGAAAGTTCAAAGTCAGGGCACAGTGGCCCTAGAGCCCTGGAGTGGAAGCTAGAGGAACTATACAGTACCCAGCTTACCGCATCAAACAACAAGCATGTGGTGGATATGATACAAGTGACTTGCTGTATGAGCGATATAAGCCACGGACAGGGTAATTGTCCAAGGCATCAGCTATGGATAATTACCATAATCCAAGGATCATAACACTTATGCAGCTAGTCATGAGTATCTATCTGACTTACACCCACACTAGGGGAGTGTGCCCAGTGAACCGCGTCAACATACAGCCATCTACGTGAAATACAGTCAGGCTATTTCTATTATTCTCTCAACCAACTATGGTGTAAGCATAGGTCTGGTACCAGACATGGGCTGTCACATGCTCATAATGCCCTTTGCGCACTTCTCCTAGACATTATAGGTTCAAGGCTTCCTCACCCTGCCTTAGGCTTCATCAAATGATATCATATTAAATTACTTAAAGTCTTATTTATAGCGCAGACCTCATCCTGATACGCAAATCGATTTAAATTCTGTCCAAAAGGTACAGTTATCGATTGTTATACTACTAACAGAACTTATGATGAATACAACCAAGGCCAAACAAAAACAAAAGAGGTGTGTTGCAGATTAGAGGGTATGTGAATCTAGGGTAGGTATTTTTATATAGGCCACAAAAGTACACAGAAAATGAGTCACTAACTGTTGCAATGACTAATGACTCACAGACTCTAAGCCTCGACTCATGGACCTTTGAAACGACTCAAAAATATTTTTTCTAAATTTCAAAAATTTCAAAAAAAATATTTAAAAAAAAATCGTTGCTAGGTAGGGTCAGGTAACCTGAAACAGCTGCCTTGGTTAATCGATATATTCTCTGTTTTGTCTGGCATCAGGTATGTAGGGTATAGATGTTTTTGAGATGTAGCATCCTTCTGCAACCATCAACTATCTGCCAGACAACAACTCTTTTATGAAGTTGTATGTTGTATACAGCAGAGGTCTATCTCACATGGCTACCCCCTTAACCCTGATACTATGTAACATCAAGGTCCATGTTTATGGGTGGTCATAATGCATGAGGAATCATGCCCTGGCGAGTAACTCGCCAGTCTTTCATTCAAGCATCATGACGACCCTATGTGCTTGATGTACTCTGGACGTATCAATGCAGCACCGCTGAGTTACTCGCAGGGGCTGCTTCGGTGAATCAACGTGACAACTGTTGGCCTTTAGGGAAATGCTGTCCTTAAAGGGATAACAGGCACTAGCCTCCTCCCCTCCTGCTGCAGGAGTGGCCTTGTTGGCATCACCTTGGTGCAGCTTGATGTGTACACCTGTTTCACCCCTGACTTAACAGGTGTCTACACCAGTACTCCACCCTACAACGTGTATATTATACATCTAGGCACATTGTAGCATACATTGACGCATTATAATGCCTAGAGGCAACTCTAGAAAACAGTTTTTTTTCCTCTGGTTAGAATCCTGATAAAGAGTACGAAATTGGGATATATAGTTGGTCGAGAACAGTTTGTATCAAATCTAAGCAATACTAATTATGGTGTCAAAAATAGTCTACATCGACAAGATGCTTAGGTAAATTAACTCTTAACAAGAATATAGGGTTGCCCAGAGGCTATATAGTGCGCTACTTATGAACAGTTGTAAAGTAATAGATAAGAAAACATGCCCTTGGCATCTTTTTCCAATTCTTAGTGATGGGTAGATTATTTGATGGCTTTTGCAATAGTACATGTAATTCTTCATCGCCCTCGCTCCCCAAACCCTCCCACATATTTCATATTTCCTGAAAAACTGATTAATGTCATACTGTCTCGTCTTAATGATTTATTTGTCGTGCACATAATTTCTACCCTAGATAATACCAAATTAGAAAGGGCAATACAGGCAGTGTCATGTCACCATGGAGTTTATTCCTGTCAATAGGAGCCACTTCTTGTTTACCCCGAGTTGTCATGCCAACCTGTACTCCTACCTCTCGGATGACGGTTTAACCTTGACTAGCGCCTTGTAGACATAAGTGTATTGGGGGGCGAGGGGCACATCAACCCTTTAAGGACAGCAGCATATGCCTCGCGGCATCATCCTCATTAACCAGCATGATGCACCTATGCAGCATCCGTGAGTTACAACCGCGCTGCATTGATGCATCATAACTACCGCTTTGGAATGTATCAACCCCATTTGGTGGACATGATGCATGAATGCAGCCCTGGTGAGTTACTCATTAGAGGTGCATTCATGCATCATCTCAACAAGGGGTACAATGCATTAAAGCAATATGCTTCCCTTGAAACCACAACCCTTGCTACCCCTACAGTAAGAAGCAGAGTGTTGATAGCTGCAGTGGCCGGCCCTTATATAGCCCAGGTGCGTCCTGACATTATAAAGGTGGAGACTGACACACCTGGCACAGGTGTATGACAGATGTTACCTGTACCACTCACCTCACCAAAGGAAGTATACACACCTTACAAGGACCATACCAGACTTACCGTATTGACGCCTTTAAGCACACAGCGTATATTTATATGTGCCTCAATACATTGCTATTCTCCGGACTTTTATGGAATCAGCACTTTTTCAAGGCAAAATGTTGGCGTATGATCTTCCTTCAATATACCACTGTAACCTGCACTTTTTTTGGACCCGTATTTAATTGGGTCTTGAGTGCCAAAACTGGCTAATGCGGTACCATGTCATTGATTGGGAGACCTGGCGTTGGACCCTAGTGTGTATAAAAAGAAAAAGCCCCATCCAGGGACCTGGGTATATTATATTACAGCATGCTCTAACTTCAAATGATGAATTTCGTTAATAGTGTTAAAGAGGCATTCCGCTGGGGACAATTCGATTTTTGGTTTCCCAATATAGGGTCCTCGAAATAGTGCATAATATATATATATATATATATATATATATATATATATATATATATATATATATATATACATATATATATTTGTGTATATATATATATATATATATATATATATATATATATATATATACATATTCATATATATATATATATATGTAGATGTATATAAATGTATAGCGTATGACTACACACCAGAAACAAAGCATAAGGATGATAGAAACAAGGAAGTAGAAAAACAATTATTTCCATCAGTGGAAATCAGTCAGAAAATAGGAGGGAGGGGCAGGGAGTATGAATCAATGAAAAAGACTAAAGACAAAGTAAAGCATCTGTAAAGGAGATATACAATGATGTATATGTAAATGCATGCTCTCAGCCTGCTCCTACTTCCCATTACAGCCTACAGAAGTCCCTCTGCTCTCAGAATAATAGCACTCTCAGCCAGTGAGGGTATACCTCTCATTTCTATGGCACCCTGAGATGAAAGCAAGACTGTGACTTGGAGAGGCAGGAACAAGGACATCAAACTCCTCCCCGTGTCTGTACACTCTCCCCCCTGAGGCGCTGCCGAGTGGCCAGTCTTTTCTGAGCTGGGCTGCAGGAATGGACGGCTATTAGTGCCTACTTCACTGACACTTCTCCACTCTTAATTCTCGCAGATCACACAGCGGGAGGTGACACTCGACCTGACATTTTCACAGATCCGAGGTCCTGGATGCCAATCTCTATAGGCGAGTGCACTGGACAAAGTAATTCCACAAACTTACAAGTTAGAAAGCCTTGTATGAGAGACCTTGATGTCTAGGCAATGTCTTTATAGAGCATGCATCTACTATGTATTTATGAGTGAGGGTTGGTTCACTTTACCTGTGCAGACCTACAGAAGCTAAAATTCCATTTTCAGGAGCATTTCCAAATTATATTAATGCCCTGTGATTTTTATGCATATATATAAAATCCCTGCTCCAGAGCAGTAATAGAGGTGGGTGAACATAATGCTTCTTGGACAATGATCAATCATTTTTCATTTAATTGGTCAACCTCTGGCCTCGATCATATAAGGATTTATAACTTGCTTTTCTACTTGGTCTATAGTTATATGGATTATTTACTGACAGTTGGATACCCGGGAGATTGTTTAAGGGTGTTTTTGTAATTCTGCACTGTAGAACCCGGGGGACATAATATATCCATTGTCATTATGAAGGATATAACCGATGAGTCATTCATGCAGACTGCAATAATATGGCCTGAATAGAAGACTGTCTATTTAAGCGTCTGCTGTGAACAAATTAATTAGCCATACCCTAAGTATATAATGTCATGGTTTAGTCCTAGAGGAGTTACTTGGGTTATATGTCACATGTGACCAGCTGAGCAAAACAGATACACCATGCAGGTTTACACTAATCATCCTTGTTTCCTTATACAGGTAAAGCCCAAGGGTTAAGCCTATCATATACCAGGATAAATAAACAATTTAAAAATTAAAATTCCTTTCTGCTTCGCTGCTCACACTGGAAACAAGAGGGAGGGGCTATGTTCGTACAGTATGGGAAGACAAGGATAGTATGCACTGGTGTAGAAGGTAGGTTAGTTATAAACTGTTGGTTGTAACCTTACTGCACCCGCTCCAATTAGTGGAAAAATACTAGGGAGAGCTACTCACTCAGCTGCTCAGGGACCTGCTCAATGCATTGGTTGTCATATGGCGTTATACATAACAAAAAGCATTGGTTTCCTGTCTACAGTAGAGCTGCTCTGGGTCTTCACAAGTTCCTTAGTACCAAAGTTGGGCCAAAAAAAAAGGTGTGTTTCAGGTTACATAGTCTCAAAACCTAGGTAGGGTAGGTCGGATTTTAAATTTTTTATTTAATTTTTTTTTACTTTGGCCTAATAAGTAGCCAAAAATTGACTCCCAAACTACAGTGCCCACTAGCTGACAACAGCGCTGACTCGTGGACTATCAAATTGACTCTGAAATAGCCCAAAAATTTACTGGAAATATAAACAATTTTTTCAAATTGGATAACTATTTCTAAGGTCAGCCCTCTTTTGCTAGGTAGGGTTTAAAAATGACTTGCAAACTTCAGCGCTGACTCGCCAACAACAGGGTGGACTCGCGGACTATCGAATCAACCGACCCTTCCTGTTTTGCTAGGTAGGGTCCGGTAGCCTTATCTAAACACACCTTTTTTTGGCCTTAGCTCATAAATCCCCTCAGTGATTAGCGTCCTCCGTATATCAGCCTTTAGACATCCTGAATACACCCTTGCTGTGACACGACCCTTGCTTGTGCTGAGGTGTGAAAAGGTGAGCCACCTGCTGCTGAGAAAGCATTCACTCTTGCACTTGAGATATCAAAAGTATCCAAATATCATTTCCTGCATAGAAGTTTCATATTAATAATCTGATGTATAGGTTATAGTTATTTCATACTCTTTTCAAATCAAGATGCGCCCTTTGGAAATATATATACATATATATATGTTATGTATTGTTGTGCTTAACAGATGTTAAGTTTTACGGGGGGTTATGTAAATAAGAGGCTTTATGATAGACAACGAATTTTGAAAATGTAGAACTCAATTTGGCATGTCTAAATTTCAGTATTTCCCAATAATCATATTTAGCTGTTTATAACATTTGTTAGTTCTAAGTTTCAAAGTCCAACGCTCTGTATCAGCAGGGACAGGCACCCAACGCCCTTTTTAGGCTGTTCCAATCTACATATATATGAAATTAATTCTACATATATGTAGTAATGGAGATTTAAGGAACTAATGGCATCCCATATAATGTTTGACATGACTCATTTGTGAGAATCTATCCATCAGACAGCTCCACCCCTGAACAACAAGGCCTTGATGTGGGCTTATTGAGTTCAACTTGTAGGACAAACAGTGCCCTTGGACAGTGTTACACACAGCACGTGCACCCCCAGTCAGACATGTAGGAACATGTCTTATGTAACCTTCCCTTCAATGGTATGCACCCCCCGTCAGTACACTATTGATTTCTTGTGCTTAGTTATGAAATTGATTGGCACTGAAGCATACTATAGGGAGCCATGTTGAACATGTCTGTGTGTTCAGATACATGCAATGTATTGGGATGTCTCAGATGGCTCCTTGTTTGGGGGGAGCATTGACCTTGTTAGGTAAGCTTGGATAAAGTTGGCCTCACAGAGGCTGAATGCTCATGGGGTATGTCTATAACTATAGCATGTTAATTGCTGCTATAGCCCTGGGTCCTGTCCCTCATCCACCATGCTTTAACTCTTTGAGGACAGATGTCGCTAAAATATGACATTTGCCGTCATGATGCACCAATGCAGCCCTGGCGAGTGACTCGCGGGGGCTGCATTGGTGCATCATGCCGACCCTATGGGAGTGTCTCAATCCCATAGGGTCAGCATGATGTGTAAATGTAGCTGGTGAGTTACTCGCATAATGCCGCCCTAAATTGGTTAGGAAGTCACATATATTGCCAGAATCCCTCCCTTCTTAGCTCGACTCTGTTCATGTGTACATCCTTGTGTGAGGAACTATCTATATAGAGTAGGGCAAGGCTATACATACTAGTCTATGTTATAGTATAAAATAGTTATCAATAATAAAAGACATGAATACCAAAAAGGGTCCAAAAACAGCTGTGTGGCAGTCTTCACACATATATCCTCTATGATCCCCCTGTTGTTCAAAAATGACTACTCCTTAAGGTGAGAAGGGGAGATTATCCTTTCTGCGTGGCTACCTAGATATATTGGGAAATGCCCTTGGTAATGTACAAACTTTGGGCACACCATCACCTAATTGGGATTGACATATAGCTAAGAAACCTGACCATTCCCTGTTAAACAAACGCCTTGGTATGATACTGTTGGTAAGTATCTGGTAGACACCTCTAGGCAAACACCGACTACTGTAACAAGAAGAAAGTAGAGTGCTCGTTATCCGTCCTATAATGAAGACAAAACAGACCCCTTGATGGAAGTATAGGGATTCTATATTTAACCGGAAAAGATATGCCCGGTCCAATCTGGAACAGATGTTGGTAATCAATTGCGACAGTGCAGGGAAGCTTTTCTTTTATTCAGAGCCCTATCTTTACTTGGTACATGGCTCTCCCCACAAACTCATCTTCCTAATGAGCATTGTGGATGTAGGCAGGAGAGGGGTGGCTTGTCATGCACCCTACCACGCCTTTATCTAGTTAATCTCTTATAAAGGGAATAAAAGAAAGATAAACCAATACTTACCTGGTCTACTGAACAAAGTCTCACATTGATTTACTCATGAGAATGTAGTCAGACACAAAGGTTCAGTGGCATCTGTTTTGCTCCAGTGCTAAATATATTTTCTAATAGCTTTTCTCCCAATAATGTCTTCTTCTCAGTAAGTTGAGCAACAAACCAGACTGGATGATCGAACTTCCCTTGCCCATAGTAGCATTTAGTCATTACAACTCCATTAAACACCATTAGTAATATCTTGGAAGCTCAAGTGAATAAGAACATAATCCCACCAAATACTTTTTTTTACTCTCTTTAATATTATACTGCTATAGATAAATTGGATTAAATCTGATGCAATGGATTGTGCATTTGAACAGTTGTGAGTTAAATACTTAATAAGACGATAATCTCCTGAGAAAGTGTTTGAAAGTTCACTAAACGTTGCACTATGAACGTATTTCTCCAGATCTTGATGTTGTCTCTACTCTTATAATAACTTTGTGTTGATATTAATTTCTCCGGCCTCAGTTAAATGCGTTACCCCTGTGGCCTTAGATCCCAATTTAATAGTTCTGCCTATAGTCCCATTGTAGATTAACCACCCTGTCTACGAGGCATAAAACCGTCCTATCAAATCAGTGGCCACTTGGACACTGTCCAAGCAGAGACAGTTTAACAACTTTTCTCATTGGCTCACCGTACAGAATTCTGTAGCTTCATATATATTCACCAGCACTTTGAACAAAAGTAATGACCATCCTTGTGCACAGTGGGATAGAAAAGCATTTAATGGAATTGCATAGCAAAAGCGATAAGAGAGATCTATATCTCTCTTCATATCATTGCAGTTTCTTTGATATTACCATGCTTAAAGTAAAATAATTAAAGGTAGAGGCAGCTAAAACAGAACAGGTAGCTTAGAATCTTACATGTGAAGCAGATAGGACGATTTATGCCATCACAAGAATAATAATGGTCAATTCAAAAGTAACTTGTCTCACTTAAGAGGCTCTAATAAAAAAATAGCTAAGAGAAAGAATCGGAAGATCTAAATTAAGGCATGACAAGAGACTTGAGGAGGCACACAGGTGAGTTACTCAGGGAGGTGGCTGTGGGGCCTGGTCCTTGTGAGTAGCTCCCAGCCCTGGCATTCTCTGCCAATCACCACCCATTCTGCGAGGTGCTCCCCAGAGGACCAGCGCGGCCTGCCCAAGGAATCATTGACCCTCAGGAGGAGTGGCTTGTCCCCTTCCTCTGCCCCACATACGGCCCCCATGGCCGTATGTCAGTGCTGTCAGGTCTGTCCTCCTGGGCCATCAGACAGAGCAGCTCACCCTGCCCTGAGCTGCTCACCTCTCCAGTACCTGATGTCAACACAGTGCAACTTATGCCATGGGGAGCCGATTTAACCATAGATATACATGAGGGTGGAATATATTAAGCATAATGAATATGATGATATTTATAAGGAGGTGTTGATTAAACTTGACCATACAATGGACAGACCTAAAGTAATGAACAACCATCCTAATACCTACCATATCAGTTCAGGGGAGAGGCTTTGTTTGGATATCAGCACATGAGGAAAATGCAAAGATCTGTACATTCAAATCACAATCTGTTTCATGAATCTATTTCATGAATGAAATATACGGACCATTAGTTGAGGGAAGATGAAGACTATGAATGTTCTTAGCTTGGCAATATTCCTTACCTTATTATCAAACAAGTTAAGCCTGTGCCTCACGACCTTGGGCCAATGTTTTTGTCTCTGACCGAGTGCCGTCTCTGACTGGGTGCCGTCTCCGACCGGGTTCCGTCTCTGACCTGTTGTCAAAATTTTATTTTATTTAAATTTTAACCTATAGTCATATATATAAGCGTTTGTAAAAATGTTATGGCAGTTGTTATGTAATTATAATTAGCCTCCTGCTGTTGGTAGAAGAGAACTAAACTCCCAAAGTAGCATCCGGTCAGAGACGGCACCCGGTCAGAGACGGCACCTGGTCAGAGACGGACCCAGTCAGAGACAAAAACATTGGCCCAAGGTCATGAGACACAGCCTTAAGCAGCCAGAGAGCTATTGAAGGAGATCAACGACCTATCGGAAAGCAAAGAGATCGGTTTTTATTTTTTTAAATATTTCAATATTGAAACCAAAATTCTATTAACCATCCACCTTATAAGGTCTCAGTTCAGACCTCCCCATTCTGTCCTCATCTATCACCTCATAGTGTCACCTTCAGAGCTCACTTACTCCATACATGATGCATTTTTACTGAGGTAGCACCCCATTTTCTCCCCAGACCCCAACCCCAAAAGACCCTACTCACACGTAAGGACCTGCTCGGGATGTGCTCAATGAATAAATAATGCGATGAGCATCTGGTCTGAGCACCTGGTCTTGTAGGGAGGGGGAGGTTTAGTGTGTTCATCCATGGTTGAGTGACAGGGGTTTGGGTAGGGCTACATTGGGAGATAAAAACAGGGCAAATGAACAGCTGCTTATTGGTGGAGCACTCACTGAACCCTTTAAGGGGGGATGTCGCTAAATTTCATGATGCACCAATGCAGCCCCGGGGGTGTGTCAACCCCATAGGGTCAGCATGATGCCTGAATGCAGCACTGGCGAGTTACTCACCAGGGCTGCATTCATGCATCATGATGAGCAAGGGCATGATGCATTTAGGCATCATGATGTCCTTAAACGGTTAATCAGGACAGAATCACGTGACTGAGAGATTTTCCGGCAACAAATACCTTTAATGGGGTAAGGGATGTGATTGTATGTTTTGTGTTTAAATACTGGCATGAATAGTTTATTCGCTGAGTCAGTATGATGCATCAATTCATTGCCGGCAAGTTACTCTTGTGCTGAATTGACGTATTGTATGGACAAATGGAAACTCAAGCATTATGCCATCCTTAAAGGGTAAACCCCTCGAGGCGGACCCTTTAAACGTGTCTCAATCCTGTAGGGTCTGCATGATGCTTGTATGCACTACTAGCAAGTTACTCGCCATGGCTGCCTTCCTGCATCATGACGCCCACCAAGGGCATGATGCATTAAGGCATAATGCGGTCCTTAAAGGGTTAAGTAGCGGCCGGTAGCTGGTACCCTTAGTCAGCTGCCGTCAGCAGGTTCTGAGTGGTGAGCACACACGGCGTTACGACCTCCCAGTCTCACTTTTACGACATCCCCCATTTGTCACGGCCGCCACTACCACACAAGATGGCGCCACCTGGTGCTTGACCTAATTACCCCATGTGTACAAACGGAATGGACCATGGCGATTGTCAGTGCCCACCTGATTTACAGAATTGACAATGCTACCATGGGTGGGGCCACTCTGATACAATGTATAACTACTACATAATTATAAACCTTATCAAGAAGGGGCTATCCTATACAGTTCTATAATTCTATGGGTGGGATTTACTGTGACCACTGGTTAAAGTGGAATCTTACAAGAGAATGCCACAAAACATACAAGCCTAGTACTTTATTTCATGGCGGATACAATGATCACTATGCTTAAGTACTAGAAACCCCATATCCCATGCCCCCCATGGGATACAATGTTCCTGTATCACATGGCCTATGACATCATCATTTGTTCAAATTCTTATGGCCATTTATATGCAATTTAACATATTTTTAAGGTTAAAAACCATGAAATAAAGGCAAAGGCCCATGGTCAGAGAATTTTTGGTATCTTTCCCCCCTCGGTGGGGCTGGGGCGCATCCCACTCAGCCTGCGGCTTCGTGGGACACTGCCCCAGCCCCACCTCGGGGGGAACGATACCAAAATATCCTCTGGCCATGGGCCTTTGTCTATGTAGTTGGACCTATAGCTACCCCATATGCTGCCGTGTCATACGCTGCAAGTAGTATAGTATGTATCGGAACGGGACTATGGTTAACTACTGTTTATTACTCAATCGACCTGCAGCCAATCAGAGGCCTCCATTTGGTCACGTGACCGGAAGTGACCTACTTAGGGGATTAGTGGTGACGTCACGTGACCTAGTTAGCCAATCAGAGGCCGCCATTTGGTCACGTGACCGGAAGTGACGTCATATGACCTACTTATGGACCGGAAGTGACGTCATATGACCTACTTAGGGGACCGGAAGTGACGTCATATGACCTAATTTAGGATCACGTGACCGGAAGTGACCTGATGAGTCACGTGACCGGAAGTGACGTCACATTACCTAATGGCCAACCGGAAGTGAGTGACCTCATTGAGGATCACGTGACCGGAAGTGACCTGATTGATCACGTGACCGGAAGAAGAAGAAGAAGAAGAAGAAGAAGAAGAAGAGGAAGAAGAAGAAGAAGAAGAAGAAGAAGAAGAAGAAGAAGAAGAAGTGACGTCACGCGACTTAATGAAGAGATGAGCGTCTTTAAGGGGTCACGCGCTTTAAAATGTGATATATTTTCTTTTTTTTTGGAGGAGGAGGAGGAGGAGGAGGAGGAGGAGGAGGATAAGGAGAGAAGGAGGAGGAGGAGAAGGAGAGGAGGAGGTGAGTCTCTTATTTTTTTCGGTAAACTAATAAAAAACACTACGATATAAGTTTTTTTTTTCATTTTTATTGTTTTACGAGCGACTGGAAGTGACTTATTGAACTAGGTAGAAGCGTTCTTTAGAGTGTATAAGGGGGGAGGGGAGGGGAGGGGAGGGGGGGGAGGGGGGCCCCTTTTAGATGCATGGGGAGGGGGGCGCTTTTAGGATGCATGGGGCGGGTGGGGGGGGGAGGGGGGAGGGGGGAGGGGGGCACTCTAGGGGGGTGGGGGGGCACTCTAAGGGGCGTTTGTCTCTTTTAAGAAAAAAAGAAAAGAAAAGATTTCAATCGAGAGACACGCTTCTTCCTCTCGAGAGGAAGAAGCGTGTCTCTTCATTTTTTTTTGTTTATCACGTGCCTCGATGAGGCGATCAGCTGCGACTGGAGGAAGTGACACTTTAAGAGGACACGCGTCTTAATTGTTATAATATTTTTTTTTTACTTACTAATAAAGAAGACGTATGAAAATAAAACACAACAATTCACATGTCCGTCGTTCTCGTTGTTTCTTGCTTGATAAAGTCAAGTAATATCGCGATGCCGAGGTCAAACTTTCCCATGTCCTCAGTCAACACTCGAAGGAGTTCAAAAGGCGTACCGCCGGCACCGTCAGCTTCAGCTTGCCACATTTTCAACACTCGGAAGGCCCACTCAGCGGGACTTCCTCCGTATTCGCATTCTTCAGCGATCTTATCTAACCTCTCAGGCGACAATTTTAAATGGTCCCCCACCTCTTTCCACCTGCTACCTAGACGTCTGCCGAGGGTGCCCAAGTGCTTATGCATCGCGCGCGAGTCAGGGTTTTCGAAATCCAACCCCTGTCTGTGGAGAAGGGACATCCACTGAGCCAACAGTTCCACGCGTCTAATGCGGGTGAAGACGCGACCAAGCTCTCCCCATCTATGACGATGCGGGGTTTCACCCCACCAGACTCGGAACATCGCCGTACACAGCTCCTCCGGTGTCTTGACACTGCGCTCTACTAGAGCATCCATACGGGCGGCGGTAACTTTTAAGCTACTGCCCAACTCTCTCCAAGATCCGCTCAACTCTTTACCTAGTTGACGAAGCAAGGCGTCGCTATATGCTAAGCGCCGCTGTCCTACCTCTCTGTTCTCCCCATCGGTCTGCCTCGCGCGTCTCACGTCGTCAAGCCGCATTAACTTTTTTTCAGGTGGACAAGGCGGTGAAGGCGAGCTTGAAAGTGGAATAGCTTGAGCCATCTCGTCTCGTCTTGGCGGCGGCGGCGGCGGCGGCGGTGGTGGCGGTGGTGGTGTTAGTAGACGTTACTGTGGTCAGAGGCGATATGGTTTTTTTCCAACAGAAATCAGAGCTTTTATACAGAGGGAGTTTAATCCTATTTCCAACAGCACTCCAGCTGTCTAGCGACCTGTCCGCATGACGCTTTTTCAGCCGCTCCGCTCCTTAAGAGCTTAGATGACGAGGGGTATGTCATCGCTATCCGTGGAGACCAGCTGAAAACGGTGTTTTTTCCTCATCCATAGCCTTACCTCCTACCCCCTACCTGAGGACGTCTCCCTCCCTCTGACATTCATTGTAACAAACGTCAGAGGTCAGGTGAAAATCGGATTTTTTCATGCACAGCCTTAGTCAGCTGTCACCCCTCCCTATTGAACTAGCAGGCCGCCGCCGGCTGGCCCGGTCTACTCACCACGGCAGGAGGCGGTGATTTTTTTTTGTCTTACACTTAAGTCGCTCACCACATGCACACGCCTCTACTCACAGACAGACACGTTCGTCTTAGGGGGTCCTGCTTCACGCCACACGCCTCCTGTAGTTTTTTTGTATACACACTCTAAGCTCATCACCGTTAATCCTTTATACAGCTAACGCGCGTTGAATTGCTGAACAGGGTGGTAAGTAGCTTAGCTCATGACAGTGGATCCCTCAAAAAAGAGGGGAAAGGGATCCAGCTGAAAACGTCATACCTTATGTCTTTTGTTTCTCTTTGTGAATGGCCGCCGGTCAGTCGGCGGCAGCAACCGCTTAATCCTTTATACAGCTAATGCGCGTTGAATTGCTGAACAGGGTGGTAAGTAGCTTAGCTCATGACAGTCGATCTCTCAAAAGGGGGGAAAGGGATCCAGCTGAAAACGTCATGCCTTATGTCTTTTGTTTCTCTTTGTGAATGGCCGCCGGCCAGCCGGCGGCAGCTGAACAGGGGCAGTAAGTAGCTTAGCTCTAGAAGCGAGAAGGCGTATATAAGGGGCCTGGAAACCTCCATTCACTCACTCATTCTTTTGCTGCTCTCTACAGTCACCACCATGAGCAAAAGACAACACCTAGCGCCGTCCAAGGATCTAAGCAAGTTCAAGAACAAGAAGACTACGCGGAACAGCGCTCGTTTAGCGTCAGTGCCTCCTCTTGCTACTGAAAATGAGACTACCGCCGCAGCCGCTTGGTCTTATCACCCTCCCGCTGTAGCGAGCGCTCGCAGCAGTAGTAGTAGTAGTAGTAGTAGTAGTAGTAGTAGTAGTGGTAGTAGTACTACTGGTAGTAGTCGTCGTGCTAGCGACGTTGTTACACTCGCGACGGTACACGTTGCTGCTAAGCGCGCTGCCGCTGCTACTGCCGCCCCGCCTGCTGCTGCTGCTGCTGCTGCTGGTGATCCTCGTGCTGCGGCTGCTGCTGCTGCTGCTGCTGCACCTGCTACTGCTGCGCCTGCTACGGCTGCGCCTGCTGAGGCTGCTGCGCCTGCTACTGTTGTGTCTGCTGCTGCTGCTGCTGCTGCTGCTTCTGCTGCACCTGCTGCTACCGCTACTACTACTGACGACAACGCTCCTGGCACAGCGCAGTACTGGCAACCGGGTTTTTACCTCCCCACTACTGTTGATGATTTTGATGACCTGCCGCACGTTGCACAGCCCCTCTCCACCACTACATCGACCGACGCCCTCGACGCCGCTCGCGCTGAGAGTCACAGCTATTCGGACACTCAGCCCCTAAACCAAGAAGAAGAGGAGGAGGAGCAGCAGCAACAGGGTGAGACAGAGAACGACGCTGACGACGAGGCGTACGAAGAACCCGAAGGGAAAGGGGCGGACGGTACGTTTTTTCAGCTCTCCTCTTCCCCAGCTTTCGACCTCACTTCCACTGGTAGCGCGTCCGGTCCGTGGCGACTGCCCTCACCGCCACCTTACGAGGGCGGCGGTGCTTCATCTTCTACCGCTACACTCAGCACCGACGGCGTGTGGCTGCTCTGTTCCAACAACGAGGTCTCGGATACCACCAGCGCTGACGCTGCTCCTGTTATCGGTTCTGCTGCTGATTCAGCTCAAGCTGATGGTGTTACTCTTCTTGCGGGTCTGAAACGTTCTAAGGTGAGTTCCAGAACAACAAGGCCTACTAAGAAGAGAAAAATACAAGAAAAAGAACAAGATGGACGAGAAGAAGCAGAGAAACCCTTCTCCCGTCTTCTCGGGTTAGAGGACGTGGCTAGACTGTCTAGGAGGCCGCGCTACACAAAAGACGGCCATGTGAAAGAGGCGTCTCTGACCAGAAGCAAGCGAGTGCACTCCACTGCCGACGCGCTGCGCGAGCTAATAGCACGCATCGCCGATATCCGCGCAGTGGTGCGCATACGCGACACAGCGGCCGCGCAAGGAAGACCTAATCACACCCCCTGGTTCGCAGTGCTGGATGAGGAGGGCGAAGTGTACGCAGCTGTGAGCTACTACAGCGGTAAGAACCTCGTCCACGTGCGCAAGTACGAAGGTCCTGACAAAAAACCCACACAGCAGGGGATGACGCTGTCCGCCAGAGCGCTCAAAGAGTTGGATGACAAAACAGAGATTATTCTCAAATATCTCGGTATAGATTCGGAATGAGAGACGCTCAACGCTCACGCGCGCACACACACAGCGTTTGACGTACGCTGTATGAGACAGACAGACGGATACACAGACAGCAGACAGATAGATAGATAGACAGATAGATTGATAGATAGATAGATAGTTAGACGGCTAAGTAGTTGGTAACTGAGTGAAAAAACATGACGCAGTACGTATGCGAAAAGTGTTTCAAAATTTTTAAAAGACCGTACAACCACGAGAGACACGTAGAAAATTGTAGAGTAATACCTAAGTTTTGCCCTCTATGCAGCGAAGGCGATTGCCGAAAGATCGCCTGTCGACGCGAATCTCTGGACGGGGTGACCATCCCTCCGCGCATATGTGCTGTACCGAACGGGGAGGAAACGTTCACGGCGAATTGGCCTGCGATACAAACGGGCATCAGGATGCACGGGACTCGCGTGAGTGTAACAAACTTCAGGCTACCAACCGGCGAGTTGAGTGACGCTGTAGATACTATGCGTCGCATTCACTTGACACAAAGATTCAGATACAAAGTGGGTTTCTCGGTAGGCTTACTCTTACAACACAGAGAAGACAAGAGCAAACTGCGCTACTTTCACGCCTCCCAGAACAACGCAACTCTCATACAACCGCTCCCTACTATAACTAATTCAGAAACTTTGGAAGAGCTCCTCTCAAAGATGGAAAACACCGTCGCTTGCGAGGAAGTACGGAAACTTTGCGACGCTGACACCAAGTGGCACGTTCTTTTTCCTACCAATTTGAACATTTGCGTTTACATTGGACCGGGGGAATTCCCCATAGGCGGTAGGATCACTCAGGCCGGTCGAGTTGGAAAGAGAAGCGGCGTGTTAGATTTTCCCAACAAGGACAACCTCTGCATCTTCCGCTGCATTTCCTTTCACTTATACAACACCAGCAAGCGCGCTTCAGATTTGTTACGTCAGTTCTGTCCCGCTGCCACACCTGAATCCTTTCCGGGTCTGAACATCCGCGACTTACCCGCGTTAGAGAACTTGTTTGACGTACAAATAGCGGTTTACACCGCGTCGCGTCAAGTGCCGGGGCGGAAGTTGAGAAGACGCGTTACTCTGATCAGACCGCCTTCCAGAACTCTGGCCGCCCGAGGTAAAGTCAACTTACACCTGACGGCGAAAGGCGGTTTGCACGTCTCTCTCGTCACGGACTTCAACACGTACGCGGGCATATACGAATGTTGCAAGTGTAAGGCGGCGTTCACCACCGAGTTCTTGCTGAAGAGACACAGGAACCAGCTTTCCTCTTGCCGACAAGTCAAGTTGCGCTACGTAGGTGGCATCTACCAAAATTCGAGAACGATTTTCGAAGCGCTAGCAGACTTCTCCATTTTTCCCCCCGACGGACATTCCGGAATCTACCCTTACAAGATCGCCTTCGATTTCGAGGCTTTCTTCAGACCGTGCAAAGAACCGTCGACGGAACACGTGTCCCTGCTGTGGGATCACGTCCCTTTGTCGGCTAGCGTCGCATCCGACTTTCCGGGGTGGGAGGGGCCCGTCTGCTTCGTCAGAGAATCCAACGCAGATTCCGACCCCTTGTTGGACCGAGTTTTAAATCACATAAACGAGAACGCCAAAGTCATCGGGGAAGCTGTGCTAGAACTTTACCGACCGACGTTAGCGAAGTTAGATGCGGCGATAGGTGAAGCTCTCCTGCTGGAGGAGGCGACATTCACCCCTTCTCCAGGCGGCTTCGCTGCGGCTCAGACCAGACACCCGTTAGTTCAACTGAAGAAGCGTCTTCTGAGATACATCCGTCAAGCTCCAGTCGTGGGCTTCAACTCGGGGCGTTACGACTTAAACCTGATCAAAATACGCCTTCACTCGTTCTTTGCCTCCGGAGACCGAAGAAACCAAGAATTCAGCGTCATAAAGAGAAGCAATCAATGCTTGGCGGTTTACACACAGCACACGGTTTTCTTGGACGTAGTCAACTATTTGGCACCCGGTTACAACTACGCGACCTATTTGCGAGCTTTCACCAGGAACGAAGAGAAAGGTCACTTTCCTTACGAATGGATGACGTCTACCAGGAAACTGGCAAACAGAACGCTGCCACCGAGATTGGCTTTTGACAGCGAACTGACGGGCGTCAAAATGTCCGAATCCGACTACGCCGCATGTCAGAAAGTTTGGTCCGACGAGAAGATGCAAACTATGGAAGATTACTTGATCCACTACAACAACAAAGACGTCAAACCTTTCATAGAAGCTCTGAAAAATCACGCTGAATTTTTCCAAGATCGCGGCATTGACATGTTGAAAGACGGAGTTTCTCTCGCCGGTTTGACTTTACGGTTCCTCTTCCAAAACCTAGAAGACGCGTTCACAACGTTCCCCCAGTTCGACGCCGTCCTCCACGCTCTGATCAAAGAAAATCTAGTCGGCGGTCCTTCCATCATCTTCCATAGATTTCACGAGAAGGGCACCACGCGGATAAGGGAGCACAAGTACGGCGAAGAAGCGAGACCGTGCCAACACATCCTAGGACTAGACGCTAACTCTCTGTACTTGCGCTGCATGAGCGAAGCGCACTGCACGGGCTATTACGCGGTGAGACGACCTGAGACCGAGTTCAAGCCCGAAATTAGGCAAAGAAACTCTCACAGCGCTTTGGAATTCGCGTGGACGGGTTTCACGCGGCCTCTAATACGGTTTTCCAGTTTCACGGGTGTTGGTTCCACGCTCACGAGTGCATACCGTGGCACCGATATCAGTGCGCTTCACTGAGGGAGGAGAGACGCGACAGAACGACTAGAGTAAGCGCTTACTTGAAAGCGCTAGGTCACAAGCTGGTCGTCGTGTGGGAGTGCGAATGGAGAGAGATGAAGCGTCGAGATGAGCAGGTTAAGGCCTCCCAACAACGCTGGAAGGTTGACGCTTTGAAAGTGTCTCGAAACGCGATGAGCGAGAGCGACATCCTTTCCGCTGTGAAAGAGGAGAAAATGTTCGGTTTAGTTCAAGTGGACATCACTACGCCGCCTCACCTACGAGACTACTTCGAAGAAATGACCCCCGTTTTCAAGAACGCGACCGTTTCAAAATCGGACATAGGACCTCACATGTCAGACTTTGCGCAGGAAGAAAAGCTGTTGAACACACCTCAGAGATGTCTGATAGGGAGTTACCACGGAAAAAAATATTCTCTTGGGAACGCCGCTTCTCAAGTGGTATTTAGAGCACGGTTTGATAGTCACCAAAGTGCAGCTGGTCGTAGAATACCTACCTAAACGCTCCTTTGCCGGTTTCGCGGACGAAGTAACGGCGGCGCGAAGACGTGGCGACGTGAACGAGAACGAGAAAATTCTGTCAGACTGTTACAAGTTAATGGGAAACGCTACGTACGGTAAAACAATCTGCAACAAAGAAAAACACACGGCGGTGAGATACACTGACAGTCGGAAGTTCGAACTATTGGCCAATTCGTGGCGCTTCAAAAAGGCGTCCGAGTTGAGTTCCGATCTGTTTGAAGTCGAACTACAACCGAAAACAGTCAAGAACAACCTCCCTATTCAAATAGGGTTCATGGTATACCAGTACGCGAAGTTGAAAATGTTAGAGTTCACATACGACTTCTTGGATAGATTCGTCGATCGGCGCGATTATGCCCTTTGTCAAATGGACACCGACAGTCTTTACATGGCTCTCAGCGGTGACACGTTGGATGACCTAGTCAAACCTCGCCTGAGAGAGACGTACTTCAGAGAGAAACGAAAGTGGCTTCCGACAGCGGTGTGCGACGATCACTTAGAGCTTTTCGTGAAGACAAAAACGGAAAGAGTGCGAGAATGGTGTCCGCCGCCCGGCGGATGTTGTGAGAGACGGTACCTTCACGATCTGAGAACTTCGGGGCTTATGAAAGCGGAGTGGGAAGGTGACGGGATCCTAAGTCTCAACCCTAAGACTTACATTTGCTACGATCGAGTCAGCGACACTGGTGAAAGAAAATCCAAAAAATGGAGTGCAAAAGGCGTACAGAAGAAACAAAACCCTAAGAAACCAGACGATTTCTTGGATGTTCTTCGCCAACGAAAAACTCTCATTGCTGTAAATAGAAATTTCAAAGTGGTGCGAAACAAAATGGTCACCTACACCATAGAGAAAGACGGCGTGCGCTACTTGTATTATAAGCGTCGCGTGCATTTTGACAGTGTGACGAGTCCTTTAGAGATATGAAAAAAAAAAATAAGCGTGTTATTGCTTGATTGAGTGCATCTTTTCAAAAATAGAGTGTTTATCAAGATTGAAAAAAAAGAAATAAAAAAATAAAATAAATTATTGTTGTGTTTTTATTTTCATACGGCTTCTTTTACTAGTAAGTCGCGCAGTCTCTTAAAGCGTCACTCATGTGACGACGTCGCTTCCAGTCACGTGATCCTAAAGACCCTCACTTCCTAAACAAAAAAACTTCTTCTTCTTCTTCTTCTTCCGGTCACGTGATCAATCAGGTCACTTCCGGTCACGTGATCCTCAATGAGGTCACTCACTTCCGGTTGGCCATTAGGTAATGTGACGTCACTTCCGGTCACGTGACTCATCAGGTCACTTCCGGTCACGTGATCCTAAATTAGGTCATATGACGTCACTTCCGGTCCCCCCTAAGTAGGTCATATGACGTCACTTCCGGTCCATAAGTAGGTCATATGACGTCACTTCCGGTCACGTGACCAAATGGCGGCCTCTGATTGGCTAACTAGGTCACGTGACGTCACCACTAATCCCCTAAGTAGGTCACTTCCGGTCACGTGACCAAATGGAGGCCTCTGATTGGCTGCAGGTCGATTGAGTAATAAACAGTAGTTAACTATAGTCCCGTTCCGATACATACTATACTACTGCTGCATGATGGATTGCAGCAATAACTGGTGAGGGAGCCCTGACTGAACCTGCCCCTGGAGTAGTCATGTGGCCATTATCTCTGTACTCCCTCCCCTCTACCCTCTCCTGCTGCACCAAGGTCATCCACCTCTGAGCTCATGTGACCAGTTAACTCTTTAAGGACGGCATGATGCGTTAATGCATCATGCCTTGGTCGACATGATGCATGAATGCAGCACTGGCGAGTAACTCGCCAGTGCTGCATTCAAGTAAGGATGCAGCCCTGGTGAGTAACTCGCCAGTGCTGTATTCAGTGCACCGGTGAGTAACTCGCCGAGGCTGCATTGGTGCATCATAACAGCAAATGTCATCTTTAGGCAACATTCGTCCGTAAAGGGGTAACCAGAAAGGATGATTTGTGTCCTTAACCATTTAAGGATGGCATAATGTATTACTGCATCGTTATCTTGGTTGTAATGTTGCATGGATGCAGCCCTGGCGAGTATCTTGCATTATGCCGAGCCTATGGGGTTGAGACATTATCAAGGGTTGTCATAATGCTCAAATGCAGCACCGTCAAGTTACACTTCGAGGCTAGCTGCGGGGGTTGCATCCTGATGATAAATGTCGCATTTTTTCAGCATGCTCTCCTTAAACAAGTTAAAGGGTTAATAAACGTGGTTCATGCTGTGGCTACTCAGCCTATCCTGAAGACATGAATGAAATCCAATGTTTGGAATTCGTCTATGTTAATATCAGTAATATATATGATATTGACAGTTTCAAAATCATACCTTTATTCTTGGAAAAATTAATCAGAAATGTATGTTCTAATAGGGACAGCACAACCAAGGGTAAATAAGTTACAACTAAAAACTATGTATACATCGAAAGGATATGTCGCCCCAGATCAATATAGAAATCTATATAAGATCCCAAAGGGCAAAGACCTGGATTGACATATTCCGCAGTATAGCTAGTGAGAAGATGGTACAGGATTGCCGCATTGCATTACGTAATGGAGACCCTGCATTGGCAGATGACAAGGATGGGTGTGGTAGAACTTTATGTAACCTTGAGCATGAAAGTATAAATAACTAGTAGTGTAGCCTTTGTGTCACACTCCATGTTATTTACTTGTTATCATCTTTGTTATTGATTCTTCACGTCTTTGTCAGCAAACAAATGTTATTAAGCACAGGTGACACTTACATGTATATCATTGCAGAGAAGGACTGTAGCAAATGCAAGTTCATGCTGTTTTAGCATGCTTCTTAAATGACAAGTAATGCTGGATGACTTGTTTATGACCTGTTATTTATTGCAGCCTCCGTGAGGTCATGACTGACTATTAATATATCAAGTCAAGTCAAGTTAACTTAATCAGTTTTTATTGCTCTTTTCAAGTGAGTGATCCTACTGCCACAATTTGGGTGAGGTCAGGATCTTTCAGGCATCAAGCAATAAAATATGATATGATGCATGTGCATTAACGATAGCATTAACGATAGATATACGTTACTGTCATTCAACAAGGTCACCTATAAGCAGCAGTGTTCTGTGTATTCAAATAATCAGTAATTGCCCAAGATACGTCTTGGCTATACATCCTTCATATGAGAATCGATCAGAAGTGGTAAACATACCCGAAATAGGCCCCGTCTTATATGGAGTAGGATGTGCAGAGATCACGGGTAGGGATCAATCATTGACCGACATTAGTAACCCGGGCCACATCAGACATGCTTTGTAATTAACCCTTTAAGGGCAGTAAAGTGCTTTAATGTGCACTCTCTGATGAACTGTATCCTTTGTCGCCATGATGCCTGAATACAGCCCTCGTGAGTAACTCGCCAGCGCTGCATTCATGCATCATGCGGACCTTTCGGGAGTACATCATGGAGGATTAGGATGATCATGGACCTGAATATATAGATACATGAATACATCCCTGGTGGGTATTCTCTCTGAGAGATGCACTCATGTATGATGATAACAGAGGGCATAACACATTAAGACGCCGTCCTTTAAGGGTTATTAGTGATGTAGGTGATGTGATGTGGGGCAGGTATGACATGTTTTGTAGTTAATGTATCAAAACAATGAGGTCTCTCGGTGCAGTCATGCCGCTCCATATGTTTGAGTACCAGTGAGACTTAACCATTAACCAGCGTCTCAGGGTACATTGCCAAAAATACAGAGAGAATCTTTTTGGATGGAAGAAACAAACAGTTTATTTCTAAATAAATCGTCACTACAGTTCCGTCCATAGTGGCCTTCTATGAAAAGAATTGTTTATCTCTAGCTACTATGGTAATTTAACCTATTGATCGGGCATACTTCTCGTCCGTGGTTACAAATGTCGCCACACAAAAGTCTCATACACAAGTCTATACTTTAACCACCATATATATGACAAACAGGTTTGGATGATCAAGTACGGGAACTAACCAGATGTAGTTTGAAGGGATTGATCATTATTTATAGCAACACAGGGGCTGCGGGGACGGAGGACTAGGCAACAAAAAGGGTTGTTTCAGGTAACACGGGAAGAAGATGTAAGGTCGGTAGGTCGGATTTCTTTTTTAAACATGAATGTACTAGCCAAATTTTCCTCATACCCTAAAATTGACCCTAAAAAATG
This sequence comes from Harmothoe impar, assembly GCA_947462335.1. Classification (NCBI taxonomy): domain Eukaryota; kingdom Metazoa; phylum Annelida; class Polychaeta; order Phyllodocida; family Polynoidae; genus Harmothoe; species Harmothoe impar. Next base: position 51,951,939 of record OX381720.1, on the reverse strand, counting down.
GTAAAACTACGAAGATTTCAAAATTGCATAACAAACACATAGGGTCGGCCCTATTTAGGTAGAAAGAACCCTTTTCTTTGGCCTTAGGAAGAACACTGATGAGATCCCTCGGGGGAAGAGTGCAATATATATAGTTTTACCTCCCCGTACATCCATTAATCCGAATAGAGGGTGCAGAGGTAGATAGACCTGCGCGGAAATCAATATCTGGAAGGTAAATCAGGACTACTCCCCAGAGCTTTCATTACCACTGAAATGTAGCAATATTAATGTCGTAATTAAGTCCTAAATAATTAATTCGCTTGCAGCCAGACGGTTCTATTCTGCCTCCAGGCCACCAATGTCTATACAACACACCTCTGATTGGACATAGGATGGTAAATAGCTTCATATAGATTATTCCCAGCCTAGGTGTTTTGAGACAAGTTTTAAATCAGACAGGACGCTATATTGATGTTGTATTACTAGAGAAGTAGCATCAAAATAAGATTAAGTAATTTAATAGACAAACGTGATGCAAAGGCAAATATAATATCTGTTTATGGCAAATAGTCAAATCTAAACATCCTTAAAATCGTATCTGTATAACATAAATGAATTATTTATAAATAAGTTCACATCTGAACACAATAAAAGGTCATTTTAAAGGATGATTGTTGGAAACTGGTGGCGGGACCCTGTGGGCATGTTCAGAAACTTGAGAAACTCATCCCTCTGGTGTGTGTTGGTTCAGTGCCAATTCTAGAAGTCATTTTAGTAAAGAGCATGTTACCCTAGCAGCACTTGCTGCGTGGCATCTGCTACAGCTTGCTACAGCAGAAACTGGTAGCCTTTGCTGTGACAAGCTGTGCGGCAAGTTTGCAGCAAGCAGCAACCATGTTACACTGGCTGCATCTGCCGCACAGAATGTTCTGCAGCAGATGCCGTGCAGCAGGTGCCGCCAGTGTAACAATTAAGCTTAAGCTCATTAGTCGCCCCTAAGGAGGCTCAAACACACGTCCCTTGGATGCATTCTTATCAGCTCTAGTAGACAGACCAGGGCTGTATTTATGCATCAAGCCAACAAGGCACATAACATGTGAAAGCATTATGCAGTCCACAAAAGGGTCAATAAGTGAATATCCGGAACTCTTTATTTATAATCAAAATCCAGACCACAGCAGACTCTTTCAAACTTCAACCTTTTCAATCTAGTTAGGTATTGGATTAAATAGTCTTATGTTTAATTGTTTAATGTTTTATGACAAGTCGTGAGTAGCCCCACCACCATGATACAGTTATAGATGAGATCAGACAGGGCACCCCCGTGTGATGTCTTTGTCTCTCCTCTGCTTCCCTCCACAGTGTGGTTTGACCATTTAAGGACCGCATGATGCTATTCATGTGGCTTCATGATGACTTCATGATGCACCAAAGCAAAGCCAGGGATCTAGTCGCTCTTTGTGCATCATTCAGACCCTTTGGGATCGTACCAACCCTGTAGGTTTGGCCTGATACATGAATTGAGCATTTGCAAGTTACTCGCTATGCTGGTATTTATGCATCACGACGACAAAAAGCAAAGCGCTTTAAAGCACTAGGCAGTTCTTAAAGATTTAAATTAGCAACCACAGCTTTGGTGTGGATAGAGCAATCTGTTCAAAAGGGCTAAAAATACCTCACCACATCTAGGGTCGTATTTATAGACGTGTTTCTGGTTTCCAGGCCCCAGGAAGGATATAAATGCAGCAACACCTGTTGCAGCAACCGCTATACTATCTGACCTGCCGACCATGGGGCTCTGGTCAACCACTCGAGATCACCCTTGAACAGACCAAAACTTGTGAACCTTTGTCTACATATTTGATGTGGAGAAATTAAGTCTCTGTAGTTGGGCCTCGGCGTCAGAACGGCCAGCCGAACCAAGTGAAGATGTAATACTGCATATATATATACCTCTACCCAAATAAAACCTTTTCAAAGTAAAGCAAGATTCAGGGGGGCGTGGAGAAACTGTGTCCTGTTCCGCACGAATGTGTTCTCAAAATAATTATGAAACCTATCTTTGAATGTCTTTTTTAAACAGAATTATTTGTTAAATACACAGAGATCCGCGTAAAAGTATCAAAACTTGCCTCTTCACTCGTTGAAATGTAGGTAGCATAGGACTAATATTTAATGATGCACCTTGAGATATTAAATGAATCCAGAAGAAGGAATTGTGCATTAAATACTTCAGAAGTAAGATATCAGGCAAGTTGGCTCGCACTAATACAACACTGTTAATGCGCATATTCAATTACTCACGTAATCTATTAATGCATTATGCACTAAAAGCACTTTGCTGCCCTTAAAGGGTTAAAAAGTGACGCCATGCTGCCCTAAAAGGGTTAATAATGTGTCACTATATATGCTGCCCTTAAAGTTCTGCTGACAGTAGAAATGTTAGAGTAGGACGAGCAATAAGCCTGTGTTTACTCCGGAGCAGCTCAGTCTAACACTTCAACGGCTGCAAGGTGCTTTCATGCAATGTGTCCTTTGTTGTCGTGGCACATGATTGCAGCCCTGGCGAGTTACTCGCCAGGTCTGCATTTAAGCATCATGCCGTGCATCTTCAACAGTTAGCAAACCCTATTTGGTCGGCATGATGCTTGAATGCAGCCCTGGTGAGTTAGTTACTCACCGGAGCTGCATTGATGCATTTGATGACAAAGGGGCATTGCACAGGGCAGCACTATGCAGCCCTTAACGTCCTAAGGAGAGGCCCCTGTGAGTAACTCACACTAATAGGACACTGTTGATCACTATCAGGCCCGCAGCCTCCTGTAGGGCTACTTGTGATGCCTGCTGCTGATTGGGGTTAATGGTAATTTAATGATATTGTTGACTGGTGGTTGGGGGCATTAAGCAGTGGTATATTAGCTTTGTCTTTGACATCTACTTAGCAATTTTACCCTCTAAGGAAGGCGTGATGCCTTAAGGCATCGGGTTCATTTGTTGTATGGTTGCCCAATGCAGCACTGCCCAATGCAGCACTGCTTCATGAATGAAGCACTGGCAATTACTCGCCATTGCATTTATTGCATTTACGTGCTATACTGCCTTTAAAGGTTTATCTATAAAGAGATGCTCTTTTTGACACAAATAGTATTTGAGCAAAAGAATCTCTTTTCTCTTACTTTGGAAGCTACATTCATGTAAGGGGATATATCTGTACCCTCATCTATCTTCTTGTATACCTATTAAACAACAGTTGGTTTGTCTAGTGATTGCTTGCTTCTAAACTTTCTTAAGCATGTATTTCCGTGGATGCAATAAAATGAAATATCAGTCAATCATGGTGTTTATAAACTACCAAATGGTCAGCATGATGGACAACCCGGCGAGTTTCTCAAATGCTCATTGGCGCTGCATTGGCCTGTCATGCCGGCAATGGGCTAAGTAAAGGATGATATTAACATGCACTATGTGTTTTATCGGCTACCAGATCAAAGTAAACACGTCTAATGGACCGGCGCGATGATGCGCCTAGTTATAATAGAGTGCCAGTTTTGTATTTATAAGAACTGGGGGTGTAGCATTTTCTTAAGCACTTAAATATGACCTCAAATAAGTGTCTGTCTTGTATAAGCACAAGGGGTACGAGACCCGTATAATTGAAGAGCGTCCTGGGGCTTTATTACGACGGTACGGTTTACAAAATATGACATAATACACGAAGCACGCTGAATACCATAAGGCCGTCGTCATAACCGTCGTCATAAAGTGAATCTCCCAGGAATTGGCGAGGTTGACAAAGAGCCCACAGATTAATTAAACTCAAGGGGGTCATTAACTAAATGTAACCCCGTCAGTGGGAAGGGATAACGCAAGTCTTGGGGTCAGCCATGTCTCACCAGAGCCAATTTAACCGTCATAAATGACCGATTAAATATCAGCAAAGATTTTCCTTAATGAAACTTTGAATGGGCTCATAGGCTGTTGTTAGGTGATGGTATCTGTTGCTAATGAGACAATAGCCATTAGAAGGTATTACTACCGTAAATTCCCGCGTACTACCCGCATCTCGCGTATAACCCGCACCCCCAACTCAGGGGAATCCTATAACCTGTTTTGGAATTTGAAAATTTCAATTTTAGTACTGTTCTATAGTAACAAAAACCCTCGTATAACTCGCACCCTATATAGGCATGTTTGCTATCGAATCAAAGCTGAGTCTGGTTCACGTACAACCCGCGAGTAGTACGCGGGAATTTACGGTACCTCCCAGCGTGTGGGCTCGCCTTCAGATGGGAGATTCTCTATATACCAGTCTCTCTACAGTGGTGTCCCTCCCCTCCCCCCCCTCCCCTGCCCATCACCTACACCAAATGGAGATGATTTACCACCATTTCCGGCCCAATCAGGACCTAATGACTTCCGGTCAGGTAATACCATGATAGCCAGTCATCCAGGTTCGCACCTCAGATGGAGCTGAAATCCTAGCCGTATAATGGTTATAATTATACGGCAGCCTGTTCCAGCATTTCCTGTAACCATTAGACTCATTATAGAGCACCTGGGTATAGGGTAGCCACAACCACCACAGCGGACGACAATGTGAGCCTGGGTAACATCTCAGAGGGAGCTCCAGAAGTCACTCGCCGATGAACTATAAAATCTATTCATCGTATACTGAGATATCTGCAACATCTCAGTATATCTCTTCCATTAGAGGTGGAAAAAACAACAACCATAATGATACTGTCCTTAGCCATAGACCAGGTATTTGTTGAACTTAATCGGTCATTATGTCTCCTTTCTAAATTATGCATACTTTACTGTTTTTGTAGCTATCCCTACATTATATGTAACAGGATAGAGCTATTGAAATGTGTGTCCAGGATTGTGTAGTGGTGAACAAACAACATTCAATCGCAAACATTTACCAAAGGCATCGAATGGTTAATCAATAGAGGACAGTTGATTAAACTTTAATGAACGACGACCAACGCCTGTCTAGTGGACCTTGCCAAAAGAGGATCTCATCTCTGCCCCTGCCAAGTACTCAGGTTGTGGTGGAGGCTGTGGGTTTGGCCAAGGTGTCTGCTAGGTAGGTGGGGCCACAATTAAGGGTTTATTTAGTAGGACTATCACACCCATGTGCATGTCTGTAGAAGACATAACAACACCAGTGATTGCCTTGATGGTGCCAGGTTACTACAAACAATTGGATGAAACATGTTTAATTTGTTCTATCAAAGGAAACATCTGCTCCTTTTGCTTCAGGGCTGCTGAACTATAGCACAACAGGTCCAACCACATGTTTTTATACATATAGAATTTATATACATTTTATACATATGTTATTTAGAACATTGAAATCATGTATCATTTATACTGTTTTGAGCCTCCAATGAACTGGGAACTATTGAGTTGGTTTGGTGATTGTGGAAGATAATTAACTCTTACTGGAACTTCTTCTCTGTGAAGAGTGACCCTTCATGCATAGCTTACTCTCTGGTTTTTCTTGATAAAAGAATGGTCGTATCCTATTGGACTTGTGTTAGTATGGCAAGAGAACCGAAGGGGCAAAGAGTCTTGCACTGATATTCCTTGGCTCCCTATACGACTAATCTCTTAGTCACTAAAGCTTAATCAAATTAGCCATTTTCTGGGTCCCAATATGACCAACATAGGGTAGTTTGGTTGGTCAGTACTGACTAGCTCACCTTAAGTAGTCTTCTCCATTTTAATGACTTCTAGGCTAAGTGCTTTTGAGTAAAGCCTGACCAATGTCCCTATGACCAACCTGGGATAGCTTCTTCAGACTAGCTTTCTGTCTGGTTGGCTACCTATCATAGCTTTATTCAAATAACGAAGAATAAATAACGCGATAAATAGCAGCCCTATTAAGTCAGAGGATGAGCTGATAGGAATCATCCATTCAGTTGAGGGTCATTACTGACAAGAGTAAAATGGAAAATGATCCAAGGCATCATTCAATAAATAATCATCAGTTGATCTGCCAGCAGTTATTTAGGCAGTTTCTGGTTGATGGATGGTTTTCATTACCTGCTCTTCTTTCATCCATGGTTTAATAATTCATCAGGATCTGGAGTACATTCAGGAGTGCCTGCTATTGCCAGCAAGTGTTCATTGCTGGGGTGCGCTGCCCTTCGTGGGTCAGACACTTGTTTTAGTGATGCAATGGGCCCTATTAGATTGCCATCATTAAAGGGAAACTAGCATTGGGAGGACAATAAAACTGCTTTCCCAGCATAAACAGTGATCAAAGTGCTTGCTGAAATCAGCATAAATCTACTGATTACAAGAGCAGCTGATGTTGCATCTGAAATTGTGATCCTTCCATGTTATTAGGATCAACTATTTCCGCTGGGCCTACAGCAAGCCAACTGTCATCACAAAAAAATTAAAATAAAAAGGGAACAATCTGCTCAGGTTTTATTGTTGGATTGGTGCATCCACTGCCCAATTTCTCCATATTCTCAAGGCAGTGATCCTGACCAATTGCAAACCAAATCCTAACCTCGGGACCAGACTGTAAAAAGATCATTGATCGGTTCACTGCAAATCAAAGTAAGGGCATGATTTTTGCAAATCAAAGTCCGGAAAGTAAGCATGCTATAGGGGGATGCAATTTGTGTAAACAGTCCAGTAAGAAGACGAGAAGACGTGTGAATAGGATGCATGACCCCCTCGGTACTTTGCTTTTATTACACATCAAATTGGGGGAGGGTTTGAAATGGTCACCAAAAGGCGAAATCTATGTGTGTAGTATAGCATAACAATCAGTGTTCCTTTCAGAAGTGTCCTTCCACTTGATTCTTGTTTTATTACAAACCAAAGTGGCCATGAGAATTGACGTATTCTATGATAACTTGGAGTGTGGGCAGTCTTGGACACCATCTTCCAACCCTTTAGGTGTTACATTGTGATTTGTTCTACAATTCTCCATGTTTCTATACTACATGACTGCAGCCCTGGAAAGGTATGCTGCTGTATCAAAGCAGCATGCCAACCATATGGGGTTAATAAACTGCTCTGAAGAGTAGGCACCCAATAGTCGTATTTATGTATCATGATGACATAAGGTATAGTCGTAGAAAGGGGAAAGTTACGATCTGATTTTGTCCCTACAAAATCGGGACTAAAAATCGTGCAGTCTGGCATAGGGCTACGACTAGAAAATCGGCAGAAAATCGCCCAAAATCGTACGATTTTCAAAATCGTAGGACTTTGGCATGCACGATTCTGGCAGTCGTAGCAAAATCGGATCGTAATTTTGACTAGTCTGACCGGGCCTCAGGCAATATGCAGCCTTCAAAGGGCTAACCTCATCTGAGTGGTTTGTTTGCCACATTCTCTGAAGGCGGACATTGACCCCTTAACCTACAACCGGTCCACCTGCTTTGTCTGGCTGCAAATGTCATCAACCATTCTCCTAGAAGTGGTTTCATTGTCATTGGCTTTGAATCTTGTAGCGATGGACTATGGTCTGATTACACTGATAAAATGAAGGGATCCAAACTTGTCAAAAGGTTGTCTTATAAGAAGAGTTTAGGGTCTTTAAAGTGACAGTCATAAAATAAACAAGTTAAAGGTTGTCTATTTGATGAACTGTCCAGTTATCATCCCACAAGACAAGACTAGGGTCATCTAACTGACAATGTTAGCCCAGGCAGTGGCCCACTCCAAGTGACAAGTCTAAGGTCGTCAAATTGACAACCCAGAATAGTTAACCCTTTATTGGCTGCAAAGTGCTTTAAATGTGCTTGAATCCCTTTGTCAGCATGATGCATGAATGTAGCCCTGGTGAGTCTATTTGCCAAGCCTGCATTCATGCACCTTTGGAAATGAATCAACATTTGGGTGAGTATACTTGCCAAGGCTGAATTCATGTATTATGACCACATAGAGCATAGCACCTTAAAGCACTATGCACCCCTTAGAGGGTTAACCTGTGCACTATAACCTCTACTTCACTGCAGGTGGAGCTAACTGGATTCTGCCTAGGCATAATTGTTGTCCATGTCTGTCTATATTTCTGAGGTTTATAATAGCTAATTCATACAAACATAGAGGTATGTAGGTTAGGGGAATTCCTGCCATATCCCCAAGTCTATATTGAGAGTATTTCTACCCTTTAGTTACAGACTGCTAACACATATGTGGATGTCATACCAATGGGAGTTTCCTTGCAGCTATTGTACCATAGAAATAACCACAAAAGAGGTGTCTGTGACCTACACATATTTGTTTTGTCTCAATTATATCAAAACATTGATTCCTTTACCTTTTCTAGCATCCCCAATAGATAAATCTCAGGATTCTCCATAACATGAATGTGTATTCCCATAAATATGATTAAAATCAACATAGAAATTATGCAATTCATTCCCCAACTTTATACAGAATGCATGTTATACTGATGCCACCTACAGGGAAAATCCTGAATCAGACCCTGGTTGACGAGTCTAGGGCTGGCATGAGTCAGGTTTTGGGCTGGCACATACCAAGTGTATCTTCTATCTGACAACTACAGCTAGAGGACCCACTCTCTTGTCACTTAGAAGAGTCTGCAGACGAGTTTACTTTTTGAGTGTACAAGCTCAACTTGTCTGACCTACCCGGTCATATCAGTCGCAATAAAAGGAAAATAATGACCCGATTTTGCAGTGACAAAATCGGGACCAAAAATCGTGTCATCTGGCATAATGCTGCGACTACAAAATAGCCCAAAATCATATGATTTTCAAAATCGCATGAGTTTGCCATGCGCGACTCATGGAGTCGTAGCTAAATCGGGTCGTAATTTTCCTGTGATTAAGACTGGTCTGACTGGGCCTTAAGTATATATGCACCAATAAAACCTAATGGGGTAACCGATAGGGGTGGGTCAGGCATTACCATTCAAGGTCTATAATAATATTATACTCCCGAAATGATGCATGAATGCACTATTGTTGAGTAGCATCTTAAAGTTTGCATGAATGCATCGTAAGGACTAAGGACTACTGTTTTATAGAATTATTTTGTTCTTAATGGATGAACTCCCTTTTATTATATCTATGTATAAGTGAGTTAGTTGTTACCATTCCCATGGCGACTGCATATAAAGCATGCATTCAGTTATTCATATTTGAACTTAACTACCAATGAAGTGAAACCACTGAATATACTTCTGCAGTGATGTATCATTAATATGAATGAATCGTTGAATCTTTATGTGCGATTCAGTGATATTGTTATAACTGATTAATGGCAACGGAGTTATAAAACTAATATCTGAAAATGGCAAAACTTAAATGAATTATCATTATTAGACCAAATCCATAACCATATTTTATTGTATGCCCATTGTTTTTCATAAACCTGGAAGCATTCTAGTCCAACTCTTCCAAATAGTGCATTATGACATTAGATGAGTTAGATCACTGATATCATGCTTTCAACCAGAATGAGTCCTGTGCACTTAGCCAACCCCTATTATCGCTCACTATAATGTGGTAACAATTGATGCTGGTCCTGCACAAGTGTTACATTGGGCCACACTGAGAGGCTGGATACCAGTGGTAGAACAAGGTAAAGCCTGTAAATTGATCCTTGCTAATACTAATAGTACCTCCAATTAGAGGTGCTTTTAGAGCCATATTGCAGAACATTATTGAACATAATTTCCCTTTCTGCATTTATAAGCAATACTTTGTTTAATGCTACTTTAGCATTATTCATGAATTCCATCAGTAAGATATACATACTTATACATTATACATTACAACATAATATATTGTTTATGTTCATGAGCTTTCTTCAACCTAAGATATACACACATTATGCAAGAAAGAAGTCTCAATGATATCATATTATCAAATGCCTCAGTTCAGCATCTAATTTGTAAATAGATTAGTAATGATGACCCGCTGTCTAAGAGGATCCAAAGAACAAAGGTGAAATAGGGCAAGACAACGGATATGATCAATCATGTGCATGCGCCTACAATGTTACCCGTTGAGGTTCCCGCCAAAACTGAGACTATGTTCTTATGATAACATATATTTCTAGGCACAATATTGGTGGATATTAATTGACTTTAAAAATATTGTTTTCCTATAACTAGTTATGACTCCTGAGGTGACAGGTCATTACACTCAGGCCTAGTTCCAATAGTTACACTATGGAAGGCTTCCATTCCACTTAGGAAATAAATCTCAATTATTGGGCTAGTAAATTGGATTGCTGTATAAACTATTTGTATCCGTCCCCTATGGTTATTATAATGTAGTACTATACCATTGCACACAGTCTGTATTATGCCCTCCTCTCTAGCTGAGTCACTGATATAATGAGCCGGATACACACTTAGTATAATATATATTGTGTTAAAAATGTATATGAATTTGGTTTCATCTAAGTCACACATTGAGGAAGAGTGTGTGTGATAACATCCTTGAATCTCAATGAACTTATGATTATAATCCTTCAAAAGAAATAACAAATAAAAGTATAGTAAGGGGTCTGACTTTTCTGGAAACCCTTGCCCCGGTATTCTCACATGCAGGTTCGTACTCTTTTTTTCTTAAAAGAGTAATTAAAATACATCTGTGTCTGATGAGTGGGGCAGTATGGTGGTAATAGTGTAAACATTAGTTTTATGGCTGACAATCAAGCTAATAGGACATAACCAAGCCTCAGTTCAAGTCACTATGCAATATCAAAACAAAAAGTATTATGGGGACAATAGATCTCCATTGTGTCCACAAAGTTGTGTTAATGCAAATGAAAGAGAGAAAAAAACATGGCATGCAAAAAGTAGTTCCCTGTTGGCCCAAGCCCATGATTGGCTTTCTTGTTCAGTAATTTGTATGTGGATGCAAGATTAACGCTCGCTTTATATATGTAATTTCCCTTGTAATGGATTGCCTGTGCCTTCCAAAACTGAATAAGTCACAGAGCTATGAAGGTTCAAAGTTGACCAAGTTTTCAAAAACGAAAATAGGCCTATTGTGAATTTGTATAGACAATATTCGCAAATAATATATAAAATGAAGCAAAAAACAATTCTAACCATAAACTTTACTATACTTTTTACAATATGTATTCTCCTCTGTTACCATGGCAACAGGAATCAGAAAAGTCTTGTAAATGCTCCTCTTGGAAGAAGAACATGTACATTTTCACCATGTATGTAATAGCTCCTTACTTTACAACAAACAAGGGCCTAGTAATAACTGCTACCTTTGCTCTCTATATAAGCACTTAACTGTTTACACCTTGTTGAGGATAACAAATGGTGTCATAAGCAATGCTCAGCAGCACATTTTCTGTGACCCATGGGAAACCATGAATTGGTTATGACTCCCTATAAATACCTGATCACTGTACTCAAGCAGCTACGAGGCATTAGTTCCTGCCATTACCAGCAGAGGGCCACAACAAGGTCATCACAGGATCTAGGGACTGCAGCCGTTTCCACATGGTTCTAGGTGTGTCAGACCAAAACTTTAGAATTTAATTCAATTAGGTTTAGGGTGTTCAGTGTCTTTAGCCAGCATTGAGGAGTACATGAGAGCCATTATATTAGGCACTAGCAAGATACTGGTGCTGCCACCAGGTGTTGCCCTGGTACCAATTGTATCCCCCTTGTCACCAGCAACCAGCTCAGCCAAATCTCATGTCCGAGATTAGGGTACAAACAGGGTGTGAGTCTTGTGAGTGGGTTGTACCTGGGCATTCCATATGTCACCTGTCCCTCATAGAGTAGTGGTTAGCATGGTGGATTCATGATGCAGAGAACCTAAGCTCAAATCCCTGTCAAGTCACATCTTGGTGACCATACCATGCATTTATATTCTTATATATCACTCACAAGACTCACACCCGGTTTGTACCCTAATCTGGGACACAGTCCCTGGCCAAGCTGGTAGCTGGAGAGCAGAGGGAATACAGAAGGGTACAATTGCAAATGGCGCAGTACACTGGACATCTAGCTAAGGCGGAATAGAGTGTGATCATAGAACAGTCCTATTTTGAAGTCAATGGTTTCATAGTTTTTCTTGTGAAAGAAAAGCTATAGTTAAATAGAGAGTAAGTTTTATTTCATGGTGAATACGGTCTATCAATGATAAAGCAATGGGAGGGTCGTATGCAAGTAAAGCATGCAATAACCCTCGGGCATATTGCACACTCTACTCGTATTGCACGCTCATGAGGGATGTGGGGGTCGCTATGGGGTCACTATGGGATCGCCATGGGGTCGCTACGTTACTGAGGGTCACGTGACCTGTGCGGAATTCAAATGGCGGCCAACCGACGTAAACAAACACCACAGAAGTAAGCAAACATAGTGGAAGTAACCAAACATGGACTGTAGATCTATTCTACATCCATAAACCCTGAAATAGATACAGAGCGTCACTTAAAAGTGCCCTCGTCCATGGTTATTGCACTTGTGGTGCTAGGGCCGTATTGCACTCGGCCTACGGCCATCATGCAATATGGCCCTAGCACCACTCTTGCAATAACCATGGACTGAGTCACTTTAGCGTGCAGCTCTGTCTATATATCTCCCATGCAACAAGAAAATATGCTGATTCCCATACTTCATGCACAGTGATGTCAAATACTGGTTATCTTGAGACTGAACTGAAAAGCTTTATCTTGATTTATTCTGAGATTAATACACCACTTAGTACAATAGCTATTCCTGCACAGAGAAAAGAGAGTGAAAATGGAGTCCAGGTTGCCTCCAGCATGACTCTCCTCTTCAGGGGAGCCTAGGCTGCCTAAGGGAGTCTAGGTTACTCCCTGGCTGACCTAAATGAGCCACCTGGGGTTGTCACACATCTCCCTGGCTCACCATCTCCAGGGAGTCACATAAGGACCTGGGCTCCCCTGAAAAGGAAACAATATCCGAGGCATTATTTAAAAAAGAATCATCAGTTCATCTGAGAAACCATTTAGACAGTTCCTGAATACAGTTTTCAATACCTTCTCTTCTTTCACCAATACACTGTTTAATCAAATATAAAGAACCAGAGTACATTCGGCAGTGCCTGCTATTGCCAGCAAGTGTTCATTGCTGGGGTGGGTTGCTCATTATGGGCAGCACATCATTTTTTGATAAAGGTCTGGCCCCTGTTATAATGTTATCATCAAAGGGAAAATAGCATTGGGAGAAGAGCAAATGTGCTTCTGCTGCATAAACATAAAAAGAGTCTGCCTGAAATCAGCATTATTCCCCTTAACAGAGCAGATACTGTTCCCTTGGGAACTGTAATTCAGGTATTGTTAGAATAATTTGTCCCTCGTCATTTTACACATCCCATTTCACAAGGCCTACACTGCATCTGCTGTCATGAGAAATAATTATTTTGTTTTATTACTGAATGGATGCATTCAAAGCAACCCATGGCTGTCAATAAAGTGTCATCATTCTACCAGTATTCACAAGGCAGTAATTCTTACCAATCACAAATCAGTTCCTAGCCTCGGGACCACACTGTGAAAGGGCATGCATGGGTTGATGCATTTGCATGCAGATTGAGGTCAATGGTCCAAACCTTCAAATCAAACATGCTGACAAAAGCACAAAATCATGGGCATGGTTGCCCCAATAACAATCAGTCTTCCCTTCAGCGCTGTCCTGCCACTTGATCTTTGTTATGACAGAGAATAAGGAGTCCCTTAGAATTGTTGGATATACAGAATATCAACTTTACCCCGTTAAGGATTACATTGTGCTTCAATGTATCATGCCCTTCATCTTCATGATGCATGAATGTAGCCTGGATAAGTATTCTCCAAGGGCTGCTGGTATAACCTCTAACCTTGTCTCAGTGCTTGGTTTGATGCATTCTCACCACATTAAAGTTCAACTGATCCACTTATCTGGAAATGTCATGACCCATTTGCTTTTAAGCTGGGTCCCTGGCATGCCAAAGCAAAGTAAAGTTTGTTACACAAAAATAAACCTGTTAGACTAAGGGGGATTGAGCCTAAGATTGATTAGCTGTCTATTCTATAGGTGATTGCAAAGACTCTCAGGATAAAAAACGATCGATCCGTTGACCTGCAACATGAAAGCAACCCTTTAGGGTGAAGGCACCCCTTTCGGATGCTCCTTGACAATGAAGGGGTAATCACTCTTGCCTGTTAAAATAAACACCTTTGAAATATGTTATTTTTAACATAGGCTACCGCATTGGACATATTATCTATATAGGTTATATTCCTGATGAGATCACAATTAATTCTCTCATAAGTATAGATAAATCTACATCTAAAATGTTGACGTCAAAAGATTAAACTACACCTAAAGTCGGACACTGCATGCTAAAGATGATACACAGACAGACACTGGTCATTTCATTGGCTTGATAGGTATGCTTGACAGTAAATGCAATATTCTTGTGGGAAAAAAATCATATTATGTTTTTGAAACTTTATTTTTTCTATTTATATATCCCCAATCCTATAATATTGGTCTCCAATCAGATGAAGTGTTCATTCAACATTTAGTTATGTATGCATGCATAATATAACTGACCTAGGTTTTAACACACTATATTAATGTTTATGATGGACCACAGCTACATGTGTAGATTAACTATGTAATCAAAGGCCAATGGTGTCCGACTCAAGGTATCTGTCCTAGGTAGGATGCCTTTGCCCTTAGGACTGCACGGTGCATCAATGCATTTTGTCCTTTTATCATCATGATACCAGCCATTCACCCATCTGCACTAGGGTACCAATTACCAGCACCACTTATTGTTCCGATCCTTTATTCATCAGGGATGAATTATTGTTTATAATTGTCCTCACAGTGGACTGCAGTGGTATTGTTTCAATTGCAATTAGGGTAATGATATTATTGCATCATTGCAAAAATTACAAAACCAATCTGAATTAATGGAATCTGACCAACTATCATTCCTACGCCATTGATATGTGCTCCGTTAGGCCTACCTATGGCCATGCTTGTACTGGGTTCTCCTCCAGTATCCCCATCAAGATCAATATACATTTTAATGTGACTTACATATGTACAAAAGCCAATAAGCTCAGCACATAAAGAATCCTAATCATGCAAGGGAAAGAAACTGTTTAAGAATGTGGGATGTATCTGATGGGTTTCCTCTTAGCTTGATTAACATCACTGTCATTAATTGGGTCTAGATTCTTTATAAATAAAGAAGGACCGTAGGTAGATAAATGCTGATTGTTGTAGCCAGAACAATTGCCTTAATATTAAGTCTATTAAAACAGAGAACAATTTCAAGGGATCTATAAGTTCATCTTTATAAGTAGCGAAATCAGAATTGGGTTAATTGACTTCTGGGACCCCCTTGACTTGATGACTTGATTTAACAAAATATAAACAGTGTGACAATCCAAGCTTCCTGAATATTTGTATCCATAAGTACAGAAACACATTCATAATTATGAATGGAGGTGCCTCCTTCCCTTTAACAAACGCGGCCCTGATAAGGACCGATACCCCTATATTTGCTATATAACCACTCACTCGCCTCTCTCTGCAAATTACCAAAATATTTTGTGGACATTTGCACATAGTTGCTGATAACAAATGGCGTCATGAGCAGTGCTAAACGGCACAGTCTCTGTGGGAAACCATGAATTGGTGATGACTCCCCATAAATACATGATTATGGTATACAAGCAGCTAAACAGGATTAGTTCCCGCCATTACCAGCAGAGGGCCACAACACGGCTCTCACTGGAAGCAGGGACTTAAGTTATATCTACCTACACGGACAATAGTAAAGTAAAAAATTATCCAAGGCATCACTCAATGATTAAATCATAATCAGTTGATCTGCCAGTAGTTGTTTAGACAGTTTCTGGCTGATGGATAGTTTTCATTACCTGTTATTATTAATGGTTTAATAATGCATCAAGAACTGAAGTACATTCAGGACTACATGCTGTTGCCAACAAGACTTAGTGTTCATTGCGGGGGTTCATTGCTTTTATAGGCCACATTTGTTTTAATGATGAGTTGGGCCCTCTTAGATTGCCATCATTAAAGGAAAAACAGCATTGCACGACAGTAGAACTGCTTTCCCAGCATCAACATTGATTAAAGTACTCACTGTTGTCAGCATAAATCTTTTGATTAGAGTAAATGATGACCCCTCGAAAATTGAAATCCTACCATGTTATTATGAACACCAAATTCTGCTGGGACAAAACTGTGAAAAAGTGCATGCATGGGTTCATGCCCCCCCTCTAAATCAATATAATGGTCAGAATCCGAAATTACATATGCTGACACAAGCACTGGCATGTAAATAGTGATATCAAGTGGAGTGTAATTTAGCATGATAATCAGACTTCCTTTCAGAAGTGTCCTTCCGCTTGATTATTGTCATATCAGAAACAGAGAGACCATGAGAGTTGTAGCAAAAAATGACAACATTGAGAGCAGGCGGTGATGAGATACTTCTAACCCTTTGAGGGATGAACACACTGGTTTAATATATCATGTGCTTTGTCTTCATCCTTCATGAATGAAGCCCAGGTAAGGAACCCACAAGTGCTGTATTCAAGTATCAGGCTGACTCCATAGGGTTAATATATTCCCAAAGGGTCATACTGCTGCATTAATGAATCACTGGTAAAGGTTGCATTCATGTAGTATGACAGCAAAGGGCATATTACACCAAGGCAATATGCAGTCTTCAAAGGGCTACTCTCATCCGAGTGGTTTATTTACCACATTCTTTGACTGTGACAGTGACCCCTTAGCCCAAGCTATTACTTTGTCTGGCTAGAAATGTTGTGAACCATTCTCATCTATGAGATTTGGGCTATGGTGTATGACCCTTTATTTATGTTTACAGGGACTGTCTAAAACTCTACAAAACCTAAATTCATTATCTGACAAGTGGAGGAGAATGGTGAACTATTGTATACAATCATGTTAATGTCATAGGTTTTCATTGACTTTGTAGAAGGTGACCAACCCTCAAGTCTCAATGCAATGAATAAGGAGTGTCCTGGGGACAATAGATCTTCCATTACTTGGCCCATTGTGTCAACAAAGTTAAAGAGAAAAAAGGGAAAAAACGTAAACAAAAAGTAGCTCCCTGTCGGCACCAGGATTGCTCCGCAAATTGGTTGTCAGACTTGAATTGGATCAATAATTACCCAACCTTCGTGTCTACAAGCTTTGAAAGATATTTGGGGTGGAAAGATCTGTATATCTTGAGGAACATTCTAGTTCTTCCTATTTTTTAGCTTTGAAAGTATTCATTGACAGATCAACCCGTGGGAAACCATGAATTGGCTATGACTCCCTAAATAAATACCTGATTATGGTACACAAGCACCTAACCAGGTGTCATTCTTGCCATTACTACCAGAGGGCCGCAACAGGGCACCCCCTGGAAGTAGGAACTGTGGTCATTTTAACTTAGTTCTAGGTCTGTGTCTAGACCAGAATAGAATTTATCTCACTGCCAAATAGGTTCTAAGGTAGTCCTGGTCTACAGCTACCACTGAGGAGTCCAACTAGATACAGCTGACAGTCTAAAAGTGCAATTTGTAGACATGGATGTCATTCAATCTTTCCAGACTAGCATTTAGTGCATTAATAAATTTTCAATTCGACGGTCATAAACTACAGCCTCACTTAATAATTGCCTCCACAGAATGCAGCCATTCCAAATGGATATCCAGCACTCATATTAATCCCTATCATTGGGGAATGAATTGAATTATTGTATAAGCTGCTATTACTGGTCCCCTATGGTTATGATACTGTAGTACTATGCTACTAAAACAAAGAGTATGTATTATGAGCTCCTCTTTGGCAGATTCACAAAGAATATATTCATGATTCACATTTTATTTAAAATGTAACATGTAATGCGTATAGTGTGAGAGAAAAGTGTTATGCTACTGCCGATGATGTATACATATAGGCTGCTCATAAATTAAGCCTATATTCTACATAAATAAAGAAGGACTGTAGGAAAATGAAAGGTTAGTTGTTGAAGCCAAGATAGTTGCCTTCATCTTTAGGCTATTAAAGCAGAGAACACTTGCAACGGATCTTTAAGTTAATCCGTAACAATTAGCAAAATTAGAGATTGGTAAATTGACTGCTGGATTCCCCTTTGACTTGATTAATTGATTTAACAAGACGAGGGCAATGTGGCAATCCCTGTCCCCTGAATGGAAATCATTTGTCATTACCCCGATGAACATTTTTGTTTTCCCTTTTTCTTCCTAAATTATTTATTGGTTTATTGAATTGAATGTAATTAATAGATGAACATTAATCTACACAAGCACAATTAGTTACACATTAATTCTTCATTCTGCAGTGCCCCCGTACTCCCAAGAAAATATGCAAATGGTCATCATTGTAAAGTAATATCTTTTATTTTAACTGACCTTTATATTGATTTTCCCCTTTGTGTTATGAGTGTGGCAGGATGGTGCTGCTGTTATTGACGTTACTTTAGCATTGTGTCACAAGTAGCAGCTGTTAATCAGGCTAATAGCGCGTAACCAAGCCTCAGGACGAGTCTCAGTGCAATAATAAGGGGTCTGCTGGGGCTGATGAACTTGCTGCTACATGGCCCTTCTGGGTCCATAATCACTGTCACATGCCAGTGTAAGGAAAGTGGGAGAAAAAGCAATAAATATGAAATTTCCCAGATGGAATCAGGACTACAGTATAAATTGCTCTGCAAATTAAGAGTCAAATTTAGTGCGTGCATGACTGTGTCAGCTACAGCTATTAGTCCAGGCAGTGATAAAGACATATACTTTTTATGTTTTCTCCTTTTAAGTTTATCAGATATATCAATGCAAATACATTGCTTACTATTTAGCCATGATCCTGGATTATCAATTTTTCACCTGAAAAAGAAACAAATCCAGAAATGGCATATTTAGCAACTTCCTCCTTTATCTACAATAGACCAGGGCCTCTATGGATATATATGATGCCACGTGATTGCAAAGTGTTTTTCTAAGATGTCACAGTACAAATTCGCCCCCAGAATGTTGTAAATAGTGCCAATAGTGCCAATGAAAAACGGTACTACTGTGCATATAATCAGTGGTAGGAGGCCTTAAATTTGTCACAGAAACATAATCTGCGGCCCAAATTGTTCCCAAAGGCCTTGGCAAAAAAAATATAAAAAGTTGGTCGTTGCCATGGTAACCATGGGTGGTGATTGGAGGGGTCAAAGGTCAAGGTCAAAGGTCGCTGGGCACCTGTAAAATTTCTCCAGTTTGGGTAAGTCAGTTTCCATGACAACTAGCGCAAAATCGGAACACACTTTTTTATGCGGGATGCAAATTAAAAAAATCAGATATGTGTTAAGCTTTGATTTAAGGGGTCATTCATTACTGCACACTCAAAAGAACCCAACCTTTTGCCCGGCTGAAGGAGAAAAATAGGGTCAGAACCATAAATTTTGTCGGCTATTTGTACCGTGACACCAGACCATATCAAATGTAACCAGTAACAGCTCTTTCCTTACCAATAACAAACAAGGCCCTGGTAATGACTTCTATATTTCCTGTGTAACCACTCTTCTGCTTCTCTCTGTAAATCATCAACAAAACATGTTGTGCAAATGTTTACCCTGTTACACAAAATAAATGGCGTCATAAGCACTGCGTAACAGCACATTCTGAGACCCGTGGGAAACCATGAATTGGTGATGACTCCCTATAAATACCGAGCCATGTATACAAGCAGCTAACGAGGATTACTGTAAATTCTTGTTTACAGGCCTGACTTGAGTATAAGCCGTTCCCTAATTTTTGAGCTTGAAAGGGGGTCTGGAAATCGTCACTTTAACACTGTGATATAGTAGAACATTTTGTATTTACAAGCGGCTGCCTAACTCTGGGCTGACCCTATAAACGATCTAACGCAGTCCTAGCCACGGCTTCTACGCTAGAATTCACGGTAGCTCCTACAATTACCATCAGAGGGCCACAACAAAGCCATCATGGGAAGTAGGGACTGTGACCATTTCAACCTGACTCTAGGTGGTGTCTAAACCAAAACAGTAGTATCTATGTCCCTGCCAATTAGGTTCTAAGGTAGTCTTCGCTAGCAATGACCCATCCAACATTGTTGGGACCCATATATATGTGTTTTTACTTGGGCAAGCTGATTTGCCCATATCTGAATTATAGTCCTTTTTGTCCAGAGCTATAAGTGGGAGCTGACATGGGTGAGGCCAGATTTAAAGTAACCATCCCGAGCCCAGATTTATTTTACTTTGGAATGAACTATAGAAGTGTACAATAAATAGTGATTTCTGTGAGGAAATCAGATGTTTTTAAATATTTACCACGTATCTATGAAAAAAAACTTTCCTGGGATAGCCAATCCGGGCTCCCACCCACAGCCCTGGAAAAAAGGAACATAACCCAGATAGCTCAAGTAAAACACATATGGGCTGGCTCAAGTAAAACACATATGGGCTCCAGGGACCAGTTCTATCTGGGGAGTAGTCTAACAATAGTTCTAGCTGACAGTCTAAGTATATTATACAAACATGGAATCAGCTCCTCTAGGGTAGGTAGGTTTGCCTAAGATATATGTGGACACTGTGGAAAAGTAGACTCGACCATATTTGTAACCTGATCCATATTTTACTACGGACCGAGGACTATACATACCGACCTATACTCACCCGGCTCCATAAAATACCTACCTATACCAGCTAAAGCAGCTGCTTAGCATCATTATGACACAAGGTGTTGAGTCGTTTGTCAATAAACCAATATGGCTGCCACTGGGAGCATTGGTGGCCACTGTGGGTAAAAACTCGGACAACACAATGATGATGTCTATGAGAGGCGTTGAGTGGGTCAGAGAACCTACCTATTCTATCGTAAAGTGAAACGGTCTTATATTTGTGTCATGTGTAAGAATAGCTATTATTAAATACAGCAGCCCCGTTGATTTAATCAAGAAAAGCTGTATTTCACACACCACCCTCCCTGAAATAACCCATGCTCGTATTTCACAACCCCCCTGACGTCATCAATGACGTCATCAATGGCGGTTTCTTTACATTTGTATAAAACAAACTATTTAGGTCTCCACTATCATCATTTTGATATTTCTAATCAACAAAGGTAAAAAAATAAGCACATAGGACAACTCGTTTTGGTCAGTTAGCTGGGTTATTCCACTTGTTGACAATTGGGCCGCATTCCACTCGGCCTATGGCCTCATGGAATACGGCCTAATGGTCAACTCGTTGAATATTCCAGTCAACTGACTAAAACTTGTGAACCTTTCTCTATTAGTTGGATAGAAAGAAAGATGTAACTCACATGCATCAGGTAGTACACCGATTGCCATACTTCGTGTTATGTAACACAACCTAAAATATGTTTTAGAGGTCTCTATAGCTTGATCTATTTTTTAATCAATCTATCTTTAAGGCAGTGACCGTTACTGACAAGACTGAAATGAAAAATATTATCCAAGGCACCATTGAATGAATCATCACCTGTTCATCTGCCAGGAACTATTTAGACAGTTCCTAGGTGATGGATTATTTTCATTAGTTTCTCTTCTTTCACCCATGGTTCAATTAAAGAACGATAAAAAGTCAAGCTGAAATCAACATTATTCCGCCCAAACAGGGCAGATACTGTTCCCTCAGGAACTGTAATCTCATTGAATTTTTTTGCACATCCCATTTCACCAGGACTACACCAAATGAACTGTCATTATACAAAAAGGGAAAGAAAAGGGGACTTGGTTTAATTTGCTTGATTGGTGCTTTTATCACCCACCAGGGCCATCACTAATTTACCAATAATCACAAGGCAGTAATTCTGACCAATCACAGAACAGTTCCTAGCCTTGGGCCCAGACTGTGAAAAGGGCATGCATGGGTTCATCCACATCCATGCAGATTGAGGTCAATAGTCCATCTGAAAATCAAACTTACTGACAAAAGCAGACAAAAACAGGACAAAATGGATGACTTGGTGTCAATAATAACCAGTCTTCCTTTAAGCTGTTTCTTCCCACTTGATTCTTGTCATGCAATAGACAGAGGAGACCCTGGAACATTGCTGTACTTACAGAATGAAAACGTTAAACCTTGAAGTGCCACACATTTATTTAGAACTGAATGTTGCTAAAAGATGACATTTGTCGTCATGATGCACAAATGCAGACCCGACTAGCTGCATTGGGGCAACATGTCAACCCTTCAGGAGTGTCTCAGCTTCATAAGGTTGTCATGCTTCTTGAATGCAGCACTGGTGAGTTACTCGCCAGGGTTGCATTCATGCAACATGACAACCAAGAGCATCATGCACTGATAATGCGGTATGTCGTCTTTAAAGGGTAAATGCGTTATGTCATTGATTTGATGATGCAGCAATGCAGCCCAGGCTGTCCCCGAGAGAGTCCTGTATAGATTCCATGGCCCCCTACAGATATGGTCCCATGTCATATGGCCCCTTGGTATATATAGCCACCAGGACACCCCTTGACACATCCCCCTCCCGCCTTTCTTATGTTATCCTATGATACTGTTTACCATATATCATATGTATGTCCATTATATGTTCGTCATATGTTCGTCAGATAAAGGACAAAAGAAAAAATTGACAAACATGGCTTAGTTTGCAGACATTGTTTAAGTACTAGTAGTATGGTGGATGGGGTCATTTCTCGAGGGGTACTGTGTCAATGGGGCCATGTATCATGGGGGCTTAATATCATGGGGCTTAATATCATGGGGCTATCTGTCATGGGGCTACATGTGCCTGGGGCCAGCTACATGTGACCGGGGCCAGCTACATGTGACTGGGGCCAGCTACATGTGACTGGGGCCAGCTACATGTGACTGGGGCCAGCGACATGTGACTGGGGCCAGCTACATGTGACTGGGGCCAGCGACATGTGACTGGGGCCAGCTACATGTGACTGGGGCCAGCTACATGTGACTGGGGTCAGCTACATGTGACTGGGGCCAGCTACATGTGACCGGGGCCAGCTACATGTGACTGGGGCCAGCTACATGTGACCGGGGTCAGCTACATGTGACCGAGGCCAGCTACATGTGACTGGGGCCAGCTACATGTGACTGGGGCCAGCTACATGTGACTGGGGCCAGCTACATGTGACTGGAGCCAGCGACATGTGACTGGGGCCAGCTACATGTGACTGGGGCCAGCTACATGTGACTGGGGCCAGCTACATGTGACTGGGGCCAGCTACATGTGACTGGGGCCAGCTACATGTGACTGGGGCCAGCGACACGTGACTGGGGCCAGTGACATGTGACTGGGGCCAGCTACAGGTTACTGGGCCAGCTACATGTGACCGGGGCCAGCGACATGTGACCGGGGCCAGCGACATGTGACCGGGGCCAGCGACATGTGACCGGGGCCAGCGACATGTGACCGGGGCCAGCTACATGTGACTGGGGCCAGCGACATGTGACTGGGGCCAGCGACATGTGACCGGGGCCAGCTACATGTGACCGGGGCCAGCTACATGTGACCGGGGCCAGCTACACGTGACCGGGGCCAGCTACACGTGACTGGGGCCAGCTACACGTGACTGGGGCCAGCTACACGTGACTGGGGCCAGCTACATGTGACTGGGGCCAGCTACATGTGACTGGGGCCAAGTGCCTGGGGCCAGCGACATGTGACTGGGGCCAGCGACATGTGACTGGGGCCAGCTACATGTGACTGGGGCCAGCTACATGTGACTGGGGCCAAGTGCCTGGGGCCAGCGACATGTGACTGGGGCCAGCTACATGTGACTGGGGCCAGCTACATGTGACTGGGGCCAGCTACATGTGACTGGGGCCAGCTACATGTGATTGGGGCCAGCTACATGTGACTGGGGCCAGCTTCATGTGACTGGGGCCAAGTGCCTGGGAATGCTGCATATAACCTCCTACTTTGCCTCGGTACCTCTGTTTGCTACATTCTCTGACTCCTTAAATTGACACCATAACATTCAACTGGTTCACTTAAGTCGTCTGGCTGGAAATGTCATGACCCAATCTCCAGGCATTTGTGTCATTGTCAAGGTAATATGATGTAGGATTTGTTTTTAAGCACACCACTGAGTTTGGCGCCAATAGACCAGCACGTCAAACTTCTCAGACCAAAGTTACATCACATTTAAAGATACATTACCACCTCAATCGACCCCCCCAAAAAAGTTATGAAATAAACCCAATATAGACCTCCATTAGTCAATTCATTATCACTTGACAAACCCTTTTACCATAGGAAAGCCATTTGCTATGGAATCTAAGTAAAATAAAGAATTCAGGGCTCTTTGGTAGCCTATGAATTCACTGTGAGAGCATAATGTATTTTGATTGTTCATAATGAACCCCTAGCTGATTTTCATTTGTGTCGGTGGACAGCTATTCATTTAGGACAACATATTGTATTTTTATTATGCTAAATGATGAATGAGAGCCTCCAAAGTTCCCACATGGTCAAGCAGTTATAACTAGCATGTAATTAACCTTAAATGAGAAAATCACCTGAAATTAGCTGGTATTGTATCTTTAAGGTGTTAGACAAGGGATTGATGCAATGTACCTTTCTCTACTGGAGACTGATGCAAAGACTTCTAGCATAAAACATTGATCAGGTAATCCGCAGGATCACAACAGCTATGCCGCAACTGCCTACATGTATGTAAGTGGGTTATCCAAGGCTCTGCACCAGGCTACTGCATGTGCGACACATGATCAGATTCTCACCCATTTACATTCGGATATTGATCACCACCACCACTAGCTTTCATTCATCAGTGATGAATCATTGAGTATGATTGTTTCTCTGCGCGCTGCATTATTGTTATGGTTGCGATTACGGAAATGCAATTCTCGCATTAATTCAAAATTTGCCATAAAAAAAGGAATTAATTGAATCGCAATGCAATATCAAAGTTGTCATTTCAAAGCCATAATCATATTGCAATGTACTCCGTAACTTCCCATTCTAGTCTTTGGGCGTACTGCCATTTAGATGAACGCATATTACCAACAAGTTGAACCTCTGTAGGACAATATACTGTAAAACTTGTGTATAAGCCTAACTCGCGTATTAGCCGCACCTAGACGTTGTGCCGATCCTATTAGCCGCACTGGTGATCTGAATATGGTGACTTTAGTACTGTATCATAGTAGCAAAAACCCTCGTATAAGCCGCACCCTGACTCTGGGCCGATCCTATGAGCCGCACCAGCGAAGTTTTACGGTATGTGTGTGCAAGAAAAACTTATAAAACTGATGCTTTAGTTCAGCATCTAATTTGGTGCATCTAGGGAGCTACACCTAAGCCAATAAGTCTTGTTTACTTATAAGTGCCATAACTGCCTTATAAACAGCCAACTAATTTGAACTGACAATAAACATATTTAACCCTGACAATTAAATCCTTCTTTAACCCTGACGCTTATTGATGACTGATGTTTACCCAGTTCTTAAACACGCCACTAGGGTAGTCAGGAAATGTCAGGAAATGTCAGTCACAGGGCCCTGAGGCATAAGGTCATTACATACTATGGCCTCTCTTAATTATTGTCAATGGGAGGCAGTCTTTGATATTGTAATATTCAGAGCAGATACCAATGCCAGTTATGGGGGTGGTAAATTGGATTACTGTATAAGCTGCTATTACCTTCCTTCTATGATTTCAATATTGTAGTACTCTGCTAGTAAAATATGGAGTCTATTGAATAAATTGGTATAATGCACACTTGCTACAGTGTGTCCGAAAGCCAGTTATGTACTAGGCTAAGCTGATAGTGCAAAATGTATAGGCTGATTAGAAAAGCTGAGCAGTTGATAGGAAGGGCATGGGATATGTCCGATAAAGTTCCTCCCAGCTGATCAGCATAAATTTGGTCAATATTCTACACAAATAAAGAAGGACTGTAGGAAGATGAAAGGTACGTGGTTGAGTCGAGAAAAAAGACAATTGCCTTTAACCTCAAGCTCAAAGCCCACATGGCAGGAAGACATCATTCTCTGCGATAAAACGGTTTTGCGCCTCTGCCGCCCCTATTTCATGGCAGTGTCACCAGCGTCCACATGCGTTACTTGCGCGAAATGGGCAATGCGGAAAAGTGATACCTTTTTACACAGAAAATAGCATCTTTTTGCTGCTATGACTATAGGGTATTAAAACAGAAAAGCCTTTTAGGGAATCTTTTAGTCAATTTGACACAATAAGAAATATTAGATATTGGTAAATTGAGTGCTGGATTCCCCCTTGATCACATGTAATTGATTGAACAAGTCGAATGCAATGTACCGATCCCTGCCCCCTGAATGGAAAGTATTAGTCATTGCTCTATTGAACAGTTCCCATGGTTTCACCTTTTCCTTTCAAATCTACTAGAGACAGTTGATCAGTAATACATCCCAATTAAACACAATGCTACCAAAGCAGATTTTGGTACACCATAATTCTTCGTTCTCAAATGCCCCCCACACTCCGAAAACAGTTCTTGTAAAATAATGTGTTAGCTATACAGTCCTTTATATTGATTTCCCCTTTGTCTGATGAGTGTAGCAGGATGGTGCTGCTGTTATTGACTTTACTTTAGCATTGTGTCACAAGTAGCAGCTGTTAATCAGGCTAATAGCGTGTAACCAAGCCTCAGGACGAGTCTCAGTGCAATAATAAGGAGTCTGCTGGGCCCAATATATTTTCCAGCGCATGACCCCTCAGGGTCCATAATCACTGTAGCTACAATGGGAAAGTAATGAAAGTGAGAGAAAAACTAGGAATTAGGAATTGAAAAGAATTTCCCAGGTGGAATCAGAGCCATAGTTGCCCAACAATTTGAGTGTCCAATTTGGTGCGAGCCAATAATTATGTAAGCATCAACTATTAGTTCAGACAATTACAAAAACATAAATCTTTGCATATCATCTATCAGATATATTGAATACATCTTACGGAAGTTTATTGATAGTGCCAGTAAATGACACTTAGGGTAGGTGTTGTCTACATTGTAATTGATATAGTCAATGTGGACAATGATGACCTAACAGTTCGGGGGGGGGGGGGGGAGCTTGCCAGCAGGTCGCAACAACAGTTCATTTCACCTATGGCTCTTTTGTTTGCAATATTTATGAGTAATCGTTCACCCTCCTCAGACATACCATCATCAGAATATTCTGTGCACATTTCCACCTCATTGCAGATAACAAATGGTGTCATTAGCACTGCTAAATAGCACATTCCCTGTGACCCGTAGGAAACCGTGAATGGATTATGACTCCCCATAAATACCTGATCACTGTCTACCAGCCGCTAACCAGGATTAGTTCCTGCCGTTACCAGCAGAGGGCCACAACAAGGTCGTCACCGGAAGCAGGGACTGTAGCCATTTCCACCTTGTTTTCGGTGTGTCTAGACCAAAGGTGTAGACATTAAATCACTGTCAGTCCATTAGGGTCTAAGATAGCTAGAGTGTTTAGCTCTCAAAGTGTAGTCTAATCTAGCCAGCTAAAATCAATGTACAAGGCGATGTGGCCCTTCACATTTACACCAATGGTTTTCATTACACCACAGTTGCTGAGGGTGTCATTGTGAACCTTGGACCATATCCATCTACATTGATATGTATAAATTGTCCTACAGTTCCTATTCCCCAGTCGACTTACCTACCTGCCTGTTTGCTAGTAGACTACCCTATTCACCAACCTAAGTATACATACCTGCCAACCCAATGGTCATTAATAAAGCGTCCCATAGAACCGACCGTGGCACTAGCTAGTATAGATAAAATAATTCAAAAAAGGTAATCATGTTGCCCAAATCATTACCGTAAAATCTGGCGTATAGGCACAGCCAGGACAAAGTGATGGTGTTATTTATATGCTAGTTTTTAGACTAGCTTTTTACACCCTAGTATTGAACTCAATATAATCAGATCCCCTGTGTGGCTCCTAAAATTTGCCAAAGCTAGGGGTGTGGGTTATTTAAATCAGTCTAGCTTCTACGTGAGGTTTTACGGTATGCTTTCTGGTCTAGCTCGGGTGTATAAAGACCACCCCCCTCTCCTAATACAGACACAAACACATCCGCACCCCCCCCCCCCCCCCCACAGACCATCTCAGAGACAGTTGCTCTAGTTTTGCTCATTCCACACCAGTGCCACTGTTTTCCTGTAAATTGCAAAGGACCCAACCATTCCTTGGAACACAGAGAAAAGAGGTAGAATCACTGTAAAACCCGACTTGATCACTGAGGTAACTCTTCCCAGCAACTCCCTAACATTAGCAGGACTCTATAATAACTCTATAATGATTCCTATTCTAAGACTCCCTCATGATTGGGAGTCACTTTAGAGTCGTGGGGAGAGTTACCTCAGTGATCGAGTCCAGACTCCCATTTGAGAGTCACCGTGATTCTATTTTTTTTCTCTGTGAACTCTTTTGAATGGGAAGACTGCAGAGTGTAATTGGCATAGGAGAGCAGCAATGTAATGCTGTTTTCCTCTCTTCTTCTACAGAAGAGCTCCTGTAGTCTGAGCCTTTGGGTAGAGTGTTATACTAGACTGTGCTGGGAGAGTGACAGTATGACAGCGGCACAGAGCCGCTTACCTCCTCCACAATAAACCAATATGGCCGCCCAGCCAACCGGAAAGCAGTGGTGGCCTCTGTGGGCACAACCTGGAACCATCCAGTGAAACTCTATAAGGGCGGCATGTCGGGAAAACGGGATATTTGTCTCATGATGCAGCAATGCAGCCCCAGAGAGTAACTCACCAGTGCTGCATTTGTGCATCATACCGACTTCTCGGTAGCATCTCAACTCCATTGGGTTGGCATTATGCATGAATGTAGCACTGGCGAGTTACTTGCTAGGGCTCCATTCATGCATCATTATGACCAAGGACATGATGAATTAAAGCATTATGCTGTCCTTAAAGTATTAAGTCTTAAAGATACGTCTGTCTGGTCTGAACAGTGTCTATGGTGTGATGTGACGGTGTATTCTGTAATGACTAGACATTGAGGTAAAATTGGAACCAAGAATATGTTACTTCTATACAACAATGCTGTGGGAATGAAATGAAACATAAAAATGACTGTTTTTGCTCCATTCGATGGAGATGAAGATATACTGTCAGAATAACATATGATTTCATATGCATAGTTTTAACATCTACTAAAGTATACATGCTAAAATGTTGTTGCTGGTCTTGCCTTTATGGCCTTCTCGCATATGAGAACACATTTTTCTGACTATTAAACAAAGCTAACTAATTGTTTGAGTAAGAGATACTGATCAAAACAAGCCCTCTCAAATTGGAAACATTTGAATGAAATAAAATATTCAGGCTAGATAGAAGAAGTGAACTCATTCCATAAAACCTGTGTTTACAAAGGCTAATAACCCCGGTCTGACAGTTCTCAGTCGTTTATCAAAAGTCAATAACAAATGGTCCATGAGCCGACCACGAAGCTGCCGAGGTAACAATACTTAAAGACCTGATCCATGCCCGATACGCAGAATGCTCGACAAACACCCATTCTGTGCAGCTAATGAAACACCCACCACTGCTTCTATGGAATTATCCCATTATTCAGTTTTTTTTATTGTGATTAGTTTAGTAGCTTTTCAAAGGGCACAGTTGTTTTGCGCTCCATTGACTCTTTATGGACAGCGTGTTGTCCCAAATCAACATCTGTCTTTATGATGCAGTGACAGCGGATCGGTGTATCATACCGACACTTTGGGAGTGTGTGAACCCCATAGGGACAGTATGATGCATGAATGCAGCACTTGCAAGTTACACACAATTGCTGCATTCATGCATCATGTCAGTCTGAGGCATGATGCATTAAAGCATCATGGCCTCCTTAAATGGCTAGAGAGGCCTGTCAGGAGTTAGGCCTGGATGGAGTAGCTCACATTGTCCGCTAAACGACTGCGGCCCACACAGGTGGCTATTTTTAACCCGCGCCGAAAAAAATGAAAGACCTGTTTCAGGCAACTTTCTCTGTTTTTACTTCTGGAAACACAGAAACACTGTTGATAATCTTGTCCACTTGCAGATTGTCACATTTTGTTTTCCTGCAGATTGGCAGATTGCTGAATCGACAATAAACCCTCTAATGTTGTCTGAAAGCAACATTGTGTTATCATAATGCACCAACGCAGTGCTTGTGAGGAACTGACTGTCACGGCATTTGTTTATCATGCCAAACCTTTGGGAATCTACTAATCATAAAAGTCCGAATTATGCATGAAGAAATTTGTAAGAAATAATTTGGGTCCACCCTGCTTTGCCAGATAAGGTCGGGTAAGCTGAAACACACTTATCTATGTATTGGACCTGTCCTTGTCTGAGTGTTTCATATTTATAACACTGGTACAGAGCTTTTGTACCCCTCCTGACAGCAGCACTACTGGTTAGGGAGTGCTCATTTCTTAACAACAGGGGAGTGGTGGATTGGTCTTTCCTTTATTATTTTTTTTTTTGGGGGGGGGGGGGGCGTACAACATTTAATCCTGTTGACAGGGGGGGGGGGGGGAGTAAAACATTTCGACTCCTCTTGGAGTGGGAGCAAAAGCATGTCACCTGTTTTGAGGGGGAAACTATGCAACAAAAGAGTGTGCGATTTTCCACTCACCGGTTGGGAGGAGGAGGAGAGAATTTCGACCTTTCTAGGGGGAGTGGGTGAACAAGTTTTTGCGCTCTCATGATCCCCACCCAATTGTGAAAAAGTGAGCACTCCCTTATGTTGGCAGCTGGCCTGTTATACTCTATATAACACAGAGATGATGGACGCGCAGGGTGAGGCTTGGTGTAAACCATAACCCTTTTAATCCTGTATGCCCTCAGTAGTCATGATGCATTCATGTGGCCGTGATGAGTAAATCACCATTGCTGCATTCAAGCATCATGAATACCCTTAAGGAGTTATCAACCCCATAGGATGCTCTAACCCTTAGTTTGTAGTTTTGTCATTGATTGCCTGATTGTTAGGCACTTCAACGTCCGGAGGGCAGTGACTATCCCTGCTTAGCCATAGGGACATCAATCGGTACTGACCAACTGATATTCAAAAATGACTGAGACAAAAAAAAATCCGGCTAATGGCTTACTCAAAAAGTTTTAACCTAAATTGACAGTTTGCTAAATGAATCTCGGCACAGATCGATAAATCAAGTCATTTGACCTTAATGCTCTATGCTTTGTAAAGCGAAATGCAACTATAAAAGCCGTCAACACTGGTCAACCTACATAACACATTTAATTAGTAAAATAGAGTGCAATGTTTATTTTTGAATTGCTTATATATAAAATTAATGGTGTGTCATGTATGTTTAGGTCTAGAGGTGGTATAGACCAATCCATTATAGGAAATTAGTTGGTGCAACCAAGCAAGCTAGACTACTCACATTGGCACACAGCGGAGTGATTCTTCATTTCCAATATGGAAGATACTTCTGCCTAGGACATTGTCATTATACCGTCTGAGTGATGATATTGATGGAATATATTAATTCTTTAGTGGGTAAACCGCAGCAGAGAACACTGGTAGAATGGATTTCAGATGTGATGCAGGATATACATCAAATTGCTCAGAGTGCTGCCATCACAAGAGATTCAATGATTCTATTATTGTTCCGTGGGAAACTTGTGAATTCTCTAAAAGGGAAGGGAGGGGTATCATGTGATTACATCATTTAAAATTTCATTTTATTGTATACCTGAGAAATCTGAGTGTGCTAATGAGAAATGACGATCATTTCTATGCATCATTGGTGGTCATTGTAGAATTACTGTCAAGCCTTTTTACATCGATATAGAATGCTTTAAATCTTAGAAACAACGAAAAGGAAGCGGACATAAAAGTGTAGCAACGCTGTGGTACACCACTCGTTTGCTAACCACACTCATATTCATTGACTCCCCATACGACCAATCTCTCAGTCACTAAAGCCTGACCAATTTTCTTTGGCTCCCTATAAAACCAACCTAGGTTAGTAAATGTTGTCAAGTTGATCAGTACTGACCAACTTATCTTAGTCTTCTTCATTTGAATGAGTTTAGGCTAAGTTCTTTTGAGCAAGGCATTAGTCATATGTGGTTTTGCCTCAGTCATCTTTTAATAGTACGTGATCTTCCCTGAGCAATGTCCCTATAACTAACCTAAGATAGCCACTTCAGACTAAGGGCCGGGGAATTTAGACTTTCTGTGCATGTAAAGGTAGTTTATTAAACCCTTTACCCAATTCAGCTCAACGTTGAATTAACATCAAATCAACATTGAATCAACATTGAATCAACATTGACAACCATTTTCAATGTTGATTCAATATCCTGTGCCCACTGGGTAGGCAGCTGACCGATTGCTGCGGCCACTGTAGTCCCCGGGACTATGCGCCGGCGCGCGCATAATTTACGCGTCTGCCAGGGGCGTCCTTGCGCCTACGGGCCCCCCCCCTGCCCCCTGCTGCCCCCCCCCCTCATGCACACAGGCCTGCATTTGGCTGGCTCTACTGGACTGGATATGGACTGTAACTATATATAGTCCCCAGGACTACGTCTGTAGTCCTTAGGACTATGTCTGCAGTCCCCAGGACTATGATTATAGTCCCCAGGACTACAACTGTAGTCCTCAGGACTATAACTTAGTATAGAGCTGCTTACTTGCCCCTTTTCATATCATAAAGGGCCTATGCTTGACAATGAATTCTAAATGTGCTGAATATTGGTGCATAGTCCTGGGGACTATTCTGTAGTTTCCAGGACTACAGAGGAGGTCCTTAGGACTACAAGTATTAAACTTGTAGTCCTGGGGACCTCCTCTGTAGTCCTAAGGACTATAGAGGAGGTCCTTAGGACTACAAGTATTAAATGTGTAGTCCTGGGGACTAATAAAATGGTAATCCTGGGGACTATAGGCATAGTGCTGGAGACTACTACAGCCAGCTGCATAGTCCTAAGGACTACAGTGACAGGCCCACATAGTCCTGGGGACTACAGATATAGTCCTGGGGACTACCAACCCCCAATCTCTAGTCCCTAGGACTATGCTTCTATAGTCCCTAGCACTATGTAGGCCTGTCCCATCTACCTCTCTGGTAGTAGCAGTTTTGTGAAGTCCCTAGGACTATGTGGGTAGTCCTCAGGACTACGACAGTAGTCCTCAGGACTACACTTATAGTCCTCAGGACTACACCTGTAGTCCTCCGGACTGTGCAGCCCATACATTCAAATATTTGGAAGGACTATGCAGAATGGTATATTAATTATCCCAGTTCACGCAATAATAGTCCCTAGGGCTACATATATAGTCCCTAGGACTAGAAGTATAGTCCCTAGGACTACACATGTAGTCCCCAGGACTATAAATCTAGTCCCCGGGACTATGCTGTAGCTTGCAGTATATGTTAATCATGAGCATCCCCTCCCCCCCACCCCCTCAAAGACCCCCCCCCCCCCCGCTGGCGGCACCTGTTCCGCGCGGCAGATAAAGAACGCGTAGAGGACGCAGGGAGGCGCGCGCGGCAACGTCGTAGTCCTCGGGACTACAGTGGCCGCAGCAATCGGTCAGCTGCACTGGGCAGGGATGACATGCTTTTAAAGCAAATGTGTAGTCATGGTGCACTAACACTATGTCAACGAACGACGCATCATTCCAACCCTTTGGCAAGGTAACAACTCCATTGAGTCGGCATGCACCTGTGCAGCCTATGGGCATAGCACATATAAAGCATTGTCAATCTTTACTGGTTAATTACAAAGCATGTCTGACCTGGCCCGAGTTACTAATGTCGGTCAAAGATTGATTTCTGCGCTGCCCTTGATCTCTATACATCTAACTACATATATATGTAGGAGAGTTCTTTTAAGGCATTTAGCCTACATTTCTTTTTTCAAACCTTTCAAGGGACCGGCTTATATTCCTATACATGGTGAGGGGTGGCTTATTCTGAAGTAGCTGGACAATTTTGCTGGACTATTTAATTGTACGATGCAGCAAATGTATAAAGTGTGAATTCGCTGAGTCATGCACTCTGATTCTATCCCCTGACTAAATCAATTAAGTATTATTATTATTATCATTATTGTTATTATTATTTTATTTAGTACGCCATCGTCCCCAGGGAACAGTCATCCCTGCACCATGCACGCTGATTACATTACTCGTTCAGGTGTGGAGCATTTGGCGTTGTTGGATTTTACAGAAATAATAATCATGTATGAGAACCTATATTGTGTTTATAAGAGTAATTATATGTACAAAGTTGATTTGGTAGAAGAACAGCATATATTGTTATATTTTGATTGAATTACTGTTATAAGCACATATTGTTATTTTGCGATTGAATTATTATACATTAATTACTGAACTAGATTGTGAATCAGTTTGAGTGCGTGGCTTTAATCCAGTTTTAACTTGGAGATGACGGTTTTAAATTTCTTATTAGTGGGTAGTTTTTGGGTCTCATGGGGCAATTTGTCCCATGCAGAGACAGCTCTGCAATGTAGTAAGAATTGATCTTGGGAAATGAACCCCAGAGTGTTGACACCACGTCCAGACACTGAAACATACTGGGCCAGTAAGCACCCAGTCTCGGTCTTGCAGTCCAATGCTAAGCCATGGGCTGGGAGCAGACCTTCTCTTGACTTTTGTGTCAGTTTGGCGGTGCAAAAATGCGTATCGGTCAATGCACATCCAACTATTGACAGATTATTCTTTGGATCAAAGGGGTAATTAAAGTACCTGGTGCATGTTGCATAGTAAATACCTATACTTGACAGAGGTAACTGAAATATGTGTATTGGCATAGGATGCGAGCATGCTCCCAGGCTATCCCACTGGAAGGATAGGTGCTGGCCGAGTCTGGTTAGCACGCCATAAGACGCTGCACCCCAGTATGTTAAACACTAGGGTGGTCGGGTAGGGTCTATTATGGGATGGATACATCTCTATTGAGCACCAAGGTGACATGAAGGTCTGTCTCCCAGACGTCTGCCATTCTGCCCTTCACGCCCCAGACCTCCATACCACCTTCAGACATCCGCACCCCCACACCCACATCCATATATTCTCTCTCTCTCCCTGCACTTTTACTCCCTCTCTTCTATCCCATCGGAGATATGGCCACCCCCTACGTCTAGTTTACACTTACTATGATGATGTGAGTTTACATTTACGGTTGAGTTTTAAATTGCTTTTATATATAGCCTTTGTCGTGAGCTTTACCTTTGCAAAGTCTAAAGTTAAACTTCACTTCTTCAATTGAAGTCTTCCTTCTGCTGCTTGTACTAACGTGAGGATTGGCAGATAGACAATTCTTTTCACGAAATAAACTTTATCATCCTTTTGTGAAACAAGAATTACAACACTTAAGTACTAGATATCCCGTATTCAAGCACATACATACACATACCATAAAATTGGTGGATGAGTTTTCATCCAGCATCATAAATCCACAAAGAAATGCAAAAGCCGACGACCATGGGTTTCCAGAACATCGTTCTTCACTTGTTACACTGCATGAGCGTTGGCATTCAAGCAAATCATGTACTGCCTAAAGTCACTCTTTCAGCGGCTTTAAGTAAATGCCATGTCAATGACATGGCAAGGTCATAATGACATTTAAGCGGCTTACATGGTACTGAAATCAAAGATGCTTAGAGCGTGACTTTAAGCAGTCTAATCTATGCTTAAATGCCAACATCCATGCATTGATGAGTATGTGCTGTATCCCACGAAGCCATGGTCTATAGCCTTTGTCTATAATACTTGCTGTCTTGAATGATTTAAACCCTGCACTAACCCAATGGCGTTCCATCTGTATGCATATATTGTACAAGCCCTGATGAACTCAAAACAATTTATCCACAACCCCCAGTTTAACGGTGTCCAAGAACGGGGTTAGGGTAGATTCACCTTGAGTCGGACACATACCTTGAGACTGACACTTGATTTCGTGGTAATTCAAGCATGTCAGGCCCTTTATCTGGGAATAATATCAACGTTTATATGTTATTATTTCCAAAATGAAACCACACAAGAAGTCGCATTGTACATGAATTATCTCTAATTGCATTGTAAGTCTCAGGGTAAGTGTCCGACTCATGGTGCATGTACCCTGCGGCTACTGAATGGAGTGACGGCTACTAAACACCAGGTGTATGTATATACAGGTAGGCTGTACACCTTACATCACGTGGTACTATACTGACACACCACTCACCCTAAACCCTTTAAGGGACGCATAGTGCTATAATGTATTTTATCTTCATTAATTATCTATTGCCATCAAGAGTACAGGACTGGTGTCAAAGGAGTCGGGATAATGATAGATAGATATAGTCATACAGTAACTTTCACATATCAGGGTTTGTAACGGTGGTGTCGAGTTTATGTGATTCTAGTGTGGCCTTATATGGCAAATAACATAAAATGTTCTGCTATTTAACATACCATAACATTTTGTTTTATTAGAATATCGATATTTAATATGAGAGACAAGGCTGGTGTCTCCTGATACAGGTATGACCCTCGGGTTCAACCTATAAATGCCAGGATAAATAAACAGTTTTAAAAATTGTTAAAATACAGTAGCAATATCTCCATAATCGGCATGATACATGAATGCATCCCTGGCCAGTCTACTCGCCGGGACTGTATTTATGCATCATGGAAATCCTTATGAAGTATATGAACTTCATAGGCTCGGCATGATGCACGATTGCAGCACATGCATCATGACTGCATCAGGGTGTGTTGCGGCCCTTAGAGGGTTAATGCCCATTCAGGACTCTAGCCACAGGCAGGATCCCCAATTATCGCCCACACCAATAGGGGATCCACAAATACCTGGTTTTATCGCCCACTTCACGTGGTTACACAAAGAATACCTCTATTATCGCCCACCTCCTGTTGTATGCCTGTTGGTGATAGGTAGGGGGGTTAGAGGGTACATGAAAACAACTGTCACCAGGTACTACACTGAAAACATACCAGTATTCAGGATAATATCCCTCCATAGAGCTGTATCAAAGAAAATAAACCCCAAAATTATTTTTGAAAAATGTTACGGACTGATGACTGTTGTTACCTTATGTAAGTCTGGCACTTAGTTGAGACAAAATATAGGGATTGATCTTTTCTGCTACCGTGCAACCGGGACTGGCGTATGTTTGAGACAAGGTACGGTACGTGATGCTTTGAGGTAGCCCTACACTCTAAATACTTAAAGTAAAAATACGTCCTTTTATGCAGTAAACCAATAGCATATGCCACTGCCCATACACACTAATACGGCCGTATATACATATATATATATATATTTATATATATATATATATATATATATATATATATATATATATATATATATATATATATACAGTAAAACTACCGTAGATTCTACTGCTCAGCTACATTTACTTTTAACAGTGTAAAATCAAACTAAGGGTTAAGCTATCAAACCTCAACTGTGTTACCAGTATCACAAGAAAAAGCTAATGCAGAAGAAAGATATTAGTGATAATATGTGTGGATAAGAAATAGGACACCATAGGATCAGCCCTCAATTGCAGATGTTACTTTGAAGATATCTCCATACTCGGTGGCACAGTCAATTTCTGCTTACAACTGCATTATCAAATGTCAGCTAAAACTGTCTACAGTGAATCTCTGGGAGGTCCCCTTTAAGTTGAGTGTCAGAAGGCATTTGTTGGTTTTATCGTCGGGTGGGTTTCCGTTCTGCATACCGTATATATAAAGATATATAAGCATCTCAGTAGAAAGGCTCTACCTACGGCCCTAAGACAATACCTGCAATTATTTGAGACCAGCTAGAGTAACACTTTTTCTATATCTCCCTTTATTGGGGCTTATTCAAGACCGGTAGTTAATCGAACAGCCTGTGCTTAAAAGAGAAATTACGGTATCCAGAGTAGTTTCTGCTGCTACAGCATTTTCAGGAAATAAGAACTCAGATAAAGGGCTAAAGTCCATTACCTAACCTTTTAAGGGCCATACAGTCCTTTAATGCATTATGCCCTCTGTGGTCAGGATGGACATGAATGCAAGTAACTCACCAGTGCTGCATTTAAGCATGATTACGACCCTCCGTGATTGATACCTATAAGGGAGTGATCATTTTTTATCAACAGGGGGGGGGGTTGGTTTGGGGGGGGGGCAAAACAATTTGGACCCCTTGACCGGGGGGGGTGTAAAAAATTTGGACCCCTTTTGGGGGGGGGTCAAAAAAATTTAACCTGTTTTGGGCCAAAAAGCCCGCGCATTACTATGCTTCAAAGGGCCCGCGCGCGCATCAATTTCCGACCCTTAGGGTGGGGGG
Source organism: Harmothoe impar (assembly GCA_947462335.1). Lineage (NCBI taxonomy): Eukaryota > Metazoa > Annelida > Polychaeta > Phyllodocida > Polynoidae > Harmothoe > Harmothoe impar. Next base: position 51,913,587 of record OX381720.1, on the reverse strand, counting down.
TAAAAGATTTCGACCCGTTGACCGGGGGGGTGAAAAAAATTTCGTGCCCTCCGTGCGGAAAACCACCCCCCCCTGTTGTTAAAAAATGATCACTCCCTAAATGCCGCCCTGGTGAGTTGACTCATCAGGGTTACTATTTCAATGACAAAGGACAATAAAGCAATAAAGCAGTGCACGGTCCACAGTTGGCTGACATTTTTATAGGTAAACAGTAGAATCTATTGTAAATCTACAGAAGTTGCTGTAAGATTACAGCAGATTCTACTCTGTACCTACACTTACTATTTTCAGTGTGTGTTGCCCTTAAAGGTTTAACATAGTAATCTGGTCCATGCTCAGAGGTTTTGGCAAGATAAACTTTTTCTTGGTAAAGATCTGGGTCAGCTTCCTTCTAATGTCAATGGTGTCAATGTGAAGGGTGTGTCCGCCAACTGACCATCACTGGAGTCTCTTTCATAACACCTGGCTTATTGGTCAGAAAAAAGAAATCGTCAATTGTGTCATATTTGCAAATGACGAGGGTACTCATCATTGTCAATAGATAATGCATACTTATATATTTTGATATAATTTTTTTCTGAAAGACCCCCTACCCACTAAACATCTCTGTAAATAGGCCGAACCTTCTGAGCTATAGTGTCTCACAGGCTAAACAGAGGTAACATCTTTTGCCCCCCCCCCTTCAAGAGTCATCCAAATATTTTTGGCCCCACACCCCCAATCTATTCTCTCCCCCCCCCCAAATACACCCCCATTTTGTTCAGCTCCTTACAGGATCCATAAATCATTTTTTTGGCTTTTTCCTCCTTAAATGGCTCAGAAATCCAAAAATTATGACTGGATATATAATATTTTCCATTTAGCTGGAAACCTAGGGTGTTCTCTCCAGCATAAAAAATGAAATAAAAGATTGGTGTACCTAGTTATTATTCCATGGGGGTATAAGCCTGAAAATCACTAAACCTGCATAAGGAGCCTGACCCATATCTGGTAGCATGTGCCGGTATACAGCTAGTGTGAATGGCGGCATGTGTGGTGGCTGTCTGGTAGCACGTAGGGCTGGTCATCTCTCACCTGTGTAGCCACACACCACCTGAACCTCTCCTCCATACCCTACACCCCCCCCCCCCCCCCAGCTCCAACCCAACTAGAGGCCTCACCCTGGGCTACTGACAAAAACAACTCCTAACCCTTTAAGGGCAGCATGTGGCCTTAAACGTAAGGGCCATTTCCCCGAGTAACTCACCAGCGCTGCATTGGTGAATCAGGCCGACTCTTCAGGAACGTCTCAACCCCATAGGGTCGGTATGATGCTCGAATGAAGCCCCGGCTTGTTATTCGCCAGGGCTGCATTCAGGCATAATGACGACTCAGGGCTTAAATGGTTACCACCCCCCGACACACTCTCACCCAAAGGAGTGGATGACGTCTCATGCAATAACACTACTGTTAACGCTAAGAACACCTCCAGATACTCTTTTTTCCTTTAAAAAAAACACACTTTTTGTGAAGTTAAAAGAAAGCATTGTATTTAGACAGTGACTTGTTATGTCTTTCATGAGGTTTGAAATCATTCTAAAGATTATTATTGATCAAGTTTTGTAACCGTATATTTTCCCTTTATCGCATTTCTACCGGTATATGAAATATAAAGAGCTGTGGCATGTAAATGGAACAAGAGCATGGTATCCTTTTAGCTTAGTTTGCTTTTAACAGCATTATGGGACAGAAATAGAACACGATTCTCCGTTTTATTGATTGGAATGGGTTTTTAGTTTCGTTATCATTGGAGGTGATTTTTTTTTATTGATATTTCAATTTGTAAGGTCTACAGGGCTACGCAAAGTTGGTTACACCTTTGAGGACGGCATAATGCATTCATGCATCATGGCTTGGTCGTCATGATGCATGAATGCATCCCTGGCAAGTGACTTGCCAGGGCTGCATTCAAGCATCTTGCCCACCCTATCCAGCATTAATACTCCTGAAAGATTGTCACAATGCACCAATGGCAATATAGTTACTCGATAAAGGTAATATTTTAGCAATATGCCGCCATTAAATGGTTAATGCTACAGTCAGGTGTATGATGCGGTTATAAAGTGCAACATATAATCCTCCCTATTGTGGAGACCGTCAGTGCTAAAGTTAGCAGGCTCTATAATGAGGCATGAATTACAGTGCTACATCCCCTGCACTGTGGGGAGTTGGGGCTCCATTAACCCTTCAAGGACAGCATTAATGTGTCATGCCTTTGGTCGCCATAATGCATGAATGCAGCCCTGGTGAGTAACTCCCCAGCGCTGCATTCAATCGTCATGCCGACCCTATGGGGTTCAGACAGTCCCTAAGGGTAGACATAATGTACCAATGCAGCAGCAGCAAGTTGATGACAAATGTCATCTTTCAGCGACAGGCCGTCCTTAAGGGGTTAACGGGGACGTTTTGCTGCTACCTTGCCCATAGAATGTGGACTGTCAGTGGTACTGTGTAAAGTTGGCACACAGTACATCAGCAAACGGCATTAACCCTTTATGGACCGCGTTAATCGTATATATGCCCTTGGTCGTCATAGTGCATGAATACAGCACAGGGGGGTCATTCAGAACATGGCACGAGTTTGTGGGCGTTTTTCCCTGTAGGGTTTATAGTGGACTTTTTGTTCTCATGACGAGCGAATCAGTTCTGAAAGAACCTCAAGGGTTGTTTTTCAGAACATATTCGTCAGTTGTCATTAAATTTCGTCATTAGTGCAACATTTACAATTGACGAGGACTTAGATGAATGCTTTTTGCAATATTTTTGTATAGAATTCAATAGGATTTCTTGACACAGCTATAATGACCCCCTAATTTGCCTACGAGTTTGTCACTTGTTCTGAAAGAGCACCCTGGTCGGCTTTCATATTTGCGAGTACATTGACCCTCTACATGATGTTATTGTAGTAAACTACTAAGAATCACACACTCATAGTTGGTATAGGTTGAGGCAGAGATGAGGTGCAAGTCGGTGACAGGAGAGTGCGCCCCTCATGGCCACCTATAATTCCTCAAACCACACAAAAAGTGGGACCAGACACACGGAGCACTGAGGCAGTCTGTGGTCGGAGGTCGTGCCTGGACCGGCTATAAATAGAATCTATTAACCCTTTAAGGACTGCATCTCGCCTTAAAGCAACATTTCTCGTCATGATGCACCAATGCAGCACTGGCAAGTAACTATGTGGCTTTTTGTTGGTGCATCATGCCAACGCTTTGGGAGGTGTCGGCATGATGTTCAATGCACCAATTGTATAATTACTCGCCAGTGCTTCTTATTATGATGACAAGGTCCATAACAACGCATTTAAGCATTATGCTTTCCCTAACCCTTTAAGGACGACATCGTGATTTAATGCATCATGCCCTTGGTCGCCATGATGCATGAATGCAGCCCTGGTGAGTAACTCACCAGTGCTACATTCAATCATCATGCCGACCCAACGTGATTACGACACTCCCAGAGGGTCGTTAAGATGCACCGGCGAGTTACTCACCCACAGCGGGCCTTCAGTGCTGCATCATGACGACAAATGTCATCATTTAGCGACGTACCGTCCTTAGAGGGGTGAGGATTTAACAACCCCATTGTCATCAATACACAAGCTTATAGAAAATGGCGCCTGTGAAGACCTTGTTCGGTCATGCAGCCACTCCCCTAGACAACCGAATTTTAGGAAAAGCCTTTTTGGAATACCTGAGGCCTATTTCCCAATGGGCACAGAACATTGAATCAATGTTGATAAATGGTTGTCAATGTTGGTTCAATGTTGATGCAATGTTGATTCAACGTTGAGGTAGATATTGTGCCCACTGGGTTGAAGCAAACTTATGTTTCTTCAGATCTACTCTATACAGAAATATAACCTATTCCAGCATCAGTCAGTGTTTGTACCGTTTATCCAAAGATTGACAAATTTCACAATCGACATTATTTGAATTCAGTTATTTTATCTCATTGCTAGTCGCTCCCATATTTCGCGCTCCATTTTTCTCTCCCTCATCGAGCCTACTCTATTGCTACCATGGCCTTTGGTTCGGTAATTTCTTTCCGCATTGACATTTGGTGGTTTCGCTTCTAGTTCTGAGGAAATAATTAACTGCACAAATTCTCGTGGCCAGACAGAAGTTGTCTGCCAACCCTTTAACGTGGGTCGGTTATTTAAGAGTAGCTAGATTTTCACTGGATTTTCACCATAAGAGCATGATAGCATATTCTCTCCAAAGAAGCCAAGAAAATAGGGGGTCCCAAGCTATTTTATTGAAGCTTTACGTCTATGTGACATGTGATAGGATAGTATAGTGTTTTGCCAAGTATCTACATGAACTTATGTTACAGAGAAGCTAAATTTTTACATAATTTTCTCAGAGCATGGGCATGTATTTTGGATATATGGTCCCGCACATAATTTAACGGTTTTGGGCGATTGAAAAAAAAAGTTGTAAAGAAATGGGAATATACTGAGAGACCTATATGTATAGCTTCTAAGTACAACTCCCACCACAGACAGTTCGGCACATTGGTTTGTAGCCTCTCACAATGCTAAGATTAAGTGTTCTAGTCCCGCTCAGACCACCTCTCGGGGTTTTGCGAACCTGCCCATTACTATGCGACAGTCCAGAACAGGTGCCTCCTGGTGGTTTGTTGCAGAACTACAAAGGGATCGAGCCACCTGAAGTCATGATACATGAATGCAGCCTTGCTGAGTAGACTAGCAAGTGCTGCATTTATACATCATGCCAACTGGACCACAGGAGTTTATCAACTGAGTAAGGTTGCTATGATGCTTAATGTAGCCCTGGTAAGGTTCTCGCCAAGAAAATGAAAAGAAAAAAAGAGTGTCCCTTACTACTATTTCATATGGAATTTTGAAAAATAATAATATTTACATATTCTTCTAAAAATGAAGAAAAACCCTCCTTGGCCTTTTTTCATACCGACCATTTATGTTCGCCTTTACTGCAAAAATAATTTTATTGTTGTGCGACATGGCATTCTGGGTAATGTAATGTTATGGGGATGGGTAGGAATAAATTGTTATAATTTCATAGTCTTATTGGTTAAAGATATTATAAGCAGCAGGTTATTTTTTAAACTCTCTCAAAACATTGTTCAAATCATTTGCTAACGTATAAAAGCATTTTTGATAGAGGGTCGTATGCATAATTTTAGGATTTTGGCCATTGGAAATTAATAATGCAAGTACGGATAGGATTTTCGTATACAAAGCATTTTACAATAGGTGGACTCATCAAATTTTGGTTATAAAATGTTCGCATCAAAATACCCTTGGCTGTTTTAAGCAACATGATTTAAGCTCTATAGTATTTGTATGAAGATTCCTTACTGAGTAGTTCCAATGCAATATTACAGACTCATGTTAAAAATAGGAAATGTTCTCAGTTAAAATACATGAAATATTCAAAGTGCCATAAAATGCTCAATCTGTCTTCAAATGGTTCAACTATTTTAGAATATAACATTTGAAACGCATTTATGCACCAAGTTATCTAATGGCAGCTTATTCTGGTGTGTCTAAGCTCTATCTTCAAAGACCTGCCCAATGGGATCATTTTCAACAGGTAGCGATCCACCTTAAAGGGAAGACTGGCCTGATTTAGCTTTCATCTCCCGCTGTCAATTTAATAGTCACCCAATCACGTACTGGGATGTATCGTGCCATTAGTGCCAACCTCCTCTATGCTGGGGCCGCACTACCCGATTTTCTGGTCCATTCTCACGAAAGTCAATCTGCCAGATCATGGTTATGCAGCCCTCGCGAGTTACATGCATATCAACGCCAATGGATGTAGTGCATCAATTAAAAGAAGTACTATGCGGTCCTTAAATGTATAAAGCACAATGCTGCATTTAACCCTTTAAGGACAGCATTTCACTAAAAGATGACATTTGTCGACATGATGCACCAATGCAACCCAGTGAGTAATTCGCCAGTGCTGCATTGGTGCATCATGTCCTTCGGGAGTGTCTCAACCCCATAGTGTTGGCATGATGCTTGAATGCAGCTCTGGTGAGTTACTTGCCAGGGCCTCATTAGTAAGGCATGATGCCGTCCTTAAAGGGTTAAAGGGTTAAGTCAGGCAGCCTGTTCCCCAACATGGCTGGTAGTATGAGTAATGGGCCTCACCCGTCTCAATTGTAGCAAGACCATACAGCACGTGATAAATCAAAGAAGGCCTAATTGAATGTATCCGACCCATTTGTCGACTCTATATCACGGCCCCGGCTGGGATCCCAGAGTTAGCTCCCCCAATGTAAGATTGAAGATGATGAACTGGGAATCTCAACATAAAGAAGTTGACATGAATCCATACGACAGCCTGACTTTCTAGACTGTTGCGTGAGAAGTAGTGGATCATATGTACACAAAATAATTGATTGACCTGAATGCTAGGATTAACCTTTCAGAAATGGAAGCATTGTTACTGGAAATAACTTTTAAGAATAGTTCCAAATTTGACAATGTTTTCATTGAAATAATAGCAGTGTTGTTCAAAACTTGTTTATGGAATTTGTTAAACAATTTATGGAATTTATTTAAAAGAAAGTCCTTATGTTTATGCAATTTGTTAAATAATTTTTAAACTCAAACTCAATTTTTCTCATTGCAGATTTGGTCGGTAGTGCTTATCCTGATGATCGTACTCTCCATTGTAGTCCTGTCTCTAGAGACAGTTCTAGACATGCGACAGGGACCTGATTCTTTTTGGGAGGAGCTCGCAAATAAAACTGAACGAAGGCTTGTGTTCATCCTCGAGAACTCAGAACCCCACGAAGCACTAGTCTGGATTGAAGTAATAACTCTTATTGTACTCACATTTGAATTTTTCACCCGGCTTATGACGGCGCCGGACAAGCGACTCTTTTGTCGCGGATTGCTAAATATCGCGGATCTACTCAGCATCATTCCAATATGGGTCATGATTGCCCTAGAGATGTCGAACGTAGATTTGTCGCAGAAGGAGAAGGGAGCGGTGGTGTTTGCCTACTACTTTATGATGTTACTGAGGATGTTGAGGCTCTTCAGACTGTTCAAGTTGGTAAAGCATTACAAGACTCTCAAAATCCTGCTCATGGCCATCAAGGCCAGCTACAAGGAACTCATCCTTCTCATTATTCTGCTCACGATGGGGGTGATTATCTACGCCAATGTCATGTTCTTTGTCGAAGTGGAATACGACAACTTCATGTCAATACCGGAGGGCTTCTGGTGGGCCATCATCACTATGACAACGGTTGGCTATGGAGACGTCTACCCAAAGTCGGCTTTGGGTCAGGTCATTGGGAGCGCATGCGCGATAACCGGAATCCTGGTCATCGCACTTCCGGTGCCGGTAATAGCCAACAACTTCCACGCATTCTACGCTTCTGCACAAGCTGTGCAGCGCATGCGTGAGAGGGAGGAGAAGGAGATAATGAAAGAGCAGAAGAAACAGGAGGATGAGAGCAAGAGGAGCAAGGAAAAACTAGAAAAAATCAGCTTGGTGGATACAGAAGAGGCAGAGACCAAGTTTCCAGAGTCGCTCACGATCGACAACCTTATAAGTCGCTCACCAGAAACACATAGACTGACACAGCCTGACTGTTCTTCTCAGGTCTGATACCCAGAGGTGTGACTGATAGATTAATTAAGGTTGGCTTTATAGAACTCATACAAAGGTTGGCTTTACAAACCTCATACATATCCAGGAGGGGTGAGGTGATGCAGGATTGTGTTGTAGCAGTACTGCAGTGTTCGGTCACGTGGTTGCTATATAATTTAAGGGTAATCTCCATTACCGTATTCGATGTAATAAGCGCACAGTGCCCTTACAAAATCATTTAAAAACTAAAAACACAAAATTTAAATTTGATTCTAATAAACACACACCCTCTTTCACATTTCTCCAATTTTCTTGCTGTTGCTATACTGTTTTCAACATAATAAGTATACAATGTGCTTAACAAATTATTCTGAACACGTTTCTAGTGGCTAATTTGGGATCAAGACTTGACATATTTTGGGGGTTTTATAGTTAAATTACCCAAAAGTGGCGGGTGTCGGTTATTAGGGTATGTGCGCTTATCGGGTTGAATACGGTGGGCTGAAAAAGGTGTGATTCAGGCCACCTGACCCTAACTAGCAAAACAGGGCAGACTCTAAAAATTGTTATTAATATGTAGCCATTTTGGGGGTATTTTAATTTAGCTCTTTCCATTTTTGGACTATTTTAGAGCTAATATCCATGAGTAGAGTTCACACGTCAAATTATTGGTACCCTTGAGGCCTAAGTATAAGAAAACAAGAAAACTGAGTCACACCTTTTTTAGGCTCATGCAGGAATTTTCACAGATCAGCTGAAGATGTGATGAGAGGAACTGTGGACACATATTGAACTAAGTTTCCGTATAAAATCTGCCATGGTCCTAGCATTAGAGAGGAGGACGGACACTATAGACTTTTGTCGTCATCAATGCAGCTCCTGGGAGAAACTCACCTGGGCTTCGTCATTGTATCATGCCGAACCTTCGGATTTATATCAACCGCATATAGTTAACATGATGCATGAAAGCAGCCCTGGCCAGTTACTTGACAGGGCTGCATTCATTCATCTTGATGACAATATGTACTCTGCTGCCCTGAAAGGGTTATAGCAATATAAGATGCTTCCCTCGCTAGGTGCGGATTCCCACAGGTTGTATTTGGAGTTAGGGGAAGACCATTTAGAATTGGATGACAAGATGGCAATCAAGTTGTTGTTTTAGTGACTGAGTGCAGCAAGCTATGTTATGAGTACTAATGGTGTGTAGTCAATTTGATTAAATCAACGCAATATTGTCTATTAAAGGCATATTGAATAAAGATACAGAGCATATTTACATGATATATATATATCTACAGTAAATGACAGGCAGTTAACTGTTAGTAATAAAGAAGGCAGTGATAAACGATGTTATATAGATATGTGTTGTATATCTATACATTGTGTATATATACATATATAAATACGTCATTCAGCAAGCCTGTGGACGGGTATACATGGGCACTATAGATGATATACTGTGCCGCCTACGTGTCTTAGAGTCACCATCTAAACACACACATGTGTGTGAATATCTCAGCTATCAACCATATTAAAAAGCTTTCATACAAACTCTCTTTGACGATTTTGCAATCGCTATCAAGAAAACTCTCTTTGAATCTATTTAGTTCACTATGACCTTATACTCTATCCTATGTGATTATGTCTTATTGGTGACTTTCAATTGATGTAAACCTATTTTCCCAGTCTTACCAGTGTATATTGTGTTATGTAGTTACCCCCTGTGATCAACCCATTTGTTGGGTCCTAGGGCCATAATAGGTGTTTCAGGCAACTTATAATGTATGGCATATATAACATATGACCAATACTAGGATTTATTTCCAATTTTGGAGACATAAGAAAGTTATCTGAGGAAATTATTCACATGAGCTTTTGAATAAAATAATATTTAGATCATTTGAACCTATTCATAGAAAATTTGGAGGTATGTGATCCATAAGTCAGAACTCTTCAATGTTACCCTACACATGAGTTAAAGCTACTTACTAGCCTGAAGCTTTAAAATTCATGATTAAAACCTTTTGATTCCGATCTACTTACACTAATTTTCAGACCAAGTTGCCTGATCTACACCTGTTGTTTATTTGGCCTAGGGCAACGATTATGTTACAAACGTTATAGTGTTGAATTGGTTGGGGAAAAATGGAACATGGACACAATGATGTACTACTGTAGGTCGTTAATATTGCTCAGTTCAAGCGGGAGTATATGCTAAATGTTGAACGTGAAAGTGAACCTTAAACTCATTAATGTTTTTTTGGTACTCGATAAGCAACGACGGGCATAATGCATTCAACCACCATGCAGTCCTTTAAATGGTAAAGTGTGACATAAATGATTATAAGGCCACTCAAAAACAAGATTTCTCATCACCATGTGCATCATAGAAAATCTTTGAGGGTTCTTTTTGCTAAAATTGAGGGTTCTTTCTGATGAAATTAAGGTGCTAAATCTTTTGATAATAAATGTGTTACAAATGAACAAAAATTTGCATAGTGGGTATCAGATCAAAGCTCAAGTAATGCAGTAGGGTACAAATTACTCACATTCTTTGGTCAAGAAAACCATTTATTATCCAATAAATTTTCATTTTTGTGAGTCAAAGATTTTTTTTTTTTTTAATTCCCTCGCCATATATTTGACAAGAAACCCTTTTTTTTTAAGTGGCCTAACTGAAAAATGCTTTCATAGACAATGTTTAGCATATGTCCCATCTTCAAGTTAACACTCAGTATTACTACAACCTGTAAGGAACTGTCGTGCACCGTTTTGGGTGGGGTGTGCCCATTGTGATAACATTTGAACCTTTCTATTTATGTAAGGAGGCATATTGTACAGGAAGATGGAAACCAGTTTCATGAATGTCATATTTTCCAGCTGGTCATCAAAATCGTTAGAGTTGACGTAAAACAGTTTGTTTCGAACATTCCCAGTTATTTGATGTCATATTACAATTTGTTTAGACTTCCAGGGTTGTAGTTTCTTAGGAAGTTGTCTACCAATGGCAAAACTATATAAATATGATGTGTTCACTCTTAAAGTATCCTTAGTTGAAGTATTTCTAGGAAGTAATTTGCACAGTATACCATGGCCTAGGTTCGTATTGGGTACGATAAGTTTGGGATCCAGGAATGATGGGTTGTTCCACCAACACGAGTCAAGAAGAATTACCAAAATAGTTATTTTAAATCTTATCATTGAATATATGAGTAACGGTAACATTGTTGGCATTGTGATCTAATTAATGAAGCTAATGTATTTTTTTTAAAAGACACCCAAAAACTGTGTAGAATCAACTTGGTACCTGAAACCTCCTTCCAGATGTAACAGTCATTTGCTAAGCACTAACCTCCTAGGTGGGGGTTGGGGGTGTACTGGAAATTAAACTTGTCTCCAGACTCTTCTAAGTGATTGTTATAAAACCTGGTAACCTGATACACAGAGGCAAATATGAGAGTCACCCAATGTCGCCATAACCGCTCTCAGACAAGGGTCAGGAACTGCTGGACTATAATAGATGGGTCAAGGGCATTCTAGTGAGGGTCAGGCTAGGCTGGACATTCAATAACAAGCTGGACTTTGGCAAAATAGTCTGGCAATAGTCTGGCAATGCTGGACTCTGGGGAGAGTCTCTTTCAGCCTGCAAGAGTCCAGCATTGTCAGACTGTGGCCCTTGACCCATCTATTATAGTCCAGCAGTGCCTGACCCTTGTATGAGAGTACTATTGGCGACATTGGCTGAAGCTGATATTTGCCTGTGTGTATGTTAGACGACCTTTAACCCGTTTAATTTATGACAGCCACTTTGACGAGCCTGGAGACAAGTTTAATTGTGCAGTGTGGAGTCATATTAAATTAAATTGAATAATTTATATTGCACGGAATCGCCATTATAACGGCGTACTTCTGTGTAAAAGCCATAGGGTATACATGAAAAAGGGGGTGGTTTGGTGAGATGCATGTGATAAAACGGTGATTCCTCGAGCAGGGACCCCTCTTATGTTGGAGGAAATGGGAGAATACTGGTGGTGCGTTCGTTGGACGCCAAATATCTCAGTTTGGTGAGTTACCAGTGTGACTGTAGCTTCCGGTAGAAAATTGCAAGCAACCAGCTTCCCTAAACTAAGTTTTACTGAAGCTGGTTGCTTTCAAGTTTGTCCCGGAAGCTACAATTACACTGGTTTAGTAACTCACTAAACCAAGATATTTGGCGTCTAACCAACACACCATGTGGATCAGATGCGAATCAAATCATCCACGTGTTATTAATTTCATTTTGCATTTCGATTTTTAAATTGCAATCTCCTTGCAACAATGACCACTTTCGTATACAAAAATTTCAGTTTTTGAGAAACGCATACCTGTACTTGCCACGATGCCTACAATGCCAGTACTTGTCAAGTTGCTTACATTTCCAAGAAAGTCAATTCACACATCTTATGGGAAAATAAAATATTTAGTTTACTTCCATTTAAGCTCATTAAAAGTGCCAAACACTATGCCAACAGTAAGGTTTTAGGCGCAGTCTTTAATAAAGATTGGCCTTAGGCACTTTAGACCGTTCTTGTTATTAAAACCCAATTTGTTAACTGTTTCTGCATAGAAAGACGGCCACAGAGAGTGAAGAATGAAGTGACAATGTGAGAGTTGGTCGATACTTGATCGAGACCTTAAGTTTTTCATGAATGAAGGCATTTATTGTAAAATATATGTCGTTATTATTTTGTAAAGAATTACCCTCGAATAAAATGGTTGAGTTGAAACAACAGTATATGATTCCGAGTTGATTCATGGGAAATCTGGAACAAATTCACATATATGTTTTGAGTGGAAATGTCCATGGATTTAGCCAATAAAGCGCCGCATGTAATTTCGTTGCACTATGTCCTTTGCTTCCAGTGCAGTGCAGCCTTGGCGAGTAACCCACCTGTGCTGTCTTCATGCATCATGATGATATTTCCGGAGTTTATCAAACCTCTAGGGTTGGCATGATGCTAAGAGGATTGTCAGATTGAAGCATAGTAACACACGGGCTTTTTGTCTCAAAAAAGGTTAAATTTCTTTGCCCTCTCCCCCCCCCCCCCAAGAGGGGTCAAATTCTTTTACACCCTTGCCCCCCCTGGTCAAGGGAACCAACTAAATGCATATTTGTGGTAGCAACGAGTATGGCTTTACACAAATGGGCTCCACCCGGGTGTGGCATGTTATCAGTGGCTGTGGCTGTGAGTGAGTAAGTGAGAGGGTTATCAGGTGGGAGTGTAGCATGGAGTACATTGATAAATTATCTATTTGACAACCTTAGATCCCTTGACTTTATCATAAAGTCAAAGCATCTAAGGTGTCTAACTGTGTCTCGTTCATACAGTTTCCCTCTTTTTTGTATCTTTAAAGGGGTCAGTAGTATGCAGGTATGGCCCCAGTCCCGGCACTTAATTTCCGAAAGGGACATCACCCACGTTCTCCCACTTAACTGAGGTCCCCTTTCCACGGAATTTGAAGCACAAAACTCATTCCATTTCTTGGGAGAATTTAGCGCCATTTGAAATTGAATCGTTTGGCCCTCTCCGCTACAGGGGTCATCCTAATATGCTATACTGTAGAACATTGCATGGAAACCGCAGCTTGTACCTGACCAGGAACACCGGTGCGGCTCATAGGATTATTTCGTCTTTTTGACCCCCCCCCCCCCCCCGAGGACTCAAAATTGTATAGCCCATCTATGTGTCACAGTGATGAGAATATCCTCGACACCTTTCTATGGTTTTGGCATTACTTAAGGCGTTAGTGATGCAGATACCACAGATGGCTGCGAAAGTAGCTACAGAGTTTACGAACGCAACTCTAATCTTTTACTAACATCAGTGTTTCCGAATGCAGCCAATTCAGTCACACTTACCGAAATCTGTGACCCATCGTCAACCAACCAATGAGGTTGACTGGAGCATGTGACCTCACTTTGTCTGGCTATCAGGCAGGTAGCCTATCTGTCAATGTTTGATGAGATCTGCTCTCCCCTATCTTTCTTACCACCATCTTAGGGGCGATCCATTAAGTATGTCACGCCCGAGGGGGTGGGGGGGTCTTTCTTTTGTGTGACCAAGTGTGACAAGGGGGTGGGGGGGGTATTTAGAATTGTGTGACGTCACACTTTCAGATTTTTTTAAAACTATGTATTAAATAAATGCTGTATAATTAGTCATATTTTTAGGCTAATAACATGCTTGTTGCTGTAGTAGACCTACAACTCCTAGCCCTTCCTCTAAACACAGGTCACCCTTTATCATCCTCCATCTGCTTTACTGACTTAAGTGCCATGCAATCACTATAGAATGTGACACAAAATCCTGTAACTCTCTAAGAAAAAGAACACACAAAGGAAAAAGATTGTACTGGTGAAGCTCATTTGATTACAGAATGATGTACACACACTGCATGCAGACAGTGACATTTGTAAAGCTAGTATTGTATCCATATGCATTACCACTAAGCGGCATCGTAATTTTATGTGTGCTACTTGGAATATGAACCAAGAAGAACTGCTCTTGATAGAGGAAGAGTATGTGGATGCCACAAATCTTCCAATACCAGAGGAGAGGATAGCAGTGCCCGGGGGTTGTTTATTTTGTATGCATAGGTGTGTTGCTGGCAAGGTTACATTTTGAGTGATATCCCTTTTACCAAGGGTCATCAAAATCTCCCTCACCAAGTGTCACTTTTCACCAAAATCCCCCTCTCCAAGAGTCACTTTTCACCAAAACCGCTCTCACCAAGGATCACTTTTAAGAGATTTCAACAAAAGGTCACTTTGGAGTTTCTCACCAGAATAATTGGCTAAAATCCCTTTTACCAAGGGTCACTCCACAGAGAATCCGCTTTACCTAAACACTTTTGACGAAATCTCTCACTTGGGGTCACTTTTAACAAAATCCCCTTCACTAACAGAAAGGGTTTCCGGAGGGCCAGCCGCACACCCTTATCAAAATAAAATTGAGTGCCCCGTCCCCCGCTAGTAGCACTAGCACACTTTTTTTCTGTGACCACTGACATGGATCGAGGGCACAACTATCTAGGATGTGAATGATACTCATGTAATTTTGTTACTGCCTCTTTGAACAGTTGTAATCTGAAAGAGCTCTATTTGATAAATCTATTATTGTCCTGTCCAAAACGACTTGCTGAATCACAATATGTGTATGCCCTTTTAAATGATACGGTACATAACTATTATGCAGGGGGGGGGGGTGTCCGCAGATTTGTGACATACTTTTCTAGGGGGTGTTGAGGAAAGTGTGACAAAGTGTGACATGGGGGTGGGGGGGTCTCCAAAATGGCCAAAAAAAGCGTGACATACTAAATGGATCACCCCTTATCTCATCTACACCCTCTACACTGGTAATCTATATACCCCGGCCCTTAGTCTGTAGTGACTATCTCATGTAAGTCGTGGGGGGACATTGATCAAGCATGACCAAATGCTATTAAAAAATTACTGAGGCAGATCAACGTATACTGTCAAAAGAAGTGTAGCTGCACAGTGAGTTCTACTGTAGATTTACAGTATAAAAGGATGTATTTTTTGTTTTGAAACCATCTCTGAGTCACTATAGTGACTATCCAAGTTGGTTAGCTCTCTAGGTCATATGACTCCCCCAGGTGACTCCCTTAGGTCAGCCAGAGAGTCACCTAAGCTCCCTTAGGCAACCTGGACTCACTTCAACAGGGGAGTCATTCTGGAGGCAACCTGGACTCCCTTTTGATGCTGTTTCTTCTCTCTGTGCTGATAAAACACATATGGACCCAGTATAAGCAATTCTGCCTGGCAGCGAACCTCCCTACGCAAGATGCCACCCTTAACTGGTTAAACAACTACAAGGGTTTAGGGTTAAGACCCAGAGACTATAGAGCAGGGAAGACTACACCGGACATTGCCTCCGTCCCCAGGCGCCAGCCAGGTATGAGTGACCCTAGAGGCCGGGCACCCAGCCCCGGGCACAGGTCTTTGTCACTCTGATCCTTACAGGTTTAAAGGTACTCTCGTTCCCAAATCCTTCCGAAGGAAGCCTCTGGGGACAGCCAGTATGACCTTGAACTTGGAATTTTGCTGGGTCTGGGCAATCCCTGCTGGTAGCTTGGAGCTAGTGGACAGGAACCAGAATGTATGATGGTAGTTTTACCTGTATTTCCCATCATACTTTCTGGTTCCATTTCTGGTTCCTGTTCGCTGGTTCCAAGCTAACTACAAGGATTACCTAAACCCAGCAATATCCAAGTTCAAGGTCATGCTGGCTGTCCCCAGAGCCTTCCTTCGGAAGGATTTGGGAACGAGGGCAGCTTAAAGGCAGCATAACGACTTAATGCACTATCCCAGTGGGCATATATAATTCAGTTCAAGGTTGAAACAAGGTTGAAACACCATTGAATCGACTTTGTCAACCATTTATCAATGGGTGGGCCTTCAATTTTGATTCACTGTTCTGTTTCCACTGGGATGCGCCACTTGGTTTGTATGTTATGAATACAGCAGCAGTGATCATGAGGAACTCACCGAGAGTTGTAAGTATCTGCAAGGGTCAGCATGGTGCACTGATGCAGTAACAGTGAGTTTCTCACTAAAGCCATGTTTGTGCATCGTCATGGTGATTGCGCACAATGCAGACGCATAGGAAACAAATCTTCATAAAGTGTGTGTGTGTGTGGGGGGGGGGGGGGCAGGGGCCTACTCCAACCAACTTTAATCATCGCTCTGTACGCATCAAATGGCATATACACATTTGTATTGAAATTTTATAGAAAAGTAGTATTTGAGCCCCCTTTAGTCCTGATTGGGGGGTCCATGCCCTTCTGCCCCCTCTTTTCCCTGTGAGGGGAGGTAAGGCTAGGAAATTGCGTGTATCATACAGGGTCTTGACAAATTTTGGGGGGGCCCAAAAATATTCAGGCCCCCCTCCTCTGTGAATGGGGACCTGGGCCCCCAACCCCCTCTCCCCCCTTTTCCTACGCCACTGTGACTGTACACAATACCCAGTACCCCTACTACTAATACATGTGTAACTGACGCTACTTTGTTCTCTTAATGTTGTTAAGATTTACTAAGGAAAGAACAAGGTCAACAACAGTTTGATTAAAGTGTACAGGTTGCAAAAAGGTTGTTTATTCAACAGAACCTCAACAGGCAAGCTAAACGAACGAACTCCCTATAGAGTTCGGAGCCGGTCAGTGGGCTTTGCAGCCGGTAGTAATGCAGTTAGCAGGATTCAGATATCCAAACTAACAGACGAGTTCTCCCAGGCATTGGCTATATATAGGCAACCAGCCTGCGTGCGCACACCCAGACCGGAAGCCAAAAGTGACCTCTATCGGTACCCCAAGCCCGGAGCAGGTGCTGCCACCTGCTGCTGGACTGAAGGGTTCGGGCTGAGCTCGCAACACAAAGCACAACAGAACCCGTCACAATGTTTTAATACTAACCCCAGCCCCTACTCATGCATACTGATACTTGTTTTTCAGATATGAGACAATGGTGTGAAGTGAGAATAGAGGTATTTTGCCTCTTATTTTAGCACAACACCTCAGCAGCTTTTTTCTTATTTGGTGAGCAAGGGGAAGGTGTAGGTAGTGGGAGGGGGTCGAAGTAGGGGTGTAGTGGAGGGGGTGGGGTGGGGGTTGGAGTGTGGAGTAGGTTGTTGTGGTGTGTCTCAATGAGGTCGTCAGACAGACACAGGGGACATGCTACAAAGAGAAGCTCTCCTGAATAAGGGCGTATAGCACACAACAGTGTCTATTAATAGAATGTGGCTCATAACATTAATAACATGGTATATAAAGAACGAGCTGAAGATGTTACTGGATATATCAGTGACAGACAAGGTGGAGCCATTTGTCTAGCACTGACATCTACTAAAAACAAGCTAACAATCTTTTTGTTTAGATATTTATATTTTTCTTGACTTAAGCATTAAATTCTGGTCTTGAGGTAAAAGCTCACACTGACTTCAGTGGCCTAGATCATTTTCTGATTTCAGAAAATTGCTTTTGAACAGGAGTAAGATTTTCATAGTATCCGGAGAAATTGGTGAGTCAGCCTGATGGTCTGTGAGTCAATGTGGCAGTTCGTGACTTATTCCTGGTACTTCTTACACTGACAAAGAAAAGAAAATAAGGAATCCGACCTACCTACCCTAATCATCAGACCCATCTTGCCTGAAATATATTTTACTTATTATACCATGGCTGTATGCAATATTTATTCTCAACAGACAAGTGTATATTGGAAATAATCACTTCCGATCTTCTTTTTTATTCTCAAATCAGTCCTATCTACAATTTATGCTCACCGACAATATTATCATATAGACATTTTGAAACACAATATATGGTAGCCATCGAAACGAAGTTCTCAAATAACTACTTCTAAGAACAACAAATGTTCAAGATGATGACATAACTGATTATAGTATAGGTCTGTATGCTTTAGATTGAACTTAGTCCATAATAAAAATTTACTAGCTGTGTTGCACATAAGAGAAAACATGTTGGAGTATTGCTCACGGTAAGAATAGAATTGAACTGGGTAGGTCTTGGTTTTCAGGCACAGATGTCTGGTTTAATTTACACTGATCGATATATATATATATATATATATATATATATATATATATATATATAGAGAGAGAGAGAGAGAGAGAGAGAGAGAGAGAGAGACATAGATGGATAGATGGGTAGATAGATAGATAGATAAATAGATAGATAGATAGATAGATAGATAGATAGATAGATAGATAGATAGATAGATACCTACAGATATAGATAGATAGACAGAGCGAGACACACCTGTTCTGCATTCAAGCATCATACAGACCCTATGGGGTTGATACACTCTCGCACATGCTGCATTGGTGCACCATGACGTCGGATGACGTCGACCCCTTCCTACACCTTAATACAACGTGTTACTACATGTATATCATATATCACTAAGCTTGTCAAATGTCTACCACTGCTTTGCTGCCTATCCTTATATCATAACCCAGTGGGGGAGGGGGCTGACTCAAACAATGACGCAAATTCTTATCGACATGGCAGAGGGGCTCACAAAACAGCACTTTGGCATCTAATCAATACAACGGTCTTTGTCCATCCCCTGAATATCGCCCACATCTATAGCAGCAGTCCCGGTACTCTAACACTGAGAGGGGCGTCTTTCATCTCCGTGATACGAGCTACTGCATGGCACTACTGAGACTCCTGTCTTACTCAGTTTTTTTGTACTTTTTTTTATGTAGATGTAGACAAGGCTTTTTAAGGTAAGTGGTTCATCCCTGGGGGGGGTAACCCTGTGAACATGAATAAGACCTGCTAGAAGGATGTGGGGAGAATTGTTATGATGATTTAGGGCAAGCTGCCTAACAGTTGTTTTAAGAATTACTTCAGATCACAAAATAAAAATATCATGTGGCCCCCGGCATATTTTCTGGGGCTAGGGGCATTTGGGCTACAAATGTTATATAAAGATATGTTCAATTCAATCTTTTAGGTGTTATTTTGGGAAAGCACTATAAAAGAAATTCACGAGCACCTCTTCAGTAAGTCTAGATACACTTTTAATGTTTAAGCATATTATATTGACTGATCGTGTAGCCTTGGGTATATCTAAGCAATTTATTCACTCAGCGTAGTTCGACCTTTCTTGGCGGTTTGCTTTTCCCCCAAAAATCGTCAAACATTTTTTAACGGTGGCCAGTTAAAGATGGCACCCGGTCAAAGACAATCATCTTGGCCCGATATCATGAAACACAGCCTACAGTTTTTGAATAAGGTGAGGGGCCCCGGCGCTGAGCATCGTTTCTGTGTGGCCGCCTACATATAACCCAACCCCAATCAGTGGATACATTCTGGATGAGGGATTTGGCACATGGCACCTCTG
The DNA here is from genome assembly GCA_947462335.1 of Harmothoe impar. Lineage (NCBI taxonomy): Eukaryota > Metazoa > Annelida > Polychaeta > Phyllodocida > Polynoidae > Harmothoe > Harmothoe impar. The sequence continues at coordinate 51,894,018 of OX381720.1, read as the reverse complement.
CTTTTAATATTGGCCGTGCTGCGCTGTATTGTTCACCCTTTAAGGGCCGCATAGTGCTTTAATAATCAGAGCCTGGCCGCCATGATGCATAAAAACAGCCCCAGCGCATTCAAGCATCATACCGACCCTTCTGGGGTGTAACAACCCGGTAGGGTCAACATGATGCATAAAGGCAGCCCTGGCGAGTTACTTGCCAGGGCTGCCTTTATGCATCATGGCGACTAAGGGGCCCTGATAGATGAATGCACTGTGCAGTCCTTAATGGTTCAGTGGCTGGTGTGAGGCCAACTCCCCTTGTGTTCATTATAACAGGGCAGGCCACCTAGCACTGGATGATATTGTAGGTCACCTGGTGCAGGTTATCCGTCAATATTATACAATAATCAGGTATTACTAATATCTATCAAATTACTGTGTATATCTCACCATAGCATCAGGTTCCATAGAGGTTCCATAGTTTCTGACATAACAGTCTGGAAGCCGCAGTGGTTGACCCCAACTTCTCAGAAATATTTACTTTCTCTGCTGATTATTGATGTATAAGGTCAGGGATATAAATTACTATACCCCATGGTAAGGTCTAGGTAAAATTATCAGAGTGGGTGTAGAGCTCTCATCCTCAGGCATTTTGAGGTATTCAATATTCAATATGGCCACCAGAAAGCTCCCGAAAACTATAAATGTGGCTATCTTGGCTTCTAACCAACTTAGAAACAAAAAGTGCCGCAGCTAAACAAGGTTGTTGAGATCAGTATGCCTTAAGGCCCAAATTCTAATCCTCTAGAAATTTCCCTCGTATACCTACTTAAAATGTCAGTAGGAAGACGAATTGGCAAAAATTTCCTGATCAAAAGAGGGGGAGGGGCGCACCCCTGGACCCTACGCCGGGAATTTGAAACGATGGGGACTAAGCCCTGAAGTCCTGAATGTAAATGTAATTTAGAAAATCTAAATTATGAACTGTAAGGCCACTCAAAAAAAAAAGTGGTTTCTCATTACCGAGGTCTGAAAAATTTGACAAGGTAAGCTATTTTTTTCCTTTTCTATTTTTTTTTGGGCCAAAATGTATAGGGTTTATGTGTTTTTGGTGCCCATAATTCACATTTTATTACTTAAGAATTGATTGATCTTTGGAATTCGGAAAGTTGTAAGTTATCTCTATCTTACAGTATCATAAGCTTTAATTTGATACCAAATATGCCAATATTTTTCCATTTCTATAATGTTTTTCATTTAAGAATTAGCAAAAAAAAGAGATTTTCTTCAAAATCTGATTTTAATGATGCGCGTGGTGATCAGAAACCATTTCATGTTTTAAAAGTGGCCTAAACGGTAGCATTTTCTTTGGTGGATATCATTTTATTATGTACAACGACCATTGCACAATAAAGCAATAAGAGGCCATCATAGGTCAGTGATAGCAAAATACACTACAACATATGCACACGTGGAGGGCAGGGAACAGGATGTATAAATTGGAGATCTGACAGGAAAAATGAGAAGTGAAAATCGATGGCAGGACAGCATACCTGGTACACTGTTAGAAGTAAGTACTATTTCTGTGCAGTGATGGGGCCGGTATATGCTGGCTGGGCCAAAAAATAAACGGTGTGTTTCAGGCAACCCGACCCTAGATAGAAAAAAGGGCCGACCCTAGCATTTTTCTCAGTTTTGGTTAATTTCATCTTTTTTTGTATGTAAAATATTCCTATTTTTTGAAAATTTTACCATTTCTTTTGGTCAGAAAGAACCGCTTCCATGCCTAATTAATTATCTTACCTCAGGAAATTGCTTTTTAACAAGATTGAATGTTCAACAATTGCATGATATTTCTAGTCACTGTAAGAATTGGTGAATCCTGATAATCCGTGAGTCAATGTGCCGATTCACGACTCATTCCAAGTACCATTTACATTTGGAAAAAGAAGAAATAGACCTACCTACCCTGTTTGGCATTGTGTTGCAAACTGTGTCCTGTACTTTGGATTCAAACTGTTGTTGGCTCTTTATTTTACATTCGATGTACTGTAGGATATCCGAACGAAGTAGGGTCCATCACAACAGCAGATGTTGCATGCAACCTTGATTCCGGAAGAATATGCTGTAGACCCACAGCAAGTCAATGTGCTGTAATCTTACAGATTTGTGTGTAAGTATACTGCAACATCTTTAATAATTGTACAGCAGAATCTATTCTAGTAAATCCGCATATACATAATAAGGTGATATATAATCCAGGAAAAAGTGCTGTAGGTTTACAGCAGGCCACTGTTAACCTCTACTACAGCAACATAAATGTACATGTACAGCAAATTTGCTGTATTATTTTTAACAGCAAAAGTACTGTATAGTTACAGCACATTCTTCTGTTCAGGAACAACAGCTTTTACAGTGTATACATACTGTATACAGTTGGTTGCCATTTTAGTAGGTGTACAGTTGAATAATTATGCTGTAGGTGTACAGTTTTTTGTAGGCAAACAGTAGAGGCCATGTCTAATGAAATGGGGCCAATATGATAGCCTTTGCCGGGTGCCATCTTTGACCGGGTGCCATCTTCGACCAGCTTGATAGAAAACCGTCTATTTAGGGAAGATGAAAATAAAAAAAAGGGTTGAAAAGGTTAATGGATGTTATAAAACTTTAAATTAGTAGTTAGTAGCCCATTTATGTATCTTCATCTGCCCTGAATAACCCCTTTTCTATCAGCTGGTCAAAGATGACACCAGGTCAAAGATGGCCCCTGGTCAAAGATGGCACCCGGTCAAAGACTATCACATTGGCCACATCTCATGAGCCACAGCCTGGAATCTTTACTGTAAAGCTACATTTACTTTTCACAGTGTAGTATTTGATGGTATGTGGCACCACTCAGGGGGTCCATGACCTCTGTACTCACAGTGCATGACATGGACCCTTTAAGGATAGCCTGCTGCTTTAATGTGCTCTGACCTTTGTTATCGTCGTGCATGATCACAGCCCTGGTGGGTCTTCTTACCAAGGCTGCATTCATGCAATTCCTATTTAATTAGGCACCAATCCGCATGACGCTTGAATGCAGCACTGGTAAATTACCGTACTCGTCAGGGCTGCATTAGTGCATCGTGACAACAAACGCAATAATGTACTGAAGCACTGATCTACCCATAAATAGTTAACCCTTTCAGGATGGTATAATGTTGTGATGCACACTACTGTCAGCATGATGCATAAATGCATCACCAGTATGTTACCGCAGTGACATTTAGTGGACAGGTTATAACCCTCCCAAAGGATAAGCAACATGCAACGCTAACAAGCTACTCAGCGGGAGTTTGTGCATTATTAAAACTATGGACATAAATCCTAGAGGCATCATGCAGCAACTCTTAAAGAGCCAACATCTCACCCCTTGATGGACATTTATGCTTGGCCTTTATATACACCACATAACCCTTCAAGGGCCGCCTAGTGGAGTAATACCCCACGTCCTTGGTCGATATCAGCAACTATAGTGCATGTAGTGTACTGGCAAGGACTGCATTAATGTATCATGCCGACCCTTTGGGTTTGGTGCATGATCGGCATGATGCATTCATGTAACCCTTGTACTTAGACTCACCAGGGCTGCATGAATGCATCATGACGGCAAAGGGCATACATCACAGTGAGTCCTTGCAGTGATGAAGTTATTGATCGCAGGCAGGGTTCTGATGTTCTGGATATACAGCCTGAATTTGGCTTTTACATCAGGCTCTCCAAATTCTAAACTCCCTTTAGGTAAGGCCCGTCTGGGTCCCCTATAGATTAGGCCCACCCAAAACAGGGAGTTGTGTGTAGGTATTCCCACCGACTTCTCGTTGGCTCTACCATAATTTGTTGTTATTTTCAGAAGGCTTTTTCTTGGGGGGGGGGGGGATCTGATGTAAATATAGGAAGTGTTGACAAATCCCTCTTCTAACCCTAACGAAAATGTAAGAAAGAATCTACCTATTCTATTATTCAATGCACTAAAAACAACTTTTTCTTTTAGGCCTTAAATCTACCTTTGTCTATGTTCAGAGGCATGTTCAGATGCATCAAAGGGTTCAAAGAGTGCTGTATTGCTGACGGCTGTCTGTAATTGTGATGCATTCATGTTATGTATGTCCTCATTACTATATATATACTAGGGTGGGAAGGACTTGTTGGTGGCAAGAGCACCAACAGTGCCACTGGGTTCTAATTGGCCGAAGTTATAATTAGCTAATGTATGGACTCTAATCGGCCAAAGGTATCAAGGAGATGTATGAGCTTATCGGGTAAAGTTATGTAGGAAATATGATGATTATGGGCTCAATTAGCCAAAGTTCGCCAATAGGCCTGTAAGCCTATCCTCGAGCAAAGTATTGGACGTAAACATGTTAGTAATCGGCGGGCAATGTCCACTTCCCTTGTTGTCTTCCTTTGTTGTCTCTTTCTTTTTTGCAGAGCGCTAAATGAACCTAGGCTCTCGGCAAACTAAATACCTGTAATTGAGAGATCTTGAGAGAAGTTGTGACTAGGCATGTTTTCTCTATCCCATCGCATTCGCAGCACCGTAAGCTTTGATTCGGTATAAAATATACCCATGTTTGTCCATTATTTTTCATGTTTTCTCAATCAGAATTTGCACTTTCATTGAATCTTCAAAACACGACTTGCCCAGTATGTCTGTTTGAGATGTATTTATTTCATGGCAAATATGGCACTCCCATTGTCTTAACCAAGGAAGGCTATAATACCCCCGTGCAATAATTATTGCTTGTAATTCATGGCCTGTCAAATCATCATAATTGTTGATTTAACCACTATCAAGTAGCCTTTTTAAAGCAATTAAATGAAATATTGTTTATAATGACATGACATAAACACAAAGGAGCACTCCTAGAGTTCCCCACTGAGGGTTATTTAACTCGACTTCTCCTCGTGAAATAACCTTCAGTTAGGAACCCTACTTGTGCACCTTTGTCTATGTATTTCCCTTTTCTGCCTTGTTGACATAAGAAGAAGAATGATATTTACACATTGTCTTTAGCAAAAAGATTCAAATAACGACCCACGTCAACCCTGGAACCTCATCCAGTGTATTACCCTCATTGTCATGCGCAGAACAGACAGGAACCGGAAACTGCACGAGGTTGGGTGTCCGCTTGTTTGACTTCCTGCTCACTGGGCATGTGCAATGTTGAACAGAGGCTGCGTCTGCAGCTTCCAGTTTCCAGTACCAGGTGGGTCTACTGCCTTAACCATCTAAAGCTACTATGTCAGTAAATTTTAGGTGATTTTCCCATTCTAGGGTGAGAACATGATCAATATAATTGCATGCATGTATGGAGAGTTGGAAGGCTCACATTCATCATCAAGCCTGATAAAACTACAATGTATTGTTACAAATAAATAACTGTGGGCTCGCAGAAATCAAGACCTGTTAGGGGTGCATCATAACACCATCGGATTTAGCCTGCAATCACAACACCAAAACCTGCATACAACCACTACCGTCTATTCAGTCTGTTCCCACCTGAAAATCACAATAAGGAATGCATTGATACCATAAGGAATGATGTCAAACACAACAAAAATTGGTTTATCAAAGCAATTGTAATGCTATATTATAACTTAATCTTTGGGCATTCTAACTGATAATGTATCTTTGAGGGACTCATAGTGCTTTAACCATTTGAGGACGGCATAACACACCAATGCATCATGCATCATACCGACCCTATAGGGTGGATACACTCCCTGATGGTCGGCGTGATGCACCAATGCATCCCCTGCAAACAAATCGCCAGGCTGCATTGGTGCATCATAACAAAATATGTCACATTTTATCGGCATGCCATCCTTAGAGGGTTAATGTAGGCCCTTTGTTTTCAGTATATATATATATATGAATGCCACCATGATGGGTCTATTCGCTGGGTTGCATGCATCATGCAGACCCCTCAGGAGTTTATCAATCCCAATCACCATGATGCTTAAATGGACCATTAGTGGGTTACTTACCAGGGCTGAATTCATGCATCATGATGATAGATGGCATAATGCATGAAGCCATTAGCAAAGCTTGTAGGGTAAGGCTTTTGGAAACTGTACAGAATAAGAGTAAACTGATGATAATGTGTTGATATATATAGATAAAGGTCCACGATGATCTGTCTGAATGACAGGTTCCTGCACGAGTGGTACCTTGGATCATATCATATGAGACAGAGCCGAGTGTGATATAAGTACCACAAGTGGATCCAAGTACCACAAGTGGAGAGACAAGGAATTCATACTGATTAGAGTCTGTGTTTATTCCATGTAGTTTTTGATAAATTATATCTAAAAACAGTATTTAAAGATTGGTTTGATAACTAGTTTAGTGATGTCATCATAGAGAAATATCCCATTGAGAATGAGGATTAGGTTCTCCATGGGAGTGTGGAGAACGACCATTCTAGTACCTAAGCATAGTAACTTTGTTTCTCCACATGAAATAAATAGATGTGCCTCTGTGATGTGTGTTGTATTTTTAATTAGAGAAGTTCTATGATGTATAGAAGACATATTCTCAATGGCATCCATGTTTACGGTTGTTACACTGATATTACTGTCATAGGTTAATAAACTCCAGCCGTAAGCTTGTGTTGGTAAAGCTGACAGTGTTCACAAAAGTAAAAAAGTAAAAGGCACAGCTTCCAAACCTTAATGCCAACACTTGCACACTTTTGAAGGGGCATTAAACGACCCTAGTTGTGTCAGGTGTTTTTATGTGACTGAGGACTTGATGGGGAGTGGAGCAGCGATTAAGGGCTGTCTCCAACGTCAGTGGTTAAAGTGTCACAGTTTGTCACGAAGAACAGCCACATTAGTGAGGATTAGCAGATTTGGTGAATACTGGAAAATGTTTCTGAAATGCCACACACAACGATTTATTCACGATAGAGCGTGCTGGTCACCCTTTCTCTTTGGCTGCTCAACCTAATAATGAAAAATATTTGATTTTAAAGTGTGCATGTCCGATTTCTACCAAATTCTAAACCCTACCTAAAGATGTTCCAACCACTGTAAGATTATGTTATTTATTGGTTTTGGGACCTTTAAGTTTTATCCATGGGTAGTAATGGCTCAAAGTGTGGGGCCCATGAAGCCCAGCCATGGTATTTTTTGGCAAGAGGAATTTTGGTCATTTAGAAAGATTAAAGTGAGCATTTGGTGGGAATGAGTTTCCTCAAACGTTCCAATGTTTTAGAAACGTTTGCTTAAAAGTGAGCCTCGGTTTACACCTTTTGATAAAAAGTGCGTAGAAATTGCTTTAAAAAATACTCTCTTTGCAAGAAAACTGATTTGTGTTATTTTGGTATCTTATAATTATTATGACAACATGGCATCTTCGTGTACATGTAAGTCAATAGAATAGTTTTCTATTGATAAAGTTAAATTGTTCTTAAAAACCAATGTACCCTCCATCCTCTATCATGACCTTCAGTCGGCTCCCAGTTTGTCTTTCATTTCAGATTATAATCACATCGTGTACCGGTATATATATATCAATCACCGCACCCTTTTATGTCTACAGTATACGATAAGGTCTGGATACTCGGTGCCAGCATCAAATAGGTCCCCAGGTCTACTTCTACTCAGGCCGATCTGCAGATCTTTATTCTATACACTGATATTATTTGGTTGCCTCCACGAGCAGTCTCTCATTCACTATGGCCTAACCAAGCTAGTCATTTTTGGCTCCCTATACAATCAACCTACGTTAGTTGATATTGTCAGTTGGTCAGTATTGACCAACTCTCCTTAGTCTTTCCATTTTATGCTAAGTCCTTTTTAGTAAAGTATTAGTCATTACATTGTTTTGCCTTGGTCATTCTTGAATAGCACTTGGTCATGCCTGACCAATGTCCCTCTGACCAACCTGGGATAGCCTCTACAGACTAAGGGCTGAACTATTTAGGTTTCCCTCTCCGCAGGCTGATCTGCAGATCTTTGTTCTATACTATATCACTGAGAGTTACATCTACAGGGTTCAGACCCTCCATCATCTTGAATGCACTGCCATACATGCCACTCAATAAAAAAAATGGGAAATATGACGAGGGAGGCTTCTTCTCTCCTTTTTTTTATTAACCTGCAGGCTAAGATGTATAGAGTAATGTATATTATTTTGATGACCAAAATTCACATTTCATTGGATAAGAATTGATTTATCTTTAAAAGTGGAGAAAATATAAGTTATTTCTATATCACTGCATTAGTGGCATAATTAGCTTGAATTTGATACCAAATATGCCAATATTTGGCAGAAAAAGAAGTTTTCCTCAAAACCTGATTTTTGTATGTGCGTGGTGATGAAAAAGCATTTCATTTCTTTGAGTGGCCTAACCAAGACCAGGGCGCAAGTGGCGGGGGGTACGATGCACTTTCATTCAAGGTTACTCTTTACACAAAATCACACATTCCTGCAACAAAATGTCCTGCATTTCACCAAAATATACCAATCCGTTGATGAATTGATTAATCAAAAGTGATTTCCTTGATGAACCCTCGCGCAAAAAACGTCTCCACACTAGGACACTTACTCCCGAAAATAAACTTCCTAAATTTGGTCAAATACAGCCTCAAAATGTAATAGCTTCAGCCCTATAGTTGAGGGTTCATTGTAAACCTCCAGATATAGTTTATTTTCTTTTAATTAACAGTTAAAAAAGTATAAACCTCTTGACTTTGGATTTGATAGAAACATTTTGCAGTGAATAAACATTATTTAATACCGTACAGAAAAGTATCAATGTATGTCTTAGCTGCTGAGGCAACCGGCCCGTTTCTCAGGATGTGCTTTTCTTGTGGGCAAAAGCTGCCTACTAGGGTAAGGGTTGTCATAGGTCCAGTCACAAATCAATATAACATTGAGTACCCGGCCCACTGCAGTCCAAGACCAGAGGTCCTCCGTCTAAATAGAGATAGCCCCAACAAATGGGTCTCAACCCTGGTTCATACTCACTGAAGAGAAACCCGATTCAAGACAGTCCCCTCACTACAGTCCTTTACGACTACATTGCTTTCTGAAAGACCCAGGCTCCTGTGACCTTCAGAGAACGACCTCTGACAACAAGGTCACAGGCCGCCATCTTTGATGTGGTCTGATGACGAAAACGAGGCAGAACCTATCCCCGAGGGAAATGGTCTCTAAGACCGCCATCTGCTGGGCTATTAGACGGGAGCCAATGGCCTCATGTATTTGGCATTGCGAGGCAATTGGGCGGGGTCATTTAGGTCTTAGTCTGTTAAGCCATAGTTGAGAATTGCTTCTAGCTCCTGTAGAAAACATGGAACGGGTTAAGCCCATAGATGTGGGAATTCTCACGGCTGTTGGAAACAGGGGGACAGTTGACTACCCCCTCCCCCCCCCCCCTCGCCCCGCTCACATACACATGTTGACGTCCAGCTCTGATAACCCTTAGACCTTTACATTATTTAGTTATCATCAATTCGATAAAGACATTTATTTCATGTGGAGAAACAAAGTTACTATGCTTAAAGAGGCCGTGACACCTTCCCGACCACTCACAAACATCTAATGGTAAATATAGCCGTGAACACGGCATCATGCTCTAAATTGCGGACAGTTATACATTGTAGGAAAACAAAGCCGGCCACACAGGTGCGAAATTGGGTGTTTGGGGAAGAAGGAGGAAGTGACGTAAACGGCGGGAGAGGTGCTAAGCATTTTGGGATATGGGTCAAGCTGTCCACCTAGATCGTGGGTTAGCCAGAGGCTTTCGAATTACCCACATAGAACCAGCCCCCGGGAACCAGCCCCATATGAGAATACAATTCATATAATAGTAAGATAAATAGTGTAGGGTACTTTCCTAAGACAATGGTAATGGTTAGTAAGCTATCAATTGATTGTTAGAGGACACTGGGACCGCTTCACCCCGAGTATGTGTATTCACCATACCCCCCCCTCTCTATGTAGAATACATGTACCATATTTGTCATGTACCAGAATGACCACCCTGTCAGGACGAGGTGTAATTACTCTGGATATCATCAACCACATGAAGTACGCCTATACTATATGCACCATATAGTCTTGAGAAAGCAGCAAGACGGTTCCAACTAAAAGCTATAGACTTTGTCTCTAAGGGTGCCGCACAGAATACACCAAGCCCAACTCCCATACATAGCCTCACATATTTGAGTAGGCCCGGTAGTAGGCCTATAAATATACACACCTCGAAAAACTCGATACAAAAGTTAAATTATGACAATGGAAATATAAAAATTGAAATCTATTTTTTCTGGCTAAACTTTTCTCAAAATAAATCGATATGACATCCCTATAGATAATGTATTGTATGCAAATTCCAATAATGTAGGCATACATACAGGCCTTATGACAGTATCATGGATTGATAAAACTTAAAATCAATATACGCAACATCCTTTGGTCAATAATCCATGCAAATAAATGCCATTGAGGCTTGTTTCTAAGACTGTCTCAGCAGCATGTCGAACCAGCTGGCTGGACCAACTAAATGAGGCGACTACACCAGCATATATATATTCCTTCTGGCTTGAACTAGATGCCACCCCTACCCCCTGCAGCTCAGGCTCCGCAACTCCAAGTGTGAATACAGTACTGAGATGTTCATGTCAGTCACACTTGCCAGGGGTTCACACCTACGATTATGAGTGAGGCCCTCTTCTCTATATCAAAGTGATGTCCCACGCTAAACCTCCCATTTGATGTAAATATATATGAGCCACACAGGGTGGGGGAGCGATGCATTTTCTGCTTTACAAATCACCTAAATAAACAATAAACAAGGCTGACCCTATACAGAGCTAATAAGCATTTCAATTTCATCGTACGATTTCCAGCAGTTTTTGGGGTTCTGAGATGTCATTAATACTTACTAAATCGAAATATCAGCATTTCTGGAATTAAGATTATTGCATGAACAAAACAAAAAACTCTAAAAGGGCTTTCAAGAACTGGCAGAATTTTGAAAATTGAAATATTGTGGGGTTGCATCCGCCACATCCCCACATGTTAGAGAAAATGTACATGTACATTTTGTACAATAGTCAAAATGTATACGGACGTTTTTATGTCAAGAAAAAGGTCGTGAAGAGGACATTATTGTATATATTATGCACTTAGTTGAATTCCATAGTGTGTGGCATTTAGTCACCTGGTGAAGCACTGTGTTCACTGCTTTCCCACCTGACCCCTTCCCCACCCTTACTGCCGATGACGTCACAACATGGCGAGGTGTTGGTCGAGGCCTGCTGTGGCTCTGTGCACACCTGCAGTAGTGGGCTGGGCCGTGTAGGGCGTGCATTGATTTGGTAGACATCATGCAACCAGAAACTGTGAGCTTTGACTCTACTCTATACAAATATTTACAAATATGAATACCCAAAATATCATGTCACGGCCTCTTTAAGTGCTAGAATGGCCGTTATCCACACCTCCGTGGAGAAACTGATGCTCATTCTCCATGGGATGTTTCTTCATGACGATGCACTAAAATAGATAGCAAACCAATCTTTAAATGTCGTTTTTAGATATGATAACAATAATTACATAAAATAAACACAGAGATCCACACTTATCAGTCTGAATTCCTGGTTTCCCCACTAGCGGTTCCTTGTCATTCGGACATGTAGAACGAGGAGACCTGGGGAACAAGAGGAGAGGATGACAAAGGAAAGCTTGGATATTATCTATTGCCAATTTTGTACTTGTGACAAATGAATAACAGTGCTCCAATGGACTCCCATGAAGACTCCATTCCCCAAAAGAGATGGGGTGAAATTTGGTGGTACATTAACGTATAACGAGGGACTAAACACATGACAGGACCGGCAGCAAATAGCATTACACTCACCAAAGGATGAGAAAAGATCAGACAATGTACCCAGTCCAGAAAAAACTATCAGGTTAAAAATGGGATTCTTAACTCTAAATCAAAGGTACTTAATTAACTCCAGGATAGTTAGACGTTAACCCTAGCGCTGCTTAACCCTACACTTTAAATCCAACAAACCCTGCTCTAATAAACATCTCTCGCCCTCAATATCTGGCGCTCCCTAGCTCTGCCTACATGCATGCATCCTTCATAATTATATATAGACCACTCCAAATTGTATACATGTCTCTCATCACTAAGCCATGAGAAATATGACGAGGGCGCTTTTCTTTTCCTTTTTTTTTTTGCTGATGCCTAATTGTATAGGGTATTTATTGCAGACTCTCGGGGAACCAAAATCACGTTTCAGTAACTAAGAGATTAAGGATCTGTGAACTTTGTAAATATGCATGTTTAGCCCATTATAAAAATAATATCTTTTATTGACAACTGAAATGAAGTCATTTCTGACTTATGTGTCATACATAAAGGCTATATAAACTAAATCTACAAACTATGCTACAATACAAGACAGAATGAAAATATACTAGACTACCACACAATACTACACAAATGTAATCGACTAGAAAACATATTTCTACTGCACTGTAAGCTTTAATCTGATACCAAATATGATCTAAATTTGTCACGGTTCTCCACTAAAATCTGCAAACTAAAAAGAAAATCTCAATAAGGAGATGTTGGTGATAAACGCGGTGATGAGAAACAAGTATATCATTTGGGATGACCATACTGGGGAAGGTTTAGGACACATTTCACATTTAGAAAGTGTACAAGGATTCATCCTACATATTGTATCCTTGTATACTTGTAGTATATATAGCCACCTGGTTCTCCGGTGGGTCACGGACTTCCTGGGATACCTTGACCTTTTAACTCCCAGGGCAGAGATTTGATAAAAGGGACCTTTTGTTTTGCACACAATCATCGATCTAGGTCCTGGCACTCAGAAAAGAACAGTCCATCTATAAAAGAAGATACTACGTGCTTTGGTGACTTTGTTTGGACTTATAATATAATTAAGTAATATATATATTTATATATATATACATGTGTGATAGGTATGATGGTTTGGCCACATTTCAGTAGGAAAATATATGTGACTCTATATTACCAAACAATGGGTAATTTCAAGTCTACAATGTCTACAGCACCTAGATAAATTCTACTTTGTAGACAAGAGTGGGACTTAAATAACATAATATTGCCAAATGTGTCACAATTGCAACATGGGTTTCTATTGATCAGGCCAAAAAAAAAAGTGTGTTTCAGATTTTTTTTCCCTTTTTTTTTTGCAAAATATTTATATTTTTCCAGACATTTTAGCAATATTTTGGTCAGGAAGAACAAAAAAAATCCGACCTCCCTACCCTAATATTTTGGACCATGTTGCCTGAAAAAACCCTTTCCTTCGGCCTCAGTTCCTGTCCTTTTTGTTTATTTGCATGGGAAATGTGTGTAAACCCGGTCAGTATGACATGGTGGTATATATGAAGTTTGCACAAATAATTTACTATTGTGGTGACGAATAAACTATTTAAAAACGTTTATTCAAACCCATTGAAAACGTCACTATATAGCGCACCACTGTAGCGCTAGTGTCTCTGAGTACTCTACTGCACACAGGGTTAACATCAGACGCATTTGGTGCTATCTATAATGTACAGAGTGAAAGTTAATTTAAACTACAGTGTAATTGAACATGGTGGGTTGTCCCCCAACATGACCAGACATGCACAGGGCATGTGAATGCTTTCTATATATAGACCACAAGTAATATTGATCATGCAATGGCCATGGCATTGAAGAAAGGATTAGCTTTGTCTAAAGTTGTAGATTGGGTTCTTGTAAATAGGGTTATTAACAGATCTCATGTAAAATGCCAGTTCCAACAGACTTGTCAGGGAGATTAAAGAAAATACAGGTTACAAACATATGTCATTTATAACACTTGCTTTGGTAGTCATAACGCATGAATGCATGATGCAAATATGTATCACTGGCGAGTTATTCCCCGGGGCTGCATCGGTGCATGATGATGACAAATGCTAACTTTTAGCAAGATGCGTCCTTATAGGCTTAAAAGGGTTGAGTTTGCGCTTTTGACGGCATAGTCAGGCTATTTTTATTGTGGAGTATTCATAATAATTATTGGTCATTCAGGGTTATTGTTAATGCCTGCATTGTTCAGTGGCTGTACAACCGCGACCTCCAACTGGGGCATATCCTGCATTTTGCACTATCCAATCAGGTTGTTATTGCCTCTTCAGAACATAATCCATGTAGTAGTTATAGGACAAGTACCAAGCTGTACGCAAAGTACAGTGAAAGGACCCTTATGTATACTCCTACAGCTTGGTACAAGGCCTATAACTTATTTATACCACTAGCTGTATGCAGTATACAAGAGGTGTGTAAGGCTTTGATCTCTGTGCCCACTGTGGTATTAAGTGATGTAGACTTGGAACAATCACTACCATGTGCAGGTACCGACCTGGGGATGTCACAACACGTGTCGATCTATCACCAGAGATAGACAAAGTGAACATGTGTCTGAGTCTAAATATACCACAGTGCTGCCACCTGGAGTGTATTTCAGCCATTACTATATAAGACTGAACCTTACACCGAGGTTGAGCCTTGGTCCCTACACTCAGCCCACTGAGTAGACACCACCCATGTACCTTTAAAGGGACATGATCTGATTTTTTCCATATTTTAAATCCTGCTTAAATTCTATGTGTTTCAAATGTTAGTACAATATCTCATTTAAAGGATAGACACGCGAACTAGGGATACTTTTACAGCATCATGGACTGTGAGAGGGCTCTTCCTCTGCATGACATGGGGCATTTTATCTATCAACGAATCCACGCTTTTGTTTAGAAGGTGGAGTATTTTCTGAAATCGATATTGTGGAAATTGAAATGCCTTTTTTTTTTATTGGCAACATGTAAATGGGGTCAATACCAGTCAGCAGTCTGTGCATGTGCACAACAGAGGTCACTTTAGAGGCTGATATTTCTGTGTTCTGTCAAGTCAAATGAGGTATTGAAGTAGGAATGATGTCCTGTTTGTACTCCCAGCAGCTTAAACAGAGTGGTTGACAACAACCTGTGCACATGGCATTTTTTGGATCACCATGAAAGAATAGGCGGTTTAGTCTCCCAAACCGATCCAAGTTGAAAGTCTATGACGAGGTGTAATCTATGACCGGGCACAATCTATGGGTGCAGTTTATGACCCGCATGAAAGAAAACAGCTCATTTAGGGCAAAAATTGAAATAAAACAAATATTATAAAGAGTCAAAACATCCACCAACATTTCCAGCCATTTCTATGTACATCTGCCATAAATAAGCTGTTCACTGTCATGTCGGTCATAGATTGCACCTGGTCATAGATTGCACCTGGTCATAGATTGCACCTGGTCATAGATTGTACCTGGGCATAGACTTTCAACATGGATTGCTTTGGTGAGACTAAGCCTGGTGATGAATCGGGAAACCATAAGCATCCTTGTGATCCATAACGTGACCGAGGAGGATAAAGCAAACGACTTTTCAACAAGAATTCCGGGTTAGAGCAAATTGATTGGTGGAAAGGTTTAACTTTGAGGTATTGTGGTGTCCTGTCTTCTCAATCATGTGATCACCAGATATGTCATATGACCACCAAATGTGTCATGTGATCACCAAATGTGGCATGTGACCACCAGTTGGGTCATGTGACCACCAGATGATCATGTGACCACCAGATGTGTCATGTGACTTCCAGATGCGTCATGTGATCATCAGATGTGTCATGTGACTACCAGATGTGTCATGTGATCATCAGATGGGTCATGTGACCAGCAGATGTGTCATGTGACCACCAGAAGTGTCATGTGATCGCCAGATGTGTCATGTGACTACCAGATGTGTCATGTGACTACGAGATGGGTCATGTGACCACCAGATGTGTTATGTGACCACCAGATGTGTCATGTGACCACGAGAAGTGTCATGTGATCGCCAGATGGGTCATGTGACATTCATATGTGTCATGTGACCACCAGGTGTGTCATGTGACCACTGAATGTGTCATGTGACGACCAGATGTGTCATGTGACCACCAAATGTGTCATGTGACCACCAGATGTGTCATGTGACCACCAGATTTGTCATGTGACCACCAGATAAGTCATGTGACCACCAGATATTTCATGTGACTACCAGATGTGTCATGTGATCATCAGGTGGGTCATGTGACCACCAGGTGTGTTATGTGACCACCAGGTGTGTCATGTGACCACCAGGTGTGTCATGTGACCACCAGGTGTGTCATGTGACCACCAGGTGTGTCATGTGACCACCAGATGAGTCATGTGACCACCAGATGTGTCAGGTGACTACCAGATGTGTCAGGTGACTACCAGATGTGTCATGACCAGATATGTTGCTTACGGGAATTCATCAACCAGAAAAAATAAGTTATGGAAATTGATATGCATAATCCTACACATTTGGCGTAAACTTGCAAACGAGATATGGAGTTTGTAAGTACCCCTATGCTATAGTTGTATCCTAACTCCGTATTCCCCCTATTGCATTATTGGAGACTATATATGAGTAGAGACATACGGGTCCCCTCCCTCAACGATCAACCAACATAGGGCCATACTACTGGGCTCCCTTTCCCTTTACCTGAATAAAACATAGAAGGTCATTAAACAAACTTGTCTGCATTCATTCATTCTCATAGTACATTCGTCTGATAAGCTCACCAGAGTATACACAAGTACACACTCACATCATCCGAAAGGGCACAGATACCTACTTAGCTTAACAAGTTACTGTGATGTTTCTAAGACGTTTTATCAAAAGCTACAGTTATAAATCTATCATAGAAATGGCAGGTAGTGGTTGCAGGGTGGTAGAAACTGCAGCCATGGACGGCTTTATATACCATTATGTTACACTTTCAATGTAACAAGGTTGTTTAAAAGAACTTTGAATATCTTTATTTTTGAACATTATTTTTCACCTTGGAGAGCCTTTTAAGAAGGGCTATAACGCGCATAGCCTGTTCGTCATCATAATGCTTCATAATGCATTTTTAAAATGTCACCTTCTAGTGTTGTTTATTGAGATGCCTGGACCTTTAAGAAAATATATTTGTAATTCTAAATGCTGTGAACCCCTTCAATTCATGTGTCAGTTGAATGATGTGTCTTAGCCTACCCATAATGCACCGGCCATCATATGTTTCTTATATGACGTCATAACGGCGGCAAATATTGGCACCAATCAGAGGCCATACAGACGTTGGTCTGTGATAGTCCCTCACTCCAACCAAACCCGGAGCACCGGATTATAAGATAATGGGTGTGGACCACCAAATTCGACATGGCGACATAGGCATTTCTTAAAATCGACATTTTACATGGCTGTTTCTTAAAATCGACATGTGACATGGCAACCTAAGCGACATATGACATGGACAAACCTTAAAGTCGACATGTGACATGAGGCCTAGTGACATGACATCAAGCTTAGCGACAAGGAAAAAGTAGGATAACTAAATTTGACGTGTGTTTAGGTGTCTCTATCTATATAGAATACCCAATAATTCAATTGGGTTAGTGACATAAGTGACACAGGTGTTTGCTTAGTGACATGGGACATGGGCATTTCTTATAATCAACAGGGGACATGGGACCCCCCCATCCAGAGCCCCAAGATAGTCTAGGGTCGCTACACTCCGGAAGACTCAGCATGATGCAGTACTTTAGAACCATGTGATAGTAAACCAGCGAGTTACTCGCAGGGCTCCATTAATACATCCACCATTAAGACGAGTAACTACTTGAGGCATCACCGAGTCCCTTAATGAGTTATCAATATCAAGATCCACTTTTAATGAGATCCATCACAACTGTCGCTCCAAGACAGCCCTTAGGCCAAAAAAAAAAAAGGTGTGTTTCAGGCAACATGGTCCAAAAATTTAGGGTAGGTAGGTCGGATTTTTTTTTTTTTTTTTTTTTTTTTTTTTAAATGTTGGAGGTACCTTGAATGAGTCGCGGACTGCCATATCGACTTGCGAGTCATTAAGACGACTCACCGATTCTTGCTATAACTAGGAATATCATGAAATTATTGGACATTCTTGTTAATAAGCAATTTCCTGAGGCTGGACAGTTAATCAGGCATGTGATCTGTTCTTCCTGACCAAAAAATTGCTAAAATTTCCGAAAAAATGTGAATATTTTGCAAAAAAAAAAAAAAATGCTAGGGTCGGCCCTTTTTTGAAACTAGGGTCGGGTTGCCTGAAACACACCTTTTATTTTTTTTGGCCTTAGTAAAGCTAACTCACAATCAATTTAACAGTCAGTACATTTAGGGCAACTTAACAGAGGAACATCCCACATAATCACATTCAAACCCATTTGGTCACATGATCGATATTGTTGATGCGCATGCGCAGGTGCCGTCTGGATTAAGAGAGGGAAGAAGAAAGGGGAGAGGAAGACAGCATCGAGTTAGCCAGCCGCCGCATCCTAGAGTTGTAGTGCCAGTCCGCTAGGTGGCATGTCAGTAAAGCTGACACGTCAGAGACGGCACGTCCATTAGACTAATATACCGCTTATTGGACGCGAATTGATTTCATCCTAAGATCGCTAATGGAGAACGAAAATAAGCCGACGGACATGGAGGAGGGGTTAGGGCGTCTGGATTCTCACCAAGGATGAGAGTTAACACTTTAAGGACGGCATGCTTAGAGGCGTGGGAAGCACATCTTCATTGCCCCCCCCCCCCCGAGGGAGGGAGGGGGGCACTCCAACCAACCTCAAGATCACCCGTTATGCATGATGTATTATATGCACACGTATATTGGATTGTAAAGAAAAGTAGTATGAGAGCCACCTATGGTTCCGACTGGGGGATCCCAATCGGAAGTTGTATGTATTATAATTTATATCATATGTCATGACAAATTTTGGGCGGACCCAAACATATTCAGGCTCCCCCCTCCTCAGTGATTGGAGGAGCCCGGGCCCCCTGCCTCCCCCCCTTTCCTCCGCTACTGATGGTGCCTTAAGACCCCATTGGTCGTCATGGTGCACCAACGTATAGTGTGGAAGGGTCGCCAGAACTGCATTGGTGTATCATGTAGTGTATCAGTCCCGTAGGATCACCATGATGCCTGAATGCAGCACTGGCGAGTTACTATGTTAGCACTTTGATGTTATTACTAATTCCCACTAGGTTTAATGCAGGAGAGTGAAGGCAGGGTTGGGTAATAAAGTTTATTTCTAATAGTGAATAAACTTTAAAGGTTGTATAGTATATTGACAACCTGGTAATACAGACATGTAACATGTAAACACAGAATTAATTGATAATAAAATGGTTGACCCTGGTCGTGATATGTATGTGTAATTGTACATTGTAATGCAATGTTGAATGACTATTATTGGTTATAGGTGTGGATGGGTCGGAAAAGGTAGTGGCGGTGACCGTGGTTGACGGAGAAGTGAGGAAGGAGAGCGTTGAGTGTGGAGAGGCGTGAGGGAGGGAGCGCTTAGTGGGGTGTCGGAGTTGGACACCGATTGGTTAGCAATGACCTTGCATTATCCCCTTCAGGCAATGAAACTCCCATTAAAGGAATAAAGTCTGAGCAGTCAGGCAGAGAGGATGCTCCTGGTGTGGGCCATTCTGATAGGACAAGGACATGGGCCAACTTCTGTCTTTGAATGGTTGAAGCCTTCACATGAGACATCACTCTCCCAGCACAGGCTTAGGGATTGAGTAACCCAAGGGGCTACACTGATATTCCTAGGCTCCCTATACGACCAACCTCTCAGTCACTATTGCCTAACCTAGTCATTTTTTGGCTCCCTATACGACCAACGTAGATTAGTTATTATTGTCAGGTTGGTCACTACTGACCAACCCACCTTGGTCTTTTTTATTTACAGGGGGAGCCACTGAGTGGTCATCACAGGTGGCACCAACTAGTGGTATACAAATACAACGCACCAAGGATGAACCTAGGTTAGCCACTACTGACTGACCCCTTGGTCATTTTTGAATATAACTTTGCCATTGTGACTAACACTCACATATGACCAACCTAGGTTAGCCTGTACTGACTAACCCTTTCAACTTTTTTCAGTGTATTGCAGGGGTCGTTTAACAATAAGTTGAATGAGGCAGAGAAACACATGTCCCCTGTCCCCTTTAAAACGCATATAGGAAGGGGCAATATCTTTTTACACCCCATCCCTCTAGAGTGGTGGGATATAACTTTTTAAAGTGAGCCTTATCACATTCTCCAAAACATACAAGACATTCAGTACATCTTCCAGCCTAAACCTCTGATCATAATTTTTGAATCGGAAAAGGCAAAAAATAAACACGAAGTCAACTCGCTTGAGTCTGTTGAGTAGATCTACAGTAGATTATACTGCGTACTTACACTAGCTATTTACAGTGTATGTTCTTACACTAGCGCATGATGTCTGGCCACATGACCCGCTAAGTCTAATCTCCAACCAGGTCCTTGTCTTATCTATCAAACGCAAGCTGATAAGAATGGACTACACAAAAACAAAAGAGTCGTTAGTCAAGTCGAAGTATATTGTCTGTAAATATGATGTCATGAAATCGTTCAGCAAGTGGGAGTTTCCCGCAGGTTTCGCATCCTCTGTGTGGATAGATATAACGGCATGCCCTGTGGTTGATCTATTAGACCCACACATACTGGAGTTCCGTATAGAGTGCAGCAGGTGAGAATCATCATGATTATTTGACATCATTATTATTAGAGCTAGCAAATAGTTTTACTTATGCTACAATGTGAACTAGAAATAACTTGTATAACAGTGGTATTCTCACTGGGAGTGTAGAGGTGATTCTGCTAGTACATCTCTAAGAACGGGAGAAGCATAATACGTGGCCTTCTATTCATAGTTTGATATTTATTAGCATGAGACTAACATACAAACTATCAAACTAGGCAGCATGTATTATCTAACCTCGTTACACTTAAAGTGGCAAATATTGTCACAGAGCACCGGAAAGTGGACCCATATATATGGTCAAGTATGCCCTGTATATATAATGCACTGAAAACATAGGTTTGGGTGAAGGTCATCAGTGCAGATGACTTAGGGTAATCATGGCCGGTTGATGACCTATAATAATCATAGTGATGACCCAAGGTCATCATCTTGAGGACATAGTTTTGCCACTAGGGGGCCCCACTAGACAAGAATGTAGTAGACAATCCAGTCTCTGGGTGATCTACTAATTAATTCATATGAAAACTTTGATCATAAATACTTATAAACTAAACCATTGTTCAGAATATCATCACAGTGGACACTGAAGTATTTTAAAAGAATACTTTAAGCAAAATTACTAAAGCATACATATCTCTATACTTAGACACCTTTTCTGTGTCTAAAACTACATGTATAAGTTTGAGGACAGACTCTGATTGGTTACACACATAATGGGCCAATCATCAGGGCTTACGCGTGCTCTCAATAAACTAGCTAAAACAACTAGTGGGTTAGTAACAACCATTATATTATACGTTTATTAACCTAACGACACATGTTTAATGGGACCTTAGCTTGATCTAAACCATATCTGACCCAACTAAAATGAAGCCACGACTTCTGTTGCAGTTATTCAAGTGTTGCTAATGGAGCTCTTTGCTTAGCTACATATATTCTAATTGTGTATTTACTTAGCAACACATATCACCCAGGAGTGTGCCTAATTTTGAATCATAGCTAAGCCCACTTAAAAGAAATGCAAGGGTCTTTCCTCCTCTACACAGATATCCCCCGGCCGCCATTATGTGGAGACAGATGGACAGGAGGCCTAATCCCTTCTATCAAGGTGCATCAGAACGAAAAAGGTAAGCGCCTTTGGTATTGCACAAGTGTGTTTGTTTCCTGGTAATTAAAGGGCGGCATAATGCCTTAATACGTCATGCCCTTGGTCGTCATGATGCATGAATGCTGCCCTGGCAAGTAACCCGCTAGTGCTGTATGCATGCATCATGATGACCCTAAGCGGTCGAAACACTCCTGAAGGGTGAGCATGATGCACCAATGCAGCACTGGCAAGTTACTCGCCTGGGCTGCATTCGTGCATCATCACGACAAATGTCATCCTTTAGCAGCATTCGTCCTTAAAGTGTAGAGGACCCCCACAAAGATATGTTGACCCAACAAAAGAACCGAACATTTCCTGCTGTAATAGTTGACGAAGGGCGTATCACATTAAAGCATCATACAGTGCTTCAAGAGTTTGAAGAGTTGTTGCAAGAAAAAAGGGTTATCAATATGTTTAGACTTTTATTTCATAGTGAATACGACACTCCCAGTGACTTAAGGACTCTCAACAGGTTTGTTCAAATTAACACATATGCATGGATTATTTGACACAGATATGTTGAGACTATACACATTGTACACCAAATCGATCATATTTAATGTTTCTATCAAATTAGTTCCATTTTGGAAGGTTTAAGAAGCCATAGAGTGCAAATGGAACAAAAACGTTCCTTTTTCTTAAAACAGCGGTATGTGATGGAAAAAGAACACCTTCATAACTTTTGATAATTGGAGATTAATCTAGGGGTCATTCCCTGGGGCCTGTTTCTTAACAAGTGTTTCTTAGACCGTTATATTCATGTCTTAATAGATCGGAGATAATATAACAAGAGGTAACGAAAAGTAGCCTGTTGCAAAAGGCGAAATATTAAAATTTCGAATTTTGTTATATTAATAGAAATATTAGTATAACGAGTTGTGAAACAGAAATGTTAATATAGGGCCTATGGGTTACCAATAAGATCGTTATATTTGGGTTTTTCAGGATATATTAACCTCAGATATATTAAGAAATATTAGTCGTTCCAATCCACTAATAGAGCCTTTGGACAGAGTATAGTGCGGAATCCCCGGTTGATACGTCATATTGCGGGTGGTTTCCCCGTGGCGGGAGCCGCCGAAGACCGGCCGCACGGTGCTGCCATCTACCATTAGGAGTGCATACTTCACCGGATGTTGTGTGCGCCATCTGTACTCTGCCACACTAACTGCTACGAGAGGCACGACAAGTTTGGATCTTTCCTGGATCATTTCGAGGAGACAGTTCGCTCTATCAAGATGTCAGCCGCACGAGATAAGGTAATAGAACGACTTATAGATGCATTTAGTTGGTTTAATGGACTGTATAATACGCAGAATATGAAGCGTTACGCGGTATACAGGTGACAGGTTTGTGTATGGGCGATAATATGTCAAATTACCGTACAAATGTTATTCAAGATGGGTGCCGGTACACTTAGAGACTTTCACCGTCTGTTATTCCTACCCTGGATTACGTACCTCTCTCTTTATATACACTATCTCTTTTACTAGAACTATGTTTATTAGGTTTGTATGTATGCACTACCGTATAGTGTTCTTCACATGTATTTAATGGTATTTGCATTTCCATATAGTAATACAGGCCTACCGGTACTTATGACCTTTACCATTCTATGTTATATATAGCCTAATATAGCCTACGAGTATTCAGAACCATTTGATTTTAATACGGGCCGTCCATGTACGTCAGTCTTAATGGAGGGGGATTGTACGTGACAGTGGAACAACTAATGACGAAAGTTTAATAAAAAAAAAAAAAACCCTCTTGGGGGGGGGGGGGGACACAAACATTATATGCAAGCACCACCCCCCCCCCTCTTCTTATAAATGTATCACTCCCTTATAAGGTTGTGTTCTTGAAATGTAATGCTCTTTGCCTTTTAAGGTAATAATATAGCCATACCGTTACTTATGACCTTTACCATCCTACGTGATATATAGACTACGAGTATTGACAAACCTTTTAATTTTGAAGGGGCTATGCCTGTATGTGACTAATCAGGGGGGGGGGGGTTGTAAGCGTGGGAGAAATAATTATGCGAATTCAATGATAATATTACTACCCCTCTTGGGGGGGGGGGGGGGGTTAACAAATTGTCATTCAACCCCCCCCCCCCCTCTTGTTAACAAAGGATAACTCCCTAACAGTAATTGGATCTAACCTACAACCTCTATATGTTTATTTGCAGAGTATTGATACAGATGAGCTCAGCGATAGGAAAAGGGCAGCTAAACGAAAGGGGCCACCTTCAAGCTGCACCCAGAAGCGAAGAGGAAGGAGTAAGGGTAAAGTTGTAACATATTCATCAGATGAAATGTTGCGCGATAGGCAACAGGAGGGAGACGACGACGACGATGAGACTTCCGAGGAAGACACGACCGCCCCACTCAGAGGGACGAATTGGACAGAGAAGGCCATGTGTGCTCTGTTCGACGCCGCTATGCCCAATCGTGCCATATTGACCAGCACCAACCCACCCAAGGACAAACGGCAGAAGGCAGTTATAGCCTTGCAAAGTTAGTTTCAATATTTTTGATCTATTACATAGAGTACAAGTCAGATGCTCTATAAGTTTTATAGCAAAAGCCATCAGTTTTTAATATTTTACATGACATTAATATATCTCATTTATTATAGTAATAATATGATTCCTAGCGATCAAACAATTTGGTTTAAACATGTTTTAGTTCATCTGCACCACATTGAAAATATGTATGACCCGACAAACAGAATATAGCTGTTAATTTAATTTTTTTTACACAGGGCTGGTGAAGAGTGGCGCTGCCCTGACCAAAACGAAGAAGCAGTGCACCAACAAACTCAGCAATTATGCGACTTCTATGGTGAAGCAAGTGAGTACATTTCCTTATTATGGTGTTATCAGTACAATATAGCGCTATGTATTGTAAAGTGGACTAACTGATAGAAGTATGTGTTGACCTATGTGAATTTTTTATTATTCCGACAAGACATAGTAATAACTGTAAAAAATTTAAACACATCTTCATGTATTGTTCAACTTCAGAACAAGCTGCTGTTCAAACAACTCGGCCAATTTGGGTACATTAAGGATGCCAAATTGATACCGACGCGGTCAGTACTGCTGGCCTTACTATATAGGCAGGTCCCTTCTGATCATGTGGCAGGTAGGAAATGTATATAACTTCAATTAAAATTTAGAAACCTCATGCCTCTATTAGGCACACCTAACTTTCAATCTTCATATAATTTACTGTACAAAGAGAAAACTACACTACATGTAATACTTAGACCACTTCCACAGCTGTGTATATGGGACACAATAAAACTGAGTTACTACCAAATAGACCTAAAAGGTGGGCCTGTGCGTTCTACAAAATGGATTCACCAGCCAATTGATGTAAAAAATTTTTTATTTTTTACTATATTGAGGGTAAATGTTCATAATATTTCATTACTTTTATATAGGGCTTCTTCAATACAGGTCCATTCTACCTTCTCCGTACCCCATTCCGGTGAGGCCCGAAAATGATGGTAAGTACCCCAAAATATATGTAGCACAATTTCCTTCCCATTCCCCCATAATAACCAGTAATTGTGGGTATCACACTACAAGTGGAGACAATACCTTCAATGAATAACCAAAATATGAATGTCCTCATGTAATGATATATATCTTAATGTAAGTACATTACACAAAACTTTACTCCCATATTGGATGTTCTTTGGAAGGTGGCTATATATAGATATTTTTATGTTACCAAAAACAATGAACTGTAATGCTGTAGTTGAACACTTTATAGCGAACAACAATGAGTCTGGCGATGCCCTCTTCTCCGCAAATGAGGAAGACGACGATAACACAGCACCCTTCGAGCAAGAAGACGAACGAGTTGGGAGAAAGGGGCGTACGCAAGAACACAAGAAGGGAAACAAGGGCCATGAATCCATGATTGACGAAGAAGAGCCAACTACTATAACGACGCGCAGTAAGCCACAGCCCATGGCTAAGATAGCACCCAAAAAGCCTGGTAGGGATTAACTTTATAGCAAGCTGCCTTGACAGTGCCTTTCATATACCACTGTAGGCCTACCATGTCTGTAAATTCAAGTAACAATTAAAATGTTTTATTTTAAGCAGGGAATAAAAATAGGATGATTTTTACATGATAAACTACCTTTACTATGCCTTATATTGATATCACGTATGCTGCCCAACATTATTGAAGCTTTATTGTAGATTCCCTATTATGTAGTATATTCCATAAATTACCTTTTGTCCCCACACTGCTATACGTGTCATACTAATGAATTTTCTTTTTACGCAGCAAATAAACCATCTGTGAGCTCACGCCATGTTGCCGACTACAAAATGGCTATAGGGTTTGATCCTGAGACGGAGTGTGTAGAAGACTCAGTCACCGAGGAAGACGAACCACGTCCTTCAATCAGCGGCACTTACGCACAGCCCAAGGCCAAGACAATTGTCACGCAGCAACATGAAGCAACTCCTAAAACAATGAAGACTAAAGCACAGCTGAAGGCTAAGCCTATATCAAATGACGATCAACAGAACACAGGTAGGGTTATAATTTTGTATTGTTTATCCCAGGTTAACCATTTATAATATTAAGTCTTACTTAGTACCTATGTAAATCATACAGTCCCAAGGAAGTTGTAGACTTGATTATCCCCATTTCACAAACACTTTAAAACCCCACACTGCCAAAAGTGGTTTCCTGGTAAACAGATTATAGGTATGATAGAAAAGGAATGTTTTTTTTCCAGGGACGTTGAGGTACCAGCAGCAACCACCGAACAAAAAGGCACGCAGGGACACCGAAACTGAGGACGAAGACGAACCAGCCCCCTTAACGACACCCACGAACCCACAGGTCATGAAAAAAACAGGTAGGCTGAAAATTTACTTTTTTTTATGGGATCTCAACGATTTTAAGTCCATATTTTAGTTTACACCTATGTTATTAATATAAGTATTACTTTGAGTTGGTTCTGATTTAATCCTGCTATCCCCTAAAATTTTATGTATCCAGGTAGGGTTCAAAATAAGAAATTTTGATGACAAGTCGAGGACTTTTAGGTTCATATTATATTTTGGACCTATCTTCTTAATACAGTGGTTAGGCAGATCTACCGTTCATTGTTCCAATTTTGTATTAATTTCACTTCCTATCCCAACCACTTTTATTTATGCAGGGACCTTCTCGTACCACGAGGCAACACATAACCAAAACGCCCCCAGTATTGCAGACGTGTCACAAACTCGTGATGATTCTGAGACATCTCCGTACAGCGACGAAGACGAGGGGGCCACTTGGACGTCCCCCACTAAAACCCAGGGTAATCCTATTAGACTCGCTGAGTACCATGAATCCTCGAGTGAAAATTCTGTGCCCCCCTCACCTAGTAAGATATATGTTTCATTGTTTTTAGTGTGAGGTTGTGGCTTTTACTACTAACATTATATTTATGTGTATCAAATGACCTTTATCTGTTTCCTTTAGCTATTGATGATAGATACTATATCCTGTACGTGACTAAATAGAAAAAATTAAGGTACTTCAAGTTATTGACAGGTATTTAGGTTCATTTTAATTTTTTGATGAAGCTGACTTAGTGTGTTATTGATATTTCAGAATCTCAACGTGGTCGCGTACTCCTCACCCGCAACCAATTGCCTGACAAAGAGAATCCAACCACCTATCCGCCAGTTATTCCCGTGATAGAACAAACAACCAAAATGCAGGACTTCATTGCTCCCCTCAAAAATGTTGGGGAAAGTCTCGCCGAAATCCGTGATATTTTATCCAAACACAACCAAAAAGCCGAAGAGAAACCCTGTTCCAGCACAGACACAGTGCCCACACAGTCTCAGGCCGATACAGACCCGGATCTCTATGCTATTCTTAGGAAAATAACAAAAACGGAAGAGAAGCTAACAGGCGTGGTGGGGCAGGCCCTCGACAGTATGCTCGCCACTCAAAAAGCCTCCTTGGACGCCCACAAGCAGCTCTCTACAAACCAGGAGCAGAACCGCAAACATATGGAAACGTTACTCAAAAATAATACAGATGCCATGACCTGTAAGCTATCATCTAATTAATACATATCCCACAAGTAACTAAACTCACCTATCATAACCTATTCCTGGTCAAAAAGGATATCTACAATTAGTAAGGATACATTTATTCCCATTTTACACACTTCTGTAACCACATATACTATGCTGTAATTCTGGTTCTGTTAATATACACTTCAACATACCTTGAATGAACTATCCATACCTACATTTACACTTATTTCCTATTAATTTATATTTGTTTGACAGCCATGTGCAGCCTCGTCAACTATGTCCTTGCGCCGCTTGTGTTGCCCTCGTTCACCCCCATGACCCCAAGCACCCCCGACAACTCAGGGCATCAGGTCCTACCAACCACAGGAAGATCAGGTAAATTAAAATCTATTATCACCGTATTTTCCTGTTTATTCAAAAATTAATACATTTATGGATGTAAGTTGTAAGTTAGGATATTGCACGTGTGTTGTTCCTGTCTATTTTAGTATTATGTACCATAGACTCGGAGATTTTAGCTTATGTATCCTACCAATGTGTTTTAATAGCGAATATTATATATTTTTAGATGACTCGGGCGCTGTGCCGAATGTGTCATGGCCGCTACCCCTTCTCGACACCACGGACGACTTTCCCGTACAGACAGAGCAAACACCAACAGCAGGGCCATCGCTACACACAGACCATACACCAACAGCAGGACCGTCCGTCCAGCCAGATGAAACGTCAACACCAGGCCGATCGAGGAAAAGGGTACCACGCCCTGCCCCGAGTGCATCTCTGAGCTCATTAGATTCCTCTGAGCGGCATGTTTGTGAATACAAAAGGGCGATAGGCTTCGATCCATCCCCCGAGCCCGTGGACTTTAGCTGCCGTCCATGTGTGTAATCTGACTTTTGAATGTGAAACATATACTCCAAGAATCCCCGTAGAAAGGGTGTTGTTCCACTTACAACCTTTTTGGTGTTCAAGTACTGGGTAAATAAACAAAAAACACGTTATATGAGGTTAATTATAGGTTACTAATGATTACATTTAATTTGTTAAATTTAGATAAGTCGGGTGATGGGGTTCTGTGTATTTGATTTTGATTATAGGTTACTAATGAAAACATTTTGATTATTATATTGAGCTAACTTTGTAGGTTTGATTGTTGACTTATGGTAATGGTAAAGGCGTGCATGTGAAGTGCATTAGAGGTCACTAAAGAGAACATTTTCAATTTGTATCTGTGACGCGGTGGTTTTCATTACTAATGAAAACATTTTCATTATAATATTGAGCTAACTTTGTAGGTTTGATTGTTGACTCATGGTAATGGTAAAGGCGTGCATGTGAAGTTCATTAGAGGTCACTAAAGAGAACATTTTCAATTTGTATCTGTGACGCGGTGGTTTTCATTACTAATGAAAACATTTTCATTATAATATTGAGCTAACTTTGTAGGTTTGATTGTTGACTCATGGTAATGGTAAAGGCGTGCATGTGAAGTGCATTAGAGGTCACTAAAGAGAACATTTTCTATTTGTATCTGTGACGCGGTGGTTTTCATTACTAATGAAAACATTTTCATTATTATATTGAGCGAACTTTGTAGGTTTGATTGTTGACTTATGGTAATGGTAAAGTCGTGCATGTGAACTGCATTAGAGGTCACTAAAGAGAACATTTTCTATTTGTATCTGTGACGTGAGGTTTTGATTTTCATTCAGTACTTATGAGAAAGGTAAACAAATCAAAACATTGTGATATTTAGCTAGTTGAATTTAGTTCATGTTGGTGGTGGGTTTCATGAAAGTTGAGCACACTGTGTGTTGGGTGACACCGGCCTACCGGTATACTTAATAATTATCTTTATCGTGACAGCTAAAGTAAATAAAAGTATTGAAAAGCTCCATGGGCGCAGCTCATGTTTCATATAGTTTACAAACAAGATAATTATGACATTCCAAATCATTCTGATTAAAGAAGTATACAGGGTATTATGTGTGTTGTGTATGGAAAGTTGTTAATTGTTTCAATAAAGATTACTAAAATTGTATGTAATTTGCATTGTGGTCTTTATTTATAATGTGATAGTAAAATTTAGTTAGTAAATTTCAACCCTCTTGTAATAAATGTAAGTTGAGGGTAGGCTAAAGTCCCATTAAATCAGACACCCTTTCCGGGAACAGTGAAATTAATTGAATTGATGGACCATACATTTATTTCTGGGAGAATGATTAATAAAATAACTAGGTCGGATGACTTGACCATAATATTTATTAACATCCACACTCATTGAGTGGCGCAGTTTAGTTATGTGCCGCATATCATGTCTATGTAGTGTACCGATTTACAGTAATATAAATACTAAATTTGTGTTGAAAAAACGTGACTTTGTTTAAAAGAAGGGAATTTAGTCCCCCTTTCGAAATATTAGTTCCTAAATATAACGCTATTTATCATTGGAGCTAGTAATCATTACAGCACCTGCCACCTTGGGGAACATATAGAACTATATAGTGTGACGTCACTTTGCAAGTCATTCAGTTCCTTTGGATTACACACGTTCACAAGAAAGGTCTCTTGTGTCTCTCGTTTCTGTCATGCCGAAGGTGGGACTATTTCACAACTCTATGTATATTATATTCCCTAAATAGTATTATAGACTTAACAATTATCAAGATATATACTATTAGGTTTTCCACTTAATACAAGTTGACTCGAATCGATACACGTAGGCGTACACATTACTGGGCGTCTTAGAGTGCATTTTTGACTGTGTGCACTACACTCAGTATACATTGAATACGGTGTACAGAAAATCATATAAATATGATAATAATGTAATTTTACCATAATGTCTAACATGACATTTTACACTCAGTATACATTTAATACGCTGTACAGCAATTCATATTTATATTATAAAAATATAATTTTACCATAATGTCTAATATTAAATATTTCACGCAGGTAAGCGATAAGGGTGCTGCAGGCCGACGTGGGGGTCGTGCCCGTGCTGGTCCTCGTCCCCGTGGTCGTGGTCGGGGGATTGCTGCTGCAGCTGCAGTGGCTGGTGATGTGGCTCCTGTTCGTGGTAGAGGGCGTGGTCGACCTGGGGGACGGGGTCGGGGTCGGGGTGATAATCCCCATGATGATGTTACTGCTGGACCTTCAGCGGCTGGTGATGTGGCTCCTGTTCGTGGTAGAGGGCGTGGTCGACCTGGGGGAGGGGGTCGGGGTCGGGGTGATAATCCCCATGATGTTACTGCTGGACCTTCAGCGGCTGATGATGTGGCTCCTGTTCGTGGTAGAGGGCGTGGTCGACCTGGTGGACGGGGTCGCAAAACCCCGGAGAAGGTACGTGTGGATGTCGACCCTCACGCTGTGCTGTATGAAGCGAATCAGGAATTTCTCCCTGAGGAGGTTAATCCTGAGGTGGAGGAAAACATTGAGGCTGACTCAGATGATAACGACGGGCCCCCGACAAAGGGAGCGACTTGGACCGAGATAGAATTGCAGTCCATGATGATGGCGGTGAATGCCAAACGAAAGTACCTGAAGGGCTCATGGACTGCCCCCTTTGGAGGAGTGACCAGAAAGGCTGAGGCATGGGACGCTGTAGTGGGTAGGTGGATGTACACGCTGTAAAAATTAAATTAATTATAAGTGTAAACATATTTTATTTAGAACAATAGAAAGTAAGACACACGGATACTACTAATTATAGGAGAAGTGGATTTTAAATAGATATTAGTCACGTCAATCAGTAAAATTTAGACATCTTTAATATTAAACTGTATATATTATGATTGTTTTCAGTCTATGTGAACCAGGTCTCAGTTGAGCCGAGAACATTGAAGCAAATCCGCAGGAAACTAAAGGACTTTGTCATACATGCCAAAGACAAGGTTAGTCCATATCCCTTAATGTTTGCAATTTATGTCATGTCCAATATAGAGTATTTACTGATGTAGTTATTGAAAAAGGTGATTAATTAGGGTCGATATATAGATAGTTGTAGGAAATTTCTGTTTTTTGGAATATCTGTTACTTTATCTATATTATAATTGGTGTTATGTTATCCCTGACAGCATCGCAAACTACTGAGGGAGCTCGGTAGGACCGGGAGTGAACCTGTGGACGAGAAGTTCCTGCTAACACGCTCAGAAGAGATGGCGTTGGACTATGCGGGGGAGGAGTCAGTTCTTGGTAGGTATATAAAAAAAGAGATATTTTGTGGATAGATGTTATTGTTACTGTAATGAACTCGTTCATTCCCATACTATTGAATATTATGTATTTAAAAAAAAAACTGAAACATGACGAAAAATGGAAATAATAAGCAGTAATATATGAAAATAGTAATGTGAAATCATGTTATTTAATTTTGGTTTTGCAGGTATTGCGGGGATATTGGCAACACCTCTCTACCATTCAGTGGCTCGTGTAGAGGCGCCCGTCATCAGGCCATGGTCTACCAAAAGGAAGAACAAGATGGACTACACCCAGGTGTTCTAAGTACACCTAATGGAAGCGTCATTTTCTCCTAAGACAATAACATTGTTCATTTAAATCACAAGTTACCTTAGAAGAATTCGCGGATGAATGCAGCGCGCGCATGGCGGTCCACGACAGCCTGCCTGTGTTGTGGGGGCTGTGGAAGGGGAGCCATGATTGGAAGGTAACCATCTACGTGATCGTCTTCCTCCATTGGAATCCCATTGTTGATGCAAATATTGTGCAAGCATGCGGTCGCTATTATCATGAGTGCCACCTTACGGGGCTCATGATACAGATATCCAGCGGATGAATCGGTACATCTGTGTAAAAAAAATTAATAGGTCAGGCATACTGTAAGTACCATGCATATCAGTATAAGGAGTGGATTTGGTAGGAACGCATTGATATATTAAAATAATGTACGTATTATCTCATATTGACTATAAAATAATAAATTCTACATATGTCTAGATGATAAAATTCTCCATAATAATCCATCTATGAAGTCCTGCTGAGTAACTTGCGTCTGCTATATAGCTTGATTAATAACACTCTTCACATTTCCACTCACCTGAACCTCTGCTTCCAAGAACCAATTGTTCTTTCTCCAATTGAGCGTGACTCTTTATGCCATACATTGTATGATTCCTCTTGAGCATTGTTGGGGTGATCGACGGGTGTGAAAACGTTGTTGGTGGCTGCATACCTAAAATACAAATAACTGAATAAAAAAAATTTCTTAAACAATGTTTAATATTAACACCTATTGAATTTGGATTACGTGGACAATTGGTTTAATATAGGGTTCTTAAAATACACCAGAATTTGGGCAACATATTAATATTATAGAGACTTTATGTGAATCACATTTTACTCATTGATATCAGTCAAATAATCATACCCGGAATCTGCTAGAATGTAATAATCTGCAAGCAATCCGTCATCAGACTTAGTCCTTATGTCTGACATGTTGTACACATATGCATCGCCCACACATCCAGGATACCCTGGGCTCACATGCAGTATACGCATCTCACTGTCACAGACGATCTACAATAAAATATATGATATTTAGATTTATATTATATGATGTAATGATAAAATGGAAATGTAAGGGTTAAAAAGTGAATACTTATGTGTTTCCTATTTCTCTAATTAAAAACATTCATAAAAGTTTGATAATGGGTATCAAATATATACATTTACCATAGCATTCACCGAGTGATAACCTTTCCTGTTAACGTACTGCGCTTCATCGACAGTTGAAGGTTTCTTGATTGCCACGTGCGTGCCGTCCATAGCACCTATGCACCTTGGCTTATCAATCTCATCATCCCATTGTGCTGCCAGTTGCAAGAGTTCTAGTGGATCTTCGGGGAACTTGATATACTTTTGAACGTTGTGATAGAAATACTCCAAAACGTGGTCTAGACATCGAGTTACTGATGACTTGGATAATCCTTGTGTCTCTGCTACAGTCGAATAATTGGCCCCGGTTGCTAAATATCTTAGTGCAAGGCAGAACTGAAATAAAAGACAATACAACTAATTTAATCTTTTTTGTTTGTTACATACATAGGATAACTAATACATTGAAAAAAACAATTAATCGTAGATATTTTGTGATTAGCATAGTGTATCTAATACATATCCAGCAAGCCCAGACAAAAGTAACCATATAAAAAGTTGACACGTTGAACTGTGTATATTTAAATACACTAACGTAGTTAAAATGTATCAATTACATAATATTCAATAAACCATATATGACTTTTTTATAAAAATAACTTACTCGGTCCTCATACCAAATTGCTCCTCCATTTTGTACCTCTTCCTCCGGAGTCCATCTTATGAAATCGGCTATTACATCAAGGCATACTTGTTTGGTTAATCTGTATCTTTTGCGAAATGCCCTCTCCCCATACTTTCTCAGTGGATGAACACGGGCTTGCTGGTTCCGTATTGGTCTCCCATCCTCGTCATTCTCCTCCACGAAGTATGGTGCTTCATTAGCTATCAGTCTTTGAGCCATGTTCGTTCTGTGTGAGCCCGTTGCAGAATGAAAGGTTTAAAATTCCCATACCTCAGTATGTAAGGCCCCACAGGCAATGAAAACAACTGCATAGCACAACAATAATAATTAATATTACTGCAATCCTTAATATATCCATGGACAGTTTGATATATCGCTAAAATGTCTAAGTCCAAATTGCGTCTTATTAGCTATATAACTACTGCAATATAAATATTTTTTGTGCAAATATTTTTTTCACATATCCTGTATACATGTACAAGAGATGTGTGTAATTTTTTTTTTTTTTTACCAATTCTATATAGTTTATGCCCACCCCTCGACATGGTCCTAAACAGCTATACTAAAACAGGCTAAACGATATATTAACGGCCTTAATATAACGCTAGTGTAACGCCAAAAAGAGCTTTAGCAACATGTTACGAAATCATTTTATTAGTGAAAACGAGTTCTATTAGTAGAACGAACACTAATATATCCTTGGTATAGCATAATTACTAATATATCACCTTTAGAAACACCAAAATATTGCGTTCTATCAAATATGGGTTAAGAAACAGGCCCCTGGGGACCTTTTCTTTCTTTTAGCTATATCTCAATTATTAAGCTCTACAGAGCTGTTCAAAGTAGCATAGTCACTTGCAAATGGTTGAAAATTGTTGAAAACAGGCGAAAATAGGGGAAAATAGGGGATTTTGGCCATTTTTCATGAAAAATCATCAATTTTATAAAGCCAGACCCACCTCTGGTTGGTACGGGATGTGCGTGGCCCTAGCGTACAATACAAGCTTTATTACATGACCAGAAGACGATTTTCCAACCCCCCTACCTTTTACTTGTTGTTTACATCGCAAATTTAATTGTTTATATCGTTAATTACACTGTAAAAAATGTCCGTTGAAATTACGGAGAATCAATGCTAAATTTGACGGTGTATCACCGTAATTGTGATTTACGGTGAGCCACTGTAAAACTTATTATTTTTACATTGAACATCCGTAAACCAGTACAGTGAAACAATGTTTTTTTCATTTACAGTGAATCTCACGTTAAAAGGTTGCTCACCAGGTGGCAGCTTGGTTTGATAGAGAGACTTTAGTGGAATATATCAACTAGAAACATACATAATTGTGTTAGATTTATAAAGATATCCAACTATCTCATTAATTAAACAATCAAGATTGAATCCTTTGGCATATTAAAGATAAAACATATATAATTTCCTTTTTTGAGACCCTGGACACTAGTACGAATAGTATAAACACCCATGTTGTGGTAATTAGAATTATACATATTGAGACTGTTGTCAGAGTTTCTTTGTAACAATCCTAGAGTACCTTTTGCTCATGGATTGTAATTGTATATTGCTATGAGGCATTCAATTATGCTTCTTAGGCTTAATATATATATACAGGCCTGGAATTAAGATGATATTATGAAATATACAACAATGAATCCAGAACAATTATAATCATCATTGAATAGCAGAGAATCATCGTATAATAATGATGAATCACCGTAAAAATACAACGGGAAAGGCCTGTAAAATTTACGGGGGAAAGCAAAATACGGTGACCGTAAAAATAACGGGAAACAGTCGGCATTCAGTGATGCCAGTGATTCACCGTAATTTTTACGGGATATTTTTTACAGTGTAGCATTGTTCACATCGTCGTCTGCTTTGTTTACATCCCCACCATTGCCCTGTCACGTGACCAAAATGCTGCTTTCTGATTGGTCTAGAGCAGTGAAAAGCGTACCACACGGCCAGGTGGTATGCAAAAACGTACCACAGCCCCGGGTGGTACATTTTTCAATGCTTAAACAAATACAGGATCGTACTTGTAACATTAGGTCGTGTAATAAATAACTTTATTGCTCCATTACAAAGAACACTAATGGGCTCGGGAAATGACTCAGATGGTTCACAACTATCAACCATCTGCCCCCACAAAGTAGTAAAATTGTCAATGTTTTTTTTAGTTGTTTTTTTTTACAAAATAGCTTGGGGTAACTTTCACAATGCTTTTCCTTCCCTGCCCAGACATCACGCAGAAGACACCATGCGGAGGCAAATGGAGAGAAGGCCTACACCCTTCTATGAAGGTGCATCAAGACAAATAAGGTAGGCACCTTTAGTAATGCACCTACAAGTACATGCAGGTGTGATGCCTGCCCATTTTAACGAATATTGGCACTTAGATAAAATGTGATTTCCCTCTGGGAGCAGAAGCGGACCAAGCCTTGCATAAACTCTATGAATAATTTCCATGTTAATCCAAGAAAAAAAAGAAGGAAATTGCTGCTCCCAGGGCCAAAAAGCTGTATTTGTACGATTGTCTTCATGTAACATTTGTACTTGGCTGCTTCTATTTATGCATCATGACAACAAAGGGCATGGCACATTACAGCACTACACCTCCTGTAAAGTGTTTATCTATTCGTTGTGAGTAAATCAGGTAATTGTAATGTATGGAACCTTTTTGTTTAGCCATCACCAAGGCGCCACCATGTGGAGGCAGTCAGAGAGGAGGCCTAAACCCTTCTACGAAGGTGCATCAGGGCAAATAAGGTAAGCACCTCTCCCAGTGGTAGGGACCCCAGAAGAAATCGAGAAATTTTCAGTGATCAATTATTCATCTTCTACGGAGTAGAATGTGAGAAATGTGATCCAAATCTTTTAGAAGTTTCTTTCTATCTATCATAGGTCCCAGACAATCATCAATTATGTGTCAATAAAATACA
Source organism: Harmothoe impar (assembly GCA_947462335.1). Lineage (NCBI taxonomy): Eukaryota > Metazoa > Annelida > Polychaeta > Phyllodocida > Polynoidae > Harmothoe > Harmothoe impar. The sequence continues at coordinate 51,856,806 of OX381720.1, read as the reverse complement.
CCAAGTTCCTCTAGTACATTCTCTATATAGCAGTTGGAGTTAGTCTCTGGGCACTTAATAGTTGTAGGGCAGGTTGTTTGGGTCATGGATGAGTGGGGCTGTACTTTGCAAGGTAGTTGTGTTTTGGGGTTTGAATGGCATTTGGAGTACTGGAAAGGCTAGGCTGTGATTGACAGACTATTTTAACATGATTACCGAATCACCTCAGTGGGTGTGAGTAGAGAGTAAACCAATTGCCTTAATGACCCAATCATGATTATTATGATCCTATGGTCTGGGAACAGGTGAGAGCATCTGATTGCTTCCATTTTTTAACATCATATAGCAACATATTGGATCATATCACAAACCCAAAAGAAGCCACCAGGATTCATAACTTCATAGGGCTTCTCCTGTTTTTGATCAAATCTTACATATTACCAATAAATTTGGTAACTTCTCTTGGCTGCAGTCACTTTTCGTAGGTATGAATGGATAGGCCTTTCTCTTGACTGCATTTCTGAGTGATAACCTAACAGTAATAATTAAAATGTGACCCCCTAAGAGGGGAGTTTCATAACAGTGTCTGTGAGACACAGCTGCACCAAAATGCTGACCTACAGTGTCTCTGGAGTCCCTACCAGTGGGCATAAAATGCAGTTCAACGTTGAACCAACATTGACAACCACTTTTTAATGTTGATTCAGTGTTTTGTGCCTACTGAGTTGGTATCCGTTTTTTGTAATAGGGCTATTGACAGGTCTCTTTAAACACAGTGACTCAATCAATATCAGTCATCTGTCCATCCATAGGGCGTCCATAAAATGTGATAAATCCATCATCCGTCAATTTCCTTGAAGGAAACTGACGGACAGACTGGCAAACAGATTCACTGGATACATAATCTCAGAATGAATTTTATGGTCAATTGTCTGTCAATCAGTCCATCAAAGATGGATGTTTTTGAGAAATTTTATGATCATCTATCCCTCAATTAGTGCATCAATGATTAATTTTTTTGATGAATTTCATAATTATCTGTCCCTTGATTTCTGGACGGATGGAAATATCTAAACTGAAAAAGATATCTAGTAATTTCCATTTTTCCATCAGAAAGCAGACATTTCCGTCCATGTAGGCCACTGTGTGACAGATAGATCGCACAAACAGACCTCTGGTAGGAGTGAAAAGCATCCGTCCATCACCCTAGACTCTGAAGTATCATGGTCCTCACACCTTCCTCTAACCTCATACATTCATACAAACATGGATAAGACTCACATTTCATAGCCAATATCGTAATTTTGCTTCTATGAACATTTTCTTCAGTGTTCACTTCTTTTTTTCCTCTGAAATAATGCAATTGTCTGCTTGAATAATGTGATCTCCTTTGCAGAATTCTGTGTAATGCACCAGGATCTATAAGCAATGACAACAAACGTCTCCTTGATGATGCAGTGAGCGAAATGCCAAACCAAAGGCTGAAATTTGAGTAGGTACAAAAAAAACTTGAAAAGTGCACCAAATATAGTGATTGGAATGTTATAAGATAATTTAAACTCAGAGTGAAGTGAATCAGTGAAGACGGTGCATGGACTTAATAGCATGCCATACATAATTTGACAAGATTATGTGCCCAAATATAATATGATTTTTAATACGTATCTAAATTTCTAATATTTCTGATATGGCCTGTCAGACATAGTTATAACACTCCTATCAATTCTAAATGTATTCCAAATGTTTCCGAGAAAATATTCATATTTACTGAGATGAGAATTCATTGAATTTAAACAATGTTAGCCTACAGATATATAACCCTGCTTATTTGAGGTTTTTGTTGTTATTACCAGGGTTCAGTGCACATCCATAGACGATGATGCAATAAAGGCATTCAGAAGAGTGATCTTACTCAATGAGACCCTTCAGTGGATAAAGTAAGTATTACTGTTTTATGTCCAAAAGCTGGGTTGACGTCTCTATTAGTAATACTATACTGTATAGGTCTCCTTTATAAATTAATTTGATCCAAAGACAAAATTGAATTTTCGGAGACTTAACCTTTAGCCTAATCCGAATTCAAAGCTTATAATAAATTCAATGAACATACTTACCTAATGAAGTGCCAAAAGTTTAAATCAATACAAACAAAGAATCGACAGTCTTCCAACTAAATTAAGGACAATTATTTTCAAAAGTATAAATAAACTATATACCCATCAAGAATACAAGTGTGTATTCTACTATAGGTTGCCTCAGAGTGCATTCACCAGTGATGGACTTCAACAACTTTGTGCATGTCTGGAGAGAGCTGTGCTCTTGAAGCGGTTAACGTATGTGTTCTATTTACCTCTTCATTTTTATGTCTGTGATGTAGGGTAATATGTATTTACTATTGTAAATCATTTAGATAAAAACATATAATTATTTATAAAATATGGAATAGAAATTCTGTTGACACAGTTTCGCTAGTGTAGTTGAAACGTTTGCTTTCATTTTTATTCTAGACTTCTTGATGCTAAATTAACAGATGCTGCTCTCCCAAGTCTCATGTGGATGATTGAAAGGAGCAACAGTCCATTTGTTGGGTTGGAGAGGCTGTCGTATGTACATTATAATGCTCCTTAGTTTCACCATTCCTTTGTGCTGTGTCACCTCCAGACATGGTGCCAAAATTTAACCTAAACAGTGTTGAAGACATTAATGTAAATCTGCAGACATTAACGTAACTTATTAAATATACATTAGTATTAGGGAGTGTTCATTTATTATTTACAGGGGGGTGGTGAGATTTCGCGCGGAGGGGGGAAATCTTTTTACGGCCCCCCTTGTGAGCGCGTGGAAAGCTTTGCTCCCCCCCTTGCCGAAGGCGGCGAAGAATTTTCGCCCCCCTTTGAACTATAGTAATGCGCAGGCTTATTTGCTAAAAAGGGGCTTAAACGTTTGCGCCCCCTCCCACAAGAGGGGTCAGAATAGTTTACGCCCACCCCCCTTGGGAGGGGTTGGAAATTTTTACACCCCCCCCCAAACCCACCACCCCCCCTGTAACTAATAAATGAACACTCCCTTAACATTTATAAATAAGCTATCAAATAATTCGCTATAATAATTACGTTGTTTTCTGTAACAGCCCATGGTTCTCAGCATCACAGTCTAGTACCCAGCTAACAAAAATATGTTATTTTAAGTCTAAATAATGTTTCTGACATTATATACCGTTTTGCCATAATAAAAAGGCATAGGGAAACGTTATATATATATCATTTTATAATGTTTTTCTGTTTACTGGGTAAGCATGTCTGTGTCAATAAACTGGTAATTGTAATTACTCTCTTCTTTCATTCTGATATAATATAGACATACCTATTATTGATAAACTATGCATTCATAATTAAAAAGTTAAGTATTGGCCCGCTTGGAGAGCCCATGTTGCAGTTTATGGGTGTTGCCACTGGCAATTTCTACGTAATAAGCGCCCTCCCCCTTATAAGCCCCCCCCTTTGGGGCCATTTTAAAACTATAACAAAGGTTCAAAATTCCCGATTTTGGAGACAATTAGACTCTTAAGTACTTAAATTACCTTTAAAATAATGTCATAAGCACCGAGGGCACTTATTATGTCGAATACAGTAAGCTTCATTATCTATACATGATGCAAGTAGGACAGATGATAATTTCATGTTGTTTACTTCATTATGTAATAGCTTTTAGGTTCTAACTCAGCCAAGTGGTTAATAATTCTTGTTTTTCTTCAGTTTACCACTATGTTCATTCAGTGAACAACACTGGATTCAGCTGTTTCAGTCACTCACTGCCAACACAACCTGTTCTAACTTCCAGTAGGTTCTACCAAGCTTAGAATATCATTTCCACAATCTCAAATGCTAATCAAGACATTCCATAATTCTTGTGATACTATAATAAAATAATTGCTTCATGAATTAACTATGCGACATATTCAATGGTTGTTATGAATATACATTAATCGAAATTATCCATGTCCTATATCAATAAAATGTTGACATATAGCCTTTTAGAGTAATGTCCTATTGATTTCCACTTTACATTACTGATTGTTTTCTTTTTTCTAATATAATTCGAATTTCCAGATTATTGGATGCAAGTCTCACAGATGAGGTGATACCTGAGATCTGTGGATTGCTAAGAGATAATGCAACTCTGCGTCAGCTGAGGTAATTGAACATTAAGATATTTATGTTGCTTTCACATGGGCTAGATACCAATATAGGCTGTTGAGTAGGGCTCACTGATGTAAAATCTCTCCAGTATTGTGTTTCCTTTTCTTGTCTAAGGCATATGTTCTTGTCTAAGGCATACATACATCTTAAATAATGCTGATTCGTTAATGTGATGAGCTCCAAATAAAATTTTTGCTGCACCTTAAAATATGCATGATGATTTGGTTGATGAAATAAAATGTCATTTCGAATTTGATTTAGACTTCATGGACTCACAAACAGAGGAACTTTTAATCTATGTCAAGCACTTAGAACAAACAATACTGCTGACTCTATCAGGTTAGTTGTTTTTTCTGTTATTGATTTAACCAGATACACACCAGAATCACACTGCTATTTAGAGTTGTTGCTTAAAAGGGGTAAGAGTCAGACATTGTAAAAGCCAAGTTGATGTTAAACTGACTTTACAATTGTTAAAGAAATTGATAAAGGTCTGACAATACACATGAAAATCCAGGAACAACGTAATTCAAGATGAATTATTGTGCTCTAGAACAAGTTGAGCAGCTTAAGTATTCGGGTCAGGCTATATACAAATTATACATATTCACCCTTTAAGTTTGGGCTATGGCCCTTATCTGTCTGAGGAGGCATCATCAAGTTTGTGCGATCTGCTGAGCACAAATACTACTCTCAAGAGACTCAAGTATGTTGCAATATCTATCATATCATATTTTATTATCTACATCTATATTTTATATGATAGTGATAAGGTTATTTTTTAAGCAAAACATAATACTGTAAAAGTAATGAAATGCCTATTATCTATGTGATAACTTAAACAAATACCTATACACAGAAAATCTTGTTCACATGGGTACTCCTAGAGATAAACTGATGACACCTGACACACGATCTGTTCTTTCCTGCAATGTATGTTTCTAGCATTGAAGACATCAAAAGGAAAATAACCAGTGATGTAATTCAGCAGTTGTTTGAATCCCTCCAGGACAATACCACAATGACTAATGTCAGGTATGTTAAAGCTGCACAGTAGGCTGCTTACACTTAGATATCTCCCCTTTAAGGTGGGTCGCGGCCATTGCAGAATAGACTACTGCGCATCTTTCTGCGCATGTGGCTTAAATATGTCAGAATCATGCCATTTTTGGTAGGGGTATGCCCTGAATGATTTTCTACCCTCATGAAAAATTTCGAGCAATTTTGGCCAAAATTGAGAATTTTAGAGCACTATATATTTTTGATATAATAATTATAGGTATTTTAGGCATTTTCTAACATTCTTCAGGAGATTTTATTTATAAAGTAATAACTGGTATTTGAAAGAGCATAAAAGTGAATAACTTGCTTACATACATCCAACGCTACATAAAGAAATCGTTTTATATGCAGATTGTTGGGATATTACCCATAATGCAATGCTTCAAAGGTTCGATTTAGTCCATTTTTGCATTACTTTTTTACTTCAAAGGTCCAAAACCCTCAAATTATGCACGGCACCCCATATCAAAATTACTTTTATTCATCAGCAAATGATCCAAGCAACATTTTGGGAAAGTTTAAGAAAAATCTGATGACTTTTACTACTATTTCTCTTTGATTATGTAAGGAAATGATATAAATCTATTCCAACTTTTCACCAAAAGATGAATTTTTTTCCCAGAATGCTGGTTGATAAATCTCCGAAAATGTTTTTAGAATAAAGGTATATATCCTTGTGTTCATTGTGTGATGTTTCAGAATTCTGTGGTTATTGTTTGATAGAAAATAAAGTCATAGGAATTTTTACATTATTTAAGTTTTTTTAAAGTAAAATTAAAATACTTTTAGATTTTAAAAATTCCATATATCAAAAAGTAGCTCGGCAACCCCTACTTTTCTTTTTGTTTTCTGTTTTCAAATGATTTAGTGTACTCACAGAAAAAAAATTGGGAAATTCTGATGACTTTGATTCAATGGGATCGACCCACCTTAATATATCTATAAAAAAGAGTGGTTTGCAGTGGTATCTATTGATAAGTTAGAAAATTGATATCCAACCCATCAGATTTATTTGTTCAACTACGGTCATGGACCATTGGCTATTTTACCCAATCCCCTATACCTAAATACCAGGCCTTGAAACTCCAGCAGAAAAAATGTATGCGTAGTACAAATTTGATGTATCGATCACTTGGTTATTAAGTTATGATTTCATGATATTTGAATAGCGTTAAAAAATTGTTAAATTAATTAAACTCATTGTAATGGATGTCCTTTGTAGTATGGTTCATCGCTGTGATACAAATGAATCTTTATAATATTTATTGACTGTTAAAGTGACAAATCTTACTTGAATTATTTTTTTGACTCACTTGGTATAGCTTCCTTCAACAAGTCTTCGCATTAGAACAAGACAGTAAACAGTTAACTGATTATACATGTATGAGTTTTGATAGTACCGTAATTTAATTGTAACATTTATATTTTATATATTTAGCGTGATTGATGTACAAGATCTGAACTCAAGGAGGCATTTATTTACAATTTAATACTCTGTTAAACTTGATATCAAAATGAGGTGAATGACACATATCATACTGAGATGATACCTGATAGAGTGTAATAAGTGCTAAGCGCTTTCTTTTTTTGTCAGAAATAAAAACTGATTTGAAAAATAAATTACAATTTAGGATTTGCCTTTTGCGACATGGACTCACCTCTTCACAAACATAATGTTGAGCACTATATAAAATGTTTATCTACATCTTGATTTCTGTGGCAGGTTGGGAGGATCCATGACAGATGAGATAATTTTGCAATTTGTGAAAATGTTGAAGCTGAATGAAACATGCACAGGAATTGGGTAACTTAAATTTCACTCAATAACAGCAGATATATATTATTTCATAATTGCTACTTTTATATCCGGCTCTAAACAGGGTTGATTAACTGATATAAACCTGACAATAAAGGTATGTGATCAATTATATTGCTCCACCATTAGAATATTAATGTGAACATATCATTTCTTCTCTGCTGAAAAGTATGAAGACTGAATGCACCTCTGAGGTACTGACAGAAGTGTGGAAGGCACTTGCTGATGACAAGAAGATAAAACGTCTAAAGTAAGCAGTATCATTATCAGTCAATATGACTATGGTAACTGTATTATCAAATTCACCATACACATAAATACTATACAGGGGTAGACGCTAACGCTGCCCCAGGAGCAAATTGCCCATTGTTTTGGGTCCGGGCCCGCAGTTTTCTGAAAAAATACTTTCGTATGGGCCCTGGTGGCCCATAGAAGTAGAGGCAGAGCATTCTCTAAGAATATATCTCTACCAATATAGTTGTTATGTCACTAGAAAGAAAGAAATCACCAGGAAATCAGCTCTTCAGGTTTGGTGCTGATATTTATTCACCCTGGAAACCTGGTTTTCTTCTTAAGAGGGATAAAATAAATAATCTGGGCCCCTGAATTTACATTCTGAAGCTATGGGCCTGGGTGGTCCATGGCTGAAAAGGTTAGTGTCAACCCTGCCTATACATATGAGGTGAGATCTGTTCTCCTCCATTAGAACCAACCCAGTAATCATCTTAACTATGAGTTAATCAGACATGATATATACAGCCAATAACAAAAGTAGTGTAGGGGCACGAATAATACGTGTACATATAAGGTCCGTGGAGTCAGAGCGGCAAGTGCCTCCAACGGACACTAGGTGGCAACACCTAAGCCATGTCCTTTCGGTTATCCGGTAGCGGAGCCAAGCAGGGCACTCCAGACGGCCCTACGGAGGAGTGCCACGTCGACACTGCTTGGTCCGCGCTCAGGGTATATAAGAGGCCGAGGTTGGCTACCTCAGGGAGTTCGTCCCAGGACGAGCTCTGACCCACACCTTTCGTACCTTCGCTTTGACAGGGGCACCTACACCCCTCCCACATTATGGCTCCTGCACCAGCCATGCTGGCACAGGGCTGGACTGTCCAGTATTGCTAATGCTTCGAACTATCGATAGAATCCTGTGTGTCTTCGAATGGTTGAAAGACCAAGTGAACCGAGTAGAAACCTTCGTGTACTTTTGAGGCTGTGATCGAATAAAAACCTGTTGCATTCAAACCGAATTTGGAACCTGTGTTCGAGTTATACGCATTTGAAACCCCTACATTGGTGCCGTGACCAGTTCGGGTGAAACACAGAATAGCACAGTCGGTTAGGGTGAACATGGCTGAACAGGCAAAGGGTGGAGCGTCCCTTCATCCTATTTCGAGTCCGGATCCGGAGGTGGTGGCAGCCCTTGAGAAACACTATGGGCCAAACCGTTCGAGTTCTACACCAGAACCAAGGAGAGGCAATCCTGATACTATTCGAAAAGATCTAGGGTCAAACCTAGAGGATTCTTTGTTTGAAACTGGCGGTTCGAAGAGGCACATTGCTCCTATGCCAACACAGGGCATGAGCATGCTGCATGCTGAACGACACCAGCGGCAGGAGGTGACACGTCGTCATTTCGAAGAAGAGAAGAATCGATTCGAAGGAGCAAGAATTGCAGAGATGGACAGGATGAATGAAGAGTTTGAAGCTTTGAGTCATCGGTTGGTACAGCTCCGAAACAAGAATGAAGATTTAGACGGGGAAACAAGAGAGAAACAGAATCGCTTGGACACAGCGAAAGCGGAACTGGAACATATGGAAGACCAGTTCTCTCACCAGCAGAATGTCTTGCGGCGACGTACTGAAGCTCTTGAACAACGTCAAGATAAGACCATACATGATTCGGACGAGCTCCATGATACGATCCGAGAAGCAACCAAGGCGATGATGGAAGAAAAGGATCGTCTGATTCGGGAAGTGGAAGATTTACAGAAGAGACGAGATGAGGAGTCAACTCGAAGTAGCCATTCGGGGTTCGGTCATGTCAGTGCTGGCATATACAACTCATCATCTGGTGGGGGTGGTGCCTCTGCCTCAACCGGAGGAAGACCAAAACGGGTGACCATTGATACAGGTGATTCGGATGGAAGATCTTCACGGCGTGACCAACGCCCAACGTCATATGATGACAACTATTCGAACCCTCCCAGCCGTTCTAGCTCTCGAGAGAGACCAAGCCGTCCGGGTTCGAATGATAGATCTTCGAGATCTGATCCGAACGAGCGTTCGAGTGGGCCCTCAAGGAGGTCAGGAAGATCTCCTACAAATGCAGGTAGACGAGTATCTCGCCGCGAGTCAATGTCCCCTGGGATGAAATTGATTGATGATACGAACCCCTGCATTGCTGAAATGGGAGTGGACTGTGTTAGCAGACAAGCTGATAATGCTGATATCGTTGACTGGAGCATCGAGCAGTCTATTTGTTGCACAGAGACAACCACAACGCTGCTAGACGCACTGCAAGCACTCCGACTCCGTTCACAGGCAGACAGCCATGGCAGGACTGGTTCGCAGACTTCATGGACGATATGAGGTATAATCGGTGGTCAGAGGAGGAATCGTTGGACGAGCTTTTACGGGCATTGAGAAATGGCCCCGGCAAGCTAGCTGTTTCGAGATGGAGAACTATGCATGGTGCCGGATCGTTTACCCAATTGGTGGAATGCGCCAGTTATCTGATAGGTAATGTGGGTAATGAGGATCCGCTTCGATTGTTTCGGAAACGGACTCAAAAACCAAACGAGTCGCACCGTGTGTTCGGTCTAGAATTGCAATCTCTCTTGCAAAGGGCTAGACCAAGATGGCAGTTAGATGACCCACAGTTCCTAGATGATTTGTTCTCGCAATTCATTGAGGGATTAAGGGATTCTGATGAACGGACCGCAGCATGTGATAGTTGGAAGGCTGGAACTTCTCTCACTGATTTGTTCATGGCCATAGAAGACTATGACAGGAAACGGCATCTGCTATCTTCGAGAGTACTTTCGAGAACTTCCAGTATGGTACAAGACCCACCAGCCTCTGATTCAGAGGAAGGTGATTCTGGAAGAGAGGATGATATTGGCGCGGTTGCTCAAAAGAACAGCGGCAAATCTTATTCCAATTCGAATTCGAAGCGCTATCCGAAGGCTGACAGGAAAACACCACCTGTGACCCCAGGAACTACAAGCGCACCTTCGACTACATCCTCAACTCCCAGTTCGATGGAAGAACTTCTGTTAAGGTTGACTGACTTGATGTCTGGAAACCAGCAACCAACAGGGAGGAATTCGAAGCCGAGAGTGGACAAGACCACTAGGAAGTGTTACAGGTGTCAGGCCCTGGGACACTTTGCTGCAGAATGCCCAGCTGAGAAGCCGGTACCAAAGCCTGAGGAGAAGAAAACGGAAAACTAGAGGGGGTTGCTCGGGATGGCAAAGTAGTGACCCCTAAGGTGAAGGAAAGCCAGCTTATCGCCAGCGGTGCAAGCGAGGAAGTCTGAGGTGCAGTAGAGATTGGAAGCTTAGAGGAGGGGCCTGATCAGTCCCTTCTAAGTATGTCCAATGAACCCAGAAAAGTAGACGTCCGAGGAGGAAGTACTGGGGAAGCGACGAATTGGATACAGGAGCTGGAAGTAGTCAGCAGTGCCCGATTGTCCCCGGATCATCCCTGTCTGAAGCACTTGAAACGACGGGGAGTAGATCTTGGTGTCACTAAGGATTTCGAACGGTTCACCGTTAACCCATCACCACTGGATGGGAAGAGGTGGTATTTGACTGTAGCAGTGAAGGGAAGGACTGCGGAATTTCTAGTGGATACTGGAGCTAGTCACTCCATGATCTCCAAGAGATTCCATGACCTTGTAGCCGATGAGCCAGATAACTTCACAACGAGGGTAAAAGCTCATTCGGCCGACGGTAGCTGCATGCAGACGTTTGGTAAAGCATTTTTCGAAATCAATATAGGTGGACAGGATTATCTCCTGTCCCCTACTATTGCTGATCTGAGTGATGATGGCATCATCGGATTAGATTTCGCTGTGTTGTACGGAGCAATGTTGGAACCTTGTAAGGGGATGTTAAAGATAGAACATCCGTACAAGGTGGCCGTGCAATGCGTGTTGAGAAAGGTATCTTCTGTAGCCTCGGTGGTACAGACGGTTAAGATACCCCCAGGACAGACATGTGATGTGCTGTTTTCGAGTGACAGTATCTTCCGAGACCAGATGGCGGTGGTTGAACCCGATGTGGTGAGACTTGCATCAATTGGACTCGAGAGTGCAGATACTTTCGTAGGCAGTGGCAGTAGGAATTTAATTCCTATTACGAATCCTGGTGGTGAAGTCCGTTATCTGATGAAAGGTACTCCCGTGGGTGATCGTTGCACAGGCAAGCACCAGTATACTCTCAGAAGATACCAAACCGAACCTTGAAGGGATGTTCGATTTGCGTCCGGAACTTCAGAAGTTGGTGGACGAATCGAGCTTGGTGACGGGGGACCAGAAAGATCAGTTGAGACAGGTATTGGTGAAATATGATGCAGCCTTCGGGGAGCCCACTGGTTTGGGGCGAACTGATAAGGTGCTACATTCCATCACTACAGAGGACGCTGTACCTTTCAAAATCCCTTATAGACGCCTACCTTTGAAGAAGAAGTTGATGGCCGAGAAGGAAATCCCTGATCAGCTGAGATTAGGGGTGATTGTTCCCAGCACTAGCCCCTGGTCCAGTCCTGTTCAGATGGTGACTAAGAAAGACGGCACAATTCGCTTCTGCATCGATTATCGAAAATTAAATGGTTGTACTAAGAAAAACTCCTATCCTCTCCCCCGTATAGACGAGACTATTGATTCCCTGGGCGGAAACCAATGGTTCTGTACGCTGGATTTGCAATCCGGATACTGGCAAGTTGGAATGAAGGAAGAGGATCAGGAAAAGACAGCTTTTTCGAGCCATGTCCGTCTTTTCCAGTACAATGTGATGCCATTCAGATTGTGTAACGCCCCTGCAACATTCGAAGCCATGATGGAATCTCTGTTGAGTGATCTGTTGTGGAAGGAGTGCTTGGTGTACCTGGACGACGTAATTGTCTTTGGGAAGACCTTCGAATCGTGCCTGGCTACGCTAGTCAAAATTTTCGAGAGATTGATAACCCATGGTTTGAAATTGAAACCAAAGAAGTGTCACCTGTTTAGGACTTCCATTAACTATCTCGGTCGGATAATATCCACTGAGGGAGTTAAAGCGGATCCTGAGAAACTAGATGTTGTGTCGGAATGGGAAAAGCCAGAGGGACCTAAAGACATACGGTCCTTTCTGGGCTTCTGTAGTTACTACAGGGACTTCCTACCGGGGTATGCCAGAATAGCTCAGCCTATGCAGGCTCTAGCTCACTGGACTCCGGGTAGAAGGAAGGAGCCTTTCCCATGGGGTCCGGAACAAGATCTAGCATTCGAAGCCGTGAAGAACCTATTTCGAACCACGCCAGTTTTGAAATATCCAACAGCTGATGGACATTTCATACTGGACACAGACGCCAGTAACGACAGCATAGGTGCTGCTCTGTCCCAGATGCAAGAGGGGATGGAAGTGCCACTGGCTTTCGCTAGTAATACCCTCAATAAGGCTCAGAGGAATTACTGTACCACTAAGCGCGAATTGTTGGCGGTAGTGGTGTATACGAAGAAGTTTAAGCACTTCCTTTGGGGAGGTGACTTTACTTTACGGACAGATCACTCCTCCTTAAGGTGGCTGTTGAACTTTAAGGAAGCAGAAGGAATGATCGGTCGATGGCTGACCCATTTGTCCGAGTTCGGGTTGGAAAATAGCCAAATCCAACATAGAGCAGGGAACAAGCATATCAATGCTGACGCCCTTTCGAGAAGACCCATAGGGAAATGTTCTAGAATGGATTGTGATGATTGTGGAGCCCATAACGCTGTAATAGCTGGAGTTCGAATGCCGTATGATGTAGGACATTCTAAAGCAATGGAATGGTCCACCGAAACCATCAGGCAATTCCAGAAGGGTGATGCTATCATATCAAGACTAATAGAACAGGTCTCCAGTGGTGCCCAACCACAAAGACCAGCCATTTCGATTGAGAACCGGGAAATGAGACAACTACTTGCTCAATGGTCTGAGCTAACTGTTGTTGACGGTATCTTATGTAGGTGGAAGATAACACCGTACAAGACCAAAATTCGGCAAATCGTGATACCCACAGCTATGCGAAGGGATATCATGTATTTCGTACATGGACACCAGACCAGTGGACATTTTGGAAAGAAGCGCTCCCTTGCGCGACTCTCCAGAAGGTATTACTGGCCTGGCATGAGTAAAGACCTGCTTAGGTGGATCTCTACTTGTCCAGATTGTTGTCTGAGCAAACCAGGTGAAGGCCTGGGTAAGTTGCCACTAACTCAAGAGCTTTGGGGAGTTAGATTTGCACGCATAGCGGTTGATATCATTAGTGGCCTAAAAACCACTCCTGATGGAAACACGTGCATGATGGTGATCTCCGACTACTATTCGAAGTACACTAGAGTGTTTCCTCTGAAAGATCATAAGGCTCATACATGTGCTCGTGCATTTGTAAAGGGTTGGGTGCTTCATCTAGGCGTACCCTTGATGTTGCATAGTGATCAAGGTAGAGAATTCGAATCCGAGTTATGGGCAGCAATGTGCCATAACCTTGCTATATGCAAAACCAGAACGAATCCGTACAGGCCTCAGTCTGATGGTCAGGTAGAAAGGTTTAACAGAACCTTGATACAAGTCCTGAAGCCTCTGGTCAACAGTCAGATGGATGATTGGGACGAACAATGCGAGTTTGTGGTACATGCTTATAATAGTACGGTGCATGCTTCCACCGGTTGTTCCCCCAATCTGTTAGTATTCGGAGAGGACTTGATTATGCCTGCTGACTTGGTGTTTGGCGTAGCTGGGATAAACGCTGAAACACCCTGTCAGGTGATGTTCGTGGAGGCATTGAGGGATCAATTCAAGTCCGCATACGAGATGGTTCGATGTGAGCTAAGCAAATCTGCTTCATGGCAAAAAGTGGGCTATGACGTAGGTTTGAAACTTAGGTCCTTTCGAGTAGGGGACGAGGTAGTTAGGCTACACGACCCCCTGCAGCAGTTGAAGTTGTCACCCAACTGGGACGGTCCATTTACTGTGGTTCGGATTGTTTCAGAATCCACAGTGGTGATCAAATCCTTGTTGGGACGCCTGTATAAATCCAATGTAGCTCGCCTACGTCGGTGGCAGGGTGACGCTTCAGCGCATTCGAAGTCAGGAGAGCATTCGCAGCCAGATAACACTGAGCGGAGAGCGACCACCCCGGAACGACGTGGTCCTGGTAGACCTAGGAAACTAGTGATACCCTCAGATGAGAAGAAACCTATGCCTCCTGGTATTGGTAAATTAAAGCGGGGCCGGGGTAGGCCTAAAAAAAATTTACCAATTCGAGCTTCTAGCAAGAAGGATAAAAAGTGCGTAAAAAAAGTCTCGGCAAATGAAGGTCTGAAGGGGAGGAGGGCTGTCCAATTGACTACTGGACATCCTGTCGAATCTTCCCGGACGACCAGGTCTAAAGAACCCAAGGTCGGGTTAAGGCGCAGTCCACGGCATAACCGGGGGACTGCTGTGACCTAATTTGTATACACAACAAGAAGTTTCGATTCCATGATGGTAGTACAGACCTAATTGCTGTCGAGCGAGCAGAACTAGGGCGGGTGTTGATCATGAACGTCCCCGAGGGTGGCAGACGGATTTATCCGGCGGGTATTCTTATGTTACCCGTAATGACATTTGCCTACACTCCTGAAGAATTCATGATTAGCGGTACCCCTGGTTCTGTGGAACTGACTCAATAAGGATTACACTCCGGTGAGCTACCCGTTCGATTAGTGGCGGGAAACGCGAGCGTCTCCCGCCGTGTTATCCGTCAGAGAAGGGCTATCCGGTGAAGCGTGAACGCTGATTGGTTGACCTTCGCTCCCGCGGCGGGCGTGGCATCACGAGACAAGAAGGGCGGTCGCCATATTGGATCAGTGCCAAGAAGACGCGCGGACGCTGCAGGGCAAAGGAGGAGGAAGAAGGGTCTTGTAGTCGACCAAAAGTCTCCAAAACCACATCATAATACGCGCCAACCTGGTTAGTTCCCGCTCATAGTGTCATTAGGACACACGGAGCTTCGTACTCCGCAAATCTTCGATTTTTAAACTTCGTTTTCGGTGAGAACATTCGACTTCGATGGAGGAGCAGTACACCCCCGGTGAGGGCCTCCAGTCCGACGAGCTAGATCTGTTCGGAATGGAGGATGGCCAATTTGACAACGTTCAGGAATCGGATTATGAATCCGCCTCTGAAACCACCGGGAGTACAGTTACCGTCCGTGTGGCGGGGATTGGCTCCTATTCGACGGCTGAGCGGGACAGCATGGCCATGCCACCCCCGGCTACAGTCAACCTGGGGCCGTTGCCGTGGCGCAATGCCCCAAAACGAGTTGCTTCGAAAGACAGAGACAATTCGACACCAACCCGGCTCAACGCAGCAGGTGATGAGGAGGAAGATGAGATGCCGGAGTTGGAGGAGGTAAGTCAGAAATTGCCTATCCACGCAGTGTCTGACGAAGAGATGGAAGACTTCGTACGAAAATCGCTGGCCCAGCAACAACTTATGGAAGTGCTGGAGTGCGGCCCGCCGTTCGACACCTCGCTGAAGCTCCGTCCCACACTCATGTCGATGGTGCTAGACAAGCTGGAGGAACATGGGTTCTACCACCACGAAGGGAATTGGCTAGAGAGTTACGAAGGAGCCATCCGGGGAGCCTACAAAAACGAGATCTTTGGACAGATCCTACTGCGATGTGGTACGAACTTTCGGAATCTCCAACAAGCTAAATCAATGGAGGAATCAGTGCCCTCAAGTGATGGGAGCACAACCAGTACGAAGGGGAAGAAAAAGAAACTCACCAAAACCAGAGGTAGTCGTAAAACTTCCAAAACTAGTACTCCTCCAGCTGCTCCGGCTATGTCCGAAGTATCCGAACCTGCCTCAGCTCAGTCCGAGTGCTCTTCGAGTACTTCCCATTCGGCTTCAACGTCATTCGAAGAACCAACCACTACCACCGGGATTACTGAGTCTCAATCCGAATCTCTTCCGAAAGGCCCCGGGACCTTCACCAGTCCCATTCGAAAAAGAACCAGCTATCGTGGAGATGACTCCGATGGAGATCAATTCGGATACCTCAGGATCAGTTGAGCAGGAAGCTCGTTATGCTCAGGTGGTCAGAGAATCCGATGAACTCAGGGCAGCCAATGAACAGTTACGGATAACTCTGGAAGCTATGCAAGCTACCCCCAGAACTCCAATGACTCGAGCCCAGTCCCGTAAGAACCCCAATCCACAGCAAAAGGGACGGTCCTTGTCCGACGCTTCGGATGTGGAGGAGGTCCCATTCGAACTGACTAAAAGCCAGAAACGGAAGGCAAAGAAGAGTGAGGCACGACAGCCCTGTCTCCCTCACCCTTCGCCTCCCCAAACTACTGCGATTAATATGTCCCCAACTGTAAGGTTGGTGGACGTAGTATCCGGTACTGCCTCTACTCCTTCGACGCCTCCTGGGGCACCCCCCAGGACGCCTTCGACCCCTCCAGCAACTCCGACCAAGACTCCAGTGCAGGTTGCCATGCCTGTATCTCCGTCTACGTCTACGTGCTCCGAGTCGGGACATTCGAACACGCCACCAGTGGTTTCGTCGCCCCCTCCAGCTACAGGGGCAAACGCCTCAGCAGACGTTCCGAGTTCTCGGGTGGAAGAGATGATCTGGCGCAATGCCAGCGGGGGCTTCAAGAAATTTAGGCCCGAGTGCATGGAACACTGCAAACGATCGAGGGAGATGTATTCGTGTCCCAAAGAAACGGACTATGAAGGGTTGTCGGATGACGAAGAATGGATGAGGTCCAATATGACTTCATCCAGTTCCTGGACATGGACGGAAAACTGGTTCAATCGGCTGCTGGATCGAAAACAGTTCCCCGGAACCTACTACAACCATGAGGGACGCCCCAAAATTCGATGGGCGATGGCCCGGTACAAGAAAGGGGTAAGGGAGGATTGTCCATTCGATTCCTGTCGCAGCTACCCCAAACACTAGAACCGCCCCATGCCTACTCGTCTTCGATTTATGCGGCATCTGGTTGAATGCCACATGCACCACCGTGCGATGTACGTCTGCGCTGATACTGGCAAAGCAAACAAAAGGTGTTCGGGAGAGTGGACCACCCGAAGAGGCAGAATGATCGAACACCTGATACAATGTCATGGCCAAGCCATGATGTTAGCCAGAAAGAACGTGGGAGACCTCCATGCATCGCTGGTGGCAGGCTTAGACAAAGTAAAGTTCGACACCATCACGATTGAGACCTTCCAATTCGGAAAGGTCCAGTTGACCAGGAATTCGAAGCAGTCAGCTGTCTTCCAGCGTACAGATCGACGTGGTCAACTGGACTTGAACAGCACCTTGTACAAGGAGTTGTACGACTGGAGAGCGGCCAACCCCCTTCCGGGGAAACGAAGTGAAACCAGGAGTCCAGCCACTTCCGAACCTGACTGTAAAAAGGTCAAATCGGAGGTTCCGGCTCCGAGAGCTCCAATTGCAGCTCGAGGTTGCGCGACAACGATTGAGCACCGGTCCCCACTGCAGGACTTGCGTCCTGACTATGGTCCGGACTTCTCAGCCCCTAAGGGTCGTTCCCAACTACAAACCCTTCGTCCACTGACCCCTGGTAACCTGGCTAGCAGGGCTGAGTACCCTTCAATGGTCTTTCCTGGTCCGGAAGTACAGACTGAGAAGGATCCGTACAAAAATCTCCCCACGGGTGTCTCTGTAGGGGATGCCCTTCGCCAACCGGACTCCCGGAACGTGGAGATGGGGGATTCGGATCACTTTGTGCTGCCTGGGAAGAAGGACTTGGTGGTGACGACCACCATCCTCACTCCTCGGGTAGTAGATGAGGTGAAACCGAAGGCTGACAGTTCTACAAAGTCGGTGGGGCATAAAACCCCTGCCACTAGTGCGAATTCATCATCCATGAAGACTGAGCCTGTGGTGGACCCGGTTCCAGTGACCACTTCGAACCCAGTTACCACCACACCAACGACAACCACTGGAGGAGGGAAAGCAGCAACTGTTGCTGCCACCATGTTCACCACCACTACCACCGCAGCCACCGTGCCCTATAAGCCGAACGTTCGTGAAGAATCGGCAGTTGATCCTGATAGGTGGTATGACCTGATGATAAGTGGTGAGAACATTCGGCCGAGGGTACAGTTTCCAAAAGACTACTTCGAGCCTGTGAAGGCTCCGGATGCAGTGTTGCATAAGGAGCTATACGAACGATGGTTGCAGGAGCACTTAGCTGGCATGCAGCGATATGCCGCCGGTGTGGCAAGGGCATCAGCCGACGCCATCACCATGCAGGGCAAGGAGGTCGAAAGGCTGAGGAAGATCTTCGAACGACAACGGATTGACGAACAATCGGAGCCAGATAGGGTGACCGAACTCACCAAGCAGCTGGCACAATCAAAGAAGGAACTCTCAACAGCTCGTGCCTTCCAAAAAGCTGAGGAAGACACTTTGAACGATCAGGCGCTGAACGTTAAGTTCATTCGAGTATTCGGGATAGGACTCACCCAATGGAGTGGGTCCCTCGAAGAGCTCTTGAGCTTGGTGAAGGACTCATGAGATAACTTGGGTGTTCGGTTGTTCAGTTGTGTGTTTGATGACTTGTGCATATGATGTTTCGATGAGATTGTAATAATTGTGTTGTTATTATAAAAAAAACGTCCATGATTAAGGTCATGATTCGAAAAAGAACCATAAGCCAGGTGTAAAATGCATAATTGTCAAGAAATGTCTTCGTTGTTCAGACTTTAAGGAGTATCACTTATGCTATATACTATGATTCGAACTAAAACTGTACATAATGTTCGATACCTACCTTTATCTCCAAAAATTTTCTTTTTGGACATAACAACTGGTATTCGGATTTCGAGAGTATATCTATAGAGTCATATACCGGTTGCCTCATGTAGAGGCTAATATTACTACATTCCTTGATTATAAGAGTTAATGTCACACCTATGTTGGTTCCAAGTATTTCATAATTCTAATAGTTCACGTAATTACCTCTCCAGGGACAGTTCGCCCACATAAATATTTTCGAGCCATTACTTCTGTGTCATTCCGTCCTAAAAAGTCACATATCGTGCACTCTTAACCTACCTTAATATGATTAATGTAGTAATCAATATTGTATCTCAACAAAAAACCATACAGATCTGTGATCACTGTAGTTAGAAATAGTATAGGACATATATATTCGTATATATTCATATCTTTATTAGAGATGGATACTCACGTATCTATCTTGTCGTTATAGTGTTGGATCTGTAGGATCCCTGTTATGTACATAGAAATGTAAGTGTTGTTTGGTGTAGCAGGTCAGTCTAAATCTAAAATTGTACTTTCTACATGTATGTATAAAACGTATATCGTACCTTTAAATGTACCCCGGTATTGTCATCATGTACACTGATATTATTCTCCTATATTCGAGTATATTATATTATATCAGATGTATTTCGACCCTTGTTATAATCTGGTGGGGGTGATGTAGGGGCACGAATAATACGTGTACATATAAGGTCCGTGGAGTCAGAGCGGCAAGTGCCTCCAACGGACACTAGGTGGCAACACCTAAGCCATGTCCTTTCGGTTATCCGGTAGCGGAGCCAAGCAGGGCACTCCAGACGGCCCTACGGAGGAGTGCCACGTCGACACTGCTTGGTCCGCGCTCAGGGTATATAAGAGGCCGAGGTTGGCTACCTCAGGGAGTTCGTCCCAGGACGAGCTCTGACCCACACCTTTCGTACCTTCGCTTTGACAGGGGCACCTACACCCCTCCCACATTATGGCTCCTGCACCAGCCATGCTGGCACAGGGCTGGACTGTCCGGTATTGCTAATGCTTCGAACTATCGATAGAATCCTGTGTGTCTTCGAATGGTTGAAAGACCAAGTGAACCGAGTAGAAACCTTTGTGTACTTTTGAGGCTGTGATCGAATAAAAACCTGTTGCATTCAAACCGAATTTGGAACCTGTGTTCGAGTTATACGCATATGAAACCCCTACAGTAGTAAATAATAATGTCATGTATGCTTTCTGTACTTTCACTCTTTGATTAAGCAGATAAAACTCTGTCTGTCAGGCAGGCTATAAGGCCCTCTTGGTTGTTGTTGTTTCACATATCATAGTGGTTACGGCTGTATATGTTTATTGATATAATAAATAAGCTTCCAGAATGTGATATTGACTGATTCGGCCGTTCCAAGCTTGTGTCAATTCATCAGATGTAACAGGAGTGTGGAAACGTTTGAGTAAGCTTTATACACTGTTTTCAATTGAGTAAAGTAATATTGGGAAAAAAGAGAATTTACGATGTAAGAGAAAGAAATGAATCGCTTAAGAAGACCAGTTTGATCCTGTTTTGTTTACAGCAGTCAGGTGACATGCCTTTTTGTCCCAGTTGAAAGAGTTTTGGACTAGGGGATTATTAATCTGCTATTCCATGATAATTCAGAAGTCAGATGGCCAGAGGTTGTCCTCAGGGGGACTTTGTGCAGCTTGGAGGTTTAGGAGGAGTGAGGTCCTAAAATGGCTAGAGTATATGTCAAGACCCTTTACACAATTATTTATCAACATATGAGGTCTCTGCTGTCCAACGGTGGATATCGATAGCTGCTAACATACATTTTTACTTGTTACCAGTTTAGGACGAGCAAGGTTCTCTGCTGACCGACTGGGCAAAGTTTTGCATGCACTACTTGCAAATACAAATTGGCAGAAGTTTGAGTATGATATTACTTAGTTTCTCATCTTAGTTGAACCTTGTGTATTTATGTAGGAAGTTATGAAACCAAGTTTGCATCTCAACACTTAACTATTATGGATTATCACATTGAAATTCTCAATGCTGAGCATAATTAGGGTGACTATTGTTTGTTTTTTTATTTTCAGACTTAAAGGAGGAGGAATCTGGGATGAGTCTGTAGATCACCTGTGCCAACTCATAGAGACCAACAGGACTCTACAAGAACTTATGTAATTCATGAATATTCACAATCCTAATATGAGCCCAAAGTTCACAGTGGCAGGAACTGATCGAAATATGTTATATTACACATTTAAATTGCTCCTATTATGCCTTTCTTTCACCTGTGTACACAGGTGGCACAGGAGTGGCACAGGGGTGATGCACTTTCAACCTGCGATATGATGTATTCTTGCACTTCAAGTAACACTATGCTTGTATTTGACTTGTGCTTATTCAAGATATAAAAAAATGCCAAAATTGCTAAGCTCAGAACACCCATCAGTAGTATAGTATGTATCGGAACGGGACTATAGTTAAGTACTGTTTATTACTCAATCGACCTGCAGCCAATCAGAGGCCTCCATTTGGTCACGTGACCGGAAGTGACCTACTTAGGGGATTAGTGGTGACGTCACGTGACCTACTTAGCCAATCAGAGGCCGCCATTTGGTCACGTGACCGGAAGTGACGTCATATGACCTACTTATGGACCGGAAGTGACGTCATATGACCTACTTAGGGGACCGGAAGTGACGTCATATGACCTAATTTAGGATCACGTGACCGGAAGTGACCTGATGAGTCACGTGACCGGAAGTGACGTCACATGACCTAATGGCCAACCGGAAGTGAGTGACCTCATTGAGGATCACGTGACCGGAAGTGACCTGATTGATCACGTGACCGGAAGAAGAAGTGACGTCACGCGACTTAATGAAGAGATGAGCGTCTTTAAGGGGTCACGCGCTTTAAAATGTGATATCTTTTTTTTTGGAGGTGGAGGAGGAGGAGGAGGAGGAGGAGAAGGAGAGGAGGAGGAGGCGAGTCTCTTATTTTTTTCGGTAAACTAATAAAAAACACTACGATATAAGTTGTTTTTTTTTTCATTTTTTATTGTTTTACGAGCGACTGGAAGTGACTTATTGAACTAGGTAGAAGCGTTCTTAAGAGTGTATAAGGGGGGGGGGGGGAGGGGAGGGGAGGGGAGGGAAGGGGAGGGGGGCCCCTTTAAGATGCATGGGGAGGGGGGCGCTTTTAGGATGCATGGGGCGGGTGGGGGGGAGGGGGGGGAGGGGGGAGGGGGGCACTCTAGGGGGGTTGGGGGGCACTCTAAGGGGCGTTTGTCTCTTTTAAGAAAAAAAGAAAAGAAAAAGATTTCAATCGAGAGACACGCTTCTTCCTCTCGAGAGGAAGAAGCGTGTCTCTTCATTTTTTTTTGTTTATCACGTGCCTCGATGAGGCGATCAGCTGCGACTGGAGGAAGTGACACTTTAAGAGGGCGCGCGTCTTAATTGTTATGATATTTTTTTTTACTTACTAATAAAGAAGACGTATGAAAATAAAACACAACAATTCACATGTCCGTCGTTCTCGTTGTTTCTTGCTTGATAAAGTCAAGTAATATCGCGATGCCGAGGTCAAACTTTCCCATGTCCTCAGTCAACACTCGAAGGAGTTCAAAAGGTGTACCGCCGGCACCGTCAGCTTCATCTTGCCACATTTTCAACACTCGGAAGGCCCACTCAGCGTGACTTCCTCCGTATTCGCATTCTTCAGCGATCTTATCTAACCTCTCAGGCGACAATTTTAAATGGTCCCCCACCTCTTTCCACCTGCTACCTAGACGTCTGCCGAGGGTGCCCAAGTGCTTATGCATCGCGCGCGAGTCGGGGTTTTCGAAATCCAACCCCTGTCTGTGGAGAAGGGACATCCACTGAGCCAACAGTTCCACGCGTCTAATGCGGGTGAAGACGCGACCGAGCTCTCCCCATCTATCACGATGCGGGGTTTCACCCCACCAGACTCGGAACATCGCCGTACACAGCTCCTCCGGTGTCTTGACACTGCGCTCTACTAGAGCATCCATACGGGCGGCGGTAACTTTTAAGCTACTGCCCAACTCTCTCCAACAGCCGCTCAACTCTTTACCTAGTTGACGAAGCAAGGCGTCGCTATAGGGTAACCGCCGCTGTCCTACCTCTCTGTTCTCCCCATCGGTCTGCCTCGCGCGTCTCACGTCGTCAAGCCGCATTAACTTTTTTTCAGGTGGACAAGGCGGTGAAGGCGAGCTTGAAAGTGGAATAGCTTGAGCCATCTCGTCTCGTCTTGGCGGCGGCGGCGGCGGCGGCGGCGGTGGTGGCGGTGGTGGTGGTAGTAGACGTTACTGTGGTCAGAGGCGATATGGTTTTTTTCCAACAGAAATCAGAGCTTTTATACAGAGGGAGTTTAATCCCATTTCTAACAGCACTCCAGCTGTCTAGCGACCTGTCCGCATGACGCTTTTTCAGCCGCTCCGCTCCTTAAGAGCTTAGATGACGAGGGGTATGTCATCGCTATCCGTGGAGACCAGCTGAAAACGGTGTTTCTTCCTCATCCATAGCCTTACCTCCTACCCCCTACCTGAGGACGTCTCCCTCCCTCTGACATTCATTGTAACAAACGTCAGAGGTCAGGTGAAAATCGGATTTTTTTCATGCACAGCCTTAGTCAGCTGTCACCCCTCCCTATTGAACTAGCCGGCCGCCGCCTGGCCGGCCCGGTCTACTCACCACGGCAGGAGGTGGTGATTTTTTTTTGTCTTACACTTAAGTCGCTCACCACATGCACACGCCTCTACTCACAGACAGACACGTTCGTCTTAGGGGGGGTCCTGCTTCACGCCACACGCCTCCTGTAGTTTTTTTTGTATACACACTCTAAGCTCATCACCGTTAATCCTTTATACAGCTAACGCGCGCTGAATTGCTGAACAGGGTGGTAAGTAGCTTAGCTCATGACAGTGGATCCCTCAAAAAAAGAGGGGAAAGGGATTCAGCTGAAAACGTCATACCTTATGTCTTTGTGAATGGCCGCCGGTCAGTCGACGGCAGCAACCGCTTAATCCTTTATACAGCTAATGCGCGTTGAATTGCTGAACAGGGTGGTAAGCGGCTTAGCTCATGACAGTCGATCTCTCAAAAGGGGGGAAAGGGATCCAGCTGAAAACGTCATGCCTTATGTCTTTTGTTTCTCTTTGTGAATGGCCGCCGGCCAGCCGGCGGCAGCTGAACAGGGTCAGTAAGTAGCTTAGCTCTAGAAGCGAGAAGGCGTATATAAGGGGCCTGGAAACCTCCATTCACTCACTCATTCTTTTGCTGCTCTCTACAGTCACCACCATGAGCAAAAGACAACACCTAGCGCCGTCCAAGAACAAGAAGACTACGCGGAACAGCGCTCGTTTAGCGTCAGTGCCTCCTCTTGCTACTGAAAATGAGACTACCGCCGCAGCCGTTTGGTCTTATCACCCTCCCGCTGTAGCGAGCGCTCGCAGCAGTAGTAGTAGTAGTAGTAGTAGTAGTAGTAGTACTAGTAGTAGTAGTAGTAGTGGTAGTAGTACTACTGGTAGTACTCGTCGTGCTAGCGACGTTGTTACACTCGCGACGGTACACGTTGCTGCTAAGCGTGCTGCCGCTGCTACTGCCGCTCCGCCTGCTGCTGCTGCTGCTGCTGGTGATCCTCGGGCTGCGGCTGCTGCTGCTGCTGCTGCTGCACCTGCTACTGCTGTGCCTGCTACGGCTGCGCCTGCTGAGGCTGCTGCGCCTGCTACTGTTGCGTCTGCTGCTGCTGCTGCTGCTGCTGCTTCTGCTGCACCTGCTGCTACCGCTACTACTACTGACGACAACGCTCCTGGCCACCGGGTTTTTACCTCCCCACTACTGTTGATGACTTTGATGACCTGCCACACGTTGCACAGCCCCTCTCCTCCACCACTACATCGACCGACGCCCTCGACGCCGCTCAAGCTGAGAGTGACAGCTATTCGGACACTCAGCCCCTAAACCGAGAAGAAGAGGAGGAGGAGGAGCAGCAGCAACAGGGTGAGACAGAGAACGACGGTGACGACGAGGCGTACGAAGAACTCGAAGGGAAAGGGGTGGGCGGTACGTTTTTCGGCTCCCCTCTTCGACCTTTCGACCTCACTTCCACTAGTAGCGCCCCGTCCGGTCTGTGGCGACTGCCCTCACCGCCACCTTACGAGGGCGGCGGCGCTTCATCTTCTACCGCTACACTCAGCACCGACGGCGTGTGGCTGCTCTGTTCCAACAACGAGGCCTCGGATACCACCAGCGCTGACGCTGCTCCTGCTATCGGTTCTGCTGCTGATTCAGCTCACGCTGATGGTGTTACTCTTCCTGCGGGTGTGAAACGTTCTAAGGTGAGTTCCAGAACAACAAGGCCTACTAAGAAGAGAAAAATACAAGAAAAAGAACGAGATGGACGAGAAGAAGCAGAGAAACCCTTCTCCCGTCTTCTCGGGTTAGAGTTCTGCTTAGACGGAGCTTTGACGCTGGAGATCTGGGAGGACGTGGCTAGACTGTCTAGGAGGCCGCGCTACACAAAAGACGGCCAGGTGAAAGAGGCGTCTCTGACCAGAAGCAAGCGAGTGCACTTCACGGCCGACGCGCTGCGCAAGCTAATAGCACGCATCGCCGATATCTGCGCAGTGGTGCGCATACGCGACACAGCGGCCGCGCAAGGAAGACCTAATCACACCCCCTGGTTCGCAGTGCTGGATGAGGAGGGCGAAGTGTACGCAGCTGTAAGCTACTACAGCGGTAAGAACCTCGTCCACGTGCGCAAGTACGAAGGTCCTGACAAAAAACCCACACAGCAGGGGGTGACGCTGTCCGCCAGAGCGCTCAAAGAGTTGGATGACAAAACAGAGATTATTCTCAAATATCTCGGTATAGATTCGGAATGAGAGACGCTCAACGCTCACGCGCGCACACACACAGCGTTTGACGTACGCTGTATGAGACAGACAGACGGATACACAGACAGCAGACAGATAGATAGATAGATAGATAGACAATAGATTGATAGATAGATAGATAGACAGATAGATTGATAGATAGATAGATAGTTAGACGGCTAAGTAGTTGGTAACTGAGTGAAAAAAACATGACACATGCGAAAAGTGTTTCAAAATTTTTAAAAGACCGTACAACCACGAGAGACACGTAGAAAGTTGTAGAGTCATACCTAAGTTTTGCCCTCTATGCGGCGAAGGCGATTGCCGAAAGATCGCCTGTCGACGCGAATCTCTGGACGGGGTGACCATCCCTCCGCGCATACGTGCTGTACCGAACGGGGAGGAAACGTTCACGGCGAATTGGCCTGCGATACAAATGGGCGTCAGGATGCACGGGACTCGCGTGAGTGTAACAAACTTCAGGCTACCAACCGGCGAGTTGAGTGACGCTGTAGATACTATGCGTCGCATTCACTTGACACAAAGATTCAGATACAAAGTGGGTTTCTCGGTAGGCTTACTCTTACAACACAGAGAAGACAAGAGCAAACTGCGCTACTTTCACGCCTCCCAGAACAACGCAACTCTCATACAACCGCTCCCTACTATAACTAATTCAGAAACTTTGGAAGAGCTCCTCTCAAAGATGGAAAACACCGTCGCTTGCGAGGAAGTACGGAAACTTTGCGACGCTGACACAAAGTGGCACGTTCTTTTTCCTACCAATTTGAACATTTGCGTTTACATGGGACCGGGGGAATTCCCCATGGCGGTAGGATCACTCAGGCCGGTCGAGTTGGAAAGAAAAACGGCGTGTTAGATTTTCCCAACAAGGACAACCTCTGCATCTTCCGCTGCATTTCCTTTCACTTATACAACACCAGCAAGCGCGCTTCAGATTTGTTACGTCAGTTCTGTCCCGCTGCCACACCTGAATCCTTTCCGGGTCTGAACATCCGCGACTTACCCGCGTTAGAGAACTTGTTTGACGTACAAATAGCGGTCTACACCGCGTCGCGTCAAGTGCCGGGGCGGAAGTTGAGAAGACGCGTTACTCTGATCAGACCGCCTTCCAGAACTCTGGCCGCCCGAGGTAAAGTCAACCTACACCTGACGGCGAAAGGCGGTTTGCACGTCTCTCTCGTCACCGACTTCAACGCGTACGCGGGCATATACGAATGTTGCAAGTGTAAGGCGGCGTTCACCACCGAGTTCTTGCTGAAGAGACACAGGAACCAGCTTTCCTCTTGCCGACAAGTCAAGTTGCGCTACGTAGGTGGCATCTACCAAAATTCGAGAACGATTTTCGAAGCGCTAGCAGACTTCTCCATTTTTCCCCCCGACGGACATTCCGGAATCTACCCTTACAAGATCGCCTTCGATTTCGAGGCTTTCTTCAGACCGTGCAAAGAACCGTCGACGGAACACGTGTCCCTGCTGTGGGATCACGTCCCTTTGTCGGCTAGCGTCGCATCCGACTTTCCGGGGTGGGAGGGGCCCGTCTGCTTCGTCAGAGAATCCGACGCAGATTCCGACCCCTTGTTGGACCGAGTTTTAAATCACATAAACGAGAACGCCAAAGTCATCGGGGAAGCTGTGCTAGAACTTTACCGACCGACGTTAGCGAAGTTAGATGCGGCGATAGGTGAAGCTCTCCTGCTGGAGGAGGCGACGTTCACCCCTTCTCCAGGCGGCTTCGCTGCGGCTCAGACCAGACACCCGTTAGTTCAACTGAAGAAGCGTCTTCTGAGATACATCCGTCAAGCTCCAGTCGTGGGCTTCAACTCGGGGCGTTACGACTTGAACCTGATCAAAATACGCCTTCACTTGTTCTTTGCCTCCGGAGACCGAAGAAACCAAGAATTCAGCGTCATAAAGAGAAGCAATCAATACTTGGCGGTTTACACACAGCACACGGTTTTCTTGGACGTAGTCAACTATTTGGCACCCGGTTACAACTACGCGACCTATTTGCGAGCTTTCACCAGGAACGAAGAGAAAGGTCACTTTCCTTACGAATGGATGACGTCTACCAGGAAACTGGCAAACAGAACGCTGCCACCGAGATCGGCTTTTGACAGCGAACTGACGGGCGTCAAAATGTCCGAATCCGACTACGCCGCATGTCAGAAAGTTTGGTCCGACGAGAAGATGCAAACTATGGAAGATTACTTGATCCACTACAACAACAAAGACGTCAAACCTTTCATAGAAGCTCTGAAAAATCACGCTAAATTTTTCCAAGATCGCGGCATTGACATGTTGAAAGACGAAGTTTCTCTCGCCGGTTTGACTTTACGGTTCCTCTTCCAAAACCTAGAAGACGCGTTCACAACGTTCCCCCAGTTCGACGCCGTCCTCCACGCTCTGATCAAAGAAAATCTAGTCGGCGGTCCTTCCATCATCTTCCATAGATTTCACGAGAAGGGCACCACGCGGATAAGGGAGCACAAGTACGGCGAAGAAGCGAGACCGTGCCAACACATCCTAGGACTAGACGCTAACTCTCTGTACTTGCGCTGCATGAGCGAAGCGCACTGCACAGGCTATTACGCGGTGAGACGACCTGAGACCGAGTTCAAGCCCGAAATTAGGCAAAGAAACTCTCACAGCGCTTTGGAGTGGTTACGCTTCGTAGAGCACGACCGCGACGTGAAACTGCGCCACGCTTTGAACGGCGGCGAGATGGTTGTAGGCTGTCGGAGAATTCGCGTGGACGGGTTTCACGCGGCCTCTAATACGGTTTTCCAGTTTCACGGGTGTTGGTTCCACGCTCACGAGTGCATACCGTCGCACCGATATCAGCGCGCTTCACTGAGGGAGGAGAGACGCGACAGAACGACTAGAGTAAGCGCGTACTTGAAAGCGCTAGGTTACAAGCTGGACGTCGTGTGGGAGTGCGAATGGAGAGAGATGAAGCGTCGAGATGAGCGGGTTAAGGCCTCCCAACAACGCTGGAAGGTTGACGCTTTGAAAGTGTCTCGAAACGCGATGAGCGAGAGCGACATCCTTTCCGCTGTGAAAGACGGGAAAATGTTCGGTTTAGTTCAAGTGGACATCACTACGCCGCCTCACCTACGAGACTACTTCGAAGAAATGACCCCCGTTTTCAAGAACGTGACCGTTTCAAAATCGGACATAGGACCTCACATGTCAGACTTTGCGCAGGAAGAAAAGCTGTTGAACACGCCTCAGAGATGTCTGATAGGGAGTTACCACGGAAAAAATATTCTCTTGGGAACGCCGCTTCTCAAGTGGTATTTAGAGCACGGTTTGATAGTCACCAAAGTGCAGCTGGTCGTAGAATACCTACCTAAACGCTCCTTTGCCGGTTTCGCGGACGAAGTAACGGCGGCGCGAAGACGTGGCGACGTGAACGAGAACGAGAAAATTCTGTCAGACTGTTACAAGTTAATGGGAAACGCTACGTACGGTAAAACAATCTGCAACAAAGAAAAACACACGGCGGTGAGATACACTGACAGTCGGAAGTTCGAGCTATTGGCCAATTCGTGGCGCTTCAAAAAGGCGTCCGAGTTGAGTTCCGATCTGTTTGAAGTCGAACTACAACCGAAAACAGTCAAGAACAACCTCCCTATTCAAATAGGGTTCATGGTATACCAGTACGCGAAGTTGAAAATGTTAGAGTTCACATACGACTTCTTGGATAGATTCGTTGATCGGCGCGATTATGCCCTTTGTCAAATGGACACCGACAGTCTTTACATGGCTCTCAGCGGTGACACGTTGGATGACCTAGTCAAACCTCGCCTGAGAGAGACGTACTTCAGAGAGAAACGAAAGTGGCTTCCGACAGCGGTGTGCGACGATCACTTAGAGCTTTTCGTGAAGACAAAAACGGAAAGAGTGCGAGAATGGTGTCCGCCGCCCGGCGGATGTTGTGAGAGACGGTACCTTCACGATCTGAGAACTTCGGGGCTCATGAAAGCGGAGTGGGAAGGTGACGGGATCCTAAGTCTCAACCCTAAGACTTATATTTGCTACGATCGAGTTAGCGACACCGGTGAAAGAAAATCCAAAAAATGGAGTGCAAAAGGCGTACAGAAGAAACAAAACCCTCAGGAACCAGACGACTTCTTGGATGTTCTTCGCCAACGAAAAACTCTCATTGCTGTAAATAGAAATTTCAAAGTGGTGCGAAACAAAATGGTCACCTACACCATAGAGAAAGACGGCGTGCGCTACTTGTATTATAAGCGTCGCGTGCATTCTGACGGTGTGACAACGAGTCCTTTAGAGATATGAAAAAAAATAATAAGCGTGTTATTGCTTGATTGAGTGCATCTTTTCAAAAATAGAATGTTTATCAAGATTGAAAAAAAAGAAATAAAAAAAATAAAATAAATTATTGTTGTGTTTTTATTTTCATACGTCTTCTTTTACTAGTAAGTCGCGCAGTCTCTTAAAGCGTCACTCATGTGACGACGTCGCTTCCAGTCACGTGATCCTAAAGACCCTCACTTCCTAAACAAAAAACTTCTTCTTCTTCTTCTTCTTCTTCTTCTTCTTCTTCTTCTTCTTCCGATCACGTGGTCAATCAGGTCACTTCCGGTCACGTGATCCTCAATGAGGTCACTCACTTCCGGTTGGCCATTAGGTCATGTGACGTCACTTCCGGTCACGTGACTCATCAGGTCACTTCCGGTCACGTGATCCTAAATTAGGTCATATGACGTCACTTCCGATCCCCTAAGTAGGTCATATGACGTCACTTCCGGTCCATAAGTAGGTCATATGACGTCACTTCCGGTCACGTGACCAAATGGCGGCCTCTGATTGGCTAACTAGGTCACGTGACGTCACCACTAATCCCCTAAGTAGGTCACTTCCGGTCACGTGACCAAATGGAGGCCTCTGATTGGCTGCAGGTCGATTGAGTAATAAACAGTAGTTAACTATAGTCCCGTTCCGATACATACTATACTACTCCATCTACCATGTACTATTACAGGATCTTGAGCTGTTGTCCTTTGAGATGACTCCTGTATTTTAAAGGGCAAGTACATCTATGTGTACATGTATTGGAATAAACAAATCTATAACATAAACATTTCATAACAATAATTTTCATCTATTACAAAGTGTAATCCTTCATTTGTCTCAACACACTTTTCATTAGAGTCAACTGGTATGAATTGAATGCAACCCAAGTTGAACAACTCTGCAAACTGTTTTGCTTCAATACATCAATGAAAGTGTTTTGGTAAGTTTCCCATTTTGCTACTAAAACTAGTTGAAGTTCAGGATGAGCACACTGCTATGTACAATATGTTCAATAAGGCATGGGGATGGGTCATAGTGTCTAAATAAGCTAGGCATGTAAAAAAAGATACATATAATACTACTACATATGTAATATTCTGCTGCATAGTGATTGCAGAGTGTCATTCCAACCTGGGCCATTATTTTTATCCTCAGGTTGGACATGAAAGTGTTACCTTCTGATACCTTAGAGTATGTTTCTTTATTGCTGGACACAGGCCTTGAGTCATTTGTGTAAGTCTTATTCAATGATTTATCTACATTTTCTAAGCATTTATCTGAAGGATTTGCTTAGCTGCTCAATAAACCTTCTCTGTACCATTAAAAGCAACCTTAAATGCTAGTCCAAATATTGGCTATGTATAAACCAATGTAGAGGGAGAATGTCAGAGCCTTGATAGAATAATGAATCAGCTGCATGCCTAGTTCATGTTCCTTACCTGTAAATGCAATTGTAGAATACCAACAGTGTTCAAAAGCAATTTCCTCTTATATCCATTTACCATGTTTATACAACTTTGATTAATGTTTATTGACTTTACAGGAGTGAAGGGTTGATTAGTGATGCTGACTTCAACCTAATCTTTGGTATTGTCCAAGACAATCCATCTATCGTTGAAGCCATGTAAGTTCAAGTTCAAAGATGTTATTGCATACTTCAATTTCATGTTCTTTACCACACCCTCATGGATACATAATCAATCACCTTTAACAAGGCCACTCAAAAAAAAGGCTTCTCATCACCAAGGATTAATTGTTTCCCCTTTTTACTCACGCCTTTCAATGTATGGGTTTTTCACAACGGAAATTCATATTTTAGTATTTAAGAATTTATTTAGTCTTTAAAAGTGGGGAAAATATAAGTTATTTCTATCCCACTGCATTACTAGCAGTATTAGACTTGATTTGATACCAAATATGCCAATATTTGTCCACTTTTGTCATGTTTTTCATCAAAGATTTGCAAAAGGTTCCCCTCAAAACTGGTTTTAATGATGGGTGCAGCGATGAGAAACTGTTTTATTTTTTCTAAGTGGCCTAAGTAAAGTGTATGTTCAGAATACACTGAAAGAAAATTGAATTCAATTAAAACAAATATTAGAATATTCTCCTATTATCTTATTGTAGCAAGGGATGTTTATAGTTATTGGAAAGTATCAGCAATTATTGTACAAACAAATTACAAACTTTGTCTAAATTCTACATAGAAAGGATGATTGGCCCATACAACTAAGTCATACATTCAATTACACTAGCCTTAGGCTAAACAACATGATCATTTTCGCTGAATACATAAAAAAGTGGTGGTTATCTAGCTAAATGTTCCAGTATTATGTATTAGACAATCACTAGTAGCATTTAGTTCTTATTTCATTGATGCCACCCCACTGAACTTTCACACTATCTATAGTATATTTAAGATTGTGTTGCTGTTCTCCCCCCTCTCTAGTGTGGACCCCCTTGAGCACCAGATGATCTTCAAGTACCGGGGTGGTGAGGGTGCGGCGGGATTGGAAGAGGATCAGCATCAACAACACCCTTCTGAACTTGCTGCACCTAAGACTTCCCCACCTGCTGGTGGCACTGCGACACCTGATGTCAACCTGAGGCCGGGGGGAACCACGGGTCTGTCACTACACCGGGTTGGTCTACCACGCCGTAGAACTGGTCTAACTGAGCGTGCTCCAACTGATAACTCCAATGATGTCAACCCCATACCTGCTGCTGCAAGTGAGGACTGGTCTGCCACCCTACCTGACTGGTCTGCTGTCCAACCAGGCTGGTCTACCACAGCATCAAAATGGTCTAAATAGTCAAAAATGATCTGTATGAACCTGTCCACAGTTGTTATCAACCTGATATGTATAATAATGATAACCACCTTACCAACCATGTAATTGCCTCTCAGAAATAAAGAACTTTCATTGAGAGTATCATTATCAGCTTACACTTTAGGGCCACACAGGGATTTTATGCATACATGCCCTTTGTCGTCAATATGCTTAAATGCAGCCTAAGTGCTGCATTTATGCATCATGCTGGCACTTTAGGGGTGTAGTACTGGTTACTCCCCTGGACTGTGTTTATACCACATGGCGACAAAGAGTGTAATGCACTAAAGCAATATGCGACCCTTTAAGGGTTAATTAGTATCAGGCTATTAGTAAGTAGAGAATGTGGCAGAGCCACCTGGATATGGGGCTTATGTACACACCACTATTTAATATTATATTGTATATATTCTAGTTATTCTCTTGTCAATGTTAAGTTATGCAAGGGGAAAGCATATGTATCTACTGGCATATCTGAATAGAGAAATCTTTTACTGCCATGCAATTATCGTGATGATGTAATCATGTAGTTGTGTGTACTAATGAGTTATGTAAAACTTTCCAATAGAGAAATATCTATGCAAAATGAAATTCCATATATATGCTGAAAAAATAAAGCTTATATTTGCATTGGAAACCTAGTAACAATGTTGCAAAATATTCACTTTATAATTGTATAGCTTATTAATTGAAAAATGTCCTGCCTGTATGAGGAATGATTTGCTTGTTACAATAAACAGCATTGATATTCCCCTTTATTTGGCTGAAAGTTGTTATAAATATTGATGATTTACTAAATAGTAGTTTTAATCAGTACCGCTGAGATTCCATTGTATTGTGTAGTGTTTCAGTGAGAAGTTATATCTTAATTCCAAAGTTTAGCAGAGCTACTGGACAATGGAATATATGGCCGAAATAGGCCAGGGCGTTGCCAAGGGAGTGGCCAATATCTTACAACAGGGGAGCTGGTGAATTTTCGAGCAAAGTAGCTAACATTTCTTGGTCACTCCCCCTTCAACCACCCACCCCCTTGAGAGGGGTTGGATTTTTCTGACCCTCGCCCCCTTTGAACTATAATAACATGTGGGATTAGTTGCTGAAAAGGGGTGAAATGCATACATAAAACTTCCAAAGGTTACAAAAGTACATAATTTGTGGGGGGGGGGGGGACTGTACAAATAAATAATGTAGGATAAAGCCATTTCTTTTGCCTAATGTTTACAGAGTCCTTAATGGTACAACTCTTGCAAGGACGTTGTCACTGTGTTGGTACATCATGTTGACAAATGAACATTCATGTACGTTATGGAACAATCTGGGATAATGGGGGGTAATGATGAATGGAATAAGTGAAAAGGGAAGTCAACTTCCTGGATCAAATTAAAGAAAATTTAGCCTACTCTTGAGTCCAAATCATTAGATATACTAACTTTAAACACATAATCCAAACACACCTCTGTATGGACAGATATCAATATAAACATTCCCGGGCCCACCGTTTTAATTTGTCACACCATGGTGACTCATGGTGTATAATGTTAGTGTCTAACTCTCCAAGGGTCAAACCTTTGAGCCCCCCCCCCCCATTCCCAATACACCACTCCCTGTTGTTCAGTAATGCCCACACCCTTAGCGACACATTTGACACTGCCATGTAACAAAAATAATGCATACGGAGTGTTCATTTTTAACAGCAGGGGAGCGGGCAAAAAAAAGATCGTCCCGGGCAAAAGAAAATTAACATGCCAAGCTGTTTATGAAACATGTTTGCCTAGCATGAATCTGTCAGTTGACTTCGGAAAAAAAGGGAGGGGCCGTTCATACATTATTGGCCAGGAGAGATTAGAGGGCTGTCATATCATACACTGGTCTGTGGTTTTGGTTTTGGTAGCTAGAGTGAGGCTGTCATGTGACTGAGACATGGCATTGTTATGATCGAGCCCCCAGAGGTCCATTCCAGCCCATCATCCATCCCCAGACATCCATCCCATGCCTAAAACTCGACAACCCCCCCCCCCCACTACATTCGTATTTTTAGAAACGGTCATCCCCTGAAATCGCATGTATCTCAAGCATGGAGGCTTTTTCAATCCCCCCCCCCACCGAGGGCCTGTTTTTTCATTATAATCCCCTCCCCTTTTATCCACCAAGCCCCCTCCCCCTGGCAATAAAAGACTCGGCCCTTAGGCCAAGTTTTACATGAAAAAACATAAATTTTACCCAAAAAACATATATTAGATTCGATATGGTGACACGTGCATTTCTTAGAATCGATATGTTGACATAGCCATTTCTTAAATCAACATGGGACATGGGCACCCCCCCCCCCTCAATTAAGGGCACCTATATTCATGTAGAAACCTCAGACAGGTCGGTATCCATAGCAACTATGTCTCGGCCTACTTACACCAACATTGCCGGGGGATGGCGCCTTGCGAACCTCACCCCCAGCCAAGTTCCATACCCTGACTGTATAAAGCGGTAGTCAGTGTACATACCAATCTATGAGGTCAGCAGTGTAACAACAGGTTTGGTTTCACTCCGTGAACCTTGGTGCATGTAAGTGTTTTTATCACCACAGAGCACAGTTTTGTCTAAGGCAATATAGGGGCCGCATACTCCTTTACCCATTAATCAGCCATGGTCCGGGGGGGGGGGGGGGAGATGCGTCATAGGTACGACAGATACGAGCCCAACGTTTCGGTTTCGATAGGGCCAAAAACCTGAAAGTTGTGTCCTCAACACCCGACCCTGGCTCTAAATAAAGGTAGCCGACCCTAGATTTTTTTTCCCAATTTCTAGAACTTAAATGTTCATTTTTGAATTATTCGCATTCTTATAGATTTGGGTTTAAATTGCCTGACTTCTCATGCCTACCTACCCCATTTCTCGGATCATGTTGCCTGAAACGAATGCCACTCTTGCTGTAGGTCAGTGTAGCAAAACTTTCACATCGTCGACAGGGAGGATACCGGTACGTATCTGCTGCTTTATCTATACTCCTTCAGGTTTATACACTATCAGTAGGCCAATGACATGTTATCATAATGAAAACATCGACATCCTAAAACTCGAACGTTGATGTTATTGTAAGGCAATGATCACGAATGAAGTCACCAGCTAGACGATTTTGGGGAGGTGCAGAGCTCCCCCCCCCCCCCCCCCAGCCCTCAAGGCGGAAAGGCGCCGAAATTACTGGCACCAGATCGCAAAAGTCGATTTTTAGACCCTTTATGCTATAGTCAAACCTTTCCAAAAGTCGCAAGGTTGCTTATATTATTGTACCAGGTCGCCAGTACGCCTGAAAAACAGCCCAGATCGCTTTTGGCTCATCTGGAGCCACATTTGGGGAGGGGGGGAGGGGGGGGGGAGGTTTGTGATGTGGGGACTGCAGCGTTCATTACGTGACGCTGTTGTGCCGGGTTTTGACCGCGCACCGGGTTTTGACCGCGCCGGGTTTTGACCGCAACAAACCCCCGGGTATTGTCCGCGCACCGGGTTTTGACCGCAACAAACCCCCGGGTATTGTCCGCGCACCGGGTTTTGACCGCGACCATCTGCCGGGTATTGTCCGCGCACCGGGTTTCGACCGCGACCATCTGCCGGGTATTGTCCGCGCACCGGGTTTCGACCGCGACCATCTGCCGGGTATTGTCCGCGCACCGGGTTTCGACCGCAACCATCTGCCGGGTATTGTCCGCGCACCAGGTTTTGACCGCGACCATCTGCCGGGTATTGTCCGCGCACCGGGTTTCGACCGCTACCATCTGCCGGGTATTATCCGCGCACCGGGTTTTGACCGCGACCATCTGCCGGGTATTGACCATACACAGGGCTTTGATCTTGGTCTCAAGCCTACACATTTACCATAAATGCTTGTGACTAACCCACACCCCTAGTTTAGAGAAATCATATGAGCCACAGAGATGGGTTAAAAATTTGCATTATAGCACTGCAGTATACTCAGATTATAAGCCTCGCCTTATATGGCGATGTGTAGCATCAAATTGAAGGTGATTGTGACTCTGTATTCATGGTACATTTATATACCATATTAATATAATTTTTGTTCAACAGTTATTTACGTATAATATAATGGTTTGGCAGTACAGTCATAGGAATGAACTGAACCAGATGCTTTGACATTTGCATGCCTTGCACATTTACAAATTGCATAGTCTTGTTGGATGTGTTTCAGCTGGTTTTATGGTCATATTATAGTTGTTAACGTTGACGTTGTTGTATATGTCCCAAAACCTATTTTTCTAAATTCCCTTTGCTTTTCTAAACTGGTAGCAGAGCTATATATGAAACCATTGATGTTAAAGACTGAGTGAGGTATGCACATTAAGACATAATGTGGTATGCAAATGTCAAGGCGAACATGAGAGTGGTGATTCTGTCTACAGGTTATTCCAGATGTTTTTTATTGGTTTGAAAGTAGTTTTATTGTCTTCCACAATTTAAAAAAGTGATTACAGACAATCTTGATGTTTCCAGTGTGAATCAATCAGATATAACCAGGATTCTTTAACATTTTTAGGTGACATTTCACTCTATCAAAAAGTTCGTATTTCATCTAAATTAGGTACATGTGAAATACAAATAACAAATGATGAAGAATTATTAGATAAATGAAGAAAATGATGGATAAAATCACATAAGGTTATATACCAATAGACGGTGTGAAACATTTGATTGTAGTCATTGAAGGGTTAAGTGCTGCAATTTAGGTCTTTATTTTGCTCTGAGTGACAAAAGTACCTATCTTGTTTGCCACATTTGACATTTTAAAGGTAAAATAACATAGAAATCTATGGAGAATAGTGCGAATAAGGATGAAAATTCATAACGAGCACTGTGGCCTTCCCTAGTGCATCAATCTCATGACCAGATAGGGCCCATAATCTGAACCCTGGGAAAGTGACCTCAAGCGAAAATTATCCTACGAACTGTCCATATTAGAAGCGGCATTGAATTCTGCACACGTTGTATAGCCTAGTGAACGCCACTTAATTGTGGCAAGCTGCTAGGTTTTGGCAATACAGTTTATGCAAACTAGATATTTAGGGTGTACAATTGTAGATCATGGGTTTTTAATGTACTGTGACTAAATCAACCAATAAGTATCTAGATAGGGTAATAAAAAGCAAAGTGCAAGGGGTGATACTTCCTTCTGCGACTGCATGTGGTTTAGTATAAATCACACATACAATCTTTAATTAATTATCCTCCTCCTACTTGCACTACTTACCCTTGTATTTTAGTCTGCTAGAAGTTTAAACACTCTAGTTCAATCCACCCTACATCAACATAATCTGAATTACCCTAAAAAGCACGATGGGCATACACTGTGTATGTCAAAGTACCCCAATCACATACTTTCCCCATGCAATGTTAGAGAAAAAAGACAGAACACAACTGTCTTTGCCAAATTTATATTTGAATAACAACAGCAGTGATACAAAAATATACTTATAAAATGAACACAGATCTTCCATAAACAACATCAATGATGATAGTGCTCTGCACCTAAAAAATATATGATATATGTTTTATGAAATAAATATAGAGAGCCACCTATTCAAAGTCTTCTTTTAGAACAGTTTGGTGATCTCAAACCAGCCGCAGTGTCAAGGTTAATTTTGAAGATGAATGTTCCCAAACATATTCAGGAAATAGTTAGCAAATACCTCTGGCTCTAAAGATATTTAGAATCTTACTCTGCTGGCACTGCAGCAGGTTCTGATATAAGCCCGCAAAAATGATATGCCTTTTATACACAATATCAGCCCAGATTTTGTATTAAAAAAGACATATACATGTTCCCCTGAAAGGTGAGAGGGGGGAGGCTGGTGGAGGCTAGAGGTCTCCTACAACTTGGGACAATGGCATTGAGTATCATGGACACTAGATCCCCAAAATCTATTGTAACGGGGAGATGTATGTATGGGGGTCGCTGACTACTGGGACTAGAGAGTAAACAACACAGGTGCTTTGCAGTTGTAAGAAACCGGTTGTCTATTAGAAGGTGACTTTAGTACTAGTTACAAGCAGGAGGCGCATGGAGCATCACGGGCATGAGGCCTTACTTATAGCACCTAACAGTAACAGGTAAAGGTATAACACGGCGGGCCTGATATAAGATATCAGACCTTAACTACTGGGGTATAATGATACTCGGAACTTCTAACTAGAGGGAGGTATTATGATACCTCTTAGCTAACCCACCGGTGTGAGCGACTGGCAGAGGGCCTTACTAACAACTACTAACAATAACCCTTGGGGGGAAAACCCTCTTGTCTAGATATAAGATCTTAGACACTGAACATGTCAGGGTAGTAGGATACCCAGAACCTTTAATACTAGGAGGTATAGTGATACCTTTATCTTAATATGGAATGACCAGTCTACCTGAACTGTGAATATGAGGTTATTCACAGTAACTCTACAACTAATGAATCTGGTCGCCTGGCATGAGGCCTTACTACTAGTTACTAACAATAACAGCTAGGCTAGAATGGTATCTGATACCTGAGGGTATGAAGATACCAGCACTATGACTAATGATTGCAGTCCAGTATGGGATACTGAGACTACAGAGCATCCCCTATAGCTAACTATCTCTTAGAGTGGAGTATGGGATACTGAAGCTCGCGGGGCGTCGCGTTGCCTTATATAGGCAGCGCGCCATCCCGCAGCTCCGCCCAGCGAGGAAGGGAGATGCCACCTAGCGGCCCCGCGAAAAAGCGCCGGCCCGCGAGGAAGCGACGGTGGCTAGCCCGCGGCCCCGCGACGAAGCGCCGCCCCGCGAGTCTCACGGCTCACTGCCGCCACACTATACATGACCTATTACTCAGCCATAATCTTCAATATGGCATCCATATCAGTCACTATAGTCGATGTATCATCCATGCATACATACATAACCACTACATCACCAGCACATCACCAGAATATCACCAAAACGTCTCCACTGAATCATCACTACATATATCATCCATATATCATCCATACATCACCAGTACGTCACAAATACGTCACCAGTACAAACTATCATGGCTCATTCATGAGTAGTATGACAGGATGATTCATTTTAAAGCCAATGTGTACATGATAACGAATAATAAGAAACCCACTCATGATGGGAATTATAGCGCTTATAGATGAAAAAATGTGAGAAAGTTTGTCTAATAGTCCTAAAGAGACTATCAGGTGAAAATATGAAATGACATAAACCCTACTTTACATGACAAGTTGCTTCCCTGGGGTTATACATAGCGTTACCCCTACATGCCATTATACACCTAAACAATTAGAAATGGTAATGGTATGAACTATGATTGGGGAGGCATCTAAACAGTTGATACATAACTTGAACCCAATTTAACCAAATAATATGATGCCGTGGTTTGTCACCAAACAAGCAATTATGTTTTACCCAAATACAACTAAAAGTATCTATGCTTTGGGGATAACATGACCTGCTGGTTACTCAAAGTGCTATACCAGTTGCCACAAAGGATAACCCTCATAACATGTTCATAATGGAGGTATAAAATTAATGATTTTGAAATGTCATGGAAGTGACAGACAACTACTTAGAAATATGCCACTTTCGGTGTTTGGAGAATAATCTTCTCTGTATGAGTGATAGTCCACTACCTTTAGCACCTCTAAGCATTTTTGGCTATTCACCCAGTGCGTGGACAATACCTCATCAGTAGATGTAGCATCTTATATCATCAATACATGACCAGTAAATGACCAGTTCTTCACTTGTACATCACCAATACATCACCAGTACAGGAACAGTAATATGAAAGCCACTCAAGGTGGGGATGATGGCCGAAGCCCATATAGATGAGAAAAAGGTGAAAAAATTTGCCCAAAAGTCCTAAAGAGACTATCAGGTGAAAAGATGAAATGACTTGAACCCTACTTTGCCTGACAGATTGTTTCCCTGGGGTTATACACAATATTACCCCAACATATGCCATTATAAGCCTAAACAATTAGAAATGGTATGAATTATAATTGGGAATTCAGTCAAACCGTTAATACATAACTTGAACCAAAATTAGCACATACCAAATAATATGTAGCTCAGGGTTGTCACCAAACAGACAATTATGTTTTACCCAAATACAACCAAAACTGATCTGGGTATAACATTCCCTGAGA
This sequence comes from Harmothoe impar, assembly GCA_947462335.1. Taxonomy (NCBI): domain Eukaryota; kingdom Metazoa; phylum Annelida; class Polychaeta; order Phyllodocida; family Polynoidae; genus Harmothoe; species Harmothoe impar. The sequence goes on along the minus strand of OX381720.1, from coordinate 51,815,453 downwards.
TTCTCTGTGAAGCGCTAGTTACTAAGCCTGAGGATTAAGATATTCACTGTGGCTACATGCCTGGCCTCATGTCTCGATGGTGTATGCTGACCTCTTTAAGAATACTCTTTTAGCCAAACTAAATACCCAAACAGTAATTGAGAACTCAACACTTCTCAAGTGACTTGTTTCTTACATATCCTTCCAGTAGCCTATGACCTGCTCATTACCCAAATAGATAGCCAGTGGCTACAAGGATAACCTCGATAACCTGTTCATGATGGTGGTAGAAAATCAATAATTTTGAAACGTCCTGGAAGTGACATGGCAACTACTTTAATTTTAGAAATATGCCACTTTGGGTGTTTGGAGAATAAATCTCTCAGTATCAGTGATAGTCCACTACCTTTAGCACCTCTAAGCATTTTGGCTATTGACCATGTGCACGTAACACCTCTTGGCAAGTCATGTGCCCCTTCCAAGTTCTGTAATACGCTGGGTCGGACATATATTTCATCAGTGATGGCATCATTGATAATACCTTGAAGCCGACTTGATAGTGGGGATATAGCACGTACAACTGGTACAGCTGCCAAATTTGAGGCCAGAACGTGTCGGAAGATTTCAGTTAAAGCTGGATCAGGCAGATAAACCAGGTTATGATCAACGCTTTCAACTTGGTGGCCTGTAGCATCGACATGTTGGTAACCTAGGGGGAAGCTTGCAGTGCTGTCCTGTTCTGTCTCACCAGGTTGACTAGAACCTGCATTGTGGTCCTGCTCTGACCCGGCAGGTTGGTGAGGGTGCATGGTGCCTTCCTGCTGTGCCTGGCCAGGTTGACAGCAACACGTGGTACCAGCATGCTCCGACCCGGCAGGTTCATTGCAGCGCACAGTGCAGTCCTGCTGACACCCGCTGGGTTGATGGGACCCCGCAGTGTCATCTTGCTGACTACCACTAGGTTGACGGGACCCGGCGTTGTCGTCCCGCTGACTACCGCCAGGTTGACGGGACCCCGCGTTGTTGTTCCGCTGACTACCGCTAGGTTGACTGGACCCCGCAGTGTCGTCCCGCTGACTACCGCTAGGTTGACTGGACCTCACGGTGTCATCCCGCTGACTACTGCTAGGTTGACTGGACCCCGGATTGTCGTCCCGCTGACTACCGCTGGGTTGACTGGACCCCGGGGTTTCGTCCCGCTGACTACCGATAGGTTGACGGGACCCCGCGGTGTCGTCCCGCTGACTTCCGCTAGGTTGACTGGACGCTGCGGTGTCGCCCCGCTGACTACTGCTAGGGTGACGGGACCTCGCGGTGTCGTCCTGCTGACTACCGCTAGCTTGACGGGACCTTGTGGTGTCCTCCTGCTGACTACTGCTGGCTTGATGGGACCCCGTGATGTCGTCCCGCTGACTACTGCTAGGTTGACTGGACCCTGCGGTGTCGTCCCGCTGACTACGGCTAGGGTGACGGGACCTCGCGGTGTTGTCCCGCTGACTTCCACTAGGTTGACGGGACCCCACGGTGTCATATCGCTGACTACCACTAGGTCGACGGGACCTCACGGTGTCCTCCTGCTGACTACCGCTGGCTTGATGGGACCCCATGGTGTCGTCCCGCTGACTACCGCTGGGTTGACTCGACCCCGCGGTGTCGTCCTGCTGACTTCCGCTAGGTTGACAGGACCCCGCGCTGTCGTCCTGCTGACATCCGCTAGGTTGACGGGACCCTGCGCTGTCGTCCTGCTGACTTCCGCTAGGTTGACTGGACCCTGCGCTGTCGTCCCGCTGACTACGGCTAGGGTGACGGGACCTCGCGGTGTCGTCCTGCTGACTTCCGCTAGGTTGACAGGACCCTGCGCTGTCGTCCCGCTGACTACGGCTAGGGTGACGGGACCTCGCGGTGTCGTCCTGCTGACTTCCGCTAGGTTGACAGGACCCTGCGCTGTCGTCCCGCTGACTACCGCTAGGTTGGCTGGACCCCGCTGTGTCGTCCCGCTGGCTACCGCCCGGTTCATTGGGATCTATAGTGTAGGCAGTGTTGTTATGTTGCCCAGAGCCAAAACTTAATGATTCTAAGCATATGTAGTGTAATTCAAATTCATGTCCAAGATATATAGTTTGACTAGCACCATGATTCAAATAGTGAATCCCTGGTTCATTACTTGAAACAATTCCAATGGTAGTACTATAGATGTGGGAAATAGCTATAAGGGTGATGTGGTCTCCCCATTCCCCAGATTCCACTCCATAAATATATTCATCCCAAGATGCTTGGATGAAGTCAGGGAGGAATACTCCATTTGGTAGCACCGGGTTCTCTCTCAACCACTTTGCGACTGCTTGACGAAGATCTTTCTGCTTGAGGTTTGTGTTATGCATTGCATTTAAACTATGTGCGACCGCATGGTACATGCAGTTGCCATCTTTGGGAATATCTCCCACCGAGACTAAGTTCTGTTCCAAGCTGTTCCTTATGAGATCATCATGGGTTTCGGAATTGGATCTTCCTGTTACAGTATTCTCCATCACTGTAAAATAAGTTCGGTGTGATTCATAGTTGTCTTCTTCCTGAATAAAGTCCTCCAGCCGAAGTTTCTTATGTTTTTGTTCCCCAAAACATTTAACACCACTCTTAAGACAACAGTCTGAAATCATTCGGTTGGTGCACGAATCATGTTGCCTCCTTGTGCATTTTGAGTCATCGCACTGGCACATTTCCTGTATGATATTCCTTTTAGGAAGGCGACGTCTCTGTAAGTCAGTCTGCCTTGTTTCACCTGCCAACTCATTGACACTGCAAGTTCTCAATCTGCCATCTATCAACTTGACTTTGTACATATGCTTATCATAGCACTCGGTAATTTTTCCCTCCATACTCTTACCTTTCTTTTGAATGGTCTTTCCTGTTTTCATTTTAACAAACACTCTGTCACCAACAAAATATGTTGTGGGTTTGATTTTACTTAAATGTCGGTTTACCATTTGCTGTTGTTTCTTTAGTGACTTTTGATGTGCTTTTTTGCGTATTTCTTCCACATTCTGAAAGTGGGCTTGGCAAGTACTGTTGACTTCATTTGTAAAGTAATTTGAAGACCGGCCATGATACACCTCAAATGGTGTCACTCCAAGTGAATGATGCATCTCACTGTTTCTAATTGTTTGATACTTAATTAAACTTGTTGCCCAGTTTGTCTTTTTCTGCATTGTTAGGTCATAGTTTATCTTGTTTTTCCATGCCTTGTGGGAGGCTTCAACTTTTCCCTGGCTCTGGGGGTGAAAAGCCCTGCTTCTGATTAGCTTTATTCCACGGCGTTTTAACATTGCTTCCACTTCACCGCGAAATTCTGGTCCCTGATCACACTGGACAAATTGAGGTTTTCCTTCTGACATATAAATCAAACGTAGCTGATATGCAACTTCTCTGCTGCTTTTTGATTGTAGAGGACGGAGCCAGAGGTAGCGGCTGAATACATCCAACACTGCCAGGACATACTTGTATGTTTTGCGTCCACGCTCAGCAGGAGACTTACTCATATCCACAAGATCAATCTGATGTCGCTCATGCACCTTGCTTGCAGTAACTGGATGTAGTGGTGCTACGTTGTCAAATATGGGTCTTACCCGCTGCCGTAGATGAAGAGATTTTAATTCTTCAGTGGTTCGATGCTCTGACACTCCTGCATATTTCTTCTGGATCTGTTGACACACTTTCCTTGCACCGCTGCCTTTTGCCTTTCTGAACCCTTTTTTCACAATGCCCTTTACTTCTGATGCCCGCAAAAGGATATGTCCATTCAGAAATATCCTCGGCTCATCACCAAACTCCTCACAAGTCTTCACTTGTATACGATAACACACTCTCCATCGTCGGATCTGTCGCATTGCAGTCTGGGTCTCAGTGTCTTGTTGTCGCTCTGGTCCATCAATTTCTCCCCTTAGAGTTGCTGAAATGAAAATAGAAATGACATTAATCAGTCTGTATGTTATATAATTGCGTTTCTGTTCATAATTGTGTTTCTGCTCAAGGAGCCGTAGGTAGAAAAGAAAATGGAGGGCCGTATGTTTCAGCTCAACATATGTAGCACATAAATTCCGTATCTTTGGCATATTTGCAGCCCAGAATACAGAGGGGTAGGGGGGTGGAGGAGATGGTAATGGTCGTGAGGAGATGAAAATGGTCGTGAGGAAGTGGTAGTGGTCGGGAGGACATGGTAGTGGACGGGAGGAGCTGGTAATGGTCGGGAGGAGATGGTAGTGGTCGTGAGGAGATGGTGGTGGAGATGGGGAGATAGTAGTGGATGTGAGGAGTTGGATGTGAGAAAGTAGTAGTGGATGTGAGGAGGTAGGGTAGACTGACCTAAAGATAACCACGTACCGTGAGATGTCCACTTCAATTTGGTAATCATTCATGCATGATAATTCCTCTTTTCTGTATCACAGTACACTTTAAGAGATACCCTTTCCAGCAAGGGACAAATCAAGAAAATATCATACATGAATAGATACACATTTAACTTTCACCTCCCCCTCCCCCTCAGATAAAATAACAAGGAATTTACTGAAGAACTTCAGTATTAATAGGTGCATATGTAGGGGGAGACCAGGTCCTTGCACTGTGCTTGATACCTGTACACAACCTGTGTTCCAATTTCCATGGATTTCTATATGAGCCATGGGTGAAAAAGGCCCATAGTGAAAAATTCCCACAGTGAGGAGGGGTGGGAAAAACTTGATAAGCCTCCATAATGCAGGTATGCCACGTTACCCCACCCCAAAATCTTATTTGTTACGATTTTTGAACCCCGAAATTGTAACAATTTTTGCTTGACATCGTAACTAAAATCGTAACAATAGTATACATGTGCTTTAGGGAGTGCTCATTTTTTAACAACAGGGGGGGGGGGTGGTGGATTTGTGGGGGTAAAAATTTTTGACCCCTTGACCGGGGGGGGGTAAAAAATTTGGCCCCTCTTGGGGGGGGGGGGTGAAAAAAATTCAACCTGTTTTGAGGGAAAAAGCCCGCGCGTTACTATGCTACAAAGGGGCGCGAATGCGCGCGATTTTCGGCCTGCCGGGGGGGGGGGGAAAAAATTTCGACCCCTCTAGCGGGGGGGGGGGGTGAAAAAATTTCATGCGCTCCCCGCAAAATCTCACCGCCCCCCCCCCTGTTGTTAAAAAATGAGCACTCCCTTAGGATACACTTGCACATAGTTTTATGTAATGATTATTGCCTACTCGTACTAAAGCAGACCAGTCTGTAGACCAATCAGTTTTAAAAGAAGGGATGAATGGGGTTGCTACCTCATTTTATTACGCATAGATTTGGGGCTTGGCCCAAAGTGGAGGGATATATCCCCCTTCCCTGTAGCAACACGCAGTACAGCCTCTTTATATATAGAAACTTCAAAAATCACTAAAAAGCGTAATTTGCCAGCAGAAATTGTAATGGTTATAAATGGGGTCTAAAATCGTAAAATTACGAAAAAAATCGTAACACTTGGCATTCCTGATGATGTAGTGATCAAAGCCTAAGTACTACTGTAAAACCTCTCTGATAAGCCAACCTCCCTTAAAAGCCGCCCCCCCACCACTTTGAAAGAATATTATGAGCTAAATGTGGGTGTATTCATTAAAGTAATTCTAGGGCCATTTTTTTACATATATATATATGCACTTTAAAAAGGGGGAGTTTTCGCCAGCTCTGTATGGGCTGTGTTGGTGCAGCAACTGTACATGGTAGGCAACACAAGAGAGGTTTCTCCCCTGTGCGGATCCATGTTTTACTGACCAAACAGGCCATCGTACACCGGTATGTGCAGCATTAGTATAGCCACAACTATCTCCTCACGGCCCCTACCATCTCCTCACGGCCCCTACCATCTCCTCACGGCCCCTACCATTTAGATACCAACATGGATCCACACAGGGGAGAAACCTCTCTTGTGTTGCCTACCATGTAAAGTAAGCAGGGGTGCGCAGCTGTCGCCATGTCGCCAAAAAGTGGCGACACTGGTCTTGAAATTGGCGACAATGCCCTCTAGCTGAACTCAAGCTTTCCAAAACTGAAAGAAATTTGTAAATCGTCCAACTAGAACCAAAGTTATAATACAATTTTTATTTGCACTAAAATACATCATTTTGACTTCAATATAAATTAGAAAATTTCTTCAAAAAATTTTAAAATCTGAAATAGGCATGTTCATAATGGTTAGGCCCTATTTCCTTGAGATTTAGGCCATTTTGGTGAAAGAAGGGTATTTTGATGAAAACTAGACCCTTGCTAGGTCCATATTGGTGGCAATCTCTTGTTAGAAATTGCCCAGTGGCACATTTATTGGGAGGGGGGTCACATAGGCCCTGCTCTCTGAAAATCAAGAAAAGGGTGAAAGATAGGCGAGAGAGAACCCCTAGTTTTCTGAAAGTCAAACCTAACCCTTCTAGTGCCAAAACCTGGGTACCAAAACTTGGCCCTTCCTTATTCCCAAACTTGGTGGCCCTTCATAATGCCCAAACCTGACCCTTTCTGATCTGATCCCAAACTTAGCTCTTTGTATTATCAATCCCTGGGGCTTTCTTGAGCCCAAAGATCATGTTTAGCTTAGCTCTTTCCAACCATATATTTGTGTCTTTTTTGGTCAGGTTCATATCCTGTATCATCTATCAAAGTTTTCTTCCATTGGTCTGTCCCTCCTAAAATAATTTCCACCCCCAATAGTAGAAGATGAATACAGATCTGAGCGATGTGCCAAAATGCATCAGATTGCACCATTTTTAAGGTAAAGATTTTCAAAATTTTCCAAACCCTTTCGAATCCCTCTAAAAACAATGTTCCAGTCCCAATAAGAAGAAGACAACTACAGAATGGGGCATTTTAAGTGTAGACTTCCAAAATTTTCTTGTTGGGGGGGGGGGGGGGCTGGGAGCTTGAGGGCACATCAGCCGCTGCGCTGTAAAAAATGCCCACGGGAAGGTGCTTTTTTTGCACGTCCCTCCAATACTTGTCTTGGCTACAACTAGTCCTGTATTGGCTCCACGGTGTTCAGGTATGCTCACCCCTGGTAAGCCTGACTGCAAATTCCGGGCTGTGTTGGTGCTGCAACCTAGAGGCTAAGTCATGCTGGCCTCAACTCCTCTCATACTTATAAAGGAATGGAGATCGCAAGCAAATTGGGAACATTCAGGGGAGGCGGGAGGTCATGTGAACCTAAACCATTATTCTGTAAGCTAGGACAGTCCCCGACCTCCCTTCTCCCTTTTTAAAGTGCATATATATATATATATATATATATATATATATATATATATATATATATATATATATATATATATATATATGTAAAAAAATGGCTCTAGAATTATTTAAACGAATAGATAAGTAAAGTCCAACTTCTACCTTTATAATAAAAGAAATTTAAAAAATTAAAATTGAGTTTCAAAGAAATTATACAAAAAAATGTCTTTTCTTCTGTAACTCGGTAAATAATGGCCCCAAGGAGCTAAAACTCTGCCTATAGAGTCCTTGTGTATAAACGGTGGTAGACAATAGCTATCAGAGTACAGAGCTGGCTGTAGTGGTGACGAAATGGTAGTAGTGGCTCCTACCATTTGCTCATGGCCCCTACCATTTCCTCACGGCCCCTACCATTTCCTCACGGCCCCTACCATCTCCTCACAGCCCCTACCATCCCCATCTCCTTATCACCATTACAATCTGAAGTGATATGACACATACGGAGCAAATATACCACATACGGCACACTAAAGACACATACGACCCTAAAAAGCATGGTATATGTCCAGTTTTCAACATACAACCCCCCTACCCCTCTGTATATTTGGACCAAAATACGCCAAAGATACGTTTTTTTCTTGCTCCATATGTTGAACAGAAAGACAATCATGGCCGTATGTACATAAGGCAGCCGTATCTTTTTCTCTAAGATACGGACATGTTGAGCAGAAACGCAAAAATGAACAGAAACGCAAAAATTGGACATATAGACCCTCCGGATGATATGGTGAAACGCCTTCCTGGTGGCATGAGATTTTCTCAGAAAAAGTGAAAGTTTTCTTCTTTTTTTTTGCAATTTCCATGACATTTTCTAAAAATAGATTTTCAGGGTTATTTGATTATTTTAAAGAAGACCACCTCATAAGCTATCTATTTATTCAGTAGATCCATGGTTTTGGTTCCCAAAGCCCCATAACCTTTAAAAAACGTTCTTTGTTCACTGGGTACCCTCCTCAGCCTACTTCCGTATGTTTATACATATTGTTACGTCACATAGGGATTTCCCTGGAGGGCATTTCACCACATAATATGGACCCCCCGTATGACTCATATGGGGGGTCCGTATGTGACATATGGCGTTTTTCCATTTCACCACATAATATGTGGAGATCCGTATTCAAATGTGGGGGGTCCGTATTCAAATGTGGCGTTTTTCCATTTCACCTCATAATGTGGGGCAGCATATATTGAGAAAATGGAGGAAAAAGGGCCGTATGTAGGGCCGTATGTTGTTAAAGGGGTCCGCTAATGGTTTTGGACAGGTCGGAGAATGGAGTCTAGTGACAGGGGGTCGGGGAGGGGACAGGGGAGGTCGGGGAGGGGACAGGGGAGGTCAGTTAAAGGACAGAGGAGGTCGGGGAGGGGACAGGGGAGGTCGGAGAGGGGACAGGGGATGTCGGAGAGGGGACAGGGGATGTCAGGGAAGGGACAGCTTTGACTCATATGCCCCATGGTAAGTATGTACGATGGCTGGTTAGGTCGATAAGCAGGGTGTAGTCCTTCACATTCCCATAGAACATGTACCTATGACTTCAACTAAACATACGCACACCTTTATACCCACACAGGGGAGAAACCTCTCTTGTGTTTCCTACATTGCAACTTATCAGGCTGTGTCTCACAACCTTGAACAAAAATATTGGCCCAAGGTTGTGAGACACAGCCATCATAGTAATGTAAATATATCTATCCCATTTATTTTATCCTGTTGTCCACTGTCCCTTCTTGTCCCTGTCGATACCCCGACCTCCCCACTCCATTCCCTGTCCTCCCCACTCCAATCCCAGACCTCCCCACTCCATTATCCGACCTCCTCACTCCAATCCCAGACCTCCCCACTCCCTGTCCCCTCCCTGACCTCCCCTGTCCCCTCCCTGACCTCCCCTGTCCCCTCCCTGACCTCCCCTGTCCCCTCCCTGACCTCCCCTGTCCCCTCCCTGACCTCCCTTGTCCCCTTCCTGACCTCCCCTGTCCCCTTCCTGACCTCCCCTGTCCCCTTCCTGACCTCCCCTGTCCCCTTCCTGACCTCCCCTGTCCCCTTCCTGACCTCCCCTGTCCCCTCCCTGACCTCCCCTGTCCCCTTCCCGACCTCCCGTGTCCCCTCCCTGACCTCCCCTGTCCCCTTCCTGACCTCCCCTGTCTTTTCTCCAACATGCGGACCTTATTTATACCATCCCCAGCCTAATTCCGTATGTCTATTCATTTGATGACGTCACAGAGGGAATTCCCTAGGAGTTCCCCGGAATGTAGACTGGTTTTTGCACAATTTTACAATTGAGCCAGGTGATTGCCGCATTCACATATGGAAATTTTTAAAAATTGCCTTAAACATACGGGCACAACACGGCAATGCTTCAGAAACAGAAATTTTTTTTTTTGAAAAAATGTCCGTATGAGTTCCGTATTTAGGTCCCATATGTTGGTATTTTTTCTTGGATGCGGTGAAATGGCTCCCTGGTAGCCATTTCACCGCATCCATGATAAAATACCAACATGCGGCACCCACATGCGGCCCTCATACGGAATTTTTTTGGAATAATCATTTTTCCATTTTTAGACCATTGTCGTGTTGTGTCCGTATGTTTGAGCTATTTTTTTACATTTCCGTATGTGACATACGGCACTCACCTGGCCCAATTGTAAAATTGTGCAAAAACCAGTCTACATTCCGGGGAACCCCTAGGGAAATCCCTCTGTGACGTCATAATATGTAGCAACATACGGAGGTAGCCTGGGGATGGTGTATGTAGGGTCTGTATGTTGGGGATTGTCCAAAAAGAGACAGGGGAGGTCGGGGTATGGACTGGGGAGGTCGGGGTATGGACTGTGGAGGTCGGGGTATGGACAGGGGAGGTCGGGGTATAGACTGGGAAGGCCGGGGTATAGACTGGGGAGGTCGGGTATGGACTGGGAAGGTCGGGGTATGGACTGGGGAGGTCGGGGTATAGACTGGGAAGGCCGGGGTATGGACTGGGGAGGTCGGGGTATGGACTGGGGAGGTCGGGGTATGGACTGGGGAGGTGAGGGGAATGGACAGGTGACCATAGGATGGACAGAGGACGGACAGGTACATGTCCTTCACACACACATACCAACATGGATCCACACAGGGGAGAAACCTCTCTTGTGTTACCTACCTTGCAACGGTTGTTTTTAAAGTGCATATATATATGTAAAAAAAATGGTCCTAGAATTATTTTAACGAATAGATAAGTAAAGTCCAACTACTACCTTAATAATAAAAATAAATAAAAAATAAAATATTGAGTTTCATAGAAATTATACCAAAAAAATTTCTTTTCTTCTGTAACTCGGTTAATAATGGCCCTACGGAGCTAAGACTCTGCCTATAGGTTATAGGTTTCATGGCTGAACTTTCTCTTCTACTACATTCCCAGTGTCTTTCCTGACCTTCCCTGTCCCAGATCCGACCTCCCCTGTCTCTTCCCCAACATTCCCAGTGCCCTCCCCACCTTCCCTGTCCCTTACCCGACCTCCCCTGTCTCTTCTACTACATTCCCAGTGTCTTTCCTGACCTTCCCTGTCCCAGGTCCGACCTCCCCTGTCTCTTCCCCAACATTCCCAGTGCCCTCCCCACCTTCCCTGTCCCCTACCCGACCTCCCCTGTCTCTTCTACTACATTCCCAGTGCCCTCCCCACCTTCCCTGTCCCTCCCCCGACCTCTCCTGTCCCTTCTCCAACTTCTCCTGTCCCTTCCCCGACCTAATCTCTAGACCAAAAACAACATGCGGACCCCTTTTACAACATGCGGACCCTACATACGGCCCTTTTTTCACCATTTTCTCAATATATGCTGCCCCTAGACCTGCCCCATTCAAGGGGCCCTGATTTGGTTGATAGTTTCCTCACGTCAACTGATAGTTTCCTCACGTCCACTACTACATCCTCACGTCCACTACTACTTCCTCACGTCCACTACTACTTCCTCACACCCACTACTACTTCCTCACGTCCACTATTACATCTTCACATCCACTACTACATCCTCACGTCCACTACTACATCCTCACGTCCACTACTACTTCCTCACGTCCACTACTACATCCTCACGCCCACTACTACCTCCTCATGTCCATTAATACCTCCTCACGCCCACTACTACCCCCTCATGTCCATTACTACATCCTCACGTCCACTATTACCTCCTCATTGCTACTTCTCCTCAAGTTCACCAGTATACCTCCTCATATCCACTACTACCAACATGAGGACCCCATTTACAACATACGACCCTACATATAACCCCTTTTTATGCAATTTTTGACATACCACCACCCCTCCTACCCCTCCTTATCTTTGGCTCCTAATACGCCAAGGATACAGAATTTCTGTGCTCCGTATGTTGAGCAGAAACACAATTATGGCTTTATGTACATACGGACGCCGTATCTTAATACGGCCCTCCGTATGTTTTTAATCAACATACAGACCTTTGAGCAGAAACGCAAAAATGAACAGAAATGCAAAAATACAAACATTCGGACCCTCTGGATGATATGGTGAAACGCCTTCCTGGGAGGCATTTCACTGCATCCAATAGAAAATAGCAACATGCGGCCCCCAAATACGGAACTCATACGGACATTTTTTCAAATAATAATTTTTCCATTTCTGGACCATTGCCGTGTTGTGTCCGTATGTTTGAGCTTTTTTTTTACATTTCCGTATATGACATACGGCACTCACCTGGCCCAATTGTAAAATTGTGCAAAAACCAGTCTACATTCCGGGGAACCCCTAGGGAAATCCCTCTGTGACGTCATAATATGTAGCAACATACGGAGGTAGGCTGGAGAGGGTCCGCATTCTGTTTTGGAGGTTAGGAAATGGAGAGGTTAGGAAATGGAGAGGGGAGGTTGGGGAATGGAGAAGGGAGGTCGGGGAATGGAGAGGGGAGGTCGGGGTATAGACTGGGAAGGCCGGGGTGTGGACTGGGGAGGTCGGGGTATGGACTGGGGAGGTCGGGGTATGGACTGGGGAGGTCGGGGAGTAGTATAGTATGTATCGGAACGGGACTATGCTTAAGTACTGTTTATTACTCAATCGATATGCAGCCAATCAGAGGCCTCAAAAGCAGCCAATGAGAGGCCTCCCTTTTGGCGGGAAATTCAAATAGGTCACGTGACCGGAAGTGACCTACTTCCGGTCACGTGACCTTTGGGCAGGAAATTCAAATAAGTCACGTGACCGGAAGTGACCTACTTAAGAGGGTCATATGACCACCATGTTGGCGGGAAATTCAAATAGGTCACGTGACTGGAAGTGACCTACTTAAGGGGGTCACGTGACTACTATGTTGGCGCGAATTTCAAATAAGTCACTTGAGATTTTTATAGATAAATAAAAAGAAAGAAAAAACAACTCCCACTAGAAGCAGGAAGAGAAACAGTGCCCTATGATGCATGTGAGGTAAAGAAACATTGGAAGGACGTCACCAAGGAGCAATGGATAGAAGCATGCTTCAACTTCATCGGAATGGAAGTAGTTTCATTTGGACAGAGGGAGAAAATTTTGTTGGAGCTATTTTTCTTAGCCCCGTATAGTTGGCCTGACTGTGGTGAAATTCCTTCAGGTATTTGTTCAGGCTTCGCCATACAAGTTATCTGGTCTTTGAAGGAGCTTCGATATATGCAACGCACTCACGAGGAGATTGTTCAGAAAATGACGGAATTCGAAACAGGAGAAGACACAATATGGTGCGAGGAGACGACATATACGGACGATGATCTGGAGTACATCATTTGTAGCCCGTTGGAACATTATGTTAAAGACTTTGAGGACATGCTAGACAGCACTGCGATGACCATGAAAGAGAGATCCCTTACTGCACAGAAAGAGGCCAAAGCTGTGTTGGAAAAGCTCAAGTTTGGTCAAGGATTCACTCTTCAAAGCAGCTGTGTGAGTGTGATAAAAGGTCTTGTGTTGAAACATCCAGACATGAAGTTTTCGCGTGCTGTCGACACACTTCCTTTGCCTGAACTGATGATGAACATGATCGACCCCATCGTACCAACATGTTTCGACTCTGCCAATTGCCCCATGTATAAAATGGTTTCAAGTTTTGCCCGTGGCTGGACTTTGGCAAATTTGTGTTAGGGGGAGGTGTTTGGCTTGGGGGTTACTATTATATAAATGTCACTATAATAGCCCACTGGTTACCACTAGTTACTTATAAGTGTACTTAAATATGCCAAACTTGTTGCTAACTCGTCCAGGAACGGTACCAGCATAAACCACAGATAATATCAAGTTGCTATAAAAATAGATGGTTTATTGTGGTTTAGCTCTAAGGCTATCTCGTGAGATAATCAGACAGATGACAAAATAATACAGTCAATAATATTAATAATCTCCCAGCACTTTAGCACACAGCTCTCAATAGTGCAGACATATAGCAGTGGATATAGTTCCTGATCCGGCCACTATAGTTATCAGTCAATATAGTCCTAATAATAATAATAATTAATAATAATAATTATTGTATATCTCTCAGCACTTTAGCACACAGCTCTCAATAGCACAGACATATAGTAGTGGATATAGTTCCTGATCCAACCACTATAGTTACCAGTCAATAGTCCTAATAATAATAATAATAATTAATAATAATTATTATTATATATATCTCAGCACTCAGCACACAGCTCCTATAAAATGACACAGTACCTTCAGTCCAATAGCACAAACATATAGTGGTGGAGTTGACTCCTGATCCACCCACTATAGTTACCACAGTCCAATATAGTCTCAGGTTCCTGGAGACATATATCTGGTGCTGGCCTGGACCATAACCCTCCTGGGTATACTGATGGTCAGGCTGGAGATGTGTCCTTCTTGGAGGCTGGAGTGGATGTGCCCTCTTGGGCATAAGACCTCCCCTCCAAGACCATACCCCCTGGGTTCCTGGAGACATATATCTGGTGCTGGCCTGGACCATAACCCTCCTGGGTATACTGATGGTCAGGCTGGAGATGTGTCCTTCTTGGAGGCTGGAGTGGATGTGCCCTCTTGGGCATAAGACCTCCCCTCCAAGACCATACCCCCTGGGTGCCTGAGGTCTTGGAGGAGATGTGTCCATGCTGCTGTCTGGTGTGGGTGTGTCCCTGGTGGACCTAAGGTCTGGTATTTATACTGGACCCTGCCCATGGTGACAGGTGATGGCATGCAGTTCAGCATTCAGTGAGTCTGCCAGTCTTAGTCAGGTAAGATGCTGGCTTCTGTCAGTGGCTGTGCTTGTTTGCCACCCCTTAGTCAATGCCACTGGATGCTTTGACACCTCTTAGTCAGTGAGCCTGGAGTGGCATGTTGCTTTGGCACTCCCCAGTCACCCACCCTCCACCTGAGTGGAGGTGGCATCTGAAACACTAACACCTCACCTAGCTAGTGGCATCTAGCTGAACTGCACAGAATTATAACTGTCATATAAATATTTTGAACCTGTCCATAAAATCATTTTAGATTTAACATCCATTCTCATATTACATTAATAATATTATGATACATAATAATTATTGCACAATTGCAAAACCGATATGTCAGTATTATAAAACACATATTAATACCCTGACATTTGCTTGAAAGTCTAGCCAGCAAGAGTCCAACGAACCAGTAGACTCGCCTCTCTGCCCTCTAAAAGAGAGGGCAGAGAGCGAGTCTTACTCTTAAAAACCCCTCCTCCCCCCTCCCCCCCCCCTATGCATCTTAAAGAGTGCCCCCCAGAGTGCCCCTCCCCCCCCCCCCTAAAAAAAAAGAGCCACATTTTTAAAATATTTTTTAGCAAGCTTTCAGCTTGCATTTTCTTTTTAAAATTTATTTATCTATAAAAATCTCAAGTGACTTATTTGAAATTCGCGCCAACATAGTAGTCACGTGACCCCCTTAAGTAGGTCACTTCCAGTCACGTGACCTATTTGAATTTCCCGCCAACATGGTGGTCACGTGACCCTCTTAAGTAGGTCACTTCCGGTCACGTGACCTATTTGAATTTCCCGCCCAAAGGTCACGTGACCGGAAGTAGGTCACTTCCGGTCACATGACCTATTTGAATTTCCCGCCAAAAGGGAGGCCTCTCATTGGCTGCTTTTGAATTTCCCGCCAAAAGGGAGGCCTCTGATTGGCTGCATATTGATTGAGTAATAAACAGTACTTAAGCATAGTCCCGTTCCGATACATACTATACTACTTCGGGGTATGGACTGGGGAGGTCGGGATATGGACTGGGGAGGTCGGGTATGGACCGGGGAGGTGGCCATAGAATGGAAAGAGGATTGACAGGTGGCACTAACCTGCTACAAAACCAGGCTACAGTCCATGTATCTAGACAGCCAAAATATATTGACCAAACAGGCCATCGTAGATAATATATGTGTAGGCTACCTGTGCTTTACAGTAGCACCTCCTCGGGCAAGAGACAGGAGAGGTCGGGGAAGGAACTGGGAATATCAGGGGAAATGAGCATACCTACGATGGCCTTTTTGGTCAATAGGTATGTGGGCACTACTACCTCCTCACATCCACTTCTACCTCCTCACGTCAACTACTACGTCCTCACGTCCACTACTACATCATCACATCCACTACTACGTCCTCACGTCCACTACTACCTCCTCACATCCACTACTACCTCCTCACGTCAACTACTAAGGTCCTCACGTCCACTACTACATCATCACATCCACTACTACCTCCTCACGTCCACTTCTACCTCCTCACGTCAACTACTTCGTCCTCACGTCCACTACTACGTCCTCACATCCACTACTACCTCCTCACGTCAACTACTAGGTCCTCACGTCCACTACTACATCATCACATCCACTACTACGTCCTCACGTCCACTACTACATCATCACATCCACATCCACTACTACGGCCACTATCAACATGCAGACCCCTTTTACAACATACGGCCCTACATACGGCCCTACATACGGCCCTTTGTTCATCATTTTCTCAATATATGCTGCCCCTAGACCTGCCACATTCAAGGGCAAATATACGGACCATATACGGATTTTTTGATCTCCACATTATGTGGTGAAATGGAAAAACGCCACATTTGAATACGGACCCCCCACATTTGAATACGGATCTCCACATATTATGTGGTGAAACGGAAAAACGCCATATGTCACATACGGACCCCCCATATGAGTCATACGGGGGGTCCATATTATGTGGTGAAATGGCCCCCAGGAAGGCCTTTCATCGTATGTTGTAATAGTAGCACACATACGGAGATAACATACGGAAATTATACACCAAAAGTGATTTTTTTTGTTTCAGTTGGCCCTCCGGATACCACCCGTATCTTTTATAAAAAAATATACAACATACGGCATGAAAGATACAGCCCTCTCAAGATACGAACATGGTCAAATGTGCAAAAACCAGTCTACATTTTGGAAAACCCCCAGGAAATTCCCTCTGTGACGTCATAATATGTATAGACATATGGAGGGTCAGCATTCCGTTTTGGATGTTAGGGAATGGAGAAGGGAGGTCGGACAATGGAGAGGGGAGGTCGGGGAATGGAGAGGGGAGGTTGGGGAGTGGAGAGGGGAGCATTACATAAAGGGGACGTGACCTGTTGTCACAAGTACCATTAATCCAACCGCCATAAACTTTAACCTCAAAACCCTCAGAGTCACCATCTATGGTAAATAAAAGAACCCTGTCGAGCTGGACATCCTAGGTGTATCAGTCAACAGACACTTGCAGTACAGGTCATCATAGAAATGTTACCTACTTTGCCATCATAGTCACTAGTATTACCATCTCCTCACGAGTATACCATCTCCTCACGAGTATTACCATCTCCTCACGAGTATTACCATCTCCTTACACGTAATACAATAACCATAGTACAGTACTATGATTATGATGTGTACTTACCTAAAAGGTGTGCATGTCGTAGGTCAGAGACAGGTCTTGGGCAGTCTGGGAAAGCAGTCAATAAAACCGGTAACAGGTGCAAAACCAACATGGTTAACATCAAGCCTTTCCATCGCTGAAATATAAGGGGGAAAATGGAAATTATAATTGGTCATAACTCAGAAATGTCATTTGTGGATGCATGGTGCCATTACTTTTTTTTATAGAACAGTGAAGCCTTTTTCAAATGCAGATAATGAAAATGATAATAATGAATACAAGTATTATGTCAGATATCCCCTACAGATAATTAACTTGATCCTCCATTTTATGCTATAGTAGAATTAAGAGCTTCATGACTATTTCTGTATGAATATATCAATAAATATATCAGTGCTAATTTCACCCTACCATCTATCCTTAGGGGGGCACTGTAAACCCTCACGTTTAAGGAGTGGCATGTACGCAAATCAGTACCAGCTTTAATATGATACCAGACTATAATATATACCGTTATATTTGTCATTTCGTTTTTCTCTTGAAACAACATCAAAATGGGAAAAAAATGGGGGGGGGAATTACACCATCTATTCCACCTAGAGATTCAGGAAAGCCACATACCTCCATTGTCAGGTGACAGGGCAGCCCTCAGCTTCTTAGTGTATGCTGGAAGGAAATATAAACAAATATACTTACAATTCGTAACAACCTACCATGGAAATATTGAACTATATGAGGTGGGCGGGGGAGAAATAATACATCCTCTAATTCCTCGTATTATAAGCCCAGGCTTAATATAATAATATAACCTGACCAGGCTTATACATTGGGCAGGCTTATACACAGGGCAGGCTTATACATGGGCGAGGCCTATATTCTTATACCTGATTAAAAACTCTGCTACATTATAATAATAATGAAGCAGAATTATTTACTATTCATACTCATTGATTTCCTATGATTTTCTTCTGAACGTCACCTTTACGTCTATCTATGATGGCTATATACCTCCACTACCTACCTACTACATGGTCCAGCAAGGATCCACCACGTCTTTTCTAGTCTATACACTACCTGTCCCCCCCCACACCTACCTACCATATGGTCCTAGAGGGATCTGTCAACCAACCCCATGTCACACCCTCACCTTTCCCTATCTGTTAGCTGTCCCCCACCTCATGTCACGCCCTCACCCCTCACTGTCTGTTAGCTGTCACCCACCTCATGTCACACCCTCACTGTCTGTTAGCTGTCACCACCTCATGTCACTCCCTCACCCCTCACTGTCTGTTAGCTGTCACCCACCTCATGTCACACCCTCACTGTCTGTAAGCTGTCACCCACCTCATGTCACACCCTCACTGTCTGTTAGCTGTCACCAACCTCATGTCACGCCCTCACCCCTCACTGTCTGTTAGCTGTCACCCACCTCATGTCACGCTCTCACTGTCTGTTAGCTGTCCCCCACCTCATGTCACGCCCTCACCCCTCACTGTCTGTTAGCTGTCACCAACCTCATGTCACACCCTCACTGTCTGTTAGCTGTCACCCACCTCATGTCACACCCTCACTGTCTGTTAGCTGTCACCCACCTCATGTCACGCCCTCACCCCTCACTGTCTGTTAGCTGTCACCCACCTCATATCACACCCTCACCCCTCACTGTCTGTTAGCTGTCACCCACCTCATGTCACGCCCTCACCCCTCACTGTCTGTTAGCTGTCACCCACCTCATATCACACCCTCACCCCTCACTGGCTGTTAGCTGTCCCCCACCTCATGTCACGCCCTCACTGTCTGTTAGCTGTCACCCACCTCATGTCACGCCCTCACCCCTCACTGTCTGTTAGCTGTCACCCACCTCATATCACACCCTCACCCCTCACTGTCTGTTAGCTGTCACCCACCTCATGTCACACCCTCACTGTCTGTTAGCTGTCACCCACCTCATGTCACACCCTCACTGCCTGTTAGCTGTCACCCACCTCATGTCACACCCTCACTGTCTGTTAGCTGTCACCCACCTCATGTCACGCCCTCCCCCCTCACTGTCTGTTAGCTGTCACCCACCTCATGTCACCCACCTCATATCACACCCTCACTGTCTGTTAGCTGTCACCGTCCTCATGTCACACCCTCACTGTCTGTTAGCTGTCACCCACCTCATGTCACGCCCTCACCCCTCACTGTCTGTTAGCTGTCACCCACCTCATGTCACACCCTCACTGTCTGTTAGCTGTCACCCACCTCATGTCACGCCCTCACCCCTCACTGTCTGTTAGCTGTCACCCACCTCATGTCACACCCTCACTGTCTGTTAGCTGTCACCCACCTCATGTCACACCCTCACTGTCTGTTAGCTGTCACCCACCTCATGTCACACCCTCACTGGCTGTTAGCTGTCACCCACCTCATGTCACACCCTCACTGGCTGTTAGCTGTCAGTGGCTCCAGAGGGGTCAAAAGCGACCTGGCGACCTGGGCCGTTTTAGAGGCGACTTTCGACGTAGTGCAATAATAAAAGTGACCTGGCGGCTTTTAGATAAAATTGACAGTAATTAGGGGGGTCCAAAAAAGCGACTTTGTGACCTGGACCCCTTAATTTCGGCGACTTTCCGACCTCAGGGGGGGGGGGAACCCCTCTGCACCCCCTGTCACCCACCTCATGTCACACCCTCACCGTCTGTTAGCTGTCACCCACCTCATGTCACACCCTCCCTGTCTGTCAGCTGTCACCCACCTCATGTCACACCCTCACCTCTCACTGTCTGTTAGCATTGTATAACGTTTGCCACAAACATTTGTTGCCAAACCATGTACTGGTTCGAACGTTGGCAAATGTTCCGAATACGTTCTTTTTTAGCTGGGAAGTAGTGCTTAAAACATAGGGTACATCTACGTCAATCTGAGTCAAGAACAGCTCCATAGCCCGAAATAGTCGATTTGGTGAATTTTCCTGTAACTTTAGCCAAAATGATATCTGATTTACCATTGGCGATTTGGCGAATGGCGAGATCAAGCACTTATGACTCAAAGATATGTCCTCACTTGTAAACACTATTGAAACAAAGTCCCAACACGTAATCTGTGTGTAAAATGTGTGCGTCATATTTGCATCATATCTGCGTCATATGTCCTCAGAAGCACTTTTAAACATTTCCCAAATCTTAAAGTAAATAATTATGTGTGCGTCCTATGTGCAATGTGCATGTATGATGGGGGCCAAATGACAATGGGGCTATTTGGCAAGGAGCTATATAACCTGAGAGATCCACCACGCCTCCGTCTCTCTATACACTACATGTACCCACCCCTACCTACTACGTGGTCCTGGAGGGATCCACCACGCCTCCGTCTCTCTTTACACTACATGTACCCACCCCTACCTACTACGTGGTCCTGGAGGGATCCACCACGCCTCCGTCTCTCTATACGCTACATGTGCCCACCCCTACCTACTACGTGGTCCTGGAGGGATCCACCACGCCTCCGTCTCTCTATACACTACATGTACCCACCCTTACCTACTACGTGGTCCTGGAGGGATCCACCACCCCTCCGTCTCTCTTTACACTACATGTACCCACCCCTACCTACTACGTGGTCCTGGAGGGATCCACCACGCCTCCGTCTCTCTATACACTACCGTAAAACCTCGCGTACAAGCCGCGGCTAGTACGCGAGTCAGATCGCCAGTGCGGCTTATATAATATGCACAAACTCAGGGTGCGGCTTATACGCGAGTTTTTCTAAAGTATAAATTTCCAAACCACCTAAATGAGGTGCAGGTACTGCCGGGCAGGGGAGGGAGGGGGGGGGGGTGAGTGGGCAGTGTCAATGCTTTATCCTCGCACCTTAGTTACCCCCCCCTCCCCCCACTCACACTCAGGGCATTTCTCAGGCCACGGGAAGGCGGCACGGGCCGTCAGGAGGCCGCAGAGGGCCACCAGGAGGACCCCGACTCAATATGGACCTCCTAGACTAAGGCTAAAGTTAAGGGTGCGGCTTATACGAGAGTTTTTCCCGGGACGATTCAGAAGGCTTCTGCGGCTAATAGAATCAGCCCAAACTCGGGGTGCGGCTTATACGCGAGTTAGGCTTATACGCGAGGTTTTACGGTACATGTACCCACCCCTACCTACTACGTGGTCCTGGAGGGATCCACCACGCCTCCGTCTCTCTATACACTACATGTACCCACCCCTACCTACTACGTGGTCCTGGAGGGATCCACCACGCCTCCGTCTCTCTATACACTACATGTACCCACCCCTACCTACTACGTGGTCCTGGAGGGATCCACCACGCCTCCGTCTCTCTATACACTACATGTACCCACCCTTACCTACTACGTGGTCCTGGAGGGATCCACCACCCCTCCGTCTCTCTATACACTACATGTACCCACCCCTACCTACTACGTGGTCCTGGAGGGATCCACCACACCTCCGTCTCTCTATACGCTACCTGTACCCACCCCTACATGGTCCTGGATTAACACCCATAATCCCACATGGCTTGATCCTGACACATTCCGCTCACGTTATGCTTGGCTGACTGGGACTGCTCAGGGGCCATCCATTAATTACATATGCACCAAGGGGGATGGAGGGGGGGGGGGGGTAGGAAAATATGTACAGATGCGTATGGGGGTTGGGGGGGTCTAGGTCCATTTTGGCATACACATTGTGTACGCAAATGGGCCAGTTTTCTGGTCATTTTAGATTGGCAAACATTGTTTACCCCACTCCCCACCCCCATCAATAGCCATAGGTAATTGCGACCCCCCCCCCCCCAATAAGTTCTGCTTTTAGAGAGTGTCCCTGCTCCCAAACAGACGATTGGTCTTGAGTACTTAAAGGCATTGGCTACCTTATTTATCTCACGTTCCGATTTCGGTATCATTGAAGCAGGTTGGTTATATATGCACTGACTAAACAAAAATGACCAAAAACAGAACTTTACCATTTCTATAATGGCCTATAATGGTCAACTATATATATATATGTACTTATCAATTAAATATATAAATCTGGACAGATTAGCAAGACAACAAATTAATTATTGTGCCTCTACATGGGTACCCAAATTTGTCACGGCGTCACTGCGTCACTTTTTAGGAGGAATATTGCGCGTCACCGCATCACTTTTTATGAGCGATGGCATGTCACTTTTTATGCATTTAAGAATATACTATAATATAATGAATTACACTAATATACTATTTAAACATATCTGTATGCCTACATCAAATTAGGAGGTTTTATTAATTCGTATTACAGATCCCCCGATTTTTTTGGGGGGGGAAATTTCTTTTTAAAAAAAACACAAAAAACAAATGGCACGGGATAAAAAAAAAAGTATATTGTTTTTTTGCAATATGCGAAAAATGGTTTATGACCTTATTATCCCACTAGCCTAATGATGATATTTAAAATGTGTAAATGGTGGGATGTGCCAAAAAATATCATGAGAATAATGTGCCTCTACATGGGTCCCCTCAGTTTTGACCGTGTCGCCAAGTCGATCTTTAGCAAAAGGGCCGTGTCACTGTGTCGATTTTTATGTATATAGAACATACTAGGGCATTATAAGGATGTCTGTGTCCGTCGATTTTTAAAACCCCCGTGTCGCACGTGTCGATTTTTAACCCATGTAGAGGCACAATAATCCTAAACTGATTTTACAGTTGGGGAACATATAGATTCCCCCGGAAATCATATTGACTGAGGTGATATATCATGCCCCTATTGAAGCTGCACAGTGCCATACTATAGGCCGCCTGCATACACAGGGCTAAATTTGGGAACTCATTTTACATCATAAATGCTTTGGTACAAGAATAATAGTAATGATAATGCCATTTACATTACCATCATATGCGCTCATGTGTTCAATATAAGCCCATATGATTTATATAATGAAACTTGCTACATTGAAATGTACTAGAGTTTCATGTTTATACAAACCGATTGAGAAGCATATACCTACACATATGTGTGACTATATCTGCATTTTGGTGATAATTGCCCTGTGGGGGCAGGGGACTCTCCCGGCCCAATGTATTAGTAAATGAGCTCTGTACCCATGACATCATTTGCGTGCAAAAGTCGGCAGGGTTAGGTCATGTCTGTCGAGTGATCATGTATGCCACGATTTGAACTGCATTGTTTCGTGAAAGTGAGGCATATACTAGTGGCAAGTTGTCCCCCCCCCCCATCTATAGTCAACGCCACCCCCCCCCCGCCCCCAATTGTCTTACAGACCCATGTAGCATTTTGGCAGTCACACCTCCCCCGACTTCCCCACCTTCCTACTAAGCCACAGTATTTGGGGGTCACACCTACTGGACACTGTGTCCTTCGGTATAGGGATTGACCCATAGTTTTATGTGTCTGTCACATTGTATACTTCAGTTTCATGTGTCTGTCACATTGTATACTTCAGTTTCATGTGTCTGTCACATTTTATACTTCAGTTTCATGTGTCGCACGTGTCGGATTTTAAAACCCCCGTGTCGCAGTGTCCCACGTGTCGATTTTTACCAATGTAGAGGGCACATTATTGACCTTAAAATCTATGTCTACCTATAAAAAATGCTATTTTATCCTACCATGACAAAATATATGATTCTCTTTGAATTAGAACTGTATAACCACAAAATAAAATTGACCTGTTTCCGTATTCATTTTTTTACAAAAGGTACTCATGCAAAAAAAAGAGTAGAAATTATTGATGGATTCATATACGAATTATTATTTTTTGTATGAGATAACCCCACTCTATTATAAGTCTATACCATCTTTAATAATATGGGTGGTCATTTTACATGATTTCATGTTTACATATTGCATGTTTTCGGCCACTGCCCCTGCATGACTGCTGAGGGCTGCCTATGGTATAGCACAGGTTGCCAGTGTGTATACTCTGCACTATGTTACTACCTGCGTGGCCAGGCTGTCTGTGGGCAACGGTAGCATATTAGTCTTTAAATGGATTATATTTAGTTCTGACCACCCCATCATGGAGGTTTATCAAGCTTAGCCCCCCCCTCCCAAATTGTGGTACCTACATGTACTTTTGTATATACATAGCGAGGGGGTTTGAGACACAGGGTTGCAGTTCCAGGTCCCACCCACCCTTATATTCCACCAACACACAATAGGAATGCACATTGTGTCAAGAATGCCTATCAGAAATTTGACAATTTTCTCTTTGTGAAGATTTAACTTCATCAAAATAAAATGTAGACCTATTACACGGACTTGCACAAATGGATTTATAACAACAATGATAAATTCCCAATATACATCACTAAGAATCATATGAGAAACAGTTATAATTATTTCTCAGCTTGCTTTCACGATCTCCATATAGACCATAGATATAAAATATTGACTCCCTCCAGTGCAGCCACCTCTCTCTAATACGGCCAGTTTTGGATAGTCTCCCAACATCACAATCAATAATAACACCTACCTTTGGTTCTCCTGTGTATGTCTGGAGTTCAGTCCTCTCGTCTGCTCAGCTATCCACTTTGTATGCCTCTTCCACTATTCGAGGTGATTCCTCCAGTATGTCTGTGTGTGTCTGTGGTCAGTGCCCCACTGGTCCTAGAAATCGTCCTTTAAGTGCCCCTAGAAGACAATGCAGGGGAAGGGGCACGGGGGGAGGGGAGGAAGAGGTATCAAGATGATGGACACATTTATGACCTCTTTGAAGTTTATATAAGCCAGATCACAGGTTCTTTGGTGTTGATGTGTGTATTGGGGTAGTGCGACCAAGGTGGGGATGGGGGAGGGGGAGGGGGTGATAGCAGCTTCTTGGTGAGGTGAATTTTTTTAGGGTTCAGGGCAAAAAGACGTTTTGGGTGACTGCGAGGGGGGGGGGGCTGAATACGACTTTTCCCCAGTAGTGGTTAGTCAATTGATGCATGTACACCCAAAATGAAATAGGTCTCTTCTCACAATGTTTCCAGAACGATTTGCAATCCCCCTTCCCCATACTCCAAATAGATTCGAGTTGAAGCAATCCATTAAATGTAAGTTCCAATGCATGTATATATTTACAGTTAATGTTACCCTTGTGCTGGATGCGGGGTTCTTCATTTATCATTTATGAAAATAATTATTAATCAAAGAGCACTAATATAGTGCTCATTAATTGAGATGGGCGGTGTCTGCAAACCTGATTCTCTTTTATATGTGGCCTTATGGGTGGCCCCGTGCCGTGGTCTGGCACTGTGCACACACGGCGTTGTGCGGTGCGGTATGGCACAGAGAACACCTGCGGGGTGGCAATGCATATCTAGGTGTTACGTCACCATCGTGTCCGATCCTGCCGAGGTCTATAACCACATCCCCTGTTGCCACACATGCATGGGGACCGGGGGCAGGTATGAGGGGGGGGGGTGAAACCGCAAAGCTAATTACTGATCAAACAGTCCTTACAGTCACACTGACTGATGTGTGGCGGCATGTGTTTGGGTTGGGTGGGAGGATAGTCACAAGGCCGCCCCTTTGATGTAGGGGGCAGATGCATGGACAGGAGGATATGCCACTCCTTTTGGCCCTCCCCGCTACCCCGGTCCCCACACTCTATATGGCAAAATGACATCATGCTCGTTCAGTCCTTTCAATACTTTTCACGAATTCTGGGTATAAAATACTCCCTTATTTGGGCAAAATCACGGATTTTTTAGGCCCATAAAACAGCCCATTTTCTGCAAAAATGCTAACATAAAGACTACAGGTATTAAAGTAAAATTCCGTTACAACGAAGTCCTTTGGGCCAGCTAAAACGTTCGTTATAAACAAATTTTGTAGTATCCAAATAGAGTATTTTGGAGGTTTTCCTGCCTTTTCATGGGCGGCAAGGGGACTAGGTACGGGTCTGTGTGTGTGTGGGAGGGGGGGGAGGGGAGGCGGGGGCGGTTGTGAGCAGGGCTTACTTGCTTTAGTACGGGAGGCACAGGGGGTGGGTACGGACCTGTGTGTGTGTGGTGGGGGGGGGGGCACACGGAGGCTCTCTACCCGGCCCTACCACCTATCTACCCCGGCCCAGGTGAGTGGACATCAAAGGCAGAAGTCCTCTGGCTCTGAACCCGGCAATAGTGTCCACCCTCCAAGTCGCCCACTCTCAAGTTTGACCCCCCCCCCAACACACACACTCTGGTTGTGCCCTACTATGTTATGGAGTTATGGAGGCCTGGATGGCGGAACTAGGGGGGGGGGGCAAGCTTAATCTTTTGAGAAATTCTCATGTGTCCCTGTCAATTAAAAAAATACCCATGTCGCTTCTGTTAAATTCCTCCTATCACATGTCACTATATAAGCCCCAAAAATATTATCAAATTTATGCTCCAGGCCTATAATTATTGTCGTTCATTTAATGGGCCAGGCATTCAACTGCTGCACATTGCCAGACATACAAATAGGCTTAAAATAGATCCAAAGTGTATTGTGATAAATACCTCCCATTGATCTGTGAGAGATACCTGCGCCCTGGGGTGGGATGCTGTCCCCCCCCGGACAGTTGGCCCCTCGGACCCCTAGCCCCCCGGACCACTAGCCCTCTCCCCCCGTGGTCGTTTTCAAGTGAATTAGGGCACCCAACAAATTTAAATGATGGTCAACATACTGGCCGCCATGTTGACCTACTTGACGCCATGTCGACATGTACGCTACCAAGAGGCAGTCAAATCCCGGTGTGCTGTCAATATCCGGCAGATGGTCATTGCTAATCCTCGCTGTGCGGACAATAGCCGGCAGGTGATCGCGGTCAAAACTCGGTGCACGGACAATACCTGGCAGATGGTCGCGGTCGAAACCCGGTGCGCGGACAATACCCGGCAGATGGTCGCGGTCGAAACCCGGTGCGCGGACAATACCCGGCAGATGGTCGCGGTCGAAACCCGGTGCGCGGACAATAGCCGGCAGATGGTCGCGGTCGAAACCCGGTGCGCGGACAATACCCGGCAGATGGTCACGGTCGAAACCCGGTGCGCGGACAATACCCGGCAGATGGTCGCGGTCGAAACCCGGTGCGCGGACAATACCCGGCAGATGGTCGCGGTCAAAACCCGGTGCGCGGACAATACCCGGCAGATGGTCGCGGTCAAAACCCGGTGCGCGGACAATACCCGGGGGTTTGTTGCGGTCAAAACCCGGTGCACGGACAATACCCGGGGGTTTGTTGCGGTCAAAACCCGGCGCGGTCAAAACCCGGTGCGCGGTCAAAACCCGGCACAACAGACGCTGCTGCATTGGTTGCCATAGCAATGTTCCCAAGACAGCCACTGCTCTCCCTGTATAGGCCTACCAATGTACCAGAAGGCTAGAATGGTTTTGCCGTCGGTTCTGAGATTTGTGGCTGTAAACCATGATTTTGTCTACAGTGAAGGTGGGTGGGATGGGGTTGGGGGGGGGGGTACAAATAGGATCTACAAATAGACAGTAGGTCCATTTTGATATGGAGTGTATATCATCCTCTTCTAGGCCTACTACATCACGCTACATGCCCTATCTCGTAAACAAAACCAGTTAACAACATTTCAGTAAATGTTCTCTATTTTCAACTATGTAAGCGTGATATTATTTACAATACCACAATCTGTCTTATGACGTCACAGGTGCCCCACAAGCAGTAATGGTGGCACCCATAGAAAACGAAACCATTACGGTGGCTCGATCTCTTGGTGTGAAAGTAGCTAGATTTTCCTCAGGTTTTTGCCACTAGACCATTATAGCATACACTTTCCAAAGAAGCTGAGAAAATAGGGGGGTCCCGGGCTGTTTTCTGAGATGATAACCTTTAAATTAATGTCTCATGTGATAGAAGTATACAGTTCTTTTACCACATTTCTACATAAAATAGTATTAAAAAGTAGTTAAATTTCTATATAACTCTCTCAGAATACAGGCTTTAATATTCTCTATCTAGAGAATCTATTTTGAATATGGTTCCGGGCATATTCCTTAAGTTTATGGAAATTAAAAGAAAAAAAAGGTGAGAAGAAATAGAAATATACTGAGGGCAACCCCTAAAAAAACCCATTATATTTATTCTCTTGCAGGAGACGCTTCTCAGCCCCATCCTCAGACAGGATGACAGAGGGAGACGCCGAGTGGACACTGGTGGTGAGGAAGGGTGGGAGTAGGCCCAACCCCTACTATGAAGCTGCTGCACACCAAATAAGGTAGACACAAAATAAATTTTGCTCTTGCTTTTTTCATTCAGAATATTTTTAAGCACACTGTGCCCTTATTACGTCATATACATGTACAGTAATCATCATGGATGCCCCTTTATTCCATGTTCAGACATGAGACAGCAGACACCACGATGAGGCAGTCAGAGAGGACGCCTAAACCCTTCTATGAAGTTGCATCAGGTCAAATAAGGTAAGCACCTTTACTATTGAACATTCTATGTGTGATTCCTGGTCAGTATGAGGCTCAACTGAAAGATATTGGTACTTAGAGGGAAGCAGAATTAGACCAGAAAGGTTAAGATCGGGGTATATGTATGGGTACGGCAAAGGCACGGGCCAAAAGCACAGGTTGCGCACCCCCAATTTTGAGCTGATTTTAGATGCAAATCCCAAAAAATAATAATGTTTGTTTTTTATGCCGAAGTGGTGGCGTGGCCACCTGGTGGTGCCGCCAGGCACTACCAGAACGAGGTATATGATGTTTGCACTTTGCCAGAAGTCAGACAGGCGCCGCCATCTTGGATTGTGCCGCCATCTTGGATTAAGGTGTCACAACACAAATTTATGCTATGTGATAACAATAATATAAATCAACCTTTGATAGTTCCTGAGGTTGATTATAATCATACCTACCCCCCTAATATGGACCCAAGGAATTCAATGGTTCTATTGGTTTGTTGCTAATACAGCTGGTTGCCTAGCAATGGCTATTCTAATTGTTTATCTGCCTAGCAACACACATTTCCATGGTTCTAAGGTTGATTATAATCATACCTACCCCCCCTAATATGGACCCAAGGAATTCAATACTTCTATCCATTTGTTGCTAATACAGCTGGTTGCCTAGCAACGGCTATTCTAATTGTTTATCTGCCTAGCAACACACATTTCCATGGTCCCGAAGTTGATTATAATCATACCTACCCCCCCTAATATGGACCCAAGGAATTCAATGGTTCTATCCGTTTGTTGCTAATACAGCTGGTTGCCTAGCAATGGCCATTCTAATTGTTTATCTGCCTAGCAACACACATTTCCATGGTCCCGAAGTTGATTATAATCATACCTACCCCCCCTAATATGGACCCAAGGAATTCAATGCTTCTATTGATTTGTTGCTAATACAGCTGGTTGCCTAGCAACGGCTATTCTAATTGTTTTACCGCCTAGCAACACACATTTCCATGGTCCTGAAGTTGATTATAATCATACCTACTCCCCTAATATGGACCCAAGGAATTTAATGGTTCTGTTGGTTTATTGCTTATACAGCTGGTTGCCTAGCAACAGCTATTCTAATTGTTTATCTGCCTAGCAACACACATTTCCATGGTCCTGAAGTTTATTATAATCATACCTACTCCACCTAATATGGACCCAAGAAATTCAATGGTTCTGTCGGTTTGTTGCTTATACAGCTGGTTGCCTAGCAACGGCTATTCTATTTGTTTATCTGCCTAGCAACACACATTTCTATGGTCCTAAGGTTGATTATAATCATACCTACCCCCCCTTATATGGACCCAAGGAATTCAATGGTTCTTTTGGTTTGTTTCTTATACAGCTGGTTGCCTAGCAACGGCTATTCTAATTGTTTATCTGCCTAGCAACGCACATTTCCATGGTCCTAAGGTTGATTATAATCAAACCTAACCCCCTAATATGGACCCAAGGAATTCAATGGTTCTATTAGTTTGTTGCTAATCCAGCTGGTTGCCTAGCAACATCTATTGTAATTGTTTATCTGTCAAGCAACACACATTTCCTTACCCCCTAACATGGACCCAAGGAATTCATAGGAAATGCCATATTTGAAGTAATATCATCCTTCCCCCTGATTACCCCTTCCCGGCCCTGCTTCTTTGGTGTCTTGAATGGGTTCCCTTCAAACATACCAACCATGTAGACATTATGTTTCTTTGAATGCAAGAATTGCGTATAAAAATGCCTGAGGCATTTTTTTACGCGGCAACAACCGCAATTCTTGTTAAGTCTAAATGTACTATAAACTGATTAAAATGAGTAATAGAATAGTTTGTTAAGCGCATTGTGTGCTTGTAATGTCAAACACGGGAATACAAAAAATAGGGAAAATGGGTATGGGGGGGGTGTTTATTAGAATTAAATTTTGCACTGTGCACTTTTTACGTCATATGTGGTAACCATCATGGATGCTGCTTTGTTCCATGTTCAGACAGCAGCCAGGAGACACTATGTGGAGGCAGCCAGAGAGGACACCTAAACCCGCCTCTGAAGTTGCATCAGGGCAAATAAGGTAAGCACCTTTAGTATTGTACATTCTATGTGTGATTCCTGGTCAGTATTAGGCTCAACTGAAAGATATTGGTACTTAGATGGATGAAGAATTAGACCAGAAAGGTTAAGATCGGGGTATATGTATCGGTTCAGCCAAGGCATGGGCTAAAAGTACAGGTCGCAATTGTGCACCCCAAATTTTGAGCTGAGTTTAGATGTAAATCCCCAAAATATGTTTGTTTTTAAGTCCAAATGCACTGTAAACTAATACAAACGTGTACTACAATAGTTTGTTAAGTGCATTGTGTGCTTGTTATGTCAAATACGGGAATACAACAGCCAAAAAATAGGGAAAAAGGGTGTGGGTGTGTGCATTTATTAGAATTAAAATTTGCTGTTAATTTTTTAGTTTAAAATATTTATTAAGCCCACTGTGCGCTTATTACGTCAAACACAGTAACCATCATGGATGCCCCTTTATTCCATGTTCAGACAGCAGCCAGGAGACGCCATGTGGAGGCAGTCAGAGAGGACGCCTAAACCCTTCTATGAAGCTGCATCAGAGCAAATAAGGTAGGCACCTTTACTATTGTACATTCTATGTGTGCTTCCTGGTCATTTTACGGATCATCAGAAGGATATTGGTACTTAGATAGCTACACGAGGCACCTTTGGAAGCAAAAGCAGACAAAGGGGAAATTGGTGTCGGGATGCAAGCTTTTTAGATTGAATTTTGCTTCTTTTTTTTTTTAGTCTAAAATATTTATTAAACACACTGTTTATCATTTTGAATAAGGTAATCATTAAGGATACCCCTTCATTCCATGTTCAGACAGCAGCCAGGTGACACCACATGGAGGCAGCCAGAGAGGACACCTAAACCCTTCTATGAAGCTGCATCAGGGCAAATAAGGTAAGCACCTTTAAGTATTGTACATTATATGTGTGATTCCTGGGCAGTATTAGGCTTATCTGAAGGATGTTGTTACTTATATGGAAGCAGAATTAAACCAAGTATGGCATTATCTCTGCAAATAATTCCAAAAAGGTTTATATTTTCCCGGAATAGAAGTGAAAATTCTCGGCACCCAGGACTAAACAGTCACACTAATTTACTTTTTGCACTCATGCACTATTTTTACTTTGCTTCATGCATCCATGTATCGAGACAAATAGAGGCATAGTATAGCCCCATACAGCCCTGAAATAGTCTAAGTAGTTGTATTGTATTCACTCTATAAGTGTACATCCTGTAATAAGTGGACTCCCCTTTCTAGGTCGATTTTGGATTATAAAACCCCAAAAAATCTCTTCAACAGAACAGAACAGAATAGTTCCTTGTGTATATTGTTTGCTTGTCATGTCAAATATAGGACTGCAACAGCACAAAAAAGGGAAAATGGGTATGGGGGCGGTGCGCTTATAAGAATTGAATTTTGCTTCTTTTTTTTTAGTTTAAAATATATTCTAAGTGCATGATTTACATCAAATACAGTAATTATTATGGATGCCCCATTATTCCCTGTTCAGACAGCAGCCAGGAAACAATACGTGGAGGCAGTCAGAGAGGACGCCTAAACCCTTCTATGAAGCCGCAGTAGTGCAAATAAGGTAAGCACCATTAGTATTGTACAGTCTATGTGAGCTTGGTGATAATTTTAAGGATCATCTGAAGGATATTGGTACTTGGATGTATACTCAAGGCACCTTTGGAAGCAAAAGCAGACCAAGGGAAATGGGTGTGGGGATATGAGCTTATCAAGATTTATCTCTTTTTTTTTTGTTTAGAATATATTTTAAGCACACTGTTTATTACTTAAGGTAATCATTATGGATACCCCTTTATTCCATGTTAAGACATCAGCCAGGTGCGACCCAGTGGAGGCAGATGGAGAGGACGCCCAAACCCTTCTATGAAGGTGCATCAGGGCAAATAAGGTGGGCACCTTTGGCATTGTACCAGTTGAAAAATTAATGCATGAGAGATGTATTTCGTTTTAGCAAGTGTACTTACTATATTGATCCTAACGTATACTAATAATAATATGTATATGACAATGACAACACAAGGCATATATTAGAATGGCTTCCACGTCTGGCTGGATTAACCTGCCCATTCAATACAGTAGAACATAGAAGTTGGACATACAAGAAAAAACAAACATACAAGTAAGTTTCAAAAATCCAACTGTGTCGGTTGGCACAATACAACGTACCTGCTGAAGCGAAGCACATACAGAGAAAAAAAAATAGATACAATAAACAGGAAATTAATCACAAATAACCTGAGACAGCATGGCAGCAGCTCTCTCATCTAACAAGACTCTGTCAGACACAGGTCTTCTCAAGTACTTCAACACCTGATCAAACTTCCAATCCCCTCTTTCTTTAATCACATCTAAATGAATACCAAGCCAAGCTAGATAAGTAGAGCCCCCCGCCCTGAAACCGTGCGAAGAAATCTTTGGGGCAAAAATACCGCTCTCTTGGCAACAATGCCCAACATATCAGAGAATAGATTGTATGACAGGGGTTCACAATCATCTCACATAGCAACCATAAAGGCTGGGTGAGACGGTCTAGCTTTAACATGTTCAAAGTGCCTCTCTACCCTATGTACAGCACACAGCGACAAGTTTGACACTCTACACACAGGTATTAACAACTCCTTTTCCTTAAACTGAATTGTCTTAGTCTTAGTCACAGTGATCATCATTCCCCATGGAAAAAACTGGAATGCATTCCTACATAATAAACTATCAGAAAGGGTATAATGGCACTTCCTTAAAAGTGTACGAAAAGCAAATAAGGCTGCGGCCCAAAAGTATTTGTGTCCTAATGATACAGGTAGATGTTAAAACATAACAATAAGGTGCTCTGGCATAATAGCCAACGCTTGAGTGGGCGCGTCTCCAAGTACTCTCTTAGCACCTTTAATTGCCCGCGCTACTAACGGGTCGGCATAATAGATCGGACAAGCACGATGAGACTTCAAGTAATAATTAACCCCTGACAAATAGCCAGTAATGGATGAGTACACATGAGAATTAGACAAATAAGCTATATCCTTAGGAGCGCCAGTGCTTTATGTAGGAGGGCTCCCAAAACGTTTTGATGTGTGTAGTAGAAATGGGCTCCCAGATGCCAGTACTTTCTGTTGGGGGGCTACCAAAACGTAATATGTGTAATGGATTTTTGAAGTTTTTGGCTTCCATACAGTAATAATGCGTATTCAAGGAATTATTTCTCTCTATTTTTAATATAATTCTCCCTGCCAAGTACACATTATCCCACACTGGTCTGTGTAGTTGCAAATGCAAAACGTTTTTAAACGTTTTGGCATCTCTGCTTTGATGAAAAGATTATAAAGAGGAAAACGTTTTTCTACGTTTTGGCAGCAGTTCCTCTGCAGTGTTCTTATGGCCAAAACGTTTCAAACCGTTTTGAAGAAAAATGATGTAGAGTATAATACGTTTCATAACGTTTTGGCATCAGGATTTATAGAATGCTCTTGTGCCAAAACGTATCAGACCGTTCTGAGGAAAAGTTATTAGTTTAGCAAAACGTTTTGAAACGTTTTGGAGTCAAGTAGACTGGTATTCGGAACACAGGCCTCCCTGACTGTAGGCACACATCTCATGTCCATATCATACACCCATAATCTCATTCAAATTCCTCACATCCAACGCAATCTCTAATAAATCACATGATATCCAACCCCCTCCCTCACAACCAACCCCCTCTCTCACATCCTACCCCCTCCTTCACATCCAACCCCTCCCCCACGTCCAACTCCTTCTCCTCACCATCACTACCTTCTCATGTCCACTACCACTTCCCGACATCCACTACCACCTCCTCACGCCCACTACCACTTCCCCACATCCACTACCACCTCCTCACATCCACTATATTACTTCCTCACGTCCACTACCACTTCCTCACACCCACTACCACCTCCTCACGCCCACTACCACCTCCTCATGCCAACTACCATCTCCTCACGCCCACTACCACTTCCTCACGTCCACTACCACTTCCTCACGTCCACTACCTTCTCTTGGACGTGAGCGAGGGGGTTGGATGCGAGGCGAGGGGTTTGGACGTGAGGGAGGGGGCTGGACGTGAGGGAAGGGGTTGGATATAACGAGGGGGTTGGGCGTGAGGAGATGGTAGTGGACCTAAGGAAGTGGTAGTGGATGTGAGGAAGTAATAGTGGATGTGAGGGGAAGGTACTGTAGTGGATGTGAGGGGAAGTGGATGATAACATTAAACTATATGCACCAAATGATGTTAGCTGTTTGGTACAGGGAATTCAGGCCCTCCGGATACTAGGCCCCCAGTCTTTTGGCACCCTGGCCATAAGCCCCCTGCCCATATGCCACAACTTGTCATACGTCCACCCCTGCCATACGTCCACACCCCTGCCACAAGTCCACACCCCTGCCATACATCCACACCCCTACCATACGTCCACACCTCTGCCATACGTCCACAAGCTTTCATAAATCCGTTTCAGTGTCACATCCACTACCCTCTCCTCACGTCCACTAACCTCTCCTCACGTCCACTAACCTCTCCTCACGTCCACTTTCCTCTCCTCATGTCCACTACCCTCTCCTCCCTGACTGTAGACCCTCAGCCCACAGGCCTGTAGGCACAAATCTCATGTCCATATCAGACACCAATAATCTCATTCAAATTCCTCACTGTCCGTTTCAGTGTCACATCCACTACCCTCTCCTCGCGTCCACTACCTTCTCCTCATGTCTACTACCATCTCCTCACGTCCACTACCCTCTCCTCACGTCCACTTCCCTCTCCTCACGTCCACTACCCTCTCCTCCCTGACTGTAGACCCTCAGCCCACAGGCCTGTAGGCAAAAATCTCACGTCCATGTCAGACACCAATAATCTCATTCAAATTCCTCACTTCCAACGCAATCTCTAATAAATCACATGATATCCAACCCCCTTCACTCACATCAAACCCCCTCCCTCACATCCAACCCCTATCCTCACGTCCAATCCCCTCTCTCACATCCAACCCCTTCTCTCACACCTAACCCCATCCATTCAAGTCCAACCCCTCCCTCACATCCAACCCCCTCCCAGTAAACAAAAAACGTTATACAACATTTTGTAACGTTATTTAACGTTATATAACGTATCTCTTAGGCTCCTCACTATGGCATAACGTTATATACAGTTTTAGAACGTTATTTTGACGTAAAATAACGTTTTTTTGTTCGCTGGGCTTTCTCACATCTAACCCCCTTTCTCACGTCCCACCTCTCCCTCACATCCAACCCAATTCCCTCATGTCCAACCCCTCGCTCATATCCAACCCCTTCTCTCACATCCAACCCCGTCCCCTCACGTCCAACCCCTCCCTCACATCCAACCCCCTTTCTCATGTCCAACCCCTCACCCAGTGGGCACATTACATTGAATCAACATTGACAAACGGTTGTCAATGTTAATTCAATGTTGATTCAACATTGGGGTGAGGGTGAGACAGAGAAGGACGCTGACGACGAGGCGTACGACGAACCCGAAGGGCTACGGGTGGACGGTACGTTTTTTCGGCTCCCCTCTTCCACTACTTTCGACCTCACTTCCACTGGTAGAGCGTCCGGTCCGTGGCGACTGTCCTCACCACCACCTTACGAGGCCGGCGGCGCTTCATCTTCTACCGCTACACTCAGCACCGACGGCGTGTGGCTGCCCTGTTCCAACAACGAGTCGTCGGATACCAGCGCAGACGCTGCTCCTGTTATTGGTTCTGCTGCTGATTCAGCTCACGCTGATGGTGCTACTCTTCTTGCGGGTCTGAAACGTTCTAAGGCGGGTTCCAGAACAACAAGGCCTACTAAGAAGAGAAAAATACAAGAAAAAGAAGAAGATGGACGAGAAGAAGCAGAGAAAACCCGTCCTCTCGGGTTAGAGTTCTGCTTAGACGGGACTTTGAAGCTGGAGATCTGGGAGGACGAGGCTAGACTGTCTAGGAGGCCGCGCTACACAAAAGACGGCCAGGTGAAAGAGGCGTCTCTGACCAGAGGCAAGCGAGTGCACTTCACCGCCGACGCGCTGTGCGAGCTAATAGCGCGCATCGCCGAGATCCTCGCAGTGGTGCGCATACGCGACACAGCGTCCGCGCAAGGAAGACCTAATCACACCCCCTGGTTCACAGTGCTGGATGAGGAGGGCGAAGTGTACGCAGCTGTGAGCTACTACAGCGGTAAGAAACTCATCCACGTGCGCAAGTACGAAGGTCCTGACAAAAAACCCACACAGCAGGGGGTGACGCTGTCCGCCAGAGCGCTCAAAGAGTTGGATGACAAAACAGAGATTATTCTCAAATTTCTCGGTATAGATTTGGAATGAGAGACGCTCAACGCTCACGCGCGCACACACACAGTGTTTGACGTACGCTGTATGAGACAGACAGACGGATACACAGACAGACAGATAGATAGATAGATAGACAGATAGATTGATAGATAGATAGATTGATAGATAGATCTATAGACGGCTAAGTAGTTGGAAAAAAAACCTCAAAAAAAACTTTTTTTTATTTATTTTTATTTTTTTAATTTTTTAATAATTGGTAACTAAGTGAAAAAACAAAAAACAAAAAACAGGACGCAGTACGTCTGCGAAAAGTGTTTCAAAATTTTTAAAAGACCGTACAATCACGACAGACACGTAGAAAAATGTAAAGTAATACCTAAGTTTTGCCCTCTATGCGGCGAAGGCGATTGCCGAAAGATCACCTGTCGACGCGAATCTCTGGACGGGGTGACTATCCCTCCGCGCATATGTGCTGTACAGAACGGTGAGGAAACGTTCACGGCGAATTGGCCTGCAATACGAACGGGTGTCAGGATGCACGGGACTCGCGTGAGTGTAACAAACTTCAGACTACCAACCGGGGAGTTGAGTGACGCTGTAGATACTATGCGTCGCATTCACTTCACGCAAAGATTCAGATACAAAGTGGGTTTCTCGGTAGGCTTACTCTTACAACACAGAGAAGACAAGAGCAAACTGCGCTACTTTCATGCCTCCCAGAACAACGCAAAGATGGAAAACACCATCGCTTGCGAGGAAGTACGGAAACTTTGCGACGCTGACACCGAGTGGCACGTTCTTTTTCCTACCAATTTGAACATTTGCGTTTACATGGGACCGGGGGAATTTCCCATAGGCGGTAGGATCACTCAAGCCGGTCGAGTTGGAAAGAGAAGCGGTGTGTTAGATTTTCCCAACAAGGACAACCTCTGCGTCTTCCGCTGCATCTCCTTTCACTTATACAACACCAGCAAGCGCGCTTCAGATTTGTTACGTCAGTTCTGTCCCGCTGCCACACCTGAAACCTTTCCGGGTTTGAACATCCGCGACTTACCCGCGTTAGAGAAATTGTTTGACATACAAATAGCGGTTTACACCGCGTCGCGTCAGGTGCCGGGGCGGATGTTGAGAAGACGCGTTACTCTGATCAGACCGCCTTCCAGAACTCTGGCCGCCCGAGGTAAAGTCAACCTACACCTGACGGCGAAAGGCGGTTTGCACGTCTCTCTGGTCACGGACTTCAACGCGTACGCGGGCATATACGAATGTTGCAAGTGTAAGGCGGCGTTCACCACTGAGTTCTTGCTGAAGAGACACAGGAACCAGCTTTCCTCTTGCGCTACGTAGGTGGCATCTACCAAAATTCGAAACGATTTTCGAAGCGCTAGCAGACTTCTCCATTTTTCCTCCCGACGGACATTCCGGAATCTACCCTTACAAGATCACCTTCGATTTCAAGGCTTTCTTCAGACCCTGCAGAGAACCGTCGACCGAACACGTGTCCCTGCTGTGGGATCACGTCCCTTTGTCGGCTAGCGTCGCATCCGACTTTCCGGGGTGGGAGGGGCCGGTCTGCTTCGTCAGAGAATCCGATGCAGATTCCGACCCCTTGTTGGACCGAGTTTTAAATCACATAAACGAGAACGCCAAAGTCATCGGGGAAGCTGTGCTAGAACTTTACCGACCGACGTTAGCGAAGTTAGATGCGGCGATAGGTGAAGCTCTCCTGCTGGAGGAGGCGGCATTCACCCCTTCTCCAGGCGGCGGCGGCGGCGGCGGCGGCGGTGGCGGCTTCGCTGCGGCTCAGACCAGACACCCGTTAGTTCAACTGAAGAAGCGGCTT
Organism: Harmothoe impar; assembly: GCA_947462335.1. Taxonomy (NCBI): domain Eukaryota; kingdom Metazoa; phylum Annelida; class Polychaeta; order Phyllodocida; family Polynoidae; genus Harmothoe; species Harmothoe impar. Next base: position 51,776,622 of record OX381720.1, on the reverse strand, counting down.
CTGAGATACATCCGTCAAGCTCCAGTCGTGGGCTTCAACTCGGGGCGTTACGACTTGAACCTGATCAAAATACGCCTTCACTCGTTCTTTGCCTCCGGAGACCGAAGAAACCAAGAATTCAGCGTCATAAAGAGAAGTAATCAATACTTGGCGGTTTACACACAGCACACAGTTTTCTTGGACGTAGTCAACTATTTGGCACCCGGTTACAACTACGCGAATTATTTGCGAGCTTTCACCAGAAAAGAAGAGAAAGGTCACTTTCCTTACGAATGGATGACGTCTACCAGGAAACTGGGAAACAGAACACTGCCACCGAGATCGGCTTTTGACAGCGAACTGACGGGCGTCAAAATGTCCGAATCCGACTACGCCGCATGTCAGAAAGTGTGGTCCGACGAGAAGATGCAAACTATGAGAGATTACTTGATCCACGCCGACGCTACTACAGCGAAGATATGGGCCAGACTGATAGCCAAGAACGCAGTGACCCTGCAGCAGATGATACGAGCCAATTTCATCAATCAGACGGCCTTCCTCTAGGCCTACCCATCCCCCCCCCCCTATTCAAAATTTGGTCTTGGCATGCCCTAAATACATAATAATTAAGTAATTACCCCAAACATTTCCCAGTAGGGTATATGGTTCATACAGATGTTAATATACCTAATTGGGTAAAAGGCATGTCAAAACCAAGATTAATGATGATCAATTTTACAACACTATCTCCTCCAATATGACATAGTTTGTTTTGCCCTCAGAAAATTAAATTGTAAATTTTAACGACCCTTTCTTGAACGATGTCCATACAGATAGAATCGGAATGGTTAGGGTCATAAATAAATCAAAATTTGGGCAGTATTAATTAATGTATAAATTATCAGTTATCATACAACTATTATTTTGTAGCAATTTGTAAATAAGTGATTAGAGCAATAATCTTCATATCAATAACAATATGTTTAAGGCCTTTTATTGGCTTCAAACTGGACAATGACACTTTTGCGCTGTATTCTTACCTACCCGGCTACACGACCAATGGACTCTGATTCTCGATCATGATATGTATATGCTTAACATATACTTTAAAGCGCTGCCATATCATTATATTGATTTGTAGTAATAACCATCGTGCAGCCATTGATAACTTTAACGTACTGGATTAATTTCTTCTCATGTTTCACATTGTGTAATTGAAATTGAAATTTGAATACATAATTCATTGTTTACCGGTACTATGACTCACTTTATTGTATTTTATTTGATTTAATGTGGCAATTCTTATTTTCTCAGAGCACCTAACCCGATACGATTGTAATAACTGGATCCTCCCTCAGTGTCCAGGGATTGTGTTCATCTTTCAAGCAGATCGTCATGGTTTATCAAGACCCTTCATCTCCCCTCCTCATGAATCACTCATTCATCTAGATAAGGTAATGGATATCATTTACTAATTTTATATAATTATGAAACAGCACGGAAGCCACAGCAATTTCATGAGTCTACCTGGTTGTAAATGAGATTTATCATGATGTATTCAAACTGCATTGATTGCGCAGGTTTGTTTACATTGAAAATATATATTATATGTAGGTCGGTTGGCGCTGACAGTATGGGACCGCTGGGAATGTTCAATTTGTCCAAGGGACAGTGTCTCATAACATTTTGATGGCAGTTAGTCTAGATTTTCCAGGGGAAAAAGGCATTCATTTTGTGCATTTTAATTGTAGGAGCCTAAGTGGATGTATTAAATCATTAAGAGAATACATAGAGGACTCAAATATAGATTGTGTTACTTTGTCAGAAACCTGGCTCGATGAGGATAGTGATAGCGGTCAGCTACTTATAGAAGGGTATACATTGGTTAGGCAACCCAGGTAGAAAAAAATCATGTTAATTATTATGATTTATCATGCTAAAAAAAACATAGTTATTTCGCGGAAATCATGATTTTTTAAATATGATATATCATGATTACTATCATGATATATCATGATACTAGATCATTTACCACAGGTAATTTGCCATGACAAATTATGATTCATTATATTTTACTATGATTTATTATAGTTTATCATGGTATATATCATGATATTATCATGATTTATCATATTTTAAACATGATATCTATCATGATATATCATGTTTTCAAAATCATGATTTCCGTGAAAAAACTATGATTAATTAAGCATAATATTCATCATGATTTATTATGATATTCATTGTGCTTATCATGATAGATACGATTTATATCATGATAAATCACATTTTTTAAATCATGATTTCTGTGAAAAAACTATGATTAATTAAGCATAATATTTATCATGATTTATTATGCTTCATCATAATATGCATTATGCTTTATCATGATAGATTAATCATGATATATCATGTTTTTAGAATCATGATTTCCTTGAAAAAACTATGACTTATTTAACATAATATTTATCAGACTTTATCATACTTTAGCATGATATATGTATCATAATTCAATCGTGATAAATATCACAATATATCATGTTTAAAAAATCATGATTTCCGAGAAAAAACTATGATTTATTCAACATGATAATCATCATGCTTTGTCATGATATATGTATTATTCTATTTAGGGAGGATAACATCATTTGAAGATAATTATCAAACTTAATGCTTGGTAGTCTATAGCAGCTCTTCAGTAGGTAGGGGCAGGCAGGCAGGAGGTCGGCAGGTGCAGGCAGGAGGTCTGTTCCCATGGTGAGTCAACAGTGGACTGAAGAGCTTACACTGCACCCCCATTATATAGGGGGTGCAGTGCTGGTCATGTGACCAGAAGGAGACTTGCTTCTGATTGGCTGAGGGTTCAGTATTGCATTGACCACCATGGAGTGTACATGGGGAGCACTGGGGTGGCCCGTAGGCGGCCCTGGGACAGGTAGGGCCGGGAAGGATGCACTGGGTGTCATTTTTAGCCGGCCCTGGGACAGGTAGGGCCGGGAAGGATGCACTGGGGTGACTTGCAGCCGGCCCTGGGGATTGTAGGGCCGGGAGGGATGCACTGGAGTGGCTTGTAGCCGGCTCTAGGACAGGTAGGAGCCGGGAGGAAGCACTTGGCCCCCTATAGGCATCTGGCCACCTTGTACCTTAGCCCCCTGTCATCTGCCCCCCCCCCCCACCTTGTACCCTGTATTTTCTATAGCTCCTTTATCATTTTAAAGGTTAAATGTTCGTCATGTGTGCACCATGTGTGCGTCATGTGTGCCTCATCCTTTCACCAGAAATCATTTCCTATAACTCCCTTATCATTCTAAGGGTTAATTGTTCGTTCCAAGATGCACACATGATGCACATGACGCACACATGATGCACAAGTGTAGAAAATATGTTCGGGTACAGAACTGATGCACATGATGCACACATGACGAACATGACGCACACATGATGCACATGATGCACACATGATACAGGTGACGCACTATATATGCCTTAATAATATGGGAGGTGGGGGGCTAGGCAAGAAGGGGGCTGCGTCACAATGGGGCCAAGTAACAGGGGGCTAGGTGACAGGTGGCTAAGTAGAACGGGGGCCAAAAGGCTGTATATGCCAACAGCTTTCGACCACTCCCCCCCGGCGCCCTGCACCCTTATAAGTAACTCCCAACCTCCGCGTCCTCCTTCTTAGGGATGGAATAGACTGGTTACAGAGACCCTACACCTCCCACAGTCGCCCGCCACCTCCCACAGCTTTCCTGTGGCGGGGTAGGCCGGGTAAAGAAGCCCTACACCTCCCACAGTCACCCACCACCTCTCACGGCTTTCTAGGGGCGGGGTAGGCCGGGTAAAGAAGCCATGCACCTCCCACAGTCACCCACCACCTCTCACGGCTTTCTAGGGGCGGGGTAGGCCGGGTAAAGAAGCCATGCATCTCCAACAGAGTAGACTGTCCCTGTACCTAGGGTTGATATGGCGAGAAACACACGGCAGGCTAATAACTTTAACTTTGTACTCAAAAGGCCAAGGACTGATTTTTGTATTAAATCACCCTATTATAGAGGGGTTAAATTATGGGACACTATTGATAGAGAGATTCAATTCTTGATTGAAAAAGGGCTTTTCAAACTACATGTCAAAAGAAAATTCCAAATTAACATGAAGGGTAAACGTCTTGAATATATTAATGGGAGGGAGTACATAGACAGACAGAGGCGTGTAAGAGCAAGAAATGATGTTTTAGTAAATATGGATTAATTAGATTGCACCCTGTACATTCGGTATATTCCGAATTGTTAAACTGTCAAACTCCTGTAATGAAAATGTGTAAATACTATTTGCATGTTTCACCTCAACTCAAACCTTTAATATACAAGTGGTATATTATGAAAATGGATGCTGCATTAAATGTATATATCATATCATTTCAGGTATTAACCTCCACGATAAATTGTATAATCTAGTTTTAAGGGTTTTGATCTAATACTGGCATAGCTTACAATGAACTGTGTACATAATGGTATTGTGTCAATTCAAAGATTATCATGTTCAATTATCGATTGTGATTTTATTACTCAAAGAACACCAAGGAATTTTTGTCTTGTATATCACTATGTGAATGACAAATAAATAAATTAAAGTAAAAAACAACAGTCGTCCACTACCTCCCACAGCGCCTGGGGGCGGGGTAGGCTGGGGACAGAAGCCCTACACATCCCACACTCGCCCACTACCTCCCACAGTCGCCCACCACTCCCCATAGCAGTCTAGGGGTGGGGTAGACCAGCTACAGAAGCCCTTCACCTCCCACAGTCACCGACCACCCCCACAGCCAACTAGGGGGAGGGGAAAGCCAAGTACAGTAACCCTACACCTCCCAGTCACTCAGAGGACGGGGGTGGGGGTACAGAATCCCTGCACCTCCCAGTCACCTTTCAGCAAGGTTTTCCCTCTCAATGCGTGAGATCATGATAAGTTATGACATATCATGAGTATCATAATTCATCATGGTTTCATCAGGTAAAAAATCATGAAAAATCATGTTTTCACTCTCAATAGATAAGATACCCAGTGGGCACAAAACATTGAATCAACATTGAAAACTGGTTGATAATGTTGATTCAATGTTGATTTAATGTTGATTCAACATTGAACTAAATTCTGTGCCCACTGGGTAATGATAAATCATGTTATGTCATGATTAATCATGGTCAGGTAAAATCATGATAAATCATGTTTTCTCTTTCAACAGATAAGATCATGATGAATTATGATATTTTATGATTAATTGAAGTCAGGTAAAATCATGATAAATCATGTTTTCCCTCTCGTGAGATCATGATAAATCATGATATTTTAGGATTAATTGATCTCAGGTAAGAATTAAAAATGATAAATCATGTTTTCTCGCTCAGTAGATAAGATCATGATAAATCATGTTATATCATGATTAATTATGGTCAGGTAAAATCATGATAAATCAAGTTTTCTCCATGAATTGGAGAAATCATGATAAATCATGATATTTTAGGATTAATTAAAGTCAGCTAAAATCATGATAAAGCATGTTTTCTCTCTTAATAGATAATATCATGTTATATCATAACCAATTATGGTCAGGTAAAATCATGATAAATCATGTTTTCCCTCTCAATGGGTGAGATCATGATAAATCATGATATATTATGGTTGATGATGATCAGATAAAATCGTGATAAATCATGTTTTCTCTCTCAATGGATAAGATCATGATAAATCATGACAAATTCTGATGAATCATTGTCATGTAAATTAGGATAAATCATGTTACTCCTCTCAGGATTGTTCGTGCTTTCCTATAGTTGGGGGGGGCAGTTTATTTTAGCATATTTCCGAGGGGGGGGCGGTTCATTTTAGCATATTTCCGAGGGGGGGGGCAGTTCATTTTAGGGTATTCGCGAGGGGGGGGCGGTTCATTTTGGGGTATTTGCCGAACGAAAATCTCATCCCCCCCTGCCATAAATAATGAACGCTCCCTTAATAAAGTATGAGTAATCATGATAAATCATGGTAGGAGAAAACATGAGTTATCATGATTTCTCATCTCAGGAGGTGATATCATAGTGAAGTATGATTTATCATGATTTATCATGATAGAAAAAAATATGAATTATCATGATTTTACCTCTCAGGAGGTCATATCATAGTAAAGTAAAGTAGACTAATCATGGTAGGAGAAAACATGGTTAATCATGAATTATCATGATAGATCATGATATATCATGATTCAGCATGATAAACCATAATATTTATCATGATATTTTTCTACCTGGGAAGACAGAGCAATAAAAGGACTTAAGCCGAGCGGTGGAGTTGCTACCTATGTGAAGAATGGGGTCACTGTATCTTTTACTGAATGAGGTAAATATAATAAAAATGACCTGGACCTGGAGGTTCAATGGATGGTTGTGTATAAACCTAATGTCAGGCGCATAGTGTTAGCTAATATATATCGCCCACCTGAAGCTAAAGGTAAACCTGCTTTGGACCACTTAAGGGATAGCTTTAATGAAATAGATTCACAGAAATATCAGGAAATTTTCATGTTAGGGGACTTCAATATTAACATTGCACCTTTAAAACCTGGTCAAAGACCGCATCCTGATTTACAATTGTTAAAAAACATGATAGGACACCTAGGTTGTAAACAATTAATTAAAGAATATACCAGAATGAACAATATAACTGGCAACCATTCCACATTAGACCTAATTATAACTAACTCCTATAACATAACTGCGCAAGGCATTAAAACAATTAGTTTAAGTGATCATGAATTAATATTTGTATCTCGTCGACATGTCAGCGTCCCTAAAGAGAGACTGGCTTTTACAGGTCGTTCATATCGATATTATAATCCCCTTGCTTTCAAAAATGAACTACTACAACTGGATTGGAATAATTTTTTCACTTGTGACTCACCTCAAGATGCATGGGAAATGTTCATTGCAGCTCTACATTATAAGTTAGATGTTATATGTCCTATTAAGGACTTTAACTTCAAGCAAGCTAAGAAACCATGGATCACAAGAGAAATGATCTATCTCATGAAAGATAAGGATGAGGCATGGAAGTATTATTGTCAACACAAGAATGACGATGATTATGAGATTGCCAGATTTCTAAGAAATAAATCAAAGAGCATAAATAGAGAGGCAGAGAGGAAATTTCACAGGGATAAGATAGAGGCAAACAAAGATAAACCCAAGGACTACTGGAGATCCATAAATAAGGTTGTCAACCCGAAACCCTCCTCTCCTGCCTTCTCTCTTATTGACAAGGATACAGATGAGCCTATACCATATGAGGACACAGCCACGTTCATTAATGAATACTTTGCTAAAATAGGGGATAAATTAGCTCAAAGCCTAAATACACCCTGGTTATACAATGGTAAGACAGTAGATACCACCTTCACGTTCCAAAAGGTCTCGCTGGAAGAACTTGAGCCATTGTTAAGAAAAATTAATGTTTGCAAATCATCAGGAGTTGAAAATATATCGACTCAGGTTCTAAAAGATGCGCTCACCAGTCTGCCTAACCATGCCCTTCACATTTTCAACCTTGTTATACACAAGTCAATTTTTCCAGATACCTGGAAGCTAGCTAAGGTTTCCCCCCTCCCTAAGGGTGGAGACATTACAGATGTAAATAACTTAAGACCCATCTCTATACTACCTCTCCCAGCCAAACTAATGGAAAAACTTCTACATAAGCAAATAATGACACACATTAATAATAATGATATTCTGACAGAACAGCAAGATGGTTTTCGGCTAAAAAAATCAACATTAGATAGCCTGTCAAAATTTACTAACTATATACACACATCTATAAATAATGAACACATCACATCAGCCATTTTTCTCGACTTTAAAAAAGCTTTTGATACAATTAACCATTCAATACTATCAAATAAACTTTCTGAACTTGGCTTTTCAAATTGTGCTAAAAACCTAATCAATAATTACTTAACAAATAGATCTCAGCAAACTAAAGCCAATAGCTACACATCTCAACCAACCCCAATCACATGTGGAGTTCCCCAGGGCAGTGTCCTGGGCCCCCTGTTGTTTCTCCTATATATAAATGACCTGAATCTCACTCTTCAAAATCTAAAATGTCAACACAATGCAGATGACACTGTAATTTACTACTCTCATAATTCAAATAGTCAAGATGTGCAAACTATAATTAATAATGATTTAGAAAAGGTAAATATATGGTGTAAAAGCAATAAACTTTCTCTCAATGCAAAGAAAACCAAAGTAGTACATTTCGGAACTCAATCTCTCCTCAAACATACTCTAAAACCTGCCCTAGTAATAAATAATGAAGCAATTCAATCAACCGTCACCTATAGATACCTGGGCATAACACTGGACAACCTTTTAAGTTATAAACAATATGTTCAAAATCTCACAAGAAATGTCAATTTTAAGAATAGCTTATTCAGGAAAATAAGATTGAGCCTAACTCAAAAATCAGCCTCAGACGTATTAAAATTAATGGTCTTACCAGCCATTGATTATGGAGACATAATATATACGTCAGCCATTAAAACAGAACTAGAGCATCTGCAAAGTGCTTTCGACAGGGGGCTAAGAACAACATATTTAAATGAAGATACTATTAATGCTAAGAAATTAACAAAGCTTGCAGAATTAAATAGCTTAGCAGATAGAAGAATGTATCATGTTGAGATTTCTGCCTTCAGGTTAACTGAAGATATTTCCCAAATAGATGATAGATTAATTTTCACCAGGCTCCATGATGGCAAGCTACTACACACAACATGGCCTAAAAATCCCCACTACAGAAAAAGCTTACGATTCAGACAAGCCACTACATGGAACTCTTTTTACTCTGATATTCGAAAAATTACTAATTTTAGTACATTTATCACTAAAAGAAAGGAGTTCTATGCAAACAAACTTTTATTGGATCCCACGACATGAGTATTCTTACTCATGACATGGACATAGAACGTCCCCCACTTCGTGTGGGAGACCCAGCATTATCTCCCTCTCTCAGCGCCAATGAATGACCATATCATTATGTAACTAACCCTTCTCATTCCATCTCTCTTAACAACCCAACTAATGCTAATGTAGGCCAACATGGCCATAATCTTTTTATTCAAAATTATAAGGAAAAATCACCACTCTCTCTATGCCATTAAGATCAGGCATGTGTCATAACACCAGACACACCCGTTTAGGCCCTTTACTTTAAATGTAACATAAACCGTCCATAAGGACTAATCAATTAATTATACTCATTATAAATGTACGTTCCGAGGATACCACTAGCTGGATTATTAGTAAAACATGCCCTAGGCTAATGTAATAATTCAGGATAATAAAGAAAATTTCAACTTCAACTTCAACTTCAACAAAGACGTCAAACCTTTCATAGAGGCTCTGAAAAATCACGCTAAATTTTTCCAAGATCGCGGCATTGACATGTTGAAAGACGGGATCTCTCTCGCCAGTTTGACTTTACGGTTCCTCTTCCAAAACCTAGAAGCCGCGTTCACAAAGTTCCCCCAGTTCGACGCCGTCCTCCATGCTCTGATCAAAGAAAATCTAGTCAGTGGTCCTTCCATCATCTTCCATAGATTTCACGAGAAGGGCACCACGCGGATAAGGGAGCACAAGTACGGCGAAGAAGCGAGAACGTGCCAGCCCATCCTAGGCCTAGACGCTAACTCTCTGTACTTGTGCTGCATGAGCGAAGCGCACTGCACGGGCTATTACGCGGTGAGACGACCTGAGACCGAGTTCAAGCCCGAAATTAAGCAAAAAAACTCTCACAGCGCTTTGGAGTGGTTACGCTTCGTAGAGCACGACCGCGACGTGAAACTGCGCCACCCTTTCAACGGCGGCGAGATGGTTCTAGGCTGTCGAAGAATTCGCGTCGACGGGTTTCACGCGGCCTCTAATACGGTTTTCCAGTTTCACGGGTGTTGGTTCCACGTTCACGAGTGCATACCGTCGCACCGATATCAGTGCGCTTCACTGAGGGAGGAGAGACGCGACAGAACGGCTAGAGTAAGCGCTTACTTGAAAGCGCTAGGTTACAAGCTGGTCGTCGTGTGGGAGTGCGAATGGAGAGAGATAAAGCGTCGAGATGAACGGGTTAAGGCCTCCCAACAACACTGGAAGGTTGACGCTTTGAAAGTGTCTGGAAACGCTATGAGCGAGAGCGACATCCTTTCCGCTGTCAAAGACGGGAAAATGTTCGTTTAGTTCAAGTGGACATCACTACGCCGCCTCACCTACGAGACTACTTCGAAGAAATGACCCCCGTTTTCAAGAACTTATCCGTTTCAAAATCAGACATAGGACCTCACATGTCAGACCTTGCGCAGGAAGAAAAGCTGTTGAACACGCCTCAGAGATGTCTGATAGGGAGTTACCACGGAAAAAATATTCTCTTGGGAACGCCACTTCTCAAGTGGTATTTAGAGCACGGTTTGATAGTCACCAAAGTACAGCTGGTCGTAGAATACCTACCTAAACGCTCCTTTGCCGGTTTCGCGGACGAAGTAACGGCGGCGCGAAGACGTGGCGACGTGAACGAGAACGAGAAAATTCTGTCAGACTGTTACAAGTTAATGGGAAACGCCACGTACGGTAAAACAATCTGCAACAAAGAAAAACACACGGCGGTGAGATACACTGACAGTCGGAAGTTCGAACTATTGGCCAATTCGTGGCGCTTCAAAAAGGCGTCCGAGTTGAGTTCTGATCTGTTTGAAGTCGAACTTCAACCGAAAACAGTCAAGAACAACCTCCCTATTCAAATAGGGTTCATGGTATACCAGTACGCGAAGTTGAAAATGTTAAAGTTCACATACGACTTTTTGGATAGATTCGTCGATCGGCGCGATTATGCTCTTTGTCAAATGGACACCGACAGTCTTTACATGGCTCTCAGTGGTGACACGTTGGATGACCTAGTCAAACCTCATTTGAGAGAGACGTACTTCAGAGAGAAACGAAAGTGGATTCCGACAGCGGTGTGCGAGGATCACTTAGAGCTTTTTGTGAAGATAAAAACGGAAAGAGTGCGAGAATGGTGTCCGCCGCCCGGCGGATGTTGTGAGAGACGTTACCTTCACGATCTGAAAACTTCGGGGCTTATGAAAGCGGAGTGGGAAGGTGACGGGATCCTAAGTCTCAACCCTAAGACTTACATTTGCTACGATCGAGTCAGCGGCACCGGTGAAAGAAAATCCAAAAAATGGAGTGCAAAAAGTGTACAGAAGAAACAAAACCCTAAAGAACCAGACGACTTCTTGGATGTTCTTCGCAAACGAAAAACTCTCCCTGCGGTAAATAGTGGTACAAAACAAAATAGTCACTTACACCATAGAGAAAGATGGCGTGCGCTACTTGTATTATAAGCGTCGCGTGCATTCTGACGGTGTGACAACGAGTCCTTTAGAGATATGAAAAAAATAATAAGTGTGTTATTGATTGATTGAGCGCATCTTTTCAAAAATAGAGTGTTTATTAGAATTTAAAAAAAAATATAAAAAAAAATAAAATAAAATTATTGTTGTGTTTTATTTTCATACGTCTTCTTTTATTAGTAAGTAAAAAAAAAAAATTATAACAATTAAGTCGCGTGTCCTCTTAAAGTGTCAGTTCCTCCGGTCGCTGCTGATCTCCTAATTAGGGCATGTGACGTCACTTCTAGTCACGTGACTAATCAGGTCACTTCCGGTCACGTGATCCTAAAGACCATCACTTCCTAAACAAAATAAATTAAGAGACACACTTCTTCCTCTCAAGAGGAAGAAGTGTGTCTCTTGATTAAAATAAAAAAATTCTTTTCTTTCTTTTTTTCTTAAAAGAGACAAACTCCCCTTAGAGTGCCCCCCCCCCCTAGAGTGCCCCCCTCCCCCCTCCCCCCCAACCACCCCATGCATCCTAAAAGTGCCCCCCTCCCCATGCATCTTAAAGTGCCCCCCTCCCCCCCTCCCCTCCCCCTCCCCCCTTATACACTCTAAAGAACACTTCTACCTAGTTAAATAAGTCACTTCCAGTCGCTAATAAAAAATAAAATGAAAAAACAAACTTATATTGTTGTGTTTTTTATTGGTTTACAGAAAAAATAAGAGACTCGCCTCCTCCAAAAAAAAAATATATATAACATTTTAAAGCGCGTGACCCCTTAAAGACGCTAATCTCTTCATTAAGTCGCGTGACGTCACTTCCGGTCACGTGATCCATCAGGTCACTTCCGGTCACGTGATCCTCAATGAGGTCACATGACGTCACTTCCGGTTGTCCATTAGGTCATGTGACGTCACTTCCGGTCACTTCCGGTCACATGATCCTAAATTAGGTCATATTACGTCACTTCCAGTCCCCTAAGTAGGTCATATGACGTCACTTCCGGTCCATAAGTAGGTCATATGACGTCACTTCCGGTCACGTGACCAAATGGCGGCCTCTGATTGGCTAAGTAGGTCACGTGACGTCACCACTAATCCCCTAAGTAGGTCACTTCCGGTCACGTGACCAAATGGAGGCCTCTGATTGGCTGCATCTCGATTGAGTAATAAACAGTACTTAAGCATGGTCCCGTTCCGATACAATATATACTACTGCCATACTACTGTCCACCTTGGACCCTGGGGGCGGGTATATAGTTGGACAGTTTGTTGATGATCTTCATTAATAAAGGATCTCTTGGGAAACCGCAAGGCTGGCTGTTATGTTCTCCATGATATGCACATAATAAAAATGGCTGTACCTGGTCCCAGTGTTTGAAAGGTAACTGGGTCACAGGGGTGGATTGTGGGAGGTGCCACCCCGGTGACCCCTAGGTGGGAGACCAGGAACCAACTGCAGTGTCTGAGTAGCAGACCACTGCAGGAGTATAGTAGTAGACATACACTGATGGTTATACAGTTATAATAACAACATAATTATAACCCCCATATATATATATATATATATATACATATATATATATATATATATATATATATATATATGTGTGTGTGTGTGTGTGTGTGTCGTTACTCATTATATTGAGTTTGAGTTGTAAACCAGAATCCTGTGTGAAGCAGCTGCAGCTATAAGCTATGACAACAAACGTCTCCTGGATCACACAGTCAGGGAAATGCCGAACCAACGGCTGAAATTTGAGTAAGTACAAAAATGTAAAGAGTTCTGTGTTGAAAGTAAAGCCACAATTTATACCATTTTAAGATCCATTCTATTAGTAGCTACGCCAATTGGTGGTGCTTATCAGTTGGATGGGTTGGCCTACTAAATACACACACATAAACAGGCCGTATTTTACTCAACCATGCAGGGGTACCCCCTCATTCTTCGCCTTATTGTCAGTCCCCATCATATCGTATCCTCTCAGTAATGCATGAGCCTATAAGAAAACTTATTTAGGTACAATTTGATACCCTCCTTGTGTAAATGGAGCAACCATGCCCGAAGTTGTGCTTGGTTAAAAAAAATTCCCCCACAATTTATCAAAGTTTTCAGAATACACACCCCGCGCAAATTATCTATTATGCACATCTGAAAGAGGGCATTAATACCTATCCATTGATACCTGAATTTAATTACTAAATTTAATTTAAGAGCCGCGGGTTTGAACATTTGTGAGGGTATGTTTTCTTTTTTATGGGCCCTGGGAGTGGGTGAAGAAAAATCGCGCATGAAAACGTAGTGACATACCAGGCTCCCACAGCTGTAATATTCAACATATGTCTCTAAAACTCAGGGAATACATGCTCCTATACGTTGTGAATACCTACAAAAATATTCATGATCCTGAATACAATATTTATCTCCCTAGAAAAGATTAAGTCCAGGTGTACCTACGTTTTTACGGGCCCTGAGTATGAGACCGCCCCCAGGTGCATGTTTACCCCCTTGTCCCTGAGGTAAGGTCGGGGGCACCCCTGCACTCCCATGGGTGAACAGCTGTGAAAGCTGTGCATGGCCCGCTCACAGTCACACCTTTTGAATGGCTAGGGGGTCCATGTAATGGTGTTTATTCAATGGACATTTTCTCCAATAGATGCCCTTCTTTTTCGATGAACAATCACAAATTCCCTTGGCTCTAGAGATGCTAGACACAAAATTAAAACAGTTTTGTCATTCTGAAAGCATAGCGCATCAATACAAATAAAAATTGTTATGAAATGATGTATTCTTAATTTATCTGTGGTGATGCTAATTCTATACCATTTAAAAGTGTACTTAACAGTGGGTGACGTTAAATCTATATTAGAATGATAAACAGTTATGTGAGTGCCAATCATAAAATGGAAGCAATGCATGATCCAGTAGAGGGTTCAGATCACGCTCACTTTTTTTAATGTTTTTTTTTGTCGTGTGCTTGAAAAAACAACGCTACCCAGTTGCCACAAAGTTTACCTCAACATTAAACCAACATTGAATCGACATTGAATCAACAGTGATAACCAATATGCTGTGTACCCACTGGATAGTTGGATTTCTTATTTCTAGGATTTCTTATTTCTAGGATTCGCTGTACATCAATTGATGGTGACACATTGGATGCATTCACAAGATGTATCACACAGAATGAGGCCCTTCTGTGTGTACAGTAAGTATCACCTTGATTTTGAGCATTGCCAACCACTATTATCAACCTTTAAAGGGAAACGTTCAATTTTATGCAGAGGCCACCTGGTGGCAAAAATCGAACATCGTAAAAAGTCATCTTTACTTAAATTCCTATTCTTATATATATACAGTTTATTTCCCTGGGTCAGAAACTATTCGACTATTCTTACATGCCACCTTGACATTAAAAAATGGTTTCCCAGTAAACAAAAAGACGTTATATAACACAGAATAAACGTTACTCTAAGGTCAGGATAACGTTTGATAAAAACGATAATACAACGTTATTTAACGCAAATTCATTGACTCCAGTTAACGTATATTAACGTTATATTAAAACGTTTGAAAGTACAACATTTTTATAACGTTATTTAACGTTCTGTTAGAATGTATTTTGACCCATTATAACGTTTTCAAAGGTCATTTCACGTTACAAAATTGTAACGGAAAACCTTCTGTAGGAGCTGTAGTATTTGAGGGAGAGAAAAGTCTGTCCATTTAGGGATCCGAACCTGGGAGGGGAGCAGCCCATGTATGCTTGAGTCCTAGACCTTAACCACTCGGCCATGGTGTAAGCTTAGTAAACCTACGATTTGGGAGTATTTTGGTTTCTGGTTAAAATATGGAAATAGACAAGGGACAAGACCTATTTCTTAGAAGCGACAAATGACATAAGCATTCCTTAAAATTGACAAGTGACATGAGGGCTGCAGGTGACACTTTCATAGTGTCAGTGACAAGGGACAAGACCCTTTTCTTAAAATCAACAAGCATTGGCATTTCTTAATTGCGAAAAGTGACACAGCACTCCCCCCGTCTAGGATCCTAAAGGTCCCTATTGATGATATAGTTTTAAAACCAACACAACCAAAAGCTGGTTGTTGTTGTTGTTGATAATTTTTATTGGCATAGACGATAATTATACACAGGATCTTTTTCATTTTCATGCCTGGGTCGCCTCACATAAAGGAGAGGGTCGGATAGAAGGTAGTTACGGACTAGATATGTTGACCATTATTTTACAATAGGGACCTTTAGCAAACCCGACGTAGCTCATTAAACGCAGACGTATACCAATTTGAGTCATGTGTGTCAATAGGGACCTTTAGCAAACCCGACGTAGCTCATTCAACCCAGACATATCTTATGCCTTCAGCACTGCTATGTCAGCGTTTTATGAGCTTTTACGTGGTTGCTAAAGGTCCCTTATATATCAGCCCTATAAGTCTCTCAGCCCCATAAGACTATCTAAGCCTTTTTTAGATGGGCTAGGAACTACCGATTCCAGTCCGGTGGCAGGTCCACAGGGCCATATACAGTAAAGGATTGTAGCTTTCACATGTGAGCCTTCCTCTCTGGCTGCGTCGGTAGAGTGTTGGCAGTGGGACAGATTTGTCATTCTTGCTTGGGTTCGACTCCCACAAGGTCCCTGTTTAAAATGTGGAGCTTTCCTACGATTCTACATAGCTTCATGTTTTTGGTTCAATTTGAGTTTTCAATGTTTTTATTGCCCTAAAACAGTCATATTAATAATACTTTTTTTATATAGGCCTACACCAATTTTGTGGACATTTTAAAGACCACTCCATAAACCATCTATTTATTCATTAGATGATGGTATTGGTTTCCATCATTTGAGTGATAAACCATAGTCATTTCAAAACGTTAAATAACGTTATATAACATTGTGAATACAAACGTTTTTGGTGAACCATATAAAAGCATTAAATAACGTTCTACATATAACGTAAAATAACGTTATACTTTGTAACGTTTCAAAACGTTAAAAAACGTTCTTTGTTCACTGGGTTTACATGTATGTTTGGATCACTAGTCCTCTTGAATACATATACATTTTAAAGTGGTTTGGTCAATATTGGGGGAGGGGGTGGGTAAAAATTTCCTACCTCTCCTGAGGGGGGGGGGGCATAACAAATTCTGAGCCCTCTTGAGGGGGGGTGGCGTAAAAAAACTCAGACCCTTCTAAGCAAAAAAGCCCGTGCGTCACTATATTTCAAAGGGGGGGCCCATCAAAATAACGCTTTAAACTTTACACAACGTTTTGTCATACTAAATAGCCTTAGAAAAACGTTGATATATAACGTTATATAACATTATAAGATGGTGTTTAACGTTATTTGTTTATTGGGGGGGGGAAAGATTTTGACGCCTTCAGCAGGGGGAGGCGTGAAAGGTTCTACGCGCTCTCGAGGGGGGGTGTAAACGATTTTCGCGCCTCTGCCCGAAATCTCACCACCCCCCTGCAATTAATAAATGAACACTCCCTTATAGAATGTTCCTAAAGTCCAGGTGCTCCCCCCCCCATCACCGCTCTAGTCATAATCGCTCTCTCCACCCCTGTTATACAACACCTTGACCAACGACACCTTTTTTATATGGTTATGTTCGCTCATGGATTTCAAAGTTTTATACTTCCTCCACCAGGTTGCCTCAGAGCGGATTCACCAGTCATGGACTACAACAACTCTGTGGATGTCTGGAGAGAGCAACGTGCTTGAAGGTGTTGAAGTATGTAATAAATCACAAACCATAATCGTAGACCTCTGATGATTTATCTGTTTGTTATAATAATGTATCCTTCACAGAGTCGGGATATATAGGCATGCATAAATGCATCAAGGTTCATTCATTAGATACCCCTAAAAAGATCAACTTGTCCTTTTATAACATCGAAACCAATGTTGAATAAATAACTTGTCAAGCTCAAACTCATAAACACTGAACAGGCCTACAGATAGGAACTATGGCACCCCGTATCAAACCCATTACTGGCCATACGACGTATTTGATTTCCTTCTCTCCTTTCAATGTGATATTGTCACACTGTGTAAAACACTGCGGAAAACTTTAATTTGCACATGTACTAACTCTAAACACGAGATCTTTTATATATCTCGCCTGATAAGGGAAATGTTCATATATCTTTTTTATTTTAGACTTGATGAAGCTAAATTGACAGATGCGGCACTTCCAAGTCTTATCAGGATGATTGAGAGGAGCAACACTCCATATATAGCGCTGAAGTCTTTAAGGTAAATAACATATCCCAGAGTTTCATGAATATGGCACTGTATGTTATATAAAAGTGATGGCTATATTATTATACTGCATTAGTATGCTCTAATTGGATTTACAGAAGTAAATATTAGTGAAAGGCCGTGCAAAATTCATATCAATTTTTCAGTTTTTCAGTTCTATATTTGTGTAACATACCGTGTACATATTTTGCTGATGCTGTAGAACGTGTTCACACTTTACATGAGTTATGTTCCATAAACCTCTTCAATGAAAGAATATACATATGTATTTTTTTCCACTCTAGAAGCCCACTTGCAGATAAATTTTTGTGGTTAGGTCTGGATAGTGATCTAATATTTCATAAATTCACCAACTGACTTATGATTTGTTTTAACTGCAGCTTACCAGCATGTTCATTCAGTGAAGAAAACTGGATTCAGCTGTTTCAGTCACTCGCTGACAACCGGACGTGTAGTAACTTGCAGTAGGTTTTACAATCTTCAAAATTATGAATTTCCCCAGTAATGTTATATGAATTCATTTCAGGTTTTGATAATAATTTGATCATAATTTCTTTTTCGAAAAGTGCCACTGCTTGATGATTAAACCTGTACCGATGTTTAAACTGTTTAAATATTACAACTGTTTGCTCACCTTCTCAAATGCACAAATGCTAAAAAGGCCCTTATCCCAAACCCATTGATACTGTCTCTGCTGTTTTTCACGAGTGGGGCCTGTGGTAGTATCCCACGAGGCTGCAGGCTGAGTGGGGTGCGCCCAAGCCCCCACAGGTGAATAACATCAGAGCGGTATCAATGTAATTGGCATTTGTGTTTATTTTTTATTTGAAGCCATTCAATGAGGAAAAGAAAACTTTTTCTTCAAGGGGGGTTGGGGCATTGAATAGGGCCCTTCCAGTGCTTAAGTATAGTAACTCTTGTATCTCTAAAGAGTATATATGTGTAAGACTTTGTTCCTTATAATACTGGTAATGTTATTAAGTAAAGAACAAGGTCAACACAGTTTGGATCAAGTGTACAGGTTGTGAATCTAAAGTCTATTCAAAGAACCTAGACAGGTGTAGCTAAATCAGTGCGAACTCCCTGTAGAGTTTGGAGCAGGTCAGTAGGCTCGTAGCCGATATGATCACCAGGGTCTCTGTCCAGCTTGGGTACAGATTAACTGAAGAGTTCCATCGGACACTGGCTATATATAAGCAGCCAGCCTGAGTGGGCACACGCAGACCGGAAGCCTATAGCGACCTCTATCCATACCCCAAGCCTGGAGCAGGTGCTGCCACCTACTGTAGGGCTGAAGGGTTCTGACAGAGCTCGCAACGCAGCGTCCAACAGAACCTGCCATATGATTATCCCTAGCCCAGCCCCTACATATGTATACAGTATGTCATGGGGATTCTCTTACCTTTTTCATCAATATGTATATCCCAAGAGGTAAAATTGGAATTTGGAATTGCAAGCTTTGTGTGCAATAGATCATTTTGAATTTAATTTGTTTCTTCTGGTCATCATTTTGGTCACACAAGAGAAATCATATTTTAATTTTATTATAGTACTTAATTTTTCAGGTTTTTTAAATGCTAATTCTAAATTACGTTTGCAGGCTATTGAGCGCAAGACTGACAGATGAAGCGGTGCCTGGGATCTGCAAATTTCTTAAAGCTAATACAACACTGTTTTACCTAAGGTGAGATTTAATTCAAACAGATATTGTGAGTCAGTACTGCACTGACCACGCAGTACTGGTCACTGTCCCTACACCAACGAGGGTGAGCAAACCATTGCCAATAGTGCAAAATTAGGCATCGCCCTCATCAATGCAAATAGTTTGACTGCATCACCCTCATCAGTCAGGAGCATCGCGCTTATCATGTGCTAAAAGAAGACTAGCGATTCTGGGTATTTCACTACGTATTACACTTAATCCTTCTCGTAATGTGTGCGGTAATACCCAGTAAGATTCTGTAGAAATTGTGAACCAAACAGTGTAGGAAAAGTTAAGTTATTTATCCCTTCCTTGAGGTGCATTTACAAGCAGACGCCATTTGTGATGAGGGTGATGTGCATCACCGTCAGCGCTGATGGCTGTGTCTCACGACCTTGGTCCAATGTTTTTGTCTCTGACCGGGTGCCGTCTCTGACCAGGTGCTGTCTCTGACCGGGTGCCGTCTCTGACCGGATGTCATTTGGGAGTTTAGTTATCTTCTACCAACAGCAGGAGGCTAATTATACTTACATAACAACTGCCATAACGTTTTTACAAATCATAATATATATGAGTATATGTTAAAAATGAAAAAAACACTTCCCTCTGACACCAGGTCAGAGACGGCACCCGGTCAGAGACGGCACCCGGTCAGAGACGGCACCTGATCAGAGACAAAAGCATTGGCTCAAGGTCATGAGACACAGCCTGATATACAATAATAAATTGTAGTCTATGTGTTTGCTGTTCTTGTTGCAGGTAGGCATATATAGGGTCAACCAAAGTTGATGAATTAGATATGGTGATTTATCTTATTTTGGTTGTATTTTTGAGTATGCATGATGTTTCAGTCGTAGAAACAAACAAATTATTTCATTTTTACTTTGATTAAGGGTAACTGGACTCACTGACAGCAGAACTGCTGGACTATGTGAGGCTCTAGAGGAAAATAGTACAGTTCGATCAATCAGGTCGGTGGTCTTTTCTATCTGGTTATTAACTGTAATAGGACTGCATAAGTATACATGAATGAGATCCATGATATTATATCACATAATTGTAGAACTCTATCTAGAACATGTAGATCTGTGTCCAAGCTTATTTCTTGAAGTCCATGTTTAAAATGTCATAATATTTGATTTTGAGTAGAGTTAGCATGGGTCTGGTGATCATATAAAATTGTGTTATGTAATTATCTTTAGGCTTAAGAAGAGTGTAAGGGGTGTTAACTTCATGAAATGTCCGTGTCGATGCGACTGAAGGCGTTAAACTGTGTGTTTTGAGGCCTGTTGATATGGCTGCATTTATTTTTTTATTTTTTTTTAATTTACATTTTATGCCTTTCAGCTTAGGCTACGGGCCATCCCTGTCCGAGAACGCAACCTCCAGATTGTGTCATATGCTGAGGACAAATACTACTCTCAAGAGACTTAAGTATGACTATATTACATTGCTCACCGATCTGCACATACTAATAGACAAATACATTTAATGTATATTGAGATTGTCTTACATGGTATATCTCATCTGGTTGATTACATCAATATAGGTATTTACTCAAAACTATCTAGCTACTTCTTTTTTTAACAAGAGGTGGTTTGTAGATTTTGCGGGGACCAAAATTAGTTAGACCCCTGGGTGGGGTGACTAAAAGAATTTGGACCCCTCTAGTCTTCTATAAGGCCTGTGCCTTACTGTAATTACTTTGAACCCTACTGTTGGTAAACTTATTTTCCATTCATTACTCATCTCATCTCATCAAAATAACTGCAGTAATTGTTTAGTGAAACTATGTTTTCCTTCATGATGATAAGGGACATAATTAACACTGTAGTCCGCCATACCATGTTCTTTAACGCTATTCACATACTGAACAGTCAAGGGGTCCTAGCGTAAGTAATGCAAAGCGCATGTGCTAGGTTAATTTCATTTCATTTTATTATGTATTTGTTATTATTCAACCCAATAAAACACTTTAAAGAAAAAAAAACTGAAAAGAGTTGACCATTCTCGGAAGGGGGGGGGGGGTGGGGCTGGCATGCCTGTGTGGAGATGCACTTAATCTCACCCAGTCTATTGTTACAAAAATGATCATACACGAATACAAAGAAGGTAACTTTTGTATGTCAGACAACTTGATATGATTGTTCTCCTACATTGGTTTTCCAGCATTGAAGACAACAAAAGGATCATGACCAGTGATGTCCTGCAGCAGTTGTTTGACACCGTTCAGGACAATACCACAATAGTTAACATCAGGTACAGAAAATTAACCATTTATGGACGGCATAAAGCATTAATGGATCATGACCTCTGTTGTCATGATGCATGAATGCGGCCCTAGCGAGTAACTCGCAAGGGCCGCATTCAAGCATCATGACGCAAAAATTGACCCCCTGCCCCCCCCCCCCCCGCTCCCCGGCCCCCTGTTGCATAATGTACGCATGGGACCCCTCCCCCCTTGCGTACATAGTCATATGATTTGTCAAAATTGACTAAAATTTACCCCTGGTGCATACACAATGCATAGACGGTCTGCTAAAACGGAGTCCCCCCGCTCCTGTATCTGTAAGCATTTGGCATGACACCCCCCCCCCCCTCCTTCCTCCCTTGGTGCGTATGTAATTTATGTGAAGTACAATGTAGAAGTGCAATTGATCAATCAGATTTAATTATTTTTGCATCATGACGTCATGGGCTATATAATATGGCACTACCATACTTCATGGGGGTAATGAGTGTGTAGGTCCCATGGGCTGTACATAGAGACGGCCGTATCAGCCATGTGAAAAAGAGAATTCCCCCGAACAGAGAATATTGCATGTACACTAACATTTGGGGGTTTCTAATCTTGAAAGATGTCTTAAAATTTACTTGAATATTACTTCTGTAGGGGCATGAATAATACGTGTACATATAGGTCCGTGGAGTCAGAGCGGGAAGTGCCTCCAACGGACACTAGGTGGCAACACCTACGCCATGTCCTTTCGGTTATCCGGTAGCGGAGCCAGGCAGGGCACTCCAGACGGCGCTACGGAGGAGTGCCACGTCGACACTGCTTGGTCCGCACTCAGGGTATATAAGAGGCCGAGGTTGGCTACCTCAGGGAGTTCGTCCCAGGACGAGCTCTGACCCACACCTTTTGTACCTTCGCTGTGATAGGGGCACCTACACCCCTCCCTCACTATGGTTCCTGCACCAGCCACTGCACGAAAAGTTCGATATAAGTTAGTTTAAGTTTTCCCTAAAAGTCATTATATATGCTTAAATGTCGTAGATAAGTAGCTTTAATGACCTTTAATCGACCTTGCCGGGAAGACTTAAATGTCAAAGCTTTCACATTTAAGCATATTTCCAGATACCAAAAGTGACTATTTTGGTATGTTTAAGCAAATTTAAGTTGCCCTAAATGCACCAAAATATTTACCTAAAGGTGATTATAGGTGATTAAACTAAATGTCAAGGCCACGGGAAATTTACTTAAATGTGATTAAACAAAATGTCAAGGCCATGGGAAATTTACTTAAAGGTGATTAAACCAAATGTCAACGTCCAGGTGCTGGTTACAAAAGATTCACATTTAAGCACTTTTAATGACCTTTACATGACGATTTAATGGGCATTGCCATTTTCTCTAAATTTACTTAAATGTCATTAAATACAACTAAATCGGATTATTTTGAAATTGAATGCAGCTGGATGGTACCTTTATTTATTGTTGGGGAGGGCACTATTTGAGTTTTTTCATCAATTTCATCATTTTTTGGGGCCTGGGGGACCGGCACCCGCCCCTGGCGACCGGGGGCGCCTCCAGGGGGTCTGGGGGACCGGCAACCGACCCCTGGCGGCCGGGGGCGCCGCCAGGGGGTCTGGGAGACCGGCACCCGGCCCCTGGCGGCCGGGGGCGCCGCCAGGGGGTCTGGGGGACCGGCACCCGGCCCCTGGCGGCCGGGGGCGCCACCAGGGGGTCTGGGGGACCGGCACCCGGCCCCTGGCGGCCAGGGGCGCCTCCAGGGGGTCTGGGGGACCGGCACCCGGCCCCTGGCGGCCGGGGGCGCCGCCAGGGGGTCTGGGAGACCGGCACCCGGCCCCTGGCGGCCGGGGGCGCCACCAGGGGGTCTGGGGGACCGGCACCCGGCCCCTGGCGGCCAGGGGCGCCTCCAGGGGGTCTGGGGGACCGGCACCCTACTAGAGGCCTTGACAATAGGATATAATAACGAGAAAGAGTCCCCTAACCCCCCCCCTCTGGTTAGTATCACGAGTTGTACCCCACTAGAAGCACTGGGAGAGGTCGATCTGCAAATAAAAGAAAAGGAAATTAATTACACGTTTTAAGGACTTGGTCTTGGTGATACAAAAGTCATGTTTATACAATACAAAAAGAAGTCAAATTCAGAATGTATAATTGTTCTTCCCCAAACCCAAGGGGCCAGGCATTGTGGTACATTAATGTAAGTTATACACCCTAATTCTATTGTATATTATTATATCATTGTATTAAATGTATAGCTTATTGCATTAATCTCTGTATGCACAAACTATGAACAAACATGATAAACACACTGTGTTCATATACCTACCTATAACAGGATAAAACTACATGTAATACATGTATATCATGTAACCATGTGTCCTTGTCCATGTCTAACTGTGTACTGGTTCAAACTGCCCACTGACACCTGCTGCTGTGTTCCTATTGGCTGTATCTATAATGTATGTAGGTCACATGTGTGCTACATGTATGTGGCCTCAGCTTGGTGTAGGCATGTAGGCTTATGTCTATATATGGAAACCGTTATAACACCTCCCATTGTTTAACTGCAGCAGTGTGGCGGTCTGGTATATATGCTGGGGGGGGGGGGGGAGGGGTGGTGGGGGGGGGGGGGGAGGGGTGGTGGGGGGGGGGGGAGGGGTGGTGGGGGGGGGGTGTATGTGTTTTCACATATGCATCTATTATAACTGCAAACTCAGCCATGCTTATGCTGTATATGATATAGTGGTATATACTGTTATATGATATATATATATATGAATATGAGAGTTCTTGATGACCTGTATATGTCAGGTACATGGAGGGGTGGTGGGGGGGGGGGTGTATGTGTTTTCACATATGCATCTATTATAACTGCAAACTCAGCCATGCTATGCTGTATATGATATACTGGTATATACTGTTATATGATATATATATATATGAATATGAGAGTTCTTGAAAAAATAGCCAAATCCAACATAGAGCAGGGAGCAAGCATATTAATGCTGACGCCCTTTCGAGAAGACCCATACGGAAATGTTCTAGAATATCATGTATTTCGTACACGGGCACCAGACCAGTGGACATTTTGGGAAGAAGCGCTCCCTTGCGCGACTCTCCAGACGGTATTACTGGCCTGGCATGAGTAAAGATCTACTTAGGTGGATCTCTACTTGTCCAGATTGTTGTCTGAATAAACCAGGTGAAGGCCTGGGGAAATTGCCACTAACTCAAAAGCTTTGGGGAGTTAGATTTGCACGCATAGCGGTTGATATCATTAGTGGCCTTAAAACCACTCCTGATGGAAACACGTGCATGATGGTAATCTCTGACTACTATTCGAAGTACACTCGAGTGTTCCCTCTGAAGGATCATAAGGCCCATATATGTGCTCGTGCATTTGTAAAAGGCTGGGTGCTTCATCTAGGCGTGCCCTTGATGTTGCATAGTGATCAAGGCAGAGAATTCGAATCCGAGTTATGGGCAGCAATGTGCCATAACCTTGCTATTTGCAAAACAAGAACGAATCCGTACAGACCTCAGTCGGATGGTCAAGTAGAAAGGTTCAACAGAACCTTGATACAAGTCCTGAAGCCTCTGGTCAACAGTCAGATGGATGATTGGGACGAGCAATGCGAGTTCGTGGTACATGCTTATAATAGTACGGTGCATGCTTCCACCGGTTGCTCCCCCAATCTGTTAGTATTCGGAGAGGACTTGATTATGCCTGCTAACTTGGTGTTTGGCGTAGCTGGGATAAACGCTGAAATACCCTGTCAGGTGATGTTCGTGGAGGCATAGAGGGATCAATTCAAGTCCGCATACGAGATGGTTCGATGTGAGCTAAGCAAATCTGCTTCATGGCAAAAAGTGGGCTATGACGTAGGTTTGAAACTTAGGTCCTTTCGAGTAGGGGATGAAGTAGTTAGGCTACACGACCCCCTACAGCAGTTGAAGCTGTCACCCAACTGGGATGGACCATTCACTGTGGTTCGGATTGTTTCAGAATCTACAGTGGTGATCAAATCCTTGTTGGGACGCTTGTATAAATCCAATGTAGCTCGTCTACGTCGGTGGCAGGGTGATGCTTCAGCGCATTCGAAGTCAGGGGAGCATTCGAAGTCAGGTGACACTGAGCGGAGAGCGACCACCCCGGAACGACGTGGTCCTGGTAGACCTAGGAAACTAGTTATACCCTCAGATGAGAAGAAACCTATGCCTCCTGGTATTGGTAAATTAAAGAGGGGCCGGGGGAGGCCTAAATTTTTTTTTCCAATTCGAGCTTCTAGCAAGAAGGATAAATAATGCGTAAAAAAAGTCTCGGCAAATGAAGGTCTGAAGGGGAGGAGGGCTGTCCAATTGACTACTGGACATCCTGTCGAATCTTCTCGGCCGTATCAGCCATGTGTGTCGGACGCCAAGAAGACGCGCGGACGCTGCAGGGCAAAGAAGGAGGAAGAGGGGTCTTGTTACCGACCAAAAGTCTCCAAAACCACATCATAACACGCGCCAACCTGGTTAGTTCCCGCTCATAGTGTCATTTGGACACGCGGAGCTTCGTACTCCGCAATATCTTCGTTTTAAACTTCGTTTTAAACATTCGACTTCGATGGAGGAGCAGTACACCCCCGGTGAGGGCCTCCAATCCGACGAGCTGGACCTGTTCGGGATGGATGATGGCCAATTCGACAACGCTCAGGAATCGGATTATGAATCCGCCTCCGAATACACCGGGAGTGCGATTACCGTCCGTGTGGCGGGGATCGGCTCCTATTCGACGGCTGAGCAGGACGCCGTGGCCATGCCACCTCCAGCGACAGTCAACATGGGGCCGTTGCCGTGGCGCAACACCCCAAAACGTGTAGCTTCGAAGGACATTGACAATTCCGCATCCACGGGGCTCAACGCAGCAGGTGATTCGGAGGAAGACGACATGCCGGAGCTAGAGGAGGTGGGTCAGAAATTGCCCATTCAAGCAGTGTCTGACGGAGAGATGGAAGACTTCGTACAAAAATCGCTGGCCCAGCAACAACTTATGGAGGTGCTGGAGTGCGATCCGCCATTCGACACCTCGCTGCAGCTCCATCCCACACTCATGGCGATGGTACTGGACAAGCTGGAAGAACACGAGTTCTACCACCACGAGGGGAAATGGCTAGAGAGCTACGAGGGAGCCATTCGGGGAGCGTACAAAAACGCAATCTTCGGTCAGATCCTATTGAGGTGTGGTACGAACTTTCGAAATCTCCAAAGAGGTAAACCAATAGAGGAACCGGTGCCCTCAAGTTATGGGAGCACCATGAGTACGAGGGGGAAGAAAAAGAAACTTACTAAAAGCCGAGGTAATCGTAAAACTTCCCATTCAAGTACCCCTCCAGCTACTCCGCCCATGTCCGAAGTATCCGAACCTGCCACAGTCCGAGTGCTCTTCGAGTACTCCCCATTCAACGTCATACGAAGAACCAACCACTACAGCTGGGACTACTGAGTCTCAATCCGAACCTCTTCCAAAAGCTCCGGGACCTTCCCCTGTCCCATTCGAAAAGGCTTCGGCTATCGTAGAGTTGACTGAGATGGAAATCAACTCGGATACATCGGAATCGTCTGGGCAGGAAGCTCGGTTTGCTCAGGTGGTAAGGGAGTCCGATGAACTTCGGGCTGCCAATGAACAGTTACGGCTAACCCTGGAGGCCATGCAAACTGCCCCCACAGTTCCACTCACCCGAGCCCAGTCTAGAAAGAACCCCAACCCACAGCAGAAGGGACAGTCCGTGTCCGACGCTTCGGATGTGGAGGAGGTACCGTTTGAACTTCCTAAAAGCCAGAGGCGTAAGGTAAAGAAGGGTGAGGCACGACAGCCCTGTGTCCCCCATCCTCTGCCACCGCAAACTACTGCGATAAATATGTCTCCAACTGTGAGGTTGGTAGATGTGGTATCCAGTACGGCTTCCACTCCTTCGATGCCTCCTAGGACACCAGCCAAGACGCTTTCGAATCCTCCAACAACTCCGACCAGGACTCCGGTGCAGGTTGCAATACCTGTATCTCCATCCACGTCCTCAGAATCAGGACATTCGAACACGTCACCCGTGGTTTCTTCGCCCCCTCCGGCTGCTGGGGCAAACCCCTCAGTAGATGTTCCCAACTCGCGGGCAGAGGAAATGGTCTGGCGCAATGCTGCCGGGGGTTTCAAAAGGTTTAGGCCCGAGTGTATGGACCATTGCAGACGTTCCAGGGACATGTATTCGTGTCCTAAGCCAACAGACTGTGAGGGTCTGTCTGATGATGAGGAATGGATCAGGTCCAACACCACCTCACCCAGCACCTTCGCATGGACAGAAAATTGGTTCAATCGGCTACAGGATCGCAAACAGTTCCCTGAGTCCTACTACAACCATGAGGGACGCCCCAAAATTCAATGGGCTATGGCCCGGTACAAGGCAGGGGAGAGGGAGGACTGTCCTTTCGATTCCTGTCGCACCTATTTCAAACACGAGAACCGTCCCATGCCCACTCGTCTTCGATTTATGCGGCACCTGGTCGAATGCCACATGCACCACCGGGCACAGTATATCTGCGCTGACATTGGCAAGGCGAACAAGAAGTGTTCGGGACTGTGGACCCTTCGGAGAGGCAGGATGATCGAGCACCTGATACAATGGGGGACCTCCATGCAACACTGGTGGCGGGCCTGGCCAAAGTGAAATTCGACAACATCACGATTGAGACCCTCCAGTTTGGAAAGATCCAATTGACGAGGAATTCGAAGCAGTCAGCTGTCTTCCAGCGTACGGATCGGCGGGGTCGACTAGACCTGAACAGCAGCGTCCTGTATAAGGAGTTGTACGTCTGGAGAGTGGCCAACCCCCTTACGGGGAAAAGAAGTGAAACCAGGAGTCCGGCCACTTCCGAACCTGACTGTAAAAAGGTCAAATCGGAAGCTCAGGCTCCAAGAGCTCCAACTGCAGCACGAGGGCGAGCGACAACGATTGAACACCGGTCCCCACTGCAGGACTTGCGTCCTGACTATGGTCCGGACTTTTCGGCCCCGAAAGGTCGTTCCCAACTACAAACCCTTCGTCCTCTGACTCCTGGTAACCTGGCTAGCAGGGCTGAGTACCCTTCGATGGATTCTCCTGGTCCGGAAGGACAGACTGAGAGGGATCCGTACAGGAACCTCCCCTCAGGTATCCCTGTAGAGGATGCCCTTCGCCAACCGGACTCTCGGAACGTAGAGATGGGGGATTCGGATCACTTTGTGCTACCTGGGAAAAAGGACTTGGTGGTCACTGCCACCATCCACACTCCCCAGGTAGTGGAAGAGGCGAAACCAAAGGCTGACAGTTCTACACAGTCGGTGGGGCGTAAAACCCCTGCCACTAGTTTGAATCCATCATCCGTGAAATCTGAGCTTGTGGTGGACCCGGTTCCAGTGACCACTTCGAACCCGGTTACCACCACACCAACGACAACTACTAGAGAGGTGCTCACCACTACTACCACCACAGCCACTGTACCTTTCAGGCCCAACGTACGAGAGGAACCGGCAGTCGGTCCGGATAGGTGGTATGACCTAATGATAAGTGGTGGGAACATTCGTCCTAGTGTGCGGTTTCCAAAGGACTACTTCGAGCCTGTGAAGGCTCCTGATGCAGTGTTGCATAAGGAGCTGTATGAACGATGGCTGCATGAACACCAAGTTGGCATGCAGCAGTATGCCGCCTGTGTGGCAAGGGCATCCGCCGACTATGCCATCACCATGCAGGGCAAGGAGGTCGAGAGACTGAGGCAGATCTTCGAACAACAACGAATCGACGAACAGGCAGAGCCGGATAAGGTGATCGAACTCACCAAACAGCTAGAACATTCGAAGGGGGAACTTACAACGTCCCGTGCCTTCCAAAAAGCTGCGGGGGACTCACTGGACGATCAGGCCAGAACTATGAAGGCGCTGAACGTTAAGTTCATCCGAGTATTCGGAATCGGGCTAACCCAATGGAATGGGTCCCTCGAAGAGCTCCAAGACTTGGTGAAGGACTTGTAATGATAATTCGAGTGTTCGTTTGTTCAGTGGTGTTTTTGATGACTTGTGCATATGATGTTTCGATGATATCTTAATAATTGTGTTCGTAATTACAGAACGTCCATGATTGAAATCATGATTCGGGAAAAAAAAAAAAAAACATAAACCAGGTGTGAAATGCATATTTGTCAAGAAATGTCTTCGTTGTCTAAAAAAATTATAAAAAAGGTGTCATACTTTAAAGAGTGTGGCTTAGACTGTATACTATGATTCGAACCAAGAACTGTACATAGTGTTCGATACCTACCTGGTATTCGGATTTCGAAAATATACCTTTTTTTCACTGGATATATAGTCATGTATCTATTACCTCAGGTGGAGGCCAAAAATTACTACATTCCTTGGATATAAGAGTTGATGTCACACTTGTGTTGGTTCCATGTACATTTTTTGTAATTCCAATAGTTCACGTAATTACCTTTCCAGGGACGGTTCGCCCACATAAATATTTTCGAGCCATTACTTCTGTGTCATTCCGTCCTAAAAAGTCACATATTGTGCATTCCTTACCTACCTTAATATAATTAATGTCGTAATTAATATTGTATCTCAACGGAAAACCATACAGATCTGTGATCACAGTAGTTAGAAATAGTATAGAACACATATATTCACATATATATTCATATCTTTATTATAGTGTAGTAGATAGGGGGAAAAGATTGACACTTCTGGCAGCAAGCATGAAAGTTTCTGTATAGGGGTTTTTTAACGTGCTGAATCCATTTCTAAGTGGAAACATCATTTTCGAGAAACGTTTCTACTTCTAAATTGGCGTTGAAAATAAAAAGTATTAATTAATTAATTAATTTCATTAAAAAATCAAATATCTTATAGAAGAAGAGCAAACGTTGTAAAGACACCTAGAATTGTTGACACCCATGTATAGTTATCACATAGAGTCAAAATTAGCAATTTCGTAATTTTTCATTAAGGCCTAATTAGCATAATTTATGCGAAAATGAAGATATATGCATAATGGACAAAACAGATGATTCCCTGCAGGAAAAAATCTGCACGTAAACACACACATCCCTGGGACCATGGGAATATATGATAAAGACGGATCTATTGCAAATATAGACTGCAGCCCATATGGCAGCCATATTTAAAGGTGGCCGCTGCTGAATATTTCTAAATCATCTATCTCCTTTTCTAATCAACTTAGAATTATGATTCCAAATGCTAAATATACATTTCTGAGGTCAAGGAATACAATGATTTTTGAGGAGATTGATGGCAGCCATCTTGGATTTTGATGACGTCATCCTTTGAAAATCCATCGATAGCTGATTTTTGGTGTTAAATCCTTTTCCTTATTATGGATCATCATTCTGCCAACTGCATTCATAAAAGCAATAAACTGGAGCCCTCTATTACCTTTGATGATGTTTAAGATATGATAGCCATCTTGATTTTCTTATGGTTGCACTATATTAAGACAATAACAAGTTTTTCCAAGAGGCCTAGCAAAATTGGTGTCCTTCCCTTTGCCACCCCATATGTTCTCAATGTACCCCGTAGACCTACCCAGCAACATGTACACAATTTGTAGCCTATATTTTTCATGATCATAAAGATTGTCAGGGGCGGTAATGGTCTTTGTTAGTTAAGTCATGAAATATTGTTATGTAAGGAAGGGGTCATGAACCATTACCGCAGATACACATGAATACCCCAGAAGGCAGTCAATGAGGGTAGAGCATTTGAAATACTAAGCGACAGTACTACTGCCTTGGATAAAATAAACCTTTATTGAACTTGAACTTGAAGGCTAAGTAGTCAGCTCTAGCTTGCTGTCTTGTTGCACCATAACCATGACTAGGGTAGGCCAGATACCAAGTAAGTAAACCACAACTTTAGAGGACCCTCTAGGGATTGTTGCTGTCTATTTTGATGCCACCCAGTCCAAGGCTCTGCCTCATGGTCCTGAGCCATACCAGTTTAGCTTTGAAACAGTAGCCCTCTGGACTAACTAGGAATGAAGTTTCAG
This sequence comes from Harmothoe impar, assembly GCA_947462335.1. Lineage (NCBI taxonomy): Eukaryota > Metazoa > Annelida > Polychaeta > Phyllodocida > Polynoidae > Harmothoe > Harmothoe impar. The sequence continues at coordinate 51,744,889 of OX381720.1, read as the reverse complement.
GGAAAGTGTCATTTTTAGCGGGACTTCAATCCATCCACTGGGGCTAGAGCTACCTTATCTGCCTGCCAAAGGACTTGAAAGGGCAATGTTGGCTAATGCTTGGTATTTTGAGAGCAGAGAGTTTTAGGCTGAACTCAGGTCCCACATGAGTAGAGCAGGGAGCAGAAAGTAGAGCTTGGTCTATCCTGGTCTGATGTTGGAGCCCTGTGGACTATTGGACTATGTCAACTGGTGCCTTTGCCATTAGAGGCCAGCCCAGGGCTAAAGGATGTTCGCCTCTGGGAAGGTTCTGCAAATACATTGGGGGAAATAGTGAACCCCCTGCGAGTCTTCACTGCACCAGGACCCCTTGATCAATGGGACAATGTTACCTGGTCCAGCCAGGCCAGGGTAGATACAGAAAGCGTGCATGGGCACAGCCTGCATGGATTCATGGGGGGTGCTTAGAGTGTAGTTCAGCCTAACACCCTTATGGAGAGGGGAGTTCTGGAGTACCTATTCTGACCACTTTTGCACCTAAGACTTCAATCACCTCCCCACTTAGCTCTGTGCTAGTGGAAGCCTCTCTAGTCTTCTGAGCATCATTGCTAACTTTAACTGCATAAATTTAGTGTAAAGTAAATATGACTTCAAAATGTCTGGAAACTAGACCTTATGACTGGAAGCCACAGAGTGGAGTCTTGATCATTGCCACACATTGGTGCTGTTTGTAACACTGCCATTAGTGGGTTTTTTTTTTCTCTTTCTTATTGAGCTCACTGGCATATAATCCAGGTCAGCAGTTCTGTCTCCGCGTAAATAGACCAACTTTCACCTGGGCTCATATATGGCTCAAACTCCTGACTTATGTTGTTTTAGGATAAAGGAAGGACAAATCTGAAAGTTCTTAATATGTTTAAACAAGTTTAGTATATTGAAAGGTATATATCTTGGCTCCTTGGAACACTTTTTGATACATTTCTAACCCTAGCGGTTCAGGTTTTATCGCCTCGTGAAGTTTATTGTCCTTTTTTCAGGTGACTCCGTGACCAAAAATCCATGATCATAAACACTATGTTTTAAATACATCACAGCAACTAAACAGTTTGTCTACAAGCAGGGCCAACATATCTCTTGAAGCATACCAAGAATGGATATCCTCTGAATAATAGTTTTTGAGATAGACCCCAAAGAATTTTGAACATTTATCAGAAATATGAACATTTCAACTACATACTCTCAACTTTACCCTAGTTTCCTCAAAATGGTCCCATTATTGGTTAAATTCACTCTACAGTGTCCTGATCATGTGTACTTTTAGAAATATGAAGCATCATGATATCTGGTTAGACGAAATTGGCACAGTATAGGCCTAAAGTACCCCTGTTAACCTATTTTACGTCACGGAGTCACCCGGGTGACTCCGTGACGGAAATAATTTCTTGTATAAATGAGCATAAAAATGGTGGATTCTTGCATTAGAATATTAGAGGGAGTGGGTAGGACACAGGAAAACCAGAGATAACTTAAATATATTGGGTATTAACAATTCTATGAAGGTTTAAATTTTCATCAGGGTGGCTGGTGACTCCGTGACGAATATTCCGGGTGACTCCGTGACGGAAAATATGTATCCCAATAGACATATGCTCCTGGAGGCAAGATTATTGGATATTTTTCAAAATTTCTTTTTTCCAGCAGAAGACACAAGAGTTACCTCACAATCTGGGATACAATAGAGACTGTGTGGATCTTCTTTATTTACTATTTAGAGGTATCAACCTGAAATGACATTTGAATATTTTGCTGACAAAACACACTTAAATGACTGTGGAGAAAGAAATACGGAACATATCTAGTGAAATCCTCGAGAATCAATTGACTATATCATAGACCTAATAGAAAATGATATTAGGAATAAGCTGTTACAGCCTCAGTACACATGGGAGACATGTAAAACATGTAATTTTTAGCGTTTTTGACGTTTTTAGGGTTTTTTGGGTCTTTGGAGGGCCAGAAAACGGATAATATTAGGCCAATACACGAAAAATAGGGATTTCCCGAATTATTGGGATGTTTTTTCACATAAAACAAAAATTTGAATAAATTGGTGCAAAACTGGTTATTCTGTAGGGGTATAAGCCTGAAAAGGGCCAGAAATTGCCAAAACAACATAAGTGGGGAGTTTATGCCATATACGAAGAGAATGTTATAATCTGAATGAAATCAGCTCTGAATTTGAAACTGAAGGCAATCTGACCCTGTTGTCTATTGCTCAAAATAATTATGTGAGAATACTGAAATGCACCCAGCCATTATCATCTTCTTTGGGATACATATTATTTTTGTCTGTTGATTCATATTACCGACACCTGGACTGACAATATAGACTGCAAACACCTGGTAAAACCAAGGAGATTCGAGATAAGAGATTCATATTTGAAACACATTCAAAGACAATGTAGCAGTTCAGGTTATCACCAAAATAAGTGTGATAAGGATTTGAGAAAAACATCAGCTTTAAGTTTAAGCCAGAAATGGCATCCTCAGGTTCTCTGGCAGGTAAATGAGTTCGACCTAGCACCAAAGGATGGTCACAAATGCAAAAAATATTTGGGAATGTCTCTGTAGAGCCTAGCCCAATGTTGTGAAAATAACAGGCTAGACACTGGTATTCCATGACCATCATGCAGGGCTTGGGGGCCATTCAAATATTACGTAACAGCATAGGGGGGGAGGGGGGGTCATGAAGTTTGTTACAAAGTGTTACAGGGGGAGGTGGGGGGGTGTCTAGCCAAGTGTTACATAACAATTCTCAAAAAATATATATAAAAGAAAGAAATCTCTAATTTTGGAAACTGCACCACCATCTAACAGATAGGTCTCAACAACATTATGTTTCTCTCACCTCATCCCTGTAATATTGTATACAAAATGTTGGCCCTCCCCCCGAACTGCCCTGCCAAAAAAAGGTATTGATTTTGTGAAATGGACTCATCCCCTGACCCCGATCCAATCTTGGAACACTGGACAGGGTAGAGGATGCACAACATCAGGTCTGCCCTCATATAATAATAAGGATATTAATAAACCAGTAATCGTAGATCACTAGATTATAACTTTTTTGCACAAAGGGAGGGGTAATTTTTTTAAAACAGGGGGGGTCGGTGGATTGTCGTGCGAGCGGGTCGGAATTTGTTTGGTCCCCACCCAAATCCACCAACCCCCCCCCTGTTGTTAAAAAATCTATATATACCCTGCACCTGTGGTCTGTGGTTCATTTATCAGTTACTGGGGGAGGTGGCATAAACATTTCAGACCCCTCCTGAGGGGGGGGAGCGTAAAAAAGTCTGACCCCCTTGAGGGAGGGATAAACATTATGCCCCTTTTTAGCCAAAAAGCTCTACGTTACTATAGTTCAAAGAAGGGGGCAAAACGTTTTTGAGGGGCGAGGGGAGCACACAATCTTCCACACACTATCGAGTGGGGGGGGGGGAGGGGGATGAAAGATTTTCGCATCTCTGTGTGAAATCTCACCACCCCCCCTGTAAATAATAAATGAACACTCCCTTAGTGTCTATGTTGTGTCGTATCATCCTAGTTTGCTTCAACGTACTGGTTTTGCTAGTGCATTTGGGGGGACATGAGCATGGCCTATAATTATGTTCATTGAAATAACAGAAATGTAAAGATTGAGAAATAACAAAGAGAACAAAGTAATACCCATAGGCCTGCTGTCAGACAGAGGCCTGCGAATATAACTCATAAAATGATGTGTGTGGGGGGGGGTACAGGCCTGTGTTACGTAATTATGGAGGGGGGGTCTAGCATCTTGTTACAGTGTGTTACAAGGGGGGAGGGGGGGTCAAAAAGTGACCAAAATTGTGTTACGTAATATTTGAATGGCCCCTTGGACTCTCTATTGATATGGTGAAACTGGGTAGCTAGAGTGATGTAATAATGATGTAATAATGAAAAGGATTAAACACGAAAAATCAGCTAATTGATAGATTTTCAAAGGATTACATCATCAAAATCCAAGATGGCTGCCATCAATCTCCTCAAAAGTTATATCATTGTATTCCTTGACCTCAGAAATGTATATTTAGCATTTGGAATCATAATTCTAAGTTGATTAGAAAAGGAGATAGATGATTTAGAAATATTCAGCAGCGGCCACCTTTAAATATGGCTGCCATATGGGCTGCAGTCTATATTTGCAATAGATCCGTCTTTATCATATATTCCCATGGTCCCAGGGATGTGTGTGTTTACGTGCAGATTTTTTCCTGCAGGGAATCATCTGTTTTGTCCATTATGCATATATCTTCATTTTCGCATAAATTATGCTAATTAGGCCTTAATGAAAAATTAAGAAACTGCTAATTTTGACTCTATGTGATAACTATACATGGGTGTCAACAATTCTAGGTGTCTTTACAACGTTCGTTCTTCTTCTATAAGATATTTGATTTTTATATGGAATTAATTAATTAATTAATACTTTCTATTTTCAATGCCAATTTAGAAGTAGAAACGTTTCTCGAAAATGATGTTTCCACTTAGAAATGGATTCAGCACGTTGAAAAACCCCTATACAGAAACTTTCATGCTTGCTGCCAGAAGTGCCAATCTTGGTGCTTATGTGCCCCCTATCTACTACACTATCAAAGATGGATACTCACGTATCTATCTTGTCGTTATGGTGTTGGATCTGTAAGATCCCTGTTATATACATAGTAATGTAAGTGTTGTTTGATGTGACAGGTCAGTCTAAATCTAAAAATTGTACTTTCTACATGTATGTGTAAAACGTAGTTCTTACCTTCGAATGTACCCCAGTATGGTTATCATGTACACTGATATTATTCTCCTATATTCGAGTATATTATATTATATCAGATGTATTAAGACCCTTGGTATAATCTGGTGGGGGTGATGTAGGGGCACGAATAATACGTGTACATATAGGTCCGTGGAGTCAGAGCGGGAAGTGCCTCCAACGGACACTAGGTGGCAACACCTACGCCATGTCCTTTCGGTTATCCGGTAGCGGAGCCAGGCAGGGCACTCCAGACGGCGCTACGGAGGAGTGCCACGTCGACACTGCTTGGTCAGCGCTCAGGGTATATAAGAGGCCGAGGTTGGCTACCTCAGGGAGTTTGTCCCAGGACGAACTCTGACCCACACCTTTTGTACCTTCGCTGTGATAGGGGCACCTACACCCCTCCCTCACTATGGTTCCTGCACCAGCCATGCTGGCTCAGGGCCTGACTGTCCGGTATTGCTAAACCTTCGAACTATCGATAGAATCCTGTGTGTCTTCGAATGGTTAAAAGACCAAGTGAACCGAGTAGAAACCTTCGTGTACTTTTGAGGCTGTGATCGAATAAAAACCTGTTGCATTCAAACCGAATTTGGAACCTGTGTTCGCGTTATACGTAAACGAAACCCCTACACTTCTAATTGTTTTTTCCAATACTCTATCTCTCGTTTACCTCTAACTCTTGCAGGTTGGGAGGCTACATGACAGATGGAATTGTTCGGGAATTTGCTAAGATGCTAAAGGTCAACAAAACGTGCATTCAGATTGGGTAAATACAGTTACATCAACTCAGAACAGACATATATCTTTCAGTATTAATCCTTATTATCAATGAGTACTGAGAGGTATAGCGTTGTTTGGTAGCTATGATTTATTGCTTATTAATGTGTGTAAATTGACAGGCCTAACCAATGGAGCCCAATGTTTGAGCAAGTTGATAATAAGTAAACAGGTAAACAAAAAATGAAAAAAGTTCTTCCGTCAGTTCATATGTGCGTTCAGGGCACCGGGTGGGATGGCAGCAGCATGTAGTTTGACCGAGCAGATGGTGTGACCGGCTCCCTGAGCTGGGGAGGCCTGAGTGGACACAAACCACCCAGCTGAGTCCTGATTGGCTCACATTTGGCCCTGGCCTGGCTGACCCCAACAGTAGAGTTGTGGGCAGTCTTGAAGCCTTGCTGTCTGCGGATTTATAACGAAATAACATTGCGCTATTATTTACCCGATTAATTCTTTTACAAACGTTTACAATGACACTCATGACGAAAATTGCTCGACTTTACTGATTGCATCTCAACCATCTTGCTTTTGTCATTAAGCAATTTCTCCTCTGAAATAGGATAAGTGTGTAAGCTTGACATACCCTAAATTGATATTGATATGTATATACGAAATATCTTTCCATAATTTGATGATAACTTTTTCTCCAGTTTGAAAAATGAATGCAGTAAGGTGGGACTGACACAAGTGTGGAATGCACTTACTGCTGACCAGAAAATACAACGATTTAAGTAAGTTGCATATTTATATAATTATTATTAATTCATGATTTATAAAAGTCTGGTGTTTTAAAATAGATCCAGGTGGTGGAAGTACCTATCACTGGCAACATGAATTTTGAAAAAAGAACATCAGAGGCAGATGGCCTGATATAGGTAGTAAAGTAAGGACCAACATTCGGGGGAGTTTGTGTCATATAATTTTATATAATACTATTCATCTCACTTCATCCATATGCTGGCCAGTGTCAAGGTGTTTTGTAGGGTATTTTACCAGATGGCGACATGATCTATACTCTTAGCATAGTTTCATCCAAATGAGGTCATTTATATCAGGCTGGGGCTATATCCAGAAAGAAACAATACAGTGACAAAATAATCAAAAATGTGAATTTTAGGCCACTCAAAAAAAAAAGTTGTTTCTCATCACCGCGCGCATCATAAAATTCATTATTTGGGAAAACTTTTTTTTTTTTTTTTTTACATTTTTGATGAAAAATATGTTAAAATTGGATAAAATATTGGCAATTTTGGTATCAAATTAAAGCTTATGCTGTCAGTAATGCAGTCAGCTAGGAATAACTTCCATTATAACAACAACAACAAAAAAATTAAATAAAAAACGCCCTCGTCATATTTTCACTGCTTGGTGATGAGAAACTTTTTTTTTTTTTTGAGTGGCCTTAGCCACGCAGGGCTTGGGCTCTCATATTTGTAGCAATGGAGACAAGGGCTCACTGGGTGTAGTGAAGTATTGCTCAAGAGATATTGTTATTAATATTGTTGCTATAGTGTTTAGGCTACTACCCAAGTAGCAAACCTAACTGGGCCCCAGTTGGGCCCCGGTTGGGCTGGCAACTGGGCCCCGGTTGGGCTGCCCGACTGGGGCCCTGCGAGAACGGGCACTGGGCAAATGTCCGGGCCCAAGCGGGCTAGCCCAAACTGGGCCCCGACTGGGCCCCGGACGGGCCCCAATTTCATATTTTAGGTTTACAACTTACATAATACAGCAGTCTAGTAATTGATTTTAATTAATATATAGCAAAATATTAATTTAATGACTAATATCTAACTGGGCTTAGGATGGGCACAGGTTGGGCTGGCCCAAGTAGGATTCAGCTAGGGTATCCCTGCAGGAAACCGTTCATGTCATACATTTTCTACATGAAAATGTATTCATCACGTTCAAGTCAGCAAAGGTAGGGACTTGTGCAAGTGGCTATTTTAGTAAGTCAATACAATTTCATCCTAGCCATCAAATCTTTAGCTGATATCTTTGGGATATGTGGGTCCATGTCTTATAGTTCCTTAGGAACCACAGGATAGGGGTCTCCAGGTTAATACTTCATATTCTACATTACTTTACACAATATAATGGTAACTTCCATATATTATCCAAACTGCATTGAAATATCTTCATTCTTATACATGTATTAACTGCATGGCATATTTTGGCTGTATTGTATTTATGAAGAAGTGATCTTGAATTGGAGGATTTCTCTCTACATGGTATACAGAGGCCATCTAGTGTCAAAGCTTAGAACCACATGGCCATCTAGTGTTAACGCTGTGAACTACTTGTTGGGAGGCCCACATCAAACCCAACGAAAGCCCAACTATGATTTTCCATCAAAATCACCATTACAAAATTTCAAATTAATTTTTTTTTAAAAGGAGAGTTTGATTCACACTGTTAGGGACTTCCGTAAAGCATTTCTGAAAAAGAAAATTGGCCCAGTCCAAGCCCACCTAAAGCCCAATCATACATTTCCTACACAATAGTGCATATAACATGTTCATACTTGGAAATTTATTAATAGAGAGCATGATTCAAGATGTCAGGGATATTTACAAGGCATGTTATAATATTCACTTAGCCCAACTGGGGCCCCACTGAAGCCCATGGATTTGCCCAGATCAAAACACAGCCCAGTCTAGCCCAAGGTTGCCCAAGGTGAACCCAACTGGGCGCCAGTTGGGCATGTTACTTGGGTACCTCCGTGTTGGAAATTTATAACGACCCTGGTGTGAGAATATTGGATCCAGGGCAGATACTCAGTTAATTTCCGCTGCTGGTTATGTTGAGAGTATGATAACCCTGATTTTATGAAGCAGTGTGGGCAAGTACTCCTATAAATGAATTATATAAATAATTTCCAATCTTACAATATTTGTAATAGCTGTTCATAATTTCTTGTCATAGCTTCCAGAACGTAAAGTTGAAAGATGCTGAGGTGCCAAGTTTGTGTCAATTTATCAGAAGTAACACGAGTGTGGAAACGTTAGAGTAAGTTTACAAAGTGAAGTAAAGCAAACTTACTCTCTGTTAGTTTAATTTCTAGAGAAAGTCTTTAAGTTATGTTTTTGCATCTCACATAGTGTTGGTGTGATAAACTAATAATGATTGAAATACACTCATTGTATCAGCAGGTATGGGTCCTTCTGTTGTTTAAACAATAAACAACCCCTGAAATTGCTGAAATATAAATGATTCTGTTACAAACCTAAATAACTCAAATTTTCTCAGATCAACAGGACACAGTTTTTAAAGGTTAATATCTATACATGTATTTTCATTTGTTCACAGTTTAGGACAAGCCAGGTTCTCGGCTGAAGGGCTGAGCAAGGTGCTGCGTGCACTCCTCCAAAATACAAACTGGCAGAGCTTTGAGTATGTCATTAAAATCAATTTGTTAAGAGCAATTTCTTTTCTAGCAGCTTTTTAGCTATAATGTATCTGACGTAATTTGCACAGAGTAGAATTATCTCTAATACAGTCGCCCCTCACTTTTTCATTTTTTAAATATGCAGAAATTTTTGGGTCATCTATGGCCAACAACAAAACAAGGGATGTGTGGAATACAGTAATACTAAATAAATAAATTGTATAAATAAATTGTCATTTGCAGGATAAAGGGACCTATCTATGATGAGTCTGTCGAGCACCTGTGCCACCTGATAGAGACCAACAGCACTCTCCACAAACTCATGTAACTCACTAGTTATTCTTTAAAAAATTTTTTACCATCAGCCAGTCATATAAATATAAAAATGAGGAAAAATACAAAATGTCAAAATGATACAAATGCCTTTGTTGCAGTTATTATATAACCATAGGCCTCTATAAATGTTTTGTAGTACTTTAATCTTAGCATTTGCAAGTGTTTCCAAAGACTGTCTTGATCTTATATTCTATAAGTATGGCATGATGCTTGAAAGTCTTCATGTTTATTTGTCCTAATGATGCACCAATGCAGCGTCGGCATGTAACTCACCAACATTGTATTAGTGTATCAGGCAGATCTTTTGGAAGTTTATAAAACCCATGATTAAACAGCTAAGTTTGGCATTACTTATCATTTAACTATTGGTAAAATCACTCATACCTTTATCATTGATATATTTCTTTGTTAGTATCACCTGGTCTGATCTGAATGCTGCCGGAATGAAAGAATTATGCAAAATGCTCTCTGGGAACAATTCAATGACAGAGCTATTGTAAGTTTGCCTTGTTTTCTTACTAGTAATTCCCAAGGAATAAATCCTTAAGGTGATTTCTCTTTTCAATCACACTTAGATAGATTAATTTGTATAATCAAATGCAATAGTCAGTCCAGTATCTTTCTTCGGATCACTTATCATAGCTTCGATAAAATAAATATTATTTCCATTTTAGCTATATGTCAAATGCTGCATACACATACATTACTTGTACTTCAACATGGCGTCTATTTAATTGTTATGCTCAGGTTGGACATGAAGGCCCTAGATGGTGATACCTTAGAGTATGTCTCATCAGTGCTGGACACAGGCCTCCAGTCATTCAAGTAAGTCTTTATAAACATGAACTCAACATTTTATACACAGAAATGTAGTTGGGAAAACCTCAGGATAATAGCCGATGATTGTATACTCTGTGTTTTATTACCTTAAAGCCTCGCGTATAAGCCAAACTCACGTATTAGCTGCACCCGAATTTGGGCTGACCCTATAAGCTGCAGAGGCTGTCTGAATGAGCCCTTTGAGAAACTTGCCTATTAAGGGGTGCCTCCACCACAGACCGTCCATCTGTCCATCCATAAAATCCGTCCAAAAAAGCAGTTTTACACAACAAACTGGACGGATTTGATGGACGGATGGACCAAAAGCACTTCCACCAAGGTCCGTCCGTCCATCAAATCCGTCCAGTTTGTGGTCTAAAAATTGACGGATTGGTGGACGGATTGATGGACGGAATCCGTCCAGCCAATCCGTCCATCAATCCATCCAGTTTTTTACCAATCCGTCCAGTTTTTTAGCTCAAACTGGACGGATTGATGGACGGATTGATGGACAGAATGGACGGACGGGAATATCAAAAATTTTTGATATTTCTGTCCGTCCATTTTTCTACAGAATCCGTCCATTTTTTGGTCATTTTGGGTCATCTGTGATGGACGGAATGGACGGATTGATGGACGGAGTCCGTCCGGCCATTCCGTCCATCAATACGTCCAGTTTTTGACCAAAAACTGGACGGATTTGATGGACGGATGGAAGGACGGACCTTGGTGGAAGTGCTTTTGGTCCATCCGTCCATCAATTCCGTCCAGTTTTTGGTAAAAAAATGCTTTTTTGGACGGATTTGATGGACGGACGGATGGACGGTCTTTGGTGGAGGCACCCCTTTAGTCGCACCCCCAACTTTAGCCTGGGGCATAAGGTGCACCTGGTATAAATATGAGAGCCGGGTATGAGAATCCTGGTGGTCTGTCAGACGTCTTAGCAGCATCATTTTCACGGACATGTGAGAAAGCTTTGCATTGGCATTGAGAGATGAGAAACCTGTCTCCACTCATGGACACCCCCACCCCAACTTGAACTGAGTCACACCAGCCCTGCCCCTTGTACTAAGCTATTGCAGCAGTGACGGATATCTGCCTTTATTTGAGTAATTTAAAAAAAATTAAGATTTGCAAAAACTCGTGTGTTAGCCGCACGCTGAGTTTGGGCTGATCCTATGAGCTGCATTAGCGATCTGACTTGCGTACTAGCTGCGGCTTCTACCCAAGGATTTATGGTACTTAGCCCATGATTCCATTGTAAAAAAAGTTGACCTTTCACAGCAAGCCTGAACAGATCCAGCAAGCCATACTCTTTTTTATTGTAAAATCTTTTTGTCTTTGTAGGAGTGACGATTCAATCAGTGATGCTGAATTCAGGCTCATCATCGGTATCGTCAAGGACAACCCATGGATTGTTGAGGCCAGGTAGGCTTTGTTTTTGGTCACCTGACCGACCCTGTCTAAACAGGGCTGACCCTACGTTTTTTTATGCTTGAAGAAATCTTTTTACTTTTAAATCTTTTGTGGACAATTTTAGGTTTACAAAAATTTTTTAGAAAAATATTCCCATTTTTACACTTTTTTGGTCAATTTTAGGGTATGTAGAGAGGCTGTAAAAAAGTTGGGACTCCACCAAATCCAACACCAAAGGCGCTGGTTTATTGTTTATATCTGGGTTTAAGTATGGCACAAAACCAGACAAGTAGGTTACTGTTGAGCTGACAAAATTATTGAAGTGATTATATATAACATGGACCTGTAGATGGTAGTTTGTAGTGTTTTGGTTCAAATGATAAAGCTTCATCAGGAGTGTAGTGTAGGGGTTAGGTTGTGTTATATTTCTCTGGTCGTTTGTACGTTAGAGCTTTGCAGCTTACTGTGCGGCATTCCGGGAGCTACTGGTAGGGGGCAAAGTTATTCTGCCACGTGGCGCTATGCAACCGCAGGCAGGGAGAGCCAGACCCCCTTATATGACCCCCTTATATGACCTTCATGACAGCTGTTTGCAGACCACGAGAGTGCATTCAATCCGTACCATGCTCCATGAACATCTTGTTTGAAGGGGAAAGCATTCCTCGAACCTGTGTGAACAAAGACTGTTCCTTTAGCATACAAACTACTACTGTGATCCTGTTAGTACTACAGAAACTGTGGAGCATGATCCTCATGCGGAATAAACTAAATCTCCATACGATCCAAGCTGAACCATGTTTGCAATCAATCTATGACGAGATATTGACACAAGATGTCTCCACCCGTGGGACTGAATTCTTTCTCTGTAGGCCTCATGGATAATGGCCGCCACCCACGGTTAGTCAGTACCAAACCTCTGCTGGAGAGTGTAGGCTACGTTAGAGACTTTGAGTTTGAGTTTAAAAATTTATTTTATTTTATTGGATCATCTTCGAAAAGTACACATATACATTTTCAAAATGCACAGGCATGCAGAGACTACCCTGCCGCAGACTGCCTTGTTTGTGCTGTGCATTTGCTACAGAAATAGCCACACTTAGGATTTATGATACTTATGTTTTGTTTACCTTTCTAGAGTGGATCCCACTAAGTACCAACTGATCTTCAAATACCAGGATAAGGAGAGTGACCCAGGACTGAGAAACGGAGAGCTTATCAGCGGTATTGAGAAGGACAACCCGTGGATCGTTGAAGCCAGGTGGGTTGATAGGGTTCCAACAACAGTGATAAGGCAAAAAAAAAGAAGTTTTTTTTCAGGTAACATGGCAAGAAAATGTAGGCTGGGTAGGTCGGATTTTTTTATTTTACTTTTTTTTTTAAACATGGAAGTACTAGCAGGCCGAAAACCCTAAACTTACCGAAAAAAAGGGTAAAAATACATAGATTTCTTCAAAATTGCATAACAAAAAGTAGGGTCGGCCCTGTTTTGATAGGGTCTGTCGGGTTACCTGAAACCTATTTTTTTTGGCCTAAATAGATAAATTCTAGATCACCAACACAATGTCTGTAGTTAAATTATGTCTGACTATGTGTTTTATAGTGGGTCTATTTAGAAACATATATGCCCCATGCCTAAGATTTGAAATTTCTATTTCTTATTTCATATTTCGCAGACTGTTCAAGTTGCATGATCCCCCTGTGTTAAAACGGGCATTAGTTGCTCGCTGGTCCTCACTCGATTGAAGCAACAGCTGTGTGCTCGACCTAACAGAGGAACAAAACAAGGCTACCTGAAGATGTTTTACAACTTTACTAAAATAACATTTTGGGGCTTTGATGTATGCCTGTCCTTCATGTCATCAAAGTGATTCCTTTATATAACTGCCTTAAGGAGGAAACCGGTCTTTAAGACCTGATCCCAACACAGAGAAGCAGACAAAATATTCACGAAATCCAATGCCAAAGGCACTGGTTTATTGTTTATACTGTAATGGTCCATTTTAGCGCAGGGGTCTCAAAGAAGCACAGGTCTCATTTGAGCGCAGGTATAGGAGCCCTCTGAAACCCAAAATATGTCTTTAAGGGGACTCATACTAGCGCAGGTCCCTGTGTAAGTGTAGGGGTAACAGGGACTTGGAATTTATAAGCGCAGGGCCGCTTAAATGAGCCATTATGGTATCAGGGTTTTTTATCACACAAAGTTGAGCTGACAAAATTATTGAAAGGGACATATATTACATGGACCTGTAGATGGTAGTTTTTAGTGTTTTTGACTTTTGAATCAAATGATAAAGCTTCATCAGGCATTATGGTGTATATTTTTTTATTGCCTTTTCTAGAGTGGACCCCATTGACCACCAGCTGATCCTCAAATACTGGGGTATTGAGAGTGCTCCAGGACTGGGAAAGGGACAGCTTCGACCACACCAGTCTGACAACTAAAGCTTTAACAGGAGTGGTATTACATGTGCAAACACATACCAGCATATGTTTAACCATTTAAAGATGATATATGATGCCAAAAAGCAACATTTATTACACTGATGCAAAGCCAGCGATTGCCTTGACACCCTTGTATTGGTGAATCATAACAACTCCTCCAGAGTGTATCAACCCATATTATTGATATGATGCATGAATGCATCACTGGTAGGTCACTTACCATTGCTGAAATCATGTATCATTATACTAAATGACACATTGCATTAAAGAAAAATGCAGCTCTTTAAAGGAATGGGCATACGGTATATATACATGAACAGAGAAACTACTGACTTTCTCAATGCTAAATATCCATTACAAGATACAATGTCCTGTTAAGTAACACACTCTACCATTGTTTTTAAGAGTCCCGGTGCTTACACATATATGGAGCCCTATATACATGTGCTTATACAAGACAGTGATTTATTCAAGATCCCATTTTATTAGTGCTTGAGAAATTGTTCAATGCCCCTGTACTACTGATGTTAAACAAGACAGGCGCTTATTCGAAATCTGCCATTTAAGGGCAATAATACAGTATACACTGCCGAGAGAAAACTAGTAGCCCCATGAGAAAGCATGCTTCACAGCTTACAATATTGGGGAAGTAATGACTAATTCCAAAGCATTATATTCAAACAGGGCAGGACATGTATATTAATAAAGGCCACTTAAAATAAATTATTAGCTTCATGGATACTTTTGGGGGAAAATAGGTGCGGGTAGGAGGCATTTTATTTGAAATTCCTGATTTTTGCAATGAGGGCGGTCCTTTTTTAGTTATAGTAGAGTTCAAGCGAATTTAGATGGCTTACATATACTCCTCAAAATAACCATCAAAAATGATCAGGATACCAGCTAAACACATAGGAATGACGGAATGGAGTTTAATACTTTTTTAATCTAGTTCTTACACCAATTAATGGTCTAGATATGATTAGTTCTGTATATTTTGTGTTACCCTCTTCATGAATGCGGGGATGTACAAGCGTGATCTGCAGTAACTAACGTGATCTGCAGTAGTGCATATAGTGTAGACCATCCAAACGCGATCTGCATGAAATCAATGTGATCTGTATCAAAATACAAATTGTGTAAAAAAGTGTAAGGATAAGAAGCCCATGCGGCACATTTTATTTAAGGTGGGTGGTGTCTGCAAAGCTAATATTTTTTTTATGTGGCCTAATGCTTGCATAGTTATTACAAGTTGCCTACTCGTCTACAGAATCTATCTGCGTGCAATATAAACTAGAAGGTCTGATGTATGGGTTTATACATGGTCACTTTAAGCATTGACAAGCATTTTTATTTGTATAGCATGGGGTGCGGTGATATATTGTTACCCATGATATCTATAAGTGGTTCCACCACCACACACCAGGGGGAGCCCCCACTTGTCTAAGATACCCCAGCCACTTCTTCCCTATCCACAGGTTGCAATTATATTTGTATGATATAAGATAAGATATGCATCTTTGTCAAGTTACTATCTTAACCCTTGAAGGACGGTGTGTCGCTAAAACATTACATTTGTCACCAACGTGCACCAACACAATCTTGACGAGTAACTCACCGGCATTGCATTGGTGCATCATACTGACTCTTCAAGAGTGTATCAACCCAGTAGGGTTGGCAAGATGCTTGAATGTAGCCCTGGCGAGTTACGTGCCAGGGCTGCATTCATGCATCACGACGACCAAGAGAGTGATAGATTAATGCATTATGCCGCCCTTTGAGGCTTAATTATCCTTATTCTACGAGCGACCATGATGGTGTTTAAATTTCTTTTTTTGATATACTGTAATGAACAAACAAAGCCAGGAAACAACACAAGAGATATTGAAGCTGTAATAGCCAAGCATTGTTATTACACTTACAGGACATAATTTGAGTGAAACAATCACTCTAGAGACATATGATACGATTTTTTTACTGGTATATGTACACTCTAACTCAACAAGTCATACTTCTTTAAAGTCTAATGCGTGATTTATTATGTACATTTTGTCATGACTAACTCGGTTCTTGGTTGAGAAACATATTTTTAAGAAAGCAGCAGAGCCTTCTGCTTATCGATTTGCATTTTCGTTGCGCCTATGATTGTTATATGTTCACCTTGCGGTCTGAGTGGTGCAATAAAGTGCCTTTTATTTATCAGTGTATCAATGGCTATTGTCTGTGGGACTAGGAGCAAATTATTTAATTTGTTTTATGTTGGCTTACACAAGATTACACCGATAGTATCAGCACTTAAATACAAAGTTCTATCTTGGTTCCAAGGTGTAGAGGTGCTACAGGAGAGTGATTTATTGGTGTAAAGTACTTAGACCAAAAAAAAAAAGGTTTGTATCAGGTCACCCGACCAACCCTATCAAAACAGAGCCGACCCTAGGTTTTTATTTTGAAGAGATTCTCATATTTTTAACCTTTTGTGGGCAATTTTAGGGTCTTCGGAGAGGTTAGATGGTACTTTCATGTTAAAAAAAAATCCGACCAACCAACCCTACATTTTCTTGCCATGTTACCTGAAACACTTTTTTCTGCCTTCATTGGTTCATGTGATCCAATCGTGGTTAGTGATGGGAGGCGATTAAAAAAGCACATCTGTGATTAGACTCCACTGTGCAGGGGGCTTCCCAAGTCTACTCGAACCAGAAGGAGGACAGTAAAGCTAGTCTAGTAAGTGTGTAACTAGATTATATATGGGGTAAAAACTGTGTTATTAATCTTTCCTATTTTTCCTATTATCTGTTAGAAAAAAAAACATTGCCATGTTAATGAAGATCCTTCATCGCTGTACATCACTTAATGTAGGGCTATCTAACCGAACCTTGAATAAACATGTGCTATATTGTAGCGGTATTGTCTCACTTCTATTTTTTCAGATTCACTTCCAATGAAGTGTTTTGGAAGTATTGAATGGATGTACATAACCAGGCATAGGGAGATGCGTCCTACATGGTGCTATGACGTTGTAAAAAATAGTTATATAACGCCTCCATACCCTCCAACTCTCTCTCTCTCTGTCTGTATCTCTCTCTATCTCTCTCTTTCTCTCTCTCTGTCTCTCTCTCTTTCTGTCTCTCTCTGTCTCTGTCTCTGTCTCCCTCTCTCTCTTTCTCTCTCTCTGTCTCTCTCTCCTTCTGTCTCTCTCCCTCTCTCTCTCCCTCTCTCTCTTTCTCTCTCTCTCTCTCTCTCTCTCTCTCTCTCTCTCTCTCTCTCTCTCTGTCTCTCTCTCCCCCTCTCTCTTTCTCTCTCTCGCTCCCCCTCTCTCTCCTTCCTTAACAACGAGTTGTATTGTCTCTGCTGTTGCCCCCACCGCTCACTGAACGTGCCACTGTTGTCTTAATAACCGCAGATAGATATACTGATAAGAATACATATAAGAACTTTCAACAAGTTTCGATAGCTCAATGGAGTCAAAGGTATTTCTAATTATCTTATTTTGAAATCAATTTTCACATACCTCCAAGTTCGAAAGGCCAAAAAAATGTCAGTTCTGCCGACATGAATCGAATTGAAGTCGCGAGGGATTTTGTCATATCTGTTAAGTAAACCAAAAACCAGTTGAATACATCTTATGTACTAAAATTACATAAAAGAACATACCGGTAGCTATTTGAATAATCGTTTATGGTCCATTAAATGTGCTTCAATATCATTACCAAGGGCAATTTCAGTAAACACCTTTAAGTATGCATAGTCATGGTGGCCTGAAACACTTTGCTATTCTTTCTTTGACTTAACAAGATATAAAGGATCCAATACCATATACCACTGGAGGCTACGTGATAACCATTGGCGTCCCAATAAGGTAAGACGCGGCTGATTCCAGGCCAGGGTTAGTATAAATATATACTAATAGCGTTTATTTTGAACTACATATCACTATATAAGGTATATTGTAGACAGCATTTGCTACAACTAACATCACTTGCATTTAATAACTAAAGGCACAGAGGGAAAGCAGGCCCTGGTGTTAATGCATTTCCTTCCGGGGATGGCGGAGTTTGGGGCGGGGGCACAGCCTAAACGACCAAAGTTCAGAAGGGTGCGCGATTGTGAGCGTTGAAAGTAACACACTGAAAAATGGGGTGGGGGGGGGGGGTGTTCCCAAGGAGAATTTTGAAAGTTTTAACATGATTTAGCCAATCTGTGGGTAGTTTTTTTTATATAACTACAGGTGTCACAGTACAAATTCGCCCCCCTCATGTACTCATAAATAGTGGCAATGAAAATCGGTACTACTGTGTATTATATAATCAGTGGTCGGAGGCCTTACATTTGTCACAGAATCATAATCTGCGGCCCTAATTGTTCCCAAAGGCCTTGGTAAAAACAATACAAAAAGTTGGTTGTTGCCATGGTAACCCTTGGTGGTGCGTGGAGGGGTCAAATGTCAAGGTCAAAGTTGCTGGGCACCTGTAAAATTTCTCCAGTTTGGGTAAGTCAGTTACCATGGCAACTAGCGCAAAATCGGAATACACTTTTTTATGTGGGATACAAATTTAAAAAATCAGATACGTGTTAAGCTTTAATCTAACGGGTCATTCATTACTGCACACTTTAAAGAACCCGACCTTTTGCCCATATGAAGGAGAAAAATAGGGTCAGAACCAGAACTCTTATCTGTTATTTGTACCGTAACACCAACAGAGTGTTGATCAAAATTCATCAGCATTTCCAAATTCATTTTTTTGGGGGGTTGGGGGCAAAAGATACTTTTCCCCGGCCTCGCCATGGCTAGGATTGCGGGGGGGGGGGGCTTCTACAGAATCCTCTAATTTGTTCTGAGGTATTTTCAACATGAGTCAAAGACATACCCTCATACGGACAGTGGAATCTGAGGTAACTTATGTATTTCACTAATATTTCTGGTGTTCTTAGAATGCTCAAATATACATGCAAATTACAAAATCATGTGTCCGTCTGAAGGTATGTATCCGACTCCAGGTGAATCTACCCCATAATCAATGCAAAATACTTCCATGAGGTATAACATGCAAACTACAACATATATCTTTTATTCTGTGATTATAGACACCACCCAGGAAACATCATGCCTTCCTCCTATGAACGTTCAACAGGTTCCGGAGGTAAAGTAAGGTAAGTGGTTCCAGGTCTGGGAGATAACATTGAGAACAAGACGAGGAGTCAATCTAGTAGAACTGGTTTTAGAGGGCCCCACCTAAGCCCTCCCCACACCCAACACACACATATCCACAACTGTCCTGGGCTAAGTTATCTAACGATTGAAATTGTGATTGACATCACAAATGGGCTGGGTTATACAAACACCATTATATCTAGAACTGAGAATTATAGGGCTTTACTCGGTTGGCTCGGATAAAACATCTTCACCAATGATGAATTATTTTGAAGGACAGTAAAACGGTATACGTGACCTTTGTAAGCACACTAACAACTATGTTACGCAATCCAGTTGTTGGAGTTGTACGAAAATTCTGAGTGTCCCTGTTTTGGAGGTAGCCAGCAGTGACTTCAAGGCGTCACCGGCGGGAAGGCTACGATTACCCCTGACAATTGACACTAGTACTAACAAGTTAGTCCGAACCATACAATACCAAATCACAGGACTTTACTCAGGAAAATCACTGATGACAAAGGGATGGAAGTCTTCAAGGTTCTTCTATGATATCAGTTATTTCTCGAACCTCCTTATAACAAAACTAAATATTCACTCCTTTGCAGAATCCTCTGTGAAGCATGGAGATCCATAAGCAATGACAACAAACGTCTCCTCGATAATGCAGTCAGGGACATGCCAAACCAGAGGCTGAAATTTGAGTAAGTAATACCATGTACCAGTAAAATGAATTCATTTTATTGTATTAGAGCTAGCAATTATATTGGGCAACAACCCCTGATTGTTAGACACATTGTTACAAAGTATTCCCAAAGAACACTTTCGCCCCCTGGTGTGAACACCATGTACTAGTAGTAGTATTGTATGTATCGGAACGGGACTATGGTTAACTACTGTTTATTACTCAATCGACATGCAGCCAGTCAGAGGCCTCCATTTGGTCACGTGACCGGAAGTGACCTACTTAGGGGATTAGTGGTGACGTCACGTGACCTAGTTAGCCAATCAGAGGCCGCCATTTGGTCACGTGACTGGAAGTGACGTCATATGACCTACTTATGGACCGGAAGTGACGTCATATGACCTACTTAGGGGACCGGAAGTGACGTCATATGACCTAATTTAGGATCACGTGACCGGAAGTGACCTGATGAGTCACGTGACCGGAAGTGACGTCACATGACCTGATGGCCAACCGGAAGTGAGTGACCTCATTGAGGATCACGTGACCGGAAGTGACCTGATTGATCACGTGACCGGAAGAAGAAGAAGAAGAAGAAGAAGAAGAAGAAGAAGAAGAAGAAGAAGAAGAAGTGACGTCACGCGACTTAATGAAGAGATGAGCGTCTTTAAGGGGTCATGCGCTTTAAAATGTGATTTTTTTTTTTTTTTTTTTTTTTTTTTGGAGGAGGAGGAGGAGGAGGAGGAGGAGGAGGAGGAGGATAAGGAGAGGAGAGGAGGAGGAGGAGGAGGAGAAGGAGGAGGAGGCGAGTCTCTTATTTTTTTCGGTAAACTAATAAAAAACACCACGATATAAGTTGTTTTTTTTCGTTTTTATTGTTTTACGAGCGACTGGAAGTGACTTATTGAACTAGGTAGAAGCGTTCTTTAGAGTGTATAAGGGGGGAGGGGAGGGGAGGGGAGGGGAGGGGGGGAGGGGGGCCCCTTTAAGATGCATGGGGAGGGGGGCGCTTTTAGGATGCATGGGGCGGGTGGGGGGGAGGGGGTGAGGGGGGAGGGGGGCACTCTAGGGGGGTGGGGGGGCACTCTAAGGGGCGTTTGTCTCTTTTAAGAAAAAAAGAAAAGAAAAGATTTTAATCGAGAGACACGCTTCTTCCTCTCGAGAGGAAGAAGCGTGTCTCTTCATTTTTTTTTGTTTATCACATGCTTCGATGAGGCGATCAGCTGCGACTGGAGGAAGTGACACTTTAAGAGGACACGCGTCTTAATAGTTATAATATTTTTTTTACTTACTAATAAAGAAGACTTATGAAAATAAAACACAACAATTCACATGTCCGTCGTTCTCGTTGTTTCTTGCTTGATAAAGTCAAGTAATATCGCGATGCCGAGGTCAAACTTTCCCATGTCCTCAGTCAACACTCGAAGGAGTTCAAAAGGCGTACCGCTGGCACCGTCAGCTTCAGCTTGCCACATTTTCAACACTCGGAAGGCCCACTCAGCGGGACTTCCTCCGTATTCGCATTCTTCAGCGATCTTATCTAACCTCTCAGGCGACAATTTTAAATGGTCCCCCACCTCTTTCCACCTGCTACCTAGACGTCTGCCGAGGGCGCCCAAGTGCTTATGCATTGCGCGCGAGTCGGGGTTTTCGAAATCCAACCCCTGTCTGTGGAGAAGGGTCATCCACTGAGGCAACAGTTCCACGCGTCTAATGCGGGTGAAGACGCGACCGAGCTCTCCCCATCTATGACGATGCGGGGTTTCATCCCACCAGACTCGGAACATCGCCGTACACAGCTCCTCCGGTGTCTTGACACTGCGCTCTACTAGAGCATCCATACGGGCGGCGGTAACTTTTAAGCTACTGCCCAACTCTCTCCAAGATCCGCCCAACTCTTTACCTAGTTGACGAAGCAAGGCATCGCTATATGCTAAGCGCCGCTGTCCTACCTCTCTGTTGTCCCCATCGGTCTGCCTCGCGCGTCTCACGTCGTCAAGCCGCATTAACTTTTTTTCAGGTGGACAAGGCGGTGAAGGCGAGCTTGAAAGTGGAATAGCTTGAGCCATCTCGTCTCGTCTTGGCGGCGGCGGCGGCGGCGGTGGTGGCGGTGGTGGGGGTAGTAGACGTTACTGTGGTCAGAGGCGATATGGTTTTTTTTCCAACAGAAATCAGAGCTTTTATACAGAGGGAGTTTAATCCTATTTCCAACAGCACTCCAGCTGTCTAGCGACCTGTCCGCATGACGCCTTTTCAGCCGCTCCGCTCCTTAAGAGCTTAGATGACGAGGGGTATGTCATCGCTATCCGTGGAGACCAGCTGAAAACTGTGTTTTTTCCTCATCCATAGCCTTACCTCCTACCCCCTACCTGAGGACGCCTCCCTCCCTCTGACATTCATTGTAACAAACGTCAGAGGTCAGGTGAAAATCGGATTTTTTCATGCACAGCCTTAGTCAGCTGTCACCCCTATTGAACTAGCCGGCCGCCGCCGGCCGGCCCGGTCTACTCACCACGGCAGGAGGCGGTGATTTTTTTTTGTCTTACACTTAAGTCGCTCACCACATGCACACGCCTCTACTCACAGACAGACACGTTCATCTTAGGGGGTCCTGCTTCACGCCATACGCCTCCTGTAGTTTTTTTGTATACACACTCTAAGCTCATCACCGTAATCCTTTATACAGCTAACGCACGTTGAATTGCTGAACAGGGTGGTAAGTAGCTTAGCTCATGACAGTGGATCCCTCAAAAAAGAGGGGAAAGGGATCCAGCTGAAAACGTCATACCTTATGTCTTTTGTTTCTCTTTGTGAATGGCCGCCGGTCAGTCGGCGGCAGCAACCGCTTAATCCTTTATACAGCTAATGCGCGTTGAATTGCTGAACAGGGTGGTAAGTAGCTTAGCTCATGACAGTCGATCTCTCAAAAGGGGGGAAAGGGATCCAGCTGAAAACGTCATGCCTTATGTCTTTTGTTTCTCTTTGTGAATGGCCGCCAGCCAGCCGGCGGCAGCTGAACAGGGGCAGTAAGTAGCTTAGCTCTAGAAGCGAGAAGGCGTATATAAGGGGCCTGGAAACCTCCATTCACTCACTCAGTCTTTTGCTGCTCTCTACAGTCACCACCATGAGCAAAAGACAACACCTAGCGCTGTCCAAGGATCTAAGCAAGTTCAAGAACAAGAAGACTACGTGGAACAGCGCTCGTTTAGCGTCAGTGCCTCCTCTTGCTACTGAAAATGAGACTACCGCCGCATCCGCTTGGTCTTATTACCTTCCCGCTGTAGCGAGCGCTCGCAGCAGTAGTAGTAGTAGTAGTAGTAGTAGTAGTAGTAGTGGTAGTAGTACTACTGGTAGTAGTCGTCGTGCTAGCGACGTTGTTACACTCGCGACGGTACACGTTGCTGCTAAGCGCGCTGCCGCTGCTACTGCCGCCCCGCCTGCTGCTGCTGCTGCTGCTGCTGCTGGTGATCCTCGTGCTGCGGCTGCTGCTGCTGCTGCACCTGCTACTGCTGCGCCTGCTACTGCTGCGCCTGCTGAGGCTGCTGCGCCTGCTACTGTTGCGCCTGCTGCTGCTGCTGCTGCTGCTGCTGCTTCTGCTGCACCTGCTGCTACCGCTACTACTACTGACGACAACGCTCCTGGCACAGCGCAGTACTGGCAACCGGGTTTTTACTTCCCCACTACTGTTGATGATTTTGATGACCTGCCGCACGTTGCACAGCCACTCTCCACCACTACATCGACCGACGCCCTCGACGCCGCTCGCGCTGAGAGTTACAGCTATTCGGACACTCAGCCCCTAAACCAAGAAGAAGAGGAGGAGGAGGAGGAGGAGGAGGAGGAGGAGGAGGAGGAGCAGCAGCAACAGGGTGAGACAGAGAACGACGCTGACGACGAGGCATACGAAGAACCCGAAGGGAAAGGGGCGGACGGTACGTTTCTTCGGCTCCCCTCTTCCACAGCTTTC
Organism: Harmothoe impar; assembly: GCA_947462335.1. Taxonomy (NCBI): domain Eukaryota; kingdom Metazoa; phylum Annelida; class Polychaeta; order Phyllodocida; family Polynoidae; genus Harmothoe; species Harmothoe impar. The sequence continues at coordinate 51,721,109 of OX381720.1, read as the reverse complement.
GACCTCACTTCCACTGGTAGCGCGTCCGGTCCGTGGCGACTGCCCTCACCGCCACCTTACGAGGGCGGCGGCGCTTCATCTTCTACCGCTTCACTCAGCACCGACGGCGTGTGGCTGCGCTGTTCCAACAACGAGGTCTCGGATACCACCAGCGCTGACGCTGCTCCTGTTATCGGTTCTGCTGCTGATTCAGCTCACGCTGATGGTGTTACTCTTCTTGCGGGTCTGAAACGTTCTAAGGTGAGTTCCAGAACAACAAGGCCTACTAAGAAGAGAAAAATACAAGAAAAAGAACGAGATGGACGAGAAGAAGCAGAGAAAACCTCCCGGCCTCTCGGGTTAGAGTTCTGCTTAGACGGGACTTTGACGCTGGACATCTCGGAGGACGTGGCTAGACTGTCTAGGAGGCCGCGCTACACAAAAGACGGCCAGGTGAAAGAGGCGTCTCTGACCAGAAGCAAGCGAGTGCACTTCACTGCCGACGCGCTGCGCGAGCTACTAGCACGCATCGCCGATATCCGCGCAGTGGTGCGCATACGCAACACAGCGTCCGTGCAAGGAAGACCTAATCACACCCCCTGGTTCGCAGTGCTGGATGAGGAGGGCGAAGTGTACGCAGCTGTGAGCTACTACAGCGGTAAGAACCTCATCCACGTGCGCAAGTACAAAAGTCCTGACAAAAAACCCACACAGCAGGGGGTGACGCTGTCCGCCAGAGCGCTCAAAGAGTTGGATGACAAAACAGAGATTATTCTCAAATTTCTCGGTATAGATTTGGAATGAGAGACGCTCAACGCTCACGCGCGCACACACACAGCGTTTGACGTACGCTGTTCGAGACAGACAGACGGATACACAGACAGCAGACAGATAGATAGATAGACAGATAGATTGATTGATAGATAGATAGATAGTTAGACAGCTAAGTAGTTGGTAACTGAGTGAAAAAACATGACGCAGTACGTATGCGAAAAGTGTTTCAAAATTTTTAAAAGACCGTACAACCACGAGAGACACGTAGAAAATTGTAGAGTAATACCTAAGTTTTGCCCTCTATGCGGCGAAGGCGATTGCCGAAAGATCGCCTGTCGACGCGAATCTCTGGACGGGGTGACCATCCCTCCGCGAATATGTGCTGTACCGAACGGGGAGGAAACGTTCACGGCGAATTGGCCTGCGATACAAACGGGCGTCAGGATGCACGGGACTCGCGTGAGTGTAACAAACTTCAGGCTACCAACCGGCGAGTTGAGTGACGCTGTAGATACTATGCGTTGCATTCACTTGACACAAAGATTCAGATACAAAGTGGGTTTCTCGGTAGGCTTACTCTTACAATACAGAGAAGACAAGAGCAAACTGCGCTACTTTCACGCCTCCCAGAACAACGCAACTCTCATACAACCGCTCCCTACTATAACTAATTCAGAAACTTTGGAAGAGCTCCTCTCAAAGATGGAAAACACCGTCGCTTGCGAGGAAGTACGGAAACTTTGCGACGCTGACACCAAGTGGCACGTTCTTTTTCCTACCAATTTGAACATTTGCGTTTACATGGGACCGGGGGAATTTCCCATAGGCGGTAGGATCACTCAGGCCGGTCGAGTTGGAAAGAGAAGCGGCGTGTTAGATTTTCCCAACAAGGACAACCTCTGCATCTTCCGCTGCATTTCCTTTCACTTATACAACACCAGCAAGCGCGCTTCAGATTTGTTACGTCAGTTCTGTCCCGCTGCCACACCTGAATCCTTTCCGGGTTTGAACATCCGCGACTTACCCGCGTTAGAGAACTTGTTTGACGTACAAATAGCGGTTTACACCGCGTCGCGTCAGGTGCCGGGGCGGAAGTTGAGAAGACGCGTTACTCTGATCAGACCACCTTCCAGAACTCTGGCCGCCCGAGGTAAAGTCAACCTACACCTGACGGCGAAAGGTGGTTTGCACGTCTCTCTCATCACGGACTTCAACGCGTACGCGGGCATATACGAATGTTGCAAGTGTAAGGCGGCGTTCACCACCGAGTTCTTGCTGAAGAGACACAGGAACCAGCTTTCCTCTTGCCGACAAGTCAAGTTGCGCTACGTAGGTGGCATCTACCAAAATTCGAGAACGATTTTCGAAGCGCTAGCAGACTTCTCCATTTTCCCCCCCGACGGACATTCCGGAATCTACCCTTACAAGATTGCCTTCGATTTCGAGGCTTTCTTCAGACCGTGCAAAGAATCGTCGACGGAACACGTGTCCCTGCTGTGGGATCACGTCCCTTTGTCGGCTAGCGTCGCATCCGACTTTCCGGGGTGGGAGGGGCCGGTCTGCTTCGTCAGAGAATCCGACGCAGATTCCGACCCCTTGTTGGACCGAGTTTTAAATCACATAAACGAGAACGCCAAAGTCATCGGGGAAGCTGTGCTAGAACTTTACCGACCGACGTTAGCGAAGTTAGATGCGGCGATAGGTGAAGCTCTCCTGTTGGAGGAGGCGACATTCACCCCTTCTCCAGGCGGCTTCGCTGCGGCTCAGACCAGACACCCGTTAGTTCAACTGAAGAAGCGTCTTCTGAGATACATCCGTCAAGCTCCAGTCGTGGGCTTCAACTCGGGGCGTTACGACTTGAACCTGATCAAAATACGCCTTCACTTGTTCTTTGCCTCCGGAGACCGAAGAAACCAAGAATTCAGCGTCATAAAGAGAAGCAATCAATACTTGGCAGTTTACACACAGCACATGGGTTTCTTGGACGTAGTCAACTATTTGGCACCCGGTTACAACTACGGGACCTATTTGCGAGCTTTCACCAGGAACGAAGAGAAAGGTCACTTTCCTTACGAATGGATGACGTCTACCAGGAAACTGGCAAACAGAACACTGCCACCGAGATCGGCTTTTGACAGCGAACTGACGGGCGTCAAAATGTCCGAATCCGACTACGCCGCATGTCAGAAAGTTTGGTCCGACGAGAAGATGCAAACTATGGAAGATTACTTGATCCACTACAACAACAAAGACGTCAAACCTTTCATAGAAGCTCTGAAAAATCACGCTAAATTTTTCCAAGATCGCGGCATTGACATGTTGAAAGACGGAGTTTCTCTCGCCGGTTTGACTTTACGGTTCCTCTTCCAAAACCTAGAAGATGCGTTCACAACGTTCCCCCAGTTCGACGCCGTCCTCCACGCTCTGATCAAAGAAAATCTAGTCGGCGGTCCTTCCATCATCTTCCATAGATTTCACGAGAAGGGCACCACGCGGATAAGGGAGCACAAGTACGGCGAAGAAGCGAGACCGTGCCAACACATCCTAGGACTAGACGCTAACTCTCTGTACTTGCGCTGCATGAGCGAGGCGCACTGCACGGGCTATTACGTGGTGAGACGACCTGAGACCGAGTTCAAGCCCGAAATTAGGCAAAGAAACTCTCACAGCGCTTTGGAGTGGTTACGCTTCGTAGAGCACGACCGCGACGTGAAACTGCGCCACGCTTTGAACGGCGGCGAGATGGTTGTAGGCTGTCAGAGAATTCGCGTGGACGGGTTTCACGCGGCCTCTAATACGGTTTTCCAGTTTCACGGGTGTTGGTTCCAAGCTCACGAGTGCATACCGTCGCACCGATATCAGTGCGCTTCACTGAGGGAGGAGAGACGCGACAGAACGACTAGAGTAAGCGCGTACTTGAAAGCGCTAGGTCACAAGCTGGTCGTCGTGTGGGAGTGCGAATGGAGAGAGATGAAGCGTCGAGATGAGCGGGTTAAGGCCTCCCAACAACGCTGGAAGGTTGACGCTTTGAAAGTGTCTCGAAACGCGATGAGCGAGAGCGACATCCTTTCCGCTGTGAAAGACGGGAAAATGTTCGGTTTAGTTCAAGTGGACATCACTACGCCGCCTCACCTACGAGACTACTTCGAAGAAATGACCCCCGTTTTCAAGAACGCGACCGTTTCAAAATCGGACATAGGACCTCACATGTCAGACTTTGCGCAGGAAGAAAAGCTGTTGAACACGCCTCAGAGATGTCTGATAGGGAGTTACCACGGAAAAAATATTCTCTTGGGAACGCCGCTTCTCAAGTGGTATTTAGAGCACGGTTTGATAGTCACCAAAGTGCAGCTGGTCGTAGAATACCTACCTAAACGCTCCTTTGCCGGTTTCACGGACGAAGTAACGGCGGCGCGAAGACGTGGCGACGTGAACGAGAACGAGAAAATTCTGTCAGACTGTTACAAGTTAATGGGAAACGCTACGTACGGTAAAACAATCTGCAACAAAGAAAAACACACGGCGGTGAGATACACTGACAGTCGGAAGTTCGAACTATTGGCCAATTCGTGGCGCTTCAAAAAGGCGTCCGAGTTGAGTTCTGATCTGTTTGAAGTCGAACTACAACCGAAAACAGTCAAGAACAACCTCCCTATTCAAATAGGGTTCATGGTATACCAGTACGCGAAGTTGAAAATGTTAGAGTTCACATACGACTTCTTGGATAGATTCGTCGATCGGCGCGATTATGCCCTTTGTCAAATGGACACCGACAGTCTTTACATGGCTCTCAGCGGTGACACGTTGGATGACCTAGTCAAACCTCGCCTGAGAGAGACGTACTTCAGAGAGAAACGAAAGTGGATTCCGACAGCGGTGTGCGACGATCACTTAGAGCTTTTCGTGAAGACAAAAACGGAAAGAGTGCGAGAATGGTGTCCGCCGCCCGGCGGATGTTGTGAGAGACGGTACCTTCACGATCTGAGAACTTCGGGGCTTATGAAAGCGGAGTGGGAAGGTGACGGGATCCTAAGTCTCAACCCTAAGACTTACATTTGCTACGATCGAGTCAGCGGCACCGGTGAAAGAAAATCCAAAAAATGGAGTGCAAAAGGCGTACAGAAGAAACAAAACCCTAAGGAACCAGACGACTTCTTGGATGTTCTTCGCCAACGAAAAACTCTCATTGCTGTAAATAGAAATTTCAAAGTGGTGCGAAACAAAATGGTCACCTACACCATAGAGAAAGACGGCGTGCGCTACTTGTATTATAACCGTCGCGTGCATTCTGACGGTGTGACAACGAGTCCTTTAGAGATATGAAAAAAAAAATAAGCGTGTTATTGCTTGATTGAGTGCATCTTTTCAAAAATAGAGTGTTTATCAAGATTGAAAAAAAAAGAAATAAAAAAATAAAATAAATTATTGTTGTGTTTTTATTTTCATACGTCTTCTTTTACTAGTAAGCCGCGCAGTCTCTTAAAGCGTCACTCATGTGACGACGTCGCTTCCAGTCACGTGATCCTAAAGACCCTCACTTCCTAAACAAAAAAAAAATGAAGAGACACGCTTCTTCCTCTCGAGAGGAAGAAGCGTGTCTCTCGATTAAAATCTTTTCTTTTCTTTTTTTCTTAAAAGAGACAAACGCCCCTTAGAGTGCCCCCCCCACCCCCCTAGAGTGCCCCCCTCGATCATCTCTTCATTAAGTCGCGTGACGTCACTTCTTCTTCTTCTTCTTCTTCTTCTTCTTCTTCTTCTTCTTCTTCTTCTTCTTCTTCCGGTCACGTGATCAATCAGGTCACTTCCGGTCACGTGATCCTCAATGAGGTCACTCACTTCCGGTTGGCCATTAGGTCATGTGACGTCACTTCCGGTCACGTGACTCATCAGGTCACTTCCGGTCACGTGATCCTAAATTAGGTCATATGACGTCACTTCCGGTCCCCTAAGTAGGTCATATGACGTCACTTCCGGTCCATAAGTAGGTCATATGAAGTCACTTCCGGTCACGTGACCAAATGGCGGCCTCTGATTGGCTAACTAGGTCACCTGACGTCACCACTAATCCCCTAAGTAGGTCACTTCCGGTCACGTGACTAAATGGAGGCCTCTGATTGGCTGCATGTCGATTGAGTAATAAACAGTAGTTAACCATAGTCCCGTTCCGATACATACTATACTACTACTAGTCCACTGGGGAGCACCGCTGCCTCGCCTGGCGGATTTCTGCCGCACTAACTGTGACCTGCCTGGTTTATAGCCGTATTACTTTGGTCGTCTGCACACGACTGACGCTTGTAATACGATTGCTCTTCAATAATCTTTTTTTTGAACGCATGACTGTTAAACATGTTAATAAATCTAGGCTGTTTTATTCAAGGCCCTAGTCCACTACTCGCCTTGACTTTATTCCACATGCCAGAATCACAGCCAGAATCAATATGGTTACAGTCCTATTTGTGTCTTTCTTTTTGATTGGCCCTTAGAATAAATCTACTTCTTTTAGTATCTTTATTTCGCGCAGGCGTTATCATGTTGAAGATCACATAATGCGAATATTGAATCCTTATTTTTAGCGTTGGCTGTACGTCCATTGATGATGACACAGTGAGTGCATTCGAAAATGTTTTACGCAATAAGAACCTACAGTGGATACAGTAAGTATCACTTACATTTATGTTTTATTGACCTCTAATTCAGCAAAATTATGTCATATAAATCACCTTTGTGTAATGCTTTGAGGCAAAGAGGTCTCATCCAATTAATCCACAGGTGCACATATTGACATAGCCCAGATGTAGTAATTATATAAGTTTCAAGTAGCTACATAATATCAAAGAAACACCTATGAGGAAGGACGTGTGTTAGGCTAGATAGTCTCAAGACTGCGAGATAGTCTCAAAGTACTGACAGATAGTCTCAAAGTACTGACAGATAGTCTCAAAACACTATAGTTTTGATAGTATCTCGCAACCATCAGGCTAGATAGTTTCAAAATTCTGACAGATAGTCTCAAAACTGCGAGACAGTCTCAATATATATCATAGTTTTATTAGTATCTCGCAACCCTCAGGCTAGATAGTCTCAACATTGTGACAGTGTGAGACTATCTAGCCTGATAAACTGTAGTATTTTGAGACTATCTTGCAATTTTGAGACTATCTAGCCTGAGGGTTACAAGATAGTCTCAACATTTTGAGACTACCTAGCCTGAGGGTTGCAAGGTAGTCACAAAACCATAGTATTTTGAGACTATCTTGCAATAGACTATCTTGACTAACAACGTGGACACATCTGCTACTCGTCACGGATTCTTCGTCCTTCCCTGGGAACAGATGTGTCCATGTTCTTCTTCAAATATAATGGAAACTCTTCTTCTTCCATCTTTAATTGGCCAAATTAAAAAAAAGGTGTGTTTCAGGTAACCCGACCTTAGATTCTTAAAGGGGCCGACCCTAGTACATTTTTTTCTCAATTTTGGAGATTTCTTTTTGTAATTTTGTAATCTTTGTTCATTTCTAGCAATTCTTTGGTCAATAAAAACAAGCTCCGAATGACTTTCTAAAAGGGATATCCAAAAATTTCTTGATATTCATTTTACTCGAGAAATTCTGATGAGTCGTAAGTTAATGTTGCAATTTGCGACTCATTCATTGTACTCTCAAGATGTAATTTTTTTTAAATTCGACCTACTTTCCTAAAATGTTCAGACCGTGTTGCCTGAAACACACTTTTTTGGGCCTTATCCAAGCAATTGAAAGCTACATAATATCATATTTATTTTCCTACAATGAGAGCCTTGGTTAAGTAGTACTCCCTTTTTAGCAAACGAAGGGACAAAATAAATTAACCTAATATGAACTTATTTGTTAATTACTACATACGCCAGGTTACCTCGATGCCAATTCACCAGTGATGGGCTGAAACAACTTTTTCAATGTCTGGAGGGAACCACATGCTTAAAACTATTAACGTATGTATTTTTTATCATATTACGTAGTATATAGCATCATAAATTCTCAAGTAAAAGTCAAATAGCCAGTGCAGCTCATAGGATAGCCAAAAATCAAGGGCCGGTTATATGCCAGTTGTTAGGTGTATATTATGATGGGTCGAGACCATTGCAGAATGAATAACTGCGCATCTTTTTGCGCATATGGCTTATATTGGTCAGAATAATGCCAGTTTTTGGTAGTGATATGCTGGGAACAGTTTTCTACACCCAAATTAATTTTTGGACGAATTTGAGCAGAATTGAGCACTTTAGAGCACTTTTACATTTTGATATGATAATTATAGGTGTTTTAGGCATTTTCTAACATTCTTCAGGAGCTTTCATTTATGAAGTAATTAATGGCATGTTAAAGAGCATCAAAGTGAATAAAATGCATTAATATATCCAAAGCTACATGATGAGACCATCTAATATGCAGATTGTTGGAAATTACCAGTAATGCAAGGCTTAAAATATTTTATTTAGTCCATTTTTGCATTACTTTTTTTTCAAAGGGCCAAAACCCTCAAATTATCCATGGCACCCCATGTCAAAATTACTCTTATTCAGCAGCAAATGATCCAAGCAATCTTTTGGGGTAGTTTAAGGAAAATCTGATGCCTTTTACTACTATTTTTCTTTGATTATGTAAGGAAATAATGAAAATTTATTCCAACTCTTCTCCGAAAAATGACATTTTCCCCCAAAATGCAGGTTGATAAATCTCCAGATTTATTTTTAGAATAAAGGTAAATACTTTTCTTTTCATTTTCTGTTTTCAAATGATTTAGGGTACTCATAGAAAAAAAACTGGGAAATTCTCATGACTTTTATAAAATGGGATCAACCCACCTTAAAGTAATATAATTACCATAATAAGAACCTCTTTTAGGCTTTTAAGATTTCTCAAAGAATATGTGTGGCAAGATGTTTGCACTAAGAATGTGGGATGCTTGCTATTGTGTATGTTTGTAATAGAAAACATACTTGTTTCTATGGGTAACATTTCTGTCATGAGTGTGTAAATGTTCAAATCTATTTTATTGTAGACTACATGACGCTAGATTGACAGATGCGGCCCTCCCAAGTCTTATTGGGATGATCAAAAGGAGCAACACTTCATATATAGCGCTGGATTGCCTGTGGTATGCAAGATAACCTGTGTTTAATACAGCACTGCCTAGAGTGTGAAACATTAATCAATCTTGTTCCTGATATGTTATCCTGTGCAAAATGCACTATCATTCAGCTACACAATCAGAACTCCAATTCAATTAACAGAGACTGAATACTGTATGGCTATATTGATTTCAATGTTGGCATGTTAGATCTTTCATATTCTCGAGTGCAGATAGCAGAATAAATATGTTTTTATTTTCAGTCTAAAAGTCAACATGCATATTGGTAGGGAATGATATAAGCCTTGGCCCTCTGCCTTGGCTTATATCAATGATATTGCCTTTCGGGGTTGGTTATTAGTTTATACACCAGGGAGCGCCATTGTCCCTGCTTCCAGTGTGCCAGTGGCTAGCCTGGTTAGCCATCGCTTATAATAGGGTGACTGGAGGGTATGCATGCTCGTTTAGTGCGTATCTGATCCTATGTTAAATGACTCTTTCATAATGTCTTGTCATTTTGGCTGTAGAGTAGATGGAGACTTCTAGTAGATTGGTATATTGAGATATTGAATGGGTCAATTTTATATGAGCTGGAATAAGCACAGTAAATTGGATTACATAATGTAGGGGCAATGTTGACAGAGCTTCAGATTTTGGGTCTATTTTGAGCTCTATAAGTGGGAGATCTCTTGAACCTCTCCATTGGGAGAATTTGCACTGCTGGATAGCAAATGTATGTATCAACAAGATTCTCTTTTTTGTTTGAAGCCTCTTGAATGCAGGTATCCCATGGGAGGTGTTGTTATCACCTGGTCACCTGATATCTGTTTGAGATAGGCTATCTATGATAATGATTGTTATACTTCAATATTTTTATAGAAACCTTCAATTGGCAATTTACAGCAAACTACTGAAGATAGGGCTAAATCAACTGGAAATGATACATTTTGAATGGAAATTATACAACCTAGCGTCTGTATATATCCTGGGGGTCATAATAGACCATGGAAGGGGCTTTAGTATCATATAAGGTAATTTAAGGCAGGAGATGGCAGCACCAGCTGGCCACTGTTAAACAGCTATGTACACAAAGGGTCATATGTCATAAGTACATGGTTCATTGGTCAAGCAGTAGATGTCCCCACAGAGTAGTGAATCACCCATGTAGTAAGTATACAGGTATATACTGGGAATGTAAGAATCTTTCAGAAGAGTTGCCCTGGTAAGGCATCTGTAATCAGCTGGCACTCCTGTCATATCTAGTGTATGGCCATAATAGTGACAGATTATGAAATGCCAATATGAGGGCTTTGTGAAAATAATACACATGGACAAGTCAGGGCATTTTAAAAAAATGGTCCGGTCACCCTACTTATAACCTGGCCAGGCTGGCTGCAGGTTGCAATATTTTTGATTTTTCCTTTCTTGATAATTAGGCCGTGTGTGTTTCTACAGGCCCAAGTCCAGCTCCTGCTTGTCTTGTCCTTTATCTCCTGTAAGTGAACTAATAATACATTCACCAACTGACTTGTAATTCTTTTATTGCAGCTTACCATCATGTTCATTCAGTGAACCAAACTGGATGCAGCTGTTTCAGTCACTCACTGCCAACACAACCTGTTCTAACTTCCAGTAGGTTTTACTGATTCCAAAACCGCAGTATATTTCCCCAATGCTGCATTCAGAATTGGAATGAAAGTGGCATCCCGATCAGCCTTATATTTATTTTCAATTTTAATTAATTTCAAATGCAGTATGCAATGGTTCAATGAGACAAATAACCTGTAAAATCATATAACTTTCCTTTGTCTTTTCTTGTCTTGTTTTAGATAATGCTAATTATAATTCAAATTTCAGAATATTGAGCGCAACACTGACAGATGAAGCGGTGCCTGGGATCTGCAAATTTCTTAAAGCTAATACAACACTGTTTCAGCTAAGGTGAGAAATTCTAATACAGGACTGATTGGACTGATATTGTGAGTCACTACTGCAGTAACCATACAGTACTGATATAAATAATGCACATCTATATTCAGTTTTTCCCGAAGAAGGCAATATATATACAGGGCGCAGTAGTTTTGATAGATTAAAAATGGTGACTATCTTATCATTGTTGAATTTTAAATACGGTGTTAATTTCTCAGTAATGGAAACTGATAGTTTCAAATTCATTTTCACTTTGATAAAGGGTACCCGGACTCACGGACAGGGGAACCATTAGACTAAGTCAAGCTCTAATGGCAAACTGTACAGTTCGATCCATCAGGTCAGTGGTCTTTTCTCCCTGACAAGTTATCAACTTCACACCATTTCCGTGCACGTACATCGTACTACAAATTAAAGTTGAAGTTGGGTCATGCCACATGAAGCCAAAGGCTGATTGTGATATAAATCGGTTTCAGCAAGCTAAGTATACCCAGCTAACAAAAAAACGTTATTTTACGTTAAAATAACGTTCTTAAACTTTGAATAACGTTATGCCATAGTGAGGAGCCTTATAAAAACGTTATATAACGTTATTTAACGTTATGAAATGTTGTATAACGTTTTTTGTTTACTGGGTAATGTAAATATATGTCAATTAGTGATTGCTGCAAATCCTGGCGTGGGTCTGGTGACAGTAGGCCTACCATACTGTCGTGTTTAACCCTTTAAGGCCGACCCAAAAGAATATTTGCTGGTGAAGGGGCTGAGACATTTTCATAGGAACCCTCCCAGGGCCGAGCCTTTGCTGATTTCCATAGAGTTATGATGACTATAGTAGATGCTCGGCCTGCCATGGCATCGACTATAGTCGATGCGCGGCCAGCCATGGCATCGACTATAGTCGATGCTTGGCCCTAAAGGGTTAAGCGCCCCGAGGAGGGGCGTTTACCCCCGGCGCCTATACAAGACAGGCGCTTATTCAAGATCTATATTCAGTGCTTAAGAACTATTTCAAGAGCCCCATACCCCCGGCGCTTATCAAAACCCGGCGCTTAAACATGACGGTGTGGTACACATAATTACTTGGTGTAAATTGGACTTCAAAACTTGTCTATGGGTATTAAACTTCATAAAAATTCAGATGGTGTCAAAGGGGCTCAACTGAGTATGTTTGGATGTTAATGCCTCTCGTTTTGTTACAGTTCTGAGGTTCTTTGTGGTTTTGAAACTGTTAGAGTGTTTTTGACTATAGATACTGCTATGCAAATCATGTAATTTCCATTTTAATTTAGTTTATAGTTCATAAATATTTGATACACTTGCAGCTTTGTGCCACCTCTGTCTGAGGAGGCAACATCCAGTTTGTGCAAAATGCTGCAAACCAATACTACTCTCAGGAGACTTAAGTAAGGCCAAACATCTCTACCATATCATAATGCATTGTGTACATGTAATTATCATATTGTGTACATATAATGTACTTTACATGCTGATACACACTTATAGATTGTCCTTTCATTTTTACATAATATAACAATGCTAATACAATTTAATCTGATTCATGTCATCAATACATACATAAAAGAATGGCTTTCGTTTTCTAAGTACAGGTACCGGACACAGAGAATTCGGACACCTTGAGGAGAAGGGGGTGGGGAAGGGAATTTACAAAAAAAAAATACAAATAAATCTGCAAAAAAAATAAAAAATAAAACTACCGTAGCTAATTTGAACTCTGTGGTCAGGGGTAGGCAAAAGATTTGACCCCTCTCGTGAGAGAAGAAACTTTGACATGCTTGCACAGAAATCCATTGACCCTCAGCATCACTACTGTTATTGTTGTACTGTTATTAATAAAAGATTACCAGCCCATAATACCAATAAGGCTGGTATATCCTGTATACACTAGCTGACAGACAACTCGATGTCTCTTGCATGTGTTTTCCAGCATTGAAGACAACAAGACAATGACCAGTGATGGTCTGCAACAGTTGTTTGAAACTCTCCAGGACAATACCACGATGACTAATGTCAGGTATGTTAAAAATGCACGGTAGTCTGCTTACAGGTGGCAACTTACTCATCTGCACTAGCCATTTTACATACTTACCTAAGCAAAACAATGCTTCCGAATACAAGTGAAGTCGGCCCCAGAGAGAAGTCAGCCCCAGTGATGTCGGCCCCAAAGAGAAGTCGGCCCCAGTGAAGTCGGCCCAAAGATTAAACAGCCCCAATGGTATGGTGGTGTGGAACCCAGGGGTGTTATAATTGCAGTTGATTATAAGTGAAGCTATGTGCGATGCCCTCAAAATTTATTACCTATTCTTAATAAGAGGTTAACAGTCTTACCAATCCCTTACAACTTGATCTCATTATAGGCAGACTTACTCTAGTTCTTTACACAGGGGGGGGGCTCTGCCCCCCGACCCCCGTTTTTCTTTTCTTTTTTTCCCTTCTTCAGTAACTTTAAGATCAGGTTGTAAGACATTGGGTTAAGATGCACTGTCAACATTTGTCAGACTTTACTCTGGGGCCGACTTCACCCTGGGGCCGACTTCACCCTGGGGCCGACTTCACTCTGGGGTTGACTTCACTGGGGCCGTTTTCTCCTTGGGGCCGACTTCTCCAGATACCGTCTGGAATGGGGGTGCCGGTAGAGTGTGATGTCACACTCCACCAATGCACCCTTATAAACTATCAGCAGGCAGATGGAGTGAAGCTGAACTCTTGACCAGAGGCTAATGAGCCAACACTGTGTGAGACAATCTATTGCAAGTAATAAGTTGATGACATAGTTGATTCAAGATATGAGACCCCAGATGACAGGCCTGGATGTGTGCCTATGATTAGGAATGTTATAAGTTGAATGAACGGCGTCCTCCTTATCTAGCAACATACCACTATGTAAAAGCATTTATCACAATATCCATGCTTGCAATGTCTGTGAAACAATTGCTTGGAATAGATAAGAGCTGCAGGTGTGCACAGCTGACACCATTACCAGAACCAGGAATACCCCTCCTTATCACGTTAGGGACGAATGTCGCTAAAAGATGACATTTGTCATCATGATGCACCAATGCAGCCCTGGAAAGTAACATCAGGTCCTTGGCAGGACCTGATGCATTAATGCAATATGCCGTACTTAAAGGGTTATAGATCGGCAGATTTATTAACAGTTGACATTAACAGAGGCCTGGACATTGGTTTGAATGTATTCTTGCATTGTTATTGCAATCTGAATACCGTATTTGCCCGTTTATAAGCCCGGGCTTATATTGATTTCAAATGTGGTATTGACCCAGCTTATATACGGAGCAGGCTTATGTTCGAGGCAGGCTTATATTATTTTCATCTACTCTAAATTTTAGATTTAAAGAGCTACTCTAGCAGTCTTTCTAAGGTTCTCAGATATATTCATCATCTTTACATATTATATTTTAGATATTCTTAATAATATCATGACAAATTGAAACGTTTTCATTCTCTAAAGTGTATCCAGCTTAAGGAGTGGTACGTTAGCGTCGTGTACATGAAAGAAATGTGAAAATATTTCTAAAAGTAAAGTTATGTCCCTGTGAAGAAATTATATTAGGGTTGTCTACATTGACCAGGCTTACATTCGGGGCTCAGTTTACACTGATTTCAAATGGGCTATTGACCCGGCTTATAAATGGGGCAGGCTTATATTCGGGGCCTGGCTTATAAATGGGGAAATACGGTATCCCTATTACCTTTTTTGCTCAATTCCTCTTGCAGGTTGGGAGGTTTCATGACGGACGAAATTGTTCGGGAATTTGCTGAGATGCTAAAGGTCAACAAAACATGCATTCAGATTGGGTAAAAAAAGGTTTACTAACTCAAAGCGGACCTGTACTTTTCAATGTAGATTCTCTAATCTTTAAGATTATTATAGATTATAATTATGAGCCAAGTTGCTCAAGTTTACTGATTGCATCTCCACATATCGTGCTTTTCTCATTCAGCATTTTCTCCGCTGAAAAGAGAAAGGCATCCTGTTCGATTGAATTCACACCAAAGGGCATTACTCTTAAGCAATATGCCATAATGTAGGCTATAAATGGCAAATAGTAAGCTGCATTTGGATTTAATTTTCAGACATGGCAGTTGAGATTTCGAAATGTTGCTTACAAACAAGGCTAGCTGTCAAATCTGCCAGAGGTTGTTCTACAATTATCATGGCCCATTGTCGGTTATATATTGACTAATTAAGGTCAATTGTAGTGTAATGTAGATTATATAAAATAAAATAAATAAAATAGATGAGTGACAAACTCTCTCTAAATTGGGGCACATGGCAAGTAGTCCCCCCGGTCCGGGGTACCATGTAAGAGATAGATTGCCGCATTACAATCTGAGCTTGTAAGTGTGAGAAAAAGGGTGCAAGCCTGACGTCCCCTAGATAAATATTAATTTATGTAAACCAAATATGTTTTCACAATTTGATATATCTTTCTGTCCGCTAAACAGATTGAAAAGTGAATGCACTCCGGAGGGACTGACAGAGGTATGGAGAGCACTTGCTGCTGACAAGAAGATAGAACGACTAAAGTAAGTTGCAGCTTACATAATTATGATCAGCTCATAATTTATAAAAAGTGTGTTTTCTGAAGATAGAACCTCTCCCCACCCCTTACCCATTACATAGATGATCCCCAATCTTACATTAAATGTAATAACTGTTCATAATTTCTTGTCATAGCCTCCAGAATGTGAAGTTGGCAGATGCTGAGGTATCAAGTGTGTGTCAATTTATCAGACATAACAGCAGTTTGGAAACATTTGAGTAAGCATTATAAAAGCATCAGTAAACGTATTCTATCCGTTTGACTATCATAAAGTAAAAGTCTGGAGAAAGTGAAAATTGTTTACAACTAACTTATCTTTAAATTCTTTAAATCTACATAGTACAATAAAAATGATTAACGCATGCTAATAACATCACATTGTATGGGTCATTCTCTTGTTCTTGTAGCAACAAATAGAGCACTCATAAAATTTCAGAAACATCAGTCGTTACTTTTGTCAAAAACCCATAACTTAGATTAACCAGACATAGGTTTGAAATGTTAACATGCGTTTTCATTTGTCCACAGTTTAGGACAAGCCAGGTTCTCGGCTGAAGGGCTGAGCAAGGTGCTGCGTGCACTCCACCAAAATACAAACTGGCAGAGCTTTGAGTATGTCATTAAAATCCATTTGTTTAGATAAATTTCTTTTCTAACAATGATCTGTCTATTAAGTCCAGCTTTCTAGCTATATGTATCCAACGTAATCATCACTTAGAACACATAAGAAACATTATCAGTGACTAGTCGTAAGACTAGTTAACGAGGCTCAGGGGGGTTTCACTGCTAGACCATCCGTAACAAGTATTGAGATAGGTGGGCCTTTTATACCTTAGCCCACCTGCTTCACCTGCCAGATTTCCAACTGAGTTAAGAATCACTCTCCACCAGAGGTTTGGTGGAAAAAGAAATTCAGGGAAAATTATATCGCCCGCCAGACGTGGGTATTTATATGGTCCACCTTGGACCTATAGGCCCTTGGTGGATATTAAATATTCGCCTGTGGAGCACTATTTTACCTGAAAAGTAACACATATATCTTAAGAAACATTATTAACATAATTATCTCTAAGACAGTCGAGCCTTACTTCATCAAATTTTGAAAATGCACGGGAAAAATGTCTGAGGAAGCAAATTATTAAAGAAATTAAGTCCAAATTTGATAGAACATAAACAGTTACCAGGCCACCCTCTGAGCAAGTGAGACAAGTATAAGTTCAAGATGCAACAAGGGACGAACTTGCCAAGTGGCTAGATGCCACCCAATAATCTTAAAAACACACTTTCCAAGTAATCTTAATGATTCCACCCTTTTCTCTAGATGGCACCACTGTAGGTTTTCAAGTCTGAATGACATTTCCTTAATTGTCCCATCCTCTAGAGGTAATTGGGTTCAGTTATAGTTCTGTTACAGTTTCAAAAAAGAAAAAGAAAAAAACCAGAAAGAAAAGGGGCATGAAGGGGCAGAGCCCCCGATATATACAGCAATGTTAACAATTTACACTGTTGCCATCTGAAGGATAGGCCTGGAAACTGATTAAGATTACCGTAAAAGTGGATTTTTTAAGATTACAGGTAAAATGGGTGGTATCTAGTCACTTGGCAAGTTCGTCCCCATGTGCGTTTAAGATAGGGAGGATCGACTGGATCGGACAGTTTTGTAGCGGGCACGTATCGCTCGGGGCAGCCCGAGCGTGCGTGGAGAGCACATTGCCCGCCTGTGGTAGCTCAAGTACCGTAGCAGAGCAGTGAGAAGCAGCTGGCCCTGTGGTGCAGCGGTAGCATTCTTAACTCCGGAGCGGAGGGACCGGGGTTTGACTCCCCGTGGGGCTCGACGTTTTCACAGACCCGTTACACTGGTGCACGTTTGACCAGGATCCACCGAACCTGGGTTGGGTACTTGAGCGTGTTCAGCTTCTGCTAGGAGGTCCGTGGGACCTCCATTGACCTGGCAGAAGTCTGAGCGGTTTCAGCTTGTGCTATGTGTGCGTCCTAAGACACATGTTCAGGGCAGGTGACTGGCTTCGCCGGCTAATTCTAAGTAAGGGTTTAGCTTTGATCACAGATTGCTGAGTAACATGTCTGTCCGCGGACCTAGCAAAAGTCTGAAGGGGAGTAATGTAGCGGGCACGTATCGCTCGGGGCAGCCCGAGCGTGCTTGGAGAGCGCATTGCCCGCCTGTGGTAGCTCAAGTACCGTAGCAGAGCAGTGAGAAGCAGCTGGCCCTGTGGTGCAGCGGTAGCATTCTCAACTCCGGAGCGGAGGGACCGGGGTTCGACTCCCCGTGGGGCTCGACGTTTTCACTGACCTGTTACAGTTTATTGGATGCCAAATTTTTCGCTCATCTAGCTCTGCCAAAATACGGGGTGTACACTTATTAGTGGCTGTGCGCTAATTAATTATGTGGAATATAGTAATTCTAAATAAACCTAAATAAATAAATTGTATATCATTTGCAGGATAAAGGGACCTATCTATGATGAGTCTGTCGAGCACCTGTGCCACCTGATAGAGACCAACAGGACTCTCCGCAAACTCATGTAACTCACTAACTACTGATTAACGAAATGATTAACCGTCACCCAATCATATAGATAAGATAATCCAGAAAAGAAATCTAATTTAAGTATAATATAATGATACTCTTCAAATATATGTGCCTTTGTCACAGTTATTTTAAACCATAGACCTTCACATGTACGCATGTTTTGTAAGACACGATGTTGTAATATAAACATTTGCAAGTGTTTCCAAAGACAATTCAGATTATACATTATGGCATGATGCTTCAAGTCTTCATGTTCATTTGTCTTAATGATACACCAATGCAGCACCGGCGAGTTATTCACTGGCATTGCATTAGTGTACCAGGAAGATCAGGCATTATTTATAATTCAAATATTGGTAAACTCACTCATGATCAGCCTTACTCATTGATATATTTCTTTGTTAGTATTACGTGGTCTAAACTGGAAACTGCCGAAATGAGAGAATTGTGCAACATGCTCGCTGAGAACACATCAATGAAAGAGTTACTGTAAATTTGCCTTGTTTTCTTATTATTAGATCCCCAACCTTAAGAGATGATTGTTTTTTAATCATACCTTGATAGATTCATTTGTATAACCATATGCAATAGTCAGTGCATTGTCTGTCTTTGCACCACCTTATTATCGCTTTGATAAATACATATTTATTTATTTCCATTTTAGCTATATATCAAATGTTATGTGCCACGTATACGTACATTACTTGTACTTGTACATGGCATCTATTCAATTTTTATCCTCAGATTGGACATGAAAGGCCTCAGTGGTAATACCTTAGGGTATGTTTCCCTTTTGCTGGATACAGACCTTGCATCGTTTAAGTAAGTCATTATACACACAAAGTCAATTTTTATACAAACTAATGTAGCAGAGAAAACTTTGGTTGAATGGCGGATAATCATAGATCCAGTTTTAAAGTGCTTACTTTGCAACTCAACTGTGAAATAATTACACACTATCCTCAGAAAGTCTAAATAAATATATCAAACTAATTATTTTTCATGAGAACATCTTCATTATAGGAGTGAAGATGTGATAAATGACTCTGAATTCGAGCTTACCATGGATATTGTCACTGCAAATCCATGCATTGTCGAGGCAAGGTAGGTTACTAGGTTCCCAAACAGTAATAATTCAGATAATATGTATCACAAAATAATTGTTTGCAATTCAGTTATGTTCCACTATGCATTTTAAAGCAGGCCTAGAGGCCCCAAGCATAAGATACAAAAAAAGAAATGTCATATCAGTAGTATAGTATGTATCGGAACGGGACTATAGTTAACTACTGTTTATTACTCAATCGACATGCAGCCAATCAGAGGCCGCCATTTGGTCACGTGACCCGTTGCCATGGTAAAGTGACCTACTTAGGGCTCTCAGCCAATCAGAAGCCAGCATTCTGGGTGACCTACTGACCTACTTAGAAGCTCTCAGCCAATCAGAGGCCGGCATTCTGGTAACCATGGTAACGTGACCTACTTACGTCACGTGACCTACTTAGGCTCAGCCAATCAGAAGCTGGCATTCTGGTAACTAGGGTAACGTGACCTACTTAGGGTTTGTTTGTAAACAACACCACGTGGCTCTCTTGTTTGTAAACAACACCACGTGACACGTGACTGTTTGTAAACAAACAAACAAAAAAGTTATGTAACTTATATATAGAAATAAAAACACAACAAGATAATTTCTTTTTTTTTCATTTTATTCTTTATTTTCATTTCAATCACAAAAACACACAAGTTTATGCGTTTTTAGCTCGCTTCTTCGATTTGCAACAACCCAACAGGCCGCAAAGTCTCACGCCGCCGTCACTCGCACCACCACACCCCGGACGACTTCTCTCCAATAGACATTGCACGACTTTGGATAAATCCAACACCATTTCGGCAAGTTTTTCATCTCGCTATAGTTTAGTTGATATTTAAAAGAAACTGCCTCATTCTATCAGAAATACACAACATTGACATGTTTTTTATATTCAATATATTAGAAGTGTGCTTTGTTGCTTATATAGTTCATTATGTGTTTAAAATGTTCACGAGTATCGTAGAAATGTACAAAAATCCTATTGTGGCGCCATCTGACCAAAAGAGCGGAGAACTATACTAGGGTATGGCGAGCTAGACTAGAGCATGTAATCACCAGGCGGCAGAGTGGTCAAAAGACAATCTCGTAGTAGTAGGTCTACTTGGATCTTGAGTAGCCACCCTTGTGGTTGCAATTACCTAGACTAGTTGACCCTGCCAGCCTGGTCAAGTGAAATTAGTAAGGAGACCGCACAATAACGCGCTCCACAGTCTTTAGACAGTTAAGACTATAGTACCGTAGATTCTACTGTGTACTCACACTAACTATTTACAGTGCTACATATTCATACCCGAGTTCTAAGTGTTTTTTTAGAAAAAAGCGATCTACTCACCCATTTTTTTTTAGACAAACTCCTATTAGCAGGTAACCCCTGTATAAACCATACTGCAAAGATCTGCTACTTCGAGCGTCTGCCTCGTGACTGATAGTGTACAACAAGACGAAGTGGGCAGAGGTGAAGTACTGTTCCAAGAAAAATTGAGGCTCTTTATATAGCTGAGAGAGCGGCTAATCCGGATGTTCTAAGCTTGTTTTCACCTAGAGCCCCAGCCTCTTCCAGAGAGGAATCAAATTGCTTTTCACCTGGACCCTTCCACCCCTAATCCATAAGCATGAAAAGAGGGATAACAAGTGTAACGTGCGCTACATGTATATGGGATTATAGCTGGTGAAGAGATAAAGCCAGGTCAACTGTGTATACAAAGACTACAGGAGGTGATTAACGACAGGTGTGACGCGCCAGCCCGTGGACGGATTATCTTCTAAGCTGAAGCTTATTCAACTAGCCAGCCGCCGTCCGCTCCACTCACCACGGCAAGAGGAGGTGCTTTTGTTTTACACTTAAGTCGCTTACCACATGTACTCGTCTCTACCTCACAGACAGACACACTCTCGCTTGCTTCACGACCCCTGTAGCTTTTTTTGTATACACACTCTAATCTCATAACCCCCTGATCCGTTATACAGGTAACGGGTATTCTCTTTTAAATAGCTGCCAGTCAGCCTGCGGCAGCTGAAAACGACGGTAAGTAGCTTAGCTCTAGAAGCAAGAAGGCGTATATAAGGAGGCTGACACGTGTATAGGCGCCTTATAAGTCGGCAGGGGGTAAATACTAGTGAAAAAGGAAGGCAGGTGTGCAGGTAGCTTTCTAACAGACACATGTGTGCACTAAGCTGCTTAAGTCTAAACCCACCTGCAGTAGTCAGGTAGCATGTGAAAACTAACTTAACAGATCTCTTAATTGAGTAGAAGCCTAGCACGAGATTGTCTTTTGACCACTCTGCCGCCTGGTGATTACATGCTCTAGTCTAGCTCGCCATACCCTAGTATAGTTCTCCCCTCTTTTGGTCAGATGGCGCCACAATAGGATTTTTGTACATTTCTACGATACTCGCGAACATTTTAAACGCATAATGAACTATATAAGCAACAAAGCACACTTCTAATATATTGAATATAAAAAACATGTCAATGTTGTGTATTTCTGATAGAATGAGGCAGTTTCTTTTAAATATCAACTAAACTATAGCGAGATGAAAAACTTGCCGAAATGGTGTTGGATTTATCCAAAGTCGTGCAATGTCTATTGGAGAGAAGTCGTCCGGGGTGTGGTGGTGCGAGTGACGGCGGCGTGAGACTTTGCGGCCTGTTGGGTTGTTGCAAATCGAAGAAGCGAGCTAAAAAAGCATAAACTTGTGTGTTTTTTTGATTGAAATGAAAATAAAGAATAAAATGAAAAAAAAAGAAATTATCTTGTTGTGTTTTTATTTCTATATATAAGTTACATAACTTTTTTGTTTGTTTGTTTACAAACAGTCACGTGTCACGTGGTGTTGTTTACAAACAAGAGAGCCACGTGGTGTTGTTTACAAACAAACCCTAAGTAGGTCACGTTACCCTAGTTACCAGAATGCCAGCTTCTGATTGGCTGAGCCTAAGTAGGTCACGTGACGTAAGTAGGTCACGTTACCATGGTTACCAGAATGCCGGCCTCTGATTGGCTGAGAGCTTCTAAGTAGGTCAGTAGGTCACCCAGAATGCTGGCTTCTGATTGGCGGAGAGCCCTAAGTAGGTCACGTTACCATGGCAACGGGTCACGTGACCAAATGGCGGCCTCTGATTGGCTGCATGTCGATTGAGTAATAAACAGTAGTTAACTATAGTCCCGTTCCGATACATACTATACTACTCATATCTGCACTGTTCAACTTGTATGATATATTGTACTTAACCCACGGTGGATGCCTAATATAATGGGTTTCACACCTTGGTTATTTTCACATACCCAAGGGCTAAGTCAGATACCCTCCTCGTAACTAAGTTATGTAACTATAACAATGAGGCCAATGAGGCCACCAGTCAGTGTGCCGTGGTTATTTGACATACACTCAGTTACTTGTAGAGTATTTACTACATAACTGTTTTTTTTATCACAACACCAGTAGCGTCAGTTTAGAGGAGGGGTAATGCTACATAGTTCATGGGCCTTGGTCTGTGTACTACATGTGCAAACACTAAATATTAAACCATCTCTATCATAAATTAAACATAATGTGTTTAACCCTTTAAGGTTAAAATGGTGATGGTAGCTTGTATGTTTTGACCTTTATAGGTTTAAAATTAAAAGCTTCATCAGGCATTACAGTATAGTATTTTTGTTTTCCTTTGTTAGAGTGGACCCCATTGACCACCAACTGCACTTCAAATACCAGGGTATTGGGAGTGCTCCAGGACTGGGAAATGGACAGCCTCGACCCCACCAGTCTGACAACTAAAGCTTGTCTTGAGTATTGTTTCATGGTGGAAACCATGATCATTATGCTTAAATACTAGAAATCCCGTATTCCATGCCCCCCATGGGATACGGTGTTCCCATATCACATGGCCTGTGACTTCATAATTTTGTTCAAATTTGTATTCCCATTTTAAATATGCTATTAAACATATTTTGAATTGTAAAAACCATGCAATAAGGGCAAAGGCCCATTACATGGCGAGAGTCATTTAGCATCATTTCCCAGTTTAGTGGAGGGGTACATCTATAGTGTCTAAACCTGGAGGGTCGGTATGATGCATGAATGCAGCGCTGGCGAATTACTCACCGTTGCTGCATTCATGCATCAAGCCAGCAATGAACATATTGAATCTTTTTGTGTTTAATTTCAAGGAAAAGCTGCACATATCATGCATCATTTTAACTGTCTAAGTTTAATTAAAGTCCTCCCATTATTTGGCAATCTAGTAGCTTTGGAATGTGCCTGGAACAAAAACGTTCTCTTTTTTTATTATCTTATTTTCATTTGAACAGCATTATATATGGGATGGATGTTGGACTTGATAAGTCTCTTGGTCTCTTAGTCCAAACTGATATTGATATCAATACCTGAGGACCATATTATTCTTTTGTGTTAGGAACAGGCAAGGTTCGGCATTGATTGAGAGAGCATGAAATCAATAATTACATCTTATAATCAGACAGGACGCAACATGTTATCTATATAACTCATTGTTAACTCTCCTACTTGTTAAAGACATATATACCTGCTTGTGATTTAAACTGGAATGTCCCGTGTCGATTTTGAGTCTTCACATTCTTAATTAACTATAGAATGTTATATGGTGATATTGTTTGTTAGAGAAGATCATTTTTGATTGTGGCAAATAAAAAAGAAAAGATTGGTGTAAGGGATTAATGTACTTCAATATAGAGCTATTAAACCTAATATTGCCGAAATGATATTATATGTAAATGATTGTGAATGCTGATGAGACCATTAAATTTCAGTTTCAGCTGTCAATGAATATTATCATGTAATTCAAACTTTGGTAATCTGCACAAGTACATATAACACTTTGTCTTTGACCTTGTAAATCCTCCAATTAGAACATCATTTAGAGCTAGATAACTTAATTCAAGTTAATAAACCTTAATTAAAGCTTCTCATATTATATTGGTTTATTTTTTCCTAAATAGCAAATGAAATAAAGTAGTGTTAAGGCATGTTTAGAGGTCTGTGGAGAGCCCGGAACATGGTCACAATGCCAAGTGTTTTTTTTTTCAGAAACTAGGCTCCATGTTAAGGTGGATCGCTGCGCAGGAGGTATATGCGCATATAGCAGAACATGTCTCAGAATGGGCTAATATTACCTAATCTACTACATATATACATGCTGACTAAGCCATATATGTGCATAATGGTTGATATTTTCTCCTTTTTAGAGAAAAATCAAAATAGTTAAATTGTTCAAAATTCTTTAAAAAAGTAGATCGGGACCACCATTTTTCTTTTCATTTTCCAATTTTATATGATTCAGACTATCCTTAGAAAAAAAATATACAGCAGTCCAACATTATAGCACTCCAATTCACTATATGGGTATATATCTAAAACTGGACATCGACATCCATGTAACAGAGTCTTTCTATCAGAAAGCTATATTCAGTCTCATCAAAGTAGAAATCCATGGGTTGCTATATGAAGGAGAAGGCCATATTCATGCCTAACTGTATGTCTGTGTGGGTGTACATGAGTGTGTCCATGAGTGTGTGCATTTATGCTGCGGCCACGATGCATTCATGCTGCAACTGTGATGTACTCACATGTTGCATCTAAATGGGCGTCTCTTATTGAAATTTCCCCTTTTTATGTTATAGAACTTAATAGAACAAATAGGGCGTTTTTAGGGAAATTTCACTTTTTGCGTTTCCGAACTTTTTTCTCGCCAAATAGGGTATTTTTAGGCAGATTTCACTTTTTTGCGATTTCCAACTTTTTTCTCGCCAAATAGGGTGTTTTTAGGCAGATTTCACTTTTTTTCGATTTCATACTTTTTCCTCGCCAAATAGGGTGTTTTTAGGCAAATTTCACTTTTTTTGCGATTTCAAACTTTTTTCTCGCCAAATAGGGGGTTTTTAGGCAAATTTCACTTTTTTGCGATTTCCAACTTTTTTCTCGCCAAATAGAGGGTTTTTAGGCAAATTTCACTTTTTTGCAATTTCGAACTTTTTTCTCGCCAAATAGGGGTTTTTTAAGGCATATTTCACTTTTATGCGATTTCAAACTTTTTTCTCGCCAAAAGCTGCGGAATCTGCATCCATGTCTGATCCCATTGATGGACTCTGGATGGACCCATGCATAGTGATTGAAGACCTACATAGTGGACATAAGGTCAAGTGAAAAAGTGCAAGTCATTTGTTTTGCAACTTGCACTGAACTGAACCTAATAGCCCTTGACTGGATTGTCAACAATCAATTAAACTATGACCAAACTCCCTCTATTTCGGAGAACAAATACACTATCAAAGGTTTTATATTTTTTCAAAATAACACCCTTTGTAGAATGGCTCGATATTCAAGAATCCTACTGCGAATAAAAATATGTCAAATTCTAATTCTAAATACCTGAAAAATGAGAAATGCTGGCGTTCACAGTTTATGTAGGAAATGTACTAAAAACACCAAAAATATGCAACAAAACCCTAATTTTCTCAAAAACTGTTCAGTAGGATTTTTTCTAACTGAGGTTCCAGTGTTTTCTACCCTCATATTACACATTGGCATAGAGAATATATTGGTACCTAGTCAGGATTTTGCACTAGAAGCAATCTGTGAGGCAAAAAACTGCCAAAATGAGCCACTGGTCTGAAGTATAAAACTGGGCATCGATCACTATAGAGCTACAAAGAGAGAGAATCGATGTCCAGTAATTAGAAACATTCTGTTAATTTTGATCAAAGGATGGAGACCCACCTTAATGTAGTGTACTGCCTCAGCTCTGCTCCTAGTACAGGATAAAGGGTCTAAAAAAAACGACCTAGGGGCCTAAATTTCGGCGACTTTCCTACCTCAGGGGGGGGGGACCCCTCTGCACCCCCACACTACTGTTGGGGGTGCAGAGGGGTCCCCCCCCCCACCACCCTCGCTTAAATTATTGTACCAGGTCGCCAGGAAAACAGCCCAGGTCGCCAGGTCGCTTCTTACCGCTCTGAAACTACACTGTTGTTATAAAATGAGCACTCCCTTATCTACCAAGATCTCGACCGAGATAGTTGTGCGAGATCTATAGGTCTCACTGAGGGTAATCCCGCAGAAAACTGAGATTCATATACGATCAATGCTTAGAAATGAATACTGCAGGAGCACTGAACGGCCCATAATTAAGTTGGAAATCATGCCAATATTATGAAAACTTGTACACATGCTACTGAATGTCTGCCAATTTCAATCAAATGATAGAAAAGGGATTCTCAGTGAGTTTACATTTTTTTCAAAGGCTAGATTGGGAATCAGTGAAAATGCAATTCATTCAGTGCAAATTCAGGTGAAATTCTGCTGTTTTTACCAGTGTTCAAACAATCCGTGGTCAGTAGCTAATTTTGGTTGGATATGTTTTGAAGAAAGGATGTATCTTTAAGGTCAAGGTCAATTTTCAAAACTTGTAAATGTCCTGGTGGCTGTTATTGAATTTCTGCTATATTAAAGTATATAGCAGAAGCATTTCCTTCACTGAGACCTAAATGCGAGAGTTATCTACACCAGGTGACGCCACCACCATCAGAGGGGATCCCCCCTGACGTCACAGGCACCCATGGTTTCGCTTTCTATCAATATCCCCTGTAGAAAACGTCTGCCCCACACCGTCCTATATAAAGAGCAGTCTTCATATTCAACTATTGTACTCCAGTTTCCTGGTGGTGAAGTAAAGGTAGTTTCAACAGTAACCATCAGCCTGCTCCGCACAACACAGGCAGTGAGTTAGTTGGTTAGCTCAACTGAGATCCAGGTACGTAACTGCTCCCTTTTTACACTATTAGCAGCATGATGGACCCTGAATTACAGATCATCCCAAAAAGGAAAGGTTTGTTTCAGATCACCGGACCGACCCTATCAAAACAGGGCCGACCCTACGTTTTTATGCAATTTTGAAGAAATTTTCGTATTTTTACCCTTTCTTGGTCAATTTTAGGGTCATCGTAAAGGCGGGCTAGTGCTTTCATATAAAGAAAAAAAGTTTTAAAAAGAGTATTTGACCTACCGACCCTACATTTTCTCGCCATGTTACCTGGAACAAACCTCAGTTTTTATGGCCTCAGTATGACAAACATAATGTGCTCATGGTGAGGTTTCAGACGACCCAGACGATGCTATCAGGATGGACCTCGTACCCGGGGGGGGGGCACTTGGTATATTTTGTGTACACAGGTGTGCGGCTGGGAAGGGCCCTTTTTGAGCAAAATCCCCCTCACCAAGGGTCTGCTTTTCACCGAAATCCCCCTCACCAAGGGTCAATTTTCACGAAAATCCCCCATACCAAGGGTCACTTTTCAGAGATTTCAACAAAATCCCCTCAAAAAGGGTCACATTTTGCGTTTTTTTCCAAATTTCTTCGCAACAAGGGTTGACTTTTGACCAAAATTCTCATACCAAGGGCAACTCCTCAGGAAAAATTGCTAAAACCTAGGCACTTTTGTCCAAAATCCCCCTCAGCAAGGGTCACTATTGAGCAAAATCAGACCAAAATCCCCCTCACCAAGGGTAAGGGTTGTCAAAGGGCCAGCCACACACCCGTGTCATTCGAGTGCCCCCCCCCCCCGGGCCTTGTACCCATAGACGAGGTGCTTTAATATCAGCTGATTGATGCAGTACGTTTTCGGGGTAACCCAGTTAGTATATGTAATGCATGTAGTGGCATTAGGTACATTATCCTGTAGTGGATTAGAGGATCTCTCCCCCCTCCCCCTTCTTCATGTATACCTTCCTTCTTAATATACCTGGGTTCGCCCCTGGGTCCGCCCGTGAGGTATTGCTCCCTTGGGCCCTCCTTTTGCCATATCATTGTCCCTAATGTTTAGATCTAGTTTAAACCAGGTTTATATAGTCCTCTGGCCCAGAAAGGCTATATTTCATTCATCCCCGGACCGACCAGCTCTGACTCACGATGTCTGTACACAGACCCCCACCCCCCCACACACACCATACGCACACACCATACACACACTGGTCCCGGGCACTGGCCAAAGTCCTGGCCCCTGGCCTTGAATACAATCATGATCTACCATCGGCCCTGAGCTAGTACCAGGGATGGTCACACAACTGTTGTAGCGCTAGATTTCTTATCACCAGACCGTTTTAGGAACGTTTACAAATAACGTCACATGCTAGGGGGAAGATGGGTCTTGGGATTTAGTGACTAATGGTGACATGGGGAGTGGAGAGGAAGGGGGGGGGGGGTATATGGACGGGTCTGTGTGACATCACCTTATTTTAGAACTACAATATTAACATCGATAAAAAGGAGTTACTATGGAAATGATCATTATTTGACAGTGAGGGGGTAGAAGCATATTTCGACCCCTCTAGAGCACAATGTGGGGGCGGGAACATTTCTGGGCATTTGCATGCGGCATTATAATAGTCTGGAAGCCGGAGGGGGTGACGTCGTTTCGTCTGTTAAAGTTTTTTTCTCTGCTGATTATGCATCTATAGGGTCTAGGTGAAAATATCCAGGTGGATGTGGAGCTCTCACCCTTGAGCAATTTGAGAAATCCAAGATGGCCGCCAGAAAATTGCTGAAAACTGAAAAACTGTCTAATATATCTTTGCTTCTAATCAACTTAGAGACTCATATAAAAGGTCAAAAAGTAAATTTATGAGGCCAAGGAATCAAATTCTGCTATTTCCAAAAAGCTATGCGGCAGCCATTTTGAATTTTGTGTTGCTAGGCAGATAAACAATTAGAACAATCGTTGCTAAGCAACCAGCTATATTAGCAACAATCCAATAAAATCATTGAATTCCTCGGGTCCAATTTAGGGGGGGTAAGCAATGTTAAAATAGTATTCTAAGCCATATCTAGGTCACGGGATGTGGAATTCTGATATGTTGGCAGCCATCTTGGCTTTTTGCAGCCATCTTTGATTTGACAATGGCCACCATACAGATTATTCTTTATTAATTATTTGGAGTTCTTAGCCACAGGAGTATCCTTTATGAATTTGGAATGGTGTATTTATCTTGATTAGATACTGATAGACCCAGTTTTGGCTCCGATTTCGCCACTTTGGAATGGTTATTTCATTAAAAATTAAAAATGGCTGCCAGATAGCTCTTTGAAATTAGCTGGATTGGATTCCTTGGCCTCATAAATGTACTTTTTGACCTTTTATTTGAGTCTCTAAGTTGATTAGAAGCAAAAAAAACTTTTCTAGTTTTCAGCAACTTTCAGGTGGCCATCTTGGATTTCTCAAATTGCTCAAGGGTGAGAGCTCCACATCCACCTGGATATGTTCACCTAGACCCTATAGATGCATAATCAGCAGAGAAAAAAAGTTTAACAGACGAAACAAGGTTGGGTCCTGACAGTGCTGTCGGCTTCTAGACTGTAACACCCCATCCCCTTTTGTTTGATAATGACCTCTCTTGAAATAGTTAGGAAAATTCCCAAATTTTGCTTTGCGGGTTGAAATTTAGTGATGTCTTTGTATCGGGCCGTTGTAGCTGTTGCTGGGTGACAAAGGATAAAATGAATAAAAAAATAGATAAAAACCCTCGTCATATTTGTAACTGCCGGGTGATGTGAAAGGATTTTTATTTTGAGTTATCTTACTGTCCTCGCCTTTTATTGAAAAATGAGCTCTCCCTGGGACTGTTAGATGTCTGTTAGATGTCACGAGTCGGTCACAGTGTTGCCACCGTGAGAAAAAAAAAGGCCTGCGTAAGATCCCAAGACCCGGGCCACTTTGCCCTGCATCTGGAAAAATTTATCGGAACACTGCATATATATAGATAAATCCATGGACACGGTTCATATCCTCAGTGAGACACTTTAGTAGATTGTGAGATAAAAGGAAATTGAGTTTATATTTATTTTAGGACTAAAGAAGGTGTGTTTCAGGTTATACAGTCCGAAATCTAGGGTAGGTCGAATTCTTGTTTTTCTTAATATTTTTATTAAATCTTGACAGTACAAAAAACGGGCTACGAATGGCGAGGCCTATAGAATAATTTCAGTCCTTATAATGCCACATGTGGTGACGACTATGGCTGTGTCTCATGAACTTGGGCCAATGTTTTTGTCTCTGAATGGGTGTCATCTCTGATCGGGTGCCATCTCTTACCGGGTGCCACATCTGACCAGCCTGAATAAAAACGGTTTATTAAGGGCAGATGATAGATGGCACCCGGTCAGAGATGGCATCCAGTCAGAGACAAAAACATTGGCCCAAGTTCATGAGACACAGCCCTATCCAAGAAAGAGATAAATGCACAGTCTTTGTTTACGGGCATTTAATTGCCTTTTTGGAATGTATGTGAGTCCATGAGTTTCTGGGTTGTTGGTGGAAGCAGATCCCAAGGGATGATACCTCTACACAGTGGACTTTAGTCATAGACGTCACTCTTGAAACGCATCACCTTCGATTTGACCTTGGCATTTCCACGTAACTCTCTGGTCGGTACCACCACGTTGTTACCTTCATGCGTCCATTTCTATTGATGATGAGAAATTACTTTTTTTAGTTTTAGCGTCTCCTGCCCCGGGATACACAATGTGGAGGCAGTCTCAGAGGAGGCCTAAAGCCTTCTATGAAAGCTCAGTTGCAAACATAAGGTAAGCACTTTACTTGTAATGGTAGTATGCGGCATCCTTATATATACACGCATATGCATATATTGTCTAGCCCACCTGAGTGCATGGACAAACATTCTAACTATAATATTAATCTATAATGTTTTGAGAATCAGGCATCTTAATATAGTTTTACTAAGACGTAAATACAGCTAAGATAATTATAAACATAAGAGTAGACGAGACATGATATGGACTAGGGCCATGTTTATATACGGCCTATTACTTCTATTAATCATGATAAAACAAAAGCGGTTAAAAGGAAAAATTATCTCTATGGTTTGACAAGCAAGCAGGTAAGCGACCTTCACTGGTCAAAGTTCAAGCAGGAATAAGCCTTATACAACACGCATAGTTCAACTCTCACTCCCCAGGCGGCATCAGTAGCATGGAAGGCCGTGCCACATGTAGTACCGACCACTCACCCCAGGGGGAGTGAGCAGCATGTGGGTAGCTAACTGGTATCGATACCTCCGACAACCACAGGTTGTTCATCCCCATTTTTAGATCATATACGAGATTTCTAAGAACTGACTTCTCAAATGATGTTGGTTGTTATAAAGAAGGATTATAATGAAGATAAATTAAATAAAAGCCATTTAAAAAACAAAAGTGTTGTCGTTCTAGTTGTGTCTATTTTATAAATATAAAGGATTATGATAAGAGAGCTTTATGAATTGTGTATCATTAAATACTGAGGGCTGGAGTACTGAGTTTGCCTTTTAACTGACTATTTTTTCATCCGTGTTGTATTTTTCCAGTCAAGTTATTCATTTCTTTTCAGAATCTTCTGTGAAGCACCAGGAACAATCAGCAATGACAACAAACGCCTGCTGGATGACGCTATTAGCGAGATGCCAAACCAAAGGCTGAAATTCGAGTAAGTATCAATGTAAACATGTAGATAGAATTATGCGAGACGAAACAACATCTTTATCCCATTTGTCATATAAAATAGATTTAGATTCTCATAAGAAACAAACCCATCTAGCTTTAAATCCGGGCCCTATCCTAGATAGTTTTTACATAATATAGTCAGCCAGGAAAACCCGTCCAATTAGAGATGGGACGTTACAAGTGATTCTGTCTGAGCTAAAAAGTGCACTTGTCACATTTCTAAAGGCTGAGTGATGAGAAACAAGTATATTATTTGTCCAAGGAGAGGCCTAATAATTATGTGAGTTAGGTTTACGCTAGAATTTACGGTAAACCACAAAAAGGCTTTGAACTAATTGGATTAATTGTTTGTATTTCCAGGGTTCGTTGTACATCCATCGATGATGATGCATTGCGTGCTATCACCAGAGTGCTTTTACTCAATGAGAACCTCTACTGGGTACAGTAAGTATCACATACATTGATTATTGTCCATATTGTTTAATTCTAATCGTTTAATTTCAAATACAAACTGTAGCATGAACAACCCAAATTAGAATGTCTACAGGGCTGGGATTCAGTGCATGGGTGCTCTCCCCCAGATCCAAATTCACACAAACATCTATGGTATCTTTAGACAGAGAAAAGCAAAAGAGTCAACTGTGTCTCCCACGTGGAGCTGTGAAAATCAAACCCCCTCTGCGACTGATATGATTTGTCAAAGTTAAGGGTGTGGCTAATGCATGAGTTAGGCTTATGCATGAGGTTTTACAGTACTAGGCCAAATAAATAAAAATGTTTGTTTCCGGTAACATGGGCAGAAAGTGTAGGGTCGGTAGGTAGTATTATTTTTTATAATTTTTTTCTACTGTCCTCTACGATACCTTTAGATTGACCAAAAAAAGTGTAAAAATGGGAAATGTTTTCAAAGATTTGGAAACCCATAATTGACCCCAAAAAACTGTGAAGATATTTAAATATCTTAAAATTGCATAAAAAACAGCAGGATCGGCCCTGCTTTGATAGGGTCGGTCGGGTGACCTGAAACAAACAGATTTTTGACCCTACATGAAGGCTCCACTTGAATTGACTCTACTATCACTGTCAACTCTAGTTCATATAAGCAGAGTCAATAACTGTTTGACGCTCCATTTATACCAGAACCACGTGAGAGACACAGTTGACACCTTTACTTTTCTGTATGTACATAGTGAGTAAAATCCATCAGCAAACAAAAGGGACTAAAAACACTGAACCATGACTATTGCATGCTGTACACACCAAGTTGCCTAAAAGTGGATTCACCAGTGATGGGCTCCAACAACTCTGTGGCTGTCTGGAGAGAGCAACGCGCTTGCATGCATTAACGTATGTGTTTCATCACATTAACCATTACAATACTTGAATGTAGCTCTTGCGAGTAACTCGCAAGTGCTACATTCAGCCGTTATGCCAACCATACAAGGTTGATACACTCCCAAAGGCTCGGCATGATGCATTCATGCAGCCCTGGCAAGTACTTGTACCAGGGCTGCATGAACGCATCATGACGTCCAATGGCCTAGCACATTAAAGCACTCTGCACCTTAAAAGGCATTCTCACCGAGCACATTTCTAGTACTGTTCTAGTCTACTATGTGTTTAAGTGCGAGTGGTGAGATTGTCCCTTTGAAGGGTAAACGTAGTGAGTATCTCTACTATAGGATATTCTCTGTGCATGTCTATAGTGTATTCTTCATGGGGTCAGAGATGTCTATAGGCCCATGTGTCTTTTGCTACTGGCAAGATGTAGTTTGTAGTTTAATAATTTTATTTGACCATAAAAATCACAACGTGGGGAGCTTTTCATCACAGTCAAAGTGAGCACAATAATCAAGCAATCAATGTAGTAGATTCTTATGCTAGTTTACTGATTTGATTATTACGTGATCAAAGAACAAAAGTTTCAAGTAACATGAGTAGAGTATTGTCTATGCTGCATTTAAATTGCACTCATAAAGTCTTTTTTGATGGTCAAGTGCTGCACATCGTCGTCTGGAACTACACACACAGAAAAGTGAGAGTCATTGTCGTTAAAACTACCCTCACCTGAGGGTCAGGCACTGCCTTACTCTCGGGTGAGGGTAGTTTTAGCGACAATGACTCTCACCTTTCTGAGGGTGTAACTGAAAGCAGTGCCTTGACAAAAAGGATATCCCTCATAGTCTTACCGCTCTATCTGGGCTCTGTCCCTCTTAACGGCCCCACAACCTCTCCCAATAGACTAATAAAATGAATAGTCTTAAACATAACTTATAATTGTATAATTTTGTTATCAGTTTAACCAGGAATAAGAGGTAAGAAAAAGGGGGGGGGGGTAAGGATTGACATTGTGTTTCTTTGTTAATGCTGAGATGAGTTCAGATTTCTCTCACACTGGGTCTGGCCTCATGATCACCTCCATTCTATTGTAGACTACGTGATGCTAAATTGACGGATGCTGCACTCCCAAGTCTTATTACGATGATTGAAAGGAACAATGGGCCATTGTCACTAATGCTGCAGTGGCTGTGGTATGTAGAGGGGTGGTACTCAAACGTCACCTGCCATCAGCACTATGGTCACCATGGTTACACCTGTTCTTCCTGAGTTGGGCCAGTGTCACATGAGGCCATTAGGGCTGTGTCTCACCATTTTGGTACAAATTGAGGGTGTATAGTTGGGTGACATCTATGCCCGGATTGTCTATGACTGGGTGACATCTATGACCTGGTGACATCTACTATGACACTCTCCTGGTACCCTTATGGGTGCCAATATAAATAAGAAATGGTTTAAAAGTTAAGGTTTATTGATTTCTTAAACTAAGTGAAATGAATTTATTAGATTTGTGTGTACATGTGCCTGGTATTTCTTGCTTGCCGGTGATAGATGTCACCCAGTAATAGAGATCATTCGGTCATAGCTCTAGGTCATCCGGTCATAGACTTGTATCGATCTTATCGAGCTTGTATTGATCTGGTCAGACACAGCCATAGAATGAGTGTGACATGACCCTTGGTCCAACATGCTGACAAAAGTATTGTTTACTGTTATACTCCGCCTGGGTGTTTGGTCTATTGTTCTTACTGTAGGTTATATGGCATATTCTCCTTTCTCAGACCACCAGCTGACCTGGAACAGCCTGGGTGGAGTGACCTAGTTCACATAACCTCCTCAGGAGATTATGTGTATAACCTCCTGAGGAGGTTATATGAACTAGGTCAACTCTGAGAGGAGGTTATGAGAACCGTTTCTCATTTAAAACCATGCTTGTATTGGGATTTGAACTGAGGAGCATAAACCCTCCAGCCTGCAGTCCTCTGTTCTAACAGGTAAGCCATTGAGGCAGACCTATGTAAAGGACATGACATGAGCTGGCTGAGCTGGTAACCACTTCACTACCAAGGCCTGCCTGTCAGGTGCATGAGAAGACATCTTATTTATGTTCCAAAAAGCAGGCCAGCACCGAGATTCCTGCATTGTAATATAACATTTTCTTGTACTACAATGGATAGAGGATGGAGTTAGCAAAACATTTTGTTTAAAAGGGTAGCTTAGTAAAAGTGTGCCTCTGTCGGGACCGGAACCCACAATGTTCATACTACAAGTCTGCAGTGTTACCAACTGAGCTAGCGAGCCAGTCAATAAACTGTATAACGTATAATGCCTATGAATGAGATCAGTGTTAAATGTGGACCAGTGTGGGTTCGAACCCCACAATATCTCATAGAATGGAATTTCGAAAATCATGTAAATTTCTTATTTAGAGATTGATATATAACATTTTCTTGCTCTACTATGGATGGTGGGTGGAGTATAAGTGAGTAAAACATTTAGTTAAAAAAGGTAGCTCAGTAAAAGTGTGAGTCTGTCAACCCCGGAACCCACAACGTTCAGACTACTAGTCGGCGGTGTTACCAACTGAGCTAGCGAGCCGGTCAATAATCTGTATAAACTTATTTTGCCTATGAATGAGATCAGTGTTGAATGTGGACCAGTGTGGGTTCGAACCCCACAATATCTCATGGAATGGAATTTCTAAAATAATGTAAATTTCTCATTTAGAGATGGATATATAACATTTTCTTGCTCTACTAGGTATGGTGGGTGGAGTATAAGTGAGAAAACCTCCTTGGACCTGTAGAATATGGTACATAACCTCTTCGGCTGCGCCTCAGAGGTTATGTACCATATTCTACAGGTCAGTGAAGGTTTTCCATCACTAAAACCTTGCATATAGGCTGCACCTAGTAGTGACTTTATATACATGGGTATAAATCGACATGGGTGACAGAGCCCTTTTAAAAATTGACACGGGCAACACGACCCTTTAAAAGATCAGCGGACACAGAAAAATAGAGAAGATTGTATAGAATAAAAATCGACATGGCAATGCAGCATTAGTTCGCCAGTGCGGGTTATACTCAAATTCTTAGAAGTATACTACAGTACGAAAGTCGCCGTAGTCAGATCCCTTGTGCGGCTTATAATATGATTTGTCAACGCGAGTTAGGCTTACTGTATTTGACGTAATAAGCGCACTCCCCTAATTAGCGCCCCCTCCGCTTATTGGGGCATTTTTAGACTGAAATAAAGGCTCAAATTTCCCGATTTTTACGCCGAAAACGGTATATATGCAAGGTTTTATGGTAGATATACTACGTATCTGTGCGTCGCTATGTCTGATTTTTTTTCTCACATTCTAAATCTTTGTTTTAAATACCTATGTGGCCCAGCAATGGAACTTTCTACTCTGGTGTATTGTCAATGAGAGAATAAAATCATCCACGATTTTATTCCAAAATAACCATTGTAATGGACAATAAATCATTTTGAGCAAAATGGTATGGAATAAGGGGGGGGGGGATGGAATAGATAGGAGGGGAACCTATTTGTGAATGTCCTGGCTCATTTTTAAGAAAAGTTATTTTTGATCCCCAAATGTTAATCATGAATCTAAATATGTAAGCACGTCTATGCTTTGATACTGTACTTGTATTTCACCTTGTGACCTGTAGCTGACTGTTTATTGCAGCTTACCACTGTGTTCATTCAGTGAAGAAAACTGGATTCAGCTGTTTCAGTCACTCACTGACAACAGGATGTGTAGTAGTTTCCAGTAGGTTTTACCATCTTCAAATATTCAGCTACTCCACCTTATTGATTTATGAATGCAATTCAACAGATGTGGCATTTCTTACGAAGCAGAAAGCTGTTTAGTGATTTAATCTCTGGAGGATCTTTAATGATAGTACTTTAGTTCTTATATAAAAGTAACATGAACAATACAGAATTTAAATTTAGTTAGAATTCAGTTTAGGAAGCATTGAGCGTGCTATCTCTATAGACCTAAAGAAGTAAAAGCCTTTTTGGAGAATTTCTGTATATCACATTACATTAAACTAGGACAAATACACCAGATTCCTCTGTGTAGCATCCAAATACCGACTGAAATGTTTTTTATTAGTTTAAAAAAATAAAATTCTTCATTTCAAACTTCAATTTACAGATTATTGAATGCAAGGCTCACAGATGAGGTTATACCTAGTATCTGTGGATTTCTCAGAGATAATTCAAGTGTTTGGCAGATAAGGTGAGAAGTGATTTAGATGAGACAGTACTTTCATTATGATACAAATCAACGTGCATGCACATATAATTATAATACCCATACTTTTTTTTTATCACATTTGGCCGCCAGAACAAAAGAAAGACTGCATATGACATACAGAAAGTGAGAACACACTCACCACAGTGTGTGGCATAAGTTAGTTAAACCACTCCAGACCCCTGTACTGAGCATAATGGCTAAAGTCATGGCTGACCACACTCATCTGTGACTCGTTATCAGCCATAACTGTCATTATTATCATCAGTCAAGGGGTCTGGCAGGGGTTTAATTACTACATCGGGTCGGTAGTTCGTTTTTTTTTTTCAAATAATGATATTAATAATGGCCAACCTCTCTGTATAAACCCTTCAATTGGCAGACAAAAAGGGTGTAAAAATGTGAATTTATAGATGGCCACATGTTAATGACGTCACATGCCCATATGTGGACTGTGAGTTGGGGCCAGCAGGAACAACAGATGACATCTGCCTACTGAATAACATCTTCATTTACACAAAGTGCTGCAGCAATTCAAGCAAACAGATCATTAATTTAGTTTTCATTTTGATAGACTGCAGGGACTCACAAACAAAGGAACCATAAGCCTGTGTCAGACTCTCAGGTCAAACAGCACCATCCGATCTATCAGGTCAGTGGGATTTTCTAATGAGTGACAAGTGGCCATATATTACCACCATACATTTGATACTGTATTCTATTGATCTGTTAGGAATGTGGATCTTTTCATGTGTATAGAGACTTAAATATTTTATGTGATGCTGGTTGTCTTCATCTTTTACTTGATTATATATTTACGAGTGCAGGAGTTATGAATAATATTCCTCCCTTTAAGCCTTGACCCTGGGCCATCCCTGTCTGAAAATGCAGTGCTGAGTTTGTGTGATTTGCTGGATGGGAATACGACTCTGAGAGTGCTTAGGTAAGACTAAACATCTCCAACATACCCTATTGCATAGTGTAACTGGACAGTGTGGCTATCATATGAATGTAAAAGCTAATCATAAAAAAAACTGCTCATATTGTTTATATGCTGGCACATTTGAATGCTGATACACATACTTTGATAACAGTGATGCACTCCTTGTTTCATAATTTTGCACATAATATTGGCTATAGTGGAGTGTACTTATTGGATTATATCGTGCGAAATATCCATCTAATGCCATCTCGTTGGTAGGATTATGACATATCCTGGAAAAGAAGGCAGTGGTCATTTTTATAACAAGAGGGGTGTCAGTGGGTTTTCACATCACCAAGCTGACATGTTTTTAGTCCCCACCCAAGAATATTGTTCAAATTGTCCCCCGCCCCCACTCCCTGTGGACGGCTTCAAATTGATTGCACCAACCTTTTTTAGCTACAGTAAAGCGTACACTTTTTCACTAAAAGGAGGTGTTTTTTATTGTTGTACCCTCTTAAGAATTGGTTCGCCCCCCCTTAATCCACCACTCCCTGTGTTGTTAACGAATGGCCACCCCCTGCATGGCTGATTTCAAATATATCTTGATAACTTCCGTGGCATAATCCGTTTCCAGCATCGAAGACAGCAAAAAGAACGTTAGTAGTGATGCCTATCAGATGCTATTTGAAGATCTTCAATGCAATAACACAATGACTAATATCAGGTATGTTCAGAACTAGTCTCTGCATTTATCTCTGGATCCCGATGTAATATTTTAAGAACAAAGAATGGCATCCAATACTAAGCCCTCCACACTTGGGCATTTGTGTTACAAAACAGAAGTAGTTTAAAGGTGGCTGCAATAACTGTGTAAACGTAATACACTTTTCTTAGAGTGTGGCACTTAGATATTGTGCTTATGGAAACCAACTTTATGTGAGTGGCAGAAGTCAATATTACTACATGAATGTTTGCATTTAAGAACATTTTCAACTTTAATAAACACTTTAAGAGGCTTTAAGTTCGGTTGATCCCATGTAAATGTCACTATGGAAAGGTCATAGTAGCATTTAAGCGGCTTTAAGTGGAAGTAAAGACTCTGAAAGTCTTCCTCTAGGCATATTTGATTTGCTTAATTACATACTTTTATGCAAGGTATTATACAGTATAGCTGATTCAGGTTTTAGGTCACTGAGCTAAAGATTAATTATATATGTTTTAAATATCATGTTAACAATACATGAATGCAGCTCTGGAAAATTACTTCTCATGGCTGCATTTATGCAAAATGTTGACAATGGGCAAAGCGACGAACGGACCAAGTAACTAGATACCACCCATTTTATCTGTAATCTTAAAAACCGATTTTCCTGGTAATCTTAATGATTCCCCCCTTTTTTCAAGATGGCACTACTGTATCATCCCATCCTCTAGAGGTAGATGGGTTCGGTTATACTTCTGTTGCAGTTTCATAAACGAAAAAGAAGAGTGAAAGAAAAAGCGGGTGCGGGGGCAGAGCCCCCGACATATACAACAACTCTACCAACTTATAGTGGTGCCATCTAGGGGATAGGCCTGGAAACTGATTAAGATTACTGAAAAAGTGGGCATTTTAAGATGACAGGTAAAATGGGTGGCGTCTAGTCAGGTTCGTTCCCATGTGCGTCTTCCTCTTGCAGGTTGGGAGGCTGCATGACAGATGAGATTGTTCTCCAATTTGGTGAGATGTTTAAGATCAACCAAACGTGCACAAACGTTGGGTAAATAAATCGTTTTTTATCGAAATTTTCTATTCAATTTTGTATTACGAACTATACATTTTAATCTCCACATAGTATAAGTAAGAAATAATATGATCATTTTTGAGGCAAATTAATCATCACAAATGGAGTAAGGGCAAGTTGGCTTTGTAATAATCATAACATTTTTAATAGTATGAATTGTTGAAATGCAATGCTCTATTATTTTATTTTGTTAAAAGTATGAAGAGTGAATGCACTACAGAGGGCCTGACACAGGTGTGGAATGCCCTTGCTGCTGACAAGAAGATAGAAAGACTGAAGTAAGTTATATATAATTACCCACCTATTACTGTTATCCCCTCGTTGCATTAGGCATTTGTATTCAGGGCACCCCTATTATGAAATACAAAAGTACAGTGGACTTATGTGTGTGTACCATGTATAAATGTATAAATGTTTATTATGAATTGATGCATGATATAATTGTTGTTCTGATACGTAGACAGGATTGACAAAATTCACTTTGGGGCATCCGTATCTGGTATCAATTTTTCAGTATCAGGCTGCAGGCCCTTATAGGGCATTTTCAGTGTGTTTACTCACTGGATTGAAGCAGATGGTGGCCATACCACAACCAATCTTCTGACTACGCAGAGAAAAAGAGTCCCCCCTCCTCTTTGTGCCTATATTTCCTTTACTTCTACAATTCAGGCTTGCTGTCCGATTCAAATGTGTTAATTCATCAAAAGGAAACACATTCTAACCATAATTCACTCAAAATAATCAAGATATAATTTGATTTTACCTTGTGTGCAGCCTCTTGACCAGCTGTATTCCCGAGATTGATATCACTGAGGCTTGGCACTGAGGGTGACTGTGGTGGTGGTGGGGGGGGGGGGGGGTCGTAATTAGCTGCACAAGGGCTGAGTCA
This sequence comes from Harmothoe impar, assembly GCA_947462335.1. Classification (NCBI taxonomy): domain Eukaryota; kingdom Metazoa; phylum Annelida; class Polychaeta; order Phyllodocida; family Polynoidae; genus Harmothoe; species Harmothoe impar. Next base: position 51,680,353 of record OX381720.1, on the reverse strand, counting down.
GGGTGCACAGGTAGCTGTGGCCCTACTGGTAAGGATAACTCCCTGGCTTGAACTTAGGCATGCCCTGTATGTCCCCCCCCCCTCCCACACACACAGAGCTTGTCTGTGACTGTATAACTGCGGTTGGGGCAGTCATGAGTAGCTGCCTCCCCACCCCCACTCCAGCCTACAGGCTGAGGAGAGTCAATCAAAACAATAGTTATAGATATTCATACACCAGTGCTAAGGCCGGAAGTAGCCTGATACAAACCCTTCTAAATAACCCTGATACGGGCGAGATTCACAGGAAGTAGACTGATACATTATATATGACAAATGAACAGTTATATGTACAGATGAAAAAGGACAAAATATTCAATATGATAAGTGCCCTCCCCCTAATAAGCGCCCTCTCCGCCTCTGATGCCATTTTTACGCTCTACTACTCAAGTGCCATTAATATAATTCTATAGCACCTTCAGCGATTATCATTTCGAATATGGTATGTTAATAATTCTCATGACTAAGTCGGCAGGACATACATTTTTCTACATTAGTTTTTTGGTCATTATACATATTTTTTTTAATGTGTGTTTGATATGGCAAAAGTCAAAAATTGATTCTGTAACATTTTTACCTCAGTTTCCAGAATGTGAAATTGACCGATTCAGTGGTTCCAAGCTTGTGCCAATTTATCAGAGGGAACACGAGTGTGGAAACGTTCGAGTAAGTTTTATCCATTGCATTTAGAATAGGCCACGAAAAGGGGGTCTTTCTGGCTACTTGGTTTAAAGATGATAACAAAGTCAAGGAATCAACATCAAGCAACATTGACAATCCAGAGGTGTTGGAAGCAAATCTCGATTGGAGGGGAGGGGGGGGGGTGAATGACTTACTGCATTCTGACATGTGTTTGATATATTATGTGTACTACAGTTTTGGCTGTAAATTAAAAAAAGAGATTCCTTGTCATAATGTGTTTCAGCCAATAAAAATATTTAAACTTCATTTAGATTCCTTATCTTCTCACTTATTGCAGTTTGGGACAAGCAAGGTTCTCTGCTGAGGGACTGGGCCAGGTGCTGTCCGCTCTACTTGGAAGTACAAACTGGCAGAACTTTGAGTATGATCTTGCTTTTTTATCATCGCAAGTGCCTACTCCATGACCGTAATTCCGAATTACGGTCATACAAGATGGCGGCTGCAGGAGAGTTTAGTCTATTTCTTCTCCAGTCCATTGTATGAAATGTATAACATATTGAAGGCTGCTTTTTGGCCAGGCTGTAGTATATATGACAATGCTACTGACCCAACACTCGGATCTTGTTCATATGTGCTGGTTTATGCATAAATCAGCCATTTAGAGCTGGATGGTATGACCGTAATTCAGTTTGCATCAAAACACGGTATGACCGTAATTCACCTCAGGTATGACCGCAATTCTGTCAGTTCATGGTCAGTTGAAGTCATATTTCTGGCTTCATAATGCCTTGTTCAGTGTTCCTATATATGAGACATGTGCCCAGGAGTAATAGGACATCTCCTCTCCCTATAAGTTTTAACCAAACATCCTTAGAGAAGAAAATGCCAACCATGTGGTCAGGTATGACTGTAATTCACACAGTATGACCGTAATTCTCACTTATAAATAGAGTATGACCGTAATTCAGTACCAATTGTCAGTCACACAACATTCCCATTACTTTCCTTCTGGCACTTACCTGTATCTTTCAGGTAGAACGAATTTCCCCGATCTTGTGTACACACAGAAGGAACTAGAATGTTGCAGATGCAGGGAAAGAAAGGGAATCACAATACAATGTGCCTTAAAATGGCCCCTATTCCCCAATGGTTAACAGAAATGTGACGCATGGCATCAGTAGAAAGAGTGTGACCATTGTCTATAACGTTGTATTGTATTAACAGACATGGCACACTCTAATTAATTCTATTCTTTTCAAAATAACCCCATCATAATTCTTTTGTAGTAGGAGAGCATTCCACTGAATTACGGTCATACCTGCACACTGAATTACAGTCATACTTTTTGATAGAATTACGGTCATACCTGACATTCTCATGACAGAATTACGGTCATACCATTGCCTGAATTACGGTCATACCATCCAGCTCTAAATGGCTGATTTATACATAAACCAGTACATATGAACAAGATCCGAGTGTTGGGTCAGTAGCATTGTCATATATACTACAGCCTGGCCAAAAAGCAGCCTTCAATATGTTAGACATTTCATACAATGGACTGGAGAAGAAATAGACTGAACTCTCCTGCAGCCGCCATCTTGTATGACCGTAATTCGGAATTACGGTCATGGAGTACGCACTGTGAACATGAAAATATGAACTTTGAATGTGGACCACCATGGTGTATCGCTTTTGTGTAAATATGCTTTATTTAAAATGCTTCCCATAGGGTATAAAAATGCTGTGATTTTAATATTGATCTGGTTCTTATTGCAGGCTGAGAGGTGCAAAGGTCTGGGACGAGTGTGTCGAGCACCTGTGTCAACTTATACAAAGGAACAAGACTCTCCACACCCTCATGTAATATATCAATTTATAAAACGGTTGCATTATAGCCTCAGAGTTACGTGACCGTCACGTGACCGTTCGTTATAAGGTGACAGTGCACGCTGAGCACAGGGCCACACCAGTCAATAGTAAACAAACCCATAGAAAACCTTTTAATTCTCTTTTAAACCTGAAAGGTCTTACATGTATGAGTTAGGCTTCTACACAAGAGTTCATGAAATTCTAAAATTATGAGGACATACTTAACTTTACGGTTATGCCTTATTCAGTAATGTGTTAAATGCTGAATTCTCATCTTTTCAGTATCAGCAGGCTTGATTTGCACTTGAATGCTACCACATTGGAAAAACTCTGCACATTGTTTTGTGGTAACACAGTAATGAAAGAGTTCTGGTAAGCCTTTGCTCTTGCTTTTACATCAATACTCCTCATACTGCTTTAATCTTGTTGTCATGATTCATGACAGCAGCCGTGGTGAATAACTTGCCAAGCATCAGGCCGACCCTACAAGGTTGATACCTCCCGAAGGGTATAGCATGCATGTGGGGACGAACTGACCAAGTCACTAGCTATAGACGCCACCCATTTTACCTTTAATCTTAAAATGCCCATTTTTCCGGTAATCTTATTCAGTTTCCAGGCCTATCCTCTAGATGGCAGCACTGTAAGTTAGTTAGATTATTGTATATATCAGGGGCTCTGCCCCCGCACTCCCCCCCTCTTTCTTGCTCTCTTCTTTTTCTTTATGAAACTGTAGAAGAACTAAAACTGAACCCATCTGCCCCTAAAGGATGGGACGATACAATGGGGCCATCTTGAGAAATGGAGGGAATCATTAAAATTACCGGAAAAGTGGGCATTTTAAGATTACAGGTAAAATGGGTGGCGTCTCGTGACTTGGTCAGTTCGTCCCTTGTTGCGTATAGTACAGGCATGATGCGCGAATGCAGCCATGGTGAGTGACTCAACAGGGCTGCATCCAAATGATGCATGATGCATTATGATGACAAAGGGCATACTGCATATTGTACATAAGGGTTTAATAAATAGGAATGTGGTCAATTGGTTAAGCTGAATTGATTGTGGAGGTGGTAAGCGGCATATGGTAAAGTATTGTTATGGAAAGAATTTGAAGCTGATTGATCTATATGCATAACTTTCATTTCCGATACGTATTGCTATGTTACCTATGCATCAAAGACTGTCATACTGACTTAATGCATTATTGTTGTCCTCAGGTTAGAGATGAAAGGTCTGTGTGGTGACACCTTAGAGTATGTCTCATCAGTGCTGGACACAGGCCTCCAGTCATTTGTGTAAGTATTTTCTTTGATAATCTATTAGATCCATTTTTGTTGTCCATGGAAATTGCCTGCAATATGTAAATGATTCTGTGGACCAATGAGATATCATCTTTGTAGAAGGCAATGCAGAGGGGAAATGTTTCAGCGCTGGCAGAATAAATAAGCTGAAGAACTGTGCTAGTGCTCCCTTGTGTTCACTTCATATCATTATTAACCATTTTTTGTCAGAATATCACTAAATTGATCTAAAAAAAACTATTTCATAATGACTAGATCATCCAGTACCGTGATGTGACAGGGCGTGAAATACTGATAGGGAGGTGCAATATGGCGATCTGGTTAAATTAATTGGTCTACCATATTCTATAGGGGCTCACGGACAAAATGAATTTATCCTGCATTAATCGAAATAATGTCATTGTACGAGCCTATGGGCATGGCAAATAGGAAATATAGTGATGCGTAGAATGCCAAGGTGTGACAATTGAATGACAGATAAAGGAGGATCATGAAATTATATAAGTGGGGTAAATCTGCAAATATCATGGTTTTAGGTAGTTCCGTTTTTTGCCACCAGGTGCCGTATGCATAGATTGTGTTAAGTACCTTTAATACATTTACTTCATCGTCTTTACAGGAGTAAAGAACTCATCAGTGATGCAGAGTTCAATCTCATCTTCAGTATGGTTAAAGATAACCCATGCATCATTGAAGCCAGGTAAGATCAAGAACAAACCCATAGGTAACCACACATGAAAGGTCAGCATGATGACAGCATGCTTAAATTCAACTCTACTGATTCACTTGTCATAGCACATTAAAGCACTGTGCTGCCCTTGAAGGGTTAACACTTCCATAAATTCTGGCATAGAAGTCACATTTTGCTAGTAGAGTATAGTAGCCACATAGGATTTCCTGTTACGTGAGAATTTGAGGTAACCTCTTTGTAACCAATAATTTCATTGCAAATTAAGATATTCACAGAAAAAAAGATGACCATCTGTATTTGTACATTAATACTTCCAGAAAAGTTGTTATTACTGAAAAAAGTTTGAATCTGCACTCTTAACTGTGACACGCGTTAGGCATTATGAATGGAATGGCGTAGTTTCCTAGTATCATTTTCCGCCCTCACCATAGAATTCATGAAGTGTCTAGTTCGTTTCCCAATAGCACACGTGGTTCAAATTCTTATTTGTCTATATTTTACTACCATAGAGTGGACCCTATCGAGCACCAATTGAACTTCAAATATCGGGGGATTAACGGCGCCCCAGGTCTACCAGAGAAAGCACATCAACAAAATCAATCTACCAAAGTGGGGGAGATGTCGGGTGATAATCGGGGATTGTCTTCACACAGCCAGGAGCATGCTACCCCTGCTCTAGGCCTACCTGAGCCTTCCCCACCAGCAGGTGTTACCACAACACCTGATGTCACATCTGAGGGGACACCTGATGTCACACCTGACGCCACGGGAGAGGACTGGTCTATCACCCAGCCCGACTGGTCAGCCATCCCACCCGACTGGTCAACTACGCCATCGGACTGGTCTTTTATCGATGTTCCTGTTGCCCCCTCTGCTTCCACTCGTACCACATCCACCACCAGCCTTACAGGTAGGAAGACCCTGCCATCCAAACACACAGTGCAGCGTGCAACTCGCTCTTCTGGCTCCATCAGCGTTGACAATAATGATACACCTGTGCCATCCAGCCGGAGGAATGTCGCTCACAAGGCCAAGACTTCTGAAAAACAAGGTGTCACTGCAGCTGCTGCTGATACTACTCTGTCAGAACAGGCCTCACCAAAAGCAGGGAATCAATCTGGAGCATCCACAACCCCCCAACATGAAGCCGCTGCTGAACACACACCTATCACTTCTCCCAGTTCAGTGCTAGACAGAGGTGGGTGTTACAAAGTTCTATATACTCCCTACCATGAGCAGCACTATGAAATAATCATAAAACCCATAAAATTAGAGAACCGAACATTATACCCCTTCCAAGAACTGGACATCTTCCAGATTTCAACACAACTAATATATTTAAACACTTCCTATGGCTAGACATATATTTTGAATTTAAAAATGTGTTATCTAAACTAGTTAAGAAACTAAACATGCTTAGAGGAAAAGATTGCTTAGAAATGTGGGACAAGAAAGTGTTTAGAAATGTGAAACTCCCAAACATGCACATTCACAATATGATCATTGTGTAATAAACGATACTTTGCTCCTCTATGATATTGTTATAGTATCAAGTAAAAGAACAAAGTCCACACAGTTCGGATCAAGTGTTACCTAGACAGGCAAAGCTCTAATAGTGCGAACTCCCTATAGAGTTCGGAACGGGTCAGTAGGCTGATATAGCCGCTTTGATCTCGGGGTCTCTTCACCAGCGTGGCTCAAGAGTAACCGACGAGTCCCATCAGATGATGGGTATATATAGGCAACCAGCCTGCGCGCGCACACGCAGACCGGAAGCCTATAGCGACCTCTGTCCATACCCCAAGCCCGAAGCAGGTGACGGAGTTCGGACACAGCATCCAACAGAACTCGTCATATAACCCCGTATAACCCTAGCCCCTACACTTGTTTTTAGAGAGTCCCGTGCAGGCAGACAGAGGTGTGGACTCCCTCCAGCAGTGGGCGGCCGGCCTGGAGCCTCCTGCCTCCTTTGCTGGGTATGAGGAGGTACAGGAGGAGGCCACCTCTACATGTAAGACGCTGGGTGACGAGACGTACCAGGTCACCGTCGTCAAAACCCGTGTGTACAGACGTGTACAGTGATATCCAGTCTATGAGTGACCAGGGACGTGGCAACTGGGGGGGGGGGGGGGGGGGGCAGGGGGGACATGTCCCCCCCCCCCCTTTTGACCAACCCCAAAAAAAGGTCAAACCAAAAATGTCAAGTAAAAAGGAGTAAAAAAAGGGTCAAAATACCCCTTAGTCCCCCTCACTTTGAAACTGCTTCCGACGCCCCTGATTTTATGAGTGAAATGAGTTTTTTAGAACAATTACGAGAAATTCCTACATCGAGAAAGTTTATCAGTATTGTATTACCACACTACCTGCATCAGTCAGATGGCGTTGCATGAGGGGTTTATGTTTCATATTTCATGAATGAATAGGGTTGCACATTCGTGTAGGAAAGAAATATAAAAATGTATTGTATTTCATATTGTTTTTTTCTAAATGATATTCATATCATCTGTAATGCTTATATTGAAGATTATATATTACTGACTTTTTCCAACTGATGCTTGGATTTAGTCCTGGTGAGTTACTTGCCAGGGTGAAATTCATGCATGATGTTCAGAACAAAAGGATAGTTCATCATGCAGTCACTTAAGGGAAAGGCTACTTGTTGGGAGATTAAAGAAATTCTATCGCTTTTTGCACATAACTCAGGATTTTATTATACTGAAAAGAAATTGATATGTCACTGCACTAACGCTCATGATATAGCCATTTAAACAAAAGAGTACCTTAGTTTAAATAGAAACGAATGAGAAAACAGTATTTTTCTTTTGTATTATCGGTCATGGATGATTCCCTTCTATGTATATAGCAACCAAACCTTAAAAATGTGTAATGGGCATCTATGCAAACATTCACCAATGAAATTTAAAAAATATATAACATTTTCAAAAATATTTATTTTGCCAATAGGATCCAATGGGTGTCCTGGCAGGTAATAAATGCCATACAGATAGGCCACTCAAAAGGAAAAGTAGTTTCTCATCACCAAGGACTGAAAAATATGACGAGGGAGGCTTTTTTTCCCTTTTTGTTTTACTCGTGGGCTAAGATCTATGGTTTGATATATGTTTTTCATGAGCAAAATTTGGGTTAATGGGTAAATTGCAACTGTGCTAAAGAAGATAGGCTTGTTGTGGTAAATATTTGCTGCAATGACGACCATATTATGGTAATGCTATCCCTGATTGGAGCGATACGATTAAATATGGTTGACATTTGGGACCATAACTATATGATGCCCTACTCTTTATTTGTTAAACATCGTTAATTATGTTGGTTGATCGTCAATAAAGTCATTGTCTTAAACACTTCAGATTTGCTGAGTTGTCTCTCTGTGATATAAGAACAAAGATGGGGAGCTCCACAGCTAAATGCGTTAATTTAAGATAATAATTATATATTCTGTCCTCGAAGCAAACAAGCCACAAGGAAATAATTTTATACAAGTTGGATACGAGAGAAAATTTCAAATCAGGGGCAGCCTGACTTCCATATTTAAATCTAGATTGGGTCATTTTTGATAAAGCTATAAGCACAACTAATAATTCAAAAATAGTCGCTTTTCATAGAACAGTTACTTAACTATGAAAAAGAAATTCAGGAGGGTTAGATCTATGTCCAGCGTGGTAGAAATCCTAGGGGGTCTATGTCCAAAGGGGTAGATGACAGCGGGTACTTGTCCTAGTACCATTGCCAACATATCCTCCAAAATCCTAAGAATGTATTTTAAGTACACCCAAGATTTTTTTTTTTTTTTTGTAACAATTCGGTTTTATTTGGCCTTTTAACAGATTAACAGTTACAATCAATCCCTTCGATAAATGTTTATCGGGTATCCTTACAAATATTGAATGTATATTTTCATGGTTTTTACATAATAATTAAAATTGCTTACAACCCTATAGGTTACCGGTATGCTTATATAGCATGTGTAATTACTGACTATACAACTTTAGAAAAAGTACCGGTATACTCGATGATCAACAGATGTATCATTATTAGGCGTTATACTGGGCCAACAAACCAGGAAGTATCTTCAGCGTGGCTGATGTTATGATACCCCTTTATTAGTATATTAAAATTCAGGAGGAAAATTAATCAAAATTGATTAGTTCACATTAAAATAGAGATCATATCATTGTTTGATCTTTGTACAATAAAAACAATATTTGTCGTCTTATCTGTACATGTACTTATTCTCACAGCTTTTACAAGAGCTTCGATTGACTAAGCATAGGTTTCATTTCAATCTTTCATTTACTCAAAATTCTTGGTAAATATCAAAAGTGGCACTACCCAGTGGGCACAGAATTTAGTTCAATGTTGAATCAACATTAAATCAACATTGAATCAACATTATCAACCAGTTTTCAATGTTGATTCAATGTTTTGTGCCCACTGGGTAAGGACCGCTCAATTCTCCTTCTCAAATTCCATCACTATCGAGACGTAACTCTGACAGTTATCACTGATCCAAAAATCCTCTAGACACGTTTCCCAACAGTTCAGGCTAACATTATATATCCTGGCAGGGAGGGGGCAGCCTGGGGAGGACATTCATCTGTCGATGTCTGCTCAGAATGACACCCAGCGGCACTGAGGAGTCATCCCCTGTATGCCAAACTCCCACACCAGAGGGAGGCACAGTGTGTTGGAGGATAGGCAACATGCTCTCAGACTCGCTCAACCAGTACCTTTTTCCGCCACAAGGGCTGCCAATGGGACTAGTGCAACTGCTATATTTAGATTGTTATTTCCTGTCAGGCTGTGCACAGGAATTGGTGTACAGTATTTGATTGGTCAACCCCTGAGGGAAAGTTAGTGAAACAAGTTTTTTATATGAGTTTGCCCAGACTCTACTATTATAGAGTCGGGGCCTGAGACTGCATGCTCTTGGCCATTTGTCCTGGCGGCTCCAACTATGTTAAACTAGCTAAAGTGTTAGACACAATATTGTATCCGTCAAGATCCATTACAGCTACAATGGACACTTTTTAATTGTTTACCGCTAAGGACAGTATTATTAGGGTCGTTGTTCATTGAGGTTACAATAGGTATATGATAGCCAAAAGCGTCTTGCAAAGGATAGTATTCAGCTAGATGTTGTACACGAGGTAATATTTTGTGTTTGCATGATAACATTTTGCCTCACTTTGCCATGTATACAAATATGATAAATGATGCATTCACTTTACTACTGGTTGTATATTTTAATGTTGTGATCCATTGAATTGTATGATTGTATAGTATCAATTTGGTATCGTTGGACACTACTTGACATTTGTTTGAAAAACTTTACTTGTAAATGTACCTTGCCGGATAAAAATGTGCATGATTTCAGCAAATGAGCAACATACAGATGGCTAAAAGCAGTAGGATATAACATTTTAGAACAAACTCTATGGAAATCACAAGAAAGAATAATTTCAAGATCCCTATGGCCTCCGGTAATACGGCCCAATGGCCAACTCGTAAAGAAACCCACCCAACCGACTAAAACACGTGAACCTTTGTCTATTTGGTATTCTAACCTTGTACTGTGCACTGTTAGAAGTAACCGTAGCTGAGTAATAGAACATGCAGTAGCCTTACAGTATACATGAACTTTGGTATTAGTTTACGTTGGGAGTAGAATCTGCTGCTGGTTTACAGTATAAAATGACATATTTTTGAGTTCACTACTTACAGTGTGCACACTGAAAAGGTAAACTTGTCTCCAGACTCGTCGAAGTAACTATCATAACATAAACGAGTCAAAAGTTGTCCAACCTATTAGGTTACCATCCCACAAATAGAATCTGGAGCTGGCAAATGTTTGGTTTTGGGCTGGCACATGCCAAGTCGGTCTTCTATCTCCAGCTAGAAGACCTGCTTCCTTGTCACTTAGACAAGTTTTTGACGCGTTAATTTTATGACCGTCACTGTGAAGAGTCTGGAGACAAGTTTATTTTTTGAGTGTACTTCAAAGTAGAATATTCCCAGAATACATACTTACAGGGGTACATCTGTGTACAGGGCACCAATACTTATACTTTGATGCTGGGGTTATGCTTCTGTGCTGTGCTTATATAACCCTTAAAGGGCCGCATAGTACTTGAATGTGATGCGCCCATGGTTGGCATGGTACATGAGTGCTGCCCTTACAAGTAGCTGGCTGAAAATAAGAATGCTGACCATACAGATCCCACGGCACACTCGCCAATGGCAGGACCTCTGACTTCATCAAGGTTGCATACGGAGTGCCGCAAGGGTCCATATTGGGCCCCTTGCTGTTCTCCGTATACGTTAACGAACTTCCTGAAATTGTCCAAAATTCGTCTATCCTACTCTATGCAGATGATGCAGTTCTTGTCACAGATGAATACTCCCCCATAGACATAGAGCTACGTGCTCAACCCGACCTGAATGAAATCCATGACTGGGCCTGCACAAACAGGCTTACAATCAACGAAAAGAAAACGAAATTTGTTACCTATGGCACTCAGCCAAGACTGGATGCCAACAGGAAGATCAACTTGTTCATATATGGAAAACAAATCTCATCTGAATCCACATTTGTGTACCTAGGAGTCTCCTTAGACCAAACCTTGTCAATGAAACCACATATGGCAAGTGTAAGGAAGAGAACGGGACACAAAATAAGACAGCTACACAAAATAAGAGATGAAATGGACAAAGACACGGCACTGGCGGTATACAAAACATGTATCCTGCCAACTCTGGAATACTGCAGTTTTCTACTCGACTCGGCAACTGTGAAAGACCAGCAGAGCCTGCAAACCCTGCAAAACAGAGGCCTTCGGCTATGCCTAAACATCAGAAATCCACTAGACATCTCAGAAGAAGACCTACACAAGGCATGCAAATCAGACACACTGTCCAGACGGAGGGACATTCAGCTACTGTGCTTTATACACAAGATATCAAAGAAACCGGCCTACACGATCCACCATGAACATGGCCGAACCAGAGGTGATCTAAAGATCAAACTGAAACTAGATAGACCAAAGCTGACCTCCTACAAAAAATTACCCCTATACCGGGGCATGCTACTCTGGGATGTACTAGACCACTTGGTCCAACGACTAGAGAAGACTTCCACTTTCAAGAGCAAAGCGGCAAAAACCGTCTTTGCACCACCGCCTGAAAACCTCTAAATTCTGAGATAGCATCAAATTACCTGTGTAGTAAACCCATGGTTCTACCTGGTCCATATGCACACTCACCCTTCTGTCAATGCGCACCAGCGCACTCAACTACAGGTTGATTGGAATTAATTGTGCACAAGCACACCTGCAGAGGAGTACATGACAATCCCTCTCAGACCTATCAGGCATCCAACGGCTACTATGTATCAACATTTTAGAACAAACTCTATGGAAATCACAAGAAAGAATAATTTCAAGATCCCTATGGCCTCCGGTAATACGGCCCAATGGCCAACTCGTAAAGAAACCCACCCAACTGACTAAAACACGTGAACCTTTGTCTATTTGGTATTCTAACCTTGTACTGTGCACTGTTAGAAGTAACCGTAGCTGAGTAATAGAACATGCAGTAGCCTTACAGTATACATGAACTTTGGTATTAGTTTACGTTGGGAGTAGAATCTGCTGCTGGTTTACAGTATAAAATGACATATTTTTGAGTTCACTACTTACAGTGTGCACACTGAAAAGGTAAACTTGTCTCCAGACTCGTCGAAGTAACTATCATAACATAAACGAGTCAAAAGTTGTCCAACCTATTAGGTTACTATCCCACAAATAGAATCTGGAGCTGGCAAATGTTTGGTTTTGGGCTGGCACATGCCAAGTCGGTCTTCTATCTCCAGCTAGAAGACCTGCTTCCTTGTCACTTAGACAAGTTTTTGACGCGTTAATTTTATGACCGTCACTGTGAAGAGTCTGGAGACAAGTTTGTTTTTTGAGTGTACTTCAAAGTAGAATATTCCCAGAATACATACTTACAGGGGTACATCTGTGTACAGGGCACCAATACTTATACTTTGATGCTGGGGTTATGCTTCTGTGCTGTGCTTATATAACCCTTAAAGGGCCGCATAGTACTTGAATGTGATGCGCCCATGGTTGGCATGGTACATGAGTGCTGCCCTTACAAGTAGCTGGCTGAAAATAAGAATGCTGACCATACAGATCCCACGGCACACTCGCCAATGGCAGGACCTCTGACTTCATCAAGGTTGCATACGGAGTGCCGCAAGGGTCCATATTGGGCCCCTTGCTGTTCTCCGTATACGTTAACGAACTTCCTGAAATTGTCCAAAATTCGTCTATCCTACTCTATGCAGATGATGCAGTTCTTGTCACAGATGAATACTCCCCCATAGACATAGAGCTACGTGCTCAACCCGACCTGAATGAAATCCATGACTGGGCCTGCACAAACAGGCTTACAATCAACGAAAAGAAAACGAAATTTGTTACCTATGGCACTCAGCCAAGACTGGATGCCAACAGGAAGATCAACTTGTTCATATATGGAAAACAAATCTCATCTGAATCCACATTCGTGTACCTAGGAGTCTCCTTAGACCAAACCTTGTCAATGAAACCACATATGGCAAGTGTAAGGAAGAGAACAGGACACAAAATAAGACAGCTACACAAAATAAGAGATGAAATGGACAAAGACACGGCACTGGCGGTATACAAAACATGTATCCTGCCAACTCTGGAATACTGCAGTTTTCTACTCGACTCGGCAACTGTGAAAGACCAGCAGAGCCTGCAAACCCTGCAAAACAGAGGCCTTCGGCTATGCCTAAACATCAGAAATCCACTAGACATCTCAGAAGAAGACCTACACAAGGCATGCAAATCAGACACACTGTCCAGACGGAGGGACATTCAGCTACTGTGCTTTATACACAAGATATCAAAGAAACCGGCCTACACGATCCACCATGAACATGGCCGAACCAGAGGTGATCTAAAGATCAAACTGAAACTAGATAGACCAAAGCTGACCTCCTACAAAAAATTACCCCTATACCGGGGCATGCTACTCTGGGATGTACTAGACCACTTGGTCCAATGACTAGAGAAGACTTCCACCTTCAAGAGCAAAGCGGCAAAAACCGTCTTTGCACCACCGCCTGAAAACCTCTAAATTCTGAGATAGCATCAAATTACCTGTGTAGTAAACCCATGGTTCTACCTGGTCCATATGCACACTCACCCTTCTGTCAATGCGCACCAGCACACTCAACTACAGGTTGATTGGAATTAATTGTGCACAAGCACACCTGCAGAGGAGTACATGACAATCCCTCTCAGACCTATCAGGCATCCAACGGCTACTATGTATCACTAGTACTATATGATAAGCACTCAGTCACAACTCGTATAATTAATAGAAGCGACGTGTGCACAAGCACTACCATCCTTAGATGGAGCTTCCTTGACTAGTGCATAAACTAATGTATGAAGTAAAAAAATTGATACATGTATATGAGATGCACAAGCACTCATGTTTAAAGGCATAAAATTATGTCATAATACTAGAGGACAAAGATCTACAACTCTCATAACTGAATATCATGTAATAGGTTATGTTATGTTAAATAAACAAACTTAAACTTAAACCTAATATATTCCCGTGGGGTCGACATGATGTTTAAATGCAGCCCTGGAGAGTTAACTAAAAAATACCCCCTATTACTGAAGCCAAAAGGGGAAGACCTCAATACATCTTATACTTTATATATATGGTCGCAGACCTGGGAGGTTACTCGCCAGGGCTGCTTTCATACGGGCTTGAGACACGTTTGACTAGTTGGCATGATGTATCAATGCAGTACTAGCAAGTAACTTGCTCTAAGTTACTGGATTGGTGCATCACTATGATAAATGTCAATCTATTGCCATTCCACCTACAGGATGAATGGGTGTAACTGCATGGGATTGAATACAGCCATGACAAGTGAAGCACCAGGACTGCATTCATTCATTATGACAACCAATTGATAGATCACATCACTATGTGGCCCTCAACCCAGTAACCTGTGACATGTTACTTATAGACGACTTTTCCTGGCGAGTAACTCGCCGGGGCTGCATTGGTGCATCATACCAACCCGTTGAGACAGTACTGAACCTATAAGGTCAGCATAATGCTTGAACTTAGCACTTGCGAGTTACTCCCCAGGGCTGCATTTATGCATCATGACAACCAAGGCTGCACTATGCCGTCCTTAACTTTTTGAGGACGCATGTTGCTAAAAGATGACATTTGTCGGCATAATGCACCAATGCAGTTGAGTAACTCGCCGGTGCTGTATTGGTGCATCATGCTGACCCTTCGGGAGTGTCTCAACCCTGTAGGGTCGGCATGATGCTAGCATGCAGCCCTGACGAGTTACTCCCCAGGGCTGCATTCATGCTTATGACAACCAAGGGCATGATACATTAATGCATTATGCCGTCCTTAAATGGTTAGAGGAATGGTATTGGTGTACCTGCATGGGGCAGAATGTGTTGTTGTGAGGCCAAACACTGAGTGTCCACAGGAGGCAGATGTCAATACCTGAGTACAGCTTATCTAAACTCACCTGCCCTATGTTACAGCACTGTGGACCTCCAACTGTAAGAGTCAGCAAGAATCATGAGGCGGCTAGAGTTAAAGATGCTGTTTTGACAAAAACTTATCCAAACTCAACTGGCCAAAGTTTCACACTGGGACGAATTGAAATGCCTGCCCTACTGCTCTATCCCCCGGTCTATCCCTTTAGATGGCGACACAATCTCTCCCAATAGACAGGTTGGTAGTGGCTATATATCATTAGTTTTTCTCCCAACAGACAAGGCGGTATGCTGTGTTTCATGAGATTGATTGTTAATGAGGGCTATGAACACAGAAATGCACGGAAATTTGTAAGATGTAGTTTTAAAATATCCATCAACATTTTCCAAGCATTTCTGTGTACGTAGGCCCCATTTCAGCTTTTTTGAAGCTTGCTGGTCAAAGACTACACCTAGTCAAAGACTACACCCGGGCAAAGACTACACCCGGTCAAAGACTACACCCGGTCAAAGACGTTTCAATTGTTACGATCGCATGAGACACAGCCAGTAGTTTACCTGGCGCCAAATCCCCTTTTTCGTGATTAAACTAATAACACAACTATAACCAAACCCATTTAGGTTTTATGAAGACTACTCACTGTGGTCTATGGCAGAGATTGTGTCTGAGGGATAGAGCATTAAGGCCACCACATCTGTCTTAAGGCTACAGGGGAAATGCTTTTTGAGACTATATGAGATTTGTAAAGGCAGTTTTTTCTTGTTCCTTGTTGAATAAATGTTACATAATACAGTTCTGGGAGACCAAGGTGTGAACCAGTCTTAGATGGACTACCACTTATGCTAGTTGGGCCCTTCTACCTTAGCCCCCGTTACCTTTCACCCCTGTACACCCCACATACTCAGATATTATCAGACCCCCCCCCCCTCCATGGGCTCCCATTAGACATACCTATCTTCCTTGATATAAAGTTCATAAGGCTTGAATATGTCTTTAATAATTGTGTCAAATGGCAGGTTATGGAAGCATGTGTTATACATTGTGACAAATGAAATGAAGAATCCTTGTCAATTTGTCTAAACCTAAATCAAAACCACATTATAACGTTACGATGTATGAATGCAGCCCTGACTGGTTAGGGCACTTGCCACATTTCATATATTGAACTAACCTCCCCCAACCTCTCCCAAACAATACCCAATCTTTGCGAAAACTTTTTCATCCCACAGGACGTTTGGTCCTGCAAATTTTAAATGTTGCAGGACCGGCTAAATTTCTAAAGGACCAGACAGCCACATTTCTGACAATTTAAAAACATTTTAATTATAAAATAGTTCTATCCATTGCAAATACATTTTTTTTAAGCATCTACGGCTATATCAGGATAAATACAGAGCTCTAAACAGTATATTGACGAACACATTTCAGGTTCAGAAACCAAACTAAATTATTTTAGACCTGAAAAGTCCAACATGTGACTAGACATTTTGGTCCCGCTACATTTGTTATTCTGCTGGACCGGTGGCATTTTAGGAGGACATTGCCACTGTCCTGCATGTTTTCGCAAAGACTGAATACCCTTGCTAATTGTGTAGATGCAGAGAGCTGAGCGATTCTATATAGGCTCACCTTTCCCTCAGTACCACAGGGGGAATCCCATCCCCACCTGTGTGACCACACTCTCCAACCAGATGCACAGCCAAGTATACACACAGCAGGGGACTAGGAATGTGCTTGGGGAGTGTTGACACCTGCTCTCCCCCACAGACTCAGTACACAAATTGGAGCTGAGAGGAGAGAGTCGGGGAGGTGAGAGGTGAGAGGGTTAGGGGGTATCTGTGACTAGAGGTGGCGCCACCTGAGCCGATTACTTCTCTGGGCTGCAATACGCTAATTATTTTTCAACTATTCGCCTACATAACATATACATGTGCAAAAATAAAATAGCCATGCACTCTGTTGAGCTGAGCCCCTGTAATCCTTTTATACATATACATTTTTCTCAAAAATGTAAAGCCAATAAAAGGGTTGTTTTTAAATTGGATTTTTCGACACAGGCCTTTTTGTGTGGCCATACCTGTTTTCACTAGTTCTGCAATGGGAGACTGGGGATATTTCCATATTTCAATTTTGCTTTAATCTTAAATATCAAAAAGTATACACCCTAAGAAATAATTTGATGCCTTGTTTACGTACCCATTGTTAAATCTACACCAATAAAGTTTGGATAACAACATACTATGCGGGACTGCAGATATCTAGGCATGCAGAAATTAAGCCTGGCCTTTAAAATAAAAATTCTGCTGGACTGAATGGCCTGATTGGCAAAATCTGTGAATGTGCTAGGAGAGTTACACCTGAGCCACAGATCTAAACCTCTCAGAGTGGTAATTTCTGCGTCAAGCTCTGCCTTGGAATGAGGTAAGAGGGTGAGAGGGGGAGGTGGTCGGACGTGGTCGGAGGTCAAGCAGGATGGAATAACGCCTCAAGGCAGCAGACCCTGCAGCATGTTGCCTTACATAAAGGTGTCAGCGGCGTCGAAAGAAACTCACCTTTTTTTTCCCACTTTTTTTTTTTTTTGGGGGGGGGGGGAGGGAGGGAGGGGCTACAGCTAAATCCATCGGAGTTCAGAAGGGTGCAAATTCAGTGCATCATAGGCGACACGCTAAGAAATCTGTAGGTTGTCTGTGGCATGGCTTAAAAGAAAATGTCCTGAGGTTAATTTGTGGGGAAATGACTAAGTTAGATATATAACTATTTATAGTGGTTTCTACAGGAATAACCATAGGTTATTTCCAAATATTTTTTTGAGGGGGGGGGGCAAAAGACTCTTAAGCCCCTCCATGTAGAGAATTGGGGAGCCCTGGATGGCCCCTTACCGCCCCCCCCCTGTTCCGGCACCCCAGAGTGTACACAAATATCATGGTGTGTTTTCTACTTTTCTTACTTTCCTACATCTACAGGCAACTGGTGGGAGGTAATACAGAATGGTATGCAGGCAATCTAAGAAGATGTATTTTGTCCCTCCCTGGGAAGGCTAGTGCCTCCTCTGAAATGTGTATTTTGAGCGTCTTTTTCATAGTGGTCTCTACAAAAATACTCCAAGAAGTGTTCGGGGACAATCGTTTATAAATCTTCTTTTATTCCTTTACAAAATCTATCGGATATAATCATTCTGAAAAGGGTTTATAGCGTGTTCTCACAAAACTTCAGTTATTGGTCTAACTAATCATTCCCAATATTGAGGGCTTGGACAAAGGCCGATGGGATCACTGCCCGAGGCTGTATCCCAGGCCCAATGCTGACAGTGAGGGGGATCAAAGTTCTACCAAAGTAATCTCGATTTCTAACATAATTTTTCACCACTACCTCTTTATATTGCCCCGTTCTGGTTAATATAGGCGTCAATGGGATCACCCTGCCCAGATGCCCAGCACTATCATTATGGTCTCTGCCTCTCTCTGTCTGCCTATTGGTTTGTCTGTAAAGGAGGAAAAAAAACAGCATCAAAAGGGAGTCCAGGTTGTCTCCAGAATGACTCCCTTCCTGAGTCCTGGTCCTTATGTGACTCCCTTAGGTGAGCCAGGGAGCTATGTTGCCTATATGACTCTCTTAGGACAGCCAGGGAGTCACCTAGGCTCTCTTAGGTAGCGTGGGCTCCCCTAAAGAGGGAAGTCATTCTGGAGGCAACCTGGACTCCCTTTTGACACGGTTTCTTTTGTCTCTGTACATAGTATGGGCGTCCTGTTCGACTGTTTGTACCCCGTTCCCTCCCTCCCTCCCTCCCTCCTTAGTCTATCCCCTTAACCTTTATCTATCCTGATCCCTGAGACTCCCTGTCTGTCTAAATATCTCTCTGCCTCCATCTCTCTCACACATACACACACACACATCCAACACACAATATCTATGGAAGTCTCTCTCTTTGACTCCTCCTCCTTCTATTCACCCTCCTATCGCACCCTTCCCTCCCCTGTCTGCCTGCCACCCTCTCCACCCACCCCAGTGCCTGCACACACTGTGCCCATAACTCCAGCACCCTAGACTGGCATACCGTCTGTACTGTAGGAAGGCGGAAACATCTGACAGGAAGTACCATTACCGCAATGACTGATGGGTATTTGCGGCGGCCCTATAGCCGTGTATGACTGCTGAGTGCTGGTGGGAGAGTGCTTACCCTTAACCATTTAGGGGCGAAACGATGCCTTAATGCATCATGCCCTTGATTGTCATGATACACGAATTCAGCCCTAATGAGTAACTTGCCAGTGCTGTATTCAAGTATCATGCTGACCCTACGGGGTCAAGACACTCTTGAAGGGTCGGTATGATGCACCAATGCAGCACCGGCGAGTTACTTGCCGGGGCTACATTGGTGCATCATGATGACAAATTGTATCTTTTAGCGACATGTCATCCTTAAAGGGTCAAAGGGCAGCAGAGGTACCCTTGTTTTCAAATTCTTCCCAAGCAAGGGTCTGGTGACAACCAGTATGACCTTGAACATAAATTTTGCTTGGTTTAGGCAGTCCCTGTGGTTAGCTTGGAACCGGTCAGGGACTGTCCAGCAAAATCCAAGTTCAAGGTCAGAGTGGTGTCGCTATGGTGCATGGATACTGCATTGGTGAGTAACTTGCCAATGCTGTATTCATGCTGTATTCATGCTGTATTCAACCCACAAGTTTTAGCATGGGGCACCAATACAGGGCTGGCAAGTTACTTGGCAGTGCTTTCTTGGTGCATTAATTATGACGCGCCATTTGGAGCGTATCAGAGTATCAACCCAAGTTACTCACCAGAGCTGAAATCATGCATCATGACGACCAAGGGCATTTTGGTGTCCTGCAGGTGTTGTAGAGCTAACTTAAGAGGTTGTATATGGGTACTCTGCACTCTCTGGCGGTGTGTGAAGCCATTTATGTTACTTCTAGTCTGTCCCTTGTATCTCTGCTCCCGACCTAATTACCAGTTGACTGCAGAATATCTGCATGTGCTTTCCGATGGTTGTGATGTACAATAGATTGTTAAAGTTTGGAGGGAGCCTCAAAACCTCAAATCTGTCATTGTCACATTCGCTAAGGCCAATATAAAAAGGTGTCTTTCAGGTTATCCGACCATTTCAGAATACGGCCGACCCTCCAACATTTCCTCATATGGGGACTTTCTTTTAATATTCTTTGTTTCTTCTAGATTTTAGAAAAAGATTCTGGGCAAGGAATTTCTAGATATTTCCATTTGCTGGATAAATCAGTGAATCACCCTGATGACTGGCAAGTCACTGTGGCAATTGGTGACCCCTTCAACAGTATAAAAAAGGTCCTACCTACCTAACTACCTACCCTTATTCTCAGGACAGAACCTTTTTTAAGTCCTATTGGAGGTGTCATTCTTTAAAAACAGGAGGGGGTTGGTGGATCTTCACGAGAGCCAGTCAGAATTGTTTTGCTCCCCCTGGGGGTGGGGTCGCAATTTTTCAGCCCCCCCCCCCCCCCCTCCTAGCAGGTTGAAATTAAGCGCGGCCGACCGCTTTGAGCTATAGTAACACACAGCCTTTTCCGCTAAACTTCATGCAATTTCTTTGGTCCCCCCCAAATCCACCAACCCCCCCCCCCTGTTGTTAAAAAGTTACCACTCCCTAATCGTGTTTTAGCTTGTGGCAGAGATGGTGACAGGAGTCCGGATACAGCAGTGTGGGCCCCACATTTACTACTCTCGCTCCCAAATCCTTCCCAAGGAAGGCTCTGCTAACTGCCAAATGTTGGGATTTTGCCGTGTCTGGGCAACCCCTGCTGGTAGCTTGGAACCAGCGAACAGGAACAGGAAATGGAACCAGAAAGGCTGATGGTAAATCTACCTAAAACTACCATCATACATTCTGGTTCCATTTCCTGTTCCTGTTCGCTGGTTCAAGCCTACCAGCAGGGGTTGCCCAGACACAGCAGAATCCAAAGTTCAAGGTCATTTGGCTGTTACCAGAGCCTTCCTTCGGAAGGATTTGGGAACGAGAGTACACATTGACCAGCAGGAGGTAGAGAGGGGCCTGCAGACGGCCATGTTTGTACAGAGCTACCATAAAGTGGGTGCAGCTTTTATCTGCAGCTAGAGATGGAAATCTGCAGTCTTCAGATGTGTGGTCACTTTCCTACTAAGAAAGAAACGGCAGAATTAGAGCAGAATTTCATGAGTATTTAAATTCACAGATTCTTTATACAACTATACTGGATAAATGTTCAAGCAGGACATATGTTCACAGATTCTCATTCCTGTGAAATTTGCTAAAATATGTACGGCGCGAAAAATAGAATAGGAAATAAAATATGTTTACAGTATTTACAGGGTAGAAAAGATTATAAACTGTGTTGAGAATTTCTATGAATGCCATTTGTATTTGCTCAGATTCTATTGGTTGCAGAGTGACGTAGTATGATTCAAGGGTGCCATGTTCGGTCAAGGTTTTAAGAAAGCAGAATTGATCATTACTTGGAGCTTGATACATAAACATCAATGACACAGGACACTCTGCTGATAAGGCCACTCAAAAAAAGGTGGTTTCTCATCACCAAGGACTAAAAACGGTGACAAGGGAGGATTTTTCCCCTTTTTTCTACACTCACGGCCTAAAATGTATGGGATGATATATGTTTTTCCTGGCCGAAATTCACATTTCACTATAGTTAAGAATTTATAAATCTTTTAAAGTGGGGAAACTTTAAGTTATTTATATCCTACTGCATTACTGGCAGTATTAGCTTTAATTTGATACCAAATATGCCGATATTTGTGCATTTTTATCATGCTTTTTTAAATAAAAAAGTTTGCCTTTTTTTGAGTGGCCTAAAAAGTGTTTCTACTGTTAGAAGGCCTCAAACTAAGATATTGTAGCAATCAAACTACCAACTTTATTCCTTTAGAAGACTTTGGAGGAATAGGATCAATAGTATCGGGATATAAAACCAACACATGTGCAATGTCCACTGAGACCGGTACACATCAATGGATGTGGGCGATAATGGAAGGATCGGTGCAGAATCAATACAGCCACCCCCCCCCCCCCCCCACACACACACATACTGCGTTAATATTGCACTGGTTAACATGAGAGCCTGCTTAATGCGTTGATTGCTAGTCCTACATTGATGCATCATGCTGACCCTTCAGAATGCAGCACTTGTGAGTTACTTGCTGGGCCGCATTCATGCATCATAACGACCACAGTCATGATGCAACAATGCATTATGCAGTCCTTAAAGAGTTAACAAGTTGTCACTGTTAAGCATCCTGCCTTTCAACCCCAGTGTATATCATTTAATGCAATTTACCCCTTTTTACTGTAGTAATAAGGGGTAGTCTTTTAATAATTTATTTTTCTCCCCAAATGTCCTCCCCCTTCTTGTTGAAAGGTGACCATTCCCTGTTTAAGACCTAGTGTCCAGGACACTTTACAAAAGTTGACAATTTGGGTTATTATTAAGTGATATGAATTGTTGCCTTGCTTGTGTTTGGTCATACCACCAATATTGTCGGCTACAGGTTGTGCAATCTGAATGGGGCTTACTGTCGACATGACAACGCCTCATTTATCATGTTGCCTACGGACCGCCTTACTCTTATGTCATACCCGTCTCTGTTTGAGTGGATCACATGCAGCGATACGCCCGAGACGCTGGCCATGGCCTTGTGGGAATCCTCGATAATGAAGCTTGTATAAGATCTGTGCTTTTTGCTCACTTTTTACTGTATTATCTTATTCTCTTGGTTTCTTTTATATATCAGTATACATGCACACTACCTCTATCAGTTTTAAATATGGGCATACATCTTTATCGAGAATTCTTTTCTTGTCAATAGCTCTAGAAGTAGAAAAATGAACAGGAATGAACTATTTTCTTCTTGAACAATGCCATACCTTTATTTATATCAGTTGGATTTGAACACCTATGTTCATATTGATTTCATCTATATACAACATATATTCCATCTAACATATGATACATAGTTTGCGTGTGGTTGATACCGATAATTATATTAAGTGAGGAGCTATGCCACTTTTGGCGGCATGATCCAACCCTATCAAGATATAGTTCCTTTGTTCATCACCACTTCTTTTACTAAGTTACTGGGAAATAGCTACGTTTGTACATATGCAGGTTGGAAGAGAAACACCCATAAACAGCATGCCAAGGGATAGGGCAATGACCTATGCGAACAGGCCTGCGTGATGTATTTCCCATTATGGGACTGCCAAGTATGCTGCAGCACACCGGATGTAGGGTAATCAGGGGGCATGATGGGAAGTGTCTGGCGCCCTATACACCTGGTGTGTGGTGTGGCATCATTTATCAATATCCGGCGGGTTCAATGCCCTCCAGTTAACCCTTTATGGACGAATTTCAGAAAGATGACATTTGTCATCATGATGCACCAATGCAGCCACAGCGAGTAATTCGCTGGTGCTGCATTGGTAAGCCATGCCGACCCTTCTGGAGTGTCTCAACCCCATAGGGTCGGCATGATGCTTGACTGCAGCACTAGCGAGTCACTCGATCCCATGGCTGCATGCGGCCAATGCTATCAGCACGCCTACAGGGTGCGAATAAGAGGTCTTATTCTCACACTGGGTAGGATCTGAATAATAGTTGTAATTCCCATACCATATAGGGTGTGTAATACAGGTCTTATTGGCACCCTATACTACACTTATAGGCCTATAGGGTGGCGATTGGGGTGTGAATTAGGGCGGTTATTCACATCCCCTAAGGGTGCAAATAATAACCCTTATCTACACACTAATTAGAACTCTTATTCACACACCAGACCCAAACTGTATGGTGTTTGAATAAGAACTCTTATTCACACCCTACCCAGTGTGTGGATAAGGGTTCTTATTTGCACAGCCCTTCCAAAGGATGCTAATAACACTTGTAATTCACACCCCACACAGTGTGGGAATAAGATGTCTATTGCACACCCTCCCCAGTGTCTGGATAAGTGCTTTTATTCACCCCCTGGGGACGTGCAAATAATGCCCTCTATTTGCATGCCCCGCCAAATTTAACACTTTCATTGACACCATATATAGGGTGTGAATAACGGCCCTAATTCACACCCCAATCACCACCCCATACACCTGCAAGTATGGTATAGGGTGCCAACAAAACCTGTCTTGCACTCCCTATATATGGGGTGGGAATAAGAGCTGTTATTTATATACTACTGAGTGTGGGAATAAGAAAGGCTATTAACACGCCATGGGGGTGCGAATGACGAGGCATATTCGCACGCCTGTGGCGTGCAAATAGCGCTTGCCGCTGCATTCATGCATCATGACGACCAATGGCATCATGCGTTAACGTATTAAACCACCCTTAAAGGGTTAATGATCTAAGAAGGGGTGTGTCTACAGGGGTTGTACAAGCACATTCATTATGGACTGCTTTAAACATTCTTGAACCCTTGATATGGCATGAGAGACTCTACTTTTGTTTCAATGAGATCTCACAGGACGCATTTTTCTCATGAAATACACTTCTGAGACATAGGTTTTGTTGATTATAAGGCAAAAGATTATTGAGTTGAGTTTGAGTTTGAGTTTGGGATTTTTTTGCTCACTTCCATTTACATGATTATACAGAGCAATACTGGGCTGACATTAACCCTTGGTGATAGATATACAATGCATAACAGGTGTACTTAAATGATGTCGATTCAAATAAAAATCGATTCTTGAAGACATGTTGGTTATCTATGATTAGCGGTGCATCTCATTCAAAGTTCACATGTATACAAAGTTTTAGAGATATTTCTCACCTTCATTCATATCATAGTTTTCAGTGGTTTTCAAGACATGTGATAATCAATAAATAAGTATGTCTTATAACACTGAAAGATAGCATTTATAGCATTAAATATTTTATACCTTTGCCACCATGGGCCCTATACGGTACTGCCTACCTCTGGGGAAATGTCTAGGCATATTCACATGTATATTTTAATTTTTATGCACAGTGGGAGACGATTGGCCAGAGCAATCATCAGGACAAAGATGTGGGATCATGCCACATGACTCTTAAAATAATCCTACAAGAAAATTACTCACACAGGCATGACTCATTGCAGGCTGACCCTGTTTCCATTGTTGGGGCCCGAAAACACCATTTCTAGAGACATAGTTTGAAATAAGGCCCAGAATTTCTTCAATACTTTCATATGGAATAAGGGCCTGTTCATTTAAGGTTTTAACTCTTAAATTTGTAAATTGAGAAAGCTGCCATTAGCAAATAATTATATAAAAGACCATAGACCTTCTTCAAATGCCCTATATTCCCTTCTAACTGTCACCCCTTCTACAGCACACTGAAAATCCATAGGAAGAAAGGGTTAGTCAGTACAGACTATCCTTGGTTAGTCATATGTGTGTAAGTCACAATAAGAAAGTTATATTCAAAAATGACTGAAGGGTCAATACGTAGTAGATAACCTAGGTTCATCATTAGTATGTACCTTAGTTGTTGTATTTGTATACCACTAGTAGGTGCCAAAGATACTATGATGACCACTCAGTGGCTCCAAATGGGAATTAAAATACTGAGATGGGTTGGTCAGTACTGACCAACCTGAAAATAAAAAATTACCTAGGTTGGTTGTATAGGGAGCCAAAAAATGATGTACCTTGTTAGGCAATAGCGACTGAGACTGGTCATAAAGGGAGCCTAGGAATATCAGTGCAGGACACAGGGACTTGAGTAGAGCTTGCGCTTGCTGCTATAGCATACATGTTCTCATCGACTCAGGTATGTCATCAAATTATAGAGGTATATGTTTTTATGTCTCAATTGTAATTGGCAATCAGATCTCATAAATTCCGTGGATTGTTATGGACATTCTGGTGGAATTGATACCTAAATACCAAATATCTAATATACTGTTATTGTAGGAAGTTGCCCTTGCTTGCCTCATGGCTCTATAGATACTCCCTACCTCACAGTGAGTAGACGCGGCCATCACTCATGTCACCCTGACACCTGGTGGCCAAGCCTGCAGTTACAGGTGCCTCCAGTCTAACTCAGTATACCCTAACGGTACTAAGGCATAGACTCGGAGCGAGATTGGCCTTAGCCTCATACAGATAATGTTAATGAGGTCATGGAGCGAAAGGGGATCCATTTCTGATTGGCTGGCTATATAGACTGCTAATGGCAGGGTCAGCCTAGTACACATCCACTAATTACCACCAATTAAGAGATTAAAAACATGCCCCGACCTTGTGTATTTGGAAATACACATTCAATTTCAAAGGGATCTTACAGTCTGACAGTTGAATACACATTTTTATTCTGTGTATTCCACCCTTATAATGTCAAGGTCGGAATTATATGATACCTACGCTATATCTGCAAGTAGCGTGGGTGTCCAAGTTACCTCCAGTCACCTCAGGCAACCAGTATAGCCACACTCCCAACTCAGAGGCGTTGGAGTGTGGGGTTGGTACAGGGCTCGTGGTGCTTTTCTGTCTCTGTCTGTCTCCTTCTGTCTCTCTCTCTCTCTCTCTCTCTCTCTCTCTCTCTCTCGCTCTCACGTACACACACACACACTCTCTCTCTTTGTCTCTCTCACCCTCTCTTCTCTCCGTATTACTGTCCAAACATCTGCTCCTTCCATCAATGTCTCTCACTTTGCTCCTTTCCTCTCCCATTTCTGTCTCTTATTTTCTCTTTCTTTCTACTTCTCGCCCCTCATTAATATTTAATTGCATTTTTCTTTTTCATTCTTTAATTCTTTTCAAGTGTTTCTTTAACAGTCTTGGTGTACTTATCTATGTTAATAATCTAATTTGAATCAATGTATTGCGTAAGTTACTTGAGTTAAGATTTCATTTAGATCTTCCTTTCTTCATTTAGATTGCATCTAACTCTTTGGCTCCCCATGTTTGCCTTTATCTGTTGTTGATTGAGGAGGTCCAACTCAAATATGGACCTATCAACTCTACACTCATCCATCCTGCCCCGTATTGACACTACACCTTCCAACCCTGTAAGGCCTGCATAGTGCTTGAATGATGCAAACTGTTTTCGCCCTGTATTAACCCGGGCTCATACAAGTACTAAAATGGTAAACTGACCAGGCTTATACATGGGGCAGGCTTATACTCGTGGCAGGATTGTATTCCTTTAGCTGTAGAAACACCATGATACCTTCTCACAATTTTGAGGATTACCTACTTTTCCGACACATTTACTGCAACATTTCCAAAAATTTATTTTTCCCAATTTAAGCTTAATTTCTCTTTAAAATGGCTAAGGACATGTATGGAGTAGATAGGTCACTTAGCTGAAAGAATTATGTAAATACTGAGTTGAGTACCCCCATGGCTTATAATCGGGGCCCATTTTATACATTACTAAGTCACCCTTTGCACAGGCTTATGTTTATACGGGGCAGGTTTATACACAGGCCTCGGCTTATACATGTATGGAGAAATACGGTAATTATCGTCCATGCGACAAGCTGGAGTTGTCTGATAAAAGACCCACTTGGCATTTACCAGTCCAAAACCTGTGTTTACCAGCGCTAGACTCGGCACTGCACCAGCCCAAGAATTTCAAAATGGTCAGCATGATGTATGAATGCTTGCTTGGCAAAAAGACCCACCAGGGCTACATTCAAAAGACTCACATTCATACTTCACGCTTACAAAAGGTATGAAGCACATTTATAGCTGTATGGAGCCACCAAAGGGTTATTCAGGATCGTGAATTTGATGACCCTAGACTAGTCAATTGGAGTGGGCCACCACCTAAGCTAACATTGTCAGTCAGATGAACCTAGTGTCATCTTGTGGGATGGTAACCTGGTAGGTTCTCAGATACACAAGATTTAATCGGTGTATGTCATTACAGTCACTGATGCTACCGTAAAATCTTCTTATAAGACGACTATTTGACAACCTTAGGTGCTCTGATTTTATCAGTGCACACAGCACTCGCCTTAACCCTTTTAGGGCAGCATGATACCTTAATACATCATACCTTGGTCGTCATGGTGCATGAATGCAGCCCTGGCAAGTAACTCACCAGTGCTGCATTCATGCCAGCTCTATAGGCTTGCGACACACCTAAATAAAATGTTTGGCATAATGCACTAATGTAGCACCTGCGAGTTACTCACCAGGGCATCATTGGTGCATCATGACGACAAAGGTCCTCTTTTAGCAATATCCGTTCTTAAAGCGTTGAGAAACCAGCCTGTCCTTAGATGCTTATCTTAATTCATTCAATAAACTTCACAAAGTCTATATTGTATGCAATACCATAGATAAGATCTTCATTTAGTTCCTATTTCCTTACTGTGTGTGCCGCTTTCTATTGTTGATTGAGTAGGTCCAATTTGAATGTGGACCTATCAATCCTATACCCATCCATCCTGCCTGTTATTTGCAGTATACTTTTTAAAGTGGCATAGTGTAATGATTAGGGCTCGAAAATTAATTTTGCTATAGTGGCATATATTTAAGACTTTTTTATGCCGAAGTGGTGGCGTAGCCACTTGGTGGTGCCCCCAGGCACCACCAGAACGAGGTATATGATGTTTGCACTTTGCCAGAAGTCAGAACGGGCGCCGCCATCTTGGATTGTGCCGCCATCTTGAATTAAGGAGTCACAACACAAATTCATGCTATGTGATAACAATAATATTAATCAACCTTTGATAGTTGCTGAGGTTGATTATAATAATACCTACCCCCCCTAACATTGACCCAAGGAATTCAACGGTTCTGTTGGTTTGTTGCTAATACAGCTGGTTGCCTAGCAACAACTGTTCCAATTGTTTATCTGCCTAGCAACACACATTTCTATGGTGATGAGCTTGATGATAACCATACCTACCCCCACTAATATGGACCCAAGAAATGCAATGGTTCTATTGGTTTGTTGCTAATACAGCTGGTTGCCTAGCAACAGCTATTCAAATTGTTTATCTGCCTAGCAACACACATTTCCATGGTCCTGAGGTTTATTATAATTATACTTACCCCCCCTAACATTGACCCAAGGAATTCAATGGGTCTATTGGTTTGTTGCTAATACAGCTGGTTGCCTAGCAACATCTCTTCCAATTGTTTATCTGCCTAGCAACACACATTTCTATGCTCCTTAGCTTGCTTTTTGATTTTGCAATGCATATTTATTCATGAATGATATTCTAAATACAACAATCAAATATATATGTTCTCGAGTGTGTTAATTAACAGGCGATTACACATTGGTACATATCTCATGTTCATTCATCGAGTATGTTGGCCAGGTAGCGTCACACACACATACATGTGGTGGAGGACGGTTATGGTCCACTCACAAGAAAATAACATAAAACATTATAGTTATGATCAAACATATGTTAAGTATACGGTGCACATACATAGTGAATTATGATGCAGAAACAATAAAATGGGTTTCAATGTTTCCTTGACACATTTATACAGACAGATTGATTTGCTTTATGGGAGGCCTGTATCTCCTGGCCTCTTTTAGCTCGGTTGTTTTAGTCTATGAGAGTTGAGACTACATGATTTGTTCTCAGATGGACAATGACTGCTTTATAATATAGCTTGATAATAGTCATACCTGCCCCCTCTAATATGGACCCAAGGAATTCAATGGTTCTATTGGTTTGTTGCTAATACAGCTGGTTGCCTAGCAACGGCTATTCAAATTGTTTATCTGCCTAGCAACACACATTTCCATGGTCCTGAGGTTGATTATAATCATACCTACCCCCCCTAAATTGGATGCAAGGAATTTGATGGTTTATTGGTTTGTTGCTAAGATAGCTGGTTGCCTAGCAACAGCTATTCTCATTGTTTATCTGCTTAACAACACACATGTTCATGCTCCTTAGGTTGATTATAATCCTACCTACCCCGCCTAAAAAGGACCCAAGGAATTCAATGGTTCTATTGGTTTGTTGCTAATTCAGCTGGTTGCCTAGCAACAGCTATTCAATTTGTTTATCTGCCTAGCAACATACATTTCCATGCTCCTGAGGTTGATTATAATCGTACCTTCCCCCCTAAAATGGACCCAAGGGATTCAAGGGTTCTATTGGTTTATTACATGGACCCAAGGAGTTCATAGGAACTACCATATTTGAGGTTATATTATCCTTCCACCCTGTTAATTTGGTGTCTTGAATGGGTCCCCTTCAAATATACCAACCATGTAGACAGTATGTTCCTTCAAATGCAAGAATTGCGGTTGTTGCCCGCGTAAAAAAATGCCCGAGGCATTTTTTTTACGCGGCAACAACCGCAATTCTTGTTATTACTTACCCACAGATCTGACGACTATACACGGAAATTCAATATGCTGGACAGAAGCAATATATATTGTAGCAGCTACTGAGGGGGGGCTGTGGGTTCACAGACCCCCTCCACCGCCATGGTTTAATGTGTGTATATAGCTAAGGGTTGAACGCCGGCCGGGAGGGAGGAGATGGCTGGCTCCGCCACTGATGAGAAGTGGCCCCGGTTGAATCCCCGCCGATAAGGGGACATTCGAAAGGGAGGCGTCGGCGAAGTCCGCCGGCTCTCCTGATGGAACGTCCCTGGCGTCGGAAAAATGTCTGTTATCTATATAAGCGGGTCGGAACAGAGGGTTCCGACAGTCTGGTTTGACGCTTGAAGCAGAGAGGATCTTCGACGATACTTAGCTGGTGTGACCAGAGAGAGCCAGGGCAATAAAGAATCTCCGGTTTAATTGTTATTCCACATAATGGCGAACGCTACAATATATACTGTGCACAAATGCCATGGGGGATACCCATCCACACGTATAAAACCCAGACCCTGGGGGAGAGGGTGTAACCTGCATACAAAATAACCTAACATGCAGCCTCAGGGCGTATACAGAGGTACACCACATCCCAGGGGGCTCATCTCATCATTAGCAGCCTATGCAAATATACCAGGGTAGCAGCAGAGCCTAGAGGAGCCTATATACACATGCATACCGCCTAAGGTGCATAGCCTGCGGGAACCAAGGGGCTGTATACAGCCTAGCATTTGTAGAGCTCTGTAGCGCATAAGGAGCATTTGATGCACAGACATACAGATAGACGTCTATACATATGTATGCATAGAGGCTAAGGTGGAGCGCTTAGGCCCTACTGATACCAAGTGTGGTGTGTGCAGCCCATGCTATAGACTCTACACCAAAGGGCAATTACGGATTTAGAGAGGGTTGACTCAGCGTACACCCATCCCCCCTTTTTGGCCAAGCATCGATATTATATCTATGTAAACTAGACATCTAAGGATATTTCAAAACAATGCCCCCACTCCCACACACACTCTTTCGAAAGCCAGATCTGCTACTCCTGCAGTCTCCTGCAGCCCCCACACAGAGAGGGCCTCATCCAGGGTCCAGTCTTGTACAGCCCCCACACAGAGGGAACCTCATCCAGGGTCCAGTCTCCTTCAGCCCTCACACAGAGAGGACCTTATCCAGGGTCCAGTCTTCTTCAGCCCCCACACAGAGAGGTCCTCATCCAGGGTCCTGTCTCCTGCAGCCCTCACCCAGAGAGGGCCTCATCCAGGGTCCAGTATCCTGCAGCAGCCCTCACAGAGAGGGCCTCATCCAGGGTCCAGTCTCCTTCAGCCCTCACACAGAGAGGACCTTATCCAGGGTCCAGTATCCTGCAGCAGCCCTCACAGAGAGGGCCTCATCCAGGGTCCAGTCTCCTTCAGCCCTCACACAGAGAGGACCTTATCCAGGGTCCAGTCTTCTTCAGCCCCCACACAGAGAGGTCCTCATCCAGGGTCCTGTCTCCTGCAGCCCTCACCCAGAGAGGGCCTCATCCAGGGTCCAGTATCCTGCAGCCCCCACACAGAGACGGACTCATCCAGGGTCCTGTCTCCTGCAGCCCCCACATAGAGAGGACCTCATCCAGGGTCCAGTCTTGTACAGCCCTCACACAGAGAGGACCTCATCCAGGGTCCTGTCTCCTGCAGCCCCCATCCAGAGAGGACCTCATCCAGGGTCCAGTCTTGTACAGCCCTCACACAGAGAGGACCTCATCCAGGGTCCAGTCTTGTTCAGCCCTCACACAGAGAGGACCTCATCCAGGGTCCAGTCTTGTACAGCCCCCACACAGAGAGGTCCTCATCCAGGGTCCTGTCTCCTGCAGCCCTCACCCAGAGAGGGCCTCATCCAGGGTCCTGTCTCCTGCAGCCCCCAACAGAGAGGGCCTCATCCAGGGTCCAGTCTCCTGCAGCCCCCAACAGAGAGGGCCTCATCCAGGGTCCAGTCTCCTGCAGCCCCCACACAGAGGGGACCTCATCCAGGGTCCTGTCTCCTGCAGCCCTCACACAGAGAGGGCCTCATCCAGGGTCCTGTCTCCTGCAGCCCCCACACAGAGAGGTCCTCATCCAGGGTCCAGTCTCCTGCAGCCCCCACACAGGGAGGGCCTCATCCAGGGTCCAGTCTCCTGCAGCCCCCAACAGAGAGGGCCTCATCCAGGGTCCAGTCTCCTGCAGCCCCCACACAGAGGGGACCTCATCCAGGGTCCTGTCTCCTGCAGCCCTCACACAGAGAGGGCCTCATCCAGGGTCCTGTCTCCTGCAGCCCCCACACAGAGAGGACCTCATCCAGGGTCCTGTCTCCTGCATCCCACACAGAGAGGACCTCATCCAGGGTCCTGTCTCCTGCAGCAGCCCCTTACACTGAGGGGACCGCATCCTGGGTTCAGTTTCCTGCAGCCCTCAAACAGAAAAGGTCTCATCCAGGGTCCTATCTTGTGCAACCCCAACACACACAGAGGACCTCATCAAGGGTCCTGTCTCCTGCAGGCCCCACACAGAGAGGACATTATACCGCGACGATCTCTGCCTCAGAATGGCTGAAGGGTACAGCGAAAGAGGCCTCAGGTTCAGAACCAGCTTGAGGCTGTAGCCGCGACCATGTGGGTGTAGGAGTTGTAGCATGGCCTGCACCACCACACACCAGCAGCGGTAGCCAGTCAGTCTCCTCCAGTGTCCTGCAGACTCCACCAAGAGAGGACCTCATCCAGGGCCCTGTCCCCTCCTGCTATGCTATACTACTACCGTGGGACTACTACAACTACTACTGGTACATCATACCCCAAGCTCCTCACCCCCAACCTGCACCCACCACCGCCTGCCACTCCTGCTGTCTCGTGGTGAGCCAGCATGGGGCTGTGACCACGTGGGTGGAGCAGGAGGAGCATTGCCTCCACCACCACAGGTAGCCGACCAGCCTGTTCTCACCACCAGCCACCCCTCCTGCAGTCTACTGCTGCCTCTGTGCAGTAGGGACCTCCTGCAGGGTCCAGTCCTCTCACTCAGTGACCCTGGGACTACAACTACCACTGGTACATCATACACTTTCTTCTAGCCGGTCACCAGGTTATACACTTCCTTACCTGCACCCACACACCATACACTGTCTGCCTTCTACACCCTCACTGTCTGAGCATAACATAAGAGCCTCAGATACACAGCCAGCATAGGGCAGTGACCACGTGGGTGCTGGAGCATTGCCTCCTCCTCCAGCTGCTGTAGCCACTCCTACAGTCTACTGCAGCCTTCATACAGACAGGACCTCCCCCAGGTCCCCTGGGACTACTAGTACTGCACTACTGGAGGTGTACAGCAGAGGAGCCTCACACACACAGCCATCATGGGGCGGTGACCACGTGGAGGCTGCAGCATTGCCTCTACCACCACCACCAGCCGCCGGCCAGCCTCATCCCACCTCCTGAAGCCTCCATGTAGAGGGGAACTCCAGGGTCCGCCCCGTGCTATACTACTACCCTGGGACTAATACCACTACTGCTACAGCATACACGTGCTCCTGGCCGGCCACCAGGCTACACTGTTAGAAGTTAGTGTAGCTGAGGAGTAGAATTTATTGCAGTTTTACAGTACTTTGTGGTGTTAGTATACATGAATGGGCAGTAGAACCTGTTGTAGGTTTACAGTATAAACTACAATATAAGAATCCATAGGCAGTGAAATCGACTGTTGGTTTACAATGTTATAGGGGGTAATTTTGTGTTCACTGTTTACAGTGTATACACCCCCAATCAGCACCCACCCACTACCTGCCCCTACACACTCCCCACTCACCCACCCCCTCACACCTACACACGGAGCTGCTCGGCCACCCACTGCCCCCTGCAGTACTAGGTGTGGGAGCTGCTCTATGCACTATTATACGTGGTGTAAATATAAACACAGCAGCTGCAGCAGATGCAGCTCGCAGTCCAGACCACCAGCACATGGACTCTGGGGTTACTACTACTACACTACCACTGCTGTCCAGTCCTGACCGACCAGGGTTTGAGCTCTGGATGCAGCCAACATTATTGGGAGAGACTTTTCGGATTATCTCTGCACCAAAGCCTGGTGAGAGAAGTAGCGCTGGATTATCTTTTTGTCAAGGACACTCATAGAACTGACCAGGGACTCCAGCTCTAGATGTAGCTTATAGTGCAGAGAGATTAGCAACACTAGTTTGGATTATCTTTGCGCCAATGCCTGGTGAGAGAACTAACCCTGGACCGACTATTTGTCAAGGACATTCTTACAGCTGACCGGGGGTTGCAGCCTTGGATGTAGTATACAGTATCAGCAGGTATTATTGAAAGTAGCTTGGATTAGATTCGCACCAATGCCTGGAAGGAGAAATAACCCTGGATCATCTACTTGTAAGGGACATTCTCAGAGCTGACCAGGGTCTTTAGCCTGGATGCGGCCAACAGTACCACAGCTAAATATTATTGAAGGTAGCTTGGATTATCTTCACACCAATTTCTAAAGGGAGAAGTAACCTGGGATCATCTATACTTGTCAGCGAGGATTAGTGTTGGGCTCATGAAGCTGGATAATCCCGCCTGGATTAGGAGTGGATAAGGACTGTAAGGATTTGGGAATACTAGCATTTGCAGGTGAGCACATTTTTCATCTTTTAAACTTGCCACAATGTTCATGTTTATGTGTTGCCTTGACATACCAGCGCTGTACACGCTGGGCCAGAAGCTTGCTGTTGCTACATTTGAGTGCCATCGGCCTCCTTGGCCCAATGCGTCAGTACAGCACCAGTGCAGTACTGACTTGACCTGTATGTTGTGTTCCAGCATCATGCTCACCGGAGCCAAAGTTCATTCACATTCTATTCAGACCATGCATTTTTTTAGAAGGTGACCATCTAACAGTGGCTTGGTTCTTATGTTGATATGATGTGAAGGTCACACTACTATGCTGTGTTCATTATGAATGGTGCAGTTGACTATACACAACTAGGAGGTGTGGCCCTTAGTACAAGCTATCATTTATATTTCACAAACATACCAAGGATTCATACAACATAAAGTCACCACTTTAGACTCCCATATAATTACTTTTCCGATTAACATACCGTAAAAGAGGGGGATTGGCAGTGTTTCGCAAGTCCTGGTAGCGTTACTGAAAAGCAATATCTCCAGATCTCTCAGTTCGACCCATTAGGAGTTGAGACCGTTGTGGTACAGAACATATGTCACACATATACCAGGGATTTACACCAAGTAAAGGCAGTGCTACATCACCTGCATTCCGTTTACGTATTCATGGGGAAAAGGACGGTATCAAACAATGTAGCATATGCGTAACAAAGCATCAATAAATAATTCTGCTCTACATACCCAAGCGGCTGGTTGAGGCATGTGGTTGCATACTAATTACAAACTCCAACTTCTCCAGGTACCTATACCTTATTCAAGATCGTGAGAACCGAGTGCTTACATCATGTTTAAGGTATACACTGTTTAGTCGGAGGATACTGCAGAGAATGGTTCAGACATGTAACATGAAAGTTAACAGATGTTGGCATAATCTAGATCTGGCCGAGTGCTTGCTCAGAGCTGCACGCCGTACGAGTGCAATGGGTGGGAGTAATTGGAGAGTTCATGCCGAGTGCCTTACAGGTCACTGGTCAGGTGCCCATGTCCGTACACATGTAGGCACACGCTGCTGGGTAGCTCATAGATGCAGACCACACATGGAGCTTAGGGAGTGGTCATTATCTAACAACAGGGGGGGTGGTGGTGGATTTGGGGGGGGGGACCAAAACAAATTGGACCCCTCTTGAGGGGGGGAAACCAAAAAAATTGCACCCCATTTTAACGAAAAAGGCCACGTGTTACTATAGCTCAAAGGGGTCGGCGCACTCAATTTCAACTTCCCTGAGGGGGGAACCCAAAAAGTTTCAACCCCTCCGGTGGGGGGGACCAAAATTTCAACCGGCTGTTGCACAAATCCGCAACCCCTGTTATTAAACGCTGACCACTGCCTTACTCAGAATGACTCTGGATGTCTGTTTTGTCTCATTTATTAGGGGCTACACCTTTTTTGTGAAATTCTCTCATCCTCAACCAGCCAAATGTTTAACTCTCTACCATGGGGACAGAGCCACCGAGGGAGTTATGCATCGAGCCCCAAGAGGGAGGGGAGTGTTTTTCCGCAATATATCTTTTTCCATTTGTCTTTTTGTGTGTCTCATGTATTATACAGCGTATCCAGATTGCCCCAAGTCATGAAAGTTCAATTCTCAAGAGAAACTTATCATTCTACAGCCCCAATGAGAAACTTGTAGATATCAACTTTTTGACTTATCAATAAGAGTTGATACTCCTCAAAAGCATTATTCTGAATGAAGGCGGTCCGAGAAAAGGTTTTGTTGTGAGGTGTACAAGACAAAGAACTAAACCTCACCAAAACTTCTCATATATCTTGCCATACTGTTTTAGGATGCGCCATTTATAGGCGCATGTAAATCGGAAGGATGTTTAATAACTTTCCTGAATTATCACATTCTCGAAAAGAACCCAAGCCAATTTTATGTATTGCATTGCAATCATTTTGATGTTTGATGATTTCCCTTTAAGTATCGGCATCTTTAAAAGTAGTTACACAATAAAGTTTTGCTGTCAAAAATTCAGATTTGCACTTATTGTGAACATTCAATACCAAGTGTTGTTAAGAGGGTAAAAGCTCCCACCCTGTATGTATATGACGCGCACACTGTCCACCATTGGGGTCATGCTTAGGCACTAGCGTGGTGTTTCACCGTTATATGCCTCGTATACATAGTCGTTGGCCTCTAGAGAGATGAGGAAGTCATATGCTTTATTGTTGCGGGTAGAATAATATGGTTCATTACTCACCATTGTACATCACCTCCGACCAGGTACACCGGTGCCTGCGGGTCGGCATTTACACACGGTGCAGGCAGCTTGTCTCCTGTTACCGGGTTGTGGGTGTGTCTAGGCCCTGTGTCTGGATTATAGGCCAATGCAACAAGAAAGGTTCAGTTTTCAAAAAAATGCTAAAAAAGTTTTCTGAACATTTCTGAAGCTTGACGGACAAATTCATGAATTTACCCTCAAAAACATGCATTTTGATATATACCATTTGAAAGATAATTGTCCTGTGAATCTCCTAAGATGACATGTTTGCAAACATAGCTATCACAGACACAGTTATAAGGATTCTGCTAAAACTAACTTAAATACAACTTTATCTGGAAAAAGTCAGGCATTCTTGCAGCATTGGCCTATAGGGCAGGGGGGAGGGGCAGGGAGAGGTGAGGGTGACAGGGGGTCGGAGGGGGGAGTACAGGTGCGGTAACATATAACTGCTGGTTGACGGCATGACCTTTCTACTGTTAACCCTTTAAGTCTAGCAACATGCTCTTAGGGTCCATGTTCATATTGTCCTGATGCATCCAGCCATTACCCATGAGTAGCTAGCCAGCATTGCACTGAGGTATAGCATGCTTGAATGCAGCAATGGTAAGTTACTCTGGTGAGTTACTCTGGTGAGTTACTCTGGTGAGTTACTCTGGTGAGTTACTCTGGTGAGTTACTCGCCAGTGCTGCACCCTGGTGGCTGCAGGAGGTGGTGTTATGCTGCCCTTACAGGGTTATAGCTGCGTACACATGGAGGTACCCTGGTGAAGGAGAGGTGTTGTGGGAGACTCTGTTTGCTTGTTGTTTCTCAGACTATCTATGTAACTGTTATTACATTTTAAAATCTAAACCCTTGCGTGTGCAGACAGACGTGTGCATCTAGCCCCTGTGCCAAAACATCAACAAAAAATGTATCAAGTATAGGAAATGTGATATATGCTACCTGGTTGTCAACCGTCTGTTTATGTCAATGCCCCAAACTAAATTATCAGTCTCTCTGTATGTTTTGTGTATACGTTTATCCCTATCTGAATCAGTTGGTTACTGACCACGCATAAAATGTTATTTCTTTATAAATCTATTGAGTCATCTTCATCCAAAATCTAGCCCTAAAAAGGGGAGGCTTTATTAAGATAGATGAGAAGATGCAGAAGCAACATGAGGGGAGCCAGTTACTTTCTTATTGTATTATTGTAATATATGTATTGATTCCGATCCCGTCCTGAGAGCAGGGATGGAGCCCTGGGGTCCTGTCCTGGACTACACTACCGACACTACCCCCCCCCTCTCCTGCCCCCGTGCACTGAGGGCTTGTCCTACAATAAACTCCTGCTGCATTAGTCAGTGCTTCTACTGCCCCTGTGTGGCCCCAAGACAAAGGCAGGCTCCATCTGAAGTACGGGAGTCAGTGCTCTCTGTGGTTTACATCGCCCTAGACTAGCAACAAACAAGCCTTTATTGGCAGGATGGCCATGGGCAGAATCGGACTGAAGGTCAGGTGGTCATGTAGACGTAAGAGTACACAACATGTCTTGCAGCTGATCAGAATTTCTGGCAGATGGAAATTTTGTTAGCAGGCAATATGACAAAAGAAATTGTCTATTCTCAGTCAGAATGGAGTGCTTATGAATTGCCCTTCACTGACTCCCAGATTATTCTACTTGTCCATCCAAATGATTTGATTTTGAGTAACCTGATCTAAAACCAATTCTAGATAGGGACACTTTATTAAAATACACAAGACAAATGTGGAAGCAACATGAGGGGTGCCAGCTACTTTATTATTATGATATTATGATGCATTTATTGATTCCGGCTCCATCCTGAGCCCCGGGGTCCTGTCCTGGACTAGACTCCCCCGTGCACTGAGGGCTTGTCCTACAATAAACTCCTGCTGCATTAGTCAGTGCTTCTACTGCCCCTGTGTGGCTCCAAGACAAAGGCAGGGTCCATCTCAAGTACAGGAGTCAGTGCTCTCTGTGGTTTACATCGCCCTAAACTAGCAACAAACAAGCCTTTATTGGCAGGATGGCCATGGGCAGAACCGGACTGAAGGTCAGGGGGCTATGTAAACGTAAAAGAACATGGCATGTCTCACAGCTGATTGGAACTTCTGGCATTTCTAGACTTCAATACGACAAACGAAATTATTTTTTCTCATTCACTCACTCCACTGTAACAGCTCAGAGTCGATGCACAGGAAATTGGACATTTAAAATAAAATTTGAGTATTATTTGATATTATCACCTTCAAAGGTTTCATATGTTTTCATAGATTGCTCTTTCCACAGGCCCTATCGGGGCGTCTAGATGGGGTGTTCCCATATCGCCTGTCGATTTTAAGAAAAGCTCATGTCATTTGTCAGTAGGCCTATCTTTGTATTTCTCCTGTTATTTGTCACTAGGCTCCATGTCACTTGTTGATTTTAAGAAAAGGTCATGTCCCTTGTCAATATCTTTGTATTTCTCCTGTTATTTGTCACTAAGCCCCATGTCGCCTGTCGATTTTAAGAAAAGGCCATGTCGCCCTGTCGATTTTAGGGGTCCACCCCCATCTATCTAGTAGCTTGTCTGTTTGGAGGTGATGGCATGGTATTTATCTGTATAGGGCATGTAATGAGAACATCATTGTCGTTGAGCAGACCTGGTGGCCGACTACATTGCTGCAATCTCCATGCGGTATTATCTTCTGTGATGAAGCCGGCTGATCGTAAGTTTTTTCGCAAAAAACAATTCTCAAAAACACTTTGTTGACAGCAAATAAACAAAACTGTTCTTGAGAATTTGCTTGAAAGGTCCAGAAAAGTGAAATTTAAAAAAAAAGAAATAGTGATTTCTCTTTTTGGTGAGCCTTGACGGCCACCACACTTGAGCATACTGTGCTGTTATTTCTTTAATACAGATCTATAACAAAAATAAAAATAAAGCAGCTTGCTTGTTCTTACAATCTGTACAATTTAGAAGAAAGGGCTGCCGATATCAGTTAGAAGTTCTCTAGCGGACACAGGTTTCACAAAACAACCTACACCAATTTGCATCCTTTTCTTATTTGAAATATAATATATTGCATTAGTCCTGTATTCTAACAGCTTCTGAAAGGCTGAAAGACATCATCATAACAAACTGAATTTATCCTATGTATGCGGCCCTTTTGTCGTCTTATAATTCGATTCCAAGCACTGACATATATGACGATTTTAACATCAAAAGGGCTATATATGATAACTGTATTGCCTTTAATGTGATTTTCAGAACCGTTCTTCAACCGGAATAGAAACACCTATTACCGCAAACTTCATTCCCCTGCACTTTGAATCACCCTCTCACATTTGGCTTTTATCACTTTAAGAGCAGCATACTGCTATAACTTGCTATGCCCTTTGCTGATGTGATGTGTGGATGCAGACCTGGCAAGTAACTCACCAGGGCTGCATCTATGCATCATGCCGACCCTTCGGGACTGTGTAAACTACACAGGGTCAGCATGGTGCTTGAATGCATCCATGACTAGGTACTCACCAGGACTGCATTCAAGCATCATGCAAACCAAGGACATACTGAATTAAAGCTCTGTGCGGCCTTTAAAAGGTTATAGAAAGGCCCCCCAGGGCATCCAACAGCCACCTTTCCTGCTGGAGGAGTGTCTGGGTGTTGGGGGATGTAGGGGGGGGGGGGGGTCGGGGGGTGTGTTGGCCCCTTTTTGTGCAGCAGCAGGTGGCAGGCTGGCCTTTCTCACCCACCACGACCAGACAGCCCGACCTGCCGTGCTGCCAGCACTATGGGGCGCTAGCTGTCACAAAATGGTGGCTTTGTAGGAAAATCATCAAATCCACCCAGAGATGAAGCTAAACACTAATGACGTAATGAAGTTCTTCTCAAGGCATTATTTCCACTGCGGGTGATTTGGCCTGTGAACGCCCATCTGTCACTTTAATATAATGTCGGAAAATCTACAGATATGTTTTCTGTGAGTTAAACCCGGCGATAGTTTCTTATATACGATGCATTGGCTTGATGTGCCCCC
The DNA here is from genome assembly GCA_947462335.1 of Harmothoe impar. Lineage (NCBI taxonomy): Eukaryota > Metazoa > Annelida > Polychaeta > Phyllodocida > Polynoidae > Harmothoe > Harmothoe impar. Next base: position 51,638,943 of record OX381720.1, on the reverse strand, counting down.
GATTTTTGTTTCCTGTGATGAGTCTAGGATCTATACATGCCAGTTCTGAATTGAGGAACCATGTCGACCACACAAAGTTAATACCTGCCCAAAGTGTCGCCATGATGCATGGGTGCTGACCCAGCAGTTCTGTTTTCGAACATTATTAAAATAAAGGAAATAACAGCCCTCTGCAGTCCCTAAAGACTTAATCAGACTAATAGTAGAGAACTCCTGCAGCCTCACCCTTTAAAGGTGACGTGATACCTTAATGCATCCTGGTCGTCATGATGCATGAATGCAGCCCTGGCGAGTAACTTGCAATCCTATGAGGTTAAGGCACTCCCGAAGGATCGGCATGATGCACCAATGCAGCACCAGTGAGTTACTCAATACAGCTGCATTGGTGCATCATGACGACAAATGTCATCTTTTAGCCACATGCCATTCTTAGAAGGTTATGTAAAGGATTCATCGGTATTCTGCATACTGTAATGGAACATTGAAAAGACTCGGGGTCCGGCTGTATTTTCCTTGTGGTATTGTTATTGTACTAATTTGAGGATCTGCTTGCCTGATGATGTCCAGCTTAATTGATATTACATTTTTTGCAGTTTTACAGCATTGGCAATGGTTGTCCTCTCAAGTGCTGCATTCAAGCATCATTCTAACCATATGGGGTTGATACACTCCTGAAGTGTCGTCATGATGCACCTATGTAGCACTGCATGGTCAGTTACTTGCCAGCGCTGCATTGGTGCATCATAACGACCGATGTTGCCTTTTAACAACATACCTTACTTAAAGGGTTAACATATGAACCAATACGCCCTATGCAAGGTCAGGGTAAAAGGTCACACCTGGTAACCTTTAAAATTCAAAAGCCAAGGTCGTAAGTTGATCCCCACAACAAGTTTCTGGCACTGCCTCGGCCCATGTGGCGCTTGGCACCCCAAAGCTTGGTGCTTGGCACTCTGTGCTTGGCACTTGGCACCCCATGCTTGGCGCTTGGCACTCCATGCTTGGCGCTTGGCACCCCATGCTTGGCACTTGGCACCCCGTGCTTGGCGCTTGGCACCCCATGTTTGGCACTTGGCACCCCATGCTTGGCACTTGGCACCCCATGCTTGGCACTTGGCACCCCGCGCCTCCTGCCCCCCATCCTTGTATACCATCAAAGGTACACGGCTGACCAGCGCTGCCCTTTGCCTTCAGTGGGCGACCCCAAACATTACCCCCGCAGCTGGTAATGTCGCTATAGCTTATCTCGCTGTTTGGGCAGCGGAGAGGGAACCAAGGACCAGCACGGTGAGAGAGGTGGTCTGATCGCCAAGGGTAAATCCGTTTATTGTAGGAGGGATCAGTCCTCATAGGCTTTATATTTATGTGGTCGATTTTGTATAAATCAGATTTCTAAATTGTAAGCAAAAACGGGATAAAAATGACCACTTGACGTGTTGATATAAATCTCTGGGCGTATTGTATCTGATGGATTTGAGGTAATCACTCCTTCTATAGCATCAATAGGGTCTTTTACTAGAGCTGACATCAATCAACAAACTGCCCAGATAGGCATGGTATTTTCATTGGCACAGCCTTTCTATGCGCTGTGTGCTTGTCCCAACCACTTTGTGGTGAGAACCTTTAAAACGTTCAAACCAGTATTTCAAAATCACATTTGTTTAATTGTAGTATTATGCTCACCTGCTCACGAAGCGACATAACAATATAAACTACTGTACAGTAAATAATAACGTGTCAAAGCAGTGTCGGTGAGAACCTCTCCATCACTTTGGGCATTCATACATTATGCCTACAAATGTGACACCAATGACTGTTTAGAGTGGAGTTCTATGTCTATAGGATTTTGCATCATAGTATGTTAAATAGCTGTAAATACTAAACAATGTACATACTGAACAACGATATACACCACTCTGCTGCTCGGGTCTTCTTGGGATGCCTAACTGACGGAAAAGCCAATAAAAAATGTGTAATGGCAACAATACTCATAACTGAAGAAATCATTTCAGATTTGTTTAAGTATAAGGCAACACCATCACCCACTTGATTCTGATTGCCCATATATACCCCACCACTATATATAGACTGCATACAGTACATACCGTAATGGCCCGTAATTATAAGCGCAGGGGTCTGAAATAAGTGCAGGTCTCGATAAAGCACTGGTCTAGGACCCTTCTGAAACCCAAAATCTCTCGTTCAGGGGACTCGTATAAGCGCAGCTCCCTGTTTAAGCGCAGGGGAAACACTAGCAGGGATTTATAAGCGCAGGGGCACTTAATCGGGCCATTACGGTATACCCATCTACTTCTGCCAGGACCCAGCCCCATCTGCCTGCAGCCTCTATACCATCACATACACCCCACCACACATACACCCCACCACACAGACACCCCAGGGGTAGCTAGTCCTGGACACACCCCTCCCACACCCAGCCCAAGGTCCCGCTTCGAAATCAGCATTTTTATAGGCACCTAGTGGAATACATTGTAGACTAATGAAGTAATTCCCTGGGCTTAACTGCAGAATTCCCCTGGACTTCACTGCAGAATTCTTAGGCTGCATTATCAATTCAATTCATTTAAAATAAAATTATTTTCCTGAGCATACAATCTATGAATAAACATAAGAATCACTTATATTGCTCAGTCAGGAGCAAGAAGGTTTTCTAATCTTCCTTAAACCTAACATTCAAATTGACAACCATATAAAACCTTTTGTGACAGCTGCTAGCAGTACTTATCTCGCCAGTACCAGATCGAGCAATGGACGACCGCATTTAAGGAGACCCGTTGGTCAGGAATGGCACAGCAGTCAATCTGCCAATCTCATCAAGAAGATCGCTGCTGCAAAAGATAGGTTTCCCTAGTCATCCATCAAATCTGTTCATTGAATCTCCCCTTTTGCTTTTGGATTGAGGCATGTTTATACATTCTGCATAGTTACTGATCATATCTTTATACCACAGCGAGCACTGGGAACAAAGCATTTCACACCTCTTATATACTGCATACAGCTAGTGGCATAAATTAGTTATAGGACTAGTACCAATCTGTAGTGGTATAAGGCTCCTTCACTGTATTTCGCGTACAGATTGGTAAACATCCTATAACTACTACATAAAATCGGACTGTGTGCAGTTTCGTTTGCAGCTATAGTTAATGGAGTTCAATGTTGCCCAAAGGGAATTTGTTTTAAAAGAGAGGAAAGTTATACTCTCGAAACGTTTAAGCTATGCCTTTTCTCATCATGATGTCATGATGCATCCGTCCCACCCTGGTGCCGAGTTGACTAGTTCTGCATGCATGCAGACTATGCTGGGTTGGTACAACCTCATATGGCCAAAAAAAGAAACAAGGTTTGTTTAAGGTGACATGGGAGGAAAATGTAGGGTCGGTAGGTCGGATTTGTATTTTTGTTTATTTTTTCTAAACATGAATGTACTAGCTTACCCTAAAATTGACCAAAAATGGGTAAAAACATGAAAATTTCTTCAAAATTGCATACATAACATAGGGTCGGTCGGGTGACCTGAAACAAACCCTTTTTTTGGCCTATATATGGTCAGCATAATTGAATGCAGTCATGGCGGGTCTTTTCGCCAGGACTGTATACATCATCCTGAGCGATGGCAAAATACAACATGTCACTAGGTGGCCCTTAAGATTAGTCTGATTTCTTTCACCAGGAATCTCAACCAAAATGGTTCAACCTGTTCTAGACCGTCGTGACATGTTCTGAATGGGTTACCTGGTGGTACATTTTGATAGCTGACAAAAGTCCATAGAATGATGATAAAAAAAACCAGAAGTATAGCATTGTAGGTATGAATAGTAGCCACCTGTGCTTTTAGGTTACCCGACCCTACCTAGCAAAACAGACCTAGAAAATGTTATCCAATCTTGAAAAAATATTTTTATTTCATGTAATCTCCTATAGTCCACAAGATGACACTGATGTTGGCGAGTCAGTGCTGAAGTTTGCGAGTCACTTCTTTGCTACTTTTCAGACCAAAGAAAAAGAATTAATTTTTTCTCTAAAATCTGACCTACCGTTCTTTGATTTTCAGACTATGTAACCTGAAACACACCTTTTTTTGGCCTGAGAAAGCTGCATGCAAGTTAAATCCCAATGCATTTCAACAAAGAATCTCAAACAAAATGGCTCTGAGCTGCTCTAGGCCGTACCCACCGGCGGCAGGACCGGTGGGTGAATGCACCACCACGTGTACCCCCGGGACAGCCAGACTCCAGCACTGGGCACTGCCAGAGGGCAGCTGTAGGGGTGTGTGAGGGGGGGGGGTGGGTTGATGGTGTGGGGAGGGGGGGGTAGAGGGTTATTTTTACAACAAGGTGTATGTGAGGGGTATGGTGGGGCCAGACACTACATTAGCTTCATTTGTAAGGGGTGTGTGTGTGTGGGGGGGGGGGATTGGGTCCGAGTGGTGGTGGGGATGGAATGGGATGCACCAACGGTATATATACTGCCCGCTCCACATAGCTTGTATAGACTGGACAGAACAGCTGCAAAGAATTATATAGCTCTCTAAACTCAATGCATAGCAACATATTATGATACCAATTAATCTAGGGCCATATATCGATGTTTTGTGATGGCTCAGGCATTTGCTTATACCCTTATAGTTAAGAAAATTGAAATATCATTTTGTCGTCATGATGTACCAATGCAATGCTGGCGAACAATCACTGGTACTGCATTGGTGCATCATACCATCGAGTCAGGAGTGTATCAGCCCTGTCAGGTTAGCATGGTGCATGAATGAAGCGCTAGCATGGTGCAGCGCCACAGTGCTTCCAGCACTGCTCCTCACGCTGCAAGAACATTGGCATTTAAGGAAACTCTGTATTGCTTAAAGTCATTCATAAACCGGGTTTGGTCATAATGACACTTTTATGTCGCATGTAGTGGAATTAAATATGCTTAAAGTGTAAACCTTAATGCAGCGTCACTTAAAAGGGTCCAGTTGAGAATCAGCCAATCAAATTAGCCAGGCAATTTGAGATCCATTTCTATGCAAATACCTCTCATGACCATCGTAGATGTGACCATTCTCTGATCAACGTTGACTGAGGAAGTCACTCTCTGAGAGGTTCGAATCTGTAGCTTGAACTTTTTTCTACGCCATTCAAATGTAAACAAACCACCTTTTTGATGACGTCACAGGGCCGTGAAATGTGGCCATTGGTTATTTCACAGGAGGAGTGAAATACAGTGCTCCTTAGTTATATTAATGGCACTGCCGTATTTCATAAAATAAAGAATAAAGAATAAAGAAAGCTGTTGCTACATTCCTTGGTGGTAGATAACAATGGCTGTATCCGCACAGAGAGGTAGTCAGTGCAGGTGCAGAACGGTGCATGGTTGTAGTATCAGCGTATCTCCAGAGTTGGGTATATCAGAGGGATGGAGAGCATCTCTATCTCTGTGTGTATATAGACAATGACTGCTCAGGTGTTGGCTTACAGAGCGGCCTGTAGAATAGGCACACTGCCATCTGTGTGTTGTATCTTACTGGGCGGCTGCGTCTGCAGGTATACTAAGAGTTGTGTCCTCTGAACTTGGAATTATTTTTTTAGAATGTGAGAAAATATCCTCATTGTGGCTTGTTCAAACATTTTGTAGGGTCACTCAGAAACAATGTGTGTATTCGTCACCAAGCGCTGAAAAATATGACGAGGGCGTTTTTGAAAATTTAATTTTCTTTTTTCACTGAATGGCTAATATATGTACTAAAATATAGACTTTGGTGAAAAATTTAGAATTTGAAATTCTATAAAAAAATATAAAATCTAAGGTATTCCTAGACCATTGCACGACTGCTTCATTTAATACCAAATTTGTCCATTTTAAAACGTCTTTCTCCAAATAATGATTTTCTTAATGCGCTCGGTGACGAGACAGCAGTTTTTTAGTGGCCTCACCTATTGTGTATATATCGTACTACCGTGAAACCTCACGCATAAGCCGCGGCTAGTAGGCAAATCAGATTGCTGGTGAGGCCCATAGTCGGTGTGTGGCTTATACAAGTTTTTTTGCTACTATGGTACAATACTAAAATGCACAATAATCAGATTGCTGGTGTTGCTTATAGGATCGGCACAAAGTCTCGGTGCGGCTAATTTGCGAGTTATGCTTATACGCAATGTTTTCCAGAAAGGAGATTTGATTTTGTAGGGGGGGGGGGGTTGACCTCTACATACTGATAGAACTGCCGCCTGGTGTTGTAGTTCAGAATGTCCAGGTGGGTTTCCCCATCTAGGAGCCGTCTGGACAGTTTACTGTGAAGCCAATCTGTGCCCAAATTGGGCAACCTGGTACGGCTCACCCCAGAACGCAATGACCAAAATCGATCAGGTCGAGTCAATTTGTAAAAGGTATTTTGCCCAATTTGATCCTGCCTTAAGTCTGGCCATCTACCCAACCTAAAATCTATATTATTGAGTTGTGCCGAGTCTCAAACACCCAGTTCCAGCTGGAGCTAAATTGGCTCCTTTCAGCCTTGCTGTCTTGGTGACAGACTTGTGCTACATGAGATGGTAATCAAATGATTCCGTTTCTTGGCATCAGATGATGGGATATTTAATTATGTTTTTGTGTTTGTGCAATCTCAACTCAGGCTCCTCTTCCACTGATACTGGGATCGTTAGTACTGTAGCACGGGTAATTGTTTTTAATTCATCCAAATATGTAAGGCTGGCCTCTATCTCATCCGAACTGCCTACTTTCTAAAGGAAGTTATTCAGTTTCAAATTTGGTTAAAAGGTGCTCAGCCTTAGCCAATCTATTACCTTAGAACTCCATCCCTGCAATCAAGATCTCATGCAAGCAGAAGTTGAGATGTCTTATTTTATGTCTATGAGAAATGAATACGTTTCTTGAACGGGGAAATATGGACAGTTTTTTCCTAGAAGTACATTTTGTCATTTCATATTTCCGGGAATTTCTTGTTATTTGAAAAGGTGAAACCTGAGAAGTACATGTCATTATTTTTTGTGTGGACAAATTTTATCAAGAGGTACACAAGAAATTTTCTTGTGTCATATATATTCGGGAATTTCTCATTATTTGCACAAGTAAACTTGGGAAAAACACATCACCATTTAACATGTCACTCCAGGAACTTTGACTAATCTTGAGAGCATATCCATCGATATGATCCATGGAGCTTGAGTACACGTGATACTCTCTTTTGTCATTGTCCAGTTTTGTTAGTAGGGCTGTGATAGGAGATTGTATCAACACTCTATATCTGTATGGAGAGCGTCCCACCATCAGCCCATGTGACAACTTCAGGAATATTCATAAGCTGTTCCAATCATACCGAGGCGGCATTCAGACAGAGTAAGGCGCCACAACACTAAATAATATTGACTGCTGCTATTGACTCTTTCAGGACCCAATGCATCATAGCCTTTGTCATCGTGATGCATGAATGCAGCCCTGGCGATTGACTCTCCAGCGATGTATTCATGCATCATGCCGACCCTATACAGGGTTGAAATACTTGCGTATGGTTGGTATGATGCACCAATGCAGCACCCTTGCTGGGGCTGCATTGGTGCATCATGACAACAAATGTCATCTTTTGGTAACATCCATCCTTAAATCGCTATAACCCTCGTGGCTCAAGTGTATCTGTCATCATTCATGGTGCCCGTATTGATTTAATATCCGGCAGCTTTGGCCAACACATATGTATGTGCATACATGCAGTGCTGACCAGTCACTACTCTCGTTCCCAAATCCTTCCCAAGGAAGGCTCTGGTAACTGCCAAATGTTGGGATTTTGCTGGGTCTGGGTAACCCCTGCTGGTAGCTTGGAACCAGCGAACAGGAACAGGAAATAGAACCAGACAGGCTGATGGTAAAACTACCTAAAACTACCATCATACATTCTGGTTCCATTTCCTGTTCCTGTTCGCTGGTTTGAGCCTACCAGCAGGGATGCCCAGACCCAGCGAAATCCAAATTTCAAGGTCATTTGGCTGTTACCAGAGCCTTCCTTCGGAAGGATTTGGGAACGAGAGTAACCAGTAACTTCCTGATCAGGAATGCAGGGCCCGGTGAGTCAGTATCGACATTGTGTTAGGGCATCATTACGACAAGTACACTTGAGCCTTAGGCATCATGCAGTCCTCAAAGGGTTAACCGTTTCTTTTCCTCGGTATCGCCATTCCCTTGAATAGCAATGATGTGGTATAACAGCCACCGGACGCTACACACACACTCGTACACTCTCTCCGTACCACTCCTAGCTTACGAGTACATTGATCGGGCGTTAGGTTTTTCCGTGCAAAAACTGTAGGCAGTCCCACAACATTCACACAATGATGCATGCATTTGCATAACTGGTCCTCAGAAATTCTTAAATATGTCGGGGAACTCGAAACTACCATAGATTCATAAACTTTGAGGTGCCAGCTTTGACCGACTTGATAGAAAATGGTTTATTTAGGGCAGGTGGAGATATAAATGGGCCAAACAAGTTAATTCATGTTATAACACTTAAGTAATTAGTAACCCATTCATATTTCATCTGCTCTAAAAATAAACCATTTTCAATCAAGCCGGTCAAGGCTGGCACCCGGTCAAAGCTGGCACCTAGTCAAAGACAAAAGCAGCAAAAGGCATAAATGTCTGGTTGTGTAATAAATCTTGTATTGCATGTTAGGGTCTCGCACTCCCCATACTCATCATATACCCATCCTACAATACTGACTATCTGCAACTCTTAAAGGGGCATTCTCACCACTCACACTTACCACAAAGCAGACTAGAACAGTACTAGAATTGTGAGTGGAAAACGCTCAATGAGAATGCCACTTTAAAGGGTTACCCAGTACTCCCCCAGCCCTCACCCCGTGGGACGGGCCGCATGCAGACCCTTACGTGGAGTCACCAGAGGCTGCCCGTCCCGCCCCACTCAGCGACCACTAATCGATTCCCAGCCTCTCCAATTTTAATTTGCCCCACATTCCACAGCGCTATCAGGCTCCCAGTGGGTAATGGAGTAGGGGCAGCAGGTTCTGTATGTTGAAGGGTGGCGCCATATGGGCTACAGACCTCTCTATACATCTACGGCCAGTATATGTACTAAGCCACCAAAGATTCTTTGCGAAAACTTTTTTATCCAACAGGACATTTGGTCCTGCAGATTTTCAATGTTGCAGGACCGGTTCCCTTTTTCAAGGACCGGATGCCAACATATCTGATAATTTATGCATTTTAACTAGAAAAAAAACATTGTACATTATATTCGTAACAATTTATGGCCAAATCAGGCCTAGTTTTATACAGTATATTGGCAAACATATTTCAGGTTTAGAAAACCAGCCAAATCATTTTAGTTCAGGTAGGCATCAGAGCATGTGACTGGACATTCGGTCCTGCAACACTTGTCAATCTGCTGGACCGGTGGTATTTTAGGAGGACATTGCCACTGTCCTGCAGGTTTTTGCCAAGACTGTGTTCCCAAATAGTATATGATAAGTCAAGGTGCGATTACATCTGTTGTCCTTTAGACGATTTATGTTAATTCAGTAATAAAGTCTGAATGGGTGTGCAATATATGCACTTCACAGACATTAGAGACGTATTTCGCTCCCCTCGTCAGGGTCAGAATGTCGGTGTGGATGGGGTACAAGAAGAGGCCGGGTAAATACAGGCTACAACTACGGCATCAATACTGCAGAAGGGGGTCTGTGTGTGGGTGTGTTGGTGTGTGTAGGGATGGGAGCCAATGACGCCATGTATAGGCTATACAGTGCTAGCTGTCGTTGATTAATTAACAGATTATATATGTATAGGTGCACGGGAATTGCACTGATATTACAACTTTAGTCATTACTGGCTTAAAACTACGTCACTGGTTTTGAATATATGGGCCTTAAAAATTCTGCATGAGCATGCAGCTCATGAGGTGATTGCCAAAGGTCATAAGGGGGCAACATTGAATCAAGATGGACAAGCAGGTTTAAATGCTGATACAATGTTCTGCGCCTACTGGGCTGGGATGGGGGTATTTCACAAGAAATTATGTTGAAATCTATACCATGTATGTAAATATCACCTATTGACATGGGCGACTACCCTTGTCAATCACAAATTCATACTCCACTATTGACAAAAATTAAAATATTGAGACTCACGAATCTGTTCTGAAAGGCCTTCCAGGTAGTGATGTATAGGGTGTACGGCAGAACCCATTAATAGAAGCCGGAAATTGGCCGGGATGCAATTAAAAGAAACTGCCAAACAGTGCATGGGACTCTGACAGACTGTTTGGCAAGGCCTAACAGAAACGACTCGATAACAGACAGAAGTGGCTCAGGATTAAATTTTCCGCTTTAATTTTGACTGATGGAAATTGATTTAGTGAAAGCCCAGCCGACTCCCACTGCACTGAATTTCTTTCTGCATCAACTGTTGTGTGAAGTTCTGCCGGCATGCAAATGAATGTCCCTAGTGGCATGTATTACTCGCATATATATATATATATGCTAAATATCTGCTTATTGTCCTGAGCTATCTGTAGACCCCCTACTCCAAGCCTACCTTACAATGCTATGGTCACTACCAGGATTGGCATCCCTTGCCTTCCAATAGTCATGCCAGCATCCCATCCCCTAGCCTCCGTTCTCTCCACCTACTAGGGATGACCGCTTACATTCATGGGGAACACATAACTGATCTGTTTATCAGAATTCAAGCTGAAAGATGTGTGCTACTTGCTATGGAAGCTGACCCATTTAAACTGGATAAATTATAAAGGTGCCCAGTGACCTGTGGCCTTGATATTTTATTCGCGAAGTATTCCCCCCCGGATACCATGGCTACAAGTAATATTTTATCTTCTTTACCCAACCCTCCAAAAATAATTTGGGCCGGAAATTATAATCCCTTTGTTAAATCTAAGGTCTCTTACCACTTATTATATGCACAGTAGTATTGCTTGTCATTGGCACTATATTTGGGTCTAGTCTGGGGAATTAGTGTGCATGACACCTACAGACATTTTGTAGCACCCATACCAGTAGTGGCACCACATCCCCTTAGCTGGTGACGACTGTCTCCAGGGCTTATTGCTTGTCTTCATGCAAACACACCCACTCTGGATATCCTCCTTTATTTGCCCCAACCCCGCCATCCTCCACCCTATCAGTTTCCTAATCAATACAATGCAATTCCCACATTTAACTTGGCGAGGATTGCCATTGGGATTTATTTGTCCGACTTTGTTCCAAGGGACTCCCAGCGACTTCTGGATATTTATTGTCCCCCTATTCGTAATGCCAGGCAGATTGGACTGTTCCAACAAGCTTCACTGTGTGGCTAATTGAAGACCTAGACAGATATTCATTTCAATTCCATTGTTCCTCGCCGCAGATTGGAAGGCCGCGCATCTAAAGAAGCCATCATGGTAGCTCTCTGTTCTCTTGGTATTGTTTGCTAAATAAATGGGATTCACATGCATTATTCTATCTTCCCAATGAGGCAATTAGTCAGCCTGATGGTGATAGAGCTATCAATTGATCTTGATTTGGAACAATGTATGTTATATGCAAAGCATGCATTAACTACATGTATTGTGAAAAAACGTGACTATGCTTCCACTAACTCTTGATAAAGCACAGTTTGTCGGGTAATGTAAACTACATTCGCAGCCCCTCTGTTATTGTAACACATACAGTTAGGCATGATATATTTGCATTTTATCTCAAGAATGACATTACAAGAGTCCTTCATCAATTTCTTTTTTATTCAAAACTATTCTATAATTAGAGTGCACACAGAGTAACATGTATTGTGATATTAACTGTTGAAGGCACCGGAATGAGTCGCGAATAGCTGCAGCAAGTCGCAGGATGACTCACTGATTCATCCAATGTGTTGTTTTGGTTGTTGCTGTTACATTTTAAGATAAGTAGTAATGTCACATAATTTCGGATAAATTTGAGACAAGCAGGAGTTTGTTCTTTCTGACCAAACATGTGCTAAAACCAAGCGGATGGAATCCCCCAAAATCGGAAAAAAGTGTTAGGGACAGTCTCATTTTTTAATCTAAGGTAGGGTTACCTGAAACACAACTTTTTTTCTTCTTTTCTTTTTACCTTACCGTTCACAGCCATCTGAAAGCTGGAAATAGACATGGACTTGTGTCATACAGCTCTCACGTTCAATGCCATCTATAGAGGAAATTATAGTATTTGATAATTCCCTTACTAGTGGTAGTCTTTTCTATAAGGCATATAATACCGGTATATGTAGTATGTAGATTGCGATTACAAAAGTGGTAGACAAATGTAGCGATAAATAATTTGGTACCTTCTGCGGTTTGAGTGACAAGACTTCAACTCAGACATGCGAATTCTGCAGGCAGATATAAACACATTCAGTAAGATAATCGTGTCGTGAATCAGCTGATAAAACATGTTTGTACAGACAGAGGTCACATGCCATGTTATTTCCATTCAGCTAAAACCAACATAAACACAACTGTATTATGGGAAGCCCACCTTTCCCACCACCTGGGTGTAGACAACCCCGGGAGTTAACCCTTGAGGCACACTGAAAAAGTAAACTTGTCTCCAGACTCTTCTTAGTGACTGTCATAAAATAAAATAAATCGTTTATTTTATACGATTCAAAGATTATGCTCTGTGACTGCGTATTAAGAACTTCCTTGATCATTGCTACAGTCAGCCCTCTCCTCCTTGAATTTAGAAAATGCAAGGATTAATGGCTAAGGGAGCAAATTATCCGAGAAATTATATTCAAATGCAACTGCCTATATATATATGGGCAGTTGCAAAGCAACTCTATGAGGAAGTGAGGTAGCCAAGGTAGTAAATGTTTGAGGTAGTGAGCATCAACTGTATTATAGCATTTTGCTGCTCAGCCAAAGTCGGGATTTCTCTGCTATTGACCTGATTAAATTAGCGGCAAGTTAGTGTATGTGTTATTCCATGAACTACATTGATGCATGAATGTAGCACTGCCGAGTCTCATTGCGGGCCTGCATTTAAGCATCATGACAAGCCTCTGGGAGTGTATCAACCAAGCAGGGTCGTCATGATACATTAGTGCAGCAATAGCGAGTTACTCACTATATTTGCCTGCATGAATGTGTACCCCTATAGACCAATGCAGCAAGAAAGGATCACTTTTTTCATGATAAAGTTTTGCTTACATTGGTTTTAAAGCATAAAACTTATAATATTGTTTGTAATGCCTATTTTTGCCAGGAGATTCACAGGACAATTATCTTCCAAATAGTATATATTAGAATGTGTGATTTTGTGGTTATATTCATGTAATAGTAGGTCACACTTCAGAAATGTTCATTAAAAAACTTTTCTGAAAAGTGGCCCTTTCTTGATGCATTGGTCTATAGGCGTGGGTCCAGCCCCAGGTGGCCGGCCTCTCAGCACCTAACCAGCACCACGTGGTACACCACGTGACTACAGGACGCGGGCAGGACGCAGGTCTCACCAAGGTGGTTATTTTAGGTACACGACATGGTCCCCTCACTAAAACAACCCCTCCACTACCCCCTGTAAATCACACTGTCGGGGGCCGTGGGGTGGGGGGGGGGGGTCCAGCATTCTCCAGTTGGGGTGTGTAGAGTCTAGGGATTATCCTATCCATTTTGCTGACATTTGCTAGAGTGTAAAAAAACAACTGACCTAGTTGTGGTAGGACTCTCTTCTAGTTGTGGTAGGACCCCGACCTGCTTGTGGTATGACCCTGACTTAGTTGTGGTATGACCCTGACCTAGCTGTGGTATGATCCTGGCCTAGTTGTCATATGACCCTAACCTATTTGTGATAGGACTCTCTTATAGTTGTGGTAGGACCCTGACCTAGTTGTGGTAGGACCCTGACCTAGTTGTCATATGACCCTGACCTAGTTGTTGTAGGACCCCGACCTAGTTGTGGTAGGAATCTGTTCTAGTTGTGGCAGGACCTTCACCTAGTGGGCTCAGGGTTGGACCAGGTGCCATCAGGACACTCACCTGATTGACTCAGGGGTGCAAGTATGCAAGTGGTAGGGGGCACTCAATTTTATTTTGACACAATGTGTGACGGGCCCTCCACCAACCCTAATCTTGGCGAGGGGCGTTTTGGTCAAAGCGATCCTTGGTGAAGGGACTTGAGTTAAAAGTACCTAGATTTAAGCAATTTTTTCTCGGTTGTTTGAGGGAATTCTTTGGGGGGAAAAAAGCCTTGGTGATGAGGATTTTGTTGAAAAAAGACCCTCGATAGGGGGGATTTTTGGGAAAAGGAAACCCTTGGTGAGTTTCTTAGGGAGGAAATTATTTTTTCTGCTCGGGAGGGCCCTTGATAGCGCCCTAACCTGCCGCACACCCGTGTGCATATAGAAATTTTTCCTTTTTTTTATTGATCATTCATAACATATAAACATATTAATGCCATGGTCTACCCGATCATTTCTGACAAGGGTCCTCCTCCAAGATGCAATAAAACAATGAGTTAGCCAAGTACTTAACAATATTAATTTCCATTCAGAGTAATACCCGCTTTTTGCCGCCTATAGATAGTTGCGGATTGGTATCTTCAACATATACAAGGATGAATATAATACAGATGAGTGAAGTGGTACAAGAAATGTAGAGGAAAAAGTGTTATCATACTGTTGCATAAGCATTGAAGAATACAGAGTGCCCCCCCCCCCCGAGGCTGCGTCAGCCGCCATCTGCTGCAGCCATTCATCACTGACACAGTCAGTGCCCCCACAGGTGTGTGGGTGTAGGGGTGTGGGGGGGGGGGGGGTACATCAGGGGGTACCTCAGGGGGTAGGGGTAGGAGCAGGTCAGCCTAATGTCTAGGCCTAACCACCCAGCCCATAGCTCATCATGAGCAGAGGCCTAACACGTGCTAACTATATCATCATTCCCAGAAAGTTTAGGTTGAAGAGGAAATAGCAGAGTAGATATAGGGAAACTCTCTCTGGCCAAGTATACATCAATCTTTTCATTGACCCTAATCTTTTTGAGAGTTGAATACAACCATTTCATCTAAATGTGGCCTCATGAGAAAAGAAAACAAAAACGATTTTCAACTTATGTTTGTGTGCGCAGATTTTATTGTACTGAAACTAGTCTGGGCTACATTAGCCTTCATCACACCCTATAGATATGAGGGGAGAAGGGTTCAGAACACAACACTGGCAGAGAAGGAGTAAGGTATAGCTCGAATCCAACGATACATTCTTGCTGGAAACTCCATGCTGACATCGAAATACTTTTCCTTGTATAAGTAAGAAGTTTGTCCTTTTCGTTTGCAATTTGAGCGTATTGACCTGAAATCGTTGGTTTATTGCAAAGCAATTTCCCCCAATGTCTATATTACACAAGGGGCTTTGGAGTAAGCACCCTTGCGATAGAACCCTTGCAGTTTGGAATAAACAAGGATCTAAAATCACAAATTTAGGTGTTATAGGTAAATACATAATTATGGGATTCGAGCTTGAACTTAGGGTTCTGGCTGAGTTATGCTGGGTATCGTAGGCTGTTACGTCTGGCCTGAGTAGGGTTCATGTAGACCTTGGTACAGGCAGGGGTGGGGTGTAAGGTTAGGGTCAGCATGTACACACTGAGTATGCAGATTATACAGAATATACCCCATGAGTCGACCTTGGCCTAGCTAGAGACCATGCAACCAGGTCCCGTGGGGAGTCGGTAGGGGTGGGAGCTTGTGTATCATGCTGTAATCTACTAATTAAAAGTTGACTTACATGAACTAAACTAATCCGTTATAATTAGCTCATCCATAAATAGTTAAAATACCCCTCTCTGGTACTTGATGTAATATCGGCTAAAAACATTCATAGCATGAGAAAGATAGCATGGGAAAGTTTTATGTGTATATATGTACTGTAATACTCAGAAACTTCTGCCACCTCAGAGAAGGCTTGGGTTGTTTTCCTGTTCAGCAAGACAGAATTTAAGTAGATTTGTCATTTTTTCAGATCCAACCACTTCCAAAAGGGCAATGCAGTTGTAGGTCGTATCTGGTGTTGGATTCATAGCATGAGAAAGATAGCATTGGAAAGTTTTATGTGTACAGCTGTACTGTCATACTAAGAACCCACTGCCGCCTCAAAGAAGGCTTGGGTTGTTTTTGCTGTTCAGCAAGACAGGATTAAAGTAGATTTGTCATTCTTTCAGATCCAACCACTTCCAAAGGGGCAATGGAGTGGTAGGTCGTATCTGGTGGTGGGTTCAGAGAGGGGGGGCACAGTGACTTCCCGCCTTTTAAGTATTGTGTACATTACCTAATAGTGTGGCCCTAGACCCCTACATTTTGATACAGCGACATGGGCCTTTTTGGGGCTTAGTGAGATGGGACATGATGAATAAATAGATAGTGACGTGGAACATGGAAATTTCTTAAATCGATTTGGCGACATGGCCATTTCCTCAGATCGACATGAAGACATGAGCATTTCTTATTCATGAACAACATGGGACATAGGGACCCCCCCCCCATTAAGGGCCCCAATAGTGGTCGGCCACAACCGTTTTTAACCCTGCGTGTGGGGAGGGGGGTGGGGCAAGGGTAAAGAAAATGATGGCGACCTCAATTGAAGCTCCACGACCCACCCCCCTCCACCACGTTGTTCTCAGCAGAATGACTCCTATAACTATTGCATTCACTGCACCTGGTAGTGTTTTAGTGTTTGATCCACCTTTAGCAACTTGTTGTTTCACTCCTAGTGCAAGCATCAACCTGGAGGCTGCAGACCACATTGCTACTCAGACAGTACGAGGGACAAAGTGTAAAATTGCAGGATGGATTTCAAAACAAATGGATTTCAAAACGTCAAAGTTTCACTTTTATCTTTTTGTTGGTACAGTCTCTGATGTTGCCACTACTTTCATATCGAATTTAAATGTAACGTTCTTCTGAAGACCTGCAATAGATGTTTTACTTTTTTCGTATAATGTTGAAACCTTCGATTTAAAGAAAATAATTCTCTCCTATTCATCAATTTGTTTTCTGCAGCATATACATTACAATAAAACATTTTGATCAAATATCTGTATCGAATTCTGAAATCATCTGGGAATTGAAATCAAATTTCTGGATCGCCATTGAATCGGAAACGCCTCCCTTTCTTATCATCATCTCATTTCAAAAGTTTCAGGTATCGATTCACTTTTAATGAACACCAACGACTTTAAGAAAGATTTGTGTTTCACTCTTTTTTCCCGATATCCCCATGGTAACCGCCAATCCACTTTTCTTTGGACCCCCATGTTATTAATGTCTTAAAAGCTTTCTATTTAATTATGGATTGATTCCCCTTTTTACTGGGGAGTTACTAGTTGATGCACCAAACTCCCCGGTTTGATACAAATCAGGATTAAATTACATTTGTCTGTTTTTGTCAGAATAATCTTCATTGAAATTGTTGAGGCCTGCTATTATCAATGTGACATTCTCGATGCTATGATCGGCCAGATCCTAAATTGTGAAGCTAGAGACTAAAGACGAGATGAGCCCAGCATTTGAACTGACTACAGGGGTTTATTTCTTACGGTTGATGTAAATTAAGATATTTTCGTGTGAATACATTTTCGCAAATTTGCCAGAAAGTACAATTTCACGTGTATTTAAATTCGATTTTTGAAATATTTTAGCAGTATAACTATACAGGATAAATATTCATGTTATACATTTTTTCACGGATTTTTCATTTCCAAGAAAATTGCAAAAATATCTACGTTGACAATAAATAATTCAGCCAGTACGTATACGATCACCCTTTATCTGGACAACAGAAGTGGCGCAGTACTTAGATGACCCTTTACATTTTCTACCCAAATTGAATGGTCCAAACTTCAGAAATTAGAGCCTGCATATTCCATATGCCTTGGATAATTACCCTGTCCTTGGCTTGTAACCCTCATACTGCAAGTCAGTTGTATCATATCTACCGCTAAAGTTTTGCTTATGACACTCATAGTGATTAACCATCCATTCTTACAGGTCTGTATGATGCAACGAATACGGCTTTATGAGTTCCTTCAAGGGCCACACTCTAAGTTACTGTCATACATGCATGCAATCACCGTCATCAGGTTGGCATGATGCATGAATGCAGGCATTAGGAGAGTACTCGCCAAGGCTGCATTCATGCATCATGCCGACCAAGGACATATGACAGTAAACCACCATGCCACCCTGAAAGGGTCAAGGTGAAGACCAAACCAAATTAGCCGACATGTCAAGGAACTCATCATACTTAAGAGAGTGTCTAGATGTACATGTCAAAATATTTGTTTGGTAAGTTGACAGCTTTGATTTTGAGACCACCCGCCTTACAAAAACAAACTGTCACTGCACAGAAATTACTGCTCATCTTTTTGACTGCAGTCAGTGGTCATACATTACATGTGACATTGTATAGGCCGCCATATTGTCCGCATCTGCATAGTAAAGTACAGCAGAGGCGCTAGTACCCAGCAAATAGAGGACAGTGCGCCTCCTATAATTCACCCTTGAGCAATGGCACATTATAATACCACCGACAGAGGCATTTTGTTCTCACAAAATGCTCATACACAGTGCATTGCATTTTTGAATCATGCCAATAATTCCAGAGTTCACGCTTGGGTAACTTCGGCATGATGTATGCATGCAGACCTAAGGAGTTAATCGGTCGGCAGGGTTCTATCATGAAAACAAAGGGCATATTACATCAGTGCACTATCCCCTCCGTAAAGGGTTAAACGGTAGATTCAGCTTAAGACGGACACTTGAATTGATGCTTATTAAGGCATTCTAATCATTTATTTCGGGAATAATGGTAAAATTCAAGTGTCATTCTTTCCATCATCGCAACACCAGAAGTCTTATTGTACATGAATAGCAAGGATTATTATACGATTGGGGCTCTGATCGTGCTTTTTTGGGATAACACAGTTCTGTTATCCCACGATAACAGCACGATTGAGGGGAATATTTGGAGTTAAAATCCTACGTTTCGTCGGAGGATCGAACCCGGGGCCGCAAGACTACTAGTCCAACGCCCTATCCACTATACCGTGCCGGCCATGCAGAATAAGGGGATAAAACAAGAAGTCTACAGACACATTCCCAGCCCTCTAGCTCTTATATTAACAGAGATACAGCAATTTTTACACTTTTTGTTATAACTTCTCCTAAAATCAATTTTTTTTTATAATTCTTTTTTTTCTATAAAGGTAGTAGTTGGACTTTACTTACCTAGTCGTTAAAATAATCTTAGGGATTTTTTTTCACATAAATATAGGCACTTAAGAAATGGTACGTTTCCACTCGGATTCGAACCGGGGATCTCTGGTGTGTGAGGCGAACACTCTGGCGCCCATTCATTTCTGGCAGTGGTAGAAGGGTAGGGAAATGCTGCCTATATTGAAGTATACAGGGGAGCAGTTAGTAACCAAAACGGCAGGTGGCGACGCGGGAGTACAGTCGTATAAGTTAATACTGAGGGTATGTTCGATTTGAAATAATGACTGCTCCCTCACCTCCGCTACTGAAGATTTCCACAACATGGCGACTGCACCCTCTGTACAAGAGGACTTAGATATCATTCAAAATGGCGAAATTAGGACGTTTTAAAGGTAAATAAGGACATTTGAGTCAATAAATCGTATAATAAACCTAATAATATATGGATAACAGGCACACTCGGGCCTATATACGTATATAACACCCTCGGTGCTTCGCACCTCGGGCGTTATATACGCATATAGGCCCTTGTGTGCCTGTTATCCATATATTATTGGTTAAATAGCAGTGTCAGTCTCAGAGTATGTGTGCGACTCATGGTAAACTTTCCCTAGGTCCATCAGGTGGTAGTACTGCAGTCCACTGAGAGAGTGTGATTTAAGTGTCTTGTTAATGACATGTCACAGCTCACCTTTACCTGTGACGTGTTGTACAGGTGTGCCTCAGGTGTGCCTACACTGATATTCCTAGGCTCCCTATATGCCCAATCTCTCAGTCACTAGTGCCTAACCTAGTTAGTCATTTTTTGGCTCCCTATACGACCAACCTAGATTAGTTATTATTGTCAGGTTGGTCACTATACTGACCAACCCACCTTAGTCTTTTTATTTCCAGGCGGAGCCACTGAGTGGTCATCACAGGTGGCACCAACTAGTGGTATTCGAATACAACACACCAATGATGAACCTAGGTTAGCCACTACTGACTGACCCCTCGGTCATTTTTGAATGTAACTTTGCCATTGTGACTAACACTCATATGACCAACCTAGGTTAGTCTGTACTGACTAACCCTTTAAACCTAACGATTTTCAGTGTACCTGTAGGACAGGTGTGGTACAGCTGCATGGGTGATTAGTCAGCACTTATAGGCGTACCAATGTCTCACAGCTGACCAGAGCATGTTTAACCCTTTATGCACCATAGAGGATTTTAATTGTAATACCCTTGCCGTTATGATCCAAGTCTATTTCCCAGGGCTGCATCCATGCATGATGTCAACCCCATGGGAGTGTATCAACCCCGGGATGTTGGCACGGTGCGTGAATGTAACACTGACGTGTCACCCGGCAGGGCTGCTTTCAAGCATCATGACAATAAAGGTGATCGGGATGTTTATGAAATATGCGGCGCTTACAGGATGAGATAGTACAGGTGTTCAGATGATATGTAGGTATGTCATATTGATGACCCTTGTAGAGTTACAGCTCTTAGTTCTATTGAGCTAAGGCAGCACTCGGCCAGTCTGTGATGGGCACCTAGGGAAAACTCAACCAGGCAATGCCAAGCTGAAGTTGGGGCCAGAAAGAGTAGCAAGTCTTTATGGACTGCATGATTCATCGAAACGCAAGTGACACCAATGCTGCATGACTGCACCTTGTCTGGATCAGTGGCCTCGACATTACGCAGCAGCCGCGAGCTACTCACCAGGGCTGCATTCATGCATCAGAAAGATGACGTAGTGTCCTCATGCTGCAAACAAAGCCTTCAGATGGCAGTCTTCAGTCAGTCACAGACGTTAACGGATGTCTCAGAGGGGCACCCCGTGTCTATAGGACTACACCAAGCTCTGTATCTACATGGTAGCAACAGGCCACCTACAGTGCCATGGTGGTGGTAGCAGTGGTGGAGAATGGAACTAATCAGCCATAACTGCGCAGCCAACTAACATATTGTTCCCACTCGAGGCAAGAATATGAGGTAACGGCCACACGTGCTGCCAGGATGGCTGCCATCACAGGCTGACCGCATACTCTATACTATAGACCTCCGCCATCTTGTCTTTGGTCAAGGTCAAATGAAACGATACTAGTGCCTCCTAGTGGCCCCCTGCTGGTCATTGTGGACAAGGCAGAGCAGTGGGATGGACGTTGTGGAGAGGCTCTTACATCCCTTAAGGGCTCTTAACTACTAAGGCAAATATATCTAAGGTGGTGTTGAGCATCAGCGATGGAGTTGGAAGAAGTCCCTCATTACATCTATAGCCAGAACAATTGCAGTTGTTGGAGGACTGCAATGTCATACAAAAGGAGGCTGGATGAAGCTCTGATATCCCTGAAGGGCCCCTGCTACTACAGTCCAGGTACTAGGGCTTGTATGAGGAGGGGGGCGTTCTGCTGTATGGATGGTGGAGCTTTGCAGAAGCCTGTCCTCCCAGCACCTATAGCCTAAACAATTGATATTCTAAGGACGTCATCACTTGATCAGCATGTCAGATAGTTGACTGTTTGACTCAGGATTTACTGACTTGGGATGTAACTGGAGGTAGTCTTGTACCCTTTCACCTGCTGGAAGTGCTGAGGTGTTGTCCTTACCATTGACGATCTGCTGACCTTCATGGAAGAGGTTGGCAGTAGTAGAAAGTCCTGAGAAACTTTAACCAAGAGAAGATCAGGATATCAGATGGATATCCCTTCTTGTTAGTGGTGGAGGTCTAAAATCTTTTGTAGCTACTGGAATCTTGAAGGTGGCATTCTCGGAAATATTACCTGGAGACCTTCAGGGCTGTTATTAAGAGAAGACAGTTCTTTATATCCATAACCAGAACAATGCAGTGACATTACTAGTATTAGAGCACAAGGATTTCGAATGGATATACCAAGGATGGATGTAGATGGTGGGATACTTACACTTAACCACATCTGCGTCATTATTATTTGGATTGGCAATAGGCTCATGGATGGCATAAACCGTCTTGAGATGAGATATTCCTTTAAAGCTTGACTGTTAATTTGGTTAGCATATCTGTAATGTCTCTGCTAACCATTGCAAATCCATCTGGAATAGCACATAATTGCGTCATACATTAGTTCATAATACGTCCAGGTTATTTAGTCATTCAGATAATGTACTTCAGACCTCTTACTTATACGCACTACATCAATCCGACAATCTCATTAATACTTCATCCCTACAATGTTTGAAAATTTCCTCTCTGTATCCATCCTCAATCTAGTAAACCATTTGGCCTGTGTCCCCTAGGATATATCAGACTGTTTCGGCGTCGGAAAACACAACAAAACCATTTTGTCTGTGCCAAAACCATTTTGTCTGCGCCAAAACGAGTTTGTCGGTGCTAAAAGGTGTTATTCAGCGATATTCTAATGGACACAGGCATATTGTGGGCTTTTGCACAGCAAATAACAATAGCGTTATATTTTAGAAATGCCACGATGACGATCCCCTTTTGGTGATCATATTTATCCCTTACGGAATATATCTTACCTAGGGAATGCTTTCATGACAATTGATTTTGAAGCTAGCATGATGATCCTGAAATACATAATCACTGTATTCTGACAGCAATATTGTTTGTGCAACAGCCGAAAGAGGTGCTTTGCACAGCTAATAACGTTAGTATTTAGAAATGCTGTGATAACGATCGTCTTTTGGTGATTGTTGCAAGTGTATTTCTCACTAAATGGCATATCTAACTTAGGGTATACTGTAATAACGATTGCATTAAAAGATAGCATCATGATCTTTTGTGACAATTATTGACAATATTGTTATATTTTCGATGTGCAACAGCCCCAACTCTGTTTAACCCTTACAACTACATCCCTGTCTGCCTCACACCAGCTCCCCCACCAGCAGCAGGTGGCTGCATGCATTACTAATGACCAGACGAGGTACATTGTGGGGGCGGGTGGCGGTAATTCTACCTCATTATGAGCAATACAACCTCCAGTTGGTGAACGCTACGCTGCTTTATACGTTTACCCATTAACCCCTTAAGGACGCGATGTCGTGGAAATATTGCATTTGTTGTTTATGATGCACCGATGCAGCGCTTATGAGTATCTGGCCAGTGCCGCATTGGTACATCATGCCAGCACTCTGGGACTATGATGCTTGAATGCAGCACTGGCAAGTTACTAGCCAGGGCTGCATTCATGCGACATGACGACCAAGGTCGTGATGCATTGACAGTTTATGCCATCATTAACAGGGTCAAGAAAAACATGATGTCTCAAAGCTTCTTGCACACTCATGCACTCTTTGTGAACCATCACTGGTGAGTAAAATGTCAGTGCTGCATTGGTGCTTGAATCAAATGCTAAGGGGCTGGTTGATGCATTAATGCAGCCATGCCAAATTACTCATCCAAACTGCATTCAGGTAGTGGCCATTATGCATGACACATATTTAACAAATTAATAATTTTAAAAAGAATCGGATCTATGTGCATGAATAAGCAAATTGTGTTAACATAGTTTCACCATAGGTCGGACACATACTCTGAGATGGACAATGAAATTTAAGGCTATAGCTACTTCTGCACAGTAGTGTTTGTTCCTATTGAACAACTCTTAAATATTTCATTTATTCACAAACAAAGAGCCAAAAATGTTTCAATATCCACAAAATTAAGTGACCCCCCCTAAGGCATATGTCCGACTACAGGTTAATCTACCCTGCTAGTCACAGTGCTATAACTGTACACCCATGGGCTTGCCTGCTAGAACTGAAATTGTACAGATGATCGATCTCCATCCAAATTCAGCTGAGCGATCGAGCAATTCTGAATACATATGGAAGTCTACAGAACGGCACTGCAGTGCCTCTATATATGAGTAAATGTGTTCCATATTGAGCCTCCTTACACTGGTAAACTTTATGCTCTTGGGTTTAGTGGGTAGTGACTACTCCAGGTTAGTGATAGGCATATACATCAAAGTGGCAAACTGATATTCAAAAATGACTGAGGCAAGACAAAAACTTACTGATGCCTTTAAGGACAGATGTCACTAAAATATAACATTTGTCGTCATGATGTACCAATGCAGCCCGGGCGAGTAACTTGCCAATACTGTGTTGGTGCATCAAGCTGACCCTTTGGCACTGTCTCAACCCCATAGGGGTCGGCATGATGCTAGAATGCAACCCTGGCAAGTTACTCGCCAGGGCTGCATTCATGCTTCATGACGACCAAGGACATGTTGCATAAAGACATAATTCCGCCCTTAAAAAGTTAATATAGCGACAGAGTTGTTAGTCAATACTGACTAAAATCAGAGTATCAGTGTAAAGCGGTGCACGTTCCGAGCTGTGCTAACCCGACCATGGTCAATGCCAGGCTAGTGCTGAGATTGGACGATCCATCTCTGTCTGAGTGGGGCGTGGAAGTAGTGGTATAATGTAGTTAGACATGCTACAACCCGGTACCTACAGGGGTAGACGAGAGTACTGGCCCGTGCACTAATGGCCTCTAATTCTAGGTCCAGGCCCATAGTTTTCTAAGGAATTACCTTTCTGTGGGGTGGAGCGGTCCATAGAACCCATAAACTCTCATAACTTCATGTTACCGTAAAACCTCGCGTATGAGCCACATTCCTAGTTTGGGCCGATCCTATAGCTCTCTAACTGGTGTGGACTTGTTCCCGCGGCCACTCTGTTTACACTGACACCATCAATCTCGTGAGACCTTGGTTCTGCTCTCGTATTGTAGCCTGTTCCCCGGAAGCTATGGTGTGTAAGTGGCTGGTCACTGCCTAAGTCTCACGATAAATGGCGAGCACAGAACTAACATGGCCGCCCATAAGGAGAAATCCGAGACTTCAATATAAGCTGCATCAGAGATCTGATTGTGGTGACTTTTAGTACTGTACCATAGTAGCAAAAACTTGTGTATACGCCGCACCCTGACCCTGGGAGGTCCTATAATCCGCACCACTGATCTGACTCACATATTAACCGCGGTTACACATGAGGTTTACTGTATATGTCTTTGAAAAGAGAAAATCTTGACAGAGAAAGTCACTCTATTCATATTAGTATGATATGTACCTGTAGTGTTATCAGGCTGCAGGCCAAAAAGGCAGACGACAGAAAAAGTTGGTGTCTAGAATCTACCCCGATTCTACACAGAGAGAAGAAGCAGCGTCAAAAGGGAGCGCAGGTTGCCTCCACAATGACTCCCCTCTTTAGGGGAGCCCAGGCTGCCTAAGGGAGCCTAGGCTGACCCAATGGAGTCAACTAAGTGAGTCATATGACCCAGAGTGCTGTACGAGCTGGGCTCCCCTAGAGAGGGGACCCATCCTGGAGGCAACCTTTTGATGATGTTTTCTTTCTCTGTGTAGCTGTAGGCCTTATACGTGTCATGGATTCCTTTGAAATTTTGTTGCATGACATAATAAGGAACTGTGAGAAGGCCCATACTTTCTTTTTTTCATCAGTGGAGCTCAATTCAGCTTGGGTATATCACCAACTGTAAGGGTTAAATGCTCAATGATTTCAGCATTAGGATTGTAAATAAGGCAGTGATAATACCTTATTGACAGGGGCTTGTGGTTGGATTTGAGTTCAAGAGACAAACATATTTGACAAAGTCCTGCTGTGAGTGATAGAGGGGGGGGGGGGCAAAGGGGGGAGGGTGGAGTAAACTAAATTAGTGCACATAATTTAATCACCCCTCCCCTTCCCCCTTAATGTTTACTCCCTACTCTATAGGTCAAGTGGAAGGATTAAGGGACAGTAAAACCTAGACTTTGTCTGAACGACCTATGTTTATTTTCCTGGGCTGCCTATATTTCACAGCTTATATGAGTTCCACACCTTGTGCCACTCTGGTTGTATTCACGCTGTGATGTAGGGACCTGGCCGGCTGGGGGAGCTCAGGCGGGATGAATACCTGTCAGGCGCCATGATTGGACAATTAATCTAGGTCCTGTTGTGCTAAGGGAAGATACAGAGGTGTTTTAGGTAACATCAATGCTGGCTGGTGTATTCCCCCCCTTCTGATCATATGTATTAAGAAGTATTTGGGAAGTCATCTAGCTTTTTGGGTCATATGACTCCCCCAGGTGACTTCCTGAGGTCAGTCAGAGAGTCACCTAGGCTCCCTTAGTCGACCTGGACTCCCGCAAAGAGGGGAGTCATTCTGGAGGCAACCTGGACTCGCTTTTGATGCTGTTTCTTTTCTCTGTGTAGAATTACAAACGTTTTCCTCATCTATGAAAATGAGTGGGATATTTTGACAAGAGGTTTGATAAGTCGGGTGATATTACTCTTTTTATAGCTTGGTTTGGGCTAATCCAAGCTAGATACATCACCGACAGGGGTTAATCCTGGGCATGATGAGATGCTGAGGTAGCGCCATGTGGTTATAATTTAAAACTATTTAAATACCTCAAAATCCGGCCTATAGATTCGTCTCAGACTGGGGGTGGGGGGTCGACTTATAGGGAGGTAGGCGTATCAGAGAGGTTCTATGGTAAATTATGTCTATGTTATATGAGCCTTGTTACTAAAGGTCCCCATATCAAGAGTGGCGCGCATCCAAAAGCTATGCTAAACCAACCATGGAAAATGCCTGGCCGGTGCTGAGATTGTGCAATCCATCTCTGTCTGAGTAGGGCTGGGTAGTTGTGGTATAACGTGAAGTTTCTGGCCTAGTGTGCAATAATCCTGGGTGTATTAATGACAGACGTTAAGGTAGGAGATGATGAGATGCAGTGGTAGTGCCACGTTATTCATACAGTCACCCTGGTACGCCTGGGGATTTGTCACCCGGCTAGTTAGCCACAACCCGAGTGGGATAAGTACCTGACATGGTGTATAATGTGGGAAATGGATATCTATTAGGGGATTTAAAGGGGAATTCTCACCACTCACACTTAACCACATAGTAGACTAGAACAGTGCTAGAATTGTGAGTGGGATACGCTTAGTGATTGTGCCACTTTAAGTGGAAACAGCACATTCATGCTAATAGTGGATTTTCATATAGTGTATACAGTGCACTTTTGTGATTCTCAAGGTTCGTAAAACACTTGCACCACAGCCCTCCCTATCGCACTACCTATATATCTAATACAACAGATACACTTTTGGTATCATGGATGTTTCTTATTGGGTTTGGGCTACATTTTTATTTAGATTTCCTTTGTATTCAAATGCCTCGGTGAGATAGCTCTCGAGCCGCTACTCTATTTGGTAGGGTAGATTCACTACCACACATACCGTACCATGAGACGGACAGTGAATTTTTGTGTTTTTTCAGGTACTTCTAAAGTGACTTCTAAAGTTAGTTTTTTCAGAAAGAATACCACTTAAACTTAACTGTTTTTCACAAATAAAAAACTTAAAATACTTTTGTTGACCCCAGAATCAAGTGTCAATCTTGAGGTATGTGTCCGACTCCAGGTGAATCTACCCTAAAGGTTTAGCTCTCTTGTTAAAGCCCTGTGTAGGACTGAGTTCAACCAAATCCAATTTGTCCCTCAGCTTCAGTCTACTTGATTGCTATCACTCCTCTGTCAGTTCTTTTTTATTTTTCAGTAGACATTATGCCTTAACAGTGGTTGTCTTCCAATCCATTGTCTTATCACCCGCATACCCTCTACCGTAGATTGCAGGTCCAGTTCAATTCATTCTATCCAATTCCAATTGTATTTTCTTCTAAATCAGATTTTACCTTTGTTTTTCTTCCATTCATTTATTCTGTACTTGCCGTCCTCATACCACTTTCCCAGGAACCAATTCTTTCATCAGAATACCCCCCCCCCCCTTTCCATCATCCTGGCTTTGCCGTCTATCTCCTTCCTCTGTATGCCAGGGCCCTGTGTGTAATATTCTGTCTGTGAGGCTCCAGTTGTCTGACGCTGTACTAAGCTCTGTACCCAGTGACATGCTGTTTCTGAGGCACCTTGATGTCTTCTTGCACTCTCTCAACAGACATCTCTAAATCTTCAATTTGATCAGCCACTTGTGTCTTTGCTCCAAGCTTCATGAGGACAGATTTGAACATCGTTTACATAATGCACATTTAGACTCATCTCGGCTGCATTTATGCATCATGAGGTCCCAGGGAATAATTCACTAAAGCACTATGTGGCCCCCAAAGGATTAGGAACAAATCACTAATCTTTGTCAAATTTAAACAGAAATTGTACCAATTATGGACCCTGATATCTAAACTCGCTTGATTGGGATACCTTCTTATCAGAAGCTATATTAGGTAGACTGCTAACACCAGCAGAGTGTATATACATGAGAGTGGTATAGAGAGGTAGTGGCATCGTACCGGCAGCACGGCGCGGTGTTGGATCCGCTTTGATCATGGGGACTGTGTTCTGATACCCGGGGATCAGGCTTGTCACGGTGGAGGCAATACAAGGGGACATCAAGGAACTAATACCAGTCATCGTACACTGGGGGTCTGGGGGCTCAGCCGGGAAGTTTGTCTGCAACTTATAGTGCAATCTATGCAGTCTAGACAGTCATCTATATATATATATATATATATATATATATATATATATATATATATATATATATATATATATATATATATATATATGACTGAAGCTAAAACACTACCCACTCCACTCTCTGTTTCCTTTCTCTATCCACCTGTATTCGCCCCCTGCTATCGCTCTCTTTGTTTTCCCTGCCTTCTCGTCCTCTTTCTATCTCTCTGCCCCCTTCCTCTTTCTCTGATGCCTTTCATTTCATCTCTATACCATTTTCTACATCTTTCTCTTTTTTTCTCTCTCTCCCCCTCCCCTACCCCTCTCTCTCTCTCACTTTCCTTCCTTTACCCTGTCCCTTCAACTCTCTAAATACTCCATGAAGCTGTCTCTCGCCCTCAAAATCTCCATCTCTCCCTCTCACATGCCATCGTCTCCTCTCCCGGTCCTGATACATGGCTCCACTCCCCCACACATCCCCAGATATACTTGTGCTGTCGGAAGTTCACAATCAATACCACTCGGAGGTTGTCACTCCTCCACTGACGCAGTCAGGAGAAGCTCAAGTCAGCCTTTCTTATTGACTACTCCCTTTACCCTGTTAGGACTGCATGGCGCTTAAATAAAATTCATTCATTATGACGACAACTGTATACTTTATTAAGATACAGACCCTTGTAAGGCCCAAAAATAAGCTGCAGGTAACATGGGAAGAAAATGTAGGGTCGAATACCCCAAAATTGCATAAAAACGTAGGATTGGCTCTGTTTTATTGGGTCGGTCAGGTGACCTGAAACAAATCACATTTTAGGCCTAATTTACAAGATGTATTAATACGAGTTATTTTCATGCCCCATTAACATGGTGGCAAAAACATCCACAGTGTATCAAAGCACTATGCTGTCATTTCAAACTGAAGTGTAATTAATGTGGGCTTTGTCGTTGGCTTCATCTGGCCAGATATAAATGACTTGTAGGAATGGACCCTCTTCGTATAACTGTATCACACAGTCTCCTTGAATAACTGTCTATCTAATTGGCTTCATTTGTTGTGAATGGTTGTCATGTGGGAATGTGAGCCTACTACTACAAACACATTATTCATATGCCATCAAATAGCTCATGTATTTAGGGTAATAGCTTTTTCTCATTGATGCTGCTGACCAAGTGAAAGTAGGAAGTTACCTTCCGTATCTGCCTTTCTTTGATCGTTCACATCTAAACTCTTATATATATATACTAACAAATAGGTCTGAATATAGTATCCAGTTGGCGTAACAAGTATTTGCTATAGTGTTTTCCTTTTTTGTATCCAAAAAGCCACCTCCTAACTCAACAAGATATCTTTGAAGTAACTTGCGACATCAGCAATGACTAACAAGCATAAACAACCTCCCTCAGTTTCATTATGATAAAGACCGGCACCACGGTCAGTCATCTATATGTATCTTGTTGACGTGTAGCTAATTGGGTGACATTGATTGGTGATCTCAGGACCTGGACCGCTAGTGTTGTCACAACATGAGAATTGAGTCTGGAACTATGTATCAGGTGCCTGCTGAAAAAGCAATTGCCCTCATTGCCCGTGCTTTTTGGTAGTTGGCTGCTGGCACTTAGTCTTTCTCGAATGTTCTCTGATGAACGTCATTGGCTGTTGTCTCTTCACACTCACTCAAAAAATATGAGCGTCAGCCTGACATTGTCGCCAAATGCACTCACATACTCACCGATCTTGGAAGACAAGCACTGCTAGACTCTGGGATGAGGGTCCAGCATTGCCATACTCTCCAGCCATTTCTGGTGAATCCAGGATCGAAATGAAGGTCCAGCATAGTCAGATGCTGACCATAGTGTTTAGCTTTGGTATGTCAGTGCATTTGGCCACGCTCATGTTTTACTCAGAGCTGTCTTCCCAGCTCCTTGTTCGTATCTACCTAGGGCTGTGATGGCATATGATGCCTCTACCATAAGCCTGTGATCCATTGTTGTGCGTTTGCTGCGAATGTTGTTGTCCAAGAAAGACTTGCCAGTACACTCGTGAAAATCAAAACTTTTAGATTTCTGCGAATTTACTCGCAGGTCATATGGCCCTCGCGACAACATTATCTTAGGGATTCACAGCATGTGATCCACTGCTGAAACGTTCTCTGTGTGTTTACACACAGAAGTGTGACTCACAGCAAAATCACAGCAAATTCACGGCAGTGGATCACGGCCTTTACATTCTTAGCATTGCGGCAATCAGAGACTATATTGGCGTGCCCACTTCTCCAGCAGAGTGTGCATGAGCCGCGTACATCGAGGTAGTGAGAGTGGACTACAAGAATGGCGTGGTGTTGGATCCGCTTTGATCATGGGGACTGTGTTCTGATACCCAGGGATCATGCTTGTCACGGTGGAGGCAATACACAGGGACATCAAAGAACCAGTATCAGCTAAAGTGGCCAGATAGTCAACTCGAGTTGGTGAATAAAGGGCAATCTAAAATAATTGTTGTGGAAGTCATTGATGAGATTAGTCTCACATCAAATGGCATTATAGGCTAATTTAGCAATGAATATCAGTTTTCCCTAACTCCATATTTTAAAGGCTCTTCACAACATTTGATGTCTTCTCACTCCTTACTCTTTCATTTTCTCACTCGCTCTGTCACTGCCTCACTCTCTCTGTCACTATGTCACTCTCTCTGTCACTATCCAGCTGTCTCTGTCACCATCTAGCTCACTATGTCTCTCCGCTCTCCTAGTGTCCCTGTCTAATTCTATCTGTCCTTCTCCCTTGCTGTCTCCACCTCTCTCCTCCACACATATCCCCCCTCTCATCTGCCCACAGCCATCTCTACTCCCCCGCGTCCCTGATATACTTGTCGCCGCACGTAGTGTCAGTATACTCCGTGATCGATACCACTAGAGTTTGTTCCTCCTCCACACACACTGACAGGCTCGAGTCAGCACTCCTTACTGTCTCATCCTAACCCTTTAAGGATGGCATAAGGCCTCAACGCTTCATATTCACTTAGGCCAAATTGAAAGAAAATGTGTTGTTCAGGTTACCCAACACTGCAAAACAGGGCCCACCCTAAAAATTGTTATCCAATTTTGAGAAGAGATTTATATTTGAAGTAATTTCGGGGCTATTTCAGAGTCAAATTGAGAGTCCATGAGTAAATGCCGTTGTCGATGAGTTGGCACTGAAGTTTGCGAGTCAATTATTGGGTACTTTTCAGGCCAACATCAAAAAAAGAAAATTACAAGGAAAAAAGTCTGACCTACCCTACCTAGATTTTCAAACTGTAACCTGAAGCACACCTTTTTTTTTGTTTGTTTTAACCTTAGGCCACCTATTTTAGATAGCTAGGATTACAGGCTTTTGCTGTACATATTTTGGGAGGGCAGAGGGGAAAGAAAGAAAATAAAAATTTAGCTGTCTTAAACACTGCCAAGAGTACAGAAAATACCCAAAGGGCAGAGACAAAAAGAAAGCATGAAAAACCTCATTTTTTGGTAATCTAAGGAAGGTGTGTTGAGAAATATCCCCAATCTGAAAAGTTTCATTTCACCTTTTGCTGGTCAATCTCGGGGGCGGATCCGTAATACAAGTTATCAAAATTAAACGGCTTTATTGTCAAAAGGCACATCCACAGCAGCGATGAGCTCACTGATGCTGCATCGCTGTGTAGTCTACCCTTCATGAGTGACATAATTCGTTAGAGTTTGCATGATGCACCAATGCAGCCCCGTTGAGGTCCCTACTTCCCGGTGCCGCATTTATGCATCAGGAATGCAAAAGAGCGTATACATGTCATTAAAGGGCCATGTCATTTCAAACTGTGGGATAATTATTTTGGGCTTTGCAGTTGGCTTCGTTCTGCCGCATCTCATTGGTGAGCGGTCCTTTTCTTATAATTGTATCACATAGTCTCTTTGATCATTCAAATTGGCGTTGTCAAATGTAAATAAGTGTCATATGGGAATGAAACTGCTACTAGGACTTAGAATGGACTTCCAACAAATTGTTCAAATATCTCATGATTTGAATGAATATAAAAACATATATATATGTATATATATATATATATATATATATATATATATATATATATATATATATATATATATATATAGCCTTTTACAGTCAATTACAAACATATCTATATGTAGCAGTAACGTCAATGACAAGACAGACCTATATATAGCATATACCTCATTGACAACAATGTAAAAGTCGACATGTTGGCAACATGTTGGAAAGTACAGCTAGTCTCGATGACAATCAACTGCTTTATTGTTTTCCCCCTTCGGATCAATATCCCAAACTTTCCTGCTAACTATGACTGCCGCTGTCCGTAACCATCCCCTGACAAGCTATATACATTATGTAGGAGGCTAAATCAGCATTGACTAACAGGCATCGACAACCTCCCCCAGCTTCATTAGGCGTTTAAGGACGGCATGATGCCTCGAGGCAGCGTGTGCCATCATGATGCACCAATGCAGCACCACACAGTAATTCCCCAGGGCTGTTATAGTGCATCATGTCCACCCCTAAGGAGTGCATTATTGCCATGAAGTAGGCATGATGCATGAATGCAGCAATGGCGAGTCAACATCTCTATTTATATATCATGCTTGGAAGGGACATTTAAGCACTATTCCATACTGAAAGGTTTAAGATAACAGACGGGCAGGACGGTTAGTCATCTATATGTATCTTGTTGACGTGTAGGTAATGGGGTAATATCGATCTGTGATCTGAGGACCTGAACCGCTAGTTCTGTGGTAACAAGTCTTAGTCCAACCCTCACTGAGCCTGTTACATGGCAAGTAGTATAGTATGTATCGGAACGGGACTATAGTTAACTACTGTTTATTACTCAATCGACATGCAGCCAATCAGAGGCCTCCATTTGGTCACGTGACCCCCTCATTTGCATAATTACGTAATAGGCCACGCCCCCTCATTTGCATAATTACGTAATAGGCCACGCCCCCTTGATCACCAGCCAATCAGAGGCTTCCATTTGGTCACGTGACCCCCTCATTTGCATAATAGGCCACACCCCCTTGATCACGTGACCCTTTCATTTGCATAATAAGCCACGCCCTCTTGATCACCAGCCAATCAGAGGTCGCCATTTGGTCACGCGACCCCCTCATTTGCATAATAGACCACGCCCCTTTGATCACGTGACCCCTTCATTGACATGATAGACCACAACAACATCACGTGACTATCTTTGTTTGTAAACAACACCACGTGGCTCTCTTTGTTTGTAAACAACACCACGTGGCTCTCTTGTTTGTAAATAAGACCTACTAAGTTTAGGCATAGGTAACAGCAGTGTTTGTAAATAACGCCTACTATGTTTTCAGTCATAGGTGTCTAGAGCAGCAGCAGCAGCAGCATCTTCAGCAGCAGCAGCAGCAGCAGCCGCGTCATAAGTGTCTAGAGCAGTAGCCACGTCATAGATGACTAGTGCAGCAGCAGCAGCCGCATCTTCAGCAGCAGCAGCAGCAGCAGCAGCATCATAGGTGTCTAGAGCAGGAGTAGCAGGAGTGTCATAGGTGTCTAGAGCAGTGGCAGCAGCAGCAGCAGCAGCATCATAGGTGTCTAGAGCAGGAGTAGCAGGAGCGTCATAGGTGTCTAGAGCAGTGGCAGCAGCAGCAGCAGCAGCATCATAGGTGTCTAGAGCAGGAGTAGCAGGAGCGTCATAGGTGTCTAGAGCAGTGGCAGCAGCAGTAGCAGCAGCGGCAGCAGCAGTAGCAGCAGCAGCATCAACAGTATCTTCAGCAAAAGCAGCAGCAGCCGCGTCATAGGTGTCTAGAGCAGTGGCAGCAGCAGTAGCAGCAGCGGCAGCAGCAGTAGCAGCAGCAGCATCAACAGTATCTTCAGCAAAAGCAGCAGCAGCCGCGTCATAGGTGTCTAGAGCAGCGGCAGCAGCAGTAGCAGCAGCGGCAGCAGTATCTTCAGCAGCAGCAGCGTCATAGGTGTCTAGAGCAGCAGCGTCATAGGTGTCTAGAGCATCAGCCGCAGCAGCAGCAGCATCTTCAGCAGCAGCAGCAGCGGCAGCAGCAGCCTCATCAGCAGCAGTAGCAGCAGCAGCAGCAACATCTTGAGCATCAACAGCAGCTTCAGCAAAAGCAAAAGCCCGTAACTTAGCATCATGGGCATCAGCTATAGCCGTAACAGCGACACTGCGACTAGCAGAAGCAAAACAGGCTATTTGTTTAGCAGCTGTACAAGCATTAATAGCATTAGCCCTAGCAGCAGCCGCAACAGCGGCACTTTTAGCAGGCGTTGCAGCATCAGTAGCAGCAGCATCGGTAGCAAGAGCGGAAACAGTAGCAAAAAGATTAGCAGCACGAGCAGCAGCGGCGAGAGTAACAGCAACGTTGTTAGCAGCATGGGCAACTTCGTATGCTGCATGTGTAGCACGAACAGCGATACGAGCTTCACGTTTTGCACGAGCAGCAGCATTAGCTGCAGAAGTAGCCCTCACACTTTCCAGCCACCCGTACGAATCTTGATAAAAACCAACTTTTGCACGAGCAGCAGCATTAGCTGCAGAAGTAGCCCTCACACTTTCCAGCCACCCGTACGAATCTTGATAAAAACTAACCTCCACCTTGCTACTTGTTGACTCATCAGTAAACATGGACGTCTCCTCATGTGGTGTTGTCGCGGCTCTGTAGTAGTGTTGGGATTGCTCACATTCGGTAGAACGTAGAGTGATTCCTGATGACGCCATGCTGAAGGTGGTTGAAGAAGTGTGTGGGACTCATGTTTCACTCTCGCTTATGTACTAGGCTCCGAGATAAGCTTCTTAACTCAGGAGGAAAACTCTCACTAGGAAGGCGACCGGCTGTCTACCTGTGTAGGCGCGGGTTCGTTACATCTTTAATCCTGTTCGACCCTCCGAGGAAATACATGAAAAAACAAAAGACTCGAATCCGCAGACAGTAGGAAGCTATAAGGAGCTTAACTCGTGTTTGATTTAAGCTGTCTACCACACGCACGCGCTTGTAGTCACAGCTAGAGTGGCAGACTTCTGTCCGCCCGCTGGCGCATGACAATCGACTTTAGACACCTCCTGTAGTTTGTTTTTTTGCATACACAGTTGACTAGCATCTTAAGCTCTTACTCAGCTATAAGCCCATATACATGTAACGCGCATTACTCTTCTCTATGGTAATTATCAGATCGATTTAAGGGTGGAAAGGGCTTAGGTGATGTAGATCCCTCTCTAGCTGAAAACAGGCTTAGACTATAGCATGTAGGCAGCTGGCCGCGTTAAACACCCCTGTAGTTTTTTGTATACACTCTCGATCCCCTCTCTAGGTGAAAACAAAAGCTTAGAAGATGAGGTGATCCGGCCACTGGCTGGCGCGTCACACCTGGCGTTAATCACCCCCTGTAGGCTTTGTATACGCTCTCTAAGTGAAAAACAAAAAAGCTCCCTCCACGGGCTGGCGCGTCACACCTGTCGTTAAAACGCCCCCTGGAGTCTTAGTATACACAGGTGCCCCGCCTTATCTATCTATTCACCAGCTATAAGCCCATATACGCGTACATGCGATTTTTGATACCCTCTCTGGAATAGGGTGGGGCTCAAGGTGAAAACAAGATTAGTCCATTCGCTCTCTCAGCTATATAAAGAGCCTCAATTGTTCTTGCAACAGCACTTCACCACCGGTACACTATCAGTCACGAGGCAGATGTTTGCGGCATGGGTCATACAGGTTACCTACTAATAGCGGTTTGGGTGAGTAGATCACTTTTTTTCCCCTAAAAAACAACAAAAAAAACCCACTTATGACTCAGGTATGTATATGTAGCACTGTTAGTGTAAGTACACAGTAGAATCTACTGTACTATAGACTCGGCCCTCTGAAGACGGCGGAGCGCGTTAATGCGCGGGTCTGTGGCGGCGTCACTTGTTTTTTATTCTAACTAAAAAGTCAGAAGTCGATCTACGACCTATCAAAGACAAATTTGTGATAAGTTCAAACTAAATAAGACAGTTTGAGCGTCTCTTAGTCGCTGTCAAAGATGCGAATAACGAACGCGCTGAGGGCGGGGTTCAGGTCACGTATAGTTCCTTGCTCTTTCGTCAGATGGCGCCACAATAGGGGATTTGTACATTCCTACGATGCTCGCGAACATTTCAACGCATAATGAGCTATATAGGCAACAAAGTGTGCTTCTGAATATATTAA
The DNA here is from genome assembly GCA_947462335.1 of Harmothoe impar. Classification (NCBI taxonomy): domain Eukaryota; kingdom Metazoa; phylum Annelida; class Polychaeta; order Phyllodocida; family Polynoidae; genus Harmothoe; species Harmothoe impar. The sequence goes on along the minus strand of OX381720.1, from coordinate 51,601,990 downwards.
AATATAAAAACAATTCAATATTGTGTATTTCTGATAGAAATGAGGCAGTTTCTTTGAATACCAACTAAACTATAGCGAGATGAAAAATACCACACCATATCTAAGGCTTTATAAAAGATACATAGGCAGAAACTCTCGCCGAGTAGGTAATCTGAAAAACGAACCAACTCGTTGTGCCACAAGGGCCCCCACTCAACGGGGGCCTTTTGAGCTCAGGCATGTTGTTTCTCAACACTGGGTGTAATTAATTACGCCCATGTTGAGTAGCATCTACTAACCAACTGACAGTGTCAGTTGGTTGGCCCCTCTTTAGGGGCCACACAATAAATAAAGAATAGAGACCTAAGGGAACGTTCACAAACGTCTCCCCTTCCTACGGGGTGGGTGGGTCTTTGGGTTTAGTGACAAAACAGCGACATGTCAGTTCTCTTTTTTTTTTCCAAGTCTACATATTATTTATGATTAAAAAAATTTTAAAAAAAAACCACGCTAATAAAGTGCGCTGATCAAAAACTGAATAGAAAAATAACCAAAAATAGGTTGGTAGCTGATCGGTCGTTGTCACACGGTGCAGAAAATTTACTGCATATCGGACCAGGGGATAGTCTGGCAGCGACCCGCCACCCCGTCCACAAGCTGTGTACAGCACCCCGTTTTTCTTTGTCCATATTGGCTAAAAAAAACGGGACATTGTTGACTTGGCTATTTTACCCGTCTGGGTCTTATTATTTAAACACCTCGTGTTGACCCTGTGGGGCAGCGGGTACATGGAATAAACGTGTCCAAGTGCACGCTATCTAACACATAACCGAAGGTTACTGAGTTATGTAATAATAGTTATGTAATAATAACTGACCTATGAGGTCGCCAGTCAGTTTGCCGTGATTATTTTGACACACTCTCAGTTACTCGTAGCACATCTAATACATAATTAGACTCAGCCTCATATAAGACAGTCTCGGCCACGCAGGCTGCATATCGGACCAGGGAGATAGTCTGGCAGTGACCCACCAGCCCGTCCACAACCTGTGTACAGCACCCCTTGTCTCTTTGTCCATATTGGCTAAAAAAAAAACACAAAAAAACAGGTCATTGTTGACTTTGGCTATTTTACCCGTCTGGGTCTTATTATTTAAATCACCTCGTCTTGACCCTGTGGGGCAGTGGGTATATGGAATAACCGTGTCCAAGTGTACTCTATCTAACACATAACCAAAGGTTACTGAGTTATGTAATAATAACCACCCTATGATCCTATGAAGGCGCCAGTCAGTTTGCCGTGATTATTTTGACATACTCTCAGTTACTCGTAGGGTATCTAATACATAGTTAGACTCAGCATCATATAAGACAGGCTCGGCCACGCCGGCTGCATATCGGACCAGGGAGATAGTCTGGCAGTGACCCACCAGCCCGTCCACAACCTGTGTACAGCACCCCGTGTCTCTTTGTCCATATTGGCTAAAAAAAAACACCAAAAAACAGGTCATTGTTGACTTTGGCTATTTTACCCGTCTGGGTCTTATTATTTAAATCACCTCGTCTTGACCCTGTGGGGCAGCGGGTATATGGAATAACCGTGTCCAAGTGTACTCTATCTAACACATAACCAAAGGTTACTGAGTTATGTAATAATAACCACTCTATGATCCTATGAAGACGCCAGTCAGTTTGCCGTGATTATTTTGACATACTCTCAGTTACTCGTAGGGTATCTAATACATAGTTAGACTCAGCATCATATAAGACAGGCTCGGCCGCGCCAGCCGCATATCGTACCAGAGGGATAGTCTGGCAGCAACCCGCCATCCCGTCTACAATCTGTGTACAGCAGTCTGGACCAGACCACCAACTCTGGGTATAGCATTCTGGATGCCTGTAGCAAGACTGGATCTAACCCTTTAATAGTCGCATAGCGCTTTAATGTGCAGTGCCCGTTGTCGTCATAAGTCATGAATGCGGCACTCAGAGTTCCTCACCAGGGCTGCATGCATGCATACACTGGCATATCGACAAAGGGCGTAGCGCATTAAAGCACTATTGCCACCTTTAGCATTAAAGCGCTGAGGGTTTGTTTGTTTTTTTGATAGTGTAGAAACCAATATCTGTCTAATTAAAACCTTTATCAGTGCTGTTTTTTTTTGGGTTTTTTTCACATACAAAAAGAATTAGGTAATGGCGCTGCAGTACTCTGAAAAGCGGTGGCGGTGAATTTCCATTTAGATCCTGAAAAAGGGGGGCGGTCAGATGTCGTCAAGGCTCTGATAAGTAGGGCAGTTAAAATCATATGATTACATTGAGCTAATTTTCTTGCTGAAAGGAATGAATAATTGTATTTGTATAAAATTCACACACACACACACACACACACACACACATCCCACACACACACACACACACACACACACACACACACACACACACACACACACACACACACACACACACACACACACACACACAGGACACCTGATGATCTCCACACGATGACCTGATTGCTCTTCCTAAAAAAAAAAAATGCCCAACTCGATCTACCTACTCAACAGGGTTTCAGTGTATAGCGTATTAGGGGTTTTTCTGATGCGTATATTATATTGAGATTGATTTTCAACTTTTGTGATCAGTGGTTGGTCCTTAAAAGGACCGTTTGGTAGAGAGAGGGTCGCAGGGACCTTGCTGCTGAAGCGGAGGGCGTGGTCATAACGCGTGGCAGTCCTTCAGCAGCTCCTCCAGCACGGCGGGCGGTAGTCCTTCCTCCATGCAGACTTGCTGCTTGACCTGCTCCACGCACCGGCGGATGAGTTGATCAGCGACGTTCTCGATCAGCTCATCCACCACACCCTCTGCTTCAGCAGCAGTCCGCTGTCTCTCCTCTCTCTGTAGCGAGGCAAAGAACTGCTTCTCCACGGCCGCATCGATCATAGATCGAGAAACGGCCACGAAGTTCTGTCTCTCCGCCTCCTCTCTCTGTTGCACGGCTACGAATTCCTTCTCCACGGCCGCATCGATCATAGATCGAGAAACGGCCACGAAGTTCACTCCGTGAGCCATTTTGTCGAACTGACTTCCTAGCCGCCTGAGAGATGCTGACGTCACACTATTTTCGACGACGCTATGACGCGCACGAGGTAGACAGACGACGTCGTTTCACTTCCTTATTTGGAGTTTGGGATCTTTTGACACCGAAGTCATACCGTACGGTCGCGATAAAGCAACTAGTGTTGAAAAGCGTGCCGGTCTTTTATAAGCGCCGGAGTATAAGAGCCTCCAAATGTTTTTTCTCAAGCACTAAAATCGCGACTTTGAATAAGCGCCAGCGCCTGGCTTGTATATAGCTCCTGAGTAAGAACTTCACCGAATTGAAAAGCCCTCCCTCAGAGCTCTTAATCGCGACAGTACGGTACAAATCTGATGTCAACCCGCGCCAAAAACAAAAAAGGTGTTCCGGTCACACGTACCTACGACGAGCGACCTTCAGCTATCACCACGTGAAGAGTGGGAAATAAATTTTGTACGGCAAGAAAACTGAAAACTGATAACGATTCCATTAGATAAGTATTTGGTTCCAATCTATGGCGAGATATTTCCACCAAAGCGATTGATTTATATGTCTGTAAGGTTCAGCTCTCCAACACTCTCCAATGTCCGCCGGTGCACGACGGTCGCCGCCCATCATTAGTCACAACTAAACTTCTGCTGGAGAGTGAAAGTTACGTTGAGTCTTGAGGTGCGCAGAGATACTATCTGCCGCAGCCTGATTTTAGTTCCACGCTATTTAGATAACCGCCCCATTTAAAATCTCTCTCTCGATCCTAGTAAAGGAAAAAAAAGGCTAGAGTTTATCATGGACGCGTCTCAGTTTCAGTCAAGCCGTAAAGTGAAGAACCAGAGCTTGTACATATTCCCACGTGGTGAGGGGTGACCCCGCGGGGCGTTCAGTTAGTACTGAGTCTATAGTACTGAGTCTATACTCAAGGTCAAGTTCCACTCTCTAAACAGAGCTTTAGCGACTCCGTCATATAGACTAGACCGCGCGCGCGATTTTTTTTTTGCTGAAGCAGCTAATCGATGGAAGAGTAGAGAACAGGTGCTCGACCAAAAATCTGCTTCAGAGGCTTGTTATCAGGTATTAACAGTTAAATCAAAATATTTCAAAACATCCAGAAAAGCAGAATAACATGTCCTACGGGCTACAGCCGGGCACTGACGAGCAGACGGCGCTGACGTCATTTCAATCAGGTCACAGGGCTCTTTAGACACCTTTTCTGTAAGACCCGTCTCATACCTTAGTATATAATACCGTAAACACCGGTGATTAGTATATGATCACATTGGAGTCGCGGATCCACGAAGAGGCTGAATAAGCCTCGCGCGGACCTGCCACTTGAAAATGTGACATAATCTTACCATGCGCTTTGTTTTGTTTTTGTTTCTATTTACAACAGCAAACATTTCAAACAACCTATTGTTTTTTTAAAATGATGAAAAATCAGCCCAAAAAAAAAGTAAACATTTTAGAGCTAAATTTGTGGAGGATAGCCGGACATGCTGATGTCACTAGACCCCTAAATTCGATATGGTGACATGGGCATTTTCTTAAAATTCGATACGACGACACGGGCACGGACATCTAAGTGACATGGGACATGTGGCATTTCTTGAGTCCCACATGTGCCATGGACCATAGTGACATGAGGAAAAAAAAAAAAAAAATGTTCAAAGAGTGCATCAGAAAAGTGCCATTTCAAGCCTAAACATTTCGCCAAATTTTTTTTTCTCTTGGATGGTACTCGGTTTTGCAGTGTCTGGGTCCTTAAAAATGTACCAGAATGCTCAAATTCGGGTTCTAAATATTTTCAAAAAACGTTTTCTCCCTTAGTGACGTGTGACATGGCCATTTCTTAAATTCGACATACGTCAAGGGCCCCATGATGACTCATACCCGCCGCGTTCAAACTAGCGTGGTGGTTATAGGTAGACCTTCTTTCAGTATCCACGTGACCAGATCCATCGCCGTCTCTTGAGCAACAGTAACCGAGGTAACTAGGGTTATTGTTATCCGGTCCGTAAGACGACAGTCTAAGACGGTGTGTAGTCGCGTTTTGCTCTCCCTAATACTCTAATTCAAGTCGAGTTACCGCTAACCCCTACAAAAAGAGGGTCATTTGTGTAATTCAAAAGGCGTTCCTTTGTTAGCAATGAGGGGGTCGTTCTATTCATTGATTTTTTTTTTTTTTTTTATTTATTTATTTTTTTTTTTTGTTTACAACAACAAGTCAAAGTACAGTCAATCAACCGAGATCCTTTCTACTCCGTGGGGGTGTAGAAGGATCTCCCCCCTGAGGTTACAAAGTCACCTCTTTATTTAAAGGGTTACAGGTCGCAAAGTCGCTTTCGCTTTCGCTTACAAGTCACAAAGTCGCATGAAATATTCAAGTCAAAAAGTCAAATTCATCAACTATCAGCACAGTCGTTTGAAAAGCATCAAGTCACCGAAAAACTCCTCTACAGTCACCTCCGACTCGCCTCCTCCCTACCCCCCTAAAGGGGGGTAGAGAGGAAGCGATTCCCTAGAGATCAGATAATTTTTTTTTTTTTTTCTCCCGAGCAGACCCTAAAAGCCCCCCCTCCCCCCCAAGTGCCCGCCCACCCCATAAATAGTGCCCCCCTCCCCCCCTCCCCTCCCCATGCATCTTAAAGTGCCCCCCTCCCCCCCTCCCCTCCTCCCCTCGCCCCTTATAGAAACCTCCCATTAGCTAGTCCAAGTCATGTGACCAAAAGGGAGGCGTAGTCTGTCTATTGTCTATATTATGCAAATGAGGGAGAGGGTCAGGTCACGTGACCAAGGGAGTGTAGCCTATTTTCTAAATAAAGAGCGCTTCCGGTCACGTGACCAAGGGGTGTGGTCCTATTATGCAAATGAAAGAGTCACGTGATCCATGATTATGCAAATGAGGGAGTCACCTGACCAAATGGAAGCCACTGATTGGCTGGTGATCAAAGGGGCGTAGTCTACTATGCAAATGAGGGGGTCACGTGATCAAGGGGGCGTAGTCTATTATGCAAATGAGGAGGTCACGTGGGGGTCACGTGACCAAATGGTGGCCCCTGATTGGCTGGTGATCAAGGGGGTGTGGCCTATTACGTTATTATGCAAATGAGGGGCGTGGCCTATTACGTAATTATGCAAATGAGGGGGTCACGTGACCAAATGGAGGCCTCTGATTGGCTGCATGTCGATTGAGTAATAAACAGTACTTAACTATAGTCCCGTTCCGATACATACTATACTACTATGGCATGAGTCACCCTGCAGCCCAATAAGCAATTGGCTGAGACAGCCAACTGCAGAGCTTCAAGGCTACCACAGACAATCAGATGTGCTGAGTTGGTTGGTAACCAGGGAAACGTGCAACCTGTGGACATGTCCTGCTGATCAAATCATGATAATCAAACACTAATTAAACATGTCGCTAAAAGATGACATTTGTCTTTATGATGCACCAATGCAGCCCCAGCAAGTCACTTGCTGGGGCTACATTGGTGCATTATGCCGACCCTTCTGGGGTGTCTCAACCAAGGAGGGTTGGCATGATGCTTGAATGCAGCACTGGCGAGTTACTCGCCAGGGCTGCATTCATGTATCAATATGACCAAGGGCATGATGCATTAATGCATTATGTCATCCTTAAAGGGTTAAATATGGCGTTAATATGCAAGGCATGCTGCATCATGAAGACCATACTGGGTTTAAAGTGGCATTCTTATAGAGCGTGTACCATTCACATTTTCTAGTACTGTTCTAGTCTACTGTGTGGTTATGTGCGAGTGGTGACATTGGGGGCAAACACTGGTATCAGTGGGAAGCGACATACTATACCATCTTACTGTTGCTGCACCAGTGAGAGACTGCAGTCACGTTAAGTATAACAGAATGTTACAACAGCACTAAGTGAAGCACCCGTAATTTCCCAGACCGACCCTGAGAGTTATGAGTGAGTGCTCTCGTGTTTTATTCTGTTATCCTGGCCACAGCCGCAATCACATCCCCAGGGGGCCGGGGGAAGGGGGGAGGGTGTTTAACCCTTTAAAGGTGGCATAATGCATGAATGCATCATGCCCTTTGTCATCATGGTGCATGAATGCAGCCCGGGAAAGTTACTCACCAGAAGTGCATTCAAGCATCATGCTGACCCTATGGGGTTGAGACACTCCCCGAGGGTCGGCATGATGCACCAATGTAGCACTGGTGAGTTACTCACCGGGGCTGCATTGTTGCATCATGAAGACAAATGTCATCTTTAGTGACATCTGTCCTTAAAGGGTTAAGGGAAGCATTGCAGTGTGGTGATGGGGGGCACTCAACCAGACCCACCCTCAGACATGCATTGCAATATCTTGGTCATGATATTCAGTCCAACCCAATGAAGACAACTCAGTGCTATAATTCGCTTCTTCTGGTGTGACAATCTTCCAATAAACTTGGCCCGCGGAAACGCATTGATCCCTATTGGTCAACTCATGCAAACCCGGATAAAATAACCTATTGATATTTGTGTGGAAGCTCCTTTTAAGGGACACATATGGCTTTAATGCCCTTTGCTATATCGATGCATGAAGTCAGTTCTGACAAGTAACTACACAGTGCTGCATTGTGGTATCATGTTACAGGGGTGATACACTCCCGTCAGTAAGAATTGTATGGAACAGTTGCCATTGGGTAGGAACCAGACACAAAATTTACTCCTTTAAAGACTGCATGATGCATCTGGATTAATGTGGTGACATGCAACAGTACAAGACAATGAAAAAGCGTATAAAACTGCCGCCGAGTTACTCACTAGCGGTGTTTCATGCCAACAGGACAACAGTGCCCATTAAAGCAGCATACAGCCTTATCACCAATTGCTAACCTCATCCTGCACCCATCCCCTATGACCACCACCATCAGCCCACATGCACACACTACCACCAAACACACACACACACACACACACTAGTTCCAGCTAAACCTTTAAGTGCTGCATAGTACTTTAATGTAGTGCCTTTGGTCATCATGATAAATGAAGGCAACCCTGTTGACTCCACTCGCAAGGGCTGCATTCATGCACCATACCCATCCTTCGGGCGTGTATCAATCCAGTAGGATTGGCATGGTGCATGAATGCAGCCCAGGGCGAGTGATCTCGCCAGGGCTGCATTCAAGCATCATGATGATTGAACAGCAAACTGCATGTAAGCACTATGCGACCCTTACAGGGCTCCCCCACACACACGGAGCGCTCCCTCACTCACTGAGCGGCTCTAACATGCTCGCCTCCACACGTGAACTGCTCATAGACCCGTACACCGCCGCACGAGGGGGATAAAGCCACACAGCTACCGCAGCCAACCGGGACTCATCCGCTCACTCCCACCGGTAAAGGGGCAACAGGACTTTTTACAGGAGGTTACAAAGATTATCCAGTGTAGAGCCTGCTATACCTCTTTTTTTCAATGAGCTGCTATTGTAATCCAAGGGATACGTACGGAGAGTGAAGGTGCCGTTCTCATGATCCAAGGAATGTGTATGGAGAGTGAAGGAGCTGGTCAGGCAACCTGGGACCTGTCCACCGTTTCTGTGACGAGACCTGGCGCCACCCTAGAGGAAACTTACCTCTCGGTATGGATAGGGCCATCTTTATCAACAGCTGGATAATGAATATAATTTATAGTTTTATTTAAGGCTGGACAAGGAATCTGCTAGGAGATTAATACCTCTGCTAGAGGTCTGAACCCCTCAGAGGGGCCTTCTGATGACCTCCTCTGCTGCAGAATGCTACCCCAAACTCTGAGAGGTGGAACACCAGCTGGGGTGTTTTTTCATCTCAGGATCTACCAAAGGTGGAGAATGTAAACCATTGTAAGGCTGTGGAGCTAATCTCTTTTTATTGAGCTGATCACTCGATGCTAAGCATACGTATGGAGAGTGAATTGCCTACCCAGGGTTTCGTCACCTGAAAGGGAGAATGTGGATGGAGATTGAGTGTGTTATCAAGTGGAAGAAGTGGACATAGAGAGGAAATGAGCTTCTTTTAGGTACTTGGTGTACTAAGAATCAGGATGGAGATTGATTAACCTGCCTAATGAAGGCATTTTATACTCCCAGGTCAATAGTGCAACTGTGGGGGGAGAGTGAGTAGCTTACTCAAATAGGTGGATGTACTAAAAGTCTCGAAAAATTAGGATGTTAACGCCATGCAGTGAATGTATTTACTAAGTCTCAGGTTGGAGAGCAACATATCTAGTTCCAGTTAATTAACACATGGATACTATGACTCGGCTTGGAGAGTACTTGATCAGCTCTTGACTAAAGGAGTACGTGTGAGCGGAGACCCGGATAGCACCGTGAGAACTCAGTACCTCACCATGGAGCCGGAACGACCCCGATTCACGACTTACTGTGAGTAACATGTTCCTGGAAATGTGAAATGTCCACTGAATAGAGGTCAATTGCCCCATGTGCCCTATTTTTTCTGTTATGTTTTATCAATTTTGTCACCTATGGTAGACATACAGAGAAACTGGGTCTAGTTTGAAACTTGTACTTACTGCACTATATACTGGCTATATATACTAAATCATATGATCACTAGAAGTTGTATGTACCCCAGGCCAGATGATATAGTCTTGCATAACCATTGTGAGGTGTGTGCCACACTGACCACTCTCCTGGTATGTAAAAACCAGTGACAACAATACAACTCACGTCTACCACATGCCCATTGAATCCCACTGCTGCTACTTCTCCTGTCCATTACCCCCACCCCACACTGCTACCCACACCTTCACAACAGCCAACACTCCTCACTGATTGATGCACGAGTGGGGGCCTATAGTGTATTATAGCCCAATGTTGTCACAATGCATAAATGTAGACCAGAAGGACTGATCAGTATGATGCACCAGTGCAGCACCAGCGAGCGAGTCGCCAGCAGTGCATTTGAGCATCATGATGGGACATGTAGACCCGAGGCATCACCCTGTCCATGAAGGCTTAAGGTGACATGGTCCGATTTTTCCCATACTTTAAATTCTACTAAAATGTGTTCCAAATGTCATTGCAGTATCATAGTAGGAGGATTGGGCACATTAAAATATCCTTCATGGGCAAAAAGAGGCAAATTAGGGGGTGCCATTAGGACAGATCTATATAAACTTTTACCATGTATTTTCAATGGATGGACTTATAGCGTGCACTACAAAAGTCTTAAATCGGACGTAAAACTGATAATTAGCTGAATTTTAAGCCGAATTCGGGGGAATAATGTTTAACAAAGTAGGTGGGACATGAAGTATGGCGATAATGAACATTCTGGTTCATTTTCAACCAAATCAATTTTTGAGTCCAAATCATCGGACCATGTCACTTTAATGTCTGGGTAACACATGTATGATGCATCAATGCAGCACCAGCCAGTCAGTCCCCAGCAGTGCGTCGGTGCATCATGACAATGTATGTTATCCTGAGGCATCACCCCGTCCATAAAGGGTTAATGCCTGAGTTGTATACAGGAGCCGGTACACGTGGCCTTGGCTGCTCACCAGTCTCTTTGATGATTGGCCACTAGTATAGTGGCCTTTCGTGTAGGGAGAGATATTTAATCCTTAACCCCTTAAACCAATGTAGCCGCTGTGTATAAGTTGCTGGTGCTACATTGGCGCATCATGCCAACCGTCTGGCTTGTAGGGACCAGTGGGGACAGCATATTGCTTGAATACAGCACTGGCGGGTTAATTCCAATTGCTGCATTCATTAGTCTACGATGGGGATAAACTGCACATTGCTTTGCTATATAATTCACAGCCAAAAATGATTATCTCATCTCAAGAAAAGAAGACGGGCAAATGACTACTTTAAAAAGAAAGGATTCTTCAAATCTTTTTAATTTGAAAAACAACAGCTATGTTATGTTATTGTCTTTGAATGAGTAAATCATTTTTGGTTGTGTGAATAACGGTTCCACTCAACTCCATTAAAGTCGTCCTTGATTTATGACATGCTATCATTCAATTTAATCAGCTTCAGATATGAAGCAAAACTAGAAACATCATTTTCATTTCTGGAGTTCCAAAATGATTTTAGCTGCCCATTAGGTTAGCCAGATGTCAATATTGGTGTTTGCAATAAATGAAATTAATGGAACTAGGATGTAATTTAATCTGCAATAGATTCAACTCTAGCAGATGTGTTCTGATCAATTTTCACCTGATTCCCTTCAGCATTGGGGGCTATGGAGTATACAATATTGTCACCCAGAAGAACTAGGCTATATTGACTTTTTCCAAATCACAAAAAAGGCTTTTCTTTGGCACATCATTCCTATACAAGGCAGCTGAGAATAGGGTCAGAGAGTGATTTATTAGCTAAGAAAAAGTTCAGAAAAAAGGATTGATGCATTTCATTGCTATGCTGGCGTTAAAGGGTTAAATGCCATTGTATCAGCACACACAATACCAGTGCCTGATGCTAGTATGGCCCACATGGATCTGTCAGTCATAGACCACAATCACTTAATGATTAACTGCGGGACAGCTGTGCATCACTGACTGGCAATTTAATTCTATGTCATCGTAGATAATTGATTCAGATGATATAGTTTTTTCATTGAGCCTAAACCCGCATTGGAGAGTGGTGTGCTAAGAATTTGAAACAAGAGTGGCCATCGCAATGAAGGCATTGAATACTGCAACTGTGGGGGGGGGAGATTAAGTAAGTTCCTCAAATAGGTGGATGTACCAAGGTTCTTGGTACCTGGGATGTTAATGCTGTGAATTATTTGGATGAACCTAGTCTCAGGGTGGAGAGCAGTCTGTACATCTAGTTCCAGTTAATGAACACATAGATACAAAGACTCAGCTTGGAGAGTATTTGATTAGCTTTTGACTGAAGGATTAAGTGAAAGCGGAGACCCGGATAGCACCGTGAGAACTCTGTAACTCACTATGGAGCCGGAACGACCCCGATTCACGACCTACTGTGAGTAACATGTTCCTGGAAATGTGTCATGTCTACTGAATATAGGTCAATTACCTCTTATGCTCTTTATTCTATGTTATGTTTTGCATAGTAAACTTAAGGACACCATTTGTCATCATGATGGACCAGCACTATATTAATGAGTTACTCACCAGCACAGCATTGGGGCAACATGCTGATGCTTTCAGAGTGTATCAACCCATCAATACAATACATACATGAATGCAGGTGAAGTTGCTCACCAGCACTGCATTCATACTACCTGATGCCAATGGACTTGGCACGTGAAAGCTCCATCCTACCCACAAAGGTGAAATATTGAGTAAGCCTGTCTGTTACCCTGATTAAATTGGTACCCATTGCTATATATTCGTTAACATCATAAGAAACACCAATAATTAGAAGGGTTATAGTTGTCGGGACCTCTCTATCAAACTGGTAGGTTTCTGTGATATCCCTATTGCAAAGTCAAGGTTACTACATTTCAGGATTGGTCATTTGAATGAGGCATACAGGGTATTGAAATAAGTACGAAACACTATAACATCTACTTAAATAAGTACCTGTCTTGCCAAAGCACCTTGGTGGTGCTTTGGTATTGAAAGTCCCTGCTGGGCATTTACACAAGCAACTACGGTAAACAATTCAGTAAAAATCTGAATACTAACATTTTTCGATGCCCTTTATCAAGGGCAGGTTATATAGTCTGGCACAACCACTGTGAGGTTTGTGCCACACTGACCACTGCCCTGGTGTGTACATATACAGTGACTACACCTTATACCCACACCCACCACACACCCACCACACCCACACTGACTCCTGCCACTGCTATTACTGCTGCCCACTATCTCCCCTCCCCCCCCCCCCCCCCACACCACAGCCTCACTCATCCCCAATACTACCTGATTGCGGTTGGAGTGAAGGCAGGTGCTTTGTTGTTATGGTGAATGAATTCAGCCCTGTGGAGTAATTCACCAGGTCTAGGTTCAGCCCTCCCTAAAAGATTGATAGTCTTAAAGGATAAGTATTAACCCTTTAACGACTTATGTCGCTAAAAGACTACATTTGTCTTCATGATGCACTAATGAAGCCCCAGCGAGTAACTCGCCAGTGCTGCATTGGTGCGTCATGCTTACCCTTGGGGAGTGTCTCAACCCCATTAGGACTAGTATTAGGGTGCTTGAATGCAGCCCTTTCTCCCAGGGCTGCATTCATGTATCATTACGACCAAGGCATGATGCATCAATACACTATGCTGTCCATGAAGGGTTAAAGGGTTAATTCTGTAGTGGCGGCAGTCCCTACTACAGTACAGATACCAGTACACCTGGCCTTGGCTGCTCGTTCATAACCAGGCTCCTCAATAAAGCATTTACAAAGTGTTGAGGCCACTTACCCTTTAAGAGCCGCATGATGTTTCGATGTGCTATGCCATTTTCCGGCACGATGCATTAATGCAGCTGTAATAAGTTATTGCATTCATGCGTGCATCATGCCAACCATATGTGGATGTATCAAACCCATGCATCATGAAGACAAATAGCCTGATTAGTCATATTGGGGAGGTATATAGATCTTATCCTGGAATATTATTGACAATAGTGACACCTCAATTTCATCAGCAGACTGATCTTAGTTTTAAATGAATTCATAAAACTGGATTCGTCTATCAACTTAAATGATAAAGTAGAAACAACATTTTTATTTCAGGAGGTCTAAAATCATTATATCGGTTCAGCAGGTGAAGCGAACATCAACGATGGTGTTAGAAATAAATGGTACTGTAATGGTAGAGACTCATTCAGGGGCCTGCTTTCGGAAGGTGTCGGAAGGAATATGTATACAAGTACGAATAAGCGTCTGTCGTGTATTACAAGTGCCATAAAGCAGCAGTATTGAAATGTATAAGTGCCCTGGTCTAGGAGGTATGACTGATGACTGCATTCCAAAAACATACGACAAGTATTGGTTAAAAAATAATCGAAATTATTTTTATCATCATTAGTTGGTTCATTAATTATCAAGAGTTTTTAAGATTATATAAACATACTATTACCAATACACAGATGTATATAATTATTTAGGTACCGTAAAACCTCGCGTACAAGCTTAACTTGCATATAAGCCACACCCCGTGGCGGATCCTATAAGCCGCACCAGGAGTCTGATTATTGTGACTTCAGTACTGTACCATAGTGGCAAAAACTCCCATATAACCCTTGGCCGATCCTATAAGCCGTGCCGCTGATGTACTAGCCCCGGCTTCTTCGCGAGGTTTACGGTAGTTTACACAGTGCATCTGTGATCTGAATAATAATTGTGTGGCCAAGTCAGTGAAGTGAGTGTATGAGCTTGGATATAGCAGTCGCTGAACGAGGGAGATTGATCTAGTTAACCCTTTGTACAGCATAGTGCTTTAAAGTGCTTTAACCTCCTTGGTCTTTATGTTGCGTGAATGCAGTTTCAGCGAGTAACTCACCAGGGCTAAATTAATGCATCATACGGGCATATTCCAACCCTGCCGGAACGTATTAACCCTATATGGCCACCATTATGAGTCTGGAGCCCGGTGAAGGGCATAATGCATTAAAACACTATGCTGTCCTTAAAGGGTTAAGAGCATCGTATGAAGGTCACTCGTCCTGTTGGCAGTGCACAGGCAGAATACTTGATGTAAGGATCACTGTCAAAGAGGTAGATTTGACAGATCTATGTGTAATAACTTGATACTATTATGATATTAATATCTCACAAAGGTCGAGGTCTAGTTTCATCAAGGCTTGATAGTTCAACGTATGCCCTTTTTTTTTTAAATCGATGTAACCTCATAGCTGTTTACTCATTTTGTATGATGCCTCTGTTACAATGACCTGCGACAGACGAGGGAATGGAGATACAATTTAAAGTGAGGATTGAATAATGTGAGTTACACCAAATAGAGAAATGTAATGCAAGGGTATATTTTTCATAGATCAGTGTACACCTAGACATTAAATCGGCCTATTTGGCTGCATGAGGCAGACTGTTCTATAGTATGATTTATTTACAATGAAACAATGAGAAAGGAGAGAAAGGAGACTAATTAAGTTTGGCTCCAGATTAGTCTAATTCTTAGATCATGTAATATCCGTCGCTATTAGTTATTAGTCTTACATGGCGGCCAAATAACTATAATCAAAACATCTTCATAAAACTAGACATGTGTCCACTGAACATGATTATTTATCTTATATTCTCGAAATAAGAAAGTCATTTTTGGCTAGCCGTCAGCAGATACAGGAAAACACATACATATACTGACGCATACCGCAGTGCTGTGCCAAGACAGGACCTTTTTATGGAGACTGCAATGGTAACTGTAAATAGGGTGATGTAGGCCTATCATGACAAATAAAAAATGTATCTGATGTAGTCCTGTCGCTTTGCTTGCTGCTGTTGGGGCTACATATTGTAGGAGAATACACAGGCACAAATAAGTGTTTCATTTCAAGAAAATAAGATAAGATAACTTTAGCCAAGTCCGCCTTTCTTAAAGGTGAAAGTCCCTATTCCCCCCATATTGAAAACAGTTTCAGGCCTCCTAAGAAATTTACAGAGGGTTCCTTAAATACTATAGAATCCATTGTCCCTTTTCAACTTTTTTAATCTTGCTGGTCAAAGATGTCACCCGGTCAAAGACGTCACCCGGCCAAAGACTATCCAGTTGTTACAATCTTATGAGACACAGCCTTAAGGGCTAAGTGCATTAAAGCGCAATAAAACTACAATTGTGTTAGAATATACGATACCATAGCCCGTATGTAGATAGTGGCCTGCCTGCATGAGTCAGTCAGTGATACATCACAACCACATTAAACACTAGCTGCAGGACAGCTGCAAGTCACCCACCGGCAAATTAATTGTTCTCCATCAAAGAAATTATTGCACATGATTCGTTTTTCCCCCCAGGGGAATTGGAACCCGCATCACTCTCCGGAAATAACAGAAAGTATACATATTTGTATACCTATTTGTAAACATATTTTTCATTTCATTTGCATGTTTCCCCTACTACAGTCGCCTAAATCCAGACAAAGATTGGCAGGACATGTTTACCAACTGTAAAATAACAGTCAGGTTGTACCAAGTATTAGTTCATGTTGCCGGATAGGAAGCTCAACAATTCAAACAACATACATCAAGATCTTAACAGAGTTGCTTCACGCAAAACTGTGTAACTTTTCTCAGGGTCTTCTCGGAGACTCAGGTAGAGGGGACGGCAGGGGGGGGTGGTGGTCTGATCCTAGATCCTGGATCCTGGATCCTTGACGTAATACTGCACCAGTCAGACTGGTGGCATCTGTGAGAACTAAAAGTCACGTGGGAGGAAGCTGACCTTTCTATACACACCTTTAGTAAGTTTGCTGTAACCTATAACATGTTAGCGTAATGTCATCTTGTAACCCTTTAAGGATGGCATGATGCATTATTACATCACGCCCTTGGTCGTTATGATGTATGAATACAGCCATGGCTAGTAACCCTCCAGGGCTGCATTCAAGCATCATGACGACCTTACAGGGTTGAGACACTCCCGAATGGTCTGCATGATGAACCAATGTACCATCGGTGTGTTACTCGCCAGGGCTACATTGGTGCATCATGCTGACAAATGTCATCTTTTAACGACATGGCGTCTTTGAAGGGTTAAAGGTTAGCAGTGACTGGAACACGACACGTGTGTCTGAGTGTAACACACTGGAGCATCATCCTATGGTATTGTAAATATGATGCTGTAGAATCCCAGGATGGACCCCAATGTCTTGTATCTCCAAGTCAGCAAGTTAGGATCCATATCTATGATATCAAAGATGGAAAGAAAGGAATATAAATAAATAAAGCCTAATAATATAAGTGATGAGAAGTAGTACATAAAACTGAAACAAGGAGAGATAGTGGAAGAAAGGTAGAACAGATGGAAGATAGTCTGTGATAAGAAAACAGACAAAGACAAGATAAAACACTATATAAAGCGGACGGAGCCCTGGGTACACCATGAGAACCCTCTCCCCTGCAGTCACCTTCTCCCAATGAGGCCAAAAAAAGAGAGGTGTGTTTCAAGTAGTTTTTGGGATATTTCAGAGCCGATCTGATAGTCAATCCTGTTGCCAGTGAGTTTGCGAGTCAATTTTTTATCTTACCTAGCAAACGAGGGCCGACCCCAGAAGTTATCCAATTTTAAGAAGATATTCATATTTTTGGCTACTTTTCAGGCTAAAGTAAAAAAAAAAAAAAAAAATCCGACCAACCCCTCCTAGATTTTCATACTATGTAACCTGAAACACATCTCTTTTTTTTTGGCCTGAGGCCCCTTTTACTCCCCACACCCCAGGGTGGGCACACACCACGTGCTACACCCACGTGACTGACGGACATGCGCACACGGCCCCTACAGCGGAAGTGACGTCTGCACACCGGGGTGCCGGGTCGTGCAGCTTGGGCCAATCACAGGGCCCGGGAGGGGGCCCCTTATGATCCCAGAATTCCCATTTTCATTAACGTAAGAAACATCCGGCGCCTATCCTGGCTCTCCAAGGGCGGCGTGGTGATTCGATGCGCTCTGCCCTTTGTCGACATGATGCATGAGTGCAGTTTTGGTGAGTAACTTACCAGGGCTGCATGCGACAATCAAGGCGGTCCTATACAGGTTGAACGCTCCCCTAATGCATGAATGCAGCCCTGTTAAGTGGACTGCCAGGGCTGCATTCACACATTATGACGACCATGGGAGTAGTACATTGCAGCACCATGCGGCCCTTAAAGGGTTAACGTAAGGGCGTGGCAGGAGACACCACGGCTGGTACCATGCACTCTGATGCAGAAATTTATGCAGGAATTTACCTCTCTGTGGAGTTCAAATCCGTAGTACAGACCTCACTCTCCTAACACATGTTTGGTCTGGACTTCTTCCCAGTTCCATGAATGATCGTACATTAGATGCCAGCGCCTAAAGATGGCCGTATCCGTACAGAGAGGTACTCAGTACAGTTGGTGCCACCTCTCGCTACAGGATGGCCTGATGCTACAGACCCCACACTGGCCACAGTTCTTCCTTTAGTCTGTCTGCTTGACTGATTGTACATGATGGATTGGTTCATGCTATCAGCTTCTACTGCAGATTTCTGTACCAGATTAACCATTAAAGGACAGCATAATGCATTAATGCATGAATTCATAGTAGTAGTCATGATGCATGAATGCAGCCCTGATGAAAAACTCATGAGGGCTGCATTCATGCATCATCCCAACTCTATGCAGTTACCCCCGAAGGGTCGGCATGATGCACCAATGCAGCACTAGCAAGTACGTTACTTGCCGGTTCTGCATTGGCGCCAACAAATATTATCTTTTAGCGACATCCGTCCTGAAAGGGTTAAGATGCTGCTCATTCTTACTGCATGTCATATTCTGTGGGAGGTATGGAAGATAGCCGAGCGGGTCTGCATGCCATGTTATTATTTCGCCTGGAACTGAAAAAGTTACTGATATGAGATATTACTGTTGGTATTGTGCGAATCATGTATTCCCTGTGCACCTGGCCCAGGTTATCAGCCCTTTTTTATGCATGTCGCTGCAACGGGCTCTTACTTCTGCCGATCTAGTAACCCTCAGTCTTGGTCTTCACTCTGTTCTCCTTGTTTTAAGTATATTTATTATGGGTTATATTGGTCTCTCTCTTGCCTCTCTATCCAATGATATGCAACATCATATTTTCTGATTCCTAGATAGTATATCTAATCAATAAACCAGAATGAGCAATCAACCCCTATGTTTAGGTTTTAATGTTAAAACCTCAATAGTCTTTGAACAGTGGGATAAGCATTCTTAGTGAATCCCCAGTGCTCATTTAAAAAATAACCAGCACTTAAACCCCAGCGCCCTTATAAATAGGGCTGAGTACCTGCCTTGACCCCACTCTGACTCTTGCTGGAGGGGTACCGAGATCTGGACCTTTGAATGACAATAATGCTTAGAAGTCAGAGCCTGACCGTTACTTGCAAATCTCTGCAGCATAACTTTGGTCTGAGAGTCTTAACTGCCTCCATGTCTCTATAACAGTAGTCAGAGCACGATGCCTTAACGTAATATCCAAACTTCCTGCTCTGTGTGAGTACCATAAAACCTCGCGTATAAGCTTAACTCACGTATAAACCACACCCCGACTTTAGGCCGATCTTATAAGTTGCACTGGTTTATTTCTGATTATGGTGACATTTATACTGTACTATAGGAAAAACTTGCGTATCAGCCGCACCCGATCTTATAAGCCGCACCAGCGATCTGACTAGCATACTAGCCGCGACTTATGCCGTAAGTTTTACAGTACCGTTAATTTCCAGACAGTTTTAACCCCAAACACTGGTAATGAGTCAAGTGCAGCCATTAGTATTGACACGAGGTCCCTAACTATTTTACTATTACCAGTTCGCCTTCTCTGGGATGTGGATTGAGACTGGGATTGGAGGAGCTTCATTAGTTTTCTGTTGTTTACATTTTAACCCTTTCATGCATCATGCAGACAAAAGGTATGGTGCATTAATGCAGAATGCAGCCATCTACAGCCATACAGTGTCGGTGAGTGTATTAACCCCATTTGGTAATCATGGCCACACGTGCGTTTGTCCCTAAAGAGATAAAGAAAGTTGAGCACTATAGCGTGACTACTTGCAGTGTCGTAGACGGCATGCACTTTAAAAAGTTAGAAAACTTTGTGTTTTGAATTTGATAGAAAGCAACATCACTATTCCTAATTACTTGCAGCCTCGGCAGAAGGGGTTCCGTTAATAGTTTAGCAGAGGCAGTTCTTAACCAGCTATTGAACGTCCAAGGAGGCAGTTACGGGAAGGAAAGGCAGTGAATAAAATTGTCAGAATGTTGCAAAGACAGGAGAAGCCAGGCCTGAGAGTGGGTAAGAAGCCATGGGCAGGACTTGCTAACCCAGCTAACAAAAAACGTGATTTTACGTCAGAATAACTATCTAAAACTATATATAGCGTTAAAAAATGTTAAATAACGTTTTTTGTTTACTGGGAAGGGATATTGCAAAAAAAGATACCAGCTGCATAGTGTTAAATTGTATTATGCCCTTTTTCGAGTAACCAACAATACATTCGAGCATCATGCCAACCCCATGTGGCTGATGCATCCATGCATTTTTAAACAACAAAGGGCATAGCTATTTCAGTAACTCTGTTTCCCTAAAAGGATTAATGTAGAATTTGCAATAGGGAGCAAGAAGCATGGTACATTAGTATCAAGGTGGTTCATGAGGAAATTGTAGCTGTAATGATTACTACAATCTACACGAAAACAATGCAGGACAGTGGCAATATCCTGCTAAAATTTCATGCAGATTGACAAGTGTAGCAGGACCGAATGTCCAGTCATATGTTGGGCTTTTCTGAACTGAAATAATTTAGTTGGGTTTTTTAACGTGAAGTTTGTCAATATACTGTGTTAAACAATATATTTATCCTGTTTCAGCCATAAATTGATACAAATACAATGCACAAAACTATTTTATAGTTAAAAATGCGTATATCATCAAATATGTTGCTATTCGGTCCTTCCAAAATGTAGCCAGTCCTGCAACATTGAAAATCTGCAGGACCAAATGTCCTGTGGGATGAAAAGGTTTTCACAAAGAAAGTTACTATAATAGAGTGAGTTAGGTTTGGTCGGTTGTATAGCTTTTGAATCCCAAATTCATCGGCCACCATGATGTATATATGGCCACTCAATCACAACATCAAAACTGTCATTCTGTCTATCATGAACGTCATCTGTGGGCTATCATGATAGTCATCTGAGGGCTAATGATGCCCTATATTAGGGAGTGGTAACAGGGAGGGTTGGTGGATTTGGAGGGGGCGGGGGACCACAAGAATTTTGAACCCTTGAATGGGGAGACCAAAAAAATTTCAACCCCATTTGAGGGGAGGGGGACCAAAAAAAGTACACAATTAGTGAAAATGCTAGTGTGTTAATATAGATCAATGGAGTACTACGTTGGCCGGGCTCAATTTCTACTTGCCTGAGGGGGGACCAGAAATTTTGACCCTTCGCATGAAAATCCACGAACCCCGCATGTTGTTAATAAATGACCACTCCCTTAGTGATTTACAACCACATCAGTACCCATTAAATGGGTTTACCCTCTATGGACTGCATGTCACAAAGAGTCAATATTTGTCATCATGATGCACCGATGCACCAATGGCAAGCATCTCGCCAGTGCTGCATTGGTGTATCATGCTGACCCATTTAGGGTCTGTCATGTCCGAAGGGCTGCATGATGCTTTTATGTAGTACTGGCATGTACTTATCTGGGCTGCATTCACGTATCATTATGACTAAAGACATGATGCATCAGTGCATTGTGCCATCCCTAATGGGTTGATTGACTCGGGAAAGCATCGTGATACACCTGACACAGCCTGACACAGCCTGACACAGCCTGACACAGCCTGACACAGCCTGACACAGCCTGACACAGCCTGTCACAGCCTGACACAGCATGACACAGCATGGCACAGCCTGGCACAGCCTGACACAGCCTGACACAGCCTGTCACAGCCTGACACAGCCTGGCACAGCCTGGCACAGCATGACACAGCCTGACACAACCTGACACAGCATGACACAGGGGCGGATCCAGGGGGGGGCGCAAGGGGCGCGCGCCCCCCCTATTTTTTTGGTAAATTTTAATTTAGATGGTTCAACACCCCCAATGCTGTAGGTATTACGGCGCCCCCCCTTTCCCAAATTCCTGGATCCGCCCCTGTGACACAGCATGACACAGCCTGTCACAGCCTGACACAGCATGGCACAGCCTGGCACAGCCTGACACAGCCTGACACAGCCTGTCACAGCCTGACACAGTCTGACACAGCCTGTCACAGCCTGACACAGCATGACACAGCATGGCACAGCCTGGCACAGCCTGACACAGCCTGTCACAGCCTGACACAGCCTGACACAACATGACACCACTTTGCTGCATTCAGACTCCAGACCCACTCTGAGGTCACAGACGTCTGCAGTCAGCGTCACTGGGTGGAGATGGTAGAGATATTGGTCACGTGACTTGGCGCTATCTCCACCATTGACCTTTGGGAGCTTGGTGTGTGTCCTCTCCCGCCAGGAAGCAATCTGACTGTATAGAGCTTTAAAGGCTGCATAGTGCTTTTACCCTTTTAGGACAGATGTTGCTAAAAGATGCCATTTGTCGTTATGATGTACCAATGCAATGCAGCCCCGGTGAGTTATTAACCAGCGCTGCATTGGTGCATCATGCTGACCCTTCAGGAGTGCCTCAACTTAGCAGGGTCAGCACGATGCATCAATGCAGCACTGGCAAGTTACTCACCAGAGCTGCATTTATACATCATTTCAACCGAAGGTATCATGCATTAAGGTATCAATAAGGGTTAATGCATTACACCAATTCGTCCTCATTTGTCTTCATGATGCATGAATGCAGTACTGGCAAATAACTCGCCAGTGCTACATTCAAGCATAAATGCTGATCCTACAGAGTTGATACAATCGGAAGGCATGCTACGATGCTTGAATGCTGTACGGGCGAGTTACTTGCATTCATGCACCATGACGACCAAGGATATAAAGCAGTATGCTGCCCTTAAATGGTTATCATGAGGGAGGAGTAGAGCAGATAGGGACCCATGTGGATACTAGTGTTGTACAGTTACTAGCATGCAGAGACCCAGAGCAGTCGCTAGCAAACACCTACCAACACATAGGCAGCGTTCCCAGGAATCTATTCTCTTTTCTTTTACAAGGTGAACACTTAGCCAGATTGTCAGTGACATATTGCCCAGGCCCAACACATGGTGTCAGTATGAATGGATATATGCAAATCTTTGTCCTTATTTAACTATTACGCCTCATGTTCTTCACATGAAATGACGTCATGTTCTCCCCTTCACTGTCTGTGGGTATTAGCCTAATCACGATCAGTTCAGTGTCTACTCACAGGGGGTTGCATTAATGCATCATACTGAACTTACGGAACTAGATGAGTCCCTTAGATGCTTGAATGCGCCTTTTTCGAGTCCACCCTGGGGCTGCATAGAGTAGTTTCACAAACACTTCCGCACCTGTGGTACAGGGTGTAAAGTGGCTAATACAACCCTCACTAATAGATCAATAAGTAGATCCTGCCCAGGCACCCTACCTTAATGGCTTCTTTCCCCGACCACACCTGGAGTCATCTATCAGGGTTCATAATTTAGGACTGCAGTGGGGGGAGGTGGTTAACACATCAATACCACATAGTGATTCAATATACACCCTTTGGCTTTGATACACTCCCAAAAGTTTGGCATGATGCATATCAAATTTATGAATAATGGCAAAGGTCATGGGACATTTAAATACACTCAGAAAGAAGTACTGTCTCCAGACTCTTCTAAGTAACTGTCATGAAATAAATGAGTCAAAAACTTGTCTAAGTGACAAGGAAGCGGGTCTTCTAGCTGGAAATAGAAGACCCACTTGGCATGTGCCCGCTCAAAACCCCACACTTGCCAGCTCCAGATTATAATTGTGGGATGGTAAACTGATAGGTTAGACAACTTTGGACTCATTTATTTTATGACAGTCACCTAGACGAGTGTGGAGACAAGTCTACTTTTTCAGTGTAGTATGCGGTTCTTGGTTCTTAAATGGTGAAGAGTACTTCACTGAGTACTTGCCACTTAACCCTTTAAAGCTCCACAAAATACACTAGTATAAAGTCCCTTACTGAACCTTAAGCACTTAATGTCTCAGAATTAGTTTCTATATTGATTAGGCATTATAGCACAGATGTTGCATTTTAACGGAGTCCGATCTATCTCATACCATGAATTACAGAACTTTTCAGACATTTTATTCCAATATTCATAATACTCAAAAGGCAAGCAATACCTTGAGGGATTAACATAGGTCGATATATCTCACTGGCATGACTTGGGGAACTTCCCAGGCCTCCACTCCTGGTGTTGTATAGTTGTGTGCAGCACACTGATAGAGTCTGCTGCACACATACACAATAAGGATAGCTCCCACCACTCTATCATCCTTTAAGGACTGCAGTCTTTGCAAAAAACATGCAGGACAGTGGCAATGTCCTTCTAAAATGCCACCGGTCCAGCAGATTTACAAGTGTAGCAGGACCGAATGTCCAGGCCTTTTCTGAACTAGAAGAAGGCTGTTGGGCTTCTAAAGCTGAAATATGCATGTTAATATACTGTGGAAAACAAGATATCTATCCTATTTTTGCCATAAATGTTTAGAAATACATTGTATTTTTAATGAAAAAAACTCTTTTATATCTAAAAATGCAGATATGTGGCTATCCGGTCCTCCAAATATTTTGCCGGTCCTTCAACATTGAAAATTTGCAGGACTGAATGTCCCGTGCGATGAAAAAGTTTTTCGCAAGGACTGAAGGACAGCATGATACCCTGATGCATCATGCTCTTGGTCGTCATGATGCATGAATGCAACACTAGCGTTGAAAGGCTAAGGGTAGAATAATGTCCAACTGTGTATGCTCCCTGTTGCAGAAAGAGTCGAAGGGCATCATTTATACATCATACTGACCCTTTTGGGTAGTATCAACTCTGCAAGGTTATCATGATGACTGAGTGCAGCCCTGGTGGTTTACTCACTGGGCTACATCTATGTCTAGTTCTTCCAGTGCTAATTTAGTCGAAGCATAGGACTGTGTCTTATGAGATTGTAACAATTGAAACGTCTTTCACCAGGTGTAGTCCTCGACCGGTGTAGTCTTTGGCCAGGTGTAGTCTTTGACCAGCAAGCTTCAAAACAACTGAAATGGGGGCTATGAACACATAAATTCAGGGAAACTTGTAAGATATAGTGATAAAATATGCATTAATATTTGTTCTGCTTATTTGTGTACATGCTGGTCAAAGGCTACACTGGTCAATGACTAGACCCGGTCAAAAACGTTTCAATTGTTATGAGACACAACCATAAGTGGTATGTTAGAGGTAAGAGAGAAGTTTTAACATCTCTTGATGATTTTCACCTGTCAACCTAAAATTTGACATAGCTCAGATCTACAATGGCACGTCTCATCCCAAGCCCATTCAACATACCCGAAAGCCAAACAATACCATTGATGGATTAACTCTGGGCAGCATATCTTACTCACATCCCACCTATTCAATGGAATCCATGAGTGGAGCCGTTGCTGATTTTGTGGCAGTACCTAGGGCCTAGTGGAGGGAGTATACGGTAGGGTGATACAGGCGGCTTTACGCATACAGAATCTTCACCCTTAATGCAGCCAATAAAGGCAGCTCCCACCCCTCTAGTGGTGGCACCTGGTGGGTGGGAGGTGAGTAATGACCGGTCTCCGGGGGCAGGCCACATCCGGCATGATCAGTTACAGGAAAACACTAACTGTGGACACAACGTCCGGACATAGCTAGAGCCCATATGTCAGGTTGAGTGGCGAGGGGCTTGTTATTAATGGGGCGCGACTATTGGTGTAGTATGGGTAGAGTGTTCGGAGGTATCGGCATCTCTTTAACTGACCCACTATTGTATTGGCTATCGCTCAACAGAGGTTTTGAACACATCCTCAGGGTCCAATCACCATTTAGTATGCATTAATCTTAAAGAGCACATAGGACATAAATGTAGAGTAGCAATAACACACCCACACTATAACCAATACTGCCTACACAACCGAGGCTCAGCTTTCCAATGTGCCAACACAGCAGATTGTGACCAAAGCAGCATGTTGCAAAAACTGGCAGCTCTCATTCTGCTGATTCTGCTGTAGCCAAAATCGCACAATGTCTCATCAGGAGATAATAGAAGACGTTCACTCACAGTGGACCATATAACATTGTCTATATGGTATTGATCTCCATATTGTATCATTCGCACTACACACCAGTGGAAATATGGTGTTTCGTAACTAAAACAATTGTGGTTATGGGAGAGCACACCCATGAGCTGGATTAATGTTTGGAAAGTGCTCCTGCTCTTCTTCACCACATAATGATCCCCTACTGTTAGAGACTGCATACATGTATGGGCTCTTATAATTTGAAAAAGGAAATGTGTCTTAATATATTTAAATATATATATTCACCCAAGTGCTCATTGAGGACTATTCACATTCAAAACGATCTCACATATATGTATGTATTTATACAGGCCATAACGCTTTGATAGAAGAAGCATGATATCTATGTCGGTATGTTGTATATTAACATGACAAGGGGTATGGTGTATCTGTTAACATCAACGGCTATTGAACTCTAGATCAGAACCAGTTAGACCTCATGTTGTCATTGATAATCGCTCAGCTGGTGGTGGAGAATGTGAAATGTACACTAGCAGCCGTGCCTGAGACCAGGCAGGATATAAACAATGGTTATTTTTAGTAACGGCTCATAAATTTAGCTATTAGGACAAAAAGGCCGGAAATTGCGGTTGCCATGGCAAACAGACTACATTTTCAGTAGGATGTTGCATGTAACAGGGCAGTCTGGGGGATTAGCAGGAGAGGGGCCAGACAACTGGTGTGTGTTTAAAATGGTAAAACCTGGGCTGCAGGATATGTTACAGTCATAAGGATACCCTATAAATATACAACCTTGAAATATCAAGTCCTACAAACATTTTCATATTCTCATACTGCAATACCCTCATGAGATTTTCATAGCATTTTTCATAGCATTAGTAACACATTGAAACTGTATGCAGCCCTTAAAGGTTTAATCCAAGAGTACCGCTGGTTACAGAGATACTGGGAGCATGTCTAGAACTGGGGCACTACTATGCTATGTATAATGAACTGTACAGACAATTGATTGATTTGAAGTTACAGGCTCAGGCATTGATCCACCTGGATATAGCTTTACAGTAGGGGGGACTCTTCAATTTTATATATAAGTATATTGATCACACTGTAGTTGTATTATTACCAGGTGGACTCGGCACATACATACAGAGACAGTTAATAAATCAATACATAAACTGGCCCAGCATGCACAGTAAAATTCAACAACCCTCCCCCATGTTGTCAAATGCTGAGCACCTTCAAACAGAAAACATCTAACAATGTAATGGAAAGAGAATCTAACTTTGCTAACCGTGTAGCAAAGAGTGACTTAAGTTAAAATGATCATTATTAGCCGAGGCCTGTTGGTTGTATGTGTAGATTTACAACACAGAGGGATGTATGGACAGACTTAATGTGGCTAGTCTGCCTTCAATGGTTGATCAGTCTCTCTCATCAGGCTTCCTCCTCAGCTCTGAACCCCTGTCCACAGCATCCTTTAATCCTTCAGCTTTAATCCTCTCATTGACTGAGTCTATAGCCCACTGTTACAAAGACATCTCTCATTAGCCAAGACTCCCAGGGCCTCACCAGTCTCAGTGATTACTCCTAATTAGAGATCCTGCTCTTCAGACCCCCTGAACAGGAGAGTGGTATAATGGCAGATCAAGGCCAATAGCTTAAAGCAGTGTTCAGCAAGCTCTGTGTTTACATATCCACGCTTTGTTGCTAGTCGGCTGTGTGGGGTGATTTATACTCTCATCCTGTAGGATCTAGACTTTCTTGTCTTTTATTCAAGGGTTGGTTCACTTTTAGTCACTGGTGAATCTACTGTAGTAGAACTCGAGGCTGATACTCTGGTCACTGTGTTACGACTGTTACCAATACCCCAGCTAACACAAATATGTTATATTACAGTAAAATAAAGTTCTTAAAGTTAAACTTATAATGCTTTGCCACGATAAGGAGCCATAGCCCAGTGGGCACAGAACGTTGAATCAACATTGATAAAGGGTTGTCAATGTTGATCCAATGTTGATTCAGCATTGATTCAACATTGAACAGTATTTTGTGCCCACTGGGAGGGAAGCGTTATACCACATTGTATAACGTTTTGTGTTTACTGGGACTGCTTTGCACCCTAATGTATTGTAGGGTTTAACCGCCAGAATCTAAATAAAGCTTGTTGTCACATACCTCACCATCCTATTACCTTCTAGCCAAGCCTGTCATGGACTATCCTAGATCGGCAGTATGAGGGCAATCTCTATGAAAGCCTAAGCAGCACCATATCTATCTGCTGGCAGCTTGGTTCAGGAATTCTCTGCCATACAACAGACATAACAGACTGTCATCATAGAGCCGTATGGTTGGAGCTATTCTGAGGGGAATCTTACAGAAGCCTGCCTGCTGTCAGTTAGACTGGTTCCTGTCCCACTGCTAGGGAGGGGCGAATAAAATTAGGTCAATGGTGGTGTATTCCTAATTATGCTAGATCTTTAGATATTACATTGGAAAGTATTCTCCTTTTTTCATTTTGGCTCTAGACCAGGTGGAACCTGAGATTTACCTACTTGAAGTTGCAACATCTGCATATTTTGCACATATAGGCTATAGTGTGAATGGGTTTTGATTTGGTGATCTGAAATATATAATGTTGGTATCATTGCAATCAACAGGGGTCACTACAGAGAGACCCAGGTATGGCTAATGAGCCAGGTTAATTAGGCCAGTGGTGAAGTTATGGGGCACTAGTGTCCCCTGGTGTGGGGCACCTGAGGTATCCCTGACCAGTGACCTCCCCTAGTAAACTACAATGTACACAGGCTGTTCTCTTGACTGGCCTAACACTCCAAATGTTTGACTGATAAGGCTAAGCACTTGGCAATTATCTATGACCTAGCTCTTTTTGGTTTTGGCAGCTTCCAATACTATATTTACAAATCCCAGTACTAGTAACAGTGTATCATTAATTGGTATTTGATATTTTGGAAACTTACTTCAAGGGAGCAGATTCCTATGGGAGAATAATGTTATATAGATATTTTCCAATGCTGATGGCTAAGGACTTCCCAGATAGCTAGGGCCTTGAAAACCGGGGAATGCACACTTCAGTGCACATACTTTCCGGTACCAATACTAGTAATATGCTGAAAACATTTTTCCATAAATGCATAGAGGTGCAATATGTGTATTATTGGTGAGAATTTACGTAATGCTATATATTTTGGGATACATATTCTTATTATATCTCCTGGATCCTTGCACTTAAATCTTGGAATCAGAGGAAAAATAATATCATTTTAAGCAGCATGGCCCACACAAATGAGAAATCTCTGAGGGTCATCATATAGGTCTGAATATCAACTGATCACAGCTAATAGCTGCCATGTGCGTGGTGCCGCCACCTGGTGTATCCTCCCCCTCCTACCACTGCTTTCTTTGTACACATGTCACACTGGTCCCCCACTCCCTCACCCCTATATCAATCCTCAGATAAAGGGACAGGAATGTCCTATGCATGGTTAGGAATCAGTGCCGATCCTGTCATTCCATGCGCCTATATCCGGCCCATCCTGGCAGGGGACCCCAACTTCCGGCTGCTTTTTGCCGGTCTGGGCTCAGTAATGATGGTGGTCGGATGTGTCTAAGCATCTCATGCCCTTGACCTTGGGGCATGGATAAAGTTTATAACATTTTTTTCTCTAGTTCTAAAAGGCAGAACTACATTCATGAGACATTAGGTTTGCAATTATGTTCTGTAAAGTTCTTAGTTTCAGAAACATAAAGGTACTTTTTATAAGTGCTATTTTGTCTCTGTTAGAAACATTATGGATAATGCATTCTTGTAATTGTATTATTTTAACCCAATTAAACACTTAAAAAAAAGTAATATGCAGCTGAGCAAAAATGGAGCTATTCGATAATACTTTGACTACACATTGAAATGGAATCTTCCCTCTAGTTGCATTCATTGCTGGGCATAGAGAGTAGACAAATAGAGATGACCACAAACAGTGAGATATAACCAGAGACAGAGCGAAAGACAGAGGCAGGTAGAGAGTTTTTACCTAATTAACATCCTTCCGTATCAGTGCCTGCAGTCTCCCATGACACCAACCCTCCTGTCTGAGTCCCTATCTCTGTCTCTGACCCACTCCAGCAAGAGCCATTAACCAAATCAGGGGCCTGTAATTAACAACCATTACCTGACAAGTCAGGCAAAGACGATAACACTGCTGGCCTAATGGGGAGGAATTAACTAAATCAGCATCGGTGCTGATCAGTATTGTTTGGGTGAACTATAAGGAAATAATGAAATAAATGGGAATGGATTGACATGCATTGTTCTTGTGCTTGGGATCAAGCTAAACATTCATTCACATTGGGAACAGCAAATGGGGGGACACCGACACTGTTTCTGGGGTGTGCTGGAGACATTGCAGGCATTGGAATCTTGAAATGAAAAGCTTAGGCATGACAAATTATCATGATAGGTCTACTCAAACAATAGAAGGATATTATATTCTGGCTGTTGGATGGTTCAGTACCCAAGTGTGACACCTAGATAGTGAAGCATTCAGTCACATCCCCGGAAAGAAAAAGCAAACACTGAATCTGTTTCTGGTTGTGTGCTGGTGCATTACACAGAGACATGCAAATTTTGTCATGGATCAGGACACTTTGATTGGATTGTCATGTACTAAAGTCATGGTCCGCCAAACATGACTCTACAATGTCATGCATTTAGGCAGACAGCGTTAGCCCAATACGCACATACACTGACTCTCTCTCTCTTTCTCTGTGACAGAATCAATGAAGGGCCCCTCCCTCATCCACCCAGGTCCTAATACCTTGTCCTAAAGGGTATAGTAGGGTGCTCACACCAATAAAATCATGAAGGCAACGTTATAGAGGACATAGTATCCTTTTGATGGTAAGGGTAAGTTTGGCCAGAGTAATCCCTCAGAGTATAGACTCCTCAACCATTTTGCTAAGATAACAATTGCCCACAGTCATAAAAGCAGCATCCATGAGAGAGACTGCGATTCATAACCCTTTAAAGGGGTATGAATAACATAGTGATTTAATATACACCTAAGCCACCCTTTGGCTTTGATACATTCAAAGGTTGGTATAATGCATATATTAAGATCTCTAAATGATGACAACAAAGGGCATTTAGAATTCAGAATTAGTTTCTATGTTAATTAAACCTTGTAGCTCGAACTTTGTGCTTCAACATTCAGTGTGTTAAACACAGGCATTTATGTGTCACTAGCATGACTTGGGGAACTTCTCAGTTCTTAGAAATTTCATTCAAACATTTACAACACTCCAGAGGCAAGCAGGACCTGGAGGGATTAACACAGGCTGATAGCATGACTTGGGGAAGTTCCCAGGCCTATACCACTGGCACTGTTAGGTTATGCATGTGAGAGTGGTACAGGCTGCTGCACACTTTCAGAATCACACCCCTTAATGCAGCCAATAAAGGCAGCCACCACCCCTCTAGTGGCGGCACCTGGTGGGATGGAGTTGAGTAATGACCGGTCTCCGGGGGCAGGCCACATCCGGCATGATCAGTTACAGGAAAACACTAACTGCGGACACAACGTCCGGACATAGCCACAGCCCATATGTCAGGTTGAGTGGCGAGGGGCTTGTTATTAATGGGGCGCGACTATTGGTGTAGTATGGGTAGAGTGTTCAGAGGTATCGGCATCTCTTTAACTGACCCACTATTATATTGGCTATCGCTCAACACAGGTTTTGAACACATCCTCTGGGTGCCACCTCCAGTTAGTATGCATTTATCTTAAAGGGCACATAGGGCATGAAATGCAGAGTTACTATAACACAACCACACTATAACCAATACTGCCCACACAGCCGAGTCTCAGCTTCCCAATGTGCCAACACAGCAGATTGTGACCAAAGCAGCATGTTGCAATAACAGGCAGATCTCATTCTGCTGATTCTACTGTAGCCAAAATCGCACAATGTCTCATTAGGTGATAATTAAAGACGTTCTCTCACAGTGGACCATATAACATTGTCTATATGGTATTGATCTCCATATTGTATCATTCGCACTACAAACCAGTGGAAATATGGTGTTTTGTAATTTAAAAAATTGTGGTTATGGGAAAAACACACCCATGAGCTGGATTAATGTTTGGAAAGTGCTCGTGTTCTTCTTCACCACAAAATGATCCCCTACTGTTAGAGACTGCATACATGTCTGGGCTCTTATAATTTGAAAAAGGAAATGTGTCTTAATCTATTTAAATACATATTTACCCATGTGCTTATTAAGGATTATTCACACTCAAAACAACCTCACATGTATGTATTTATACAGGCCATAACTCTTTGATAGGAGAAGCATGATATCTATGTTGGTATGTTGTATATTAACATGACAAGGGGTATGGTGTATCCGTTGACATTAACTGCCATTGAACCCTGGATCAGAACCAGTTAGACCTCTTGTTGTCATTGATAATCGCCCAGCTGGTGGTGGAGATTGTTAAATGTACAGCAGCAGCAGTGCGTGACACCAGGTAGGATATAAACAATGGTTATTTTTAGTAACGGCTCATAAATTTAGCAATTAAGACAAAAAATGCTGGAAATTGCGGTTGCCATGGCAAACAGACTACATTTTCAGTAGGATGTTGCATGTAACAGGGCAGTCTGGGGGATTGGCAGGAGAGAGGCCAGTCAACTGGTGTGTGGTTAAAATGGTACAACCTGGGCTGCAGAATGTTTTTACAGTCATAAGGATATCATAAATATACAACATTAGAAATATCAAGTCTTACATGCATTTTTATATTCTCATACTATGACACTCTCATGAGATTTTAATAACATTTATCATAGCATTAGTAACACATTGAAACTGTATGCAGCCCTTAAAGGGTTAACCAAGAGTACCGCTGGTTACAGAGATACTGGGATCATGTCTAGAACTGGGGCACTACTACACTATATACAATGTACTGTACCGACAATTGATTGATTTGTAGTTACAGGTTCAGGCATTGATTCCTCTGGAAATAGCTTTACAATGGGGGGGGGGGGGGCTTTTCAATGTTATGTAAGTATATTGCTTATACTATAGTTGTTTTGTTACCTGGTGGACTTGGTACATACATACAGAGACAGTTAATACATCAATACATAAAATGGCCCAGCATTCACATTAAAATTTAACAACCCTCCCCCATGTTGTCAAATGCTAGGCACCTTCAAACAGAAAACATCTCACAATGTAATGGAAAGAGGATCTAACTTTGCTAATAGTGTAGCAAAGAGTGACTTAAATTAAAATGATCATTACAATTCGAGGCCTGTTGGTTTTTTGTGCAGATTTATAACAAAGGGGTTGTATGGACAGACTTAATGTGGCTAGTCTGCCTTCAATGGTTGATCAGTCACTCTCATCAGGCTTCCTCCTCAGCTCCGAACCCCTATCCACAGCTTCGTTTCAATCCTACAGCTTTTATCCTCTCATTGACTCAGTCTATAGCTCACTGTTACAAAGACGTCTCTCATTACTACAGACTCCCAGGGCCTCACCAGTCTAAGTGATCACTCCTAATTAGAGATCCTGCTCTTCAGAGCTCCTGAACAGGAGAGTGGTATAATGGCAGATCAAGGCCAATAGCCTAGAGCAGTGTTCAGCAAGCTCTGTGTTTACATACCAACGCTTTGTTGCTAGTCGGCTGTGTGGGGTGATTTATGCTCTCATCTAGTAGAATCTAGACTTTCTTGTCTTGTATTCAAGGGTTGGTTCACTTTTAGTCACTGGTGAAGCTATTGTAGTAGAACATGAGGCTGATACTCTGGTCACTGTGTTACGACTGTTCTCACTACAACAGCTAACAGAGATATGTTATATTACAGTAAAATAAAGTTCTCAACGTTATAATTATAATGCTTTGCCGCAATAAGGAGCCATAGGGAAGCGTTATACCACGTTGTATAACGTTTTGTGTTTACTGGGACTGCTTTGTACCCTAATGTATTGTAGGGTTTAATCGCCAGGTTTTAAATAAAGCTTGTTGTCACATACCTCACCATCCTATTACCTTCTAGCCAAGCCTGTCATGGACTATCCTAGATGGGCAGTATGAGGGCAATCTCTATGAGAGCCTAAGCAGCACCATATCTATCTGCTGCCAGCTTGGTTCAGGCATTCACTGCGATACAAGTTCAACATAACAGACTGTCATCATAGAGCAGTATGGTTGGAGCTATTCTGAGGGAAATCTTACAGAAGCCTGCCTGCTGTCAGTTAGACTGGTCCCTGTCCCACTGCTTTCCTTGTACACATGTCACACTGGTCCCCCACTCCCTCACCACTTTATCAATCTTCAGATAAGGGGACAGGAATGTCCTATGCATGGTTGGGAATCAATGCCAATCCTGTCATTCCATGCACCATATCCAGTCCATCCCAGCAGGGGACCCGACTTCCGGCTGCCTTTCGTTGGTCTGGGCTCAGTAATGATGGTGGTCGGATGTGTCTAAGCATCTCATGCCCTTGACCTTGGGGCGTGGATAAAGTTAAAAACATTGCTTTCTGTAGTTCTAAAAGGCAGAACTACATTCATTAAACACTAGGTTTGCAATTTTGTTCTGTAAAATTTGTAATTTCAGAAACAAAAAGATTTTTTTTATCAGTGATATTTTGTCTCTGTTAGAAACATTATTGATGTTAATGTAATATGCAGTTGACCTAAAATGGAGCAATTTGATAAAACTTTGACCATGCATTGAAATAGGACTTTTCCTCTAGTTGCATTCATTGCTTGGCATAGAGAGTAGACACAAAGAGATGATGTCAAACAGTGAGATAGAACCAGAGACACAAATAAAGACAGAGACAGGTAGAAAGTTTTTACCCTATTAACATCCCAATCAGTACACCACAGATGCTGCCTGCAGTCTTCTATGTCACCTGCTCTCCTGTCTGAGTCCCTATCTCTGTCTCCAACCCACCCCAGCATGACCACAAACAGTGAGATATAACCAGAGACAGAGCGAAAGACAGAGGCAGGTAGAGAGTTTTTACCTAATTAACATCCTTCCGTATCAGTGCCTGCAGTCTCCCATGACACCAACCCTCCTGTCTGAGTCCCTATCTCTGTCTCTGACCCACTCCAGCAAGAGCCATTAACCTAATCAGGGGCCTGTAATTAACAGCCATTACCTGACAAGTCAGGCAAAGACGATAACACTGCTGGCCTAATGGGGAGGAATTAACTAAATCAACATCGGTGCTGATCAGTATTGTTTGGGTGAACTATAAGGAAATAATGAAATAAATGGAAATGGATTGACATGCATTGGTCTTGTGCTTGGGATTAAGCTAAACATTTATTCACAATAGGAACCGCAAATGGGGGGACACCGACACTCTCTCTGGGATGGTTGGAGGCATAGCAGGCATTGAAATCTTGAAATGAAAAGCTTAGGCATTTTAAATTGTCATCATAGGTCTATTCAAATAATAGAAGAATATATATTCTGACTGTTGGATGCTTCTGTACCCAAGTATGACACCGAGATAGTGAAGCATTCAGTCACATCCCCTGAAGGAAAAAGCAAACAGTGAATCTGTTCCAATATGACTGCTGGTGCGTTACACAGATACATGCAAACTCTGTCATGGATCAGGACACTTGAATTAGATTCTCATGTACTAAAGTCATAGTCTGTCACACATGGCTGTACACTAGTCATGCACATGACTAGACATGGATAGCCCAATGTTCATTACCTGCATCAGACCTCCTGTAATGTTTATATTGACACAGGCACTGAAATCATGAGATCAAAAGTGTAAGCAATATAATTGTCAAAGATATATATTCAAATGAAAGAAGGATATAAATTGTAGCTGTTGCATGCTTCTGTATCCAGGTATGACACCTTGATAGAGAAGCATTCGGTCACATCGCAAGCTAGAAATCTGTTTCTGGGTGTGTAATGGTCCATTATATAGCCACATGCAGGCTCTTTCAGGGCTTAGGGCATTGCGATTGGATTGTTGTGTACTGGTCTGCCACACATGACTCCATACCATTCATGCATTTGGGCAGACAGCATTAGCCCAACACACAAGCACTGACTCTCTCTCTCTCGCTCTCTTTTTCTCTGTAACAAAATCAACCAAGGCCCCCTCCCTTCCCAACCTAGTCATGAATATTTGGTCCCAAAGGGAATAGAATATCCCCACAGACCAAATCATGTAGGCAATATTATAAAGCATATATAGTGTCCTTTTGATGTTCAAGGTAATACCTCAGAGAGTAAACCACATTGCCAAGGTGAAAGTCACCCACTGGCATAAAAGCGGCATTAGAGAGACTGCTATGCGTAACCCTTAAAAGGATTGCATCATGATTAAATAGATAAATGCCATAAAAGCAACCTTTGCAAGTAACTCCATATTGTTGCGCTCTGGTTAGTACTATGGTTTTGAAACGTTCCTGAAGTGTCTGGCTGATGCTTTCATGCATAACAATGATAATGTGCATAACATAAAAGACTTTGCAGCCTTTAGAGGGCCAACTAGGTGATGGATGGCATGCTTCCTGATTAGACCATTTCATGGGGATATTGGTGAAGCTCGATGTTTAGTCATGAAGGGTAAACACGGGTATCTGTGCCACCAATCTGTGTAATTTAAGCATCAGCTGGTATTGTTGGCCATTGTTGACATTGTAAGTCATGAGGAGAGTGGGAAAGGAAGGGAATATCAAAGAGGTTGGTAGAAGAATGGTGTAGAAGGAAGTGAATGAGAGATCGGAACAAAGGAAGATAGAGAGGCAGGAATAGAGGCAGGCAAATGGCCCTTTTGGGAGGGAGGGGGAGATGCAGTGAGGAAGAGGAAAAAAAGGTTGGCATGGTAGGGAGGAAGAGAGGGAGACGAACAGACAGAGACAAACAGACAGAGACAAACAGACAAATAAGAGCTAGACTGTGAATAAAGCTAGATAGTTAACAGCCAGACACTGGACGACACGTTTGGTCATGAGCATAGCTTGTAGAAGATTGACAATCCCATCTCAATTGATAACATCATGTTCATTCTATAAGGATACACAGTTGCAATGATAAACTGATCTACTGATAATATATCCCTCACATCATCTACCCTACTACTATAGTATACTGATAGTACCTTCCATATTGATTTCCAACCGATTGGCAATACAGACCCTCCTTACCCCTGTGTGTGGTATCAGATCATCCATCTTGTCGGCCCTGACCTAGATTACATTACCAGGTTTACACTGCCTCCTATTGACTACATAGGGTACACACAGGTTGCATTGGGAGGCATAAACTGTAGTATACACCTTACACTGTAGGGTACACCTGCCTATTAACCATTATAGGGCAACATAGTACTGTGCTACATTCTCAGTAACTGAATGCAGTTCCTGTGAGTAACTGGTTAGCCCTGCATTCATTTATAATGCTGACTAAGGAAACATTGAGTTATCATGCCGCCCTCAAAGGGTTATAATTTAGCTACTAGCTAGAAGGTGTGCCTGGGACTTATATCAGATTTCTGAATTCTGTGAGAGTACTTTTTTTCATGAGATTAAATTTTTGCAGATCAGTGAATTCATTGGTATTGGTTCCATACTTAAGCATATAAAAATTTCACGGATTTTTCATTTCCGAAAATCACGAAAATATATACACAGCGAAATAAAGTACTTTCACAGTAAACTTTATTTATTTTCGATTCTTCTTCCATTTCATCTACAATATATCAGCTGTGTATATATACAAATACCAAAGATTAAAACGGCTCTATATATTTGATATTCTTATAATAGCTATGGATTTGAAAAGTGTAAAAATGTTATTTCCATGTTCTCAAGAACAATCATCCTGTTATAAAACCTATTTTAGTATCTAATAGCTTCTGTATGTTGTATTTTTCAGGTTCCCGTGACACAATGGCGGGCAGTTACTACACCAGCATTCAGCGCATCCTTGCCCAGGTCTCTAATGGAGTAACCGAGGGCTTCGGACAGATGAGAACTGATGCTGACCGGTTTGGCTTTGTACTAGACCTAGACTTTGTGGAGGAGAACTTCACCATAAACTCAGAGTTCAGTGGTAAATCCTCAATAGAAGCCAAGAAATGGAGAGATAAAGGGAACCAGGTGTACCAGAAGCAGAACTTCAAAGACGCTATTGAGTTTTACACTAAAGCCGTGCTCAATGCTCCGGTGTATGACGAAAGTGATGAGGAGGAGAGAGAGTTTGCACTGGCTTTGGCCAACAGGTCTGCAGCTTTGTTCCAAGTGAGGCAGACTGAGCAGGCTTTGTCCGACATACGCCTTGCTCTGAAATACGGCTACCCCAAGAATCTGGAGTACAAGCTTTACGACCGGATGGGCAAATGCTTCCTGGATCTGGAAAGACATGAGGATGCCTTGGAGGCCTTCCGCAATGCCAAGGACTCCCTGGAACATGCCAGTCTAGATGATAAAAAGAGCAAACTCTGGTTGGATGCCCTAGAGAAGGAGTTATCACTGGCCGAACTCAGACCTGAAGCCAAGAAGGGAAAGAAGGAAAAGCGGGTTACTTTTCAGGGTGTCCGTGCTAATGTCCCAGCAGTCACAGGAGGCCCAAGCAAAAAGTTCCCATGTGCGTCCGAGGCATTTGATATCCGATGTGCACAGGGTAAAGGGCGGTACGCTGCAGCCAGGAAACAGGTGATGGTGGGGGACGTGTTAGTAGGGGAGAAGCCCTATGTGTCTGTGTTATCCTACGACCTTTACCACTCCCACTGTCACCACTGTTTGAAGCAGCTAGAGGCCCCTGTAGCCTGCAAACAGTGCACCTTTGTCCGTTACTGTAGCGAGGACTGCCAGGACGAATCATGGGATCGCTATCATAACATTGAGTGCAAAATCCTCAAGCACATCCGAAACTCAGGGATCGGGTTTATGGGGCATCTCACTCTCAGGATTATATTAACGACCGGTCTCTCTGGATTACTCAATAGTAAACGAGTGGCTGCTGAAAACGATGAAAAAGGTGCTAAGCTGCAAACACCGCTACATCTCTTAGTCAACAACCGGGGTAACTATGTTGGTGGCTTTGATGCACTATATGACCTAGTTACCCACACACAACATCGCTCCAACAACGAATTGTTCCAGTACACACTACTAGCCGCTTATCTGCTGAAGATCCTGAAGAGTACCTCTTGGTTTGAGAACGCACCGAGTGAAGGCTGGGACCCGGAGATCCCGGATATTGAGCTGCATGTGTTTATTGGGTCTATCATGCTGAGGTTCTTACAGATCATTGCCTGTAATGGGGTCGAGGTGGCAGAGACCCATTGTGGACAGAATATCCAGAAAGCAGAGCAGATCACTTTGGGTCTGGCGCTTTACCCTACCGTCAGTTTGATTAACCATTCATGCAACCCGGCTATGGAGCTTATCTTCTATGGAGACGTCTGTGTTCTGAAAGCCATCCGGAACCTGGCTGATAGAGAGGAACTCTCTATCGACTATGGCTATGTGTACTATCTCACCGAGCGACAACAGCGCGAGATGGCACTGAAGTCACAGTATTACTTCACATGTATCTGTGAACCATGCCAGGAGGATTGGCCAATCAGGAACAAGCTCCCAAATGGCATCCCCACCTTTAAGTGCTCCAGTTGTGGTACCCCTCTGTCCATGTACGGCGGTGACAAGAGCGACCCGACTCTGGTTAAATGTCGTAAATGTGGCCTGAAACACAAGCCACTGGCCTATCTCGAGAAGCTCCAGGAGTCGTCGAGGCTGTTTGACAAGGCACTGAGTGAGGCAAAGTGTGGCAAGACGGAGACGGCTATTCCTATATTAGAACACCATCTCTGTCTGATGGAGAAGTACCTCTGTCTGCCATGGAAGGACTATATTACATGTTTATCAACGCTTAAGCAATGTTACCGAGTACTCGGCAACAGGGCTAGGAAGAAGTGAGGATTAAAATCTAACCTTAAAAGTCTGCACAGTGCTTTTAGGTTCTATGTGCTTTGAACAGGACAGTTGAGATAAACCACATGATGCAACCCTTGAAGACTTGTGTCTAGATTATCGGAATATTCTTTATTTCAACATATGTGGCATTAGAGTGATGTAATCCAAATACTATAGATTCTATCTTAAAACGGCTGCACAGTGATTCAAAGTGCTATGCCAATAGAACAGAGTCATATCATCAGGTCGAATATCCAAATATTAAAGACACTTTAGATTTGACCAAATGACTAGATTTCAAAATATGTTGCATTGAACAGTGATATTATTCAAAGACTGTAGATCAGGGTAGACACTAGTGTTGGTCTGGGAGCCAATGGCCTGTAGTTTTGGGTCCGTACCCACATTTTTCTTTTTTTAAATCACCTTTCCCGTGGGCCCTGGTGGCCCACAGGAGGGAATAAGGACAATTCCAGGAGAATGTATCAATGCGTTGGTATGATATTATGTACTGTTGGAAAGAGCACTAGTCATTCTGATAAGCTCTTGATATAGCTTGAGTAGTGATATCGATGATTTAAATCGTTGTTCTAAGACTGTGGCCCGGCGGATTCCTGAAGCTATGGGCCGGGCTGGCTGAATAAGCTAGTATCTACCCCTATAGATGTTATGATTTCAATGAGTGATAAGAGTTAACCCCCCTTGTGATAAACCTATCTGAGTTGGGACCCAGCCTGCTGACTTGAATTGTTAAAACTGAATTGTGTTTATTGATGATGGATATCCAATATTAGATTACTAGAGAAACCAAGAAATTTGAAAGTCCTCTTGAAAGTGTGGATAGTGTTCCCCTCTAGTGTAAGAAACCTGCAGATATGTACCTTTAGAGGTGTTATGTACGGACTTATTTCCCTACTTCATGCTTCCAATGTTTTTGTTTCACATTGAGAAAAGATCTAGGAGTTGTGTCTACTTCTTCTAATGATGCCAATTTAGCTCAGGTGAAGGGTGATTCTTTGCCTTATGCCTAATTACAAGTCTTGTTGTAAAGCATTTAGCACAAAACAGCCAAAGTAAACTGTCCTATTTTAAACTCGAAGACATTAATTACTATAAGTCAGTTTACTGTCTTCTTTTAGCTCAGTATATTTCGGTTATGGGAAATTATCTTTATCATGACTCATCATATAATTGTAAACATAGC
The DNA here is from genome assembly GCA_947462335.1 of Harmothoe impar. Classification (NCBI taxonomy): domain Eukaryota; kingdom Metazoa; phylum Annelida; class Polychaeta; order Phyllodocida; family Polynoidae; genus Harmothoe; species Harmothoe impar. The sequence goes on along the minus strand of OX381720.1, from coordinate 51,560,876 downwards.
TGTGGAACAAGGGATTCAGACTATTTGCTTGTTTATCCTACTCCTATTCTTGCCAATTAGTTGTGTATCCTTAAACTTGGCATTGAACAGTTGATTATTCATTGTATGTCACCATGATTTACTTGTGTTATGTACACTATTGTTGTTTTTCCTCAATAGCTTACTTTCAGTTTTGTTCAGTTGGCTCCTAGGTAGCTAATTTATACAAGTATTCAGAAAGTTGTCAGGCATTTTGCCGAGTAAGACAACGATTCCCATGATCCATTATAGGTTAACCTTTTAAGAGCTACATAGTGCATTACTTGGCTATAGCCAGTGTCGTCTGGAAGCATGATCGCAATAATGTTGACTTAACTCACAAGGGATTTCTCATGCAACATGCCTACCCTTAGGGCTGGATACTATCCCTTAAATTCAGCCACATATCTGAATTAAGTCCTGGTGACTCTACTGGCCAGTGCCACATTCATGAAACAGGACGGCAAAGGACATCTATAGCCGGTTAAAGCACTATGGGGTCCTTAAAGAGTTCCCATCTGATATTGTATATAGAGTTTGATGTGGAGTTTACTGTGTTCGTCCTGATGACCATTCCCTACCATTCCTCCTCCCGGGGTTTACACACACCGTGTTGTTGTTCTACCTCCTAATGAAATAAAACAATGATCTCAAACTGTCTGTGTCCTTCTTGATCTTAGTCTCACCATATTGATACAATTTGATAGACCGGGTGACATCTTTCTCTGAGTGACATCTTTGACTAGGTGATGTCTTTGACCGGGTGACATCTTTGACAGGGCAATATATTTGACCGGGTGACGTCTTTGACTTGGTGATGTCTTTGACCAAGTGACGTCTTTGACTAGGTGACGTCTTTGACTAGGTGATGTCTTTGACCGGGTGACATCTTTGACAGGGCAATATATTTGACCGGGTGACGTCTTTGACTTGGTGATGTCTTTGACCAGGTGACGTCTTTGACTAGGTGACGTCTTTGACTAGGTGATGTCTTTGACAGGGTGACATCTTTGACAGGGCAATATATTTGACCGGGTGACGTCTTTGACTTGGTGATGTCTTTGACCAGGTGACGTCTTTGACTAGGTAACGTCTTTGACTAGGTGATGTCTTTGACCGGGTGACATCTTTGACAGGGCAATATATTTGACCGGGTGACGTCTTTGACTTGGTGATGTCTTTGACCAGGTGACATCTTTGACAGGGCAATATATTTGACTGGGTGACGTCTTTGACTTGGTGATGTCTTTGACCAGGTGACGTCTTTGACTAGGTGACGTCTTTGACCGGGTGACATCTTTGACAGGGCAATATATTTGACCGGGTGACGTCTTTGACTTGGTGATGTCTTTGACCAGGTGACGTATTTGACTAGGTGACGTCTTTGACTAGGTGATGTCTTTGACCGGGTGACATATTTGACAGGGCAATATATTTAACCGGGTGACGTCTTTGACTTGGTGATGTCTTTGACCGGGTAACGACTTTAACTAGGTGATGTCTTTGACCAGGTGACGTCCTTTACTTGGTGCCGTCTTTGAGCAATGCACAATAATGTGATTTCTTACAGAGGGAAGAATGGTAATAATGGAAAATGAATATATATTATGTGTTACCATCACCCAGTCGAAGACTAGCCAATTGCATCAATTTCATGAGACCTAGCCATAAACAATTATAAGCTCCAACTAAGATCACTCAAAGAAACAGGTTTTTCATCACCACGGGCGTCATAGAAGTCAGGTTATGAGGGAAACTTATTTTTGTTGTGCAGATTTTTAATGAAAACCATTATATATATGCACAAATATTGGCCTATGTGGTATCAAATTAGGGCTGATCCTGCCCATAATGCATCAGGATAGAGATGCTAAAATAATCTGGAAGCAATATATGAAAAGAAAAAAGGCAGGTTATCAACAACAGATCTGTGAGACACATTTCAAATATAATTTGATTGCCTCGTAGAATTGCATTCTTGGGGTGAAGAATCGTATTGGTCAAAAACAAGGTTCAAAGCCTTCAAATTTATCAAATCTAGATGATTTGTTAAGATGTGAAGATATTTTCTTGCACAACCTGACTGCTGAATACCAGTAGTCTCTGCAGACACTACGTTAGATGGGTGATCCGTGAGGTGGTGTAATGTCAAATTTAGAAAAGTTAATATAATCCTGAGAGTGAGAAAAGTAGCTCCCAACTCATATATATATGTACTCCTTCTCTTCTTGAACACCCATCACCAATGCCCACTCCAACAGTGGCACCTGGAGGATGGACAATGAACCCTCCCTGCCTGTACATACAACCTGACATATGGGCTCTGGCCATGTCTGGACGTTGTGTCTGCAGTTAGTGTTTTCCTGTAACTGATCATGCCGGATGTGGCCGCCCCCGGAGACCGGTCATTACTCACCTCCCACCCACCAGGTGCCACCACTAGAGGGGTGGTGGCTGCCTTTATTGGCTGCATTAAGGGTAAATATTCTGTGTGCATGAAGCCGCCTGTATCACCCTACTGTGTGCTCCTACTAAATCAGCGAGGGTTCCCCCTATTTGCTACAATAACCCTTTAAGGATGGCATAATGCCTCAATGCATCATGCCTTGGTTGGCATGATGCATCAATGCAGCCCTTAAGAGTAACCCGGCAGTGCTGCATTCATGCATAATGCCTTATGGTGTTGAGACACTCCTAATCAATCGGCATCATACATTAATGCAACACTGGTGAGTTACTCGCCGGGCCACATTGGGGACATTGGTGCATCGTGATGACCAAGGTCATACTTTATTGACATGCATCAATAAAGGGTTAAAAAGGTGAGATGTGAGTGGAATATGCCGGTGTGTGGTTCTGTATATGTGCAGCAAAGTCTATCAGCCTGGTGTACGCATGCAGTACACAGCACCAGAGGAATGGACTCTGGGACTCGGGACATTCGCCAAGTCATGTTACTGAATTAGACCAGCCAGTGGTAATCCCTCCAGGTATTGATTGCCTTTGAGATCTGATAAATGTTGGCATGCATTGTGCTTCAATGCATTTTGTTCATGACCCATGATTGCGGCCTGACAAGTAACTCATCAAGGCTGCATTCAAACAGTACATAATGGGAAGCGTGGACAACATTTTTAGCATAGGCTTAATCTTAAATTTGTTATCTCAATCTTAAAGTAAAATTATTAAATTTTGCATGATCTACACTCAGTACAGACACAAAGGGTGAAGGTAGGGGGGATTTCATCAAGTCATGCATTAATCCCTCTAAGGTATTCTTTGGCTTAGGGATATGATGCATGTTGCGATGAGGAATTGCACGATGGGGACAAATGGTAGCAGTTAGTCTATGCGAAGGGCCGCATATGAATCCACCAACATCAGTATTACTAATGCAGACACAGGAACTTTTTTTTTCAGTAGGAGATGTCAATGGACGTCTCAACTTGCCGAGGATTTAATGTGGAACCTATGATATAACTGTAACATATAGAGGGACACTTTTTACTGTCATTATCAGGACAAACACTTGCTTTATATTTCATTTTTAAATAGCAAGATTGTACTTCAATATCCGGGCCTGCAAAAATTATTCTGGGCCTGCAAAGAAAAAGATCCAAATGTCCTGCATGGTGAAAAGGTTTTTGCATAGACTGCTTAAGGGTAGAATATCACACAAAACCATGACACAATAATGTACCGTATAGTTGACTTTTTATCAGCTGAGAAATATTTATAAGGTGTTTCAAAATTCAAAATTGTTTAGTAAGCTTGTAGAATGACTAATCAAATTTGTTTTATGCATTATTTATTAATCTGATTAAAATGACCCTTAAAACTTTGTTTCCATAGCTATAGATCATGTTATTACAATAGGGAACATGACCCTGTGAAAAATGACCGAACTATGCTTAACTATAGAGACTAATGCCCCCCCTTCTCGCTGTCTCCCTCCTTCATAAATCGATAAGTTATTAACTAGATCCTGTCCAGGCACCCTCCTGTCTTTCCCTGACCACATCTGGAGCCTTCCAGCAGGGTTCATTATACAGGACTCTAGGTACTAGACATGGCTAACACTTTAACACCGTGTAAGAACCAATACTTGTAGTGCATTACTGATATCCAATGTTGTCATGATGCACGGATGGTTTAATAAATGAAGGTGTCAAGTTCATTCTGTAGTTCCCAATGTAGTACAGGTAAGTGACTTACCTGCACTTTAAGGTGGGTCGATCCCATTGTAGTTCTGCAACAAACCACCAGGGGGCACCTGTTCTGGATTGTCACATAGTAATGGCCAGGTTGGCAAAACACTTAGAGGTGGTCTGACCGAGGCTAGAACTCTCCACCTTAAAATTGTGAGACAGGCATCAAACCACTGCACCAAACTGTCTGTGGGGGAAGTTGCACTCATAAGCTCTACAGATAAGTCTCTCAGTATATATATATATATATTCCCATTCCTTTACAATTTTTTTTTTCAATCACCCAAAACCTTTAAATTATGCGTGGGACCATATATCAAAAATACATTTTCAAGAAAGGAAACATTAAGGCCTATGCTCTGAGAAATTTATAAAACAATTTAGCTACTTTGTAATACAATTTCATGTAGATACAATAGACTTAAAGCTTCAATATCTCAGAAAATAGCTCGGGACCCCCCTATTTTCTTGGCTTATTTGGAGAGTATATGCCATCATGCTCCTATGGTGAGAACCTGGTGAAAATCTAGCTACTCTTAGACCAAATGATCGACCCACCTTAAGCGGCATCTACATCAATGACCTACATGTTGGTCTAGTTAAATAGTGAGTAGCGTGCTTTAACAGAGAGTTTAAGATTCAGGAACGTATGTTCGTGTACTGACACGGCAAGGGCTAAAAGTACAAGTTCCAGTACATGTAGGCCTACATGTAATGTGGTTAAGAATATCAATTTACTATAGGATCTGTCTTGGCTCAATTAAACATGTTTGCTTGGCTCAGCTCAGACCATGGTGTAGTGATTGGGTAATTACAGAGTGATATATTTACCTCATTTCTAATTAGCACCTACTATATCTGCATACATATCAGTAGTATAGTATGTATCGGAACGGGACTATAGTTAAGTACTGTTTATTACTCAATCGACATGCAGCCAATCAGAGGCCTCCATTTGGTCACGTGACCCCCTCATTTGCATAATTACGTAATAGGCCACGCCCCCTCATTTGCATAATTACGTAATAGGCCACGCCCCCTTGATCACCAGCCAATCAGGGCCGCCATTTGGTCACGTGACCCCCTCATTTGCATAATAGACCACGCCCCCTTGATCACGTGACCCCCTCATTTGCATAGTAGACTACGCCCCTTTGATCACCAGCCAATCAGTGGCTTCCATTTGGTCAGGTGACTCCCTCATTTGCATAATCATGGATCACGTGACCCCCTCATTTGCATAATAGGACCACACCCTCTTGGTCACGTGACCGGAAGCGCTCTTTATTTAGAAAATAGGCCACACCCCCTTGGTCACGTGACCTGACCCCCTCCCTCATTTGCATAATATAGACAATAGACAGACTACGCTTCCCTTTTGGTCACATGACTTGGACTAGCTAATGGGAGGCTTCTATAAGGGGCGAGGGGAGGGGAGGGGGGGAGGGGGGCACTTTAAGATGCATGGGGAGGGGAGGGGGGGAGGGGGGCACTATTTATGGGGTGGGCGGGCACTTGGGGGGGAAGGGGGGCCTTTGGGGTCTGCTCGGGAGAAAAAAAAAAAAATTATCTGATCTCTAGGGAATCGCTTCCTCTCTACCCCCCTTTAGGGGGGTAGGGAGGAGGCGAGTCGGAGGTGACTGTAGAGGAGTTTTTCGGTGACTTGATGCCTTTCAAACGACTGTGCTGATAGTTGATGAATTTGACTTTTTGACTTGAATATTTCATGCGACTTTGTGACTTGTAAGCGAAAGCGAAAGCGACTTTGCGACCCGTAACCCTTTAAATAAAGAGGTGACTTTGTAACCTCAGGGGGGAGATCCTTCTACACCCCTACGGAGTAGAAAGGATCTCGGTTGATTGACTGTACTTTGACTTGTTGTTGTAAACAAAAAAAAAAAAAGAAAAAAAAAAAAAAAAAAAAAAAATCAATGAATAGAACGACCCCCTCATTGCTAACAAAGGAACGACTTTTGAATTACACAAATGACCCTCTTTTTGTAGGGGTTAGCGGTAACTCGACTTGAATTAGAGTATTAGGGAGAGCAAAACGCGACTACACACCGTCTTAGACTGTCGTCTTACGGCCCGGATAACAATAACCCTAGTTACCTCGGTTACTGTTGCTCAAGAGACGGCGATGGATCTGGTCACGTGGATACTGAAAGAAGGTCTACCTATAACCACCACGCTAGTTTGAACGCGGCGGGTATGAGTCATCATGGGGCCCTTGACGGGTGGGTCCTCCCCATGCAGCCGTATGTCGAATTTAAGAAATGCCCATGTCACACGTCACTAAGGGAGAAAACGTTTTTTGAAAATATTTAGAACCCGAATTTGAGCATTCTGGTACATTTTTAAGGACCCAGACACTGCAAAGCCGAGTACCATCCAAGAGAAAAAAAAATTTGGCGAAATGTTTAGGCTTGAAATGGCACTTTTCTGATGCACTCTTTGAACATTTTTTTTTTCCTCATGTCACTATGGTCCATGGCACATGTGGGACTCAAGAAATGCCACATGTCCCATGTCACTTAGATGTCCGTGCCCGTGTCGTCGTATCGAATTTTAAGAAAATGCCCATGTCACCATATCGAATTTAGGGGTCTAGTGACATCAGCATGTCCGGCTATCCTCCACAAATTTAGCTCTAAAATGTTTACTTTTTTTTTTTTTTTGGGCTGATTTTTCATCATTTAAAAAAAAAACAATAGGTTGTTTGAAATGTTTGCTGTTGTAAATAGAAACAAAAACAAAACAAAGCGCATGGTAAGATTATGTCACATTGCAAGTGGCGGGTCCGCTCGAGGCTTATTCAGCCTCTTCGTGGATCCGCGACTGCCAATGTGATCATATACTAATCACCGGTGTTTACGGTATTATATACTAAGGTATGAGACGGGTCTTACAGAAAAGGTCTAAAGAGCCCTGTGACCTGATTGAAATGACGTCAGCGCCGTCTGCTCGTCAGTGCCCGGCTGTAGCCCGTAGGACATGTTATTCTGCTTTTCTGGATGTTTTGAAATATTTTGATTTAACTGTTAATACCTGATAACAAGCCTCTGAAGCAGATTTTTGGTCGAGCACCTGTTCTCTACTCTTCCATCGATTAGCTGCTTCAGCAAAAAAAAAAAATCGCGCGCGCGGTCTAGTCTATATGACGGAGTCGCTAAAGCTCTGTTTAGAGAGTGGAACTTGACCTTGAGTACAGACTCAGTACTAACTGAACGCCCCGCGGGGTCACCCCTCACGTGGGAATATGTACAAGCTCTGGTTCTTCACTTTACGGCTTGACTAAAACTGAGACGCGTCCATGATAAACTCTAGCCTTTTTTTTCCTTTACTAGGATCGAGAGAGAGATTTTAAATGGGGCGTTTATCTAAATAGCGTGGAACTAAAATCAGGCTGCGGCAGATAGTATCTCTGCGCACCTCAAGACTCAACGTAACTTTCACTCTCCAGCAGAAGTTTAGTTGTGACTAATGATGGGCGGCGACCGTCGTGCACCGGCGGACATTGGAGAGTGTTGGAGAGCTGAACCTTACAGACATATAAATCAATCGCTTTGGTGGAAATATCTCGCCATAGATTGGAACCAAATACTTATCTAATGGAATCGTTATCAGTTTTCAGTTTTCTTGCCGTACAAAATTTATTTCCCACTCTTCACGTGGTGATAGCTGAAGGTCGCTCGTCGTAGGTACGTGTGACCGGAACACCCTTTTTGTTTTTGGCGCGGGTTGACATCAGATTTGTACCGTACTGTCGCGATTAAGAGCTCTGAGGGAGGGCTTTTCAATTCAGTGAAGTTCTTACTCAGGAGCTATATACAAGCCAGGCGCTGGCGCTTATTCAAAGTCGCGATTTTAGTGCTTGAGAAAAAACATTTGGAGGCTCTTATACTCCGGCGCTTATAAAAGACCGGCACGCTTTTCAACACTAGTTGCTTTATCGCGACCGTACGGTATGACTTCGGTGTCAAAAGATCCCAAACTCCAAATAAGGAAGTGAAACGACGTCGTCTGTCTACCTCGTGCGCGTCATAGCGTCGTCGAAAATAGTGTGACGTCAGCATCTCTCAGGCGGCTAGGAAGTCAGTTCGACAAAATGGCTCATGGAGTGAACTTCGTGGCCGTTTCTCGATCTATGATCGATGCAGCCGTGGAGAAGGAATTCGTAGCCGTGCAACAGAGAGAGGAGGCGGAGAGACAGAACTTCGTGGCCGTTTCTCGATCTATGATCGATGCGGCCGTGGAGAAGCAGTTCGTAGCCTCGCTACAGAGAGAGGAGAGACAGCGGACTGCTGCTGAAGCAGAGGGTGTGGTGGATGAGCTGATCGAGAACGTCGCTGATCAACTCATCCGCCGGTGCGTGGAGCAGGTCAAGCAGCAAGTCTGCATGGAGGAAGGCTTACCGCCCGCCGTGCTGGAGGAGCTGCTGAAGGACTGCCACGCGTTATGACCACGCCCTCCGCTTCAGCAGCAAGGTCCCTGCGACCCTCTCTCTACCAAACGGTCCTTTTAAGGACCAACCACTGATCACAAAAGTTGAAAATCAATCTCAATATAATATACGCATCAGAAAAACCCTAATACGCTATACACTGAAACCCTGTTGAGTAGGTAGATCGAGTTGGGCATTTTTTTTTTAGGAAGAGCAATCAGGTCATCGTGTGGAGATCATCAGGTGTCCTGTGTGTGTGTGTGTGTGTGTGTGTGTGTGTGTGTGTGTGTGTGTGAATTTTATACAAATACAATTATTCATTCCTTTCAGCAAGAAAATTAGCTCAATGTAATCATATGATTTTAACTGCCCTACTTATCAGAGCCTTGACGACATCTGACCGCCCCGCTTTTCAAGATCTAAATGGAAATTCACCGCCACCGCTTTTCAGAGTACTGCAGCGCCATTACCTAATTCTTTTTGTATGTGAAAAAAAACAAAAAAAAACAGCACTGATAAGGGGTTTAATTAGACAGATATTGGTTTCTACACTATCAAAAAAATAAAACCCTCAGCGCTTTAATGCTAAAGGTGGCAATAGTGCTTTAATGCGCTACGCCCTTTGTCGATATGCCAGTGTATGCATGCATGCAGCCCTGGTGAGGAACTCTGAGTGCCGCATTCATGACTTATGACGACAACGGGCACTGCACATTAAAGCGCTATGCGACTATTAAAGGGTTAGATCCAGTCTTGCTACAGGCATCCAGAATGCTATACCCAGAGTTGGTGGTCTGGTCCAGACTGCTGTACACAGATTGTAGACGGGATGGCGGGTTGCTGCCAGACTATCCCTCTGGTACGATATGCGGCTGGCGCGGCCGAGCCTGTCTTATATGATGCTGAGTCTAACTATGTATTAGATACCCTACGAGTAACTGAGAGTATGTCAAAATAATCACGGCAAACTGACTGGCGTCTTCATAGGATCATAGGGTGGTTATTATTACATAACTCAGTAACCTTTGGTTATGTGTTAGATAGAGTACACTTGGACACGGTTATTCCATATACCCACTGCCCCACAGGGTCAAGACGAGGTGATTTAAATAATAAGACCCAGACGGGTAAAATAGCCAAAGTCAACAATGACCTGTTTTTTTTTTTTTTTGGTTTTTTTTTTTAGCCAATATGGACAAAGAGACACGGGGTGCTGTACACAGGTTGTGGACGGGCTGGTGGGTCACTGCCAGACTATCTCCCTGGTCCGATATGCAGCCGGCGTACCCGAGCCTGTCTTATATGATGCTGAGTCTAACTATGTATTAGATACCCTACGAGTAACTGAGAGTATGTCAAAATAATCACGGCAAACTGACTGGCGCCTTCATAGGATCATAGGGTGGTTATTATTACATAACTCAGTAACCTTTGGTTATGTGTTAGATAGAGTACACTTGGACACGGTTATTCCATATACCCACTGCCCCACAGGGTCAAGACGAGGTGATTTAAATAATAAGACCCAGACGGGTAAAATAGCCAAAGTCAACAATGACCTGTTTTTTTTTGTTTTTTTTTAGCCAATATGGACAAAGAGACACGGGGTGCTGTACACAGGTTGTGGACGGGCTGGTGGGTCACTGCCAGACTATCTCCCTGGTCCGATATGCAGCCTGCGTGGCCGAGGCTGTCTTATATGAGGCTGAGTCTAATTATGTATTAGATGTGCTACGAGTAACTGAGAGTGTGTCAAAATAATCACGGCAAACTGACTGGCGACCTCATAGGTCAGTTATTATTACATAACTATTATTACATAACTCAGTAACCTTCGGTTATGTGTTAGATAGCGTGCACTTGGACACGTTTATTCCATGTACCCGCTGCCCCACAGGGTCAACACGAGGTGTTTAAATAATAAGACCCAGACGGGTAAAATAGCCAAGTCAACAATGTCCTGTTTTTTTTTAGCCAATATGGACAAAGAGAAACGGGGTGCTGTACACAGCTTGTGAACGGGGTGGCGGGTCGCTGCCAGACTATCCCCTGGTCCGATATGCAGTAAATTTTCTGCACCGTGTGACAAAAACCGATCAGCTACCAACCTATTTTTGGTTATTTTTCTATTCAGTTTTTGATCAGCGCACTTTATTATCGTGGTTTTTTTTTTAAATTTTTTAATCATAAATAATATGTAGACTTGGAAAAAAAAAAAGAGAGCTGACATGTCGCTGTTTTGTCACTAAACCCAAAGACCCACCCACCCCGTAGGAAGGGTGGACGTTTGTGAACGTTCCCTTAGGTCTCTATTCTTTATTTATTGTGTGGCCCCTAAAGAGGGGCCAACCAACTGACACTGTCAGTTGGTTAGTAGATGCTACTCAACATGGGCGTAATTAATTACACCTAGTGTTGAGAAACAACATGACTGAGCTCAAAAGGCCCCCGTTGAGTGGGGGCCCTTGTGGCACAACGAGTTGGTTCGTTTTTCAGATTACCGACTCGGCGAGAGTTTCTGCCTATGTATCTTTTATAAAGCCTTAGATATGGTGTGGTATTTTTCATCTCGCTATAGTTTAGTTAGTATTCAAAGAAACTGCCTCATTTCTATCAGAAATACACAATATTGAATTGTTTTTATATTTTAATATATTCAGAAGCACACTTTGTTGCCTATATAGCTCATTATGCGTTGAAATGTTCGCGAGCATCGTAGGAATGTACAAATCCCCTATTGTGGCGCCATCTGACGAAAGAGCAAGGAACTATACGTGACCTGAACCCCGCCCTCAGCGCGTTCGTTATTCGCATCTTTGACAGCGACTAAGAGACGCTCAAACTGTCTCTTATTTAGTTTGAACTTATCACAAATTTGTCTTTGATAGGTCGTAGATCGACTTCTGACTTTTTAGTTAGAATAAAAAACAAGTGACGCCGCCACAGACCCGCGCATTAACGCGCTCCGCCGTCTTCAGAGGGCCGAGTCTATAGTACAGTAGATTCTACTGTGTACTTACACTAACAGTGCTACATATACATACCTGAGTCATAAGTGGGTTTTTTTTTGTTGTTTTTTAGGGGAAAAAAAGTGATCTACTCACCCAAACCGCTATTAGTAGGTAACCTGTATGACCCATGCCGCAAACATCTGCCTCGTGACTGATAGTGTACCGGTGGTGAAGTGCTGTTGCAAGAACAATTGAGGCTCTTTATATAGCTGAGAGAGCGAATGGACTAATCTTGTTTTCACCTTGAGCCCCACCCTATTCCAGAGAGGGTATCAAAAATCGCATGTACACGTATATGGGCTTATAGCTGGTGAATAGATAAGGCGGGGCACCTGTGTATACTAAGACTCCAGGGGGCGTTTAAACGACAGGTGTGACGCGCCAGCCCGTGGAGGGAGCTTTTTTGTTTTTCACCTAGAGAGCGTATACAAAGCCTACAGGGGGTGATTAACGCCAGGTGTGACGCGCCAGCCAGTGGCCGGATCACCTCATCTTCTAAGCTTTTGTTTTCACCTAGAGAGGGGATCGAGAGTGTATACAAAAAACTACAGGGATGTTTAACGCGGCCAGCTGCCTACATGCTATAGTCTAAGCCTGTTTTCAGCTAGAGAGGGTTCTACATCACCTAAGCCCTTTCCACCCTTAAATCGATCTGATAATTACCATAAAGAAGAGTAATGCGCGTTACATGTATATGGGCTTATAGCTGAGTAAGAGCTTAAGATGCTAGTCAACTGTGTATGCAAAAAAACAAACTACAGGGGGTGTCTAAAGTCGATTGTCATGCGCCAGCGGGCGGACAGAAGTCTGCCACTCTAGCTGTGACTACAAGCGCGTGCGTGTGGTAGACAGCTTAAATCAAACACGAGTTAAGCTCCTTATAGCTTCCTACTGTCTGCGGATTCGAGTCTTTTGTTTTTTTCATGTATTTCCTCGGAGGGTCGAACAGGATTAAAGATGTAACGAACCCGCGCCTACACAGGTAGACAGCCGGTCGCCTTCCTAGTGAGAGTTTTCCTCCTGAGTTAAGAAGCTTATCTCGGAGCCTAGTACATAAGCGAGAGTGAAACATGAGTCCCACACACTTCTTCAACCACCTTCAGCATGGCGTCATCAGGAATCACTCTACGTTCTACCGAATGTGAGCAATCCCAACACTACTACAGAGCCGCGACAACACCACATGAGGAGACGTCCATGTTTACTGATGAGTCAACAAGTAGCAAGGTGGAGGTTGGTTTTTATCAAGATTCGTACGGGTGGCTGGAAAGTGTGAGGGCTACTTCTGCAGCTAATGCTGCTGCTCGTGCAAAACGTGAAGCTCGTAAGGTGGAAGTTGGTTTTTATCAAGATTCGTACGGGTGGCTGGAAAGTGTGAGGGCTACTTCTGCAGCTAATGCTGCTGCTCGTGCAAAACGTGAAGCTTGTATCGCTGTTCGTGCTACACATGCAGCATACGAAGTTGCCAATGCTGCTAACAACGTTGCTGTTACTCTCGCCGCTGCTGCTCGTGCTGCTAATCTTTTTGCTACTGTTTCCGCTCTTGCTACCGATGCTGCTGCTACTGATGCTGCAACGTCTGCTAAAAGTGTCGCTGTTGCGGCTGCTGCTAGGGCTAATGCTATTAATGCTTGTACAGCTGCTAAAAAAATAGCCTGTTTTGCTTATGCTAGTCGCAGTGTCGCTGTTACGGCTATGACTGATGCCCATGATGCTAAGTTACGGGCTTTTGCTTTTGCTGAAGATGCTGTTGATGCTCAAGATGTTGCTGCTGCTGCTGCTACTGCTGCTGATGAGGCTGCTGCTGCCGCTGCTGCTGCTGCTGAAGATGCTGCTGCTGCTGCGGCTGATGCTCTAGACACCTATGACGCTGCTGCTCTAGACACCTATGACGCTGCTGCTGCTGAAGATACTGCTGCCGCTGCTGCTACTGCTGCTGCTGAAGATGCTGCTGCCGCTGCTCTAGACACCTATGACGCGGTTGCTGCTGCTTTTGCTGAAGATACTGTTGATGCTGCTGCTGCTACTGCTGCTGCCGCTGCTGCTACTGCTGCTGCCACTGCTCTAGACACCTATGACGCTCCTGCTACTCCTGCTCTAGACACCTATGATGCTGCTGCTGCTGCTGCTGCCACTGCTCTAGACACCTATGACGCTCCTGCTACTCCTGCTCTAGACACCTATGATGCTGCTGCTGCTGCTGCTGCTGCTGAAGATGCTGCTGCTGCTGCTGCACTAGTCATCTATGACGTGGCTACTGCTCTAGACACTTATGACGCGGCTGCTGCTGCTGCTGCTGCTGAAGATGCTGCTGCTGCTGCTGCTCTAGACACCTATGACTGAAAACATAGTAGGCGTTATTTACAAACACTGCTGTTACCTATGCCTAAACTTAGTAGGTCTTATTTACAAACAAGAGAGCCACGTGGTGTTGTTTACAAACAAAGAGAGCCACGTGGTGTTGTTTACAAACAAAGATAGTCACGTGATGTTGTTGTGGTCTATCATGTCAATGAAGGGGTCACGTGATCAAGGGGGCGCGGTCTATTATGCAAATGAGGGGGTCGCGTGACCAAATGGCGACCTCTGATTGGCTGGTGATCAAGAGGGCGTGGCTTATTATGCAAATGAAAGGGTCACGTGATCAAGGGGGCGTGGCCTATTATGCAAATGAGGGGGTCACGTGACCAAATGGAAGCCTCTGATTGGCTGGTGATCAAGGGGGCGTGGCCTATTACGTAATTATGCAAATGAGGGGGCGTGGCCTATTTCGTAATTATGCAAATGAGGGGGTCACGTGACCAAATGGAGGCCTCTGATTGGCTGCATGTCGATTGAGTAATAAACAGTAGTTAACTATAGTCCCGTTCCGATGCATACTATACTACTCATATCATATATGTATCTGGGTCGTTTCATACCTTTTAAGTATACACATAAGTTATATATAACCCCAATCTTCTTACAAGTACATTTAGAGTGGACTCTATGCGTCCAAATGGTCTAGCCTACAAGTTCTATACCGCTAGATTGGAATATCTCCCACGTGACTGATGACGTTACACGTATACGTTTTTTTTGGTATGAGAATGTATATATATATATACAATCTCGTTTATAATCATAATTTATACTGCATAGGAAAAGAACTTATACAGCTCGATGAGTATTCCTATACAGCCATACACGTCTTGGTCTTAAACTCATTAATCCCAATTTTTGTCTGTTACCCTGATTAATCTCAGATCTCCATATCGGCTATAAATTGCACTATAACTCTAACCTTTTCTCCCATGTTGACGGTGGGTTCATTTACCTTGGTTACAGTGCTGAAGGCTATGGCCTCCTCTATATTATCGCCCACCTTTTTTGTTTCATCGGCTTCACGTCACTATTCCTTCAGCTTTGCTGTCCATCTAGCACTACTCAAGAACATTACAAGTTTTTTTTGTTTTAATGGTCCGATTTACAAGCCGTGAAAACTAGCATGTAGGCATGAATCTTTATAATACAGACATCTATTCGGGCCTGCAGTAGCTCCTTTTCTGCCGGCCCGCCAGATCTTTTGCCGGCTATAGCCAGTGTCTGGCAGGTTTTCGTATAGACCACTTACGTAAATTCAGTTATTCACCTGAATTTCTGACTCTGATCCTCCTTGCTCAACGAGAGCCAATGTTCTGATGTGACCATTGTCTGGCGGCGGCTGTACAACTATCGTCATTTGTCCCCCTCTGCTATATGTTGTACTGTAAAGGCTCTATACAGTCAGCTGCCTCATCCAAGGGCAGGGGGATTACGTCAGCTGCCAAGATCAATGGTGGAGATAGCACCAAGTCACATGATCAATGTCTCTACAATCTCCACCCAGTGACGCTGACTGCAGTCGTCTGTGACCTCAGAGAGGATCTGGAGTCTGAGTGCAGCAAAGTAGTGTCATGTTGTGTCAAGATGGGCAGGCTGTGTTTGATGCTTGTGCAATAAACACATTTAATCTCAATTAACCCTTTGATGGCTGCATATTAAATTAATTGTTGCTATGGTGTATGTATGCAGGCCCTGTATGTAAGTTGCTAGTATTATATTTAGCTATCTAGTCAACCATTTGCAAGTGTATAAACCACATAGGGTCAGCATGGTACATAAGTTCAGCTTAGGTGTGTAATTTCCCAGGACTGCTGCAGTCAGCATTTATGCATCATGCCAAGGAAAAGAGGATTAAAATTGATATCCTTACTGGGTTAAACTAGCTAAACAGCTTGCAGAAATAACCTAGTGTATTCTACATTTCCCTAGCCTCCTCTACCTGCAGCTTTCTATCCATATTCAGGTCATGACTGTATCCCTTGTTTAACATGCAGATAATATTCAGAATAGCCCTACACTGATATTCCTAGGCTCCCTATACGACCAATCTCTAAGTCACTAGTACCTAACCTAGTTAGTCATTTTTTGGCTCCCTATATGACCAATCTAATTAAATTATTATTGTCAGGTTGGTCAGTACTGACTAACCCACCTTAGTCTTTTAATTTCCAGGGGCAGCCACTGAGTGGTGATCATAGTATCTTACAGGTGGCACCAACTATTGCTATACAAATACAACACACCAATGATGAACCTAGGTTAGCCACTACTGACTGACGCCTCAGTCATTTTTGACAATAACTTTGCCATTGTGACGAACACACATATGACGAACCTGGCAAAGTCTGTACTTACTAACCCTTTCAACCTATGGATTTGTAGTGTACTTTACTCATTAGCTTCCCTTCCTGTAACTGTCCTATCAGACTTTCATTACCAGTTGAAGAAGTACTTTGAGCTAAACTATTAAGTGAACCACTTTCTAACAATCTAATTTGTTCCTCTATAGATGCTGCTAGCATTGTGGCGTTGCTTTTAACCAATTTGAAACTCATTTCTCTTTTACAGGTGCACCAAGTTGACTCTCAGGGGCTGATTTGACTACAGTGTTTTTTCGAAATGCTTTTGATCCCAAAGGTATGTTGCCCGATTCATCCGCATGATACACAGATACAGCAGTGGTGAAATCATGGTGATTGAACATGAATCGTGCTCTAGTGAGTTATTTACCAAGGCTACATTATGCATCATAATGACAAAGGGCTTGGGGATTCAACTTGTATTCCATGTTTGAAGGGTTAGCCAAACTGTCAGACAATTTGCTCTGAGACAACCCATGAAGCTCTCCCAATCAATGTCTCAGAGAAGCGAACTGGTAATTATAAAATAGTCAGTGGTGCCAATACTTTTAGCTGCACTTAAGTCATTACCAGTGTGTGGAGTTAAAAGCATACAGGTATGTGATAGACATTGGCAATAAGGAGCATTGTGGGCTGTGTCTCACGACCTTGGGACAATGTTTTTGTCTCTGACCGGGTGCCGTCTCTGACCAGGTGCCGTCTCTGACCGGGTGCCGTCTCTGACCGGCTTGGCTTGATAAGGTCAAAATGCTAGCAGCAGGAGGCTAATTATAATTATAACTATGATTATACAACAACCGCCATAACGTTTTTCCAAATCCTTATATATATGAGTATAATTCTTTTTAAAACACCTTTTTCTGACACCTGGTCAGAGACGGCAGCCGGTCAGAGACGGCACCTGGTCAGAGACGGCACCCGGTCAGAGACAAAAATATTGTCCCAAGATCGTGAGACACAGCCTGTGGTTATTAAGTTAAAGATTTTGCTCTGACTAACTGTTACCGCTGCATTGATGCCAGCATCTCAGCACAAGTTTACATTTCAGAGAGCTGCAACAAAAGCGACAGTGGCACTACACTTGTTTTCGTACATGGGTCACACTGGTATTGAAGTGTAGATAGGTTATATACATGTCTTATATGCTATCAAAATAAATGGCGAGTCCTGTCAAACTGAAGAGCTTGGTTGAGTCATTTTGTGAGCACATTTAGGATGAGATAAATAGACAAAGGTTGACGAGGATAGTTCCCTGAACTCCGCCTTGTGAACTAAACCTCAGTGGGGAACTATACAAGTGAAGCTCTGTGTTTAGTCATTATAACTATATTTCTCAAAATTCTACTTAATTATTGATCTGAAAAAGCTATTTTACAGTGTTGAAATCATCAATTTCAATTATTCGAAGGACAGTTATCTTACAAGGGGTTATTTACATACGGCCTTACTTGGTCAATGGGATGGCCGTATTTACTACGAAATAAAGATAACTATTTACCGTTGAACAACTTGAAGGGCTAAATACAGATAGAACACGAGAATATCACACGCCCACACCACAACACACGCCCACACTACAGCAGAGACAGACTACTCAGCTGGGCTCAGTTTCATGATTTGCCAGCACAGCAGATTGTAACATAAGCCAGCTTTTATTCTGCTGATTCTGCTACATCCTTCCTACGTTACATTCTCATACAATACTGCCCTGGCCTATACAAGTATCTGTAGAAGTCATAAATGGCCAAATTGATGACTGATCCTCATTCAAGACCAGCTAAGTGGGTGTCAATCTATTCCAATACATCTCCATCTCTTAAGTACTTTGTTATATGAAAAGAACATTAATGATTTACTGTATACAGTGAGAGCTAGATAATCCGGCCCAAAAATAACCCTGCACCCTCATTTATCCGGCTGCTTTGTCAGAGACAGTTCTGTATAGAAGCATACAGCAGGTCTAAGCAACGACCAGGAAATGACCCTGCAAAGACTTATGAGGCCGGGGCCATTTCTCTCCATGCCTCCCTCCCCATTACCTCCAACTCCTCCCACCTCACAAGGTGTGAATGCTCAAGGCAGGTTCATTTTTGGGGCTTCCTTACCCCTCTGCTTGTTATGTAATCCCATTGAATACGCCTCCCTCTAGGCCTTTTTGGTGTGTTAGTAAAGAATACACATACAAATGTAACTTAAGGTCTTTAGAATTCAGTTTTCTCAGCTGCTATACTTCTGGTACCAAAGTTCTCCCAGATTTTACTAGATTACATTGTGGTTCTACTGATGGGGTGCTTTTTCTCTGTCACAAATTGGGCACACCAGTCACATTTGCATTCTTCTGAGAATAGAGAGCTACTCTCTCCCATGTCTGGTGCAAGTATTCAGCATACTGCTTAGAAAAATCATTGGGAGATATTTTGATATACTAAATTGCTAATACATATAGTCCTCTTTCCATTTATGATGATTTCACAATTGAAAAGTGAGGATAAATATCTGAAATATCCATTACAAAAAGGCAATTACTATGATTTAAGAGCAGGGTCATTTTCCACAATGGTTTTACAAGCAAGGGTGAAAAGTGACTACAGGTTCAAAAGTCGCTTGCATAGTCATTTTAAGGAGTTGCCAGCACCTGTACAGATATGCTTCACTAATCCGGCAGATCCAACATCCTGCCATGGTTTGCCTGAACCATGTGTGTTTGGATTATCGAGGTCTCACTGTATAACCGAGACAAGGGGAAGGTTTTCTTAACTTATTATATTGTCACTTGACTAGGGTAAGTTCACCTCAAGTCGGCCACATACCTGAAGTCGGCCTTCCCTACAGTGTGAAGAAAATTCAGTATGATGTTGAATGAACATTGATATTTGGTTGATCAACATGGGTTTAACTTGTTGGTAAACTTAGCTTAGCATCATAATGATTTTTATCCTCCCTTTAGAGGTGACCGACTTGAGGGATGTGGCTGATTCTGGCTGAACCTACTCTATACCCTGGATCCTTACCCTCATTCTAAGCCATGTGATCATCAATAATCATCCAGCTGTGGGTGCAGAGCAGCCTATGAAATGTACAGCAGCAGCAGTGCATGCCTCCAGGCAGGCCATGAACAAAAGCTATTTTTAGTAACAGCTCATGGACAAAGCAATTATAACAAAAAGGGCGGAAATTGCGGTCGGCGTAACCACCAGACGAGAAGTTCAGCAGGATGTTGCATGTTAGGGGGCAGTCTGGGGGATTGGGAGGAGGTAGATATGCCTACACTGGTATGTGGTTAAAGCTGTACAAACTGGGTCCCAAACAAGGCATATATCAATAAGTGTACAGCTACCAACCAAGTGGCTAATGTTAATCAATGGAATTGACCATCGCATGGTATCATGTAAAAAATAATGACCTATACTCACATTGTAAAAAGGTTAGTTGCCACTACTGATTCTACTGTAGGTGTACAGTTTGTTGGTAGGTAAACAGTAGAATCTTATGTCAATCTACAGTAGATTCTACTGTACATCCGTTCTACAGTAGATTATACAGTTTACCTACACTAACTATTTATAGTGCAGACAGTACATCAGCAGGTTAACATGACTACAACTGTGATGTTTTGTTTAGGGGTTTAAGGGTGACCTTTCAAGTATACACCTTTTGATTGGCGTAAATAGGTTTTCAAGCGATGGGCATGAATGGACCTAAACCTACATAGGGTATGGCACGTCTAGGCATTTTGTTTTTAACCTATGTATGGTACGGTGTGTCTAAGCATATTGTGATGGACTAACTAGTTATTCATAATTGCCAAAAAGTGTTAAGTTATTCTGGGCATATTACACTTTGATTTTATACTAATCTGCATTTGTCATGGTGTTACATTTAAAGACTTAATTACTCGCCATATGAAGATTGGCTTTTTTTTTTCTGCTGTAATACCATAAGGCCTGTGTCCATTATACGACAAGGAAAGTGGAATATATTGCCGTTTTGACGTCCAGCAATATGTACATATCTGGGAATATATTTTGTAGATATATTCTACTTTAACTTCAGGTATGCTGTGTCCACTAGGCGTTACAAATTGCTGCCCAGACTGCCCAGGGCAAACATGGACGAGGTTTTACAATAGAATAAAGAGCATATATTCCAATTTCTGCACTAAAAATCAAACATGTTAGATATTCAAATGCCCACTTTTGTCGTCCATATTTGTCCCTTGCAGATTGCTATTCCACTTTTGTATTTGAGAATTTTGTCGTCCAGCTGTGTCCACAAGGACACAAAACATATATTTCATATTTGTATTCAAATTCACGATTTAACGGACGACAAACGGCCTCATATATGCTAGTGGACACAGGCCTATTGGGACATCTGGGGTTGTGGCTGAAGCATTACTAAATCTATATTGGGCTATACCAACAATAGATCGATTTGTAGTTACAGGTTCAGGCATTGACTGATCGGGTAATGGCTTTACAATAGGCCTGTGTCCACTAGCATATATGAGGTCGTTTGTCGTCCGTTAAAACGTGAATTTGAATACAAATACAAAATATATGTTTTGTCTCCCTGTGGACACAGCTGGACGACAAAATTCTCAAATACAAAAGTGGAATAGCAATATGCAGGGGTCAAAAATGGACGTCAAAAGTGGGCATTTGAATATCTAACATGTTTGATTTTTAGTGCAGAAATTGGAATATATGCTCTTTATTCTATTGTAAGACCTCGTCAATGTTTGCTCTGGGCAGTCTGGGCAGTAATTTATAACGCCTAGTGGACACAGCATACCTGCAGTTAAAGTAGAATATATCTACAAAATGTATTCCCAGATATGTACATATTTCTGGACGTCTAAACGACCATATATTCCACTTTCTTTGTCGTATAGTGGACACAGGCCTAATAAGGGTCATGATGCAATGCTACCGGGATATATTGATTATCCAATATTTGTATCGATTGTAACCTGTGTCAGATTCATAAGTGGCGCCAGAGGGGCAGAATGAATAAACAACCAAAAGACAGATAAAGAGATGAGATAAAAATTGTGTAACAGAAAGATGGAGGACAGAGCTATAAACAAACAGAGACTGTTTGAGAAAAAGCTATATAGAAGTGTCTTTGTATCTGCATTAAACTGCTTTTCCATTGAGAAACATCTATTGTACACTGTAATACATAAAATATCCAACTATGTTTGCCGTGAATCAAAGAGGGACCCCAGCAAAAAATGTTCTCATATGTGTAGGTCTATAGGTCCGGTGTGTCAGTCTATAACAAGAGGTATGTACAGAGATCTTAATCCTGCTTGTGTACCTTGAACACAGCTTCACTTATTATTCTCTGGCTGGCTTGCTATAGGCCTATGTTTGAGGAAAAGGTATAGATAGATAAAATTTAATGTGTTTTCCACCGATAATATGGGGACAACATATAGGTTATAAACCTAGCAGTGTGTATGTAATTGCTGTATATCAAATGTGGCTAGGTTGATATCAAATCTCTAGTCACAGTGCGTACTCCATGACCGTGATTCCGAATTACGGTCATACAAGATGGCGGCTGCAAGTGAGTTTAGTCTATTTCTTCTCCAGTCTACTGTATGAAATGTATAACATATTGAAGGCTGCTTTTTGGCCAGGCTGTAGTTTATATGACAATGCTACTGACCCAACACTCGGATCTTGTTCATATGTACTGGTTTATGCATAAATCAGCCATTTAGAGCTGGTGTGTATGACCGTAATTCAGTTTGCATCAAAACATGGTATGACCATAATTCACCTCAGGTATGACCGTAATTCTGTCAGTTCATGGTCAGTTGAAGTCATATTTCTGGCTTTATAATGCCTTGTTCAGTGTTCCCATATATGAGACATGTGCCCAGGAGTAATAGGACATCTCCTCTCCCTATAAGTTTCAACCAAACATCCTTAGAGAACAAAATGCCAACCATGTGGTCAGGTATGACCGTACTTCACACAGTATGACCGTAATTCACACTTACAAATAGAGTATGACCGTAATTCAGTACCAATTGTCAGTCACAACATTCCCATCACTTTCCTTCTGGCACTTGCCTGTACCATTGTGTGCTGCCAGGTATGTAATTGTGGTACTCATTGAGGCACTCATCCCCAAGCCTAAAATGCAGACATATGCATCCTTAATAGGCATATTTATATTGAATACCTGAATTACGGTCATACTTTTTGATAGAATTACGGTCATACCTGACATTCTCATGACAGAATTACGGTCATACCGTTGCCTGAATTACGGTCATACCATCCAGCTCTAAATGGCTGGTTTATGCATAAACCAGTACACTTGAACAAGATCCGAGTGTTGGGTCAGTAGCATTGTCATATATACTACAGCCTGGCCAAAAAGCAGCCTTCAATATGTTATATATTTCATACAATGGACTGGAGAAGAAATAGACTGAACTCACCTGCAGCCGCCATCCTGTATGACCGTAATTCGGAATTACGGTCATGGAGTACGCACTGTGCTAGTGGCATTCATTAGATCTATCAGTAATAGTCACTCCCCCTTTCTGTCAGCATATATATATATATATAATTCTTTGTCAGCCTTTCTTGATGACTGAGGCTATAGCCCATTGTTACTTAGACCTATCTCACTACCTCAGACCCCCAGGGCCTCACTAGTTTTAGTGATTACTCCGAATTAAAGATCCTGCTTTTCAGGCTTCCAGAGCAGAAAAGTACTTCAATGACAGATCAGGGCCAGTAGCTTAGAGCAGTGCTCTGCCAGCTCTGTCTATGTACACCCTTATGTGCAGCCATGATAGGGTACTTCATGTGACCTCCTTGCGTAGTGGTTTAATGTATGTATCATGTTACAGGAGTTATTATCCATTCAATTTCAAATTCAATTTGCAAAGCTTTTGTCCTGCAATAAAAGTCCATATCTCTAGACTTGTTTCAATCAAATTACAGAGAAGATTGATTCTTACAGTGACTGATTAATTACTTCTGCACTTTTGACAACAGCGCCTCAATTGCATTATTACCATATGAGAAGTTTAAGAAAATTCAGTTATGGTGGCTGTAGGTTTAAACCTTTGATCCCTGGTAGCTTTGTGATATTCTATGATGAATACAAAATAATAAAAGTTTATCAGCCTACAAATTCAATTTTCTTTGCTTATTTAACTGTATACTAGTTTACTCTACCATAGAAAACACATTATGAATCAATGTGGGTAATGATTTTTTATAGCTTGGCATTTCAATTCTCATTTGTGACAGATTGGTTTATGGATGTACCAGCCCAGCTGTTGAAATGTAGAACCAAAGTAACAGTAGCAGTAACAAACTTTCTGGTCCCTACTGTCGTACACTACCTTAATCACAGCATGAGGGCAACCTCCATGAGGCCCCAAGCTGGCACCTGAGCTGGTACTAGGTTGGGTTAGGAACTCCCTGCTTTTAAAGATGACACTGGGGCCAATGTTACAGATTGTAGCCACAGAAGAGTACGGTTAACTATGAGTGAATTTGTCAATGATACATTTTAAAACCCAATGTATAGTTAGGCAGTGGAATTGGAGTAGCGTAAGAGACTCAAGAAGATCCCACCATCTGGCGGTAAGACTTGACCCTGTCAAACTGTGTTCTTTGTACACATGTCACACTGGTCCCCCACCCCCTCACCACTGCCACAAACTGATATATCGATCTTCAGATAAGCAGACATGACTGCCCTATGCCTGGCCAGCAATCAATGCCTTTCAGTCCCATCATCCCATGCACCCCACATCTCGTTCATTCCTGCAGGGGACCCCGACTTCCGGCAACCTTTTGTCAGTCTGGGGTCAATAAAGATGGTGGACAGTTATGTTTACGCATCTCACGTCCTTGGTCTTGGGGCTTGGGAAAAGTTAAAATAACATTGTTCTGCTTTTTCTTTCCAAACGAAGGAACTACATCCACGAGACACCAAAAAAAATCGGCTCTTCCAATCTTCTGCAGCTGATTGATACTGGACTGATTTGAATAGTCCTTAAAGTTTGTTCAATCATAGTCTGTAGGGGAATACAAATGGCTACTAGGGAAATTATTTCTAATGAAAGTGTGCCGTGATTGACTACAAGCCGTGAGGGCCAGGTTTGGGGTCAATCTAAATCAATATCTACACTGACCCTGCCTTTGCAAATATGTGTGCACATCCATAGTCATGTCATCTCTAGCCAAAGTCTTGGTGTCAGTCCACTTACATACTTTGCAGTAAGCTTATATTAATTGTGTACTTCACCAAAGTCGGTCAGCTGAAATTTTGTCATCTGATAAAAGCCTATAATGTTAAACTCATGGACAAATCTCGTCCAACTGCTGGAATTATGGCTGATTCTGTCAATATATTACTCTCTATAAACAGATGGAAATAATAAAACTGGTAGATATGCACTAGCAGACACAGCAAAACCAAAAATGGCTGAAGAGACTGTCTGTCTTTCCAATTAACATACCTTCCCCCATTTAGTTTGACACAGATGTAGTCTTCGATGTCACCTGCCCTCCACTCTGTTGCCTAACCTCCAACCAATCCCGAAAGGAATGTGATAATGCAATCAGCCAGCTGTAATTAATGATCATTAACTCAACATTCAGACAAACAAAATAACAGCCCTAGGCTAATAGGGAGGAATTAACTGAATCAACTCATCTTAATTTTCAATTCGTATTTGATTGCATGGTGCATGCCAATCTGTTTAACCTGTTGGAATAAGGATAAGGATTATTGGAATTGGATCGATAGCTTTTTTGTTTCATTAATGAGGTCTGTATTGTATTTAAAGGTATGTTGACAATTTCCCCAAATAAAGTATCAGACTCATAACATAATCAGGGCTCTGAGTTTAAATAAAATCAACTTTGTTTAACCTCTGTTTCATGATAATTGAATATTGAAAATGGATCGTAAAGCTTCTGTATCAGATTGCGTTGGTCTGCGGTCAATAAAGGTGGTGGGAAGCTATGTCTAAGCATCTCACATCCTTGACCTTGGGGCTTGGGAAAAACGTTTTAGCCAATCATAAGGCATGACTGATCCTAAACATGAATTGCTTGTCTGGGTATGTGTGCTATCAGTAACAATTGGTACTTAGAAGCAAAGGCCAAGAGTCAATCTAAATCAATATCTACACTGACCCTGCTTTGCATAAATGTGTGCGCATCCATAATCATGTCATCTCTAGCCAAAGTCTTGGTGTCAGTCCACTTACATACTCTGCAGTAAGCTTATATTAATTGTGTACTTCACCAATGTCAGTCGGCGGAAATTTTGTCATCCGATGAAAGCCTATAATGATCTCGTCTGACTGACTGAATTACAGAATAGAATAATCCCTATAAACAGATGGAAATAACAAAACAGAGAGATATGCACTAGAGGGAGAGACAGAACCAAATTGCCTAAGGACACTGCCTGTCTATCCAAAGCTTCTCAATCCAAAGCTTCTCAATCCAAAGCTCAATCCCCACTCTGAATCACCATTGGACTTAAATGTTGCATACAATCTGTCTCAGGAATGCCACATGTGTATAGTACATCTAAGTAGGCCTACTTCAAAATCAGTGTCTGAGAGGGTCCATATAAAAAAGAGCTGCTGATTTAGAGTGTTGTAGGAACAACATTTTTCATTGAAAAATTCAAAACATTAGATTGGGAATTGTTTTGTTATGTCCCTGACTAGGAGTTCCAGAGACACCTCACATAAACCACTCCGTCCAAGTAACTGCCATATAAACCGTGTACTCACAATAAAGACATGTAGCAACCTGGTGGTGTATCCTGTTTTCTCTCAGTACATTCACCTATCCTGTGAGTTACTGGTATTGAGTTCATTGCTTGACAATATTAATCCTGTAAGCGTAAGATAGTGCAGTTTTGAAATGAATGCCTCATAATTTTGATAATGCATGAATCAAGTATCAACAAGTAACACTACACTGTGTATCACTTTTTTGGTGATGTTTTCTCACCCAAGCCAGGCAAATGTCTACCATGGTGACAGGGTCACTGCGGGAGTTACCCATTGAGCTCAATGAGGGAGGGGAGTTTTTTTCTGTTAACTCTAACACTACAGGGTTAAAATACCCCACTGAAACAAAAATACACTAATAAACAGCCAGCAACATATTCAACAACAATTGTTTGGGGCATAAGGACAAGTTTTGAGGCATCCTGAAACATAAAACAACACTTCACCTCTAAACAAGAGTTATAGGATGCAGCATCATTATATTCAAGCTGCTGCATTACGTGAGTCCAATATAGCCTTGAATATTCAGGCCTTCCTAACTAGTCCATTTCATGTTACATGAGCCATTAGCTAACCCAGCATTAAAACGTTGACCCGTTAAACGTTGCATAGTACTTTTATGCATGATATCTCTTCCGCATTGAGGTGCAAGTTCACATTGACACTGACAGCAACAAGCCATCACTACACAGGGTACCTGCTGACAGCGCTAACACCTCACGTTTAGCTGTCACATCTTACTGACAGCAACAAGCTGTCACTACACAGGGTTCCTGCTGACAACACTAACACCTCACATTTAGCTGTCACATCTTACTGACAGCAACAAGCCGGCACCACAGAGGGTTCCTGCTGACAGTAGTTACACCTCACATTTAGCTGTCAGTACTCATCTAACTGAGCACCAGCACATGGCTTCAATGGGAGCAGTCATTAATCGATAACAGGGAAAAAATGGTTTGGGACCTTTGTCCCATGCATTTAGCTGTATTTTAGCTGTCATCTAACTAAGCATCAGCTGAATTCACTTACTAGGGCTTCAACGGAGCAGTCACTCTCCCAAAAGTGTAACACAAGGCAACTTCAAGATCTCTATCAAGCTAACAGACTGCTCCGAAGAGGTGGGTTTTTTCAAAATTAAGGCATTTAGTTTGAACCTTCTTAGTTAGTGAAAACTAGTTTGGAAATATATTGACACCAATTTTGGTTGAATATCATTAAAGACATGTATGTATTCCTTAGTGTCCAGAAGAAGAAAAAATGCAGTATGTGTCTGGATGTAACCCTGTCTCGGACCAGACAACATTAACAACAGCCATCTAGGTGCCAGGTCCCTTCACTCAGAGGGCGTTATAACCGACTGCTGGAGGCATGAGGGGTATTAAAGCGGGTTATAGAGCTGCTTTTATGTCAGTGCTGCCTCTACAGGGGTACAGTGGTGTTGGTGTGGGCAGATCATGGAAACACTTGCTTCAGACAGGCTTATTCGAAACCCATTTGTATGGATTGAGGTGAGAAAAACACATACTTTCCATAAACAGTCTTTACACCTACGGTGCAACACTAGACACTTCATGTTGCAGATGCAATTGTGAATTGACCCCCCTAGTCAAATATTAGGGAGGCCTATATAACTGAAAAGAAACAAACCACAGCTGTATTTATAGATACAGCATGCATGCAAAGGAATATTAACTTGGAGATGACAGCTTTGCTTCACAGGAGTAAAGTATGGTCAGGAAGCTACCACAAGTTGTGTGTGGGTATGTGTAAAAGGGGGGGGGTTAAAAAATTTTGATGAACATGTTTGCTGGACCATTGTTGTAGCAAATCATTATAGCTGCCGAGAAATAAATAGACAAATTGGAAACAAAATAGGGTAACACTAAAATAGTTTCTCGATAGTTACTGGTGTGGTTCATCATCTCCATCTCTCATCACTCTCACACAGATACTGCTTTGCATCATCCTTAAGTGACAGTGACCATAGGCTAACCTCACGTACTGAGAAAACAGGGTAGAGAAAAATAGGTTATCAAGGCAATGATTTAGAGGTTATAGAATCCTTTTGATGTCCAGTGCATTTCGGTACAGAGTAATATCTCAGGGAGTTGATCCCTCAACCATATTGCCAAGATGAAAGGCACCCAGCCCTAAAAGCAGCATAAAAGCAGCATGGTATAAAGAGACGACCTAGCCCTTAAAGGGTTTCATAATGCTTCAATAATGCTCTATATCATCATGATGTACAGGGCTATGTATTCATTTATCATGAGTATAAGTAATACCATGTAGATGTAGAAACTCCAGAGTTATGCAGTTCAGGCTATTTCAAGCCTTTTCCATTAGTGTGCATTTTTAAGAGAGGTTGGCGTAGAGGTGAGAAATTGTGAGTGAGAGATACAGAGGGGGACAGAGAGAGTCAGAAAGATGGACAAAGACATACAGAGATAGTAGGTGAAAGACATAGGAAGAGAGGTGAGGTGCAGAATCAGCAGGCAGCGAGGCAGACGTGTGCACTGAATGAGCTGCTTGGCCATGAGAATTGGCCGGTGCTTCCTAGCAAATGTGACATTGTTATTTCTGTGAGAACCTGCATTAATGAGATTGTCTCCAAATAAAATATCCCCCACAGCCTCCAATAATATCACTGACAATAGCACATGAATGGATTTCCTATCGATTGGCTATACACACCCTTCTTATACTTTTGTCTTTTATTTTTCTGGCCTGACCTAAATTACATTACAGAGTATGATGGAGGTAATGGACACTGGCCTACCATGTGTACTCATGTGCATGAATAGTGTAGAGTCATGTGTGGCAGACCATGACTTTAGTACATGACAATCCGATCCAAGTGTCCTGATCCCTGACAGAGTCTGCATGTCTCTGTGTTATGCACCAGCACACATCCTGAAACAGATTCAGTGTTTGCTGTTTCTGGCTTGCGATGTGAATGAATGCTTCTCTATAGGGGTCATGCTTGGGTACAGACACATTCAACTGCCAGAATATATCCTGGTTCCGTTTGCTAGAGCTCTAGTTTTAATTTCATGATTTCAGTATCTGTGTTTTCATAAAATTTCTGCAATAATTTATTTGGAATAAAAACGGGGATCATTTTTGAGTGACCAACTTCATTGAAATGGCCATGTGCATCAGACCCTTGGATGTACAGATTGACATGTTACAATAGCAAAATATAATCACACTTGCAGTATTAACTCCTCCGATACTACACAGGCGGTTCATCCTAACATGAGGACTTTACCATCTGCCCACACCGACACCAGTATACACCCCTTAGAGGCAGCACAGACATAAAAGCAGCTATATAACCTGCTTTAGTGTTCCCCATGCCTCCAAAAGCCGGTTATAACTCCTTCTGAGAGATGGGTCCTGGCACCTAGATGGCTGCATACCCTGCCAGTAACCAGATAGAGTCATCCTTAGGCACATCCTGCCTTTTACTTACCATATTCCACACCTGAGATTAAAACTGTAAGCCAAAGGCCTTTGTTTTGAAAAAGATATTCTGCATAGAGGATGAAAAGAGTTGTGATCTCTCCACGCTCACTGGACCTATGATATGTTTTGCCTATTATCTTGAAAGAGATGGCTTAATTTTCTCTTTATGATAATTCCAAGATTGAGAAATAGGCCGGTGTTGGTCTCTTCTTTTCGACACACTCGGACAAACCATCATCTCCCCGTTCCTAAAGGACCACAATTGAAACCATGCCCTGGTGCCTGGTAATATGTGTACTGACAGCTAAATGTGAGGTGTTATCACTGTTAGCAGGAACCGTCTGTAGTGCCAGCTTGTTGCTGTCAGTAAGATGTGACAGCTAAATGTGTAATGTTAGCGCTGTCAGCAGGAACCCTGTGTGGTGACGGCTTGTTGCTGTCAGTAAGATGTGACAGCTAAATGTGTGGTGTTAGAGCTGTCGGTGTCAATATGTACTTAGATATCAATGTTGGAGGGGCATTAACTCCCTAGTGGCAGCATGATACCTTGATGCATGAGTGCAGCCCTGGCAACTAACCCGCCAGAGCTACATTCAAGCATTATGCCGGAGGGGCAGCATAATGCACATTGGCAATACAGTGCAGCCAAGTTACTCGCGGGGCCTACATTGTGCTTCTGGCTGAATATACTGCTGGCCAGTATAAAAGAAATGACAATACAATACATATGGTGGTACATTATGCCAAACCTTGATGGTCGTTCTACCCTATAGTGTCAGCATTCATTTGTTAGTACAGTTAAAGCCTCAGTATCCTGGCGTTTGGATACACCATTTTGCTCCTATAGCTGCTGCAGCTTGCTAATTTGCATTGTAAGACCCGCCTACATCTCACTACAGTTTGACTTTTGCAGGTCAGTAAGCCCTTTACACCCGGGGAGAAGCACTCCCTATACCTTTGAGTGTTTGTTGTGATTACTTGCTGCACAGGGCACCAGCTAGACAGTAACAGCTTTCTCTGAGTCGGCCGGGGGGGGGTCACTCTCCCAGATTTTGATACCATGTGTGAACACAATCTCATGGGATAGGGTCCCTTTTGGGCCATGGGCAAGGACCTGCGAGGGCCCTTAATAAGGGGTGCTTTTTATGCAAATTATAAAAAAAATTTGCCCTTTTTTGCTATCATATTTAATGATCACCCATAATATAGTATATTTTTTCTATGGTCACCCATCATAAGGGTGTATTTTTCTTGGTTTCCATTGATTGAAATACGATTTCCTGTCAATTTCCCATAAAAGAGTGCTATTGTTGATTTTTCTCCCCTGATAAAGGTAAAAAGTTTGAGGTGATGTTCACACATAGTTACTATAGAAAGTATAGGCAGTGGCTCCCCTGGGCACAACAAGGACTTATGCAACCCCCCCCTGCAACACCCTCATGCCCGCCCCTTATTTAGGTGCCTCTACATGGGTGTCTACAATTATGGCTGTGTCGCTGTGTCGATTTTTAGCCGAAGGATAGTGTCACTGTGTCGATTTTTAGGTATATGAGAACTTAGAGAAAAATCCCTCTGGGTCGATTTTTAGCCCTAAATTTCCTGAGTCCGTCGATTTTTAAAAGGGCCTAAAAGGGCCGTGTCGCCGTGTCGCCCATGTCGATTTTTACCCATGTAGAGGCACATTTAGAGGAAGCTGTTACTACCAAGCCCGGTGATGGGGGTAGACCCCTAAATTCGACATGGCAACATGGTCATTTCTTAAAATCGACATGCGACATGTAGCTTAGTGACATGAGAAAAAAAGATAAATGACATGACATAGGGTATTTCTAAAAATCGACATGGGACAGGACATGCTCTTAAATGCGACACGGGACATGGGGATTTAAGTGACAGTGACCAGGCGACATGGCCATTTCTTAAAAATCAACATGCAACATGGGGACCCCCCCATCTATACACCCCCCCCCCCCCCCCCCCCCCCCCCCCCGGCTACCAGGCCAGTGCCCATGCATGGTATTGGAAGGGTGAGCCGCAAAATCCAAAAGTCGTTCACCATCTCCTCCAGATCTACTAGTCACACTCTTGACCAAGGGCCTATCACATCATGGAGGTAGGCATTGTAATTTGTAGTCATCGCTATAATAACATGTTTGAATGGGCAATCCATATGCCCTTATAAGGTACATAATATTGGAGGTAGGCAAAGGAGGAAGGCCACAAGGGTGTCACGGCAATGCCCTCTAGTGCTGTCCGAGCATGTCCAAACATGAGGATACTGGGGCTTTAAAATGTTGATACATTATTCATCAAAATTGCTAACATAGATTTGAATGCAACTGGGATCTTATCTACAAACCAAAAGCCTATCGCTTTGTTTCCAATATCACTTATGCATATCAAGCAAATTCAGCAGATAACTAATATATGCAGCAAATAACTAATATGCTGCATGCGATGCGAGGTCCATCCTATTAACAGTAAGATTGCATTACTTTGTGCAGTGGCGCCACCTAATGTTATATATGCATACTAAATCGCATGTTGGCAGCCGTATAGGAAAAATTAAACAGGTGTTCTGGGTAAGGGTGGGTTGGGGCCAGGCCTGTTCACAATGGAAAAGGGTTGTTTGGGGACTCTTCAGTCACTTGTCCAGACTTGTTGTTTGATACGCGGTTAGATTTAAGAATAAAGTCCCAAAGAAATTTATGGATCTACAGCCTTAGATTGATATACATGATACAAAGACAGCATCATTACAGTCGCTGTTTATTGTAGTCATAATGGATCTGTAAGGATATAATATTGGTTCTAACAATTTTTATAGTTGAACCCTGTGGCCTTGATCTTTGACCCGTGACCTTGACCTTTATACATACGTGATGATTCTGGCCTTCACCGCCCACATTTGGGGAAAATACTTGTGGCGCCATCTTACAATATACACCATCTAAACATTATCTAAACCAACAATTCTACTGAAAGTCTTGAGCTTAAATTAGAATACTATTATGATTTCCAAGTTCTTCACTGAACCCCCTATGGATGGGTTTTATGAGAGTGTCTGGACGTCTGCCTTCCCTGTGGTGTACTTACTGGCACAAGATACAGCCAACCAATACAACACAACCCTAATGTAATCAATATACCGCCATAACATTGCAGACCATCCCCCTCGTTGTAAAGCCATTACCAATCAATCAATGCCTGAACCTGTAACTACAAAGCGATCTATCGTTGGAACAGCCCATTATAGATGGGAGAAGTGCCTCAGCTTTAGCCCCAACCGCCAGTATCAATTTATCTATGGATGTCAGCTACAGCATTAAAACAGCCCAAAGGGGGGATAAATACGGAGCATCATGAAGCAAACCATGCAGTGACGTAGAAAAAAAGGAGGTGTGGGGGCTAAATATGTTTGGCCCTCCCCTTTCACACATTTTTTACCAAGACCCTATAATATAATAAATAAACTTTCCAAAACCCCACTTCTTTATGGTACAGAGAATTGGGGCACTTTAGCCTGGCATCCATTCGAAAGTAAAGGGAGCTAAACCACTACTTTTCAATACAATTCCGATATGAGCATGTATAGCCAATGCACCATCATGATTAAAACCTAGTTTAAAGGCTAGTTGGGTTGGCCCCTCTGTGCCCCCAAAGAAGATTTGCTTCCTTCACCTCTGGGGCCATGTCTCATGGTGGGTTACTCGCCAGGGCTGCATTGGTGCATCATGATGACAAATGTCATATTTTTAGCGATAACTATCCTTAAAGGGGTAACCACACACTGGTGACCCTCCTCCCTTGTAATCTCGCATGACATAGTATATATATATATATCATAAATGAAGAAATGGCTCAACTTGTTCTCTAGAAATCTACTGGCCATGTTTTATGGCTAATTGTTTGATGGTTGTTAATGGACTATCCCCGTGATCCACACACTTGATGTTCAGCATGGAATCATGCTGAATTGCTGCAGTGGTTATAATCTTAAACTCAGTTTCCCGAATCTGAATCAGCCTGAAGCTGTCTTCATCAAGTACACAACTGAACTTGCCATTGCATCGTACACAGAGGCATGGGCAACTAACATGCCTGGTTCCGCATTCTGCCTGACTTAGGCCTCTCCAGTGGGAGATAATGTGTTAATTGTTTTAACTAGTGCATTATCGTTAACCTCAGTTATCACAATCTCAACCATCGCCTTTGCCTCATGGTAGTCAGTACCATTAGTAGAGGCCTTCAGTGACGCCACAAACAGAGTCTGCTTCTCGTAGTCTACTATAGGTGTGAGTGACGTTATTTCTTACAGTTTGCTGAAAAAATGTCATAAATCAAATTCAATTTGTGCTAAATATGCTCAAATCCGATGCTTAAAGCAGTGTTACTATATTAATATGATAAATAACATGATATAACTTTTCTGACAGTGTGTTTCAAACTTACATTCCCTATTATATAGTCAACTCCCACTTCAATATAATATATGTGCATCATAATTAGCTTACCTTATTTATTCAAACTTTATATTGCAAGACCATGGTATTTGCTGGTAAAGATCAGATATTTAGTAAATGTGCCCCAACCTGCACTGTGGGTCTTACCTCCTAGTCATATGATGGTGTCTGTAACTCCTAGTTCCTGTGATGTCCATATCTTCGGTGTTGTTGATTGTTGTTGTTGTTACCTGCACTAGCTTTCTATGTTTACAAAAGTCATCTATCTTAAAGGCTGTCCTGTTAGCAGGAGTATAATCTACATTAAAGTCTCCAATAATAATAAAATCACAATTTCCAATGGTATTATCCACAATTTCCGCAATTTTAGTATACAATAATTTAGGATGTACTTTAGGATCCTTATATACCGCTATCATTTTATAGACTTTGGTGTGTATAAGAAAATCTAAGGTTAGTTATTCATATGACGCCGTGACAAGTGTCAGCTGAACGTCTTGTGTATATTCTATCCCTTCCCTAAAATATATAATAATACCTCCACCTCTTTTATCTATATGGGGCCTTCTATCCACTCTAACAAATGTAAAGCCGGGTACGTCAAGGATGCTATCCGGGTCTGATGGATCAAACCAGGATTCAATTACAACTCCTATGTCACACAGTGATAACATTCTATTATAATCAACCTGTTTTTTGTCTGTTAAACTACGTACATTATGGCATAACACTCGAAGACCCTTTAGGTCTTGTAGGTTTTCATATTGTATAGGCATGTTATACAATGGGCACACCGACACGCCGAGATATATATACAACCTGGGGGTGTGTGGGTAGGGGGGTGGGGGGGGTGTGGGGGGGTGGGGGGGGGGTGCTTTAGCACGAGTGAGGTTGCTATGGGTCTCATGGAGGGGATGTGGGGGGGGGGGGTTGGGTCGCTGCGCCCATCTTACAATGTAGGTAGGGAGGGGGGGCGGGTTTGAGGGGGGGGGGGGTGGACGAGTGGCGGTACTATCAGCCAATTTCAAGACGATGGCCAAGTACCAATAGTATATTACAATGTATCACATTTAATAACAATAAAAGAAAAAAAATAGATAATAAAGGGGATTAGACTTGTTAGTTATAATATATAGCAATGATCTGGCTATTCTAGCTTGCACTAAGTATTAGTCGCGACTGGTGGAAAGCTCTGACTCTGTCTTGTTGCTATTACAATATATTTAATGGCAATGTATAATGAAAACACATATAGGCTGGTGGAAAACTCCTGCTCAGTCCTGTCAACATATATATACAAAATTACAGTGTCCTCATATACTGAATCAGCTGGTGGCTCTTATATAATGACCATGACCACCGAGGTAGACTGGGTCAGGGATGATGTAACAGAATAACACTCACATGTCTATATATGTATATTGTGATTCCCTTACTTGACCACCAATTACCTTATATAGATTAGATTTTACGCTGAGGGCGCCATGTACATCTATATATATATAATCTAGTTTACACAGGATTTATACTTGTTGATTTTCATGACTCTTTGAATTTCATTTGCAACAAACTGCAATGTATCCTCATCGAAGTGGCACCCTTCTTCAAGCCCCTTATGGTGATTTGACCATCTGTTTCGTCCCATGGATTCATGACATGTTTGGAGTATCCAGGGGGTAAGCATGGCATTGCTTGTATTTACCTGGGTGATATGGCTATTCACCCTCACAATTGTACTGTTTAATGCTCGCTGTTGCGGATGGAAGTGGTTTGACACTATGTGATTCCATATATTCAGATCAATGCCCACCACTGGTGCAAATACAATTTAACACTGGCAGGTTTTTGGATTATTTCTTATCAGGTAGAAGACAGTATCCATTGTCGTTACATAGTTATCATAAATGGTTTGACAGTTCTCCCATCTGAGTGACGTTATCTTAGTGATTGGATTTCTACGGGTGATATCGCATATGCCACCAAAGAATAAAATCATGTCAGGTGCAATAGTTTTGGATAGAAGTATGGCTTTATGTGCCAGACTATGTAGACCCTGTGACTGGTATGGAACCACCATATAGGTAATCTCATCGGTGTTTGCATGGTTAAGCTTTTCGTCAAGAACCCTTCCTCTGGAGTCCGCCACTATCAGGACTTTCATCTACAAATGTGCAATAACAAGACTGTGATAAATTTATGTGATATTTATACATAAACTTAGAGATAAAAATGGTGCATATTATATACATAATATTTTGTTAAAAGAATGATAATAAATACTTTTAAAAACCTCACAGTCTATGTGTTCTGTGACAGGTATATACCTTTATACAGTCTCTATGGCTGACTCTGGCGAGTTTAGGAGTTGTCACCTTGCTGAATTTTCCGCTCTAGGTGCACGCTGTGGTGGGGGCAGCGGGGTAGTGGCTGAGTTGCTTGGGGTGAAGGCGTTCTTCATTACCTGCGCTGCTTTCTGTATGTAGTTCTGACCAGGGGGCGTGTGTACCGCCGCTATTATGCTGACTGCCTGATGTCCATGCATAGCTTGGATCTGCTCTGTAGGCGTTACTGTGATGGTTGTAATGGGTCGTTGCCTCTGGATTGCGTCAGTGAGTGCTATAGCAGCTTGCGTGTGTGGTGGGCTGCCTGCAGCGGTTACCTGTATTACAGGGGGTGTATGAGTGCGTCCATCTAGGCCTACTGTGGTGGTGATCACTGCAGGGGGGGGGGGTGTGTGAGCTGTGTTGGTGGTGCCTGGGCAGGGCTGGCAGGCAATATAGCATAGTTTCTTCGCATTTCGGCTCTCACCTTCTCAAGAATGGCGCCCCCCAGGTTTCTTCCCGGAAATTGACCATTGTTCAATGAGCGTGCTGTGATGGAAGTTCCGCTCCCCCATTTTCTACAAATCGTCGTCTCATACAAATTTTTCTACCCAGACCTAATCAGGATGTCAGCCAAATATCTATTTTGTTGATATTTAAGGAGATTATAACGCTCTATTTCCCCTTCTTCTCTCCCGTCCCATTCAGGGCAATGAATCTCTTTGGCAAGGGTCTTCACTTTGAAGGGGCACTCGACATCTAATATAGCCTGTACCTTGTGGTTAGCAACACCCACAAATACAGCTTTTTCGTACAAGACTGCATGCTCTACCGAACTAAATGTTTTACCATTATTTTTGATCTCACAGATGTGTAGATTTGAGAGGGGTGACTGGGGTGAGTCGTATGCCACGAACTTATCAGTCGTGCGCGTCCTAGCATTTTCAAGACCTAATGCTGCTGGCAGGTCACCCAAATTATAATGAGGATAATATCCACCTTGATATAAGACCCCACGCCCCCTTGGCTGTACCTCTATATTGGCTCGGTGTGCAATTTTCATGACTGTTCTTACGTCTGCCTTTTGCTGTCTGACTTCCGGGCAATCGTCGTGATTGATATAGACCGATTTCAAATCCTCTTTGTCCTTTAATTTATTTTTTGCCTTTAGAACTGTGTCCCTAGCACTGATTGTGCGAAAGATGACCAGGATTTGTCGTGGGGATTGGCCTTTAGGCCCTACTCTCATGGCCTTATCAATGTCATTTACTGTGATGTCACGTGTAATCTGTCAGAATACATCTAGAGCTAGAGTGGCAGTTACCTCACCTTCTGTCCCGGGGACTCTGTCAATGAGTAACTGGCCATTTCTCGTATGGTGGTCTATATCTACTACCTTCCCAGTGTGCCATATCAGCCCTACGTTGGGCTAGTTCCAATTCCTCATTTCTCAACTTAAGTTTTCCCATGTCTGACTTTAAGTCAGCCACTATCAACTTAAGTCCGTCTACCTCACCTTGAGTAAAATCAATTGATTTTTTAAGAGAACTTACGTCAGGTTGGTTTTCTGTACAGTCTTTAGTAGATATGCAAGGATTGTGCCAATTTTATGAAGGTCATCATCCTTAGCACTCTGTCTTGTAGTAGGCTTATTAAAAAGCTCCTGCAACGCCTTCTCCACCCCTCGGGCAGGTCACGTAATCCCTCTTCTATGCCAGCCATGTTGGCGGTGGGTGGTGTGGGAGGTGCGCGGGTAGCCAGTGTCCTGTTGATGGACGTATAAAAACACTGTGGAAGAGTCCTTTGGAGTATTATTTAATCCCAGAGAGAGTCCCTAGAGAGTCCTTGCACCTTTATATCACATGTGTGCAATATTGAAGATTCCTCCTCCAGTGTCTGATGGGCTTGTGTAGAATTTGGGTGCAGCGGCCACAAGTCACGTCCTACCTGTTATCCGCCATGACACGAGCTCAAAGGGGTCCGCCATGGGTAATTTTTACCTGCTATGGAGGGGGGGGATCAAGAAAATGTTGATCCCTTCCATGGGGGGACCAAAATAAATTCAGCCTGCTCATGCAAAAATCCACAAACACCTACGCCCTGTTGCTAAACGATAACCACTCCCTCAGTAGCCTGACTGACATGCATCTCATAATAACTCATGACATTATGAAGGGATAATTACATGTCACAATATAGTACCAGACCGGTCCTAATGGAGAAAGCTGGAAGAAGGGTAATTGTACCCTATAGGGGTAATTGTACCCCATGGGGGTAAATGGAAAAACTGGTAAGGCCACTCAAAAGAACCTGTTTCATATCAGCACATCAAAAAAATGGTTCTTTAGAGATTTTTCTGCCCTTTTCTATGTTGCAAATGTTAATGAAAAAAACATGATATGAATGGACAAATATTGATTGATTGAATTTATTTGGTAACCAGGTACAAACAGCATCTTAAGGCTAAGATTCGCTGGTCTCCTGCATTCACCAGGTGGGCTGAGAGGTACATACTGCCCGGAATGGTATAGATCAATTGATGGGTACAAGTACCAGAGTCTTTTCAGTTCATAGTCCTCATTGGACGTATGATGGGTACCTCACACAGGGCTTATTATAAATAAGTATGTTTCATATAAAGACCAATAATGAACAATAGTTGTGGGCTGAAGGATATTTACAACCCTTTTTAGATCCTTCATTTCCCTTTACTAAAGTGTAAATCAAGTAGACCTAAACACTCTATTCCCCTACCCCTTTGGCCATCGGCAAAAATGTATGAATAAAAAACATGTCATCATATTTTTCATGGCCTAGTGATCAGTAAAAATGATGTCCATCATAATTATCACAAAAACTGTTCTATATGGTACGGGTATAACGTACTGTCCTCTATCAGTTTGCAGTAGCTTACAGTACCGCAAACATAATGGCTCCTGAGGAAGCATGCTATTTACAACTTTTGCAGATCCTCTGAGAAAAAGATAGGGAAAAAAAGAAAAGGAGCGCTCTCATCATATTTCTCCTGGCCTAGTGATGAGAAACAATTCTATTTTTTTGGAATGCTCTATTTTTTCCATTAGTGAGAAGGGAGAGAGGAAATAAATAGACAAATGCCAACGCCCATCGATACTGTCTCTGTTGTATTTCACAAGTGGGGGCTTGGGCAGTATCCCACGATGCTCCAAGCTGAGTGGGATGCGCCCCAGCACCCACAAGTGCAATACATTGAATACGGTGCTTAAGCATAGGAGATCTTGTATTACAAAAAAAAAAAAAGTTCTCATTTGAATGCGCAGCAAGAGGTTCTTCAAGTGTAATGATCACCCAACGTAAAAAACTATCACAAAAAGTGGGTGTTACAAAACAAGGGCTTGTTACAGAACAAAATTTACGTTACAGAATCTATTATTTCATGGAGGTTGTTTAATGTTATGGACTCAATTTCTTCACGGCACCTTTCCAGCTAGTGTTCAAAAGATGTGTAAAATATCCTAAATTAGCCTAAATTTGAAGACCACAATATAGATTAGAAATAATCACTAATATTAATGTAAATTTTAAAACTCTATATACTAATGTAAGCGTAGCGTAGCGTGATTACGCTTCGTAACATAAAATGTTGTTTTGTAACACCCCCAGATATTTATTATCCTA
This sequence comes from Harmothoe impar, assembly GCA_947462335.1. Taxonomy (NCBI): domain Eukaryota; kingdom Metazoa; phylum Annelida; class Polychaeta; order Phyllodocida; family Polynoidae; genus Harmothoe; species Harmothoe impar. Next base: position 51,520,760 of record OX381720.1, on the reverse strand, counting down.
GGGGTATAATCTGCATGATTGGTTATTGCATTGGAAATTGAGATTGAGATTAGTTTGACATCGAAAAGAAATAGTATGACACTAAGTGGGTCCAACCAATATGTTATACAGGATTGGCTGTGGTATTGACAGAAGAAGGTGGCTCCAGAATTGTGCTATATAAAACTTCTGTATAAATAATTTGGCATATGGGAAGTCAATCCTGCTAACTGAAGTGACTGCACTTAGCAGACATCCATCTAACTGCTAACTGTATCAACATTTTGCCAAGTGTGCCAAGCATGTTTTGCAACTCATGCTATCTGTAGTAAATCAATGAGAAGTTAAACTAATGTATGGATAAAAAACAATTTAAAGAATCAGTATATTGCCTTTTTAGTTTTATTAGTAGGAAAGGATGTATGCGCAGGATGTATTCTATCGATATCTTACATGACATGGTAAATATGTATCATGAATTAGGAAATGGCTCGAATCGTTCTCCAGAAATCTACTGGCTGTGCTTTATGGCTAATTGTTTGATGGTTGTTAATGGACTATCCCCGTGATCCACACACTTGATGTTGAGCATGTAATCATGCTGAATTGTTCTAGTGGTTACAATCTTAAACTCAGTTTCCCGAAGCTGAACAAGCCTGAAGCTGTCATCATCAAGTACACAACTGAACTTACCATTGTCACCATTATCTGCATCGTACACAGAGACATGGGCAACTAGCGTGCCTGGTTCTGCATTCTGCCTGATTTCCGCCTCTCCAGTGGGAGACAATATGTTGATTGTTATTACCGGTGCGTGATCATTGACCTCAGTTATCACGATCTCAATCATTGTCTTTGCCTCATGGTAGCCAGTACGAGTATGGGTATAGGCCTTCAGTGATGCCACAAACACAGTCTTTTCCTCGTAGTCTGCTATAGGTGCGAGTGTTGCTATTTCCCCGGTTTGACTATCAAAGGTGAACAAGTCATAGAAGGCATGATCTACCTCCCACCCAAAACTGTAGATAACTTTATCAGACTCTTTGGTTGTAGCCTTGACAACACCAACAACTGTACCTTCCGTGGCATTCTCCCGGATACTAAAGTGATAAAATTGTTCACCAAAAACTGGTGTATTATTTCCTAGGCCATTTACTTCAGTGATTGTCACATTCACAGGAGTATGGCTCATCTTTGATGGACTCCCATGATCAGCAGCTGTTGCATTGAATTTCAGTTCCGGGGTCTCTTTTTGGTGAAGAACAGCCATTGTAGATAAAACACCTGTGACTGGGTCCACTTTAAAGTAACCTGCAGCAGCTTGGTCTAATGCAAAGTGTATGTCAGCATTAGGGCCGGTGTCACCATCATATGCCTGCAAGCGAAGTATAGGCATGCCAATGATGGTGTTCTCTGGTATACTAACACTGTATTTCCTAAGGAAAAACACAGGGCTGTAGTCATTGACATCCTCAATGTTCACAGTGACCTCTTTCATGGTTATCCTGGGTTCATCACCCTGATCCTGACACTTTACTTCCAGCTCATATTCCCTCTGGTCTTCACGGTCAAATATTTCAGCACTGATGATCCTGTACTCTGTGTCATAAAACTTCACAAGTCTAAAGTGCCCGTTGTTTAGCCGACATTCAAACCTGCCATTGTCACCGCTATCAGCATCGTACACTGACATGTATGCAACCACTGCCCCAGGTTCTTGGTTTTCCTTGACTGTTACCTGACCATTTGCATTTCTAGATAATGATATACTTGGTGCGTTATCATTGGCATCTCCTATGTTGACGGTTAAATTTCTTGTTGTTGTCCTCCTGAAATGTTCTTCTCCTTTATCTTGGCAGCTGATAGTGAGCTCTATCATTGCTTGTAGTTCATGATCAAACACTTGGGTGGTGATTATCTTATATTCAGTGTCTCGAAGCGCGACGAGTCTGAAGTGGTCGTTGTCTAGCCCACACTCAACCTTGCCATTATCACCACTGTCAGCATCATACACCGATAGATAGGCAACAAATATCTCTGGCTCTTCATTCTCCAGGACCTCTGCCTCTCCATTTGTAGATAAGGTGTTTATGGTCAATGCCGGCGAGTTGTCATTGACGTCAATCACCGTTATGTTCACTATTTCTGTTGCTGTCCTTGGGTCTTGTCCATCATCCTGACATGTTACACGAATCATATAATGTGCCTGGGTTTCATAGTCTAATAATTTTGCACTGTCAATTGCAAACCACAATGGATTGAATGGTACAGCGACAACGTTAAAGTGGTTGTCATCTATTTCACATGTAATTTTGTTGTTTTCTCCACCTTCAGGATCAGTCACCTCAAAGATGGCAACATGCGTCCATGGCTCAGCGTTCTCACTTACTCCGGTTCCATATTCAGAAGAAATAGTAATAACAAGTGCATTGTCATTAGCCTTGGTTATCATTCGGTCAACTGGTGTTGGAGTGTGATCATTTCCAGATTCAGCTAATAAACGTTCATAAAGATCCTCCACCAGAGCCCCCTTTCTAACAGATGGCCGGGAATCACCCACCGCGGCCGGGTACTTGTTTCTCCTGGGCTCCACTCCAGTAAACTTCCTAGGCTGAACCTCAATAAGGAAACAACTTAAAGTGAGAGCTGTTAGGATGCAATATGAGTTCAGCAATATAGTAGCCATGTTGAGTTTGGTGTGTAGGTTAGTAGTTGTGCTCTATCTAATGCAGCATGTCAGCGTAATCATACTAACGTTCTGCTGCAAAAAGAGGAGCAAGCATAAATCATCGAGAGAAAAAAGGATGTGCAATGAGTGGTATTATATTATGTATGTGGGTATACTTAAATATTTATATATATATATATATATATATATACAGTAATCGATGTAATAAGTGCACAGTGTGCTTAGAAAATGATTATGGACACCTCTCTTTGGCATAGGCTCTGAATGCCGTTGTATGCCTGTCCGAACCTCCGCAGTTTGGATTTTAAAATGTAACAACAACAGCAGACACCTTTTAGTAGTTTAATTGGGGTAAAAGATTGAGATATTTTTGGTTATTTGTAATATAAAATCGGCCAAAAAGGGGTGTGCGCTTATTAGGGTATGTGCACTTATTACGTTGAACAGGGTATATATATGTATATATATATATATCTATAAATTAAATATATATATATATATATATACACTAAAAGCATTCCATTAACACCGCATGAACCGTCGAATTTAAGCAACTTCAAGTATAATTCGATTGAAAGTGATTGTATTTAAGCAGCATGAAGCAATTTTAAGCAAATTTAATCTTGGAAAGAAAAGTAGGTAGTTACAGTTTGCTGAAAAAAATGTCATAAATCAAATTCAATTCGTGCTTAAACCTGCTCAGATTAGATGCTTTAAGCTATGTTACTATGATGATGATGATGATAATAATGATAATAATAATGATACACACACACATATATATATTATATATGCATCATAGTTAACCTACCTTATTTACTCAAACTTAATATTGCGATACCATGGTATTTGCTGGTAAAGATCAGATATTTAGTAAATGTGCCCTGACCTGCACTGTGGGTCTTACCTCCTGGTCATCTAGTGGTGACTGTAACTCCTGGTCCCCGTGATGTCCATATTGTCGGTGATATTGAGTATGTGTATTGTTGGTATCTTCATCACATGTTTAGGGAGTGCTCATTTTTGTTAACAACAGTGGGGGGGGGGGGGGGTGGATGGGGGGGGGGGAAACCAAAGAACATTTAGACCCCTTTAAAGGGAGAGACTTAAAGAATTTAGACCCCTCTTTGCTGGGGGGGGGGGGCAAAAAGAACTGCAAAATAACAAAAACATCTGTGCATTACTATTGCTCCAAGGGGTCGGCCATGGGCAATTTTAACCTGCCATGGAGGGGGGGATCAAAAAAATCTTGATCCCTCCCATGGTAGGACCAAAATAAATTCAGCCCACTCGTGCGAAAACCCACCAACCCCCACCCCCTGTTGTTAAAAGATAACCACTCCCTCAGTAGCCTGACTGACATGCATCTCATAATAACTCATGACATTATGAAGGGATGATTACATGCCACAATATAGTACCAGACCCGTCCTAATGGAGAAGGCTGGAAGAAGGGTAATTGTACCCCATAGGGGTTGTCATAAATGTAAAAGCTGGTAAGGCCACTCAAAAAAGCGTGTTTCTCATCAGCGCATCACCAAAACTGTTCTTTCAAGATTTTTCCCCCTTTTTCTTTGTTGCAAATGTTAATGCAAAAAAACATGATATAAATGGACAAATATTGATTGATTTAATATTTTAATTAGTGACCTGGTACAAACAGCTAAGATTCGCTGGTCTCTTGTGTTCACTGGGTGGGCTGAGAGGTACATACTGCCCGGAATGGTATAGATCAATTTACTGATACAAGTACCCGAGTCTTTTCAGTTCAGAGTCCTCATTGGCCGTATGATGGGTACCTCACACAGGGCTTATTATAAATAAGTATGTTTTTAATAAACACCAATAATGAACAATAATTGTGGGCTGAAAGATATCTACAACCTTTGCAAACCATTTTTAGATCCTTCATTTCCCTTTACTTAAATGTAAATCAAGTAGACCTAAACACTGTATTCCCCTACCCCTTTAGCCATCAGCAAGAATAAATGAGTACAAAAAAACATATCGTCCTATTTTCCATTGCTTTGTGATGAGAAATGATGTGTTTCATATAACCATCACTAACACTGTTCTGTATGATACGGGTCTAATGTATTGTGCTTGATAAGGCCACTCGTAATAATAAAATTGTTTCTGATCACCAGCGCATCACCAAAATCATCTTTTGGAATTCTTTTTGCAAATTTCTACGAAAACATGCGATCAAAATTTGACGTATATGAACATATTTGGTATCAAATTAAACTTACAGTACGGCAACTTTTATGGATTGGAGAAAATATACATATAAATATGCAATTTCGCAGATACTTAATTTCTTAATCACTAAAATGTGAAAGAGCCTGCACCACCATAATTATATATATGGTTGTATGAGTAATAAAGTTCTTTTTAGCATGATTGGTTATTGGGTTTGAAATAATTGAGATTAGTTTTGCAAGAAAAAGGCCACAAATATGACACTTAGTATGGGAATACATTAGCAATTATAGCAATTATTACTGGGATTGTCCCGTATGGAACTAATTTGGCATATGTTATGGGAAATCACCGTAATGGCCTATTTGAGTGGCCCTCCAAGTTGTACAATAGTATCAGAATAGGTATTAGAACATGCATGCCGAATAGCATCTGCGAATATGAGGCAAACATATCAGTAACTTCCCTTTTACACCGTAAATGTATATTTCAATGGGACCAAAACTAATTTGGCGGACGCTTAAGAAAATCCTTTCCCCCTTGTTAAGAAATGACCTGTCCCTCAATCTTAAATGTTAAAGAAAGTAAATACATATGTAAAATTATCTTTGATGTCCAGCTGAGAGGCAGAGGATTATGTAGCATCAAAAAATCTACCTTTTACTTTTTTTGGAGCATTCCAGACGTCTCTCACTGAACAACTCAATTCGTTCTCTTTTTTTTATCAACCGTTTTAATTTTATATCAAGATTGTTCAATGGCTATTCTTGCCTACCCATATATGACTTCATATTTATTTCAGTGCATTTATGAAACACTTTTTCCTTGTTATATTATGTCATGGCAATTGCCATCATACAATGGAATGCAAGGGATATTGCCTGCACAAACCAAATTCATATCAATCTACATCCATTAATCTTAATATAAGATTAAACCTCTCTGTTGCTGAAACACTGATTGCAATAGCCATTCAGAGGCAACTTAGTTTCATTTTTGAGTTGATTTTGTTGATTTGTCAGTTGATTCCTCCTTATTAAGGCAGCACTTGGTTGTCTGGATGCTGAGTTAACCATTTAAGGACACATTTCACTTAAAGGCGACACTTGTCGCCATCATGTCCCAATGCAACCCTGGCGAGTAACTCACCGGTGCCGTATTGGTGCATCATCCCTACCCATCAGGAGGGTACCAACCCTGTAGGGTCAGCATGATACTTGTATGGAGCGCTGGCGAGCTACTCGCCAGGGCTGCATGAGGCTGTGTCTCACGACCTTGGGCCAATCTTTTTGTCTCTGATCGGGTGCCGTCTCTGACCGTGTGCCGTCTCTGACCGGGTGCCGTCTCTGACCTTGTGTCAGAGAAAAGTGTTATTCAATTGTTAACCTATACTCACATATATAAGGATTTGTAAAAACGTTATGGCAGTTGTTATGTAATTATAAGTAGCCTCCTGCTGTTGGTAGAAGGTAACTAAACTCCCAAAGTGATGTCCGGTCAGAGACGGCACCCGGTCAGAGACGGCACCCGGTCAGAGACGGCACCCAGTCAGAGACGGCACCCCGTCAGAGACGGCACCCGGTCAGAGACGGCACCCCGTCAGAGACAAAAACATTGGCCCAAGGTTGTGAGACTCAGCCATGAATGCATCATGACCGCCAAGGGTATGATGCATTAAGGCATTATGCGGCCCTTAAAGTGTCAATTACAGGTCCCTAATTATGTTATCAGCTGGTGCTGGGGTGTGTTGGAGGCAGAGATAGTGGGTCAGACAGGAGGGCAAGTTACATCCCATATAGTACAGTCTGTTCTGCAGTCTTTGCGAATACTTTTACTTCCCAAAGGACATTCGGTCTTGCAAATTTGCAATGTTGCGGGACCAGCTATATTTTTGAAGGACTGGATAGCCACATATATAGGACAGTAATTATGATGCACTCAAGTATAAAACAGTTTTGTCCATTACTTTTTTTATTTGGCAATGGAAAAAGGTTTGTATCCGTTATTATATCTTATATATGTAGGGGTTGTGCAAGTATCACGCAAACACAGGTTCCAAATTCGGTTTGAATGCAACAGGTTTATTCAGTCACGATCACAGCCTCAAAGTAACACGGAGGTTTGCTCGGTTCACTTTTATTTTAACCATTCGAAGATGTACAGCGTTCTACCGGTAGGTAGTTCGAAGTCAGCAGAGCTGGATGATCTGGTCCTGAGCCAGCATGACTGGTGCAGGAGCCAGAGTGTGGGAGGGGTGTAGGTGCCCCAATCGAAAAGGTAACGAAGGTATCGAAAGGTGTGGGTCAGAGCTCGTCCTGGGACGAACTCCCTGAGGTAGCCAACCTCTGCCTCTTATATACCCTGAGCGCGGACCAAGCAGTGTCGACGTGGCACTCCACCGGAGCGCAGTCTGGAGTGCCCTGCCTGGCTCCGCTACCGGATAACCGAAAGGACATGGCTTAAGTGTTGCCACCTAGTGTCCGAAGGAGGCACTTCCCGCTCTGACTCCACGGACTCCACGGACTCATATGTACACGTATTATTCGTGCCCCTACATATACCAACACTATTGCTGTCATTATATTTGAGTTGGGTTGAGCTAGTAGCAGTTGCCTGTACCGCCTACACACAGTGTCTGCTAGGAGGGGAAATTCTGTTTCCAGTACTCCATAGATAATTCATTAAAAGAAACACCAGATATGCCAAACAATAATGATATATATAATCATGGTTCTTTGGCAACCTATACCTCTTCTTCGAATATAAAACCCTGGATGCCCTATATTTGTTTTCATTAAATCTGAATCTGATGCCTTCCCTAGTCAGAGGCCGGAATCCACCTATTATAAGTAATAAAAAGTAGCCTGTTGACGATACTGATGCAGAGAGGCAGTGCTAAACCAATATAATACAGTGGCCATTCTAGCAGCCTTAGCTTCCACAATTAGAAAATACAAAGTCAAAGTAAAACAATGGTCTGAGAAGAAAGTTTACAGACAGTCAATGGGGCATAAACCACCATTAGAGAAAAGACAAAGCAACAGCATATAAACACAGAGCCAGCTGAACACTGCTTTAAGCTATTGGCCTTGATCTGCCATTATACCACTCTCCTGTTCAGGAGGTCTGAAGAGCAGGATCTCTAATTAGGAATGATCACTGAGACTGGTGAGGCCCTTGGAGTCTCTGGTAAGGCCAAATAAAAAGAAGGTGTGTTTCAGGTTACCCGACCCCACCTAGCAAAACAGGACCGACCCTAGAAATATTTATACAATTTTGAAAAAAATATTTATATTTTGGGTCATTTTGGGGCTATTTAAGGGTCGATCTGATAGTTCACAAGTCGAGGCGGTCGTTGGCGAGTCGGCATTGCAGTTCGTGAGTCGATTTCGCCGTACTTTTCAGGCTAAAGTTTAAAAAAAATGTGACCTACCTTCCCTAGATTTTCAGACCATGTAACCTGAAACACACCTTTTTTTTTGCCTAATGAGAGATGTCTTTGTAACAGTGAGCTACAGACTCAGACAATATAAAAACGTGACTTTCGTGAAAGTTTCATGTACATCAATATCAAATTTCAAGGGGGGGGGGCTTTGTGTGTGAGAAAATAAGTCTAATAGATAGCAACATACTACAATATGCAACATCAATATACTCTTTTCATATACATCAATTGAAGAGGATCTCTGCCTAGTGAATATCCAGCATATAAGAACAGTGGCCACATGTTTATCAGGGAAGATCATCTAAATACTTTTCCTATTGAGCTACCCTTTCTTCACACATTACAAATTATATATAGTCCCTCTAGAGACTAATCCCTCTTAGACTTATGGATCCCTTTCACGTTATTCACTCTTTCTTATATAGTTATCAGCAGGGTTACAAGCTTTATCTTACTACATTGCAATTGCTCATCATGTACCTATCCGGGGGGGGGGGGGCATGTACTCATGTAGAGGCAAACCCTCTTCAGCCATTTAGGGAGTCGATCTGAATACCCATGTACGTATGTATACTTATATTCACAGGTGTATATTTTCATGGAAGAATGAAAATAGGCAAATTCGCAGGTATTTATTCCATACTTAAGCATATAAAAAATGTCCCGGATTTTTCATTTCTGCAAAAATTGTGAAAATAAATACCCTGCAAAATAAAGTACTTTCACAGTATATATTGACCTAATAAAACACCACCACTATTATGACTACCGATTGGTATAGACATAGTTTTTTCTTTTAAATGATAGATATATGTGGTGATTCCTACCAATATGAGTCTCATCATATGGGTCAAACTGTGGGTCAAAGTGTAACAGGGGTGGAATGACATTGTCATCGTGATGAAATCCACCATGCTGCCCAACCCAACCCCAGTGGTGTCCCTTCCCTAGGGGCATCATTGGATGCCCATACAGACCGAGAAAACTGAGTTATAGAGGCAATATTATAGAGGTTGTAGAATCCTTTGATGTTCAGGGTATTCCTGTCCATAGTGATACCTCAGATAGTACACTGAAACCCCTATTGGGCCTAAATGTCGTCCTTAGGTTAAGCTTTCGTGCCCTCATGGTGCTGGTGTCATGGGCCCGTACCCCCTCGTTATTATGGTCGTCATAAGTGACGCCCCATGGTTGTCATTTTGAGTACATTTTTTCATGAAATGAGACTGTCATTAGGAGATAATCATTTTCACCAAGAAGGCTAATTAGATTTAGATACTTTGCCAGCTAGATTCTAGTGTCCGTCAGATTTACAATCTATGCCCGCTAGATTCTAATGCCCCTCAAATTTTCATTCTATGCCCGCTAGATTCTAGTGTCCATCAGATTTAGATTCTATGCCCGCTAGATTCTTATGTGGCAGACTCTTTTCTAATGTGAGTCAAATTTATGGCTCTGTCTCACCATTCCAATGCATATGGGCCGGGGGGGGGGGGGGGGGGTGCAGGGCTCCACAAATCGTTTTGCACATGTGTGTCCACTGGGCACAGGGACAAAAATAATTTGTGTCCAGTCCAAGGAATCTGTGCCCCACTGAGCCATGAAAATTTAGATATATATTCTTCATTTTCGAAAATAGCATTGTTTTCAAGATCTTGTTTTGAGATATTGACTGCCATAATTAGAATCGTACAAGCTACAAGCTCACCAACATTGTATAACACTTATTCTTGGCCTGGTGAATTTGCTAATGGAAATATGGAAATAATGGAAACTTTGCTCAGTTTCAGTTGTGTCCACTGGGCACAACTGTCAAAGTGGATTTTTCTGTGTCACAGGCACTGGACACAGCGATTTGTCGAGCACTGGGGTGCCACAAAAATATATTTATATATCCAAATAACGTTTAGGGGGGTACTCTACAGGTGTTACTAGGTCCATCCAGCCCGTTAGATTCATTTAAATATTCTTACTGTATCCATAGCAACAACCCTAAGTGTAAGCCGTCGGCCTATGACCTGACCATTTTTTATCATATATTTAAACTATATGCAAAATATTGCGAAAATGCTGGACTGACATATTGCCAAAATGTTGACCTGTTCCTAACCGGTTAGGAACAAGCTTTAGAAGTGCTTTAAAATGACATTACTTGGAAATTCTAAGCACCGGCATCTGCACAAAGATGTCTAATACGCTCTCTTACTATCCTTCTAATCCTTTTTTTGATCCTTTTAGTGAGGTGTGTGCTACCATTGACCTGTTCCTAACCGGTTAGGAACAAGCTTTAGAATTTAAATCTCACAGGCATAGAGGAAATCTGACGGGCATGAGAGAGGACATAAATCTAGCGGGCATAGAATGAAAATCTGACGGGCACTAGAATCTAGCAGGCATAGAATGTAAATCTGACGGGCACTAGAATCTAGTGGGCATAGAATAAAATTCTGACAGGCACTAGAATCTAGCGGGCATAGAATTTAAATCTGACGGGCGTAGAGGAAATCTGACGGGCATGAGAGAGGACATAAATCTAGCAGGCATAGATTGTAAATGTGACGGGCAGTAGAATCTAGCGGGCATAGAATATAAATCTGACTGGCATAGAAGAAATCTGACGGACATGAGAGAGAACCTAAATCTAGCGGGCATAGAATGTAAATCTGACGGGAACTAGAATCTAGCGGGCATAGAATGTAAATCTGACGGGCATAGAGGAAATCTGACGGGCATGAGAGAGGACATAAATCTAGCGGGCATAGAATAAAAATCTGACGGGCACTAGAATCTAGCAGGCATAGAATGTAAATCTGACGGGCACTAGAATCTAGTGGGCATAGAATAAAATTCTGACAGGCACTAGAATCTAGCGGGCATAGAATTTAAATCTGACGGGCGTAGAGGAAATCTGACGGGCATGAGAGAGGACATAAATCTAGCAGGCATAGATTGTAAATGTGACGGGCAGTAGAATCTAGCGGGCATAGAATATAAATCTGACTGGCATAGAGGAAATCTGACGGGCATGAGAGAGGACATAAATCTAGCGGGCATAGAATGAAAATCTGACGGGCACTAGAATCTAGCAGGCATAGAATGTAAATCTGACGGGCACTAGAATCTAGTGGGCATAGAATAAAATTCTGACAGGCACTAGAATCTAGCGGGCATAGAATTTAAATCTGACGGGCGTAGAGGAAATCTGACGGGCATGAGAGAGGACATAAATCTAGCAGGCATAGATTGTAAATGTGACGGGCAGTAGAATCTAGCGGGCATAGAATATAAATCTGACTGGCATAGAAGAAATCTGACGGACATGAGAGAGAACCTAAATCTAGCGGGCATAGAATGTAAATCTGACGGGCACTAGAATCTAGCGGGCATAGAATGTAAATCTGACGGGCATAGAGGAAATCTGACGGGCATGAGAGAGGACATAAATCTAGCGGGCATAGAATGAAAATCTGACGGGCACTAGAATCTAGCAGGCATAGAATGTAAATCTGACGGGCACTAGAATCTAGTGGGCATAGAATAAAATTCTGACAGGCACTAGAATCTAGCGGGCATAGAATTTAAATCTGACGGGCGTAGAGGAAATCTGACGGGCATGAGAGAGGACATAAATCTAGCAGGCATAGATTGTAAATGTGACTAGAATCTAGCGGGCATAGAATTTAAATCTGACGGGTGTAGAGGAAATCTGACGGGCATGAGAGAGGACATAAATCTAGCAGGCATAGATTGTAAATGTGACGGGCAGTAGAATCTAACGGGCATAGAATATAAATCTGACGGGCATAGAGGAAATCTGACGGACATGAGAGAGAACCTAAATCTAGCGGGCATAGAATGTAAATCTGACGGGCACTAGAATCTAGCGGGCATAGAATGTAAATCTGACGGGCATAGAGGAAATCTGACGGACATGAGAGAGGACCTAAATCTAGCGGACATAGAATAAAAACCTGACGGGCACTAGAATCTAGTGGGCATAGAATAAAAATCTGACGGACACTAGAATCTAGCGGGCATAGAATTTAAATCTGACAGGCGTAGAGGAAATCTGACGGGCATGAGAGAGGACATAAATCTAGCGGGCATAGATTGTAAATGTGACGGGCAGTAGAATCTAGCGGGCATAGAATATAAATCTGACGGGCATAGAGGAAATCTGACGGACATGAGAGAGAACCTAAATCTAGCGGACATAGAATAAAAACCTGACGGGCACTAGAATCTAGTGGGCATAGAATAAAAATCTGACGGGCACTAGAATCTAGCGGGCATAGAATTTAAATCTGACGGGTGTAGAGGAAATCTGACGGGCATGAGAGAGGACATAAATCTAGCGGGCATAGATTGTAAATGTGACGGGCAGTAGAATCTAGCGGGCATAGAATATAAATCTGACGGGCATAGAGGAAATCTGACGGACATGAGAGAGAACCTAAATCTAGCGGGCATAGAATGTAAATCTGACGGGCACTAGAATCTAGCGGGCATAGAATGTAAATCTGACGGGCATAGAGGAAATCTGACGGACATGAGAGAGGACCTAAATCTAGCGGACATAGAATAAAAACCTGACGGGCACTAGAATCTAGTGGGCATAGAATAAAAATCTGACGGGCACTAGAATCTAGCGGGCATAGAATGTAAATCTGACGGGCATAGAATAAAAATCTGACGGGCACTAGAATCTAGTGGGCATAGAATAAAGATCTGATGGGCACTAGAATCTAGCGGGCATAGAATGTAAATCTGACGGGCATAGAGGAAATCTGACGGACATGAGAGAGGACATAAATCTAGCGGGCATAGAATGAAAACTGACGGGCACTAGAATCTAGCGGGCATTAGAAGTGAGATAATCTGACGGGCATTCAAATCGAATTGAGATAATGAGACTGACGGGCATTAGAAAAAGTGGCCTCTTGTCCGGGTGCTGTAGGTCAGCTGGCTGAATGTCAGCTGGCCTTTAATCCTGAGGGCTAATTGTCAGGGGGCTGGTAGTCAGGGGGCCACAAGTCCGGGGGCTAAAAGTCCATGGGGCTATTTGCCCTGATACCTTATTTTTGCATTGACATACATGGGTGTGATTGTCTATAATCATGTTAATGTGCTGTTGCTATTTATTCAATGGTATTCCATACATTATATGTGCAATGAAACTGCTTTCATTATCTGATGGTCGTGTTGTGTTATATTTTGCAGTTCCCCGTGACACGATTGTGGACAGTTACTACACCAGTATCCAACGCACCCTGGCCGTTATCATGTCGTTATCCATAAAAAATGCTATGATAACGATCGTCTTTTGGTGATCTTTGCAGGTGTATTTCTTACTAAATGGCAAATAGGGTATACCTTGAAGACGATTGTTTTTAAAAGAAAGCATTATGATATTTAATTTTGTATTTTATTTTGACGTTATGTTATAACTTTGCTGTGCAACATCCCACAGTGAATTCTTTTCTTGCTAGTCAGGTGATTCAGGATCGTGCAACAGTAGTGGAGTCTGAAGGGAGACACTAGGTGGCAGCACCCTCTCTCATTGTATATCCAGTACCACCCCAGAATATGAAGAGTGTAAGATGGTTCTCCAAGTATCCACAAGGGGTCATAACTATGCCCTTTCCATCGTAAAACTGATCCATGATGTGTGAATAGCGATAATTCAGGTAGAATCATGTGCACTGCCACGTTAGTACTGTCCACGGAATATCCCACAAGATTTAGCCTGGTACCATACTCTCACAGACAAAAGTAACCAGGAACGAGCTACGTTCCTAGCGCAGAACCAAGATCTCACGATAACTGCTATGCCAGCATGTACATCTCGGGAACAAGTGCCCCTGTGCCCTTTAGTGCATTATTCTGCCACTACATGTCAGTTCTGTTGTGTGACCACTCCCTTCGTGGTAGACCCTCAGTTCCTTACTACCAGGTAGTTCACTACTGCATTCTGATATTCAGGGGTGTTGCAATCAGTTTCCAATTAGGGGGAACAATAGGGTGTTTTGACTCTTTTGACCCCTAATTACTTGACCTTTTTGATTTGGCCTTTTTTGGGGTAAGTCAAAAATAACGGGGACATAGCCCCCCCCCACCCCAAGTTGCCAAACCCCTGGATATTAGATCAGTCCCCATTCATGATATTGGTATAGACTCAGCTGCATCAATCATATAACATTATTATAGCCAAACATGCAGTCAAAATTACTTGGAGGCAAGACACTAGCGGCCATGGGACCTTGTGGTTCCAACTATACATAACTATATAATACTATGTAAGCTATTAGAACAACGATTGTATCCTTCAAGATCCATTATAACAACACAAAAAAACTAATGATACTCTCCTTAGCTGTATATACAATATACATTGTATATTGTAGTTATAATGGATCTTGAAGGATACAATATTGTTTTGAACCTTGAAGCATATACAGTTGTACTCTCGTTCCCAAATCCTTCCGAAGGAAGCCTCTGGTGACAGCCAGTATGACCTTGAAGTTGGGATTTTGCTGGGTTTGGGCGATCCCTGCTGTTAGCTCGGAACCAGTGGACAGGAACCAGAATGCATGATGGTAGTTTTACCTGTATTTCCCATCATACTTTCTGGTTCAATTTCTGGTTCCTGTTTGCTGGTTCCAAGCTAACTACATGGACTGCCTAAACCCAGCAAAATCCAAGTTCAAGGTCATACTGGCTGTCCCCAGAGCCTTCCTTTGGAAGGATTTTGGAACGAGAGTCACACATTGGAGCCACCGGGTATGATGGCCCCTAGCGTCCTGCGCTACTTGGACATAACTGTGACTCCCCCTTGAGTTACAGAGGAGAACTATGTGCCTAACATCCAAATAGTTTACTATATAACTTCCAGGTGGCTCCACATTAGCCACATGGCGGTATCGCTACAGATAGGCTGCAGATAGGCAATTCACCTTGAAGGGTGCTGCATCAATCTCTTGCTACAGAATAAGATAGAAGGAAATAAATCTGTATCTATGACAATTAATCATGTACATGCTTGTTGAATAATAATGGCGTCAGTGGTAGAAAATAAAGTTTGTTTAGATAGGAAATTCTAGTATTCATTCTGTCAAGCAGATGGCTCTGTCAGAGGTAAACCAGAAAATCCTTTAACTTTTGTTGTGCATCTATGCAAAATATCCTAGTTCACCATCGTGAAGTTTCTGTTTAAGTTACTTTCGACCGGATAGAAGTTTCTGTTTGAGTAACTTTCGCCAGGATGGAGGTATCAAAGAGGTTTGATATTATTCACCAAAGCTTTCTCCCCACATTTCTCCAAACATTTTCAGCAACAAGATTTTTGTCCTAATCTTTTTGTAATTTGACGATGCTAATACAAGATGTTGAGCACCATCCGTAGCCTACTAATTATGCTATTGAAGCATAACTGTGCAACCTACCAGGGCTATTCAGCTAGTTGTTACTACACAAACGGCCTTGGGTCATGTTACAAATGTTGGTTAAGGACGGTACAATGTCTCTTGGTGACAGTCTTTGTGCATCACACTACAAATTTCGCCCATGATATTACAAATGTCTCTTGGAGACTCGACCAATATTTGTTCTGTTGATATAACAGTACAAATTTTCCCCGTGAGATATACTTTTATAAGGCAACAAGAGGTGGCACATCATTCATATGGTTACCAAGAGACATTTGTAGTTTAACCGAAAGAAAAATGAAGAAGGGTATCTAGCAGTTTTCATATAAGGTTTATTAGAGTATGTTCATGTTAGTGTAGCACCTATGACTAAGCATCGACTAGTTGTCTAGTTGAACCATAGTTCACATGTTATAACATTGGCAGTGAATGGGGCTACATTGAGGCTCCCAGAAACACCCTTACTACATAGGTAACAGTAGTACAGTGGTATCTAGCCTAAACACACAGTGGTTTAGTATAGTTAGGGAGATGAAGATTACAACATTGAGAAGCATGTATTGACAATTCCTAATCTTGTCCTGTAACATAAGCAGGTACAGACAAAACACACCAGGGGGCACTAGAAGGCAATATACAAAACATTCCTCTGGACCTGTGACAATGATTTGCGAAAGGATTATTTACTTTTTCAAACAGCTATTTTTACTTGTTGCTCTGTTTAGGTTAACCGAAGCAACGTTAGTTATATAAGACTTAATCATTTTGTCAAATCATAAGTTATCCTGTGATTTCTGCCTGTTTACACAAATTCAAATCTCAGTAGACATTGACTACAGTTATAGAAAATATCAAGAAATGTACGTATAATTCTTTGCAATAATTTCGTACAAACAAAAGAAATTAACGTTTGCCTCATATACGTATATTTCATATACATGTATTTTTCTGCAGGGTAGTCACATAAACAGTCCGGTATCACACTAAACATAAGCAGTGGACACCGGTCATTACAAATGTACAGTTGGTAAGGTTTCACTAGGACAATACTAAACACAATCCAAAGATACAAAATAATCCAAAGTGTATCATAATCATTACATGCAATGTATTGTATGCTCTCAAATTCACAAATAATCATTTTCACCAAGAAGGCATTCACGTAATTATAACATAGAAGTAATGACACATTTTATGTCAGATATTTTTCTAATGTCATCAATATTGAAGTACCTTGATTTCCTAAAAATACATTCTCACTGGAGGTTCTATGTGATGGACAAAGCAGGTCACACTGCTTAAGGAAATTCTAGCTAAACAAAAGTAATCTAGATATAGCATAAGCAGTGTGCAGAAAAGCTTTCAGTCATTCTCTTATCACATCAAAAGTATTTTCTTGTCATTTACATTGTAAAGTTATCGAAGCTTTCATTTTAGCTTATCAGGATGATTTCACATTTCTAAGCACAAGCATTATGTACAATTCATGTAAATGCAACACACACTGTAGCAGCTTATGCTAAGGGAAGATGATGGTCTAAAGAAAACAAGCTCAGAAAGACCTAGCACTACCATACGCTACAAGTATTAGCTCTACTCTATCCTCTGCTAAACATAACGGTTTCCGCTACATCGAATAGTACTAGCCGGGCCGAAGCATTGTAAGAGTCTCAGCAATATTAATATTAATATTGTATTCTTACAAATTTGGCCACTCAAATGTAACGGATTCCGTTACTATTATTTTATATTCTGTGCATGAGGTGAAAGAAAACATGAAAGTTGTGCGTACATATAATGAGTACCGATTGTGTCATCGTAAGCTTCTCCTTTCTTGTACTTCATTTAATTTTATCCAAATCCCAAAGACAATAATTCATGACAATTGCGAAAATAAACTGAGACATTAAAACAAGCAAAAATTAAAACTGACATTTTACATAAAGAAGTGTGTCATGTCTGATTTATACAATTATGACAGAAAATATATCAATGTACAATGCGAAAATAAAAATTGAGCATTACGAAATAGAAAATAAATCAAAAGCAGTATCTTGACAAGAAAGAAATATGTCAAGTATTTAATTAATGGGATAATGGGTGTAATGGTCACTTAGGATTACTGAGAATTTTGAGATTCATTCTCATTTCTCTTAGTTGAGGTTTGTTGGTTTGTGGAGAAAGATCAGTACTCAGTACCGAAAACTTGGGACTTTTTTTTTGTTCATTTTCATCAATATAATGGGGAAGGGGATTTTGAGAGGACCTTTAATTGTCTCAAATGAGTACAATCAAGGTACATCCTCTCGACAAAGGTGTTCACCTTTGCAAAGTTCAGTATCACCCAAATGTGAGTCCATATAAGTCCGTCCAACTCGTAGGTTGACTAGTAGGCCTTCTTGATGATCCTGGGCATACTGGCGGAGTAGATCCGGAACCTGTCAAACTTGTTGGCGTAGCTGAGACTGGTGAGGCCCCGGCTGAAATCTGATTTCTCGGCCTTCTTGCCGGTAACTCCCGAGTCGAGCGCTCCCCTTGAGCGTGCGTAGGAGACCAGTTGCTTCATGAAGCTTGTGTTGCAGAGCGCCACACGGCGATGACTCTTCACCTGCCGGACCGCCTCCAAGAGGGTGCTCCCATTGGCGATCATGTATGACATGGCGATCGCCCCGGAACGACTCACACCCGGGCAGCAGATCAATACGCGGCCGTTCCGGCTCCGAGCGAAATCAATGAATTTATGGGCTCTAGCAAAGGCATCCTTGATCCTACAGCTCTCCTTATCCTCCAGCGGGAGCTCCTCATATCCCATGATGCCAGTCTCTTCTGGCGCGTACATCTCCCGAAGTCTGCGGAATTCGACTGGGTTCCCACCCCCACAGTTAAGGATGTAGGAGATCCTGTTCTTCTTGAGTTGCCGGAAGTTCTCGGCGTTAGAGGTGGTGCCCAGGAAGACGGTGGCCATGATCGGGGAGGGATCAGGGGGGACGCCCACACAGGGGTAGGCAGAGAGGATGTCCTGCATTTTCTCAAGGTAGACGTCATCTTCAGGGAAGAAGTCGTACGCTACCCGCGGATGACCCTTAAAGTCCTCTCTATATGCATCTTGCATGACTGAAGCAAAAGTAGAACCTGTGTCAATTTTCCCCATCCAACTCAAACAGGTGATAAAATTATAAACTTTTCTGTTCTTATTCCTTGTCAAAGACTTTTCTATTTAACAATATAGTTAGCTGGGACAGAGTTACTCATTTTATACCAGATATTGACCGCTGCAGCCGGTTCCCATGATTTACAAAAATATATATATATATATATATATATATATATATATATATGCAAGAAAACTATGATAAAACGGTGCGATTACTTTCTTTCTGTGCATGAACTACTTAGATTAATTTTGAGTATTACCTTATAGTGCTGTTCATTTATTATGGAGTATTAATTCTATTTAAAATAGATTAGGGTTTAGTACTGAACTGAGAGAACTTTCTGTATAGTCATGCTTAATCAAGAGCAGAAACCGTAGTTAATAATTTAAACAAAGATGCACAAGTTATAGTCTGTTTTCTGATTATTTCACAAGTTGAACATTGTTATTTTCAATGAGGCAGTAGGCCAAGTGGAATGTGGCAGATGTTCAACAAATAAATTTAACCAGTTAACAGACAAAAACGAATGCTCCTTTGTGTTTATTATTTTCCTTTCTTATTCAAGATAAGGAAAGTAATAAATGTGAAATAATGGCATAGGTTATTCAAATACAGGCAGAATACAGGGCATCTTGTTTAAGCAAAAGGCACTGCCATATTTTGCAAAAAAAAGTAGATATTTCCGAAACATCATATTTGTTGGTAATACACACCCTGTTTCCTCTTACTACTCTCGTATGCTAGCCGCGGACGCGTTCTGTGCGTGCTCGCCATGACTGAAGCACAAGAAGAGACAAAATACCTTGTTAAATCTCTCTTTTTTGATTACTTTCTGTCTTACATTTGATTTTTTTCCAGGGTGTGATTGGGTGAGAGGGGTGTGATTGTAATAGTTGGGTAACAATGGAATCCAGTATGAGAGAGATTTACTCCTTTTAAACTAAAATGATGCACTCCTGGGTTCTTAAATGAACCACAGACGTTTTCATGTGCA
The DNA here is from genome assembly GCA_947462335.1 of Harmothoe impar. Classification (NCBI taxonomy): domain Eukaryota; kingdom Metazoa; phylum Annelida; class Polychaeta; order Phyllodocida; family Polynoidae; genus Harmothoe; species Harmothoe impar. The sequence goes on along the minus strand of OX381720.1, from coordinate 51,500,872 downwards.
TGGGCAGTTTCAATTTATGACATCTTCCCTGTAAGATGCTGTTCAAGGAATATCCATTTGAATTATGTTCAATCCAGAATTTACCTGACGTTCTTTTTGTTCAAACTGAACTAATGGCAGATCCCCAAACTAATGATATAAAAAATCCATGAATTAAAAATGTCATATGATGCTTGAAAATAGATGAGCCAGGCAAGAAGTAGCAAAATAATAAAAGATGCTGCAAATTAAGTTATAGCAACATTTGCTATACCATTATTATCATTGCCATTACAGATAGAAAATGAAAGGAGGGATGTCAAATGACATAAGTGATACAGAACAGATTAATTTAGCTCCAGTTTTAAAAGATTTTAAATATTCGAAGTGTCGACGAATTTCAACACATTAGGCAATATTTAAATGATGATTGTGTAATAAAGTAACCGAATGTTAAGCCGAGGCAGTGTCAGTGATGTATAAAGTATACCAAGTGCAATGTTTTATAACAACAGTGAAATGAGGGCAAGAAGGGACAGAGCAGAGAGTAAATTAAATTATCATTGAAATAGAGGTAAGCGACACGAGTACAGAATATATAGTTTGGGTGCACAATGTATAGTTGAATGAACAAAAAATGATGGTGTATTGTTTCAGCAAAGTAATAAATGAATGAATGATTGAATGGATGAAAGACTAATATTTAACTCTAGTTAGTGCCAAGTCTTCTAAGCGCATACTTATTCAGGGTTCACAAGTTTTTTTAGTGACTTCGAAATATCAATATAATTAATTAATTAATGGATTTCATTTTTGAATATGTTATGCAAATTAGAATAACAAATATAGATGTGGGTGCACCAGAGGTGAGCTGAAACTCTAAAGTTCTAATTGGTCAAGCCAAAAAGAAAGAAGGTTTGTTTCAGATCACCCGATCGACCCTATCAAAACAGGGCCAACCCCCTAGTTCCCCCCCCCCCATTTTTTTCCTTTTTGTTAAAAAAGGAAAAAGAAAGACGACATGTTACCCAGATGTTTAAGCAATTTTGAATACATTTTCACATTTCTAAACCTTTTTGGTCAATTTTGTTGATATGCACACAGGATTGCTAAAACTTTCATTTAATTCTTTTTCTTTTGATGTGACCTACCAACCCGAGATTTTCTTTCTACTCATGTTACTTGAAAGAAAACCTTTTTCATTGGCCTCAGGTAATGTTTGTGCGCAAACTGCATGTCTACACAGTTAGAATAGAGCCCTGTATTCCCCATGTAGCCTGACTCCTGACCTTTGTCAGGTAAACACCACCTAATTTCTGTGGCTCAGCTGCCAAAGGTTACACCATAAGGCATTTGGCAAACAGATCAGCACCGATGGGATATGTAAGTGCAACCTTTCTGCAGCAGGAAGCATATATTTGTCAATGTATTCTATGTAGAGACATATGGATATATTCATGATGCACGTTCATGAAACTTCTCATTCCTAATAAGCTCTATTGTAAATTTCTATGTCATGTAAAATCAAAGCGAGAAACCCATTCGGTGGTATTTTGGTAACAGGTTTTGTATTAATGGATGATGAAAATAAATGAAGAGTGAAATTTGTAAGTTGATGGATGAAAATTTAATTTAAAATGCTTTACTTAATCTGCCAGGTTCACAAAAAAGTTTAAAAGTGAGCAAAGACTGATACAAAATAACAAATATCCAAAGAATCTGGACAGACAACCCAAAATTATCTCGATCAGCGGTATTGACACTCAAAATTGCAAAGTAAATATCAAAAAATCTGTGAATGGTGTGATCTGATTTCTGACAACAAGTGGTGACATGTAATTAAAGACTATCTATAGGCAGTTAACATCATACAATCGCGCATGCTGCAATGCCATAAGTCTGAAAACACAATACAAACTGCAACAAATTAATCATTTAGCATTTTATTAAAGCCATTTCCGGTGCACCCACCGCACATGCGTGGTGAGTGCTGCAGTAACTTCCTGTGCACATGCTCAGTGTGGTACTTCCTGTGCATCCTACCTGGGGCGGGTTCCCTTCCCTGGCCATGAGAGAGAACTATGTGCACGCCGCTGGTAACCGTCGATGACCGAGCGGGGGTTTGGTACGACGGGTAGCTACGAGTGAGGGGCTGGTAGCTTGGAGCAGGTTCGTAGCTACGAGCAGGCGACTCGTAGCGACTCCTACTAGTGGAACTACGGCGCTTGCAGTAACTACCAGGGTAGTAGGTGCTCTTTACAGGAGCGGCTTGGTACCTACTGATGTAGGGAGTGTTGGGGACACTAGCTGTGGGTTGGTAGGAACTGCGGGAGGCAGCGCTGTAGCTGCTTTGGGTGCTGCTACGTCTGTAGTTACTTGTGTAGTTCCCGGGAGCTACAGAGCTACCGCGGTAATGTGGAAGGTAGATATCCATGATGCTGGGTTTGTGTGGGAAAGAAACAAAGAAATTTTACTTTGAAATTACATTGAGTCAAATAATACAGAATGGTGAATAACAGTAGTATACATGTGAAAAGGTACGGGCATCCAGCAGGAGCAAGGTATTTTATTCTAACATAATGATCCCAGGGATTTGTAGAACACCATGAACCAATGTAGCAATAGCAACTGGTGTATTAACCAGAACCAAAATAGTCTGTTCTTGCTTATCTCAACAGAAAGCAAAAACCTTTACTTAGAACGTGATGTCAAGATAACAATCCCTCATATGTGAATCAGAAGTCATCTTTTAACAAAAGAAGGGTTTCATGTCATTAAAGGGTCTGATTCTTTCTGGTGTCTCTGCACCTGGAAGGATTCAAAATCACCCATGGATGACCCCTATTTTGTATTGGTCTTTTTTCAAATAGGCATGTACTTCGCACCTTATTAAGAAGGGTGTATATACTGTTTGGATCCCACACCCCAAGGCATCCTGTTGTTAAAAAATCACCAATCCTTGAGATATATTGAATAGCAGTATCTATCGAGATATCTACATTGTAGTTTATAATCTAACAAGAGTACAATTCGCTCATTAGCCTCCTCACCATTTCTTTTTACATGGGTCGAACATAGTACACTTATACTCAGTTTGTTCAGAGTAAATTATCACATAAGCAGCAAATCTGAAAAGAATACACATAACAGTAATTAGCAAAAGTGATACATCTTTAGGAGGAAATGTGCTTTAATGACCAGGGCCTACCCATGATACCATGATATATATTTCTTTGAACATAACTTCTCAGATCGTTTCTCATTTCTCGTTCCCAGTACCGTGAGGGTATCCTTTGTTCAAATATTTGGATCCCCCTATTTTTCATAATGGCACTGGTTCACCCTTGCTCCTGGTAAGTGTATATGTGTCCCTACTGTAAGCTATAGCACCTGACTATAGGGTACACCAACGTATATACCATACACTACTCACCCCTCCTGATCTCCTACCAGGATCTACACCCCTGGGCCTAGATGTGCTAACTGTTAGTAGTAGATATGGTACAAGTAATTTGAGCTGTATTTGAGTTATAAGCCAGGGACCAGGTAATTGTCCAAGGCACCAGCCGAGGAAAACTACCATTGTCCAAGGCTTATAACTCTTATATAGCTACTGACATGTATCCATATCTGGCTTACACTGATTATAGGAGATTATGGCCTACAATTACATGTATAGAGCCCTGTACATGATATATAGTCAAGCCATTCCCTTTGTTCTCTCGGCCAACTGTTGTATACACTATGCTACACTACAGTATACACACTATACTGACACCTCCCAATCCCCTACCAGCCCCTCGATCCATGTCCCTTCACTCAGTACTCATAACAGATACATGTGAGCTGTATTCTCTAATCTGACAAATAAACCCACCTTTCCACCTATTACTGTAAAACCTGGCGTATAAGCCTAACTCGCGTATAAGCCGCACCACGACTTTGGGCCGATCCTATAAGCCGCACCAGCGATCTGGTTATGGTGACTTTAGTACTGTACTATAGGAGCAAAAACTCGCTTATAAGCCGCACCTAGACTCTGTGCCGATCCTATAAGCCGCACCAGGGATCTGATTCGCATACTAGCCGCGGCTTATAAGCACAATTCATAGGGAAAGATATGAATATTTGAGGCTTTAAAAACCTGTCTTTATTCTGGAATGAAATCACTTTTGGGAACATCATTTCCTATTCGCAGGATCGCTGGAGTTTACTGGAGGAAAATATTTATCATTTTAAATACCATCCAGTTTATTTGTGCAAAATAATACCCTTCTCAAAAATCCACGGAATTTACTTAAGAAATATAAGCCTAAATCATGCATCCCAGGATTCTTTTTTGAGAACGCAGGTGGCATTCTTTATGTCAATAAAGTACAGGGAAGTTGAAGTTGAAGTTAAAATTTCTCTTATTTATCCTTGAAAATTACAGTAGCCTAGGGCATGTGTTACTAATAATACAATACAATAACTATATCCGCGTCTCTGCAGTCCTGGTCCCTTGGATGTATAACCAGTTTCCCCTGTGCTATGTGACATCCTCTATGAGTGTGAGGCACATAGACTGGACTCTATACCTACCATCCCCCCCCCCTAGTCCCCCCTATACTGTCCCATAATAACCACCACGTCCCTCTATACTGACCTATACTTACCATTTAATAGATGTACAACCATTTTCTAAAACACAGGTGACATCCTCTATGAGTATTGGGTGCACAGACTGGGCTCTATACAAACCATCCTCCCCCAGTCTCTATACCACCACCTATACTAACCTCCTACACCCTCTATACTAACCTATACTAACCAGTCTCAGGTCTCCCACCACTGTTTATTCTCAACTACTCCAGCCGGCGTCCGTGTTGTCTTGGTTACCGCTACAGCGCCTCAAAATAGTGGTGGCTCCCCCTATAATAAGATCTGGGGGCCTGGTGGAGGGGGGGGGGGGTTAGGTAGGATGGCAGTATGGTGGAGGTGCATACATATTATACACAGTATACATGTGCCTTTACACCCCAAAAACACACACAGCTGGTAGGACTTAGTGTATCAGGGGGTTAGACTTATAGTGGATACTAATAGGGCAGTGGCAGAGACCTCAATATCTGGAGGAACCCCTACCCATCGTTCAACAAGCTAAATTTCACATATATTCAAGCATTTTTCATCAGCTTTCTGAATATTGATATTGGCCCTGCCGGAAATGGTGCGAAGTCAGCCATTTTGGATGGTTTCCATGGCAACAATGAAATTTTTCAAATTTTAAGTCTGGGACACATTTATTGCTCTATTTCTGAAACCAGTTGAGCTAAATACAAGATATTTTGACAGGGTGTGTGTATATGAGGTACCCTCATGTGACCTTACTATTGGGGACCTTGGTCAAGGTCAAGGTCACTTAATTTGACCTTGAATGTGCAAAAAACCCTTAAAAATCATCAAAATACTGTTTATGACTACATTTATTGCTCTCTTTCTGGAACCAATAAAGCTATATACAAGATATTTTGACAGGGTGTGTGTATATGAGGTACCTTCATGTGACCTTACTATTGGTGACCTTGGTCAAGGTCAAGGTCACTTAATTTGACCTTGAATGTGCAAAAAAGCCTTAAAAATCATCAAAATACTGTTTATGACTACATTTATTGCTTTATTTCTGGAACCAGTAAAGCTACATGCAAGATATTTTGACAGGGTATGTGAATATGAGGTATCCTCAAGTGACTTCACTATGGGTCTTAGGGTGTGGTAATTTTTTAACAACAAGGGGGGGGTCGGTGGATTTTCGCGCGAGGGGGTCGAAATTTTTTTGGTCCCCCGCGGAAGGGGTCACACATTTTTCGGTCCCCCCCCCCCTAGGCAGGTTGAAAATGAGCGCGGCCGACCCCTTTGAGCTATAGTAACGTGCGGGCTTTTTCGATAAAAAGGGGTGTAATTTTTTTGGTCCCCCCCTCAAGAGGGGTCCAAATATTTTTGGTCCCCCCCCTTCAAGGGGTCCAAACTTTTTGGTCCCCCCCCAAATCCACCAACCCCCCCCCCCCTGTTGTTAAAATATGACCACTCCCTTAATTTGACCTTGGAGATGTAAAAAAAACCTTAAAAATCATTAAAATTCTGTCAATGACTACATTTATTGCTCTCTTTCTGGAACCAGCTAAGCTACATTCAAGATATTTTGCCAGAGGATATGTATATTAGGTACCCTCATGTGACCCTTTTGTGGGTGACCTTGGTCAAGGTCAAGGTCACTTGATTTGACCTTGAATATGAAAACCCCTGTCAAAATGCAGAATATCTGTAATTATGCTCATTTATGATTATGACTAATGACTTCACTACTATGCTACATTGGGGTTGTAAAGGGAATTAGATAGGTTGTTGCCACAGTAACCACACATTTTTCTTTTTCAGCATATTTCAGTCATAACCTGATGATACTATAAACTATTGCTGTGGTCTTAAAATTGTGTGCAAGTTTATTGTTCTATATGATTTATATATTTCTTTTACATCTGTTGTTGCAAAATTGAAGTATGCATATACTGGACTCATGCTCTTGACCAAGGTCAAAGTCACTGATGAAACTATGAAATTGGAGAAAATCAGCATATCACAAATAGTCTGGAAGCCAGAGGGGGTGACCTCGTTTCATCTGTTAAAGTTTTTTTCTCTGCTGAATATGCATCTATAGGGTCTAAAATATCCAGGTGGATGTGGAGCTCTCACCCTTGAGCAATTTGAGAAATCTAAGATGGCCGCCCAAAAATTGCTGAAAACTGAAAAACTGTCTATTTTTGCTTCAAATCAACTTAAAGACTCAAATAAAAGGTCAAAAAGTACATTTATGAGGCCAAGGAAACCAATCCAGCTATTTTCAAAAAGCTATGTGGTAGCCATTTTGAATTTTTAATGAAATTACCATTCCAAAGTGGCGAAATCAGAGCTGAAACTGGGTCTATCAGTACAGTCAACTCCCTCCTAACGGCCACCCCTCCAGTACGGCCACCCCACCATTAAGGCCATTTTTGGGAAGTACCAACCGTTTTTCTCCTTATTTTAATGTAAGATACTCCCTCTAGTGCGGCCACCCCTGTAATACGGCCACCCCGCCCTACGGCCACTGTTTTTACAGTCCCAAATGGTGGTGTTCTCCCTCTAATGCGGCCATTTTGGAATTACCGTAAAACCCCGCCTATAAGCCGACCCCGCCTATAAGCCGAAAGCGATTTTAAGAAGAAGAATTCGGCTTATAGAGAATTATAATGACAATTTACAAAACCCCGGCTATAAGCCGACCCCCTACTTTTGAAATATTGGGGAGCTTTTATCCCCATCTAGGCCCCCTCCCCAACCCAATTTTAAGCAAATTAAACTATATTTTTAATGAATTTTGTTAGATATACGGTATGTGGAAGTAGACATGCATGTACCACGGGAATAGCATGTTTACTGTGCAAGAAAACATACACAAAATGTATGATTATGATGGCCTATGCTTCATATATATCCAGCTCATTTTTCAATATCTATTCTGCCAAAACTCCGCCTATAAGCCGAATGTGAGTTTGAAGGGACAAATTCGGCTTCTATGAAAATAAAACAACAAATAAAATTCGGCTTATAGCCGGGGTTTTACGGTATGTGATTTTCTTTTCTTTTGTAAGTATAGAATACTAGATGCAGAGAGGGGGAATATCATGTACCGGTAGTTCACTATACCCATATACATGGACTGCATGCTTTTAAATCGTACAACTCAACTGATTAATCTATAGATGGTTTCTTTTGTATGCTCATTTTACTCACATTCCTCTGTCCTTTAATTAAACCGGCTGTATGAACTTACATATAATACATATATGTGAGAAATAACTTATCATATATAATTATGTATGTAGGCCTATTATTTATAATTACATGAACATACATTACATGTGGTTTCATTCAGAGTTGCATCCATAAGTGGGTGGGGCCACACTAGGTGTGTAGGGGGGGATTAGCGTTGACACCTATTGTCTTGAATGGAAAACGTTGAGCCACTATCCACGACATATTCCACTCAAGTTCTGCTTGACTAACTTGGGGGGGGGGGGGGGGGGGTGCTAACGCCAAATCTATGTGTCTGTGAACAGGAGAACCTCAGCCCCCCCCCCCCACACACACACACCCACCCACCTACCCCCACCTTGTATTGCTCCGTACCTACTGCTTTTTAATTTCCCAAAATATACCAATCAATAAAAAGTGTATGTTATACTTGATGTCGATGTAAATAACTTCCGGACACTATTAGTCTATATGAAAAAACGGTTATGATTAACACGTTTCTTAGCTTCTGTTCCTTGTAGGCCCTACTCCATCCATACATTTAGCATTGACTCCCTCCAGTGCAGCCACCTCCCTAATGCGGCCATATTTGGATAGTCCCAAGGGTGTCCGGATTAGAGGGAGTTGACTGTATCTAATCAAGATAAATACAGTCAACTCCCTCTTAACGGCCACCCCTCCAGTGCAGCCAATCCCTCTAATGCAGACACTTTTCATAGTCCCAAACATACTACAATGTATAGAAAATGACTCCCTCCAATGCAGTCACCCCACCAATGCGGCCACTTTTTCATAGTCCCAAGGGTGCCCACATTAGAGGGAGTTGACTGTACACAATTTCAAATTCAGAAAGGATACTCCTGTGGCTAGGGACTCCAAATGATTAATAAAGAATAATCTGCTTTTGATGGCCATTGCGAATCTTTACGAAATGAAAACCAATTCAAAATTGGTTAAATTCAGGATTAAAGATTCAGTGAATCCTGTACTACCATACTTTGCACTCAGTAAAAGTAACTGTAGGACAATGGTCACACTTAGTACTACTATGGCAGGCATATTGTATTCCATGCTGACATTTTGCCTAGTGTAGTAATTCCCAGAGCCATCTTTGGTACGGGGGAAGATGATCTAGTCATCCCATGGTACGGGGGAAGATGATCTAGTCATCCCCAGTATAGGGGAAGACACCGGCTTATACGTGAGTTAGGCTGAGGGGCCACACAGCTGCTGGGAGCCACTAAAAGGAACCCAAAGCCTCTGGGAGGATCCCCAGAACCTCTGAGTCACTGAAGGGGTCTACAGAGTCACTGAAGGGGTCCCTAGAGCAACTGAAGGGGTCCCCAGAGCTACTTGAAGGGTCCACAGAGCCACTTGGAGGGTCCCCCGAGCCGCTTGTAGGGTTCCCAGAGCAGCTGAAGGGGTCCCCAGAGTCAGTAAAGGGGTTTCCAGAGCAACTGGAAGGGCCCCCAATCCTCTGGAAGGGTCCCCAGAGCTACTGGAAGAGTCCAAAGTGCCACTGGAAGGGTCCACAAAGCCACTGAAGTGGTCCCTAGAGTCAGAATAGGGGTCCACAGAGCTGTTGGAAGGGTCCACAGCCCTGCTGAAGGGGTCTCCGGAGCTGCTGGGAGGGTCCCCAGAGCCACTGGAAGGGTCCCCATGCAACCAAGTTTTATTACAATACCTACCCCCACCTTAAGAAGTTAGAGGCAATGAACATGTACCTAACTGCTATACCTGCTATCTAAGCAACAGCCATAATGTTGCTTTATCTACCTCACACCACAAAAGAACCTGGGTTCATGCTTGTTGATAATGAACCTCAGGACCATTGAAATGTGTGTTGTTACACAATAATAACAGTCATTGCTAGGCAACTAGCTGTATTAGCATCAATCCAATAGAACCATTGAAATCCTTGGGCCCAGTTTAGGGAGAGGGTATGATTATAATCAACCTTAGGACCATGGAAATATGTGTTGCTAGGCAGACAAACAATGAGAATAGCTGTTGCTAAGCAACCAGCTGTCTTAGCAACAAACCAGTAGAACCATTGTATTCCTTGGGTCCAATATAGGGGGGCAGGGGGGGGGTAGGTATGATTATAATCGACCTCAGGACGATGGAAAACTGTGTTGCTAGGCAGAAAAACAATTAGAACAGACGTTGCTAAGCAAACAGCTATATTAGCAACAAACCAATAAAATTATTGAATTCCTTTGGTCCAATTTAGGCGGGTTGCGCAGTGTTAAAATAGTATTCTAAGCCATATCTAGGTTACGGGAGATGGAATTCTGATATGTTGGCAGCCATCTTGGATTTTGGAGGCCATCTTGGATCGTTCACAGCTTTCTTTTTTACACACACCATATCAGTGCATATCTCCTACTGGCTCTCCAATGCTGCAGCACTAATATTATGTGTGACCACTGTCCTGCGGTAACATCATAATTAATAGAACACTAGAGGGCACCTCCTGTCATTGGGCTATAGAGTAAACCATGCTGGCAATTGGTACATTAGACCTTGGTGGCAGCAGTGTGCTGTGAATAAGATGTTGGCTCTATGTATGTGTTATGTACCAGTCTTCAGATCTGTCAGAAAGGATACAGGAGTGAGGTATCTGTAATCAGCTACAGTGAGTTACTTAGTTACTGTATCAGCATAACAATGGTAATTCGTTAACTGTGAATATTGAGGCATTCTAGGCATATACAGGCATGGAATTAGGTTTCGAAGAAAAATCCAAAAAGCAGCCAAAAGACGTGATCTGAGGGGCATTTTGTATGTTCTGCATGGCATGAAGCCCTCTAGAGACTAAGCCCCCCCCCTATTATTTGTTAAAATATTTTTTCATTGTATCTGCACAAACCATAGGGATGACCTTTTTGGTTTTTATACCTCTTAATTGGTTGATCGGTTTTCTACACCAATTTTGGTATCCAATTAAGGGCCACTCAAGTAGGGGAGTGGTAAATCTACTCTTCTTCGGGACAGGCTCAAACTATGCATTTGGGTCCAAAAACACGCCAAATCACATATATCATTTTTTCAAACCACAGTCACCCCCCCCCATATATGGGGTCCAAAGATCGACCAAATAGTTAGAAAACAAGGCAAAATTCAGACTTTAAGATTCCTACTCAAACCTCACCATGCCTTCATCAAAATTGTCAGAAACCTTCATATGGGATCCAAAGAGAACATTTAAAGTCATATTGTTGTATCTAATAGGTGTTACCCCCTCCAGGGAGGAGCTCCGATCTTGGTAAAACACCAATAAATCAGCTATTTTGAAGGCATTTGCTCCCATACAATCAAGTCTCTATACTGCCATAAAACATCAATATGAGACCTAGACAGGCAGATTGAACCCTTCCGGAGGGCCCATGTTTCTGTTGACTACCCCATATGATCCCCCCCCAGCATGCACCAAAGGCCATCAGATCCCCCCCCCCCTTCGCCTCCATTTTACACTGTATGCACAATGTCAGGAGCTTTGAATATCAAACCATGAACTGCCTTAGGTGTAAGACAGTGGTGTGTATAACAAAGAAAACATTCCAAGAGGAGGGGTTCCTGAGCACATTTGCTCCCATACAATCAAGTCCCTATAACACATTAACATGAGACCTATCAGACAATATGTTGCATTCTTACAGGAGTTGAAACATGTCTATAAGTGGGTATTTGGATGAGTTTTGATGATTTCTGCATGTTCAAGATCAAATTAAGTGACCTTGACCTTGACCAAGGTCACCCATAGTGAAGTCACTTGAGGGTACCTCATATACACACACCCTGTCAAAATATATTGTATGTAGCTTTACTGGTTCCAGAAAGAGAGCAATAAATGTAGTCATAAACAGTATTTTGATGATTTTTAAGGTTTTTTTGCACATTCAAGGTCAAATTAAGTGACCTTGACCTTGACCAAGGTCACCAATAGTAAGGTCACATGAAGGTACCTCATATACACACACCCTGTCAAAATATCTTGTATATAGCTTTATTGGTTCCAGAAAGAGAGCAATAAATGTAGTCATAAACAGTATTTTGATGATTTTTAAGGGTTTTTTGCACATTCAAGGTCAAATTAAGTGACCTTGACCTTGACCAAGGTCCCCAATAGTAAGGTCACATGAGGGTACCTCATATACACACACCCTGTCAAAATATCTTGTATGTAGCTCAACTGGTTCCAGAAATAGAGCAATAAATGTGTCCAAGACTTAAAATTTGAGAAATTTCATTGTTGCCATGGAAACCATCCAAAATGGCTGACTTCGCACCATTTCCGGCAGGGCCAATATCAATATTCAGAAAGCTGATGAAAAATGCTTGAACATATGTGAAATTTAGCTTGTTGAACGATGGGTAGGGGTATCTCCTTAAATAAGCCTCTTTTGAGAGGTTCGCCACAGGCCTATAATGTGGTGTATTTGTATATGACACCTCGGGTATGATCTGAATGTGCCTGGTTCTTAACTAAAATCTTCCATGGGAGAAGTGTGGCCATAGTTTGTAGGTGAAACGAGACAAAAAGTAACTGTAGAGGTCCATGCTGTGCAACAATGCAAAACAGATGGCACTTGCAACCAGAACGCATCTTTAGAATTAGGCCCATAACATGTTAAAGGTCAAATAAGACAGGTCAAATGGTTATGAATAAATAGACCGATAAGTGGGACTTGGCCTGTGTGCCTATCATTCTAGAAATTGGGTTAAATTCTAGGTGGCAACATGAGTGCAGCTTTTTCAAATACGTGTAACCAATTTAAGTTCACACTGTATCTACTTCTTTCGTTGCGTAATTATCATAATTTATGTCAAGAAAATAATACTAGTTCATTATCTTTTTCCGCCACTGATCTCAGGGATGCAGTAATATTATGTAAAAATTCAGTTCTCTGCATGAAATGAGGAAGGGTATGTAGGGAGGCTGTATGTGAGGGAATTCCTCTTGTCGTGTCAATATTGAGAGACAGCCATATTGTATACTTTTCGAGTCAGTGCCTGCTCTGTCACACTTTAGGGGGTAGGGAGGGAGTGGTGAAAATATAAAAGAAGTAGATTATGACTAGGGACAGCCTCCCTGGCGGACAGCCTAACTAACAGCATGTGGAATAGAGACAAGGTCTTATGTATGCAGCAATGGAATGGCTATTATTAAAGAACTGGAGGGTGGTGGATTTTGAGTGACCCGTCCCTATAGTTATAGTAAATATGGACGGTAAGGGAGTGGTCAGTGTTAAAGAATTGATGAAGGGTGGTGAATTTTGAGTGCAGGTCTTTCAGATAACCTGCCATATAGAGTTGTCAACATTGCCTTTATACTCTAACACCACCTTCTTGACCCCTACCCTCTACAGAGTTCAAGATCTCTGTGCCCCCCCCCCACCGGCGAAGCAGCTAACCCCCATGTTGTGAGAAACATATTGATATAGATTCACACTATGGCGTCTCCACAACTGAAACAAAACTATATCCGCTGCCTCTCCCTTTGCTCTCAACTCCGACATCTTACAATGAAATCACATTAAAATATAAGAGATAGTGACATGGGCTTTCTTAGAATCGACATGGTGACATGGCCACTTCTTAAAATGGACATGGCGACATAGCCATTTCTTCAAAAGGGGACCCCCCTGATCCAGACCCCTATTGAGGAAGGTTTCACAATGCATTTTCCAATAATATTGAATGGACGATTTTCTATACAGATATGTGACATATACACTGAGACACAACAAGTCCATAACTCAATACCAGACACCCTAATTACACATGTGAGTGACAGCACCCACTGGGGGTCCTCCCAGTGGTCCCCAGTAGGGTTCCTGCTGCGTATCTCCTGTACTTGGGGTACACAGTGATAACAGCGATAACTGGGTGGGGAGGTCGGCAGTGGGTGGCGCCTTGAGACACCACCTTGAGACAAGAGGCCAATGATCCCTGTGTAATGTACGTCATATGTGGACCTAGTTTACTGACGTGACAAGGTGATGGATGACTAGAGGCTTGTGGTACAACAACTTGTTGAAGGCCCGGGGGTATACTTGCAGACTTACAAAACCAGCATTGCTTTGGAGAAGACAATCCTGACATATCTGCAATACTAGGGCCCCAGACGGAGGGGGGGGGGGTAGCTGTGTCACTTGTCGATCTTAAGAAACGCAAATGCGCCTCGTCGATCCAAAGAAATGGGTCTTGTCCCTTGTCAGTTAAAAGAAGCAGGTTTGTCCCGTGTTGCCAACCCCAAGCATGCCCTTGCCTCTTGTCTATAAGGCTTAAAACAAGAGCTTGTTGTCTTGTCGAATTTACCTGCCCGAGGCCCTAATACTCACACCCTAGCTTTGCAGACCAAAAGACATACACAGAGATAGACACATGTATGTCGACAGCAAATAGGACATCCGATGGAATACCTATGGTGCCAAGTGTAATATGTATACTTGATATACCAGGATCATCTTGTTGATGATGGATTGCTAAGGTAGTGCTACAATCACTTCATGAAGGCACGAGAGATGCTGTAATGTATTGCAGATCAAAAGACATAAAGAGATGCATTCAGAAAGGAACAGAGAGACAACGGAGACTCCCTGAGAAGGGAGGTCGATGATCCCTCCATGTTATATAGCTCACATGTAGACCTAGTTATGTCGGGGTGACAGGGTAACCTTGACGGTGATGGATGGGTAGGCTGATGGTACAGCCACTGGTCACAAGCTACAGCCTAAGGGGTACATGTGGACCTCTAATGCCTTAGTCTTAGGGACATTGGTCAAAAATGACGAACTGATCTTTAAAAATGACCGAGGCAAAACTAAATATGACTAGTGCATTACCCTAAAGGAATTGCCCTAATACTAATACACGATAGCCAAGAGATCGTTATAGCTACTGAACTGGTAGCCTGTACTGACTACTGTCAGTATATTGGTGTGGCGAGACACAGCAACAGAGGGAGACGTGATCTGTTTGATGTGGGTAGATGGACAGGGAGAACAATGAGGTAGAAATAAAAGTTTAAACATTGAACCGCTACAGCACCTCGAAATCCTGTTTGAGGCGTATCTTACCCAGTAAACAAAAAACGTTATAATGTATAAATACAACATTTTATAACCGTATATAACATTATATAACGTATATAACGTTCTTTTTGTTAGCTGGGAAGTGTATTTAATCAGGGTAATAGGGGCAAGCTATTTTCGTAATCTATATAGCCTTTTTCATACAGTCACAGTGAAAACTCTTCCCAAAGAGACTGGGAAATCATCATTTACGTTTTTGCATAAAATCTAACATAATCATAGCATAGGCTCTTTTATAGTTAAAGTTCCAGGAAAGGGTAGCTAACAATGCGATGGAAATGGTAGGCTAGCAGGAAAAAAATTAGTCGGGCAGAGTGCATTCATTTTCTGCTATTTTAGGCGAAAAATGAAAAACAGGTTTTGGCATAGATTGTACATACCATGAGGAGGAATGCTCATCTTGTATGACCCAACTCATGTCGGGTTGATACAGAGGGATGCAGGGTCATATGGTAATCATAGAGACGGACACTGAGTGGGACAGGCAGACAGAGCAAGAACAGAGACTGACTGAATGAACAGATCAATATAGGTATGGAACAACAAGGACATTTAGAAACAAGGAAAGAGAGGCAGGGTAAGGTAAAAATTAAAACGATTAATGGAATACAGAAGTCAGCAGATATCTAAACACTCATGGCAGGAGAAGAATAAATGAACAAAAATATAATAGAGGAGTCTTGCCTCCCACTGTGGCTGGGATTAATACCCAGGTGGTACCCAGTCCCACCAGACCCCACCTGTCACTATGGTACAGTACATGTATACAGCAGCACTGCAGACACGTGGGACTGAACCCAAAACTGTTGATGTGTGCCAGATCAAGTAGATTACTGACATGTCTCTACGTTTACATGTCCACACAAGTAGTGCTAAGCCCAATACTAAACAACTGCCTGACACTGGATAGTTACAGGAAGCAGTGGGAGGAGGGATCATTAGCAGGTAGCCACAGGGTAGGTCGAGGAGAAAGCCGAAAAAGCGGAAAGGGACATGGGAATGGTGGACAGGGAGATGATTTACGGATTATGAAGAGAGAAATGATTAGAAAGTATGAGGAATTAACGCTAAGTCCACTGATGACAGGCGAAGTGACATAGAGGAACTAAATGGGGTTGGTATGAGAGAACGGGAAAAACTTAGATGGGCCTTACTCCTCTATAGGCCGCACCCCTGACTTTGACAATTTATATAAGCCGCAGAGGGGTATTGATTACGGTGACTTTAGTACTGTAATATACATGTTAAAACTCACATATTATACTAGCAGCACCTTGACTTTGTCCTGATCCTATCAGCCGAACTGGCGATCTGACTCGCGTATTAGCCTCAGCCTCTAAGCGAGGTTTTACAGTACTTGCCAATAATTAACACTCCAAGGCCAGTCTACTGCCATGTCATACCTCACCCTTTTGTCGTCATGTATGACTGCAGCTTTGGCAACTAATTTGAGACTGTTGGTGCACTATGCAACGATGCACCAACACTGTACCAGCGAACTCATTACGACGAAATATTACGGGAACACTTTTAGGCATCTTTGTATATGACCCTTGATATTTAATCATGGTAATAGAGCTTGGGAGAAAGTGGTACTTGTATCACCATAGACATAGTTAAGCGGTAGAGTAATTTCCCACATTGTGCCACACCATAGAGTGACTTGCAAATGGAGTTTGCTGCCCTATATCTCTGCTATGAACGTAATTACTTTACTCTTCTTTTTTTTTTACTATTTTACAGAGCAAAAATTCATCCAATATAGCTATATAACTACCGTAAAACCTTGCGTATAATCCTAACTTGCGTATAATCCTATAAACCGCCCCTGAGATCTGATATTAAATGGTGACCTTTAGTCCTGTACCATAATAGCAAAAATGGTGTATAGGCCGCACCCTGACCCTGAGCCAATCCTATTCAAATCCGTGCAAAATTGTACTTTTTAGCAAGTCAGCTAATATCCATATTTAAGGCATTTTTGCTCAGTTATATGACCTATGGGCATTAGGGCTGTTAATTGACATCATAAGGACGCATACCTAAAACCTTAAATGAAACAGAGGATTGGGAACTTTTACTTTTTGCCACAAAGTGGCCTTAGTATAAGAACCTTCTAAATCTTTACCACAACTTTATAGTAAACAATCCTGCAGTGTTCAGACATATAGTGCTGTGGGTATAGGTCTAGGTATCATTGTGTGTGAGTTAGAGTCGTGCTACCAGTCCCTGTTTACGTGCTACACCAGGGTAGGACAGATATAGCCACGCCCTGGAGGACAGCCTACCACTTCCTCCTACCAGTACCTGCTCCTGCTATACTATAGTGAGTCTCCCAGGACAGGGTGTCCAGGATCAAAGCTAGAAGAGGTGGATCCTGGGGGCCCTTGATAAGGGGGATGGGTGTCGTCATGTTTCCTTATGTCCTAATGTCGATTTTATATTGAAATTACGGAATGCCCATGTCGTCATATCCATTTTGACCAACATAATGCCCAGTGTCCCTTATCACCATCTATTTATTCCTGTTCCATGTCACTAAGCGTCAAAGTGGCTAATGTAGCCATGTAGAATTTAGGCGTCTAGGTTCATGACCTAGAGGACAGCCTACCACTTCCTCCTACCAGTACCTGCTCCTCCTCCAGGCCTTGCTATAACGTGTCTACGTGTATCAGAGTAAGCAGTCCCCTGGAGGGACAAGACGAATCTACCATGGGGGCATATAGGAAAACGGGGAGGGGGGGCGGACCATTTTAGAAAAAAAAATCATAGAAAAAAAACACAAATTGTTAACCCAGAAAAGGGGGGGGGGCATACAGCGAGTACAGCCCCTTCTGAATCTGCGCTCACCCCTGATGTTTATAAGACTGCTACTTAAGCAGTGTTCCTTATAAGCAATGAAAGATATATAGAATCGGGAGCATGAGAAATGGGCTCACTGTACTATAATGTGTCTCCTGGGATCATAGCTAGAAGGTGTGGACCCTGCAGGACAGCCTATACCTTCCTCCTAGCACTACCAACTCCTACTCCGAGCTATGTGTCAGGGTCTCCCATGATCCCTATAAGCTACCAATGGGGCCTGGCCACTTCTTCCTGAACATCCACCCCTCCTCCAGGATACAACATGTCTCGATAGCCAGGCTCACTGATGAACTCTTGCGTTTGAACAAAACTAATAGTGTGTAAAGTGAAACTTTTCATGACTTGAAGTTTCGTTATTTTTATGAGGTGCTCACTTGATTTGAAGTAATTAAGAGCGTCACTTTGAGCAATTTGATCTGTGCCAGCGCCCATGCAGTCAGAGCATGCAGGGGTGCACCCAGAAACTTTAAAGGGGACTTGGGTGGTCAGGGAAGTTCTCGCTTGGATCATTGTTGGAGAGATTAACATGTCATGCATTGGACCACGGGTATGGGTTTCAAACCCAAGGGCGCCACTAGCCCACTTTCACTAATAATCAGTTATAATCAGTGGCTGGCCATTGTAACATTGGTCGTATTTATTATAGGAAATAATGTAAATCAATCATGATGAATCTTGTAGCAGGGTAGACCTCTGACAGGATGGGTACACGCATGTCAACACACCTGAGCCACTCAGTGGATCCAGGTCACATGTTAGGCACTGTCAAAAGGCACCTTAAGGTTTGAAGGGATAAGTGCATAATTGCCGGGTACCCAGTACATACCCCATGGTCCTATTGGTACACCTGTGATCAACGGGTCAATATGATGCATCAATGCAGCTCTGGTGAGTCACTTGCCAGGGCTGAATTGATGCATCAAGACAACAAGTGATCGTTATGGCATCGTCTGGTCCTTAAATAACTCCTAGGGCAATTTAGCCCGGCAATTTAGGTTGCATTTGCTCAGACACAGAATACACCGCTCCTCTGTCCCTCCGACGTCCAGAATACGACTGTCCTCTCCTCAGCTCCTCCTCCCACTGGCTCACCAGCTCCGGTCCTGGAGAAGCCATTGCCATCAGCCTTATCAGCAGTTGGTCCCAGCCTGGAGGAACCCAACCCATTACATACCCATTAACCCCACTGTTACTTGTGTTCACACCTGGACTAGTAATTAGTGTCACATACTGCCCTTACACACATGTCCTACCCCATGGGTGATGGTGGGGGAAGGGGGCGGGGTCAACAGGGGTTCTAACGGCTCTGGGACACAGTAGTTTGTTGGCAATTTTACATATCCATAATTAACATTCAGCTTAGCTATGATAACCTACCCACATGGATTTGAGCTTCTACCACTGCACGACGTCCTCCCCACAGTTGCTGTATATCTCCCCTTGTCCTACCCACCTCCATGCTATACCCCGTTGTTTTTGCTCCCAGTGTATATTCATATCCCTGCCCCACCTACCTATATAGATCCCACCTCCCCCTACACCCACCAGCCTCCCACCACCCAGACCTTTGCTCACCTTACCTCTACCCTTTACCACTCAGCATGTGGCCGGGCCTGCAGCCACTGAATGGTCAAGAATAGTTAATGTGTCAAGTCTACTACCCTGAGTGTGTAACAATACTCACTGTGTTTGTCTTATCGTCAGGTGCTGCAGTATATATGGGAGATGATGTGGGCTGGGAGGGTATCCGAAAAGTGCAGCCTCCTTCTCCTGGTGGTGGTTCCCGGGGACGGCGCTAGGGGGCTACGTGCGGGAAGTGACGTCATGGGTGGTGCTAATTGCGCCTGCGCGTGGGTTGGTGTAGAAGAGAGGTGGCAGGAAGTGGAGTTGGTGTGTGTTTGTTTACCTGGGAGGTGCGTGTGTATAGGGGGTAAGGTGTGTGGGGACACGGGATAGATAGTAGACCACTCACAGAGTGTTTCTAGGAGTTCATGGGTGGCGGTTCCTCCTATCCATTTACTGTCTCTATATGAGTATAAATGATATACAAAGTTCTATTTTTATTTCGACAAATTTCCCCTCAATTCAATTTCTCCCCAGTAAAACTATCAAGTCCCATTATAATTGCTGCTGAAATCATCTAATACTCACTGTAAGAAGAAAGTTGATGCCTACATGACGTGCCCACCATGTGGCTGGGAGCATTTTTAAAGATGAATTAGACACAAATATATCATGTGTGTCTAGAATGCCTCAATATTCGCATTTAACAAATTATCAGTGTACTGTTGATACAGTAACTAAGTAACTATTTGTAAAAATCCCCCACCCCTTAAACGTTTCTGACAGATCTGAAGATCTGTATAGAGTAGGCATGCCTTGCCCAAGACCCACTCATAGCCCTGATCTGCTATACTGTCTAATGAGGGAACTAAGATTTCTCTATGCAACTGTATGACGGAAGGTGCCCTCTAGTGTTATCTATATTTGGTGTTAATGCTTGAGATTGGGGTCTGAGGCGCCCATATGACCCCCAGCAGATCCCGTGATGCGGGCTGGCGGTAGGTTGTATCATTTCCATTCAAATGCCCTGAATAGTGAACAAAATGATTTTAGCAATTCATAGGTATTCAATTTTTCGATCCTCAGAAAGGTCGGATTCAGAAGAAAAAACAAAGATCATCCTTTTTTCTATGTCAACGTGAGAATTTCATCATGGAAGATTAGCAAAGAAAAATGTGTTTTGTTTACCCACAATCACAGCGGACTTAAACTGAGTCACTTCTGTTGAGAAATAATCACAAGCCATTCATTAGCATAGAAATTTCGCTGAATAAAAGTGTATTCATACTTGTCTATGGGATATGGGACTATATGTGGAACAACTAGACGTTACAAATCTTTCAGACACATATATTTTTGACTAAACTAAGAAAGTTGTAACTGGAAATACTTATAGGGTAACAGTATATATTGCTTGTCAATTCTTATCTAACTTTATACCTATATATATATATATATATATGTCTGCTATCAATCTTGCGGATCGAACATCCCATCACTCTTTTGCATAGATATGTTACTCTGAAGCTGTCGTCATCATAGCAACTTTGAGTCACATGATCCACCCCCTTATCTAAAACAAGCCCTAGAGATCATAAAAACGCTCTGGGTACTAGTAATAGGCTAGGCGCCTAAATCAACATGGTTGCTCTTTCTCCTTGACAGGATTGGGGTGGTCATTTATCATCTCAACAATTTAATCGTTTTATGATGTTCACTTCAGTCCAACTTGAAGATGTGTGGTCATACTCTCGGAATCCTTTTAGTCTTTTTATAATGCCTTTCTGTCTGTCAATGAAATGAACCGGACCCATTTTTCTGTAGAGGACCTGCAGATATTTATTTGTGGGGTGGTCTGTAAATGTTTAATTTGGACCACACGTCAAGACAACATGATGTTGCCTTATCCAAATATAGCAGGAAACCTTTTCATAACATGTGGCATCCATGTCACAATTCGTGTCTGACATAATAAACAGCCAAGGTGTTGCACACCGACTACATATATATGTATAGGAATTTATTTTTTATGGAATACGGCAGAGCCATTGCCTTAACCAAGGACACCCGTATTTAACCCCCCCCCCCTTAAATAACCCATGGCGGTAATGACGTACGTCATAAAAAAAGTGATTTGTTTACATTTGAACGGCGTAGAAAGAAGTCTTTTTTTTAGACTCCCTCCTACCATAATTTGGTATTTTGAATCGAAAAAAAAATAAACAGAAAGGTACACTCATTTGAGTCTGTTGACAGGGTTATTTTACTTGTTGACCCTCAGGCCGCATTTCACAGCAATTGTATAGGGTAAGTCCTGATTATTCAGTGTTGTTCTCGTTTTAGGTTTATCAAAATGGTCATTCATCATTTAATCTGCAACGGATATCTTAGCCCTGCGTCAGTGTTGGAAAAGGATACCTTTAATAAGGCCAAATAAAAGGACAGGTGTGTTTCAGGTTACCGTACCCTACCTAGCAAAACAGGGCCGACCCTAGAGATTTTTATTCGATTTCACAAAAATATTTATATTTAAAGTAATTTTGGGCTATTTCAGAGTCAATTTAATAGTTCAGGAGTCAACACCATTGTCGGAGAGTCAGGCCAGGAGTTTGTCAGTCAATTCTGGGGTGCTTTACAGACTAAAGATAAAAAAATCAATAATAAAAAAAGAATCCGACTAATCCTACCTAGATTTTTAAACCATGTAACCTAATACACACATTTTTTTTGGCCTAACGAGTTGTGCTCTAGCTGTAGCTCCTCTAGGATCAGCTAGTGGACGATGCAGACTACTAGATTTTTTTGGACAGAGATGGTGAAAGGAGCAGTTGGAAGTAAGGTTATTGAAATTGATGAAATAGTCTGCATTATATTCATGACACATAAGTCGACATCCTCGTCCAATGCTTCAGTCAATGATAGGGACCGGGTAAAGCACCAGGTGGCACCATGGTGGGAAGGTCTATGAATGCTGTACAGAGGGGGGGAAAAAGACGGCCAACAAGAAGAGACCAAAGGTTACCACAGTTATGTAAGTTGTCTGGCCCCAGTGATTTAATACCATAATGCTACCATTTAAACAGTGCAAATTGACATCAAATATTGAATCACCAAAATTCACTTCACCATAGGGGTAATTCTAAATTACATGCTATTGCGTTTTTTCAATTTTTAGGTTTTTTGGTTAAGGCATCTGAAGGCACCACAACATCTAAATGTTGGTGTCTAACTAGCTATCTATAGCTCCTTATGTACACTGATTTGCCGCCTGCAAGCTCTAGGATAGTACCACATTGTTACATAATAGCACATATGTTAAACTATACTTAGATGATTGGCCCTATTCCTAGATTTTGATACATTGTACCATTATGACCATCCCTCATAGAGGGTTCTCCATCCCTCTTCCAGGGTCCCCCAACCCTCCTCCAGGGTCCCCTATCCCTCTTCCAGGGTCCCCCACCCCTCCTTCAGTATCCCCTATCCCTCCTCCAGGGTCCCCCCCCCCTCCTCAATCCCCTTATATCCTGCTTGATCACCATCTCTGTGTCCCTCTTTCTCTTCCAAATGTTCCAAACTGAGTATATTCCATACCCATTGTGCATGTTTTAATGTTACCTCCAGGGTCTTATGCATTCCGCTAGGTATCCCAATTTTACCGCATGGTATTGATTCTTCTTCCATTATGCCACATACCTACCTATTGAAATGTAGTTTCCCACCTTTGGCATCACTAAAATGTGCTTAGACACCCTACATTGTGATAGTCTGCCTGTCAGCAGGGAGCCAGTCCCAAATCACAGTTTCATATACCAAATGCACTCCCCATATCCAACATTTCAGATCTATTTTTCTCAGCTTCTAATCAAGTTAGAAACAAAAATAAAACTGATTTGGAATACCTATTTGATACTGCAACAGATATAAGCAGAGTAAAAATTGCTTTAGGGTTTAATTTCTTTTTGGCTTGTCCCTATCAATAATGGGACAAAGACGTGCCAGTAGTGAGTGGAAGGTATCTTTAAGAGACCAACTGTAGCTGCAAGACACAGGGGCCTGATTGATATCACCATCACATGGCAGATGGGAACGAAGTGAAGTGCACTGACTAAAAGATTGTTACTTCCATGCTGTTTTCTGGTATGGTGCTCATCTATTTCAAGAAATTCTCATAAATTCGCATAAATATAACATCCCGGGCCAATTTGAATGATGATAACCAATTAAGACGTTTTTTTTTGCTCTGTATCAGTATTAAGATTTATGTGTGTCACATTCAATGGATCTACTTTTCCCACGATATCACAAGGCATGACATCAGTAAGAATATCAATATTGTGGGCGGTTCTTCTTCACACATCGTTCCTGGATATACTAGATAGAGTTGGGTAATACAAATATAGTTATTATTCCTACGGAACAAATCAGCAATGCATTGGTGATGTAAGGAAGTGTAGATTCACTGTGAGGAACATTGGAGTAGAGTATAGTTGTATAGTTTATGCCACTTTGAATGAAGATAATCGCATCACCAAGGGAACCGTTATGGTAAGTACATATTCACTTTCAGTCCTCATATCCCAGTCACTTAACTCAGACAATTGTCGCGACATTCTACAACAATTTGATTACACAATTCAATGTATAATTTTAGTACAAAAGAAAAAAAGGTGTTATTAGTTCCCAATTGAGATTGTCGTGTCCTGCTGGGATGCATTAATCAAGGTACTCTAGCTGGGCTGCCAAGCAAGTAAACTATGCCTTAATTGATCTGATAGGCTGGTCACGTTCAAAGAGGTATAGCAAAACAAATATATTAATCATATGTCACTGACACGAAAACCTATAGTCAGAAGTGACTTCTGGTTGCCAGTAAGGGAGTCCTATTTTCTGTGTTGTCAAATAATTGGCAACCGTTCTACATGCAATATCCAATAAATGACTAGTCTTGTCATGAATCCTCTCCGATTTCTGTCCTGCATCTCCCCTTGTTTGCTGCCCTCATCGGTAAATATACAGAGCTGCACGCTAAAGTGACTGAGTCAGTGGTTATTGCATGAGTGGTGCTGAAGGGCCGTATTGCACGCTGGCCGTAGGCTGAGTGTAACATGGCCCAAGCACAACAAGGGCAATAACCACTGACGAGGTCACTTTTAAGTATGATGCTCTGTATTCATTTAATGGTTTTCATGGTTATTTAATGGCTTTACAGTAAAATGTATGCACAGCTAGTGTTTGGTTACCTATGACAACCCCCACCTCCCCGGGGAGCTTGAAATATTGCGACAGCATGCAATACGACGGTTTATTTCACGCTCCTGTATGGAATGGCTATCGTATAGCTTTAACATTAACATTCCGTATTAATGATGAAATAAAGGTATTAAGTAGGCCTCGGTTTGCTGATTGAGTAGGTGTGCAATCAAAACTCCACAGTATTTTAGTGACCCCTCCCCACACAGACAGAACAGAATTATGCACAACAGACACCAGGATATAGTCAACGCTATTTGTTATGATGACTATACCTGTTCAATAGATAACTTTAGCAGCCTAAAAAATTCTAAAAGCTACAAATGTGTGACTTTGACGGGTACAGTTGTTATAGCTGTTTCTTTTTTGAATATAGAAAACACAGTCAGAAGTGACGTACCTTTGCCGGTCCATTGCTATCAGTGTCGTATAGATCAAGAGACCCGTTCCTCTATATTTTCCAGTCCAGTGTCTAGCCAAGTCGAGAGTCACCCGCTTCTTACAGTATAAACAAGAAATATCTCCCATTGGAATTAACAGACAAATCAGGTTGGTCTTTTATATACAATAAAGCGGCAATATTACTGCACTGATCTACTCTGTCTTATTGATCGACCTAACCCACTTGAACTATAAATACAGCAGTGACCGAAGAGTGTTCTATGTCGAGTTCTAGATATATTAGATCTCGAAGATTATTATCATGGTTTGAATGGCTAGATAATAACAACAAGAAAAATGTCGCTCCCAATAACAATCCGCTACAATGAGCTTCCCTGGTCACTTTGTTCAAGGTTAACCGAATGTCTCTACTGGTAGTCTATCATATAGAATCGGAAAAAGAAAAAAAACGAACTATTTCTTTTAATACAGAAGTTTGAAGAATTAAAGTTTTTTCATTTTTCTCTGAAAATGTTTTTTTTTAAGTGTGAAAACTTCCATGACTTTTTTTATGTTATGCACAGAAATGTAAAATTTCACATGTGATACGCCTATACACTCCACTTTACTGCAAAAATAATTTTTGCAGTAAAATGATGTTTCAGGAAAGAGTAGGAATAAACATAGTTATTATTTTGTAGCCTTATTGGCTAAGAATAGTATTCAAAATTAACAGAACTAGTTTTGCTACCATATTAAAGTGATTTTGATAGCGAGTTCCACACATATGTTTAGTCTTTTGGCCTTTGAAATTAAAAAATATTGCAAAATGGGTCTAAATCTTAAATTTAAAGCTAAAAATAACGTGTAAAATGAATAGAATCAGGGTACAAAATAGCTACAATTCATAAATACCCTTGGTCATTCTAAGTAACTTAACGAGATCTACATCATTCTAGATAATGATTCATTGGTAAATAGTTTCAAGGTTCTAACTTGTGATAAAAATAGCAAATGTCATTTATTACAAATATATATATATCAAATAATCAAAGTCCAATAAAACGTTAAATTTTACTTGAAATATCCAAATTCTTTAGCCTAGCTTAGTTGGCATGTATATGTATCCGTTTAGCTAATATTAGTTCCCTCTGACAATTTTCAGCCATATATATACATATATGCGCAGATATCTGCGCAGTTTATCCATATTCAAGAGGTACCTTAAGTCAACTATAATCATCAGCTGGCGTACACGGATGTTAGCCCCCCCCCCCCCCAATAGCGGGTATATTATTTGGAAATTTCGGCGACTTGATTTTCATCAATTTACCAATTAGTTCCATTTAATGTATATGTATCACAAGTGCCCTTTATATGAATATTGAGCATGCTCAAACATCCTTCGTATCAATAAACATTGTGATCCTCACTAAAGGTGTCTTTACAGTAAGTTTGCTGGCTATCATCCTGCTGTCCTTGCCTGCTTCTCCGGCACCATGTTCTGGCATCATGTGTGTAACAGGTAAGTAGTATCAAACCCTTTAGTATTTCTTCTTTAATTTAGTTTGGAGTGAATAGATCCCATTGTGACCCAAGTCATCAGTGCTTATAGAGCCAGTGCCAGATCATGTAATGCCCCTACCCACTTTCATCTTTACGTTGCACATGGTATTGCTCTTAATAATGCCTATATAAATGTGTGTGTAACCTCCTCATGATACTTATAAATGCATATAATAATTATACAGAAACCATGGTCAGAAAAATAATGATACGATCTATATCAGTCTGAATGGTACTAGCCAAAATAAGGGGAAGTAGCTTAATGTTACGGCCTTCCACATTGATGTAGCTACATTCAGATATCAAATTGCTACAGTTCAGATACCTTTTCGCAGAGGCCTATCAGCCCCTTTGCCTCTTGTGATATGCTATCTATTCAGGAAATGAATGATCCTAGATATATATACGCAGAGCAAGCTTCTGATTCCAACTATGGTCTACGATCTGGTGGAAAGATGGATTATTTATTATAAAAGTTTACAAACTCTAGGTTGCAGCACTGTAATCGGTGTAGAATACCGGTGTCTGGTGTATTTTCAAATGGCACAGGTGGGCTGAGCTGGAATATTTGCTGGGAGCATTGGCTCCTTTGAATTTGGTTAAAAGTAACAACAACTCTTTACCTTTACCAGTGCACTCCAAGATCGATAATGTCATGGAGATATTGACTTATTTATATATCTAAGGTATTATGTCAGCTTTGACAAAGATAAATCTATTGATAAAGTTCAAAGATTATTAGGCATAACCATGGGTGGCTGAAAGCTACTACAGTAAAGCCTTTGTATACGCCGTGGCTAGTACACAAATCAGATTGCCAGTGGGACTTATAGGACGTGCTTATAGCATCAGGACTAAGTCAGGGGGCGGCTTATACCCGCTATAATACATGGTGCTGAACTACAAATTCTGAGATCCCATGTCAGGCTTATAGGATTCTTCAAAGTAAACCGTGCGGCAAATGCGTGGGTTTTATACATGAGGTTTTATGGCACTATATTGTTGTTATGTCTGGGAATTAGCAACGTTTAGCAACATCAAGACCCGCATACCGTATATAGTTACTCATCCTTCAAACACAAACTATCCACTTCACTTTGTTATGTACTGTGCTGTCTTGTATTGTCCACTCTATGTTTTCTTTTCCCATAGGTGCTGATTGACATGAACACATCTATGTGTACATGCTATAACTGAGACCGGTAGCTAGTCTACCCCTACACTGCATCACTCACCAGACAATTTCTTGTGTAGTTTTAAGAGTTGAGTTACACTATCTTATATGGTCACAGTAGCAAAACGAACATTATTTGGCTGTTTTACATCGCACATGCCTTTGAGATTAATTTGTTTTCTTAGATAGTGTCATGCATTTTAACTAATAATAGTACGTGCTAAAGATCAATCACACAGCCGCAGAACTGCCACCACTTTTGTCCATGGTAAGATCTGGTTTCCTCTTAACATTGAGGAGCTTTGGCTAATCAACAAGAGCTAGACAAGGTAGGAATGTTTTGCCACGATATGCAATCCAATATTTGCTGTGTACTCCAAGGAGGAAATAAATCACGAGCTACAGAATACTCACATTGCAAAGTGGTTAAGCTTCATACTTTGATGGAAGACCATTGACAGACGGACCAACTACTTGTAGGTTCAAAGTTCTGGAGAAAGGATTGTGAACAGAATTTAGGCCACTCAAGAAAAAGTTGTTTCTTATCACCAAGTGGTGAAAAATGTGACGAGGGCGTTTTTTTATTTTATCTTAAATGTATAAGAAAATTTCAGACTTTTCACGATCAATTTTCACATTTTATTGATTCTTAGTTTATTAATTGGCAAAAGTTATTATAATGCAAGTTCTACCTGGGGGCCGTCCATTAATTACATACGCACCAAGGGGGGGGGGGTGGGGGGGTCAGGCCAAATGCGTACAGATGCGTACAGGGGGGTGGGGGGGTCTAGGCCCATTTTGCATACGCATTGTGTACGCATAGGGCCGATTTTCTGGTCATTTTGGACTAAAATTGGTACCTTTGTAGGTCCAAATATCCAACCAATTTTGAAAATTTTCTTGAAATTTTTTCCAAGATGGTAAATATTTTTTGATCTCTCCCCATAATTAGCCGTAAGCAAACTGCGCCCCCCCCCCCTACAACAAATTGCATATGCCAGTGGAATGACGCATGGTCACAAGTGGACCATAATTATTTAGTTTTGATCTCCCCGTCATGGAGCTTTATCAAGTTTTGTATGTACATGTATGGAATTATATCATGT
The DNA here is from genome assembly GCA_947462335.1 of Harmothoe impar. Taxonomy (NCBI): domain Eukaryota; kingdom Metazoa; phylum Annelida; class Polychaeta; order Phyllodocida; family Polynoidae; genus Harmothoe; species Harmothoe impar. The sequence goes on along the minus strand of OX381720.1, from coordinate 51,472,052 downwards.
AAATACTTTTTGCCGGGGTATTTCTCATCATTGCGGGGGGGGGGGGGGGGGGTTGAAGGTCTAGGTAGCTTCTTTTCTTGAGGGGGTGGGAGGGGGTTTTGGAGAGGGTATTTCTTTAAATTATGCCGGGGGGTGTAGGTTGCTTTAAACCCATTGGTACCATAGTGAAGATGGTCAGGAGATTGTTATTGTACTTACAAAATTATCCAAGCCCCCCCCCCAACCCCATAAGAGACAGATCTCAGAGGGTGTCTTCCCCTACATAGGGGCCTACGCAACTATCGACCCTGTTTTCAATAACTTTTATAGCATCCCTTCTTTATCAGTTGGGGGGGGGGGGGGTCAAAGTGAAATGAGTATGTACGCAAGGGGGGGGGTAGTCCAAATGCGTACATGGTGCAACAGGGGGGGTGGGGGGGTCTATTTTGGGAAAAAATGTGCGTACGTAATTAATTGATGGCCCCCTAGCTGACTGCATTACGGACAGCATGAGCTTTGATTTTATACCATATTTGCTAATTTTAACATGTCTTTTTATCAGCAGTGTACAAAAACAAAAGAAAATGTGGCCTCACATAGAATATTTTGCCCAGGGTGCACTTACCGCCTTTTGGCAGAGCAGGTTTGAAGTTGAAGGTTATCAATGAGTAGAAGTAGGCAATATGTCCAATTTGTTATATTTATAATTGGGCCTTTAGAAAAAAAAGTAGTTGCGTCTTTGGCATATGCCCTGAGTTGCGGCTATCTTGAACAATAATGACCGGAAACAGATAATCCTCCTGTTCTAGAGAAGATATTAACATGTTTCATGTGTCTAAACCAATATTTTTGGGGTTTAGATCAGATTATGTTATATACACATTAGTGAGGCTGATATCTATGCAGTTCTAACAGGTCACCAATTCGTAGGCAGTTTATCATGTGACAAAACCTGCTTGACCATCACAAGTACAAGAAATCAACGTAACAATATATGTATAAATACCACCAAATCGTATTGTCACGAGTCACAAATCGGCCCTTTTTGATTTCATAGCCTTGATTGCATTGTTAATTGTTTTTCCTTACAGCTACAAGGCCTTCATAGCTGTTTTGTTGGTGATCATGCCTGTTGCTGCAGCACCATGTTCTGGTATCATGTGTCTCACTGGTATGTTGGAATTCTTAATACTAGTTGTGAATAGCATAGCAAATGTTAGCGCATGCCTTCAATAATAATGACATGTATTTCTGGCTACACCTCATTAATATGATTGCACTTTTAATGAATTACATGAAAGTGGGAGTTATCAGCGTCATTTTATAAATTGTGATTAGCATGATGCTTCAATTTTATATAATGTGGCATATTTTCTAGTTTAGGTTGTAGCAGTCCCCCTGTGTTAGGCCAACTACATCTACAGCCACAAGAACAGAAGCCATCATACAGAGTGGGTTCCCAAGTTCTCTACAGGTGTACTGACAACCATTCACCATTGGGTGGATCACCATACTCTATTTGTACAAACAATGGAGAATGGACTAAGCCAGGACTCCGTTGTAAACGCAGTAAGATGTTATCAAATTGCTGTAAACCCTACTTAGGGCATACTCATATTTTTGATAAACTCTTGTCATATTAACTCTGCTAGCAGCCCTCCAACCTCACTTGGCATGTTTCGGGACTCATATATGATGTCACATCCTTTGAGTAGTACACATCATGTGAAGTATACATCAAAGTATATTTTATATCACTAGTGTGGCTAGTGCACACAGGGAGAGGTAAAGGCTGCGCATTAACTGTCGAAGATATAATGTATGGCACTGCTTACTACTACATATAGACCTAAAGTGTCAGCATCTAATTTGATATATGTGGTCAATGGTCTGCATAATTGAGTGTGAGGCACATAATATTATGACTCACCCCTCTCATAAAAGGAGAAGTGGTTGACATGAAAGTTAACTATCATGTATTTATAAACAGGATTAGCTTACATTCAGACTCCGACACATATTATTATACTACTCATGGTGAGGGTTGTAGAGAAAAGTGTGAGTGAGTGACATTTTCTTCCCCCCTTATACACACCTCTGGAGATAAGCTGCTTAAGAGAGAGTGAGCTAATCCTGTTTTCAGCTGGATCCTTCCACCCTGGATTCAAATCTTGTTTTTGATCTGGAGGGGTGTTACATATATAAAAGGATTAAGTGTCATTAGGAGATTAAGGTGTTCAAACAGCGTATACAAAAAAACTTCATACAGCAAACAGCAGGTGATAATCAGACATGTTAATTAGGTCACTTCCAGTCATCGCTAATCCCCCCCTAAGTAGGTCACGTGACGTCACTTCCGGTCACCTTAAGTAGGTCACTTCCGGTCAAGAGTGTGGTCTATTATGCAAATGAGGGGGTCACTTCCGGTCAAATGGAGGCCTCTGATTGGCTGGTACACCGGAAGTGACCCATTATGCAAATGAGGGGGTCACTTCCGGTCATATGGAGGCCTCTGATTGGCTGGTACACCGGAAGTGACCCATTATGCAAATGAGGGGGTCACTTCCGGTCAAATGGAGGCCTCTGATTGGCTGGGTCATGACCTTGACCTCTAAGTAGGTCAAGGTCACGTGACGTCACTTCCGGTATGCCCTAATATGGGCATGTGACATCACTTCCGGTCAAATGGAGGCCTCTGATTGGCTGCAAGTCCAATGAGTAATAAACAGTACTTAAGCATAGTCCCGTTCCGATACATATAATACTACTGATAACGACTCTGGCTCTCAGAGTCGTTGCGACTCCTTTACTTTTCTCTGTGTAGAGTGATTATATATTTGCCTGTAGTGTTTACAATATTATCTTTCTCTTGTATTCCAGAAGGAGTTGTGCTCACGTCAGTTGTCCAAAACACGAGACCCACAATTATGCAATCAACCAAGCCACCTACGACAGTAGTGAGTGTCAGAAGCTTTCCAATGATACCTCGCACACGTGATACTCTTCTGGTATCATCTGTCCCCTCCACACCTTTCTCCTCAACAATCGGAGTCACAAAATTTGCCTCAATACTGACAGAAGTCAACTGTCCTTTCCCCCCACCATACCCACCGAAAAGTAGTCTATGGGATGTTAAAGAAGGCGCGTTAAATGTACGTGGTAGCTTTGTAAAGTACACCTGCAAACCCGGACTACAGTATAAAGATGGCTCAAATGTGTCATACTGTATTCAAAATGGATCATGGTCTCCCAATGTCATAACCATAAGATGTATACTCCCAAAGCAAACTGGATACGGTAAGCAAGAAATGATATTATATTTGAGATGATTCTTTTATAGTTGAACTTCATGAACAATTCCTTTTGATGCATTCTTAATTACATGAGGTATGTATATCAATGCCATTTAGTCCTTTACAAGATAATATGATAAAGATTCAAACACTTACATTTCAGGAGCACAGAAAACAGGAATTGATAGATCTATTCAGACACAAAATATCCCAATCATCATCATCGGAGTTATCTGTGCATCTTTGGTGGTATCAATCATACCTTTGCTGATTTATTTGAAATACCGCAAAGGAATATCTAAATGCAGATCACAACCTATGAATGAGGAAACGGACGAGCAATTTCAACCCTTTCAACGCCCACAGGAAGTTATTCCTAACAAGGGGAAGGACATGTCAGAACAGATGCTGTAATCTGATTAGTTGCTGAGGCACAGTTTTCTTATCTTTTGCTAGAAAACGTTACTGCACCCTCGGGAGAATGAGCGTCACTTTTGCCGAAAGCCCTCTCACCTGAAATTCACATAATATCTTTTTGTTGTCTATTTATTGTATGTTGATATTCTGACAAAGATCCAATTCGTGACATCTCAGTAAATCGTCACAAGAAGACTGTCTGATATTAGAGCATTCTTATGTAAACAAAATCTCCCAGAGCATCTGTTCACCTCATCATGATTATTGGGTAATAAGGAAATGTCATCACACAAAACCAGCCACTAGTATTTCAGTTAGTCGGCATTCATTGGGTTGTCATGTAGTCATTTGACATTGTGCAAAAGTATTCGGCGTTCTAAAAGCTTGATTATTGCTGTTTACATGTTTCGGCATAATACCTTTCAGTCAAAACTCATTTTATGTACATATTCCGAGTTTATAGTTTTTTTTAAAAGTTTTGGACAAACTACCTACTTAGACCATTTATAGGTCAACTAAATCACATTAACTAGCCATGGTCAGTGCTATTGGCATTAGCCAAATGTAAATGAACAAGTCAATACACATCTTTCCAAATTTAAAAGGAAAGCATTGTGCGCCAGATACTATAATGTTGAAAGGTTCAATACTTGAGTGATACACACAATATCAACGCAACTAGGTCACCTGATATTGTAATATATAATCTATTCCCAGGAATCACTCAAAGAGTTTATGTATCATTCTATCCGTGATAACCTACATTTTCCCTACATAGTTGAGTGGAATACCGATCGAGCACCTGCGTAGCTTGCATATACCTGCCACAGTACAAACATATGTGTAATCAAAGACTAGATTTCTGGGTACTGTAATTAATCATCGTGCACTGTGCGGGTGTTCGCTCTACACATTGTGTGTATCTTATTGTGCATTTATTAGAAAGTGTTTAATTTGTATTTTCTTATCTACTGCTAGATAAAGACTAAAGCTAGTACAATGCAACATGCACACACCATCTGGCGTCACATCCTTTAACAAATAAGTCACCATGACGTCACGTGGAAGTAAATGTCTATATCTGTCAAGTCATATGGTATCCTGGTTTACATTGAAGGGCGCTCTGGCTGCTGGCTGGGTTTCAAATGCAGCAAAAATGACTAAAATTGTGAAATAAATCACAGGTGTTCCCCAAAAGCGTTCTGGATAGAATAGCACATATTGTTTCATGCTATGTAAAGGGTTGGGGGATTTTTAAGGCATGCAAAAAGAGATGTGGCCAAAGGTCGTTTTAGGCCCAAAACAGGGCAAAATGATCATGCCCATCATACAGGCTGAAACATCCTGTGTGAGGGATTGTTTAATAAGGCAAGGGCTAAGACTATGGTCAACGAACCTTGTGGATGGCTGATTTTGTGCATTATGCTACATAGAAACATAGAGGAATAATAATTACTTCCTTGTGACCATGAGCAGGTTACGTCCATTAGCTAGGAATGTCAAGTAATCATTGCCTATTTCTGTTGATAATGTCCTATTATATTAGGTCGGGTATGCACAGAGTATAGAAATTCACAGTGGTAGCATTGTGCATCCTCCCACCACTGCTGCTTACCCCTAATCCGACACCCTACACTTACAATGACGTGGTATGGTTTCCTCTACACAGAGACCTGTAATGCACACCCTATACGGTGTGGGAATAAGAACTGTTATGCAGACCCTACTGACTGTGGGAATAAGAACCGCTATTCACACACCATAGGGTGCAAATAACGATACCAATTGGCACGCCTATGGCGTGCGGATAGTGCTTGCCCTCCCATGAACTGATGACATGTTCTGAAGAAGCACCCACGAGTATTGTAGATGGCATTTAGATATGTAAGAAAAATTTATGAATGAACTCAGTTATTTCAATTGAGTTCATAAGACTATTGATTGGATGTGAATAATGTGTTATCTTATACATCTAGTGTCGTATTTTAAGCAGTGTATGTTAGTCTCGAAAGTATAAATCTGTAAAGGTACCAGGGCCTGATCCAGAACTGGTCCCTATAAATCCATAGAGATACGCCTATAATCTATCGCATAGACAGATTAAGTATATACATGTACAATTTCGTTGGCTGTTGTCTCTGTTTCTGATACGTTTCCGGCAGGTTTCAAATCCATACACAGGTATAGATTTGTGAATACGCCACCTGGTGTTGTGGACCTGCTCCTTTCACTTATCTCTACTTTATTGATACACTACCTTGTTGTTTCACTGATAAGGCCAAAAGAATAACCTTTGTTTAAGGTCAGCCGACCGATCTCATCAGAACAGGGTCGACCTAAATTTGTTATATGCAATTTTGAAGAATTTTCTTCTTTTCTTTTCATATTATTTACACAATTTTGTTAACGAATTATATTAAATAGAATTGTTATTCCCTTTTGGTAATTTTTTTGGCTATGCAGAAAGGTTGGCTAGAATATTCATTTAAAAATAAAAATAAAATAAAATAAAATAGGACCCTAGACTTTCTTGTCTAGAAAACGTCCAACGTGTATTTCTTTATGGGACTGTTTCAAGAGAAAGGAAAACGAGTCAGTCAGGTAGACCGTGACAAGGGCAATTTCCTACACCTTTATTGCCTATTATGTCTCTACAGGTTAAGATAACAAAGTTGATACTATGACCGGTCTAAAGTGTTTGCATTGTTCACAGCCGAAGGCGAAAGTATGCAGGTCCTTTGTATCGCGATCGTTATTTCTTCTCAAGAATGAGACATCATTTAGTGTAAGTATTCATAAATTATTGTTTCCATAAATGTGTCTCATAGGGGGATACTATGTCTGTTAGATAGAGGCTAAATTCATGCAAATTGTGTTCCCTGTCTGAAATGATACTTCTATAGACGTGTCTTATCAGTCAGCTATAGTTTTATAAAACAATGTGACGCTTTTGCTCCTGTCAGATATGTATACATGTTACCATAGGGTCAAGCACCCAGTAAATTGCAAATAAGACTGTAGTTGTAATATGATTTAAAGTGGAAGTTACTCATGGTACCGAACATTATCTTTTAATATAGCTAAAGGGTGACGATTGTATTGGAACTAAGAAATTGTCATTGAGAAACAGCACAGTTGAAAACAAGGTGAATTTATCACTATCCTTTGCTTCAAGCATCCACTCAGTATCCCTGTGATCAAACCAGATAAGACGCGACTCTACCATAAGTTTGTATATATATGTATATATGTATATATATATATGAATCAGACCCCGCATTTATGTACCAAGTCGTGTTTTTCAGTGTTCTTCACCTTCCATGAGCTATAGAATAAAGAGTTCCGGACCATACTAGGTCTAGTTGGTTTTAGGTGAAAGGGAACACTGTAGCCTTTCAGAAATTCCTCTTTTTATTTTGTCTTGGACCAAAATGTTATGATTTATGGTCCTCGAAAGTAAAAAAATACCCCCAAAACAGGGTTCCAGGCTCTTTTTTCCTTACATTTGCCTCCAATGACCAGGAAACCCATTAGAAGTCTCCCAAATCAACATGGTTTACAAGGTATATGTGTTAGCTATCAGATCCATGAAGTTTTACTTTGAAGCAGGTCATGGTAGAAGCCTGTGTGACGGTGTGGGTGCAGCAATCAAGCAGATGGCCGACCTCCTCCTCAAGTGAAGCCAAAGGATCCACAATGCCCTACAGTTTGTGCTGAAAGGCAACAAACAAGGCAGCGCTGTTCACTAGCATCATGTCTCAGCTGCTGATGTGGAGGAGGCACGCACGCGACTGGAGGGGTTGGCCTGTGCCAACAGTGTCCCCGGTACCATGCAGGTACATGCAGCAGTGCCCGTGATCCCTGACTGCTCCATCTCTTTACGCGACACCTCCTGCTTCAACACCTGCTGCTGGGAGGACAAGTCTCTGCGCCTCTGTCCTGGCTGGACCAACCACCAGCTGTTCGCAGAAGGCCCCAACCCAGCAGCCAACTGGGAGGAGGAGGAGGAGGAGGAGGAGGAAGCAGCAGAGGAACCCTTCGAGGTTGGGGACTACGTGGCTTGCATGTACAACGAGGCGTGGTTTCTTGGACATGTCATCACTGGTGCCAACACCGAGGGGCACCAAGTGTCCTTCATGGAGCACGGCAATGTGGCCCTCAGACATGGGACCCGCGGAAGGACATCGTCCACGTGCCTCCAGAGGACATCCTCTGCAAGACTTGCCCTCCACATCCTCTGCCCCACAGCGGTAGGCATGCAGAAAGGTATGCCCTGCCATCTACCGAGCTGCTAAAGGTGGAGACACTGAAGGAGGCAAGGTAGCTATGAGACGGCCATCGACACTAAACACAGGATGGACCTGTGCACCCACCTGCCACTGGGTATCGGGTTTGGCCCCGTGATGTGGCCGATTTGACCTCAACGAGCTGCCACTGGGTATGGGGTTTGGACCCGTGTCGTGGCAGATAGGAAACCAATGACAATTGGGTATAATGTACCAAGGTGCATGGGGATAATTGTTATTGTTACGGACATTACGCTTGTACTCGTTATGTCCGTAACGATAACTTTTGCCCTGTTCTAAGCTTTAGTATTGATCTAACATGTATGGCATGAGGGTAAATGTCCTTGATTCTAGTAGTATACATGTTTCCCCTATGTGATAAGGGTAGAGAGGTGCTTTGGTGGTGATTTTTAATTCCTGGAGCCTTTGTAATCTCAGAAAAATGTAAAAAACGAAAAAGTAGAATTTTGTCTTCCGACTGACTTTTCAACTCCTAAATATATGATAACAGTTTTCATAGGGTTAAAACAACAGGCCAACCTGTTTTACACATCTACATAATGAATAGGTATCCATGTGATAATTTGAGATGTTTGAGACATGTTTTGCTAAGTCCTTCCCATATAATGTAATGTCCGTAGCAATAACCCCGAATTGAGTTGTGTCCAGTAGAGCTTCACTATGGATCTAATATGTATGGGATCATGGTAAATGTTCTTGATTCTAGTAGTATACATGTTCCCCTATGTGATTAAGGTAGAGAGGTGCTTTGGTGGTGATGTTTAATTCCTGCAGCCTTTGTAATCTCAGGAAAGATGGAATTTTGTCTTCAGAGCAACTTTTTACAGCTAAAATATATGATAACAGTCTTTGTAGGGATTAAACAACAGGCCAACCTGTTTTGAGCATGTACATACCAAATAGATATGCATGAGATAACTTTGAGATGTGTGAAACATGTTTTGCTAAGTCCTTCCCATATTGTAATGTCCGTAAAGATAACCCCCATTTTACAGGTCTCAGGTGCCGCCCAGCAGAAGTGTTACTATCGATCTAATATGTATGGGATAATGGTAAATATTCTTGATTCTAGTAGTATACATGTTTACCTTATGTAATAAGGGTGGAGAGGTGCTTTAGTGATATTCTTTTATTCCTAGGGCCTTTGTAATCTCAGAAAAATGTAAAGAAAATGGTAAAATTGTGTCTTCCGAGTGACTTTGTACGGCTAAAATATATGATAACTGACTCTTCATGGGGTCCAGACAGCAGGCCAACCTGTTTTGTACATGTACATATCATTTATATAGGTATTTAAGATGTTTGAGATGTGTGAGAGAGGTTTTGCTTAGTGCTACCAAATTATGTAATGTCCGTAACAATAACTCTATGGAATGGGTCATTGTACGCAACCACCACAACACAAAAGGGTCAGCAGGTATCCACAACTATGCATGATATTTGAAGTAGACATGTTGAGGATAGCACACAGCTGTTTTGATACTAAACAGGGCAGTTTTGAAGAAATTAGAGTAAAGTTGGCATTTCCCAAATTCCACGAGTACTGCAAAGTTTGTTGAGTCATAACAAGAAAAGTTTTGAGTCTAGGGTTTCCAAATTTGCATACCTAATCATAGATACTGTGGCTACTTGTAAACCAAAGGAGAAGATACTGTAGTGTTTTAAACTGATTTCATCCAATATTTAGTATTTACAATGTAATGTCCGTAACGTTAACTCCATATATATATAGAGAGAGAGAGAGAGAGATTTATATTCAGACACACACACACACATATGCTGGTGGGTACTAATCATATAAGGATTGTATGAGATGATCCTCTGAAGACATCTCATTAGCAGTTGCAATAGACCCCAAACTAATGATGTGCAATTGGGGTGGGAATTATGACCTCAGGGTGCGAATAAGAACCCTTATCTAGACACTTGGGATAGAGATTAAGATGGACTGAAAAACAGAAATGGCTTTTTCTAAACTGATGATACCTGACAGTAACGTCTCAAGTATGCTTGCACTATTCAATTATATATATATAAACATAGTGTTGTTCAATATTAGTGATTGTTGCAGTGGTCCTAAATTGAAAGTTGTATGTTAAGCCAACATATGTATTACAAGGTTGGCCCGACGTTTAATTTCTAACCTTGGAATAATGTTAAAACATTGAACCATTGGAGCAACATGAAGTCAACATCTCTTTCTCCAAGCATGGCCTACCAGCGTTGGTCCAATATCAAAATGCCAATATTGGCCCAGTGTTTAGTGGTATATATTAGTGGTCCAATCAAGGCCCAATGTACTTATGTTACATGGGATTGTTCAGACACTGGTGTGCGATTTAATTACCAGTGCTGCATCCGTCAGTCATGTTGATCAAGGCAAATAATATAATAAAGCACAATGTGGCCTTCAATCCTATTTAATTAAGAGCATAGCATGTTAATGCATTATACAATTTGTCATTCTGATACATGAGCGCAGTCCTGGTGAATCATTTACTAGTGTTGCATTCAAGCATCATGCCGACTGGATTAATTTACCCCTGAGGGGCTGCCAGGATTCATCTATGTAGCCACAGGAGTAGACCCTATGGTTAATGCATTAAAATACTATGCAGATTGTAAGGGTATTATATTATAACACTGGTTGTAAGGTGCAGAGTTCCCGGGTAAAACACATATTTCCTGTTACTCTGCTTTCTCCGCCTGATGTTTGCACGGGCGGTATCCGTGAGAGTCCTCGCGTCCTCTCTGGGTTACCGGGTGCCACTCTTAGGCGGCAAAGCTGATCGCTACCTGTATCATGTGACCTATTGGCGCGTGCCAGGTGAGGGTATATAAACCTCTGTATTACCTGGGCTCCACAGTCAGTGCAGGCCCAGCTGACTCTACTTCACCTGTCCAGTTGTGGGGACTAAGCATTTGCATATCTTATATTTGGAAGCACCTTGATGCAGATTCCTAACTCCGGAAGAAATACTGGTTTATCCTTTGAATAAACAGATAAGTTATTCTCGCACTTGGAAACTGCAGTTTGTCTTGTTCTTTAATTTAGAAACATACGAACCTCTTACAGAGTTAAAGGGATAATAAGTATACACTTTATTGAGGGAATTCTTAGGCTAATGGTACCCATATAAATTGCTATTGACTGTTGACATTAAATGCATACCCTGTTGTGTTTGGGGTGATATTCCATGAAGATGACAGGGGATACAGCAATCACCAAGTCCTGACAACTCCTTGAAATGACCATGCCAATGACTTTCGAATCCATTGTCATTTTTCACCCTGGCTCCCCTCCCTGCCTCCTCCATAGAGGGCTGAGAAATGAAGTCATGTTGGATTTTAAACTATTTTTGTATGTGTGATCTTTACTTATATACCAGATAGTCATTGCATGGCTGTGGGAGCATAGTTCGGTCAACTGATAAGGCATAGAGGGATATGTATCCAATGAGATCCCCTAACAGGCAGAGGAGTAGTGCGTTCCCAAAATTGGAGGATCGCATTGCTTCACGTGAAATGTGGTTAATAAAACTATTTAAAAAAAGAACCTACCTTTAGCATTCACACACTGGGAGCATGGAGGGGTGGGGGAATGTCAGGGGAGGCATGAAGAGAAATGTCCCATCTTCATAAGCCTTTCAATGGTTATTTCCTGTTCTTTACGTAGACCTAATCAATGTAGTTCGACGTAGTGACCCTCTTATTCACCATGTGATTTTGTTGTTATCCTTCCACAGGTTAACCTTCTACAATGTAAAAGCTGTGCTGATGGTTGCACTTCTTATTCGGTCATGCGATCCGAGGCCCTGTTCGGGGATCATGTGTTTAACAGGTATACCAATATTTACTTTTGTAATCAATACATCATCGGTTATATACGCACATACACACATACATACTTTGACAGAATACTTTTTGCCATTCATTTTGCTCATTCACAGCTATGTTCTATGATAACTGCTTTCTCACTATTCAGGCTGCAGCACCCCTCCTGTTCTCAAACAGCAGAATATAGCCCCAGTTGGGGGAAGACCGGCTTACAGGGTCGGCTCTCGAGTACTGTACAGGTGCACAGAGAGACATTCATCATTAGGTGGATCACCGTATTCAATGTGTACCAACCAGGGAAAGTGGACAAAGCCTCAACTGCGCTGCAAACCCGGTATGATATAACCTTGCTGCATAATTCGTATAAATGATATGTAAATTCTAGAGGAGGAACTTTGAAGCGTGATATGGAAATGAAGCAGTATTATTTTCAAAAGATTCATACAACTATTTTCTTGATAACTGACTTTCAACAGCCTACCGATTTCTATCCCAGACAGAATAGAGAATTTCGGTCGAAAACCAAAAAACATAAAAGGAAAGATGATGGGTGCATCAAAACCCCTGCCTACTTCTTCAGTGATGCCCAGCTCGACATCTAACGAAAAAGATACTTCTTCAAGCAGTATCGACAGCAGTGTGACCTCATCAATGTCTACTGCTATCCCTTTTGTAACTACTTCAGACAGCAATTTAGATATTATCACTAATGCAGTGACATCATACTATTGTCAAGTGGCCCCACCTCGCCCGCCGGATGGGAGTTATTCAACTGCAAGTGAAGGTGAACAGTTTCTTGAGGGCATTATAGTGGAATACCATTGCAAGAATGGATCACTGTATGTAAGGGGTTATAAAATGGCATACTGTACAGAAAATGGAACTTGGTCTCCTAGCACCATAAACATTACATGCCTGGCGCCTAATAGATATGGTAAGTCGAAATTTATTTTTCTCTCTAATCTGACAATTGTACTTCTGTTTTAAAATCAACTGTAACATGAATTTATATCTTGTTTATTTTGAGGGAATTATAGATAAATCGTGTTCCTATATTATAACGTATTTGAATCGGACAACAAACCCAAATTGTAGACATAAAGGGAATATAGACACCATGAAGAGGGGGGACTCTTTTCACTGTGTACTTGGAAAACCGGAAGTGCTATACGTGTGGGAAGAATCCAGTGACTAAACACACTTAAAATGTGTAATTTCTCGACAAAAACATATTTGATAATAAGCACAGTATTTATAGGAGTTAGCTTGACTTGGAGATATCATAGATTGTATTTTTAAGTATCAGTCATCAGCCTAGGAGGCCTCAGACTGATACTTAAAAAATCCTCACCATGATATCTCCAAGTCAAACTCCCATTAATACTGTCTACTTATTGGATTTTTCTTTTATTTCAGATTCGGAAAACAGCATTGGGGTAGGAATTGACAATAAGTGTTCATCAACCATTTTGGTTTCCATTAAAGTTACTGGTGTCTTCCTATGTATGACTGTATTGAGTATTGTACCGTTCAGTTAGGAAACTTGATGTACCTGATGTCTAGAGTGTGCGGTGTTCTGTTCCGTTCCGAAGATAGACTACACTGAAAGTTTAATGGGTCTAGAAATTCAATATTATGGTTATTGAAAGTTAATTCAAAGTCTAAAGTAACTCCTAAATATTTGGAGATAGGTACATAATGAAAGGATTTATCATTTACTATAGTTTCATGTTTTTTAAACGAATTATATTCTATTTCATTTTTTAAGTAAAGAATATAGACTTGGTTATACTTTCATTCATTGTCAATTTGTTCCTGGTTGACCAGTCAGCATATATTTGAGGAACGTTTTATAGTGCCTGTACGATATCTTCAATGTTCTTATCATGTGAGTACAATACATAAGTAAGGAACAGTAAAGGATCACAAATACTACATTGGGGTACTCCACAGGATACATTATAAGGCTCTGATTGCAAGTTATTTGCGACGACTATTTGTTGCTTATTTGTAAAGTAATTTTCAATTAATTTTAAACAATTTCTAGAAATACCATACATTTTTAACCTTTTCAGAAGAATAGAGTGATTTATGCAATCAAAAGCCTTTTTTGTATCTATAAATGTGGCCACTGTGACATTGCCCTTGTATCTTTCTGATAAGATATCATCGGTTAGCTTGCTTATATTATTTAGAATAGAGCGGGACTTGCAGTATCCACCTTGAATTTCAGTCAAAATGTTTGGGCATAACGTCCATTGGGGAAGCTATCCTCATATAAGTGATTGTAACAGTGCCCCCTGATGCCTCCCTTGGAAGTATTGGAACTCTCCACCTAGGAGGGGGGTAACACCACTGGCAAGCAGGCAGAGCAACAGCAAGCAGGCAAAGCAACAGCGACTTGTTTTTTTCCCTTTTTTCTGTCACGATGGTGACATGTGTGGCATGTAATGCCTCCTACAACGGGATCAAGGGATACTGGGCAGGCTCAACACATGGAGAAACCACCTGAGGTCCAAGGACAGCAGGTGGTGGCCGTCAATGGAGGCGACGACGGGCAGGGAGAGACCGGCCAGGCGCCCGGCCCATAGGCGGGCCAGGGATCAGGAGAAAGCTGCCAACAATCTTCTGAGAAACCTATCAACCCTGTAAAGGAGAGGAAGCTCAGGGAAGTAGAAATGGAGCTGGCAGGCATATGAGTGTCCTCAAAAAGACCCCCCCTAGAAGCATCGATCGCCGAAGCGGCCAGGACAGCTGTCCTGCCAGGCGTCGGGGGAGGTGGAGACGCTTTGCTTTGGTCAGTGAAGCCTTGCGGACAGGCGTTCAGCTACTCAGATGAGGGTACCATCAGACACGATGTACGTGCCTTTATTATTTACCACAGATTAGTTCAAAGTATATGTAACACACATGAAGCTGAAATTAGTGTTTCCTTCAAATAGTTACCATTTTATGAGGCGTTGCTAGGCATTAAATGAAACTATATCCAATTCGGTCAAATTAAATATGTATGTGATCCTTATAATGTTTGCTACACATCTATTATACTTTTATCAAGCATAGTCCGAGTTATATTGCCGTGAAGTTAGAAAGTATCCAGGAAGGCCTATCTCGTCACTCCACCAGCTCCCTGCTGCATTGGGCAACTATTAGGGGATGCGTTTATCCTTTTGTTGGCAAGTAGAAATACTCCCAGCCGTGAATGATGCATTTAGCTAAATAGATGAGATCTAGAGCTTTAATTTCATATTGGTACCATGTATCTGTGATGATCAGAAGTTTGATTGTAAACAGATTTAATACTTATAACGCTCGACTATCAGAGATGGCTGAACAAAACAAATAAGTACCTTTAGATAAGTGTACTTTGATAACTTGCGAACACATACATATACGATAAAGGTTGATGGGACACAAATAAACTGCAAAGTAATGGGAAAACATCGCTCCAGGTAGTATCCAGGGTGCTGGGGCCGGCCCAATCATATCCGGGGGCCGGTCCCCGCACCTGACCCTCAGGGGAGGCTCAAGGGTGCGGGCTTATCTGCTTATCTACTCTCTTAGTTGAATGCAATTCGCCTTATCAGACTTAACATCAGTTGGTTATTTGCCATTTCTGTCGCAAGTTTTAATCCAATTTGCAAAATTCCAAAAGAATTCTGCTTCAAGGGTATTGCTCCATCGGATACAGTATTGAATAAAATTATTCCTGAAGAATACAATTTTCAATTCACGTAGCTACTTTCTGACCAACATAAAAATATTTTCCTACCTGAATCAAAGTAGCCATGTTGATGCCTACCCAGGTGCCACCTGGCAGAAGTCATAGTAAGTTTGGTAAACCAAACTGGTCACGGAGGAGTCAGATTTTGGAAAACCAAACATCATAATTCCTTTATGAATATAAAATAATAATCCACCCCTAGATTACACCTGATGAGTCTCTTAGATGGCCGAAACATACCTTAGATACCAAACTGAGTTGAAGCTATACCATTGGCATGACAACATAACACCATGGATCAATCAACAAATTGAGTATCAGTCTATTCCAAATTTTAGAAATTGAATAGAGTACAGTCAACTCCCTCTAATCCGGACACCCTTGGGACTATACAAAAATGGCCGCATTAGTGAGGTGGCTGTACTGGAGGGAGTCAATGCTAGGTCTATGGAGTAGAAGGAACGGAAGCTTAGAGATATGTGTTAATCATAACCGTTTTTCATATAGTATTTAGACTAAACAAAGCAAACAAGTCATCGACATCAAGTATAACAGGACTTATAATGCTAGTCAACACTCTATTGGTATATTTTTGAGAAATTAAAATGCACAATACAAAGTAGGGTGGGTGGGTGGTTGTGCGGAGGGTGGCACGGGAGGGGGGGGGGTTGAGGTGCCCCGATCCACAAAGACAACAGACTTGACATTACCCCCCCCCCCCCCATCCCCACCCCCAGTCAGTCAAGCAGAACATGAGCGGAATGAGGAGGCTCAAGGGTACGTCCAGTGACGGACCTCAACATATCTGGAGACAATGGGTGTCAGCGCTAATCCCCCCCCCCATCCACACCCCTGGCTAGGGTGACCCCTACCCAGTTATGGGTTCCACACTGAATGAAACCACATGCATGTTCATGTAGGGACATACATATGATGAATTGTTCCTTGAAATGTATTAAACATGCATGTATAATGTAAGTTCATACAGCCGAATGGCTAGTAATAGGGGAATGTGAATAAAATGAGCATGCAAGAGAAACCCCCTATAGGTTGATTGATTGTAATATTCAAAAGCATGCAGTCAGTGTATATGACTATGAGTATAATGAACTACACCATATTCCGCCTATCTGCATCTAGTATCTATACTTGCAGAAGAAAATCAAATCAGAAATGCAGTGGCCGCATTAGAGGGAGAAAACCACCATTTTGGACTGTAAAAACAGTGGCCGCAGGGCGAGGTGGCCGCATTAGAGGGGTGGCCGCATTAGAGGGAGTATTTTACATTAAAATAAAAAGAAAAACGGTTGGTACTTTCCAAAAATGGCCTTTATGGCGGGGTGGCCGTACTGGAGGGGTGGCCGTAAAGAGGGAGTTGACTGTACCTCTATATGTAGGAGTTTTTATATAAACATTAAACAATGGTGAGAAGACATAGCTATGATATGCTTAGAGAGCCAGACCAGCATCCAGGCAGCCAATTAAATCAATCAAAATGGATCACATGACCAGCTCGAGCCAAAAGGAGGCAAATTTAAACTTACCTTGGTTAGATTGTTATGTAGTGTTGGGAGGATCAGATCGCTACATCTACACACACTATACATATTTTTTCAAATTGATCTGCATGACACCATCTGTGATAAACAACATTAGTAGTATATATTGTATCGGAACGGGACTATGCTTAAGTACTGTTTATTACTCAATCGAGATGCAGCCAATCAGAGGCCTCCATTTGGTCACGTGACCGGAAGTGACCTACTTAGGGGATTAGTGGTGACGTCACGTGACCTACTTAGCCAATCAGAGGCCGCCATTTGGTCACGTGACCGGAAGTGACGTCATATGACCTACTTATGGACCGGAAGTGACGTCATATGACCTACTTAGGGGACCGGAAGTGACGTCATATGACCTAATTTAGGATCACGTGACCGGAAGTGACCTGATGAGTCACGTGACCGGAAGTGACGTCACATGACCTAATGGACAACCGGAAGTGACGTCATGTGACCTCATTGAGGATCACGTGACCGGAAGTGACCTGATTGATCACGTGACCGGAAGTGACGTCACGCGACTTAATGAAGAGATTAGCGTCTTTAAGGGGTCACGCGCTTTAAAATGTTTTTTTGTTTTTTTTTGGGAGGAGGCGAGTCTCTTATTTTTTTTGTAAACCAATAAAAAACACAACAATATAAGTTTGTTTTTTTCATTTTATTTTTTATTAGCGACTGGAAGTGACTTATTGAACAAGGTAGAAGTGTTCTTTAGAGTGTATAAGGGGGGAGGGGGAGGGGAGGGGAGGGGGGGAGGGGGGCCCTTTAAGATGCATGGGGAGGGGGGCACTTTTAGGATGCATGGGGTGGGTGGGGGGAGGGGGGCACTCTAGGGGGGGGGCACTCTAAGGGGAGTTTGTCTCTTTTAACAAAAAAAGAAAGAAAAGATTTTTTTTTTTTTTATCAAGAGACACACTTCTTCCTCTTGAGAGGAAGAAGTGTGTCTCTTAATTGTTTTGTTTAGAAAGTGATGGTCTTTAGGATCACGTGACCGGAAGTGACCTGATGAGTCACGTGACTAGAAGTGACGTCACATGCCCTAATTAGGAGATCAGCAGCGACCGGAGGAAGTGACACTTTAAGAGGACACGCGACTTAATTGTTATAATTTTTTTTTTTTTACTTACTAATAAAAGAAGACGTATGAAAATAAAACACAACAATAATTTTATTTTATTTTTTTATTTTATTTTTTTTCAATTCTAATAAACACTCTATTTTTGATGCGCTCAATCAATCAATAACACACTTTTTTTTTTTTTTTTTTTCATATCTCTAAAGGACTCGTTGTCACACCGTCAGAATGCACGCGACGCTTATAATACAAGTAGCGCACGCCATCTTTCCCTATGGTGTAAGTGACCATTTTGTTCATCAACACTGTCATCAACATCTAGGCCTAGGCCATCTGGATACATATCACTGAATGACACTAAGTCACATGGAGAGTCTGGTTTGCTAAACAATGGTTTGTCCCTAGGGACCTCACCGAGTGCACACTTTGCTTGTGAACTGGCAACCCATTCATGTTCGCCGGGCGAACACTTATGTTCGTCGGGTGAACTTACAGTACTGTAACCGACCTGAGGTGTATGGAGGACGACATTTTTTGCTATTGTCGTCCCACCAGAGGCCGGGACAACAAAACCTTCATCAAGGCCAGCGGTTTCGCCATCGGCCACGTTGTTTACACCCGCGGCCGAGAGAGACAAAGTACAAATGGAACGATTATGACCAAACGCGGCCACTGAGCTGTCCGCAATTTCACCCGCAGACATAACAGGACCAGAGGAAGCGACTCACCTGGTACATTTTCGGCACAATCGATGAAATTACACCCCAGCGAGGCGCCTTGTTGATCCTCACCGTTCCCCTGCCGCCATTTTGAATGAAGCATGCTGGGAGCCAGCGAGGATCGGGGCGCTACATTTCGACAATCTTTTTCGCTATAAGGCGCTAAACACTCAGAATTTGACGCTAACGTCATTGATATACCTCTAGAAGTATTAATTGCGGACATATTGTCCGGTTTTAGGCCTTGTTCGGACAATAATTCAATCGAATCGAGCGGACTAGAGACCAGTGGCGCCCCCCTCTCCTCAGCGGACAACGTAGGAAGGTTTTGCTCCCGCGGCCGCAGAACTCTTCGTGACGAAAAATGTGTGGAATGTGGAGGGCTACACTGGGGCTCTGCGCCCTGCTGGTCCTCTGTGTTTCCATGCTCCTCTCTTTGTACAGTCTGTTTACACTCACCAGCTGATGTACTCTGGGCTGCTGCTGGAGGTGCTGGGGCTGACTCTGGAAGTCAGGCTGCAGGCTTCTGAGCCTGCTTCTTGATGTTGGGGCAGTTGGGGGCCTTGTGGTCACCAAATCCGCAGGAGTAGCAGACATGGGGTTTCTTGCAGCTGGCCCCATCACAGGACTTGAAGTTGTAAGTAGTATAGTATGTATCGGAACGGGACTATAGTTAACTACTGTTTATTACTCAATCGACATGCAGCCAATCAGAGGCCTCCATTTGGTAATAGGCCACGCCCCCTCATTTGCATAATTACGTAATAGGCCACGCCCCCTTGATCACCAGCCAATCAGAGGCCACCATTTGGTCACGTGACCCCTCATTTGCATAATAGGCCACGCCCTCTTGATCACGTGACCCTCTCATTTGCATAATAGGCCACGCCCTCTTGATCACCAGCCAATCAGAGGTCGCCATTTGGTCACGTGACCCCCTCATTTGCATAATAGGCCGCGCCCCCTTGATCACGTGACCCCTTCATTGGCATAATAGGCCACAACAACATCACGTGTCTATCTTTGTTTGTAAACAACACCACGTGGCTCTCTTTGTTTGTAAACAACACCACACGGCTCTCTTGTTTGTAAATAACACCTACTAAGTTTAGTCATAGGTAGCAGTAGTAGCAGCTCTCTTTTGTTTGTAAATAACTCCTACTAAGTTTAGTCATAGGTGTCTAGAGCAGCAGCAGCAGCAGCAGCATCTTCAGCAGCAGCAGCAGCAGCCGCGTCATAGGTGTCTAGAGCAGCAGCCACGTCATAGATGACTAGTGCAGCAGCAGCAGCAGCATCTTCAGCAGCAGCAGCAGCGTCATAGGTGTCTAGAGCAGCAGCCGCAGTAGCAGCAGCGTCATAGGTGTCTAGAGCAGCAGCCGCAGCAGCAGCAGCATCTTCAGCAGCAGCAGCGGCAGCAGCAGTAGCATCTTCAGCAGCAGTAGCAGCAGCAGCAGCAACATCTTCAGCATCAACAGCATCTTCAGCAAAAGCAGCAGCAGCCGCGTCATAGGTGTCTAGAGCAGCGGCAGCAGCATCTTCAGCAGCAGCAGTAGCAGCAGCGGCAGCAGCATCTTCAGCAGCAGCAGTAGCAGCAGCGTCATAGGTGTCTAGAGCAGCAGCCGCAGTAGCAGCAGCGTCATAGGCGTCTAGAGCAGCAGCGGCAGCAGCAGCAGCATCTTCAGCAGCAGCAGCGGCAGCAGCAGTAGCATCTTCAGCAGCAGTAGCAGCAGCAGCAGCAACATCTTCAGCATCAACAGCATCTTCAGCAAAAGCAACAGCCCGTAACTTAGCATCATGTGCATCAGCCATAGCCGCAACTGCGACATTGCGACTAGCATAAGCGAAACAGGCTATTTCTTTAGCAGCTGTACAAGCATTAATAGCATTAGCCCTAGCAGCAGCCGCAACAGCGGCACCTTTAGCAGACGCTGCAGCATCAGTAGCAGCAGCATCGGTAGCAAGAGCGGTAACAGTAGCAAGAACATTAGCAGCACGAGCAGCAGCGGCGAGAGTAACAGCAGCGTTGTTAGCAGCATTGGCGACTTCGTATGCAGCATGTGTAGCACGAACAGCGATACGAGCTTCACGTCTTGCACGAGCAGCAGCAATAGCTGCAGAAGTAGCCCTCACACTTTCCAGCCACCCGTACGAATCTTGATAAAAACGAACCTCCACGTTGCTACTTGTTAACTCATCAGTAAACATGGACGTCTCCTCGTGTGGTGTTGTTGACCTTAGACACCCCCTGTAGTTGTTTTTTTTTGCATACACAGTTGACTAGCGTCTTAATCTCTTACCCAGCTATAAGCCCATATGCATGTAACGCGCATTACTCCTCTTTATGGCAATTATCAGATTGATTTAAGGGTGGAAAGGGCTTAGGTGATTTAGGTCCCTCTCTAGCTGAAAACAGGCTTAGACCATAACATGTAGGCAGCCGGCCGCGTTAAACACCCCCTGTAGGTTTTTTTTGTGTATACACTCTCGATCCCCTCTCTAGGTGAAAACAAAGCTTAGAAGATGCAGTGATCCGTCCACCGGCTGGCGCGTCACACCTGTCGTTAATCACCCCCTGTAGGCTTTGTATACACTCTCGATCCCCTCTCTAGGTGAAATCAAAAGCTCCGTCCACGGGCTGGCGCGTCACACCTGTCGTTAAAACGCCCCCTGTAGTCTTTGTATACACAGTTGTCCCGCCTTATGTATTCACCAGCTATAAGCCAATATACGTGTACATGTGATTTTTGATACCCTCTCTGGAATAGGGTGGGGCTCAAGGTGAAAACAAGATTAGGCCATTCGCTCTCTCAGCTATATAAAGAGCCTCAATTGTTCTTGCAACAGCACTTCACCACCGGTACACTATCAGTCACGAGGCAGATGTTTGCGGTATGGGTCATACAGGTTACCTACTAATAGCGGTTTGGGTGAGTAGATCACTTTTTTTTCCTAAAAAAAAAAAAAAAAAACCCCACTTATGACTCGGGTATGTATATGTAGCACTGTTAGTGTAAGTACACAGTAGAATCTACTGTACTATAGACTTAACCCTCTGCAGACGGTGGAGCGCGTTAATGCGCAGGGCTGTGTCGGCGTCACTGTTTTTTTTTGTTTTTTATTCTAACTAAAAAAGAAAAAAAAGTCAGAAGTCAATCTAAGACCTATCAAAGACAAATTTGTGATAAGTTCAAACTAAATAAGAGACAGTTTGAGCGTCTCTTAGTCGCTGTCAAAGATGAGAATAACGAACGCGCTAGTATAGTTCCCCGCTCTTTCGTCAGATGGCGCCACAATAGGGGGTTTGTACATTCCTACGATGCTCGCGAACATTTCAACGCATAATGAGCTATATAGGCAACAAAGTGCGCTTCTAATATATTAAAATATAAAAAACAATTCAATATTGTGTATTTCTGATAGAAATGAGGCAGTTTCTTTAAATACCAACTAAACTATAGCGAGATGAAAAATACCACACCATATCTAAGGCTTTATAAAAGATAGACATAGTCAGAACTCTCGCCGAGTCGGTAATCTGAAAAACGGATCAACTCGTTTTGACTCGTTGTGCCACAAGGGCCCCCATCCAACGGGGGCCCTTTGAGGTCAGTCTGTCAAACCACAGTGATCCATGCTGCTTAACACCAGGCGTAATTAATTACGCCCATGTTGTGCAGCATATAACCAACTGACAGCGTCAGTTGGTTGGCCCCTCTTTAGGGGCCACACAATATATAAAGAAAAGAGGCCTAAGGGAACGTTCACAAGCGTCTCCCCTTCCTACGGGGTGGGTGGGTCTTTGGGTTTAGTGACAAAACAGCGACATGTGAGTAGGAGGGGGGGGGAGAGTCGGAGTTTGCGTGTCAGCTCTCTTTTTTTTTTTTTTTTTTTTTTTCCAAGTCTACATATTATTTATGATTAAAAAATTTAAAAAAAACCACAATAATATAGTGCGCTGATCAAAAAAAACTGAATAGAAAAATAACCAAAATAGGTTGGGGAAATCTCTGCTATCTAGCTGATCGGTCATTGTCACACGGTGCAGAAAATTTACTTTTTAGAAAATCTATATTAGGACCACAGACGGGGCACATGTGTCACTTGTCGAATATAAGAGATGCCAATGGTCCTTGTCGAATTTAAGAACTAGGTCTTGTCCATTGTCATTGTCTATTTTGAGAAGTAGTCTTGCCCGTCTTGCCCCTTGTCGCCAACTCCCAGCACCCCCGTGTCTCTTTGTCCATATTGGCTAAAAACAGGACATTGTTGACTTGGCTATTTTACCCCCCGTCTGGGGATCTTATTACTTAATCACCTCGTCTTGACCCTGTGGGGCAGTGGGTATATGGAATAACCGTGTCCAGGTGTACTCTATCTGACACATAACCGAAGGTTACTGAGTTATGTAATAATAACTGACCTATGAGGCCACCAGTCAGTTTGCCTTGATTGTTTTGACACACTCTCAGTTACTCGTAGGGAATCTAATACATAATTAGACTCAGCATCATATAAGACAGTCTCGGCCACGCCGGCTGCATATCGGACCAGGGGGATAGTCTGGCAGCGACCCGCCATCCCGTCCACAAGCTGTGTACAGCACCCCGTGTCTCTTTGTCCATATTGGCTAAAAACAGGTCATTGTTGACTTGGCTATTTTACCCGTCTGGGTCTTATTATTTAATCACCTCGTCTTGACCCTGTGGGGCAGTGGGTATATGGAATAACCGTGTCCAAGTGTACTCTATCTAACACATAACCGAAGGTTACTGAGTTATGTAATAATAACTGCCCTATGGTCCTATGAAGTCGCCAGTCAGTTTGCCGTGATTATTTTGACATACTCTCAGTTACTCTTAGGGTATCTAATACATAATTAGACTCAGCATCATATAAGACAGTCTCGGCCGCGCCAGCTGCATATCGTACCAGGGGGATAGTCTGGCAGCAACCCGCCATCCCGTCCACGATCTGTGTACAGCAGTCTGGACCAGACCACCAACTCTGGGTATAGCATTCGGGATGACTGGAGCAAGACTGGATCTAACCCTTTAATAGTCGCATAGCGCTTTAATGTGCAGTGCCCGTTGTCGTCATAAGCCATGAATGCAGCACTCAGAGTTCCTCACCAGGGCTGCATGCATGCATACACTGTCATATCGACAAAGGGCGTAGCGCATTAAAGCACTATGCTACCTTTAGCATTAAAGCGCTGAGTGGTTATTTTTTGATAGTGTAGAACCAATATCTGTCTAATTAAAAACCCTTATCAGTGCTGTTTTTTACATACAAAAGAATTAAGTAATGGCACTCCGCCATGTATTGGATAACCACTGCAGCACGACTCTGAAAAGCGGGTGGCGGTGAATTTCCATTAGATCCTGAAAAGGGGGGCGGTCAGATGTCGTCAAGGCCCTGATAAGTAGGGCGGTTAAAATCATATGATTACATTGAGCTAATTTTCTTGCTGAAAGGAATGAATAATTGTATTTGTATAAAATTCACACACACACACACACACACACACACACACACACACACAGACAGACTGAGACAGACACAGACAGACAGACAGGCAGACAGCACGCAGGACACCTGATGACCTCCACACGATGACCTGATTGCCCTTCCTAAAAAAACAAAAACCCAACCCGATCTACCTACTCAACAGGGTTTCAGTGTAGAGCCTATTAGGGGTTTTTCTGATGCGTATATTATATTGAGATTGATTTTCAACTTTTGTGATCAGTGGTTGGTCCTTAAAAGGACCGTTTAGTAGAGAGGGTCGCAGGGACCTTGCTGCTGAAGCGGAGGGCGTGGTCATAACGCGTGGTAGTCCTTCAGCAGCTCCTCCAGCACGGCGGGCGGTAGACCTTCCTCCATGCAGACTTGCTGCTTGACTTGTTCCACGCACTGTCGGATGAGTTGATCAGTGACCTTCGTGATCAGCTCATCGGCCACACCGTCTGCTTCAGCAGCAGTCCGCTGTCTCTCCGTCTCCTCTCTCTGTAGCGTGGCTACGAATTCCTTCTCCACGGCCGCATCGATCATAGATCGAGAAACGGCCACAAAGTTCTGTCTCTCCGCCTCCTCTCTCTGTAGCGCGGCTACGAATTCCTTCTCCACGGCAGCATCGATCATAGATCGAGAAACGGGCACGAAGTTAACTCGGTGAGCCATTTTGTCAAACTGACTTCCTAGCCGCCTGAGAGATGCTGACGTCACACTATTTTCGACGACGCTATGACGCGCACGAGGTAGACAGGCGACGTCGTTTCACTTCCTTATTTGGAGTTTGGGACCTTGTGACACCGAAGTCATACCGTACGGTCGCGATAAAGCAACTAGTGTTGAAAGCGCGCCGGTCTTGTATAAGCGCCGGAGTATAAGAGCCTTCAAATGTTTTTTCTTAAGCACTAAAATCGCGACTTTGAATAAGCACCAGCGCCTGGCTTGTATATAGCTCCTGAGTAAGAACTTCACCGAATTGAAAAGCACTCCCTCAGAGCCCTTAATCGCGACAGTACGGTACAAATCTGATGTCAACCCGCGCCAAAACCAAAAAGGGTGTTCCGGTCACACGTACCTACGACGAGTGACCTTCAGCTATCACCACGTGAAGAGTGGGAAATAAATTTTGTACGGCAAGAAAACTGAAAACTGATAACGATTCCATTAGATAAGTATTTGGTTCCAATCTATGGCGAGATATTTCCGACACTTGTCTCCACCAGAGCGATTGATTTATATGTCTGTAAGGTTCAGCTCTCCAACACTCTCCAATATCCGCCGGTGCACGATGGTCGCCGCCCATAATTAGTGACAACTTCTGCTGGAGAGTGAAAGCTACGTTGAGTCTTGAGGTGCGCAGAGATACTATCTGCCGCAGCCTGATTTTAGTTCCAAGCTATTTAGATAACCGCCCCATTTAAAATCTCTCTCTCGATCCTAGAAAAGAAAAAAAAAGGCTAGAGTTTATCATGGACGAGTCTCAGCTTTAGTCAAGCCGTAAAGTGAAGAACCTGAGCTTGTACATATACCCACGTGAGGGGTGACCTCGGGGGGCGTTCAGTTAGTACTGAGTCTATAGTCAAGGTCAAGTTCCACTCTCTAAACAGAGCTTTAGCGCCTCCGTCATCTAGACCGCGCGCGCGCGATTTTTTTTGCTGAAGCAGCTAATCGATGGAAACGTAGAGAAGACGCACTCGATCAAAAACTGCTTCAGAGGCTTGTTATCAGGTATTATCAGTTGAATCAAAATATTTCAAAACATCCAGAAAAGCAGAATGACATGTCCTACGGGCTACAGCTGGGCACTGACGAGCAGACGCCGCTGACGTCATTTCAATCAGGTCACAGCGCTTTTTAGACACCTTTTCTGTAGGACCTTTCTCATACCTTAGTATATAATACCGTAAACGCCGGGTGATTAGTATATGAACACATTGGCAGTCGCGGATCCACAAAGAGGCTGGATAAGCCACGAGCGGACCCGCGACTGCAATGTGACATAATCTTACCATGCGCTTTGTTTTGTTTTTGTTTCTATTTACAACAGCAAACATTTCAACAGCCTATTGTTTTTTTTAAATAATGAAAAATCGGCCCAAAAAAAAGTAAACATTTTAGAGCTAAATTTGTGGAGGATAGCCGGACATGCTGATGTCACTAGACCCCTAAATTCGATATGGTGACATGGTCATTTTCTTAAAATTCGATACGACGACACGGGCACGGACATCTAAGTGACATGGGACATGGTGGCATTTCTTGAGTCCGACATGTGACATGGACCATAGTGACATGAGGGAAAAAAAATGTTCAAAGAGTGCATCAGAAAAGTACCATTTCAAGCCTAAACATTTCGCCAAAATTTTTTTTTTTTTCTTGGATGGTACTCGGCTTTGCAGTGTCTGGGTCCTTAAAAATGTACCAGAATGCTCAAATTCGGGTTCTAAATATTTTCAAAAAACGTTTTCTCCCTTAGTGACGTGTGACATGGGCATTTCTTAAATTCGACATACGGCTGCATGGGGAGGACCCACCCGTCAAGGGCCCCATGATGACTCATACCCGCCGCGTTCAAACTAGCGTGGTGGTTATAGGTAGACCTTCTTTCAGTATCCACGTGACCAGATCCATCGCCGTCTCTTGAGCGACCGCAACGTAACCTGCTCCGGTCATTTTGACAAAAAAAAACTGTCTGGCTAGCCGACCGCTGACGTCAGCTTAATTTTGACGACGTTGCTCATTACGCGTCATCAACAGTAACCGAGGTAACTAGGGTTATTGTTATCCGGTCCGTAAGACGACAGTCTAAGACGGCGTGTAGTCGCGTTTTGCTCTCCCTAATACTCTAATTCAAGTCGAGTTACCGCTAACCCCTACAAAAAGAGGGTAGTCACATTTGTGTAATTCAAAAGTCGTTCCTTTGTTAGCAATAAGGGGGTCGTTCTATTCATTGATTTTTTTTTTTTGTTTACAACAACAAGTCAAAGTACAGTCAATCAACCGAGATCCTTTCTACTCCGTGGGGGTGTAGAAGGATCTCCCCCCTGAGGTTACAAAGTCACCTCTTTATTTAAGGGGCTACGGGTCGCAAAGTCGCTTTCGCTTTCGCTTACAAGTCACAAAGTCGCAAGAAATATTCAAGTCAAAAAGTCAAATTTATCAACTATCAGTACGGTCGTTTGAAAGTCATCAAGTCACCGAAAAACTCCTCTACAGTCACCTCCGACTCGACGGGTAGGGAGGAGGCGATTCCCTAGAGATCAGATAATTTATTTTTTTTTCTCTCGAGCAGACCCCAAAAGGCCCCCCAAGTGCCCGCCCACCCCATAAATAGTGCCCCCCTCCCCCCCTCCCCTCCCCATGCATCTTAAAGTGCCCCCCTCCCCCCCCCCCTGCCCCTCCCCCCCATAGAAGTCTCCCATTGGCTAGTCCAAGTCATGTGACCAAAAGGGGGGCATGGTCTGTCTATTATCTATATTATGCAAATGAGGGAGGGGTTCAGGTCACGTGACCAAGGGGGTGTGGTCTATTTTCCAAATAAAGAGCGCTTCCGGTCACGTGACCAAGGGGGTGTGGTCCTATTATGCAAATGAGGGGGTCACGTGATCCATTATTATGCAAATGAGGGAGTCACGTGACCAAATGGAAGCCTCTGATTGGCTGGTGATCATAGGGGCGTAGTCTATTATGCAAATGAGGGGGTCACGTGATCAAGGGGGCGTGGCCTATTATGCAAATGAGGGGGTCACGTGACCAAATGGCGGCCTCTGATTGGCTGGTGATCAAGGGGGCGTGGCCTATTACGTAATTATGCAAATGAGGGGGCGTGGCCTATTACGTAATTATGCAAATGAGGGGGTCACGTGACCAAATGGAGGCCTCTAATTGGCTGCAGGTCGATTGAATAATAAACAGTAGTTAACTATAGTCCCGTTCCGATACATACTATACTACTGTTGTAGTACCAGCATGGATAACCATCACCTCCTCCATCCCCTCCCCCTGACCTGGCAGCCTTCTTCTTGGCCCACTTGGACTTCCCCGAGGTAGGCGGGGCCCCACCGCCCCCACCCCCGGTCTTGAGGGAACGCAGTCCAAGGAATCGATTTATCAGGGGTTGGATGCCATAAGTAAGCACTTGCATACCATCAGTGGATGCCAGACTCGGGACCGCTGCATCATATTCTAGGAGATAATTGAGCTTGTAGATGACTTCCGCCGACCGGTCCGACAAGTACCGCATGTGGGACAGCAGCTTAAGGGCAACCTCGGTGCCCTTCTCCACATGCCGCTCCAGGAGACTGCACAGGCAGGAGTTGAGCTGCGCGAAGCTCCTGGGCTTATCCTGGCCATCTGGGAGATATCTGGTGATATCCATGTTCACCACCCGCTTGGCCCTCCTCCGTCGGCCGCGGTGACGCCTGGTACCGCTCGACTCAGACGACAGGGAGCTGTCTGACATAGGGAGGCCAGGCACCGGGAGGCCAGGCACCGGGTGGCCAGGCACAGGACCCGGGCTCAGGTGTGGTCATCGGTTCTTGAATACTGCCAGCCGTTTGAAACCCGTACTCACGGCAGTGTTCAGCCCCTGAACAGAGGCTGACAAATGGGCTATGTCCTGTCTCACATTGGCTAACTCCTGTTGCTGGTCCTCCACCAAGTCCCTTAGCCCAGACACTGAGATGTCGTCCTCCTCAGACTCCTGGTAGTCCTCGTCGTTGTATTCGTTAAGGCCGAATAGAGAGCCATACTGGTCTCTGCCTAGGGCACCTGCAGACTGTGACACCTTCACTGTGTGCCTGGTGACTCTCCCTGTGGGTGTAGTATAGGCCTCCTCCTGGCTACCACCTGGCTGCTGGCCACCTGGTACAGGCTCCACTTTCTCCAGGCCTAGAGCTGCTAATTCCTCTTCAGTCATTGCTGACATAGCACAGGCCTTGCCAGTAGGTGGCTTGTGTCTATGCAGGCATGTTTTACAGGCCCTCAGACCTGACATAGTGGCTGCACAAGGTAAAACTCACAGAAAAAATACACAGGTGTGGATCCCTGTTGGTTGGTTATGGTCCAGTGGACAAGGAGACCTTGACCCTGACCTGGGGCATACAGAGCCAGCAGGCCAGGTAGGTTTAGTATAAACCTAAGCAGGTCCGGGAAATGGAGGGAAACCCTCCCCAGAGCCGTTATTTACACCAGTGTTAATTTTCACAACGCAGGTAGGTGTGAAAACACTGCAGGATTCACTGTATGATTCAAGAGCATACATTAATCTATCTTATGGGATATAAACATTTAACAGCAAATTGATAGAAAATTCAGCAAATGGGTTATAAAAAAACCATTGCTAATTTTAGCCCTGCACTGTTTATGCTACATGCAAAACCGTTGCTAATTCTAGCCCTGCAGTGTTTTCACACCTACCTGCGTTGTGAAAATTAACACTGGTGTAAATAATGGCTCTGGGGAGGGTTTTCCTCCATTTACCGGACCTGCTAAGTAAACATATAACCAACTATGACTAATCATACCGGTAGCATTATACCTATATAATTATGGGGTAATTATATACACAGAAACGACGATGTGTTGTTGTTCTTACAATAAGACCGGAAGCTAATCTTATTTTAGTTGATTGGATACAGGAAGCAATTATTAATCCATGTAAGTCAGTTCCTTTGAAAAATGATATAAATATGAACAGTATATGGGACCGATACGGTGGCATGGGTAGTATGGATCTATATAACCAGGGTGAGTATTAGCCTAATGGTGTGTAAAAAGGTTGGCTTATGTATCTTGAATGTCCTCAGCTATTGTGAGATCAATAAACGCTTCAAACTCTTCAGTTGAAAAAACCCTTCGAATTTCTAGTAAAAGCTCAAAAGAAAGCTTTTTTGATCAAACCTAATTAATACTGATTATAAATACCAAACACTGATATCAGGTAGTATGAGTTATATATGTGAGTTTCTGGTAAGGAGGTAACTGTGCTATAACGATGACAGTTGTTTGACTTATCGAGGCAAGAATGTTTCCACACTTACACGCCCATAGCCTGTCTGGTAGGAATGCCTTGACTAATTATGTCATCTGGTGGTTGGTGGTGGGACTATAGGTCTGTCGTCAGGTTGCCAAGGGTCATTGCCGCTCTGCCTGCCTCACGAGGAGGATGCTTATTTACTTGCTTGTCAAACGTGTGTTGTTTTATTTTACCTTTGACAGCTTTATATGTTGATGTTAAAATGTAACAAATAGGTCATATATAAATATGGCCCAAGTCTATATAGAAGTCTATATAGATCTATGTCTTGTCCTACGTTCATATAATTATTATAGCCAGAATCTACGACAGGATCGAAATGGCTTACTGGTTTCCAGTTAATCATCTATACAGACAGACAGAGTAGCGACCTGCGAGATCTACCTTTGATATACAACATAAGGGATCGGCGATATCCTAACGGAGGCGCTATCCACACACCATAGGCGTGCGAGCAGATGTCATTCTTGATGGGACCAAAAATTAATTTGTAAAAATGCCTGCGTGATACTAGCTAAATGTAATCAATATAATCCCACCTGAGCGGATGGAGACCAAAAATTTGGACTCCTCTTGCAGGAGGACACATAGTTTTTCAGGGCTCATGCACAGAAATCACACTGAAAAAGTAAACTTGTCTCTAGACTCGTCAAAGTGACTATCATAAAATAAACAAGTCAAAAGTTTTCTGACCTATCAGGTAACCATCCCACAAATAGAATCTTGAGCTGGCAAATGTCAGGTTTTGGGCTGGCACATGCCAAGTGGGTCTTCTATCTCCAGCTAGAAGACCCGCTTCCTTGTCACTTAGACTAGTCTTTGACTCGTTTATTTTATGACTGTCACTTGGAAGAGTCTGGAGACAAGTTTACTTTTTGAGTGCAGCTGACCCCCGAACTTTCTTTGTGAACCTCTTAATACTATAATGGGTCTGCTGCTTCGAACTGAGGAATGTGGTTCATCTAGACATCTGACAAAAGATTCAACAAATGATTTCACAACTGATTATCATATATCAAGGTAAGGACAGAAGACGGTCATAGTGAGGGGGGAATACAGGTGTTATATAGTTATGTTATATTTTCGTTTTTGAATAATGGGAATACGTATGGTTCGAGAAGCTGTATCATCACCACTTGTTGCCATTATACTACAGATTTGCCAAGGCTGTTATAGTTAGAAATACGGCCCCTGAATTCACTTTAACTATCACAGCCAGGAAAATGGCCCCTGAAACCCCCATGGCTGTCATAATCAAAAGGAGTGTCCATGAATTTACTAAAACTTTCACAGCTAGAAAATAGGCCCTAGCTTCGTTGTAGCTCACACCGCCAGAAAGAGGGTCTCCCATCACCATGGCTGTCACAGCAAGACAGGGGGCGCTTTAATTCACTGTATCTATCACAGCCTAAACATGGCCCTTTAGTCACTATAGTGGTCAGCGCCAGAAAAGGGACCCCTTGTTTCAATTTGCAAGGTTTTTATTCTGCTAATCTCAAGAAACATAAAGGTATGAATACAAAATTCAAACGGACCATAGCAGGTTGAAAATTGGCCCGTAAAATCATCATAGTTTGGACGTCACATACTATGGACGTCACAGCCAGAAAACGGGCCCCTTAATTCACTTAGGTTATGAGCAAAAAGGAAAGGGGTCCCTAAATTCACTTAGCCTGTGAGTAGACCTGTCTGACCAACCGTACCCTGAGCTCTATTATTTAAGCACAGGCCTAAGGGGACAACAATATTGTCCATGGACAATAACATTGTCCACGATGTGATTATAACTTGATAGAAATCTGAAATTATTTCAATCGGATAATACCATCATTCAAACAAGGGCTTGCTGGCTGGTTATGCTGACATCAGCCTGTATGCTCTGGACTACCAACATCTGTCCAAACAACAAAGAACTAGCATCTTCAATACCATACTTTTACAATGAAGATATGGCCTTAGGCCAGTCTCTTTTTATCATTAGAAAACTTACATATAATACATAACCATGATTATCTATTCGAGCAATTAAACTCCCAACTGAAGACAGTGTATCTCATAGGCACACAAAATGCCTTTCAATGTTCAGTCAAAATAAATTAATTTCAACCAATCAATCTATGAGGGGGGTTTCAAGCTGCATAGGTTTTAATAGGACCCTGGCTGTGGAAAGTTCGCTATGAACCCTTTAAAACCTGCATCATATGTGAATGATCATTTTAAATTTCTGTTGTGCAGCCTGAACTGTATGGTACATACATTACTGCTGTCATTGTTGTCCAGATACAAGCGTCTGTTCGGTGAACTCTAAAGGCTGGATGGTGTGGCCATACATGACAGCTGCTAACTGACATTAACCTTTTGAGGACGGATATCGCTAAAAGATGATATTTGTCATCATGATGCACCAATGCAGCCCGGCGAGTAACTCCCCGGTGCTGCATTGGTACGTTCTGACGACCCTTCGGGGTCTCCCAACCCTGTGGGGTAGCCACGATGATTGCATCATGATGACCAAGGATATGATGCATTAATGCATCATGCTGTCCTTAAACGGTTAACCTACTAACAATAGCCTCACCACTTAGCTGCATACTCCATCTAAACACAACAAGATAAAACTCTACAATACCTCTTTTAAGTGTTGTTGTATGTTGGGGTGTCATGGGTCATTCAGTGCTGCTACACCTGTGCCATGTAGTACAGAAAAGTATATGAATTATGAAATTATCAAAGTGAGCTGACATGGACCCCTTTGTGGAGTATGCATCGCCTCCCCTACAGACCCCTATCTAGTTACAGTATTAGTGAATTCAGGGTCCTGTTTTATGGCTGTCACACCAATAGTCAGTTCAGGTGTAGGGGAGGCGATGCATACTCAAATGTATAACACAAACTCACAATGATGAGTTATGACACATTATGTACAGAAAGCCAACCAGCAACAGTATATCAGTGATATCACGTTCAGCAGCAGCAGTACTGATGACAACTACATAGGCAGCAGTAGCAATAGCAGCAGCACTTGTAACAGCAGCAGTAACAACATTTGTCTCTCTTTCAGGTAGAAACTGATAGATGTTCAGGCAATTCAAATAGGTCTATATGTCTGGTTCACACATAGCTACCTGATGTAGGTGTTTATTGGCTCTGGGATCAATATATCAGCTTGTAATTACCCCGATTACTAGGCACCTCTCACCTGCATGGTGACCTGGTCAAAGGGTGTACATAACCAGTATTGGTAGGCTCATGGTATGTAATCTGAACTAAATGACTTGTACTTGTACTTAAAATGTACTTGTAGCCCTTGCCATACCAGCACTTGCACATGTTTCACAATCTTAATATAAACTCTGTATTTGCTATGAAGGCTGCTTGATATATTATACAGAGAGTCAGTGCTCTAATTCCTCACATTTCAAGTCTTCTTTTAGAAGGTGGTTGAATGTTAATTAAGGATCAGAACAGGAATCATGGAATCAACCATAGATGTAGGAGAGGCTGCACATAAGCTTCCTCCCACTTCAGACGGCACTGCTGTTCCTGAGCACGCTGATGCTAAATCGATTGACTTTGAAGAAATCGACTCATGGAGAGATTTCACAAAAAAGACAACTTTTCATGGTATACAATATATTTTTGAGAAGCGTGGACTAAAATTCAGACGGTAGGTAAAGGGGTATTAAATACTTGTGTGTGTGCTGAGTTTTACTATCGATAGGTAATATTGTTGAGGTTTTTATTGGTCCTGAATTGATTGCTATCTATGGTGTTCAATTTGCCTAAAGGTTTGCACAAGCATGTGCACACCAGGTTTCAATGCGAATGTGCACCTGTGCATGTGTTCTGATACGAATTTGGTGCACGTGCTTGTGCTAACGTTTAGGCAAATTGAACTCCATAGATATCATCCAAATCACAGCCACTGTAAGTCTGTAGTTGTATAATCAATATCCCTGTTTAAGTCAAAAACCTAATGATAACTCAACAAAAAATTACCATCATTACCGAATGCATAATTGTGGCTCCCTGACCATGCAGTGCAGCTGTATAGTTCTAATACTATCACTGTATAGCACCTTCATGCACAATCTACCATCAGTGCACCTTTTATGACAGAGGGTGATAGTTACATGCTTACCCGTACAGGGATTTAATGCCTTCCATTAAAGATCCAGTTTACATCCATTCCAAATGACTTGACATTGCAGTTCATAATCAAAATGTTGAATATCTTTTAACAATATATGTTTATTTATATATACAGGCGTATTTGGTTGTTGGTGGTGCTGACAGCCCTGTCAGTGTTTGTGATACAAGTCGGCATCAGGACGGGGAATTACTTTGAGCACAAGACTACACTAGATGTAGGGCAGTTCTACAAGGACAGGCTGGAGTTTCCAGCAGTTACCATCTGTAACCAGAATAGACACAGGTATAGAAACTACCCTAAACCTCCAATTCAAGTTACAGAGAATCAGGACTACCTACATCAAATCTACAGTGAATCTTAGTTTATTCCTAATTAGAGTATTATCTTCTCAAACAAAAAATTGATCAGAACACCTGAAATACCATCGTTGATATTTCGAGAACATTTGCCTTCGTCCATAAGTTTATATTACAGACTTTTATTGGATAAGGAAATTTAGGCCGACCAGCGTTGGTGAAATACATGCTTTATTTAACTGTAGATTTGATAGATGAGTTAAAGCATGAGTATCAAAATATTGTGGTATATCTCTGAATATCTAAACCGTTAAATGACTTTTACGAAAAGTAAACATTGTTTAAATGCTTTAAAATATATATTTAAGTACATTGAGACTACCAAGAACCGCTAGCCATTTTGTACTTACACATTAATTATGCATAGTTCATGTTTCTGTCATGTTTATCATTTCAGAATAACAGCCGTGGTGGAACATGGCTTGTACGACGTAATTGATGAAGTTTACAAAGCAGGCAACATTTCTGGTTAGATGACTTTACAACTTGA
This sequence comes from Harmothoe impar, assembly GCA_947462335.1. Taxonomy (NCBI): domain Eukaryota; kingdom Metazoa; phylum Annelida; class Polychaeta; order Phyllodocida; family Polynoidae; genus Harmothoe; species Harmothoe impar. The sequence goes on along the minus strand of OX381720.1, from coordinate 51,436,592 downwards.
CAAAATATCCTAGTTGTCATTAAAATACATGATATGAAAAGATTTTTGCAGAATTATATCTTCTCTGGGGACAAATTAATAAAAATGAGTATCTTGGTAACATGATCAAGTCCTAAAGCATAGCACTTTCAATATGTGTGGTCTTGCATTGTTGGTAATTGTAGAAATTCCATGGAAGAAATTTGGAGACCGAGTTGATGGTATTGACTATGGAGAATTTACACGGCAAACAGGACATCAGAAACATAGTTTTATTGACAGGTTAGTGTAAGCATTACCCACATTTGATTCAATTTGATAAAGAGTTTGTATCATACAATTAAAGTTACATTGTCCTCCCTTTATGCATCTGCTCCATTTGATGCAACATTAAATGACTTATTTTACTCTAATTTTATCATTTTAGCACATCGGTTTTTCATGAGTTTTTATGTATTTTTAAAAGTTCACAAGTCAGGTGAATTATTCCATTGTTGATTATTTGTATCGGCCTAACAAGGACAGGTGTAGTTAACAATAAAGCTGGCAGTCCCGTCGATATATAAAGCCATACATCCAAAAAAATAAAAATGTCAAACTCAAACCAAACTTAAAAGATCATTAAGCAATAATGAGATAAAAAGTATGCAGTGCTCCTTTTGCTTTCAGCTGCACATGGAATGGCATTGACTGTGACATTGACCAGGACTTCAAAGCTGTAATCACCGATCTTGGTCTCTGCTATACCTTCAATGGACAGCACATGAATACTTTACAAACACTTAAAGCAGGTAATAGGACTGATTCTATATTTTTGCGATTTAGATACCTTCCATCAAAAGCAAGTAATGACATGGCTGTGAAGGCCATAAAGCCATGGAACTGATTGATAGAAAATATTAGGCTCTTAAGGAAGACAACAATACTGGACACCGTGTATACATGGCTTGCCTGTTCTAATCACCAATAACTTATACATTTATAAAAAATATATATATACTTGATGATGACAAAGGAAGGAGACAGTGATAACATTTGCCTTAGCTGTAAACACACATTTGGTTAAGGGGGCCCTTTATTAGTAAAACAAATGTGGGCCAATATTGGGGACCCTGACTGGTTGCCAACTACAGAGCACTTTCGTTCCCAAATCCCTCCAAAGGAAGGCTCTGGTAACAGCCACATGACCTTTAACTTGGCATTTTGCTTGATTTAGGCAACCCCTGCTGGTAGGTTGAAACCAGTGGACAGGAACCAGAATGTGTGATGGTAGTATTACCATCATACTTTCTGGTTCCATTTCCCCTTCCTGTTGGCTGGTTCTACGCTAACCACAAGGACTGCCCAAACCCAGCAAAATCCCTATTCTTCTCTTGTTTCACTACAGGAGCTGGTAGCGGACTGAAGCTGGTGATCAATGTGGAGCAGTATGAGTACATGAGGGGCCCGCAGAACGACGCTGGTATTAAGGTACACTCTGCACTTATCATGTAGTAAGGTACACTCTGCACTCTGCATGTAGCCAGGTACTCTCTGCACTTATCGTTTAGTAAGCCACACTTTACAGATATTACTATATCTGCTCAAGAAAAATATCAGCAAACTGACTAGAGCTGCTTCTATCAAGGTTGTTAAAACCATTATATTACCTATTACAAATGAGGGCAGATGGTAAAAAGAAATCTGTAATTGGTTTGGCCCCAGATAAAACATCTACCGGATCTAATTGAAATTCTCTTGATTTTGAAACTGTTAATAACCAACTGGTAAAATCTCAGTCCTGGAACTACGTTGACAATCAAAACCACCTGACGTCTATATATTGATTTAATTTAGAATTGCTCATGCCCCTTACCTCTACTCTGACTCAGTAAAATTCAAGAAGATATAGCCCAGCGTATCATTTATATAGCCCTTATGTCATAATTATTTTATGCCTGATGTCATGGAAAATTCCTTCAGACATAGATATTCATGATACTATTGCATTAACCTTTGTGTTATATTAATTCAGTTTATCATGATGCTACCTACTGAATATCACATTGACGAAGATACCATCTATGGCCGGACTTATTGAACAGCCAAAAAAGTCTAATGGATAGATACAAGAATACCAAAAAATCCAGCCTTATTTCCTATGTCTGTTCAAGTGAATCATAATAGGGAATGATAATTAAACACCATGATTCTGGTTTATGATCTGGCTGTCATGCCAAATATCAAAGAAATGCTATTTGTCCTCCCCTGCGCAGATCTTGCTGCACTCACACAAGGAGACACCAATCATACAGGAGCAGGGTTTTGCTGCAGCACCCGGTTCCCACACCTTGGTAGCCATGAGGAGGTCTGAGGTAAGTAATACCTACATGATATAGCACCCACACCCTGGTAGCCATGTAGAGGTATGAGTAGCAGCCACACCCTGGTGGCCATGTAGAGGTATGAGTAGCACCCACACCCTGGTGGCCATGTAGAGGTATGAGTAGCACCCACACCCTGGTAGCCATGTAGAGGTATGAGTAGCACCCACACCCTGGTAGCCATGTAGAGGTATGAGTAGCACCCACACACTGGTAGCCATGTAGAGGTATGAGTAGCAGCCACACCCTGGTAGCCATGTAGAGGTATGAGTAGCCCCCACACCCTGGTAGCCATGTAGAGGTATGAGTAGCACCCACACCCTGGTAGCCATGTAGAGGTATGAGTAGCACCCACACCCTGGTAGCCATGTAGAGGTATGAGTAGCACCCACACCCTGGTAGCCATGTAGAGGTATGAGTAGCACCCACACCCTGGTAGTCATGTAGAGGTATGAGTAGCACCCATACCCTGGTAGCCATGTAGAGGTATGAGTAGCACCCACACCCTGGTAGCCATTTAGAGGTGTGAGTAGCACCCACACCCTGGTAGCCATGTAGAGGTAGGAGTAGCACCCACACCCTGGTAGCCATTTAGAGGTGTGAGTAGCACCCACACCCTGGTAGCCATGTACAGGTATGAGTAGCACCCATGCAACGCAATGTAAGGAAAGTATGTATCTAAACTTTCTTAGTAGATTTCTAACTTTGTTATCATCATATCACAAAGCTAGCTGATAGATAACCTATGTAAGGAAGCCATCGTCAAGTTCTAGTTTTGAATAGCAATAGATTTAGCTTTAAGTTTCATTGAAGAGAACATGTTTACCATGATGTTGTGAGTTACTTTACACTCTTTTATTTGAGGTAACCACACTACAGCCTCCATATGGCGTGTGTCATCCAGACAATTCTCCCGTCTCACAGTGCCATGCCCGATGTCAGGCCCATGAGGTCATCAAAGCATGTCAATGTCAAACAGAATACATGCAGTCATTTGACAAAAATGCAAGTGAGTGGTAAAATGACAGTCATTCCACAGCACAGTTGTTGCATGGATTATTTAGTTTAGTAAGCGAGGGGGGCAATCAGGAATGATATAATGCATGGATCTCTGATGGCTAAAAATTTCCTTTTGTGTTTAGGAATGCCTCTTGATATAGTAAAGTGGATTTTTGCTATCAAAATCATGCACTGTGTTTTTAGGAATTATAAATTTGATTACAACAACTTTTCCGGGACATTGGAACATACAGTGAGACCTCGATAATCTGGCCTTTAATAATCCAGCACCCTTGATTATGCAGCTACTTTGTCAGGAACAGTTCTATACATAGGTGTTCATATATGCTTCAACCAGTCCATAACTACACATTTCCAATAAAGTTGGCAGCATTTAAAGCCCCACAAACAAGGCAGAAGAAAAGTATTGCCATCATTTTCCCTTTAATTGTCATTTTCCAGAAATCACTTGTGACTTCAAGACAACACTCTCTTGTGTACGACAAACCCTTGGTATGTGTCTTCATTTCCTTCGCTGATATTTCTTTTATTTCAATGGCCTTAGAAAAAGGGGATAGCCTTGCCAAATATCAATATGTCTGATCCAAAATAGCTGACATTGGAAAGATTAAAACAATCTACAGCAATAAAACAAGAACAGTGCTAATTGTTTAACTACATGGATATAGACGTGTTGTTTCATAGAGAAATGTTTGTACATCTTACTATTTACCGTAGCTGAGATGACAAAGTCAGAATTGCAGTGTGACTGTAAGCCTCCATGTGAGGAGGTTCTCTATGAGCCACAGCTGTCATATGCGCAACTCTCCAAGTTCAACATAGACCGCTTAATTCTTGGCTACCCTGTGAAACAGAAAAGACTTGAGGAGTCTCACTTGAAGGTACTTGTTACTACTGCTTACTCTTTATGTCCGCATGACGGTTAAGATTATTTATATATATATATATATATATATATATATATATATATATATATATTTATATATGTGTGTGTGTGTATATATATATATATATATATATATATAATGTATACTTCTTTTATCTTAACACATTGACAAATATTCTCTCCGAGGTAGTTTCCCAGTAGTTTTATATCAAATGTAGTTCACATTTCCCAAGAAAGCATTAGAATACAACTGATACAATAACTAATCCGTCAGGCCCTTGAGACCACTCAGCACTACAGTGATGATATAAAGGAAAAGGATACACGAGACATGACAACGCTTGTGTCAATAGCTGAAAGGCTACGTTCCAGTCTTCAATACATCTGTAAAAAGACAGCATACACCTTTACCGATTCTAAAGACTACGATCTCCCAGCCATCATCTTTCCACAACCCTACCAGAATGACTTTTTCACAATTATTCAGAAATTGAGCGACTTGATCTATCCGGCACATGATGCTTTTCACTTATTGGAAATTTCTCTCTTAAGTGATTTGAAGGCTATGGAGGACAGATTCCTGGTGTGGGATGGCAGTGTGTTCAGATTTCAACAGTTTCTCAGTAAATGCATAAAAGAAGCCTCTGCATCTCAACAGAACAACAGCGCAGATGGCTCTGGAGATGTGGATTTAGATTTGCTTTATGTGTCACCTCAATGCAAGAAAGAAATACAAGACAAGGCAGACATATGGGATGATGTTATTGTTTTCCTAGACTTTCATCAGTATGAGTTACGCTATATGAAATCTGTAGAGAGCATCTATAAGGACTCAACTAAATCACCTGATGCATTCAATCAGCATAAGGCCTGCATGTATGTCTTGGGATCAGAAAGTGTCAAGCAGGCATACTTAGACTTTTACCATGGCTTACAGAATGTCAGCAAAGTTCAGACACTTGAAGATTATAATTTGTCCACAAACAATATGCTCCCCTCGGTGAAGGTGTTGATTGCTGCCCGTGACAACATTACAATGTGTGAATGGATAAGATACATTCTTAGGGATTTTCAAAATCAGGTACTAGATCAAAATCCTACCCTCCAGAGAATAGATAAATTAAGGAACTCTTTGGAAATCATGTCTAAGACTATGGCTTACATGGATCAGGCCCTTGAGTTGCATGTCAGGCCGCTCCTTGACATGATTACTGGCTACATGAATGAGAACGTCACCAAGATAGAACTGGCCACACGCATGAGCTCCCCATACACAACCAACGCTATTGGAGAACTGGCTGAATATGAGAGCAGCGGTTACATAGTCATCAACTCCCTACAGGTAGAGTAGGGGAAATTTAAGGGATTTTGAAACTGAAAATTTGATGAGAATCATAATGGTGAATACATCACGAATGAATGCTTTATAAGAGCCATCTGCGAATAAGTTGATACTTTCTTGAGGAGTAATGAATATATATAGAACTTGACATGAGCTAAAAGATGGATGATTTATAAATATGAACTAAGTCATACCCATAATGTTTGCACCATCCCTTACTGTATAATATAGAACTGATGAATATTTTCTGAATATTTCTGGGTATTATCATTAGTTCTACTCTTCAATAATCCTAACATTTATGGCTTTCATTACTTTTCAGGAAGAACTGATACATGTCAAGAAGACCTTTTCATCAATGTATAGCATATATCAGCAAATAGCAGAATCACCCCTGCCTGTCCTGACAGTGGATCAGTTTCAGAACCTGGAGTTCTTCAAGCTGTCATACACCACCAACAACACAGACTTTCAGCACCTCATATATGGACTCACTGAAAACATGACAAATGTACAAACGCTCCTGGACTTGGTAGGTCAATGTTATTATGTTTGCCTTGCTGATACTATCCTCAGCAACACCAGAAAGCCTGACCCAACCATAAAAAGCATCCTAGCATCTCCCTCTTGATGTCTCCCTATAAAATTGTTGTCAGAAGCCTATTATATTATCATCATTAATATCAGGATGTATACATTTTATGGAAAAAGACTTTGCAAGGACTTTCATTCCTGAATTTTCAAATTCAAAATCTGGAGAATTCACCAGGTGATAAAGGGGGTATGAAGTCTTAGGCATTGTCGGTCTAAGCTCAAGCAATGTGTGTGGTGATAGCAGGGTTCACGCTAGCCACTCGCCAAATCGCCAATGGCGAATCAAAGTTGAATTTGGCTAAATACCACCCACTGAAAATTCGCCAAATTGGCTAATTCTGGCTGTGAGATAGTTATTACCTTTTCACTATACCTAGGCATGCAGGGATGCCAAGTATTACGATTTTTTCGTAATTTTACGATTTTTGACCCCCTATTACGCCCATTACGATTTTGGATATCATATTACGATTTTCAAGTATCTCTGGGATGTAAATGTATCATCCAGAGTTATGGGATAAATAGCCTAATATAAATACACACACTTAGAATAAACTAGTTCTTTATAGAGCAACAGATCTAGAAATATTACACTACGAATTGAGGAGTAAACAATTGATAAATCATGAATGATGCACCAGATTACAACTTCAATGAATCATTAGAATACACCCATGCATCATGCTAACCTTTAAGAAATGCCATTTTATTGTTACGATTTTTGTTACGATTTTAGCCCAAAATTGTTACGATTTTGGGGTCCAGAAATCGTAAGAAATACGATTTTGGGGTCGGGTAACTTGGCATCCCTGGGCATGTTATATATCATTGGAAAGAGGGAATTACAGAGACACCAGTCAGTTTGATTATATTCTGACATAATAACTTGAATTCCCAAAAGTGTAACCTATTAGGAGATCTTCGGCCATGCCAAGTAGGCACAACATCAAGTTCCAACATTGAATCAACATTTACAAGCAGTTCAATGTTGCCCAGTGGGTGGTAACCCACAGCTGGTCTACCCCCAGAAGCATTTCCTGATATTTTGGTTATGTGAAAACATACCCTCTTCCCTTGAAATCACAACCCTCCTCCTCCCGTTAATGTAAAAAGCCAGCCCCATTTTCAATATAGGGTACCTTCTAATTTTCTCTGACTTAATTGTGATTTTCCACAGTTGATGTTCGAAGCATGGTATCATGAATGATGCAAAATCGTGATAGAAATGCATAGAAAAACATGTTTGGCTAATCGATGCTCATTTTGGCTAATCAAAATGGGTACAAATTCGCCAAACTGGCTAATAGAATGCAAGGTCTAGGGCTAACCCAGGATAGGCATTGTTTGTCAGCAGTCACTTTCACATCTCTACAGGACATCTCTGTGACTAGGGATGGTTTACAAGCATGTCAAAAATGATGTTGCTAAGGAACTCAACCCGAAAATATGTATATGTCCAGAGCCGATATGTAAGGCCGCCACAGGCTGAGAATTGTGCACCATATCTATTCATTTGTGAAATGTATATGTATATACATATTCTGGGACCTCCAAATGTACCCCTTTGGTTCCGTTCACCCTCTCCACAGGGGGAGGGGGGGGGACACTCCCCTTTCCGCTTATTCTCCTCCAAATACTCCATTCAGGAGCTTGCGTGGGGCAAATTTCACAAGAAGTTAAAAGAAAAAAACCTGCTTTTTGGTGCCTCCATGTATCCATTACTGTACATGTGGGTATTGGGTTTAACCCTTTAACTTCTGGCCTTGAAATATGTAATTTGGGTATTAACCGCTGGCCCTATGCCATGGGAACATGAAATTGTCATAGAGGTGCTGCCTTGGGCTCGTGGCTAAGGAGCGAAATGTGTTGTATCGGATGTGGATTTCCTTTTTCATGAAAGGAGACACATCATCTATGTAGAGATTGGTTTGGATTGCTTCAAAAATATTTGATATTTGTCTTATAGGGATAGTAAGCATTTGATTGCTTTGCTGCCCTAATCAGTGATGATGCTGCCCAGAGGCAGCAGCGGCCTTAAAAGTTGGGTTTCTAGGTCATTTTCGATCCTTAAATATATATTGATTGGATAATCATATGCTTCATCTCCTAAATTTAGGATCAGTGTTTATAAACATATATGTGCAATCTACCAATTAACAATATTCTTCTACGCCGCAGGTGTTCTCAGAGTATGAGCTCAGCTGTCAGGAATGTCTGGATGCCATGGCGGGAGGATTCAGAGAGATGGTTGACCGCCTGACTACATTACGGGACAACCTGCATGTGTATGCAGATGCTGCATCACTCAATGTCAATTTCTTCATGTAAATACCATCTTATCCATTAATTTTGATAACAGTCCTAGTAGATAATTGTGTAGGAGTTTGTTATTAGGGGTAACCACATACACTATGCTCTATTCAACATCAAATTAATATTGAAAACTAGCTCTCAATGTTGAAATAATGTTGTGTGCCCGCTTCAACATGAAGGGCACAAAAACGACACCAAATTGGGCACATTTCCAGTATTTACAGTGTATTTTCGCCGAATTCTGATAATTAGTTGACACTGGTAACCCTGCATGAATGCTGGTATTAAAGCAAACAATGTTTTAAGTCACTCTCAAGCAGCTTCAAGGTCAGTTAATGCCATGGAAATATTACTGAGATGTTATATTGGCATTTTTAATATTTATACATTCTCAAATGTCCGATGACACACTGTTTTAGGGAGAACTTCCTACAGCTAGACATCTTCTACAAGGACATGTCGTATCAAGTGATCACCCAGCAGGAGGCGTTTGGTGTGCTGAGCCTGCTGGGGGAGGTAGGAGGCTTCCTGGGGCTGCTGCTCGGTGCCAGTGTTTTAACGGTGTGTGAGCTGCTCGACTACATCCTGCTCCAACTGGCTGCTAAATGTGCTAGACGCCGTGTGAAGGAGCAGTGTGATGTGGAAAATGTAAAATCAGCTGAGAAAGATTAGATAGACCTTTGATAAAATATATGTGACGCTTGGCTTTGGGCAGCCATGAGAATCACAGTGGATGTGAGTAAAATAGAGAAAAGGGGGAATGCCAGAGGTTTATCCAGAGTTGTAAATAACTTAGGATTACATAGTTTACATTATCATTCATGAGTACTCTTCTTCTATTGAAATCAACAAGAGTGGTTGTTAAATTAGCCCTGGCATTTTTCCTGATTTTCGGAAATCTTTTTAAAATCCATTGTTAAATACATGTTAGCAATTGTTTGGTCAGGAAGAACAAACTACCAGTTATTTCAGTGGTCTAAAGAATTGTATGACTGAAATTGCTTTTTGATAAGTATATCCAGAATTTTGTAATACTGTAAAACCATGGGTGTAAAACTGCACATATTAGTCCAACTTGGTTATAAGCCGCACGCCTCAATTCAAGAGAACATAACTTATAATCTGCACAGAGGTTCATATTTTGGCGACTTTAGTGCTACTTTAGTACTATAGTATTCTTCTAATAACTCGTGTATAAGCCGCACCTTGACTTTGTCTTAATCAAGCAAGCCGCATGAGTACTAGCAGCCGCTTCAACGTACCGTTTTGAAGTAGTGAATCAGTGAGTCATCCTGATGCACTGATTGCCAATCTTTTTTTGGCCCTGTGTCACAGCGCTATCTTTTTTACATGGCCACTTTAACATTTGAGCCATATTTTAAATCCTAGTCAAATGTGCTCCAAATGCTAATACATAGACAGAGCTGGCCGAGTCACTAGTTACTGCACGAGCCATGCTTGGGTCGTATTGCAGGCTGGCCGTAGGCCTAGTGCAATACGACCCAAGCACGGCAAGTGCAGTAACTAGTGAAGAGGTCACTTTAAAGTGACGCTCTGTATTTATTTCAGGGTATTTCAATGTAAAATAGATGTATAGTCTATGTTTGATTACCTCTGTGGTGTTTGTTTATGTCCGTCAGCCGCCATTTTGAATTTCGCACAGGTCACGTGACCCTCGGCAGCATAGCGACCCCATGGCGACCCAATAGTGACCCCATAGCGACCCCCCAGGCCCCTTAGGAACGTGCATTAGAAGTATAGGGCAAAAAAATTTCCTTAATGGGCAATCATATCCTCAGTAGGTGGGCCCATGTGGCTAAGGCATGTACAGTAATAATGTGTGTACTTCGCTGTATCATCTAACTATTGTAGTCAATCAAGAATCAACAAACCAGGTTGTGGTTTGAGTTGTACAACGCAATCTTTATTTAAGTAACCCACTTTTAACAGCTTAGATATGTGTGGTTCGCAAGGGACAAATACACTGGAACTAGTATGGTTTGCACCAGGTTCGGGAGTATCTGAACCAGGCTCGAAGTATGTCGACCTGATCCAAAGTACTGTATGCCTTCATGTAGGGTAGTGGTGCGGCATACACTGTAAAAAGTAGTTGTTCGTGAACAGCAATATGTGCTGTAACTATACAGTACTTTAGCGGTAAAAGATAATACAGCAACTTTTGCTGTACACATACAATTCTGTTACTGTAGATGCAGGTTCGAATCCCATAACCAGCAACCAGAGGGAGAGAGAGCAGAGAGGTTGGAGGGAGTACCATACTCCACAGCTCAAATATGACCTGATCTTTTCAAAAGCCTATTGATGCAGGCTACATATAAGTGATTGCCCCGCTAGCTCAGTTGGTAGAGCAGTGGGAGATGTAGTCTGAGGGTCAGCAGTTCCAGTCCCGGCAGGAAACTCTCACACAGACTACATTTCTCCTGATGCAATTCTAAAGTATAATATATTTTGGTACACTGAAATGTTACTATTGAAAATATGCAGAGGATAAGACCAATGTATCTCAACAATCTGCATGAAAGATAGTAAAATTTACTTTGAAAAACATCTATAGGCCATGAAGATTACACTTCAACTAATGGAAGTTCAGTCCTTATTAGTACATTACTGCAATAGGGTAATTTTAATATTAACCCTTAAGACATGAACAGTCTAGTTCTAAAATTGTCCCCAGGGATCCTGTGTTGACCTCATTACCATTCACACATAAGTAGGAGGTGTTTCAATGCACCTGACATGCAGGATTCACTGGCGTAGTGGTCATGGTTCAGGACTATGGATTGGAACCTGGGGGTTCAAATCTCCAAGATGTTGAATATGTGCGCCTTTTTAGAACTCAGGTCTGCATCTACAGTAGATTCTACTGTAGGTCTACAGCAGAACTTACTGGGACCAAAGTTGCCCCCAATAGTTGCTGTACAGGAACACTACTTACTTCTAACAGTGTATAGTACATAGGGTAGAAAGATGATCCAAGTAATCAGACTAGGTTTAAAAAGAACTACAACGTTTTATCCGACAACTATATTGATCTAGATAGCAAACCTGTATAGCTTTATTGAAAATGAGCATGGACCTATCACCGTAGTTACAAGCCTTATATGTCTATGTGTTCTTTATTGACCAGGTAAGATACGTATATATATTGTTAGGTACAGTCTCCAGTCCTTCGTCCCTTCCACACTAGGGGGAGCTGCAGTAGAGGTATATACTCTGTACATTTTCCGTCTCTGTGCAGTCTGCATTGTTTTGCTGTACGATTCACAATGCTCCTTTACAGTGACATTTACATGCTATATTAAGCCTTTGGTGGCACTAGTTTGTTTACACCTCCTCAATGTTTATTGAGAGGGTGTAAACAAACAACCTCCCTGTGACTTTACACAAAGATATAAAGTGGATTAATTTACACTAAATACCATCTAGGTGTGCTGGGTGATACATAATACGGGCCCGCAATAAACTGAATACTACAACTCTCAGGCCGTACTGTGATGAAGCAAACGGGTTGTTCAGAGGCCGGCTGTGATGTGAAGACATTGTTATTGTTTGACACTGACCTGATTTATATTACATATATGGTATTAATTAACATAGATCACTATGATCAATATTGGACCTATATCTCTGGTATCTAAGATGGGATCAAGAGAAGCACTGTATTATCATGTCAGTTTGACACGCACATAATTATAGGCCGCAGCCAATTGCACCACATACATTTAGAAATAAATTGCTGTATATTTAGACCCTATTAAAAGTTACACATTTTTTAAAGATAGCAGTAAGAACTAGTACATTTGATACATGCTTATATCATCATACATTTTACAGATCAGAAATATTAGATCTGAGATTTTATCATCAAGGGCTGTTGTTTCGATTTCCTACCTGAAAAAAATTTACGATCTGTTATCAATGAACGCTACTTGGGCTTGAACTTGAACAATGTTTTCCTTGGCCTATAAGATGTTAACTGCCGATATTATCTGGTCTAGTACACGATAGTATTTACCTCTACCTATACAATGCCTATAGATAACCCGCTAAATTTGTTACTGATAGGGTCCCCAATGTCTATTCTATACTGGGTACACATATCACCCACACAGCTGTCCCTCCCCAAGTTTATCCCAGCACAGACTCATTGTTTCTGCAATTATCTCCCCACCTGCACCATGTCAGTGTTAACTGAGGAACAGAAACTGAAATTTGAGGAGGATGGTTTCCTCATTATCAAGAACTTTTTTGATGCAGAACTAGTGGAAACACTCCGAAAAGCCTGCGATGACCTGACATCTAATGTCATCAACAAACTAATCCAAGATGGCCGCCTCCATGAGAACCTACGGGGGCTGCCATTAGAGACGCGGCTGATCCGTCTGAAGGAGATTAACCCGTCCTTTGTCCCGCTCCTGTTCCGTGCGGAGCTGCATGACTCAGCATTCTTTGAGTTGTTTGGGAACAGGAAGTTGCTGGAGCTGGTAGCTGGACTACTTCCGGCAGCCTCCAACATCCGGGTGTTCCCCAACTACAGCTGCAGACCCAAGCTGCCTCACTTTGACCCCCACGAGGTCGTGTGGCACCAGGTAGGTCTATGGCAATAAGGCTGCCGCGTCTCATGAGATCGGGCCAATGTGAACGTCTTTGACAGCGTGCCATCTTTGACTGGGTGCCATCTTTGATCAGGTGCCTTCTTTGGCCGGGTGCCTTCTTTGGCCGGGTCCCCTCTTTGACTGAGTGCCCTCTTTGACCTGACAGAAAACGGTTTATTTTATCCCTTATTTATCAAAGTAGAAATGTCTTTTTCTCAATTTTTTTTATGACGGCCGGTCAAAGATGGCTCCTGGTCAAAGATGGCACCCAGTCAAAGATGGTACCCGGTCAAGGAAGGCACCTGGTCAAAGATGGCACCCAGTCAAAGATGGCACCCAGTCAAAGATGGTACCCGGTCAAAGCGTTCACATTGGCCTAATCTTACAAATGAGCTATTTCTGCCCCTCCCTAATCATAAATTAAATCATTAGCACCTAGATATGAAATAACAACACAAAGGATCTCTTTTTTTTTATCAGTTGAAAGGGTTAATTTACTATTTGTTTGTTGATTCAGGCAGCATTTCAGTCAGCCTATGGCCTAGTAATATACACCCTAAGATTCAAAGTTTAGTTCTACTGTATAACCCTGTCAACAAACTAAAACTCGTGAATCTTTGTCTACTGAGATCTAGTTAGTTTACCTGATTTCATAATACTCTCACCCCTTTTTTCTTCTTCAATAATTTGGTTCATTCAGTACTTTTCAGAGATTATTCATAATTTTTTGTCCATTGAAAACATTTTCGCCCAAAAAGGCCCACAGGATTGGAATAGAGCAAACACGAGAGTAGTTCGGGTTATATAAACACAATGTTAAGTGTTTTTTTTTATGGAATACGACAGGGACATTGCTTTAACCAAGGGCTCCCTTATTTCATGACCTGTGACGTCAGCAAAAATGGTGGTTTGTTTACATTTGAACGGCAGAGGAAAAAAACGTTTTTAGGCTCCCCTTATCATAATTTTAGTATTTTGAATCGAAAACCATAAAAAATAGACACAAAGTGAAATACGGCCCTAGGTTCAACTTGTGAAATAATCTTGTCAACAGACCCAAATGAGTGTACCTTTGTCTATTTATTAACAAAAGTTATCTAATTCAGGATGCTGGTTTGGCAGCGGATGGCACAGCGAGCATTGCCCCAGTAAAGGAGCGACTGGAGGCGTTTGGACCAGGGCGGGTGGTGAACGTGTGGACGCCCCTCGTAGAGGCCAACCCAACCACGGGCTGCATGAAGTTTATACCCGGTTCCCACAAACTGGGTATCCAGAAACACCAGGTACCATGAACTCCCACACATAAGCCAAACTTGCATATATATAAGCAGTTATAACATGACCTTATAATTATGTTCAAGTCAACAGTTTTTGATTTTCAAAGGATATTTCAATTTATTTTCGGTGAAGACGTCCTTGGGAACCCTTTTGTTCATTCTTATAGTTTTATTAATTTTTAACTAAATAATGTTTCAACGGCAACCACTAAGCACGCCGACACAAATTGACATGTTTACATTTATGCACAAAATATTGAGATCCCTGGTGGCTAATACCATTAAAATAAATCCTTAGTTAATGTATTAATCCCTATAGAACATGGCTTGTAAATATACATGGTGTTCAGTTTACCTTGCTGATCCAGATTTTTGATTCTTTCATTTTGCATGAAAATTCGTTAATTTAGATACCCTTTAACCCCATGGTACACTCCCCCAGTTAGTGCGTCGGTACAGACAGCAGGAGGAGGAGCAGACATACGGTAACTACGCGGCACAGATCGACCCGGCCGTCATGTCGCGTCACGAGACACGCGCCGTGGACGTCACCTGCTCCCCCCGGGACCTCGTTATCTTCTCCAACCTACTCATGCACCGTGGTGGCCATAACACTGTAAGTACACTTTAAAATATCAGATTGGCACTTTGATTTATTCAAATGATGGTAGACTTTTATTTCATTTCCGAGCTACTAGTTGAGCCAGGATCGCATCTGATTTCAAAATCAAAATCAAGCAAAACAAATGATATTTTCAATAGGGACACTGAAATGTTCGAAATGCATTTGACAATGTTTATCGATATTCAAATTTGTATAGTGATACAATGATAAATATGATGGAATCTAAATTGATGACATTTCATGACCTGATAAAGGATTAGTATTTATTATGATCATGATGCACAAATACAGCACCAGTGAATAACTCATCATCACTCAACTGTCCATCAAATCAACACTTTGCGATTGGCTGCATGAATGAATGCAGCATGAGCAAGTTACTAACAAAGACATAATTATAATACACTAAATCGCTGTGATGGCCTGTGTTAAGCCTGAGTTTTCATGAGATGACTAATGAATTACCTATTTCAGTCTGACATTGTCCGCTGGTCCCTAGACTGGAGATACCAGGACGCCGGGTACCAGACACACAGACAGGAGCAGGGTCACGTGATGTGGAGCAGGACCAATCAGCAGCCAGTAGTAAAGACAGCCAATCAGTGGGCAGCTCTCAGTCTGTCCTAGTTATGGTCAGACAGCAACAATTATAATATGTATTTGGTTTCAATAACTAAACATAGCATCCGAAAAGCCTGCGATGACCTAACAGCTGACGTAATCAACAAACTAATCCAAGATGGCCGCCTCCATGATGACCTACGGGGGCTACCATTAGCCTGTTTTAAGCTGGGCGGCACAGTGAAAAACCTTAAGTTTTACATATACCCAGAAGAGGGGTTACTATTCGGGGGTTCAGTCATTACTGAGCCTATGGGCATGTACCTAATGCTATCTGATTGAACCCTGATCATGGATGCACCCATATATTTACCGACAATTCACTCATACAATGAGCATCATGTTTTCCAAGTCGGTTTGAATATTAAATGATGTTGCAATAGTATAAAGTTAACCATTATCTTAATTCGGTATTGAAATATAGATTCCCATTGCATTTGCTATACCGACACAATAAACAGATCTTAACGAGAAATCATAACAATATTCTATAAATAAACTGTACATAATATGTCACATTGTAATATATATCATTGGCATGTAGTTTGATTTATATAAGTAGGACATGTAAGTACCTAAAGCATAGGAGGCGGAACAGAGCGTTCCCTTTATACACACTATTATATTAAAGCTGCCATACTACCTCAGAAAATTGGATAGTTCACTTTCTGCATCTATCTATACATTTTTATAGTTTTCTCAGTGCAGGGTATTGGTAGGATCTGAATCTATTTTGTGAATTGTAATTGTGCGAAATTCAAAGAAATGGACCAGGAAAAAGAAAATGGTTTCAGCATTCTATCCAGCACTTAGCTACATCAATAGTGTAGTGTCATCTGTACTGATACACAGGGTTATAGTATACCCCAGTTAACAATAATATGTCCTTTTACGTCAAAATAACTTTTTTTAGAGTAATACCACCGTGATATTTCCAAGTCCCCTCCCATGTAGGCCTAGGCTACTGCAGGATATTGTGGGCGAGGGAGTGTAGGCATGTAGCGGTAGGCCTAGGCCTATTCCGTGACAATTCTAACCCCCCCCCCCCCCCATGTAGGCCTACTTTTGGAAATTGTAGCCGATTACACTGCAGCGGGAACTGGGCAAAGCCGCCTCCCACTGCCCCAGAGAGCCCCTAGTTACGTCACCAAGGGAACAAGCGTCCTTAGCTACCTTGCGCTCCTATCCGTTCCTTTCTCATAGCAACACATGAGTGTCGATTGGGAACTTTAGGCTTGATTATCTTAATAATTACAAAGTTTTATAATGTTATATACATAGCGGGATATACAATGAACATTTACTATAGAATTCCTTGGTATTCGACTGCCATTCTTTGATAGTTACCTTATTTAAGTACCATTTTGTCGTCGAAAAAAATGGCGGAAATTTGAGAAATTTTCTGTCTTTTGTTGCTAGATTGAATATGCGAGAGAATTTTTAATAATTATGTTATTTTTCTTCAAACACACAGCGGAATTCTAACCATTATTTCCCTAGGGAGAACGAAAATCACACTTGAAGGACTCACAATATTAATTTAATTTGAATTGTGAAGAAAAATCGAGTTAACTTTGAAAAAAATACATCTTTTTATATAGCCTCTTTTGGCTTATCTGGTCCAGGCGAACACTCAAGCCTAATTCAACGGGGTGATCCGCTGGTACCAACTCATGCCGTTTTATATATAGGGGAATAACGTTTTGCCATAATAAGGAGCGATAGAGAAACGTCATATAACGTTGTATAACGTGTTTGTTTTTGTTTACTGGGAGTCTGTTGGTAAGACCAGCAATGGAGGACTTTCAGGTAGGAGGCTACTCAGTGCTGCCACCTGATGTTTTTTGTCGACACTAAATATTCAGACCCCACAAGAATGTAAAAAATATGTTGAATTGAAATATTGAATTGCACATATCATGAATCTCTTGCCAATATAGATTGCAGTTTATAACAGGGAAAGCGTTATGCAGTTATCCGAGATACAAATAAAAAGGAACTAGGATTGAGTATGCGAAATTTCATAGCAGCTTTAAGAACAATGTTGAAAGTCTCTTTCACTTTCTCTTTCAGTGTTGTGCCTTGTGAAGCACCTAGATGACCTAGAAGGTGGTATCATGTAACCAGGTCACTTAACCTGACAATAACCTGGTTATATTCTGAAGCTCTGATTCAACCAAAACTGATCATCCTCGATTTTCCGATTTTGAGAATCGGGAGCCTCCTGATTGCCCTTAAGATGCAATCCAATATTTTTAGATCTGTTTAAAGATGTGATTTCAACACAACCAAAAAAATCGAAAATCAAAAATCGAAAATCAAAGGCATCTGCATCATTCATATGAGCACGTACAAGTTCAGTGCTTTATACCCCCTTTGAAAATCATAATTTTCTCTGAATCAAAAAAAAAATTCAGCTCAGATGGAAGAGTCCTTTTATTTCCATTTAATTATGATAACTTGGATTTCGGGTTTTTAGAATCAGCATTTTGTGCGGACATGGGAAAAATTTACTTCACAGATTCTCAAAATTTTGGCATCAAAATTCCTAATGGGCAGAGGTGAAAAAGAAAAGACTTGTAAAACTCTCATTTCCAGAGTAAAATAGATAGGATCAACACTTCTACAAGTCTTTTTTCTAGATTTATCTTTTTTTCTTCTAATTACTGTGAAAATCTCGCCAGACATATGCTAAACGCCAAAATTATCTTGATGCCAAAATGAAAAGGCCTTGAATTACGTTCAGGGTCAAAGCTCAGCGTCCCCTTTCCTACACCTAATTACACAGCTCCATCTCCATGCTCTGAATACTGCTGGTAATGGTATACCCAGCTCCTGCACTCTGTCTGCAAACCACAACCATCCGCGTCAAGTGACAGCAAGGTGACATAAGAAAGTGGAGTCCCTTTCAACATACAAACTGCGAAATTCAGGCAAAAATGTGGTAACATTTTCAGTATAGTTCTCATCGCCCCCTACGTGAAAGAGATATCCCTACAGCCCTCTGTGCTCAGGTGAGATAATACATGGTGTACACTTTGTCCCCAAAGAGTAGGGTACATTTCTAGTGTGGTTTTAAGATTAATTTGGCTCGGTTAAATGCCACTGTTTCTCCCTGTCAAAAAGCAATCTTTAGTAAGCCATGACGAGCATGGTGCTACTTTAGCTAGCAGAGTGCAAAAGCTGATAATAATATACATGTTGAGGACAAATATAGACCTCGCTGGTCTTCATAACTCATTTAGTTACCGTTACGACTAGGGAGCTGTCTGATATATACAACCCCTGCTGAGGACTGTAGAGGACATCAATGAGATCGAACTAACATTGAGAATGGCAGCTTTGGTAAACAAGGTATTGGTGTTGTTGCTGCTGTGTGGAGGATTGCTCTACACAGAGGCTTCCCATGATGCATCACACTGTAAGATGGCTGACTTCCCTGTGCAGCAGGACTTTGATGAAGTTAGGGTAAGTAGCCATCACCATATTTTGTTCTTAATCTATTTCTTCAAATTGGTAGTGCAAATTCAGTATTATAATGCTTTGAGGCTTTGCCAGACATTCGCAAATTATCCATTGTTCATATATGTGTATTTTGATTGAAAAGAAGAGCAAATGATGAACGGCCATCGGACAAGAATTCGAGGGTATTTGTAAGAAACGACATACAACATGAGCATAGGACATAACACTCTTAAGGTAGATTGCCCTAAAGGTGACCACGTACCTTGAGATGTCCACCTCAATTTTATGATAAGCCCTGTTTTTGTGTATTATACAGTAGTACACTCTAAGTATTACTCTTCCAGTAAAGGACAAATAAAGACAATATCAAACATGAATGACTACATGATTAAGGTGGACATCTCAAAGTAGTAGTTACCTCAAGGTCAATATATGTAGCTGTTTCATGGTGAAGTTGTCTCGGTAACAGTTTCAGGGTAAGTGGTACGAGGTGAGTTGGATCATCCTACCCTGGATCAAACCTGAGTGGAACTACTACGACTTTATCAACAACTACACCCAGACCGACTACGGACTTGCAGTGTTGGCTAACGGCAGGTGAGTCTTGTTATTGGATATCATCAGAATTTAATAGTTTAGCTCTTTACAGGCCCACATCTCGGTATTCCTACAACAACAGATGGGTCATGGATCAGCGACAGATTGGCTATTTGACGGTAATGCAATTACCGCTTTAGGATCAAATATGTAGTAATTATAGGACGTGTACCAATCTGTACGTGAAATACAGTGAAGGAGCCTCATAGGTATCATAGCCTCATAGGCTCCTTCACTGAATACCCCTACAGATTGGTACTAGGCCTATAACTACTTTATACCACTAGCAGTTAGTCTAGCTGTATACAGTATACAAGAGAGTTATTTGTCTGTGTTACACTCATATATCATGCAAACCAAACATGTTAAAGGACCATGCTGCCCATGAAGGGTTAAAGGAGCTATTTGGTTATGAAGTAGATATGGTACAAGTAAATTGCTGTATAAGTTTTATTAGCCAAGGATGATATCCATTACACTTATGCAGATATTCATATGCATCCATATATCACTTTTACCTAATGATTAGTTTGTGATTCGTTGGTATGTGTTATACAGAAAGGAAGTTACCTAGTCCTCCCTGCCAACTGTGGTATAACTTGTATCACGATCTTTAGACAATTAGTTCTTCTGTGACCCCCTAGATGGGGCCACCTTTACATGTTGGTCCAGGTTATTGGTCGATATTCCACCTATCACCTTTTCTTCGGAGACTACATGATATCAACTTCATTGTTTCCTCTGTTGCCAGTTAATACATGCTAAAGGTCATTTATAGGGGTAGTGATTATCCAAGTAACATTCTATACCCACAGACTCTCATCACTGTGCTGAATGTGTCTCTCATCAGTTGCTCTGATGTACATTTCAGATGGCCATTCAATGCCACAGAGTGCGCCACCCCGACCACACCCAGACTACTGAGGACAACAGAGCCTGGGAAGTACATTAAGGAATATAAGGGTGAAAACAGTAAGTTTGTTTTATATGAATCAGAATCAATACTAAGGCCTATGAAAAGAAACACTGGTTTTTTAGTCATATCTTTAATTTCATAACAATTTGAATGGAAAAATAAGTTAAAGTAGACATCTATTGACAAAATTTGGTATTAAACTATAGCTTATACTGGTAGTGGACTAAATAACCAATATTTCCAAACAACGGGAATATGAATTTTGGCAATGCAAGACACATATTTTCCTATAAATTTGTGTATGTCAGTGCTTGGTGATAAAAAAAACCTTTTTTTTAACTCATCACCTTCAATTGTTCATTTGAATCATTCTTGCTATGTCAAACATGCTAAAAGGTATACTGTACATCACTAAAGAAAATATCACTTTAATTTGACCTAGAGGTGCTCCAAAACTCCAGCCACTGGATTGCAGACACTGACTATGACAACTATGCACTGGTCATCGGTTGTCGTGAACTCGCACTGAACGGTACTTGTGTGGCACCTGACGGTTGGCTGTGGACAAGATGTCCTCGGCCACGGAGCAGTGATATCGAGCACATGGTGGGAAGACTGCCTGACTTCTGCCTCTCCAAGGATATGTTCTACCCATGCTACCACAATACAGGTAAACTAAGGATTTTTACAGCACTGCCACGATCATGTGCCTGGTTTTGATAGAGTGTTAGGCTTGTATAAGTGCCAAGGAGTTGAGTGATCTTAAATGTACCTTTTAAAAGCATTAATATAACTTGTGCCTGCCCATGTCTAAAAGTGCCCCGAGAAAGTCAAGAGTGCCTCGGTGCATTACCGTAACTGTTTTCAGAATAGCAGTTATGTTAAATCCTGCAAGAGATCAGTATTTTAAATTTGAAACATGACAGCACTGCATTAAAAGCAGTGAAGCATATTGACTCTGTGAATATGGGGATACAATGTGGGGAACAGATCAAGAGTATAACCTATATGTGTAGTGCTGGCTGACCTCATTGGGGGCCCCGACACCTTCACCTACCTGTTTCTCATACCCGGAGCCGCCTATGCATATATATTTCTTTTCACTTGTTACATGTTATTAAAGTGGCCTATCTATTGTCAAGTTTGATTGGTCTAGGGCAAATGTAACTACTGTGTCGTCCCATATATGATGCACATCCAGAATATTGTTGAATACAAAGTCTTTTGTTTATGTTCACTGAATAATTAATCCCCCATTTCACAAAGTTAGGATATGCCTTTTCAAATGCTAGCTTAATAAACTGCATATGATTTAATTCTTAGAAACTATATTAGATACATCAAAAGTAATTTGTTGATAGGACTGTTCAATAGACATCTTTATCATTGGTCTTTGCTTTCTTTTTTATTTTAGAATGCAGAGCTGATATATCAGGTAAAATATATTATACTCACAACAAGTATAAGATAAATGCTGGAAAAAGCAGATAATTTTGTAAAAGGCTATTTTAAATTCTGAAACTTTTTCACTCCTCTTGGTGTCTCAAGGTGTCATGTTCATTTGATTGATGTCATGATGCACGGATGCAATACTGCAAGTAACTTCTCAATATTTCATCAGTGCACTTCGCGAAATTCCTGCAAAAATGGGAATCTGAATATTTCTTTCTAACTTTTCCTCAACAGACTCCTGTACACCAGAAGGTAAGTCAGAGAACAATACACTTCAGGTTATGTTGTAAACTCCTTATTCATCCGCATTTCCTATTGCTATTGGGAATCGATTTTCACTTTGTTGTGTGTACATACACACATGCACGTCTAACATGCTTTCTAAGTTTCTCATGAGTTCACTCAGGCAAAAGAGCATAGTAAATTATCATCATGTCTTCATGGAAAGATGAATATATTCTTACTTTGTAGTTTTAATACCATAATGGCTTGTTTAATTCCTTGGAGAATTGTCAATTCCATTGCCAGTTTTTGCCCTGGTGCTTTACATTAGTTCTATGTTTTAGAGTGAATTACTCATTTCAATACCACTCTGCTCTCAGCTATACCAGCACCTACATAGACAGAAGTGAATGGTCATCTGTCTGAACGTGGTTCATTGGATGGTATCACAGAAGGTGGAGCTGAGTGTGATGCGATCCAATGCACCACGACTGATTAGAGTTGATCTCTGTATTTATTTTATGTAATTCTTGATTAATTTTAAAGATTGGTTTCATAGCTATCATTGTGGAGAAACAGGCCATGGAGAAAGAGGATCTGTTTTTTCCATGGGGGGGGGGGGATTCGGAGAATGGCCATTTTAGCATAATAGCTTTGTTTCTCCACATGAAATAAATGAGCCAGCCCGGTATATTGAGTTTACTTCCCAAAAGATATGTACCACAAGCATTAGATTTTGGTGATTTGCCAATTTGAGGCGGTGGCAATTGCATACAAGGTTCTTTCTCATTACTGTTTTTAACTCATTAAGGACCACATAGGGCATTAATGGGATAATCCCTTTGTGGTCATCACGCATGAATGTAGCCCTGAAATGTAACTCCCCTGTATCTGAAGCCTCATCTCTGTAGCTTATCATATTGAGGCAATCTCAACAGGTTGATAGAAATGTAACACAGGCGAGTTACCCCGCTGAACTGCATTGTATGACGACCATGCAGTGTAGTCTAACCCTTGGAGGACAGCATGTACCTCAATGCATCATGCCTTGGTCGGTATGATATCAGCTTGAATGCAGCCCTGGCAAGTAACGTGCCAGTACTGCCTTTAAGCATCTTGCCGACCAGTTACTTGCCAGGGCTGCATTGGTGCATCATGATGATAAATGTCATCTTTTAGCGACATGCGTCCTTAAAGAGTTAAAACATGTCGTTTTGGATTTGGTTAACAGATTCATGGCCCAAAAACTTATTCTCCAAAAATTCTCATGATATAATAAATGGTAATGTCTTTTTCCTGTTACCACAGACTTGACTGGAGGAGGAGGACAGGGCGTACATGCAGCACCGCTGACCGGTCTCACACTCCCCATACTGATTACCACTGCTCTCCTCATGAACCTACACTGAGATGAATGAATGTATCCAATTGCCAGATATATGATAATGGATGACGTGTCCTGGAGGTGGCTGAAACACTGGCTCATTGCATTCTGAAAATATTGCAATTTAAAAGATGACACCAAATGAGGATTTTGCAAACTAAGGGCCAAAGCTTCTCATGCTCCATGGCCAAAATCACGCAAAGTTACTTGATTGGATGCTATAATTTTGCATAGTGTCATGAACTACTTACACCTTCATGTAGAAAATTATCAGGATCTGAAGGGATCAGGCGGGAGTAGTATAGTATGTATCGGAACGGGACTATGGTTAACTACTGTTTATTACTCAATCGACATGCAGCCAATCAGAGGCCTCCATTTGGTCACGTGACCGGAAGTGACCTACTTAGGGGATTAGTGGTGACGTCACGTGACCTAGTTAGCCAATCAGAGGCCGCCATTTGGTCACGTGACCGGAAGTGACGTCATATGACCTACTTATGGAGGGGGGCACTCTAGGGGGGTGGGGGGCACTCTAAGGGGCGTTTGTCTCTTTTAAGAAAAAAAGAAAAGAAAAGATTTCAATCGAGAGACACGCTTCTTCCTCTCGAGAGGAAGAAGCGTGTCTCTTCATTTTTTTTTGTTTATCACGTGCCTCGATGAGGCGATCAGCTGCGACTGGAGGAAGTGACACTTTAAGAGGACACGCGTCTTAATTGTTATAATATTTTTTTTTACTTACTAATAAAGAAGACGTATGAAAATAAAACACAACAATTCACATGTCCGTCGTTCTCGTTGTTTCTTGCTTGATAAAGTCAAGTAATATCGCGATGCCGAGGTCAAACTTTCCCATGTCCTCAGTCAACACTCGAAGGAGTTCAAAAGGCGTACCGCCGGCACCGTCAGCTTCATCTTGCCACATTTTCAACACTCGGAAGGCCCACTCAGCGGGACTTCCTCCGTATTCGCATTCTTCAGCGATCTTATCTAACCTCTCAGGCGACAATTTTAAATGGTCCCCCACCTCTTTCCACCTGCTACCTAGACGTCTGCCGAGGGTGCCCAAGTGCTTATGCATCGCGCGCGAGTCGGGGTTTTCGAAATCCAACCCCTGTCTGTGGAGAAGGGACATCCACTGAGCCAACAGTTCCACGCGTCTAATGCGGGTGAAGACGCGACCGAGCTCTCCCCATCTATGACGATGCGGGGTTTCACCCCACCAGACTCGGAACATCGCCGTACACAGCTCCTCCGGTGTCTTGACACTGCGCTCTACTAGAGCATCCATACAGGCGGTGGTAACTTTTAAGCTACTGCCCAACTCTCTCCAAGATCCGCTCAACTCTTTACCTAGTTGACGAAGCAAGGCGTCGCTATATGCTAAGCGCCGCTGTCCTACCTCTCTGTTCTCCCCATCGGTCTGCCTCGCGCGTCTCACGTCGTCAAGCCGCATTAACTTTTTTTCAGGTGGACAAGGCGGTGAAGGCCAGCTTGAAAGTGGAATAGCTTGAGCCATCTCGTCTCGTCTTGGCGGCGGCGGCGGCGGCGGCGGTGGTGGCGGTGGTGGTGGTAGTAGACGTTACTGTGGTCAGAGGCGATATGGTTTTTTTCCAACAGAAATCAGAGCTTTTATACAGAGGGAGTTTAATCCTATTTCCAACAGCACTCCAGCTGTCTAGCGACCTGTCCGCATGACGCTTTTTCAGCCGCTCCGCTCCTTAAGAGCTTAGATGACGAGGGGTATGTCATCGCTATCCGTGGAGACCAGCTGAAAACGGTGTTTTTTCCTCATCCATAGCCTTACCTCCTAC
Source organism: Harmothoe impar (assembly GCA_947462335.1). Taxonomy (NCBI): domain Eukaryota; kingdom Metazoa; phylum Annelida; class Polychaeta; order Phyllodocida; family Polynoidae; genus Harmothoe; species Harmothoe impar. The sequence continues at coordinate 51,411,106 of OX381720.1, read as the reverse complement.
CCCCTACCGGAGGACGTCTCCCTCCCTCTGACATTCATTGTAACAAACGTCAGAGGTCAGGTGAAAATCGGATTTTTTCATGCACAGCCTTAGTCAGCTGTCACCCCTCCCTATTGAACTAGCCGGCCGCCGCCGGCTGGCCCGGTCTACTCACCACGGCAGGAGGTGGTGATTTTTTTTTTTGTCTTACACTTAAGTCGCTCACCACATGCACACGCCTCTACAGACAGACAGACACGTTCGTCTTAGGGGGTCCTGCTTCACGCCACACGCCTCCTGTAGTTTTTTTTTTGTATACACACTCTAAGCTCATCACCGTTAATCCTTTATACAGCTAATGCGCGTTGAATTGCTGAAAAGGGTGGTAAGTAGCTTAGCTCATGACAGTGGATCCCTCAAAAAAGAGGGGAAAGGGATCCAGCTGAAAACGCCATGCCTTATGTCTTTTGTTTCTCTTTGTGAATGGCCGCCGGCCAGCCGGCGGCAGCTGAACAGGGGCAGTAAGTAGCTTAGCTCTAGAAGCGAGAAGGCGTATATAAGGGGCCTGGAAACCTCCATTCACTCACTCATTCTTTTGCTGCTCTCTACAGTCACCACCATGAGCAAAAGACAACACCTAGCGCCGTCCAAGGATCTAAGCAAGTTCAAGAACAAGAAGACTACGCGGAACAGCGCTCGTTTAGCGTCAGTGCCTCCTCTTGCTACTGAAAATGAGACTACCGCCGCAGCCGCTTGGTCTTATCACCCTCCCGCTGTAGCAAGCGCTCGCAGCAGTAGTAGTAGTAGTAGTAGTAGTAGTAGTACTAGTAGTAGTAGTAGTGGTAGTAGTACTACTGGTAGTAGTCGTCGTGCTAGTGACGTTGTTACACTCGCGACGGTACACGTTGCTGCTAAGCGCGCTGCCGCTGCTACTGCCGCCCCGCCTGCTGCTGCTGCTGCTGCCGCTGCTGGTGATCCTCGTGCTGCGGCTGCTGCGGCTGCTGCTGCTCCACCTGCTACCGCTGCGCCTGCTACGGCTGCGCCTGCTGAGGCTGCTGCGCCTGCTACTGTTGCGTCTGCTGCTGCTGCTGCTGCTGCTGCTGCTGCTTCTGCTGCACCTGCTGCTACCGCTACTACTACCGACGACAACGCTCCTGGCGCAGCGCAGTACTGGCAACCGGGTTTTTACCTCCCCACTACTGTTGATGACTTTGATGACCTGCCGCACGTTTTACAGCCCCTCTCCTCCACCACTACATCGACCGACGCCCTCGACGCCGCTCGGGCTGAGAGTTACAGCTATTCGGACACTCAGCCCCTAAACCGAGAAGAAGAGGAGGAGGAGGAGCAGCAGCAACAGGGTGAGACAGAGAACGACGCTGACGACGAGGCGTACGAAGAACCCGAAGGGAAAGGGGTGGGCGGTACGTTTTTCGGCTCCCCTCTTCGACCTTTCGACCTCACTTCCACTGGTAGCGCGTCCGGTCCGTGGCGACTGCCCTCACCGCCACCTTACGAGGGCGGCGGCGCTTCATCTTCTACCGCTACACTCAGCACCGACGGCGTGTGGCTGCTCTGTTCCAACAACGAGGTCTCGGATACCACCAGCGCTGACGCTGCTCCTGCTATCGGTTCTGCTGCTGATTCAGCTCACGCTGATGGTGTTACTCTTCTTGCGGGTCTGAAACGTTCTAAGGTGAGTTCCAGAACAACAAGGCCTACTAAGAAGAGAAAAATACAAGAAAAAGAACGAGATGGACGAGAAGAAGCAGAGAAAACCTTCTCCCGTCTTCTCGGGTTAGAGTTCTGCTTAGACGGGGCTTTGACGCTGGAGATCTGGGAGGACGTGGCTAGACTGTCTAGGAGGCCGCGCTACACAAATGACGGCCAGGTGAAAGAGGCGTCTCTGACCAGAAGCAAGCGAGTGCACTTCACTGCCGACGCGCTGCGCGAGCTAATAGCACGCATCGCCGATATCCGCGCAGTGGTGCGCATACGCGACACAGCGGCCGCGCAAGGAAGACCTAATCACACCCCCTGGTTCGCAGTGCTGGATGAGGAGGGCGAAGTGTACGCAGCTGTGAGCTACTACAGCGGTAAGAACCTCGTCCACGTGCGCAAGTACGAAGGTCCTGACAAAAAACCCACACAGCAGGGGGTGACGCTGTCCGCCAGAGCGCTCAAAGAGTTGGATGACAAAACAGAGATTATTCTCAAATATCTCGGTATAGATTCGGAATGAGAGACGCTCAACGCTCACGCGCCCACACACACAGCGTTTGACGTACGCTGTATGAGACAGACAGACGGATACACAGACAGCAGACAGATAGATAGATAGATAGACAGATAGATTGATAGATAGATAGACAGATAGATTGATAGATAGATAGATAGTTAGACGGCTAAGAAGTTGGTAACTGAGTGAAAAAACATGAAGCAGTACGTATGCGAAAAGTGTTTCAAAATTTTTAAAAGACCGTACAACCACGAGAGACACGTAGAAAGTTGTAGAGTAATACCTAAGTTTTGCCATCTATGCGGCGAAGGCGATTGCCGAAAGATCGCCTGTCGACGCGAATCTCTGGACGGGGTGACCATCCCTCCGCGCATATGTGCTGTACCGAACGGGGAGGAAACGTTCACGGCGAATTGGCCTGCGATACAAACGGGCGTCAGGATGCACGGGACTCGCGTGAGTGTAACAAACTTCAGGCTACCAACCGGCGAGTTGAGTGATGCTGTAGATACTATGCGTCGCATTCACTTGACACAAAGATTCAGATACAAAGTGGGTTTCTCGGTAGGCTTACTCTTACAACACAGAGAAGACAAGAGCAAACTGCGCTACTTTCACGCCTCCCAGAACAACGCAACTCTCATACAACCGCTCCCTACTATAACTAATTCAGAAACTTTGGAAGAGCTCCTCTCAAAGATGGAAAACACCGTCGCTTGCGAGGAAGTACGGAAACTTTGCGACGCTGACACCAAGTGGCACGTTCTTTTTCCTACCAATTTGAACATTTGCGTTTACATGGGACCGGGGGAATTCCCCATAGGCGGTAGGATCACTCAGGCCGGTCGAGTTGGAAAGAGAAGCGGCGTGTTAGATTTTCCCAACAAGGACAACCTCTGCATCTTCCGCTGCATTTCCTTTCACTTATACAACACCAGCAAGCGCGCTTCAGATTTGTTACGTCAGTTCTGTCCCGCTGCCACACCTGAATCCTTTCCGGGTCTGAACATCCGCAACTTACCCGCGTTAGAGAACTTGTTTGACGTACAAATAGCGGTTTACACCGCGTCGCGTCAAGTGCCGGGGCGGAAGTTGAGAAGACGCGTTACTCTGATCAGACCGCCTTCCAGAACTCTGGCCGCCCGAGGTGAAGTCAACCTACACCTGACGGCGAAAGGCGGTTTGCACGTCTCTCTCGTCACGGACTTCAACGCGTACGCGGGCATATACGAATGTTGCAAGTGTAAGGCGGCGTTCACCACCGAGTTCTTGCTGAAGAGACACAGGAACCAGCTTTCCTCTTGCCGACAAGTCAAGTTGCGCTACGTAGGTGGCATCTACCAAAATTCGAGAACGATTTTCGAAGCGCTAGCAGACTTCTCCATTTTTCCCCCCGACGGACATTCCGGAATCTACCCTTACAAGATCGCCTTCGATTTCGAGGCTTTCTTCAGACCGTGCAAAGAACCGTCGACGGAACACGTGTCCCTGCTGTGGGATCACGTCCCTTTGTCGGCTAGCGTCGCATCCGACTTTCCGGGGTGGGAGGGGCCCGTCTGCTTCGTCAGAGAATCCGATGCAGATTCCGACCCCTTGTTGGACCGAGTTTTAAATCACATAAACGAGAACGCCAAAGTCATCGGGGAAGCTGTGCTAGAACTTTACCGACCGACGTTAGCGAAGTTAGATGCGGCGATAGGTGAAGCTCTCCTGCTGGAGGAGGCGACATTCACCCCTTCTCCAGGCGGCTTCGCTGCCGCTCAGACCAGACACCCGTTAGTTCAACTGAAGAAGCGTCTTCTGAGATACATCCGTCAAGCTCCAGTCGTGGGCTTCAACTCGGGGCGTTACGACTTGAACCTGATCAAAATACGCCTTCACTCGTTCTTTGCCTCCGGAGACCGAAGAAACCAAGAATTCAGCGTCATAAAGAGAAGCAATCAATACTTGGCGGTTTACACACAGCACACGGTTTTCTTGGACGTAGTCAACTATTTGGCACCCGGTTACAACTACGCGACCTATTTGCGAGCTTTCACCAGGAACGAAGAGAAAGGTCACTTTCCTTACGAATGGATGACGTCTACCAGGAAACTGGCAAACAGAACGCTGCCACCGAGATCGGCTTTTGACAGCGAACTGACGGGCGTCAAAATGTCCGAATCCGACTACGCCGCATGTCAGAAAGTTTGGTCCGACGAGAAGATGCAAACTATGGAAGATTACTTGATCCACTACAACAACAAAGACGTCAAACCTTTCATAGAAGCTCTGAAAAATCACGCTAAATTTTTCCAAGATCGCGGCATTGACATGTTGAAAGACGGAGTTTCTCTCGCCAGTTTGACTTTACGGTTCCTCTTCCAAAACCTAGAAGACGCGTTCACAACGTTCCCCCAGTTCGACGCCGTCCTCCACGCTCTGATCAAAGAAAATCTAGTCGGCGGTCCTTCCATCATCTTCCATAGATTTCACGAGAAGGGCACCACGCGGATAAGGGAGCACAAGTACGGCGAAGAAGCGAGACCGTGCCAACACATCCTAGGACTAGACGCTAACTCTCTGTACTTGCGCTGCATGAGCGAAGCGCACTGCACGGGCTATTACACGGTGAGACGACCTGAGACCGAGTTCAAGCCCGAAATTAGGCAAAGAAACTCTCACAGCGCTTTGGAGTGGTTACGCTTCGTAGAGCACGACCGCGACGTGAAACTGCGCCACGCTTTGAACGGCGGCGAGATGGTTGTAGGCTGTCAGAGAATTCACGTGGACGGGTTTCACGCGGCCTCTAATACGGTTTTCCAGTTTCACGGGTGTTGGTTCCACGCTCACGAGTGCATACCGTCGCACCGATATCAGTGCGCTTCACTGAGGGAGGAGAGACGCGACAGAACAACTAGAGTAAGCGCTTACTTGAAAGCACTAGGTCACAAGCTGGTCGTCGTGTGGGAGTGCGAATGGAGAGAGATGAAGCGTCAAGATGAGCGGGTTAAGGTCTCCCAACAACGCTGGAAGGTTGACGCTTTGAAAGTGGCTCGAAACGCGATGAGCGAGAGCGACATCCTTTCCGCTGTGAAAGAGGAGAAAATGTTCGGTTGAGTTCAAGTGGACATCACTACGCCGCCTCACCTACGAGACTACTTCGAAGAAATGACCCCCGTTTTCAAGAAGGTGACCGTTTCAAAATCGGACATAGGACCTCACATGTCAGACTTTGCGCAGGAAGAAAAGCTGTTGAACACGCCTCAGAGATGTCTGATAGGGAGTTACCATGGAAAAAATATTCTCTTGGGAACGCCGCTTCTCAAGTGGTATTTAGAGCACGGTTTGATAGTCACCAAAGTGCAGCTGGTCGTAGAATACCTACCTAAACGCTCCTTTACCGGTTTCGCCGACGAAGTAACGGCGGCGCGAAGACGTGGCGACGTGAACGAGAACGAGAAAATTCTGTCAGACTGTTACAAGTTAATGGGAAACGCTACGTACGGTAAAACAATCTGCAACAAAGAAAAACACACGGCGGTGAGATACACTGACAGTCGGAAGTTCGAACTATTGGCCAATTCGTGGCGCTTCAAAAAGGCGTCCGAGTTGAGTTCCGATCTGTTTGAAGTCGAACTACAACCGAAAACAGTCAAGAACAACCTCCCTATTCAAATAGGGTTCATGGTATACCAGTACGCGAAGTTGAAAATGTTAGAGTTCACACACGACTTCTTGGATAGATTCGTCGATCGGCGCGATTATGCCCTTTGTCAAATGGACACCGACAGTCTTTACATGGCTCTCAGCGGTGACACGTTGGATGACCTAGTCAAACCTCGCCTGAGAGAGACGTACTTCAGAGAGAAACGAAAGTGGCTTCCGACAGCGGTGTGCGACGATCACTTAGAGCTTTTCGTGAAGACAAAAACGGAAAGAGTGCGAGAATGGTGTCCGCCGCCCGGCGGATGTTGTGAGAGACGGTACCTTCACGATGTGAGAACTTCGGGGCTTATGAAAGCGGAGTGGGAAGGTGACGGGATCCTAAGTCTCAACCCTAAGACTTACATTTGCTACGATCGAGTCAGCGACACCGGTGAAAGAAAATCCAAAAAATGGAGTGCAAAAGGCGTACAGAAGAAACAAAACCCTAAGGAACCAGACGACTTCTTGGATGTTCTTTGCCAACGAAAAACTCTCATTGCTGTAAATAGAAATTTCAAAGTGGTGCGAAACAAAATGGTCACCTACACCATAGAGAAAGACGGCGTGCGCTACTTGTATTATAAGCGTCGCGTGCATTCTGACGGTGTGACAACGAGTCCTTTAGAGATATGAAAAAAAAAAATAAGCGTGTTATTGCTTGATTGAGTGCATCTTTTCAAAAATAGAGTGTTTATCAAGATTGAAAAAAAAGAAATAAAAAAATAAAATAAATTATTGTTGTGTTTTTATTTTCATACGTCTTCTTTTACTAGTAAGTCGCGCAGTCTCTTAAAACGTCACTCATGTGACGACGTCGCTTCCAGTCACGTGATCCTAAAGACCCTCACTTCCTAAACAAAAAACTTCTTCTTCCGCTCACGTGATCAGTAGTATTTAGGATAGGATTTGATGTTAGATAGGCCCACTATTGTGGAAATATCCCCAATCTGTCACTGCAGAACTAGAGAAATCAGGCCACACAAATAGCCCTGTACAGAAAAATGTAATCGCAATGTAGCCTACCATGTCTAATGGCCTTATAAACTCGGGGAAAATGTATATATTTATGCATTATTGGGCTTAGGCACAATTATTTTCTAATGGATAAATCTGGCTGTGTCTCACGACCTTGGGACAATGTTTTTGTCTCTGATCGGGTGCCGTCTCTGACCGTGTGCCGTCTCTGACCGGGTGCCGTCTCTGACCTGGTGTCAGAAGGAAGTGTTTTTTACCTTTTAACATATACTTATATATATATATATTAGGATTTGTAAAAACGTTATGGCAGTTGATATGTAACTATAATTAGCCTCCTGCTGTTAGTGAAGATAACTAAACTCCCAAATGGCGTCCGGTCAGAGACGGCACACGGTCAGAGACGGCACCCGGTCAGAGACGGCACCCGGTCAGAGACAAAAACATTGGCCCAAGGTCGTGAGACACAGCCATCTATAAGAAAATAATTGTGCCTAATAATGCACAAATCCTATATAGGCCTGCAGTGTCAGTCATGTGTCAGGAGAATGGGTATTAATTCATCAGTATTTCACCAGAGGGCACTAGCATCGGGTACTTAATACCAAGATCATGATGCATCAAGGCATGATACTGTTTACGAATAATTAATGGATACATGAACTGAAGAAGTTCATATGAGAGTGATGACTCTAGACCCCTAAATTTGATATGGCGACATGGGCATTTCTTAAAATTGACATGCAACATGAGGCCTAGTGACATACAACAAAAGGCTTAAAAGGATAGTAACATGGGACATGGACAGTCAAGATTAGACATGAGCATTATTAAGTGACATAGACATGCAACACGTTCATTTCATAAAATCGACATGGAGACCCTCCATCAAGGGTCCCAGAGAGCACTGTACATATAGCCTTATTTTAGAGAAGGAGAGGATGGTGGAGAGGATGACCCCACAATCTGGGGAGTGATGGCTGACCCGGTACATCCATCATCTCCCGTGTTCAGGTCGCTGCCCTAGGAGGGCATTGACACACCATCTTTTACCTTGTAACATGAGACACCAGATGAGGAAGTGGTCATTAATTATTGAAGAGGGTGAATCGTGAAAAGTTCACAATATGCTGCAAACATTTGTTATACCCCACCCCTCACGCACAATATTTGCACCCCCTCTTTTTGTTAGAAACGGACCCCCCCCCCCCCCCGAACACACATACACACTCAAGAAGGATCCCTTGCGTCCTGCTCTCTGGAGGGACTAGCATTATTCTTCCCCATTTTATCAATAAGTGACTGCTTCGTAAGATGTATAGAGGTCGCCGTAAATAGGGCACAGAGGATGTAGGCGTATAGCTGTACACAACTCACGATACTCTCGTTCCCAAATCCTTCCGAAGGAAGGCTCTGGGAACTGCCAAATTACCTTGAACTTTGGATTTTGCTGGGTCTGAGAAATCCCTGCTGGTAGCTTGGAACCAGCGAACAGCACATGTATTTTCAATTATTTTGAAAACAATAGTTTGAAATCCGAAATGGCATCTCGAAAAATGTTCAGTTTAATAGGTAATATATGATGAATAGGTATTATTATGGAGTATTCTTGTAGAATAATGCATAGTAAGTTACTTTGATTCACAGTGATTCAGGTCCCCCCCCCCTCCCCCACCATCCCCGAACCTCCCTTTTGCACAAGATCCTGGATAGGATATATTAGATCAGATTAGATTTTTATTTGGCAAATTTATCACATGCAGAAAGGGAGTGTTCCAACAAATGCCAATAATGGTATTATTCGGATCTAAGGAGTCACAATTATATCAGAGTGCATAAATACTGTCATGCGTATTCACACAATTAGTGGCTCCAGGATGTACGTGAGACCGATTCTAAATATATCGCACTGTAGGTATCAATGAACACAATTATAGCCTTCATATATTAGGTGACTTATTTTTGATAACTTGGATTACAGGCTTTTATTTTGGTGGCTTAATTAGGCAGATTCAATACTACTAAATAACCACTCCATAAAACGATATTCTTCCTCATGACTCATGTCATGATTCTTAAAATAAATCCTGAAAGAAATACCGACCTACTCTATTTTTTTGTATTTTTTGTATAGGCCAACTAGGACATACAGAAAAGGAGGTGGTACATGTTGTCCCCTTTACACCTTGACATTGATATCACTCTTAAAAGTCTCTTTCGCTTTCAATTTCAGTGTTGACCCAGAAGTGAAATAGCGTAACCAGGATACCTGACGTAAACACTATAATTAGATTTTCGTCAATAACACGATTACATGATACTGGATTACATTCAGGGTCAGAGAACTTAGACGCTCTTTAATTTGGCGGGGTATTTGCACCTAGGAGGGCTGCTAAACAACACTGCTAGAAGTAATTGATGTAGCTGCCCAGTATAAAAGGAGGTATTTTTGGCTTCCAGTATGACATACTGTACGGCTACACTCACCTACTGTAGAACACCACACACATGATGCGAATCCCACCTTGGCACAATAGGCAATACTGTTGTCTATGGAACATCTAAACTAGACAAATTATACAAATGTACAAATATTCACTAGCTCACATTGCTATGTCAACATTATGTCGAATGGGTTGAATATATATATATATATATGAAAAGAATAACGTATTTCTCATTGTGCCAAGGTTTGACTCAAACCCATGATCTCCTGCGTGTGTCTATTGTCCCAAGGTCTCTGTGTGTGGTGTTCTACAGTAGGTTAGTGTAGCTGTACCGTATGTCATACTAGAAACTAAAAATACCTCCTTTTATACTGTACAGCTACAGTATATCTTGCTTTGCAGCTACTCAACTTCTGAGAGTGAGTATCTGAATTAATGCTTTAATATAATGGACCTAGCAAACCTTGCTATCCCTGTTGCTTAGGGGGGGGCAGATATTTTGCTCTAGGCGCTCACATGAATCTCTGCCTGAACTTTCCTCTGCATGTCTCATAGGGAGCGACTCTATCCCCTACATACAATTGAATGAAATTTCACATTTAAATGAACCTATTTAAATATTTGAATAGATTTACTAGATACTAATCCTGTGAGTTACAGCCGTTATTCAGAGGAAGAAAAACAAATTCACAGGGACTAATTTTTGTGGAGCCATACTGCATTATGTGATACGTAGAGAAGAGCAGCAAAATATTATTGTTTTCTCCCTTTCTTCCATAGAAGATTTCCTAGCAGTCTGTACATTTTAGGCAGAGGCCAGACACAACACAATACTAGGGAGATGCTCATCTGGCGAACATGGAAAGTTGGACGGCCAACTTAACTACAATTAAACCTCGCGTAGAAGCCGCAGCTTGTGCAAATGGCCTAAGGTATAATAGATTAGGGGCCTGTATGTATCCATCAGTTGAAAAAATATTTTTTAATTCGCATGATTACTATTATTTTTAAACAGATTCTAGAAATGGCCCTTTAGGATTGCTAGAGACAGTAGTCTTGCTTCCTGCACTTCTCCCAGGAGGCTCGAATGCCACTCTCATGGCTTGTACACCACTCTCAGATGTTGTATGCCACCCTCAGATGTTGTGTGCCATGCTGATAGCCTGAGTGTGGCATACAACAGATCTTATGCTAAAAATACGCCGTCACCAGATTCTATAGTTAAGAGATAGGGAGTGTGTATGCATTGTCGTTCAGTATAACAATGAACTTTAAGTGCCCAGGTTGGAGTTCATGACACAGATTAGTCTTCATGCTCTAATTACCACTATACATTATAGTTTACTTCCGTTTTCAAAATGTTTTCCACACATTCAGTAAACATTATTTCCATATATCACATAGCCTTGTTTGTTGTGTATAGGGTAGAGTCACCACTTTCGGACGCTCCTTGGCAGTGCAAATGTGACCCTATTGTATGAGCTAGAGCTCTGTTAGTATTTGACAACTTTTTTTTGAGGACTAGTCTGAGCATAGAAGTCTATGAAAAGAGGGGTATTCAAACATCATGGCCAGCCAATAATGGGCGAAATAAATCACGGATTTATTTGGTTATAAATATCACTAAGCTAAAGACTCCTACAAGTCTATGTTCAAGCCACTGCAGGTCACCACCTGCACTAATCACAGGTGGGCTGGACTTACACCTGGGCTGGGGTCACATGACCCTACTGCAGCTTGCCCCCTGCTCTGCCTTGGGGCTTCACTTCACGCTGCAGCCTTCCCAGACGGACCACCTCACACACCAGAGACTTGAACTTTCACATAATTTAATTAAATCTGTACATTCTTCCTTTATGCTGACTTAAATTCACAAAGTGCAATACGGCCCAAGCATGGCGAGTGCAGTAACCAGTGAAGAGGTCACTTTTGAGTGACGCTTTGTGTTTATTTCAGGGTATATCGATGTAAAATAGATATCCAGTCCATGTATGCTTACTTCTGAGATGTTTGATTACTTCCACGGTGTTTCTTTACTTCCGTCGGCCGCCATTTTGAATTCCGCACATGACACGTGACCCTCTGTTGCCTAGCGACCCCTAGCAGCGTGAAATACACCCACAGCGTGAAATACGACACAGGGTTATTTCACACTTCACTCGCATACGGTTCTCCCATAGGTTTAGCCTTGATAGATCGTATTCACCATGAAATAAAATGTAATCCATCACACTCTACATCAGCTCATCACCCTGCAACAGGCCTACTTCAGGGCATCTATAGACGTAGATAAGACTGGTTTGCATGCCTATCCTTTACTTTATTGATAAGAAGAATACTTCAGCTTACCTGTGGTGCTGCCACCCAGGAAAATTGTTAAGGTTATATTACCGTTTTTTGTGCTAAAAGTGTCTGACTTAAGGTGTGTGTTTGTTTTTGGGTGAATCTACCCTAGACCTCACTGGTCTTTGTAATGCATTTATTTACCATCACGACTCGAAAGCTGCCTGATGTATACAAACCCCGCTCCAGGCTTGTTATCGAGGAGGAAGAATAATCATTGAGAATGGCAGCATTGGTAAACAAGGTATTGGTGTTGTTGCTGCTGTGTGGAGGATTGTTCTACACAGAGGCTTCCCATAATGCATCACACTGTAAGATGGCTGACTTTCCTGTGCAGCAGGACTTTGATGAAATCAGGGTAAGTAGAAATCGCACATTGTTCTCAATGTATATTTTTACATTTTTAGTGCAAAGTCATCATTAACAGTTTTAGGCTTTGTCTGGAAGTTGCAAACAAATTGCTGATCCCTCAAACTTTGCTGTGTTTAGTCTCAAAAGAGAAGCAGCAGACGAGCATCGATTGGACAAGTTAAGGAGTTTTGTAAACAAAAGAGTGGTACATTAGTGCGGCCGTGCCGAAAATGTTTTTTACACCCCCCTCGGCGAAGGGTCCGAAAAGTTTTGGCCCTGGCCCTCTTTGAACTATATTGCTATAAAGGGGTGAAACTCAAAAATGTATATTCTTGCACATTGGGTCTGCTCACACTAGCTATGTCTTGATGCTTGCGTTGGTATATCTTGGTATATCTTCCCATTGGTCCCACCTGACTTCACCGCACTCGCCACTGTATATCTATCTATCTGTCTGTCTATATTTTACTGTTTAGGTACAGTAAGTCGGTCTTTTCTAAATTACCTAATAGCTAAGGAAGTCATAATGAATAAAGTAGACAACCGACCAGGTTTAAGTAAGTAAGTTTAATTGAGAACTAAGGTTAGATGAACAACTACATGTATATATCTATATGTATATATATGTATATGTCGTGGTGGAAACTGGCCTTTAGGCGAGGAGAAATGGGTGACTGCGCCTCAAGAAAACATGCCCTTAAGCAATTAGGAGGGGGGTATATTATGTTGTTTGTTTGGATAAGGACGAGGGCTTATTCAGTGAATGAAAAAGGAACAATACGGCTTTGTGGCCCCGTGATAGAAAAGGACTCCTATTGAATAATGTTATTGTTACGATCATAAAACATAGTCCGTTCGGCAGTAAGGACTGGGGCTCCTCCAGGCTGAGAAGCTAGACCCTGGAGTCAAGCTGTCGACCCGGCCATATAGTCGGTGGGAGCCAACTGTGGCGAAGGAGAAACAGATGTGAGCTTTTTCAAATTCCGGGTAGAAAAATCACTGTATGACGAGATGGTGTTTGTCCGCGAAAGAAAAGGGGGGCGTTCAGTCGTCGCTTTCTGGAAGAGATAAAAGAAAGAAAGAAAGAAGAATAATAAAATAATAACCGTATTTGCTAAGGGGTTAAGTAGGGGGGAGAAATGACACCACGATATAAACGGTAGTTGTTAGTCAGAGGGGTTAGTTGGGAGAAAAGCCTACCTGCCATGCAGAGATAGTTTTAATAGATAGCTAGCAGTTATTGGAGCGTTGGGAGTTGATTCCCCATGCTGATGACAGGGCTGATATATCCAGGCAGCTACTTGCAACAGTGAACAAGCATCATTGTCTGGGACGCTTATCACAGGTATTAGAAGAGTTGTCTCACCTTGGCCATCTACAGAAGAAGGGAGTCTGGAAGGGTTCTACCCCTGAAGGACTCCTTAGGGAAGGTACACTACGGTGGTAGTGGAAGAGCTTACCTCTCTATTACTGTAAGTAGAAACCTTTACTATACTCCATGTAGGCCCAGCCTGGCTGCGGTGGAGTTCTATTTTGAAGGTTATGAAAAGGGAGACCATGCCCAATACACCATTTAATCACTGCCAGTCATTTAACATCGTTATAAGCATTCTGGTCGCACCTCTGAGTGACTTTCGGGTTGCTGCTGCCTCCCACCACTGATTATTCCTTTCTGTGTATTTTCAACGAAATTGTATAATATTATTGTTTACGCGAAAACTATGGTAACCGAAAATAGTGGAGAAACGAGTATGGGTTTGAAACCAGATGTAAGGCATTGATTGATGAGGTCCAAGGAATCGATTGCTAAAACTTTAACCATGCTGAAACTCTAAAATGAGAAGGCACCGTGACCGAATATACAGTTGTACTTTAGACGCTTGCCCAATTTAGAGTGGCTTTGCCGCGAGTAGAGTTGTATGTAGAGACTCTTTTGGCACCACCTTGTAAGAGGTGGTGATTACCCCTAAAACGACTGTTTGGACTCCGGAGGCCTGGGTTTGGCGTATTAACTCAGGGCTCCCTCAGAGTATTATGAGGATTATGTTTTAAAGTTATGGAAAACATTTTGATAGTATTAAGTCTCGACTTTTGTGTTACCATGTTGTTAGTTCTGTTAATTAACTCTCCCGAATGAGGAGATTTGGGAATAGAATAAGTATTTGTGTCTCCCTGATTTGTGTAGCTGGAATTATATAGGACCGGTAATGTTGGTCATGGGCGGAGCCCGAGCAACTCATCTGTCGTCAATTAATAAAACACTTTTACCTGTATTTGACTCTCACATATGTATATATAAACCCTTTTATATATAAAGTTTAACCCTTTTATAAATTATATGCAAAAAACATAATTTTTGGGCTATGTCAAGGCTACCCAAGCGCCTGCCCACCGACAATATGGCTATCTATTACCAACCATATGGACATGTTCTTGTTATAATGTTAATGTCAATGTAAATAGTTCAAGGATATTCCTGCTATGTAAACAAGTAAGATAACTAGCCATATGTTTCACCTTATTCTATGTTGTTATGATCAAGAAATTCTCGTTGCCATAGGAACAGTATAAATCTACTCATTTTAAGTACCTCATCTGTGCCTGTACATGGGTAGCCACAATTTTTGACCATGTGGCTGTGTCGATTTTTAGCAGGAGGGTCCTGTCATTGTGTCTTTTTTTTAGGTATATAAGAACTTAGAGAAAAATCCCTGTGGGTTGATTTTTATCCCTGATTTTCCTGTGTCCTTCGATTTTTAAATGGGCCTAAAAGGGCTGTGTTACCGTGTCGCCTGAGTTACCAATGTTACCCATGTAAAGGTACTCATATAGTAAAAGAGTCATGGTAAGCATCTTGCCTGATGAAGAAGCATTAAGGGCTTTTTAAAACTTCTCACTAATAAGACAACAATCCCTATGCTTCAATAAAATTTGTGAAACCTACTCTACTTGTCTGGTTTCATGTGATCCTCACTCCTATTTTAATATATATATATATATATATATATATATATATATATGTAGGGGCATAATATTACATATTAATCTCATACACGGTATTTCCGGGTAACGTCTGTTTACTCGGCTTCTCCACCTGGAGCTAGTGCACACAGTTCCCGGGAGAGGGCGCAGGTCCTCTTCAGGTGACCGTGTGCCGCTCTCAGGTGGGCGGCCGACCCACCCACCTGGCCACGTGATCTAAGAGCCGGTGTTATATAAGACCCATGTGTTTACCTGGAACGGCAGTCAGTGCAGGCCCGACTGACGAGAGACTTCACATGTCCAACCGTGCGGACAGAGTTGTATGCTAAGAGTTGTATACTGACCGTTTCCTCTATTTATAGAGAAACCTGATTTACCTGTGTGTATTCATTCTACACTGATCGTTCCCTAGTAAAGGAACTGGAGTTATTATTCTTGTGAATAAAGATAGATATATTCTCGCACCTGGAAACTGCCGTGATCGTTGTTCTTTAACCTAGAGTTAATTACGAACCACCACACTGGTGCCGTGACCAGTAGCAGTAAAGGTAGCAGAACAAGCTAGTTGTTCGAGAATATGTTCGGGTTATACTGAACAGGAAGTCCTTGAGTGGACAGACAGTCCTTTGGTGGACGGACAATGGCTACCGGTGGTAGCCTGGGCGGCTCTGGTCCAGAGCTGAGTGAAGGGGAGTTGGAATCAACTCGCCTGGAGGTGCCAGGGGTGGACCCTGGAGAGGGCTTGAAGCCAGGACAGAAGAAGAGGAAGTTGCAGGATCTTTCCTGGGTGGAACCCTATGTAGGGGATGAGAAATTCCAGAGGGAATATGACGAGCGTTTGGCTCGGGAAGAGGATGACCTCTACTGGGAAAATGTCCGATTGGACAAGCAGTCAATGGAGGATCAGTATGCTGCATTGACTGACGAATTGACTTCCCTGGTAAAAGAAAGGGACGAGATTCTCTCTGAGAATCAGAGGGTAAAAGGAACTCTGATAGAAGAGAGAGAACGGTTGATAGAGGACAACCGGTATATGAAAAAGAAGGTTGCTCAGGAATCGCATGAATACCAAAAGATTCAGGCAAAGATTGCTGAGAACCAGAAGGAGAATGAACATTCTGAATCTCTTAAGGAGAGGTATGAGAGGGAGTTGAAAAAATACTCTAGAGAATGGTATGCCTTGAAGAAGGGGACAGAGGAGCTCGAGAAGGGCAGAGACCAGTTGGTCAAGGATAATGAATCCACCAGGATGCAAATCCTGGAAGAAACGGAAGAGTTAGAAAGGAAACGGAAAGCTGAGGTGGAAGCTGTCTGTTCCCTTGAAGCTAGGAAAACTCTCCTGCGGGGTGAATTGTTAAAGGCAATGGAACAGCAGGGGGAGGAACAACTTCCAGCTGGCAGGCCGGAAACTGTTCCTGATAGTACTCCTACTACTAGTAAGGAGGAAGCATTACCTCAATTCGATCCATTTATTAATGATAATGGATTGAGGAATGTAGAAGACTCTGTGTATAAGAACAGAGAGAAAGATTCAAGGAGAGTGAATGTTACCGGGCGCTCTCTTGGATGGGAACCAGTTAATCATGCCAGAATTGGTCCGGTTAACAGGGAAATGTCTCCAGAGGAGGAAGTGTCTCGACATTATATAAATAAATTTCGAGATGAAGTGGTGAATCATAGTTATGGCTCATTGAACCCCTTCGCGGGAGATGACCCGGCTCTATATGGGAATCCGGGAGGTTATGATAGCAAGGGTAATTATCGGTATTGCCCAGATGCAACTTATTCGTACCCACCTCCGGCCACGGAAACACACTCGGGAGTCAATAAAGATCCTGAGATTAGGCCGAGGGATAGGATGAATAAGGGGACCCAACCGGGAACAAAGGGAAGGTCAAACCCGGTGCATAAAAACACAAAGGGATTGTCAGGCTATCAAGGCCCACGCTTTGATGAGGGTTCAGAATCTGAATCAGATAAATCATCTGACGATGTACCCAAGAGAAAGGTTCCTTTGAACCGGCGAGTCACAATGACCCCGGCGGAGCACCGATTACATAATCGAGACCCCGCCATAGGTAATTTGGGACTAGATTGCTCTAGCCGAGGTCAAGACGGTACAGACCTACTGGCTTGGAGTAGACGCATGTCGGGTCAATTAGTGCATTCTAATTATGCCGCTAAAAGAACTGCACGTGTGACTAAGCCTTACAGGGGTGTACGACCCTGGAAGGAAGAATATCAATCACTTCTAGATGATTGTAAGTACAATTGCTGGAACAAGGAGGAATCCTTGGGAGCTTTTGTGATATGGCTGAGTGACGGCCCGGGTAAGATAGTGGTTGAAGAATGGAGGGACACTTACGGGCCAGAAGCTACATACGACCAGTTGGAAGTATTAGCTTGTTATACTTTTGGGAAAATGGTGACAGTAGATCACTGGACTCTGTTTCAGAGAAGAACGCAGAAACCGAAGGAATCTGCTAAAATTTTTGGGCTAGAATTGCAGCGATTATTGCGACAGGCTAGGCCAGAATGGAGTAGGGATGCTGAATATTACATAGAATCCCTATTTGTAAGATTTATTAGTGGATTGAGTGATCCTGAACATGCTAAAGTATGTGGTAGAGCTTGGGAAGCTGGATCTTCCTTAGCAGATTTGTTCATGGCGATTGATCAACATGACAAAAAGAAGATACTGTTGGCTGGTATGATACCCGCTAATAGGGGACAGCGCGTCTCTGGAATTGAACATTCCTTAGATGGTGACGATTCTTCCGCGGAAGAATCTGAGGGGGAGGAGAGAGTAGACGCCCTGAAATTCAAGGGTCGACAGAAATCTAGCTCTACCCCAGCTTCCGGGAAGCTTCCTAGTAACAAAGGTTATTCGGAAACTACCCGGAAACCCGATACTCGGGACCCTCAGACTGTACCCAGTCAGAAAACCCAGACCCCGGAGATGACCACTCCGGATAAAACAAATGCGTCAGGAAACTCATTAAATACCTTAATGGAGTCCATGATTAAACGCATGAACGAGGTGTTTGATAATCAAACCAGGCGCCGCCCTAGGGTCGATCGTAACACTGTCCAGTGTTACAGATGTCAAGTCAAAGGGCACTTTGCATCTGAATGCAAAGCCGAGAAACCTGTTTTAAGAAGTGAGGTTTCGGGAAATTAGAGGGGGTTACCGGGGATGGCAGGACGGTAACCCCTGAGGAAATATGTCAGATTATCACCGACGTTGGCGGTGAAGATTCATTAACAGTGAATGCGTCCAGCAAGAAGGGAGATGGGACCGTACATCCCGGAAACCATGAGGCTGGGGAGACTGGTACAACAGGCGCCCAGGGGTGCGCGTATGGGAAACCTAGTGCCAGTT
Source organism: Harmothoe impar (assembly GCA_947462335.1). Taxonomy (NCBI): domain Eukaryota; kingdom Metazoa; phylum Annelida; class Polychaeta; order Phyllodocida; family Polynoidae; genus Harmothoe; species Harmothoe impar. Next base: position 51,392,721 of record OX381720.1, on the reverse strand, counting down.
TAGAGGAGTCAATAACCAAAGAGTTGGTTAAGGTTGGAGGAACCAGGCTTCCCCCGGGTCATCCTTGTCTGGAACACCTGAAAGGATGTGGATTCGACCTGGGCACTGATAGTGACCTTCACCGGTTTACTAGGAATCCCTCAGTAACTGATGGGAAGAGGTGGTACGTTTCCTGTTCTGTACAAGGAAAGACTGGGGAATTTCTTATGGATACTGGAGCTAGCCACTCCATGGTCTCTAAGAGATTCATCAGCTTATTGCCGAATATGTGTGAGAACCTCACAATGAGGGTAAACGCATGTACGGCCGATGGTACCAGAATGAGGACATTTGGACGGACTTTTCTGATAATCTCTGTGGCCGGGAAAGAATTTGTTTGGGCCCCGACCATAGCTGAGATTGAAGATGATGGTATTCTTGGTTTGGATTTTGCGGCGCTTTTCGGTGCGACTTTGAATCCGAAAAGTGGGAAGTTGAAAATTGAATACCCGTATGATATGACCATACTCTGTAAGTTGAGAGTGATAAGTAGTGTCGCGAGTGTGGCACAGACTGTGAAGATTCCCCCGGGAATGACCTGTGACGTGTTAGTCAGTTCAGGGAGGCTAATCCAGAAAGGATTAGCGGTAATCGAGCCGGATATGGCTGTATTATCCCGGAAGGGATTGGAATCTGCGGATACCCTAGTAGGGAATTCCAGATGGACAGTGACACCCATTTCCAACCCCGGAAACTCCACAGTATATCTTGAGAAAGGCACTGAAGTTGGGAAAGTGATACTTGCGGAGGCAGTCACCGGTAGCCACCAAGACCTGAGGTTAGAAGAAGGAGGGGAAGAGGAATTGCATGAAGAGTTAACTAAGTTGTTAACAGGATCGTCCATAACGGATGAGAATGATCAGGAAGCCCTAAAGGCTATGCTGAAGAGATGCAGGCAAGCTTTTGCGGCCCCAGGGGAACCCCTGGGGAGAACCAATAAGGTATTGCATGAAATTAAAACCGGGGATAACCCCGCTTTTAAGATTCCTTATAGGAGATTACCCCTCAAGAAGAAGATTGTAGCTGAGGAAGAGATAGCGAAAATGCTGAAGGATAATGTTATTGTTCCCAGCATGAGCCCTTGGTCCTCCCCTGTGTGTATGGTAACCAAGAAGGACGGTAGCATACGGTTCTGTATTGATTACCGGAAACTGAATGGGTTGACTAAGAAGAACTCTTATCCTCTTCCTAGGATAGATGAGACGATTGATTCCCTGGGAGGGAATGAATGGTTTTGTACCCTGGATTTACAGTCCGGGTATTGGCAAGTAGGCATGAAGCCTGAAGATATGGAGAAAACCGCGTTTTCTAGCCATATTGGGTTGTTTGAATATAAGGTAATGCCGTTCGGGTTATGTAACGCGCCGGCCACCTTTGAAGCCATGATGGAGACGCTGTTAAGTGATTTATTATGGCGGAAATGTCTAGTTTACCTGGATGACGTAATTGTGTTTGGAAAGACCTTTGCGGATTGTTTAAGTAATTTAGAGGAAGTCTTAAACCGAATCATGTCTAACGGTCTCAAATTGAAACCAAAGAAATGCAATCTGTTTAAGAAGGATATTAACTACCTAGGGCGGATTATTTCCACCGAGGGGGTTAAGGCGGATCCGGAAAAGATCAGGAGTGTAACTGAATGGGAAGTCCCCAGGGGTCCTAAAGATGTGCGATCCTTTCTAGGATTCTGCTCATACTATAGGGATTTCCTGCCGGGGTATTCCCGGGTAGCCTATCCGATCCAGTGTTTGTCACACTGGACACCAGGAAGTAGGAAGGAAGAGTTCCCATGGGGGAGGGAACAGGACACAGCTTTCTTAGCAATAAAAAAGTTGTTTGTAGAGACCCCGGTGTTAAAGTATCCTACCCCGGATGGTCACTTTGTATTGGATACCGATGCTAGCAATGAGAGTATTGGGGCCGCCCTCAGTCAAGTCCAAGGCGGAGTGGAGGTTCCCATTGCCTTTGCTAGTAATACTATGAGTAAGACCCAGCGTAATTATTGTACCACTAAAAGGGAATTGTTGGCTGTGATAGTTTATACTAAAAAGTTCAAACATTTCCTTTGGGGGTCCGATTTTACGCTAAGAACAGATCATTCCTCTTTGAGATGGTTATTGAATTTCAAAGATGCGGAAGGAATGATTGGACGTTGGCTAGCACACCTTTCCGAGTTCGGTTTGGAGCAAAGTCAGATCCAGCATAGAGCTGGGGTAAAGCATGTAAATGCTGATGCACTTTCCCGACGTCCTATCAGGAAGTGCGAAAACACCAACTGTGATGACTGTGGTCAGCATGAAGCTGTCATAGCCGGAGCAAGGATTCCCTTTGAGATCAAGGGAACTGGGGTTCTGGAGTGGTCCATGGGAACCATCCGGAAATTCCAGGAAAAGGATCCTAACCTTAGCCGGTTGTTGGTATTGTTACCTAGGAAGATACGGCCCCCGCGGCCTGAGATTTCCCTGGAGAATCGGGAAATGAGACGACTAATAGCTCAATGGGCAGAGCTAGAGGTCCAGAGCGGAATCATCTACCGGTGGAAGATTAATTCATCCGGTAGGAGAATCCGGCAAGTGGTAATACCTTCCGGTATGAGGAGGGATGTTATGTATTATTGCCATGGACACCTGACCAGTGGACATTTCGGGAAAAAGCGTTCCCTGGAACGTCTGAAAAGGAGATATTACTGGCCAGGGATGAGTAGTGATCTATTACGATGGGTTGCTACTTGCCCGGATTGTTGTAAAAACAAACCTGGGCCTGGGATGGGTAAAATGCCTTTGTCCCAGGAGTTGTTTGGTGTAAGATTTGCGCGAGTCGCCATAGACATTATCAGTGGGTTTAAAACTACCCCTGATGGTAATACCTGTATGATGGTCGTCACTGACTATTATACTAAGTATACGAGAGTGTTTCCATTAGCGGATCACAAAGCAGCAACCTGTGCAAAAGCTTTTGTTACAGGTTGGGTATTGCATCTTGGGGTTCCCCTAATGATGCATAGTGACCAAGGTCGGGAATTTGAATCTGATCTTTGGCAGGAAATGTGTCACCGACTGGCGATTTGTAAGACGAGAACAAATCCCTATCGACCACAAAGTGATGGAATGGTTGAGAGATTCAATCGTACCTTGATTCAGGTTTTGAAATCCCTGGTGAATGATAGAATGGATGACTGGGATGAGCAGTGTGATTATGTATGCCATGCATATAATAGCACTGTCCATTCTAGTACTTCCTGTTCCCCGAATTTGTTAGTTTTCGGGGAAGATTTAATAATGCCCGCTGATCTGGTATTTGGGGTGGTCGGAATGAACCCGGAAACCCCCTGCCATGTGATGTTTGTGGAGTCATTAAGAGATCAATTCAAATATGCTTATGAATTGGTGAGAACTGAATTGCAGAAGAATGCTACCTGGCAGAAGACCGGCTATGATCTAGGCCTTAAGCCGCGACGATTCAAAGTTGGTGATCAGGTAGTAAGATTACATGAGCCGTTATCGACTCTGAAACTTGCTAGTAATTGGGACGGGCCCTTTGTGGTTACCCGCATAGTAAGTGACAGTACTGTAGTGATACGTTCATTACAAGGAAAGATGTATAAATCTAATGTAGCTCGACTAAGAGAGTGGAAGGGGAGAGATTTGTCCCTGGACTCGTATGAGTTGGAAGTTGATACTTTAATAGAGGAAAGTGAACAGCGGAAATTAGTGAAGGAACCTCCCCGGAAACGCGGAAGGCCGCGGAAGGAGGTCTCCCGGAAACTAATGGTGCAGAAGCCCGTCATCCCAAAAAGATCCGGGAAGAAGGCGGCTAATAAAGTCTCGCTGGCTGAAGGGAAAAGGACCCGGAAGAGTGTGGTTAGGGCTAAATCCACTCTGGAAAAGGCGTGTCCTAGAACCAGGTCTAATGTTATGCCTAAAAACATAAGACGCAGTCCCCGGTTACTAGCCAGGGACGGTATAACCTAAGCCGGTACACAACGAGTGTGGTGTCCTGTAATCTTGTTAAATATTTTAATGTTGTAATCAGTTATGTGTGGAAGTAAGTACGGTCAGAATGATCGTGATAGTCCCCCTGTCAAGGATCCCATGGGTGATGGACGGATAATCCGGTGAATGTGCTTTATTATGCCATTCATATATATTTCATTGATACTCTCGACGAGTTGACAGAGCGTAAGGATTAACACGTGGAATAAGGGTACCTGTTTACAATTAAAACGCGCGGTGACCTGGTTCCAAGGAACTGGGTCACGGGACGCGCGGGGTTGCGCATGCGCGGTGGCGCGCCTTATATAAGGCCCGCGGAGTGGCGGGAATCGCCAGTTGGGGTTGAGAGGCGGTCCAGAGCAGACGTGAGAGCTCGGACACGACCACTGTCGCTGTGGGGAGGTGGATCCCCTATAAATCCATCAACAAACACTTTTCTTGAGTGTGACACTACAACATGTCTTCCGAGACAGACCACCAACAGGTGGACCCTCTTCAAGAGGGCGACTCCGCTAGCGGAGGAAATGTGGTTGTTAATCAACCTGACCTCGTGGACCAGGAATCTCTGGATTTCCTGGAACAAGGGGAGGTAATGGACGTCGACGTTGACTCTCAGTCACCGCTTCGCCCTGCTAATGTCGCCGCCAATTACTTGGAAGGTCTAGACATTGAGGCCATCAGCCCTGCTGACGGTCGCGCTGATACCGGTGACGCTGAGTATCAGGATCAGGGTCTATTGTACCATGGGAAACCGCCGACGGACGTTGAAAAACCCCGCCCGGCCGTACCAACCCTGGGAGGCTTCATGTCCAATTACGACGGACGTGAAGTAGAACTGCACGAGGACGTGCTGAGGCTCACGGCGGAGGGAGCTCCCCGCCGGATTGACTCACTCACGAGTCAGGCCATATTGCTCTTCCTGTTAGTAGAGGAGCAGGAGGAGATGCCCCCGGACTGGTTTGTGTACTGGGAGGCACTCCAGAAAGGACTACGCGTATGCTACTGCTTACGACGAGCTGTCTTCGATTTACACATCGCGGACATCGACAGGTTAATGCCCGCACTCCCAATTCTGTCTTTGGACCCGAATTGTGGAGTTGCCGGGATGTTGTTGACTGGTGTCAACAGATACCGGGCGCGAATCGGGAAACTCCGAGAGCCTAAAACCCGGAAGGAGTACGAGATTGCTGCCGCTAATACGCAGGGAATAGTCTCGTATGTCCTGGATGTAGCCACTATAGAGGACTACATGGATTCTCACCACGTCAAACGAGATATTGCCATATCTTGTTTGGTTGATGAGGCGGTTCGTACGGTACGAACCAGATCTTCCAGTGCGGAGGAGAAGGCGCGAGTAAAAGCGCTGAAAGCCACACCTAGGGGGCGCGGCAGTAAAGGTGAGAGGGGGGCCTCAAACCGGTCAAGCTCGGCTGACAGCAACCAGTCTGACGAGTTTGTCCAGGAGAGAGGACGTCAGGCTCGCCGGAACGAGAAGGCAAGATTAGCTAACTTGCCGGACTCTGTACTAGCAGAGGGATTACCGGAACAACCTTCCGGAGGACAGCCCGTTATTCCCAGGGCTGAGGAGGTAACGGATGAGGCGATGGACATAAACGAAGCCAATACTCCGGAACCCTCCAACACCACCACCACCACCCCGGCCCTTGTGGCAGACATGACCGCCGCCGCGGGAGCAGCGGCCGCCGTGGCGGCTGCGCTGGTATTCAATCCAGCACGTCTCAGCCCTCTCCGTAGTCCGGCTCAGTCGGACCCGGAAGAGGGAGAGGTTCCGGCTAACGCTGAGGAACCAGGAAATGCCCCAGAGGACCCCATCCCGCCTAATGACGTGATGAGGCGAGTCTGGCAGAACGCGAACAATAAGTTCCGCGTGTTTATTCCCAATTCATGGGAACAGTGTCCGATTGGTCCCACCAATTTCGGATGTCCACCTGCGACCAACTGTAAAGGTCAAAGTGATGATGAGGATTGGATCCGGAATACCCCCCGGGACCGTCCTCCGTCTGCTTTTTATCAGCAGTGGCTAGATCAACTCAGGATCCTGCCAGACACTTACTACAGTAAGGAGCAGAAGGAAAAACTTCTTTTTGCGGTTAACCGCTGGTACAGTCAGCGGGAAAGGAATTGGTGCCCATTCGCTACATGTGTAAACACGATTGGCACAGACAGAACCGTGTTTGTAACAAAGCAACGGTTTCTGCGTCACCTCTGTGAAAATCACATGCACCACTGTGTGGTGTATCACTGTGATATCACAGTAGGTAGGGAATCCCAGCTATGTAACGGGTGTTTAGAACCCCGGAGAGGTGAGCTTATGCGCCACATGAAGGATTGCCATAACATGGGAATCAGTGTAGCTCGCAATCGTGTGAATGCGCTACATGACGCCGTTTGTGAACAGTACAAATCACTCACGGAGGAACAAAAGGCTAAGATCCGGCCGGCAACTCCCTTCTACTGCGAAGTCGCAGATGGGAAGTTCAAAGCCAGGATTGCCAGAGTGGACGGACGACATAAGTTCGCCATGAATGACGAGGAGTATACGGTGTTATGCACTACCCGTACTTCCCGCAGAGGTGGCGGTAGTTTCCGTCAGCCGGAAACCCGGGGTAGTTCCCGGGGGAAGAGCCGGTCCGCCCGCGACCGCTCTCGATCTCCTGCGGTCTCACCGGGACCAAAACGGAGACATGCCGGATCCAACTTAGAGGATCTCGATAATTCCTACTATGGGAATTATCATGCCCCGGAAGGTCGCGACTATTATCGCGAGTATCCAGACCCGCTGTTTACAGACCGGAAAGATCGGAAACGTGATTCCGGTGGTCAAGCAGCGGCGAGTAACATGGATTACCGTTCCAGACGTCTGAGCAGTTCAGACAGTGCCACCAGTCAACCTGACTGTGGAGGTGCCCGGCCTAAAGAACCGGCTGCCAGATCAAAGGCTTCCCTGCCTTTGACGTACCATCTGGGGACCACTACCAAGCTAACCCCCAGGGACGTCCGGTCGCCCACTACCCCAACTCGGGACATGCAGGGCTTGACCGTGAAAACAGAACCAAAATCACTAATCTCAGTGGTGACGCCTCGGGGCATAACTGTCCCGAAGGCTGCAGCGGTTGCGAAAGCGCCGCAAGTGGATGTTAAACCCGTGATTCCTGTAACCCAGGATCCGGTTGTCATCCAGCCAGTCGCGGGCACCTCCCGCACTGAAACTACCGGTGGCGTAAAGTTAAAATACGTCCCGATAGTCAACTACTTCTCTAGGGAAGAGAAGGCGAGCTGCGAAGTGGGACAAAGGATTGTAACAGAATTCCAGGAGTCCCAACGCGAGCTGGCGGTGGAATATAACACCAAGATGTTAGGCCTGTTCACGCATGGCCTAAAGATTGCCCATCGGGAGGAGAAAGCATTGGTCGCTGTTGGCAATGCTGACTACTTGGCTAAAAAGTCAAGGGAAGCTGCTTCCGGCCAAAAGACCGCTGAAGCCGCCGCAGGGTTCGTTCAACAAGAGAACGAGAAGTTAACCAAACGGTTACAAGACATGAACGTAAAGTTTTACGGGGTGTTCGGCGTGACTATCGATACCTGGGATGGCACAGCTGAGCACGCGCTTGCTTTAATGAGAGCAAGAGATGAACCTTTAGGTTAAAAAGACTAATAGAAGGTTCTGAGTCTATTTCTAATTTTTTTAGGAATAGAGGAGGGAACTATAATAGTTTCCGGATAGATTAATTGTTCTTTCATTTAATCTGACGTCATAAATTGTTTATGACGGGGTTTCCCTTTTGAGGGGAGGGGCATCTTTTTAGATGCATACGGATCAACGCGGGGGGAACCTTCCGTGGAAGCTCTGGACTTACCTAACTACTCAACTCTCAACTATAGCCTACCGATGGGGAATCAGGACTCCACCGGGAAGCTACCAACCTAACGTCCCTGAAACTAACTTTTGGGATACGTTACCATGATGTGTTCCTGATACTATTATGCTGAGTTATAAACTGTTCCCATCCAAAGGATTACGTGTCAAACAGACAATGCTCGTGGTTCCAGTTCTACTTATCTATTTCATGAACATTCCTGGAGCTAGGATTACGTGTTAAACGGACAGTACTCGTGGTTTCCAGCCGGATTATAGTTATATATGTCATGAACTTTACTGGAGCGAGGACGGGATACTTATCGAGCTGTATACATATGAACTTACCTTCGGGTGATATTTATCCAAGAAACAGTATTAAGAAGAGGAGAGCACCTCACTCATTCGTCTATTAGAAGCGGAGAGCACCTTGACCACAACTAGATCACCAGTAAGCTATATCTAATTGTAAGGGTTTCCGGGTACACTGCCAGGTTACTCATTAAAACGTTTTTAATATATAAAATATATCATTATTATGTGATACATATCACCTCAGGTGTTCCAATAAGGTATTCTCATATTTACCTTATGAATCAGGTTTCATAATATGCTACATATGAAGATTGTATGATCTGATAAGCTAGGAAACGTGGCTACCCGTAAAGTTTATATGAAGTCGTTAAGGCTATGTGTATATACTAAATATACCGCCAGGTATTGTCGTGTGTGTTGACTCTGTTGTATGTTGCGAGAGATATTAATACTCCGGTTATATAATCGGATTACCCGGCTTAAAACAAAGGCTGTGGTTACTGTTATCCATTGTGTGAATGTTTTCATTAAATCACAAATCAATGTAAGACGCTGGTGGTTGTGAGTCCTTATCAGGACTGGTTTTTAATAACTTTTCTGTTCAACTTAAATATATACACACCCCACGCGCATTTTTTTTAATAACCGAGTAAGGAAACTTCATAAGGAAGTCATATCGAAATGTGTCAAGCCGTTCGATTGTATGTATGATATTATATTCACTTGTCATAAAACATACCTAAATCATCTATTATGGTTGCTATTACAGTGTAATGCCATATTTATATTGAGTTTTATGATCTCGCTTGTGTAGTATGTCGTAATAATATGTTTACGCCCCTAGTTACTGTATAGACAATAACTATAAAGTCGTTGTTCTAAAAGGTTTTCTATATACTAGGAAAACCGTATATATATTCATTACCACCTAGTTTTGTCTAGGGGGGGTAGTGTAGGGGCATAATATTACATATTAATCTCATACACGGTATTTCCGGGTAACGTCTGTTTACTCGGCTTCTCCACCTGGAGCTAGTGCACACAGTTCCCGGGAGAGGGCGCAGGTCCTCTTCAGGTGACCGTGTGCCGCTCTCAGGTGGGCGGCCGACCCACCCACCTGGCCACGTGATCTAAGAGCCGGTGTTATATAAGACCCATGTGTTTACCTGGAACGGCAGTCAGTGCAGGCCCGACTGACGAGAGACTTCACATGTCCAACCGTGCGGACAGAGTTGTATGCTAAGAGTTGTATACTGACCGTTTCCTCTATTTATAGAGAAACCTGATTTACCTGTGTGTATTCATTCTACACTGATCGTTCCCTAGTAAAGGAACTGGAGTTATTATTCTTGTGAATAAAGATAGATATATTCTCGCACCTGGAAACTGCCGTGATCGTTGTTCTTTAACCTAGAGTTAATTACGAACCACCACATATATATATATATATGTATATATATATATATATATATATATATATATATAAATTGGTTGACGCTGCCTCCATAACAGTTTCAGGGTAAGTGGTACGAGGTGAGTTGGATCCTCCTGCACTGGATTAAACCCGAGTGGAACTACTACGACTTTATCAACAACTACACAAAGGCTGACTATGGACTTGCAGTGTTTGCTAACGGCAGGTAAGCCTTGTTATTGGATACTGTCAGAATTTGTCACATTTTTAACTCAGTTTAATTAAAGGGGCCGATCTCTGAGAGTGGAGGAGAGTGGATCATGTAGTTCATGTAGTAGTAGTGGTCTGCACGGATCACTAGCCACCCCTGTGGTTATAATTACCTTGAACCAGTGGACCCAGCCTGGTCAGGTGGAATTGGTAGGGGGACCATGAATCAGGCTTGGCTTGGTATGAAACATTCTATAAAACCAGGATAAAGCTATCATGACCTCCTTAAATTAATCAATGAACTAGGCTTCTAGGGATACACAATGCAGAAAGGAATCCTTGTGTATTTAAGTGTTTATTTTTAACAGAATCCATGGGATGTGGTCTATTCAAGGGGTAGTATACCGTTTTCTGTGGACACACAAGTGGTAGTCTAGACAGTTGGTACACTGGTGGGTATCAATAGTATTGTATACTACCACTGGCATAGTCTAACTGCTGGTCACACAAGTGCAACTTATGTAGAGCAGTGAATTGCTGGAAGGGAACAACCAGCATCCTATTTCTTGGTTGCCTGAGCCATTATTTTTGGGGTACTTTGCTAGGGAAAACGATCCTACAGGGCTGGGACATGCCTGGCTCTCAGGGATTGTGCTTGGGTGATTCTAAATTTAACTGAGGTGTTATATAAACTCAACAACCCTGCCAGAGGATTTCATGATTTGGTTTAAGAAGTCTTAGCCTTTAAGGTTGGTGAACAGGTATACAACACAATCTAGCTAATTTTAGATCAATCAACAATTTTCCTTAATGACTCTTAGGGATGATCTTTTTTTTTTTTTAATTTTGCACACAAAAAAAATCTCCCAACAATTTCTCACTGAAAATGCAAGCATGCATTTATATGATTATTAGGAACATGTCGAAAGCAAGAAAATATTGGGTCACGGGAAAAATTAAATTATCCTGAATTAATCAAAATCAAAAACTATTCCATTCATTGTATGAGGCTATGGGTATGGCAAAAAGTAAATATATTCCAGCTTGTTAGAAAACGGTTTATTAAGGGTAGATGGAGATATAAATTGGCTACTAATTACTAATTTAAAGTGTTATAACATCCATTAACCTTTTTAGTACTTTCAATACTTCCTCTTATACTGTGCAGCTACACTACTTACTTCTAACAGTGCACTTTACCACATAGTGCACTATCTAGAACAGTACTAAAAATGTCAATAGGACACGCTCAGTGACTATGCCGCTTTAATACATACTAAAATGTGCATCTGACCTAGCCAATCATTGAGGTAGTGATTATCCAAGTGATTTACACCCTATTGTGCCTCTACATGGGTTAAGATCCAAACGGGCGACACGGCAACACGGCCGTTTTAGGCCTTTTTTAAACTCAACAGACACAGGAAACTAAAAATCGACACAGCGACATGGTCAAAAATGTGGGTACCCATGTGGAGGCACATACATGCTGACTGACCCTCATGCATATTTTATATGCTAATTATCATGAGTGTCTCACCAGCTGTTATGATGTATATCTCAGGTGGCCGTTTAATGCCACAGAGTGTGCCACCCCGAGCACCCCGAGACTGTTGAGGACAGCGGAACCTGGCAAGTACATCAAGGAATATGTGGGTGAAAACAGTACGTCTTATATCAAGCAAAATCAATGCTAAAGCCACTAAAAGGAAATACTGATTTTCTTTTTGTGATAATCTTTATTTTACATTTTGAATGAAACAAATGTTGAAATCAATGCATATTGAAGATATTTAGTATTAATTTATGCCTTATGAGATGAGAAATACCATTTTTGACCCAATCAATTATTCAATTCCAATATACTAGCAGTATCGATCATATCATAAAGGTACAGTCCATTATTAAAGAAAATATCTCTTTTATGTACCTAGAGATGCTAGAAAACTCCACCCACTGGATAGCAGACACTGACTATGACAACTATGCACTGGTCATCGGTTGTCGTGAACTCTCACTGAACGGTACATGTATCGCCGCTGATGGTTGGCTCCGGACAAGATGTCCGCACCCACTGAGGAGACATGTTGCGTACATGGAGAGTAGATTGCCTGACTTCTGCCTCTCCAAGCACATGTTCTACCCTTGCTACCACAACACAGGTAAAGTAATCCTTTTTTTACAGTACTGCCACAATAACGTGCCTGGTTTTAATAGAGTGTTGGTCTTGTGTAAGTGCCAGAAGTTGAGTGATCGTTAGATGTACCTTTTAAAAGCATTAATACAACTTGTGTCTGTCCATATCTAAAAGTGCCGCAAAAAAGTGAAGAGTGCCCTAGTGCATTACCGTAACCAAATTATTTGTTTATTCTTCTTGTGTCTGTTTTTATAACTGCAGTTATGTTAAATCTCACAACAGATTGAGTATTTTAAACTTGGCACTGGCACTGCATTAAAAGCATATTAAATACTAAGCAGTGTTCACTCATGAAATAATCAGCCATTTCACAAAGCTAAGACGTGAATTTTCACATGTTAGCTTTAGATCTTTTTGAAGAAACTGCATGATTTACTTTGCAGAAATTATATCAAATATATTAAAAGTGAAATGTTGATAGGCCTGATGAATAATTATCTTAATGATTGGTCTTTCCCTGCTTTCTGTTTCAGAATGCAGAGCTGATATATCAGGTAATGTATATATTATTTATAACGAGTAAAAAATAAATGCTGCAAAAAGCAGCTTATCTTATGAGAGGCTATTGTAATTCCCATGACTTCTCATCCCTCTTGGTGTCTCAGGGTTTTATGTCCATTTGGCATAATGATAAACTAATGCAGCCGTACAAGAACTTCCCCGTTCTGAATAGATTAATACATATCGCAAATGTCTCAACCTGAAAGCTGTCAACATTTGGCGAATAGGTTGCATAGGGTTGGCATTATGTAATGATTAATGCTGGTCCGGGTAGATGTACGCTGTAAGGCTCCATTCATGACTTGCATCCAGTCATGGATTGCACCGGTTATAGATTGCACCTGGTCATACATTGCACCCGTCATACATTGCACCTGGCCATACATTGCACCCATTGCAACCAATCATAGACGTTCAACTTGGATTGATTTGGTAAGACTAAGCCTGATGCATGATGCCAACAATCCAGCATAAATGAGAACCTTAATATTTCTTTTTAAATTTCTCTCACAGATTCCTGTACACCAGAAGGTAAGTCAGAGAACGATCCACTTCGGATTATGTTGTGAATTCCTTATTTATCAGCATTTTATATTGCAAAGATTTCCCTCATTTGTGCTATTCATGAGCATAACATCTCCTTATAGATGATATCTACTCTCAGTTTGCAGTTGTAGTACTATAGTGGTTCGTTTAAAATCCTAAACACTTGCCAATTCCATTATCACTATAGCCTACGATACAGCGAGTGGCTCGGCAGGATTGCATTCTAGCTGCATGCCAACCCTGTCTTGTTGAGACACCCTCAAAGAATTGGCATATGATGCAGAAATGCAATGCCAGTGATTTACTTGCTGGCACTGCATCGGTGCATACATGATGACCGATATAGTTTGAAGCTTGTCATCCTTAAATGCTCAACCGATATATTGAACAAAACCACATTTTACCAAATTAGTCATAAGGGAGTGGTCATTTTTTAACAACAGGGGGGGGGTTGGTGGATTTGGGGGGGGGACCAAAAAAATGTGGACCCCTTGAAGGAGGGTGACCAAAAAAATTTGGACCCCTCTTGAGGGGGGGACCAAAAAAATTACACCCCTTTTTAGCGGAAAAGCCCGCGCATTACTATAGCTCAAAGGGTTCGGCCGCGCTCAATTTCAACCTGCTGGAGGGGTGGACCAAAAAAATTTCGACCCCTCTCGCGGGGGGGACCAAACATTTTTCGACCCGCTCGCGTGGAAATCCACCGACCCCTCCCTGTTGTAAAAAAATTACCACTCCCTAATATATATATACAGACAAAAGTTTGCAATATTGGTCTATTGTAGGGTTTTTTCATGAGTTGACCCTCAGGTCGTATTCCACGGGCCATAGGTCAAAGAGAATGTGGCCTGAGGGTCAACAAGTGAGATAAACCCTCAACAGACCTAGACAAGTCTTCATTTGTGTAAATGTTTTAGGCTCACTCTCACCAAATCAGTGCAACTAAAAAAGTGACGTACATGATCGGTGGACGTACATGATCGGCGGACGTACATGATCGGCAGCTTTATTTTTGTCTGAAATTTTTTTTCCAACTTCTCTCAAGTGTTGTCTCAGCATATAAGAAAGTCCCATCTCTTAAATATGTGTCATGGCCAGTACAGACCTTTGTTATTAATTGCTTATTACGTTAGGTGACGTACATGATCGGTGAATCTGTATGTAGTCCAAATCGTATTATAATGTAAGGATTTCAGGTTTGTAAGAAAGTATGTTATCCCACTCCCCCTGGTCTCCTGTAATGTCCCGAAGAACATGCCTAAATATGTCGCTTATGTTGAAATATACCCATTCCTCTGTTCCTTTTCAACCACTTTTTACTTATTCTGAACGCGACAAATTTCAAAGTTTTTTTCTGCCACATTTGTTTGACCCAATTACTGTAATCAGTGACTAATTGTAGTGGCCAATATGTCCCTCCCCATATCCCTTGTTACATGCAAACATTTCCTTTTATTTACCCTCTGTTATCCCATTTCAGTACGGTCCGATCATGTACGTCACCGATCATGTACGTCACCGATCATGTACGTCACCGATCATGTACGTCACCGATCATGTACGTCATCAATCACCTACTCTATTTTCTATCATGTATATACCACTTACATATCAATAATGTATCAATAATGTACCTCCTCTCCATTGGTATCTTCTTTGTTCTGTATTCAATTAATATTATTATGTGTTAATAGCTACCGGTATGCAATAACTGTAATAATCAACAACTATGACTGCGATATTTTTTGATAGAAATCCTATTCATCTGCTTTTTAATACATAATATTATGTTGGCGACTCGATCACTGCTGATGGTGCAACACAAACTTATCTTTGCAGTATATACATCCATTATATGTGTAAATGTCGAGATAACAAAACTGTGCGTATCTTACATAGATCCTGTTCATATACAAGGTCAGGATGACGATAAATAGCGGAATGTAGCTCGTCTTTGACAAGCAAAGATGTACACAATTTCATATCTAACGGTATCCCTATACCAAAGTGCAAATAAAGTTTAAATTCGTTCACAAAAATATACATGTATTTCATACATGGTTCATGTTCGGCAACAAGAATCAAAGACGTTCATATATAGTATCACACCAGGGAGGAAACGTAAAGCTAATTAATACTTCACAGAGTGTTACTGGTATAACATCTCGTCAACTAGCAAAGTTATATCTTCTCAATATGGACATTAAATATACTATTCAAATAAATTACTTAATATTTATAACTGCTCGTATGTCTTTGATATTGTCACTTCCTTGACGATTTCCTGTGCCCTTTCCCTTTCCCTTTCCCTTTCCCTTTTGATTTTGGGGTTAGGTGCAGACCGAGCTCCTTGTATCTATGTAGAGACAGTGTTTCGGCCAAACTCCACTCATCCTGGGAACTCTGTGTCTTGGCTTCCTGTATCTCCAGGTACTCTCTCAGTGCCAGCGTATCCAAAATGGGCCATTCATCCGAAGAAGTGTCACCCTCCTCTTCCCTCACCTCATTCAGAAACCTTCCTTCATTTCTCTTGTTTTTGATCTTTTCTTGTTGCTGCACTTCAGACTGAGAGTACTTATCCCCTAAGTTGGCATCTTGTTCACTGTCACTCTCACTTTCATCTGTCTCTCCCTCACTGCTGCTGGTGTATTCCATCTCTTCACCGACTTGGGTGACATGTAGTGCGAGTCTGTGTTTGGCCTGATTCACAGCACTGCGTGTCCTTCTCTCTATCCCATTACGGCGACGAAGTTCTGTCCGATGTGTCGAGTGCACCTCGTCAAGCAGATCATCTTCGTCGCTGGTGAATTCTGCTTCCCCAGGAGCGGTTTCGTTGCTTCCTAGGGCATGGGCAATCTCGATATCAATTACCTCTGGATTCTCCTCTTCACTGTCCGGATTGTTGTCGGACTCGCTGGTGGAATGGGGTTGCACATCGGAATCAGGCTCGCTGTCAGTTTGAGAACTGTCCTCTGATTCTTGTTGTGCACTTCCTGCGGGGCGACGTTTCTTCTTCCTTCTTGTGGGTGGGCCGACAGTAGGGGGTTTCTTCCCTTCCTTGAACCAGCCGTCACACGTTGGGCGTAGGTCGTCGGTCAAGCAGCACTCTTTGTAGCAGGAAGTTTCTCGAAGATAGAGGTTTCCTTCGTGGAAGGTGGCTTGGTGTACAGCTGTTATTCCTCGTACCTCCTTACTCTTCCAACTCTCCACTACCTTTGTACTGCTTTTGATTTCCTTAGGGTCTGCTTTCAGTAGGTTGATCTTTTCAGTCTGTGGTTGAACAACAGAAATGAATTCCTCCACAGTTTGTATCGATCCACAAGACTTCACTGTTCTGTCTGCCAAACCCTTCAGAGCACCGCCTACTCCGTCGCAGGGACCTTTTCCGTGGCCTGCCTCTAACCAGTTCCAGGTTATCCGGATGCCAAACAAGTTCGATGCCCGCTTCAGCATCTGGCAAGCGTACCTGTTTCGGTATTGCGAAGAGGGAGAATCCGTTACCAGGTGTAGGTGCTCCATGTCCGGTACCAGACGCTTTATTTCCGCCACAAGGAGTAAAAGGAAGGTGAAGGTTGTGGGGAAACACTTTTGCTTCACGCTGCTTATTCCAACAAAGTTAAAGTTTTTCAACTTTTCGGCCCCCTCTTCTCCCAACAACTTAGCATACATCACCATGGGGTGTAATGTCAACTGGTCTTTGCCAAAGAAGGCTGCTTGAATCTCTGCCATGAAAGACGTGGACCAATTTTCAGCATAGTCCATTTGACAAATCACATGCTTTGGTGGTAGATTTTCCTTCAGGAGTTTGATAGCTGTGTACTGGGCTTCTACCCTTGCCTGGTGCGCTCGGAAAATTTTAAGAGCAGATAGGAATCGTTTCTTGAACTTCCTTTTCGAGTACTGTTTTTTCTCCAGGACTGTGTGGTACACCCTACGTCGCTTAGGGCCCTCCGGGGGGTACCATCGTGTCTCCTTGTCCCACCTTTTGAACTGGACTACTTCTGCAGTAATGGCATCCAGTGCAGCCGTGATGTCTTCGTCCGACAAGAGTAGGAGCTCAGATGTGCGGTTTGGCAAGCCCTGCACAGCCTCGAGCATCAATCCCATGTTGGCGTGCGGTTTGCAGAGGCACACCGACCGTTTCAGGAAGACAGAGGTCTTCACGGTGCGCTTGTCTCTTGCTTTGCAGAAGGTAGCAAAGGACAAGGCCAGGTCCGTCTCCACGACGAACTTGCGGTGTAAGTTGCGCATGCAGTCTACCAGCGCAACAATAGGAATGCCGACGTCTTTTCTGTAGTACTTCTTGTCGGGAAGTGTGTACGAATTGTCTTCACGGCGCAGGAACTCATCGACAGCACGGCGCTTGTAGTCAGCCATGCGACGACGAGACGTCATCTGCTTTTTGCTTTTGTTCTTTGGGAAGATAGAGTTCCTGGACAGACGTATAGCTCGGGCTATGCTGGATTTCTGGGAAAACCGTTTCCTTGACCCTCCCAGACGCTCACTGAAAAGAATCTTCTTGGTGTCAGTTGAAGCATTCTTAAGTTGTTCTAAGATTTCAAAAAGGGGTAAGGCCATCTTCAGTTGGGCAGGGGTGGGATCAGGTAGTCCAATACCTTCCAAGAACTTTACTGTCTCCTTGTACACGGAAGAGGATTCGAGACTTTCGGAGTCCCCATCATGTCCATCCTTCCCTTCTGAATCGGTGGCCAGCACAAAGCCAACCTCCGGATTCTCGACCCACTCGGGGCACGGTCCGTCGTCATCGTCGTCGTCGTCGTCGTCTTCTGAATCGGTGGCCAGCACAAAGCCAACCTCCGGATTCTCGACCCACTCGGGGCACGGTCCGTCGTCATCGTCGTCGTCGTCGTCGTCTTCTGAATCGGTGGCCAGCACAAAGCCAACCTCCGGATTCTCGACCCACTCGGGGCACGGTCCGTCGTCATCGTCGTCGTCGTCGTCGTCTTCTGAATCGGTGGCCAGCACAAAGCCAACCTCCGGATTCTCGACCCACTCGGGGCACGGTCCGTCGTCGTCGTCGTCGTCTTCTGAATCGGTGGCCAGCACAAAGCCAACCTCCGGATCCTTGACCCACTCGGGGCACGGTCCGTCTTCGTTGTCATTGTCGTCTTTATATTCTATAACGGGCTGCTGGAGTCTTCCATCCTGCACGGGGCTCGTTAAACCAGTGTTCAAGTCCACTTCCATTAGTCGGTCCGCATCGTCGTCGTCATCGTCGTCTTTATATTCTATAACGGGCTGCTGGAGTCTTCCATCCTGCACGGGGCTCGTTAAACCAGTGTTCAAGTCCACTTCCATTAGTCGGTCCGCATCGTCGTCGTCATCGTCATCTTTATATTCTATAACGGGCTGCTGGAGTCTTCCATCCTGCACGGGGCTCGTTAAACCAGTGTTCAAGTCCACTTCCATTAGTCGGTCCGCATCGTCGTCTTTGTCTGCCTCATTTGTATGTCATGTTTCATCCGTCTCACTGCTACTCTCTTCTTCCTCATTCTCAGATGAAGAAGTTATTGTGGTGTATGGGGATGGTGAACTCTCCTCCAAATTGTATTTAACTGGTGAAGCGTACCAGACGGATGATTCTGCGATGGAACTGTCATCGTCCTCCCCCGACGAAGTACCATACACATCGTCCACCGACAACATCAAGGCCCTGGGGTTTGTAGTATCAACATTGCACGGTGCTTCATCATTATTGGCATCCTCAGCTGGCTGCTCAGGGGAAGGGTTGGGCTGTGGTGCGATCGGCTGGACGGTGCACGTGTCCGTCGGTGTCGGCGCCACCTGCACTTCATGGCTGTCCTGCCCCATTGGATCGTCAGCCGGCTGCTCATTATTGGCATCCTCCTCCTTAGTAGGGGCGTCACTGTGCTGCACTGTGTCGGAAACAGAGGTGTCCCCACACTCCTGCTGTTGTGGCAAGGTGGCCACAGGATAAAGGCCAAGCTTATTCATGTAGGCCACTTGACTGCACTCCGCCGGGTCCACATACTCGGGTTCACTTTGCTGCACCACAGCAGGCAGTGCTGGCTCGGCAGGAGGCTGGGTCTCATTAGTAAGGGCTTCACTGCGCTGCACTGTATGGGAAGCAGAGGTGTCGCCGCACTCGTGCTCACAGCTGACAAGTTGCGGACTGAGCTGCATGGGCAGTGTCTCATCCATGACTGCATCCTGTCCTTCACACACAGGCGCCAATAGGATGTTGTCGCATACTTGAGCTTTTGGGGAGCATGGTGGAGTAATCTCTACCCAATGTTCTTCCTCCTCCAATCCCACTAACAGATGTTGTTGCCATAACTCTGAATCATCAGCCGGCTGCTCAGTGGTCGGGTTGGGCTGAGGGGCGATCGGCTGGACGGTGCACGTGTCCGTCGGTGTAGGCGCCACCTGCACCTCATGGCTGTCCTGCCCCATTGGATCGTCAGCCGGCTGCTCAGGGGTCGGGTTGGGCTGAGGGGCGATCGGCTGGACGGTGCACGTGTCCGTCGGTGTAGGCGCCACCTGCACCTCATGGCTGTCCTGCCCCATTGGATCGTCAGCCGGCTGCTCAGTGGTCGGGTTGGGCTGAGGGGCGATCGGCTGGACGGTGCACGTGTCCGTCGGTGTAGGCGCCACCTGCACCTCATGGCTGTCCTGCCCCATTGGATCGTCAGCCGGCTGCTCAGGGGTCGGGTTGGGCTGAGGGGCGATCGGCTGGACGGTGCACGTGTCCGTCGGTGTAGGCGCCACCTGCACCTCATGGCTGTCCTGCCCCATTGGATCGTCAGCCGGCTGCTCAGGGGTCGGGTTGGGCTGAGGGGCGATCGGCTGGACGGTGCACGTGTCCGTCGGTGTAGGCGCCACCTGCACCTCATGGCTGTCCTGCCCCATTGGATCGTCAGCCGGCTGCTCAGGGGTCGGGTTGGGCTGAGGGGCGATCGGCTGGACGGTGCACGTGTCCGTCGGTGTAGGCGCCACCTGCACCTCATGGCTGTCCTGCCCCATTGGATCGTCAGCCGGCTGCTCAGGGGTCGGGTTGGGCTGAGGGGCGATCGGCTGGACGGTGCACGTGTCCGTCGGTGTAGGCGCCACCTGCACCTCATGGCTGTCCTGCCCCATTGGATCGTCAGCCGGCTGCTCAGGGGTCGGGTTGGGCTGAGGGGCGATCGGCTGGACGGTGCACGTGTCCGTCGGTGTAGGCGCCACCTGCACCTCATGGCTGTCCTGCCCCATTGGATCGTCAGCCGGCTGCTCAGGGGTCGGGTTGGGCTGAGGGGCGATCGGCTGGACGGTGCACGTGTCCGTCGGTGTAGGCGCCACCTGCACCTCATGGCTGTCCTGCCCCATTGGATCGTCAGCCGGCTGCTCAGGGGTCGGGTTGGGCTGCTCAGTCAGTATGACTGGTTTGTTCAGACTAACTTCCAGCACAGAGTGGGTTGTCGGTTCCTCGTCCAGTACTCTGCAGCCTTCACCTTCTGCAACTTCCCTCAGGTATGCATCCAACGTCAACACCGTGTATGCACCCTTTGGTAAAGTTTCTGCAGCCATCTCAAGCGTGGCCGGCTCCTCGTCACATGTCGCTGCATCTTCCTCCTCGTATGTCAATTTCCTGCCAAATGGTGCAAAGAAGTTTGGTAAGTCGTAAACAAATTTATGGAAATGATTGTGACTGCTTACACTATCAAATTCTAATAAAAAATGTTATGCCAGCGTTATTTTAATCTTGCTCCTTCCTGCCTATTTTTGGTCATGTAAATGTGTTGTTAACTGTTCTCGATACTACATAGTTGCAAGAGTATAAATAGATAAAACAAGTGATACAGATAATGATTACCACCGAATTACAAAACTGTTTATTCTGAAGCACATATATATATTCATTAGTACAATTAGTGGAAATGTTAGCTAGCAAAAGGTATCAGGCAGCACACCAAATTAGTATAAGTAGAAACGGACCACAATTGGGGTTTAAATAGAAATCCTGAGTCGCCGATCATGTACGTCACGTGACGTACATGATCGCCGAATCACCACCGGCCACAGACCTATCCAGATATATTATTATTCTGAAGCACATATATATTCATTAGTACAATTAGTAGAAATGTTAGCTAGCGACACAATTGGGGTTAAAATACAAAGGAACAGTACCGATCATGTACGTCACGTGACGTACATGATAGCCGAATCACCACTGGTCGCAGACCTATCCAGATATATTAGTAATACAGTTATACCACAGATATATTAATAATACAGTTACATCACAGCTTCCTTCGGTCCACCAGTTACACCAACGTATAAAAGCAACACAATTGGGGTTAAAATACAAAGGAAGAGTACCGATCATGTACGTCACGTGACGTACATGATCGCCGAATCACCACTGGTCACAGACCTATCCAGATATATTAGTAATACAGTTATACCACAGATATATTAATAATACAGTTACATCACAGCTTCCTTCGGTCCACCAGTTACACCAACGTATAAAAGCAACACAATTGGGGTTAAAATACAAAGGAACAGTACCGATCATGTACGTCACGTGACGTACATGATCGCCGAATCACCACTGGTCACAGACCTAGCCAGATACATTAGTAATACAGTTATACCACAGATATATTAATAATACAGTTACACCACAGCTTCCTTCGGTCCACCAGTTACACCAACGTATAAAAGCAACACAATTGGGGTTAAAATACAAAGGAAGAGTACCGATCATGTACGTCACGTGACGTACATGATCGCCGAATCACCACTGGTCACAGACCTATCCAGATATATTAGTAATACAGTTATACCACAGATATATTAATAATACAGTTACACCACAGCTTCCTTCGGTCCACCAGTTACACCAACGTATAAAAGCAAGACAATTGGGGTTAAAATACAAAGGAAGAGTACCGATCATGTACGTCACGTGACGTACATGATCGCCGAATCACCACTGGTCACAGACCTAGCCAGATATATTAGTAATACAGTTATACCACAGATATATTAATAATACAGTTACACCACAGCTTCCTTCGGTCCACCAGTTACACCAACGTATAAAAGCAACACAATTGGGGTTAAAATACAAAGGAACAGTACCGATCATGTACGTCACGTGACGTACATGATCGCCGAATCACCACTGGTCACAGACCTATCCAGATATATTAGTAATACAGTTATACCACAGATATATTAATAATACAGTTACACCACAGCTTCCTTCGGTCCACTAGTTACACCAACGTATAAAAGCAACACAATTGGGGTTAAAATACAAAGGAACAGTACCGATCATGTACGTCACGTGAGCCCAGGATGATTTCTGGGGAATATTATGGGAAGATTTGCCAATCTTGACCTGAAATGGTGCATTCTGGTGCATGAAATCTCATATATTTTGATACTCGTGTCTGAGGAAATGACAAGCCCCCCCCCCCACATAAAGGTAACCAGAGAATGACCAATTTGGAGGAATAAAATTGTGAGAATTCAGAGAAAACTGCGGAGTTAGCATGCCTGTGAAATAAAGAGTGCCAATCAAGTGACGTACATTATCGGCGACTCGGCTAAAAAGACAAATATATATGTATTTATACGTACATTTAAAGTATAGCTCCCGTTGGTCCCCTAGTGAATCAGTAGGGCACTGTAAAACCTACGTACAAATCACAGATCGATATATATATTAAGAAATTTCCCCAATCACACACAAATAGCGATGTTTGAACAGATATTGAAAATATACAGCAGTCCAACATTATAGCACTCCAATGCACTATCAGGGCTGGGCAGCTGTCGCAATGTCGCAAAAAATGTGCGACAGGGGTCTTTAAAAATGCGACAGGAACACCAGGGAGAGTCTGGGCTTTCTAAAGCTGAAAGAATTTTGTAAATATTCCAATTAGAACCAAAGTTAGGACTATTTCAATAGATTTCCTCTCCCAGTGTTCCCAGTGCAATACTCCCCATAAACCCCTCAGCAAACAACCATCTAACCATGGTTTTTCAAAATGTTCTTGGACCTATGCACTCACAGACCCATCAGTAGCCCCCCCCCCCCCCCCCCACACACACACACCAATCTCAAGGTGGAATTCCAAACTTTTCCCTGACCAATATATGCCCGCAGAATGTACCAATCTGCCCACAGAATGTACCAATCAGAAAGTAAAATGCCCATATTCTTTGGTGCAACATGCCCAGAAACTATACACCAATCTGGAAGTAAATTTTCTTGAATTTCTTGGAGCATAGTCTCACGATCCCCTCAATATAATATATCAATCTAGATAGAATTACAAATTTCTCCTGGACCAATATGCCCCCGAAACACCACAAAATGCACCAATCTAAAGGTAAATTTTCAAAATTTCCCTGGAGCAACATGCTTCCAAAATGATCAGAATACATTGTGAAATTTCTAGATTTTTCTGAAACAACATGCCCCCCAAATCATCATGAAAACATCTATCTAAAAGGTAGAAGTTCCAAATCTTGGCTGAGCAGTATGCTCCCAACCCCCTCATTCTAAAAATAAAAATTTCCTGGATGCACATGCCCCCAAAAAGTACTTAGAAAACACCTATCTAAAGGTAGAATTTCTCAATTTTCTGAGAGCAATATGCCACCAATTCTCAGAAAGTTATTGTCTGGGAGGGATGTGCCCAAAACAGAATGCACAAATCTTAAGGCAGAATTTAGAGAATTTCTGTTAGCAATGAATGTGCCCTGAAAGTGACAAACCCCCTCAGAGCACACCAAACAGATATCAAAATTCTTTTTTATTACACACCCGAAATTCACCCCATTTTTCACTTCTTTCTTTTTTTTTGGGGGGGGGGGGGGGGGTCCCGCACCACACATACATCTAGTCAGTGTTTTGAACTTTTTTCTCGCCAAATCCGGTGTTTTAGGCAATTTCACTTTTTTGTAATTTTGAACTTTTTTCTCGCCAAATTAGGTGTTTTTAGGCAGATTTCACTTTTTTGCGATTTTGAACTTTTTTCTCGCCAAATAGGGGTTTTTTAGGCGAATTTCACTTCTTTGCGATTTTGAACTTTTTTCTCGCCAAAAGCTGTGGAATCTGCCTCCATGCGTGATCCCATTGATGGACTCTGGATAGACCCATGCATAGTGAAGACCTACATAGTGGACATGAGGTCAAGTTAAAAAGTGCAAGTCACTTGTTTTGCAACTTGCACTGAACTGAACCTAATAGCCCTTGACTGGATTGTCAACAATCAATTAAACTATGACCAAACTCCCTCTATTTCGGAGACCAAATACACTATCAAATGATTTATATTTTTTCAAAATAACACCCTGTGTAGAATGGCTCTGTATTCAGGAATCCTACTGCGAATAAAAAAATGTCAAATTCTAATTCTAAATCCCTGAAAATTGAGAAATGCTGACGTTCACGGGTTATGTAGGAAATGTACTAAAAACAGCAAAAAAGGGCAACAAAACCCGAATTTTCTCAAAAACTGTTCAGTAGGATTTTTTCTAACTGAGGTTCCACTGTTTTCTACCCTCATATTACACATTGACATAGAGAATATATTGACACCTAGTCAGGATTTTGCGCTCGGAGCAATCTGTGAGGCGAAAAACAGCCAAAATGAGCCACTGGTCTGAAGTATAAAACTGGGCATCGATCACTATAGAGCTACAAAGAGACAGAGAATCGATGTGCAGTAAAAATGTTAGTCATCCTTTCCGGCCCTCGCCAGCATTATTAGTTCCAGCACGTCGGTGGGATCGTGGCGATAATTTTCGTGTCCGTCGTTCGATCTTGTCCTGCAAACAACACGTGTCACACACGTTGGTTAGCTGTGTAAATTCGGTGGGGAAAAAAGGGACATGTGGATTTTGCTGTGCTCAACTCCATGTATACATATATTTAGTTCTGAACCACATCATATATATATATATATATCCAGTCCACTTTTTGTTTAAAGCAGGTAGTTAGTTATTTCACACCAGACAGTGTACTACTCAAAATGTCGTATTAATTTGATACATTATTAGACGAAGAAGAGAAAAGTATTAACCACCCCAAGAGAGGGTATAGCTTATCAATTATAGAAATGATTCCAGGCAGGCAGGCACTTATCACTAACCTGAGACAGGGTACTACTTATAATAACATGTACAAACTTAAAGCACTAGAAGTATAACAGGGTAGCCAATGACAAGGTAGTTTTAAATTCCTAGACTTTTCCGTGACATATCGCAGACATAATATCGAGGTTGCCGTACAATCACGACATAAACCCCTTGGTTTTAGATATCCTCAAACTATGACTAAGCACTACTTATTAAACTTTTCTTGCAATTGGCGAGTGATTATTATTGTACAACAAGGGTATTGTGTATCGCGTGCGCGCAAAATATGTACCTCCTCCTTTTTGAGCATTAACATATTTTTCTCTCTTAATAAAATATATAAATAGGCTTTTTTCAAAGAAGACAGGTGA
Source organism: Harmothoe impar (assembly GCA_947462335.1). Taxonomy (NCBI): domain Eukaryota; kingdom Metazoa; phylum Annelida; class Polychaeta; order Phyllodocida; family Polynoidae; genus Harmothoe; species Harmothoe impar. The sequence continues at coordinate 51,367,139 of OX381720.1, read as the reverse complement.
ATTTTTTCGTATTGCAAAGACTTCGGCAATTCCCGCACATTTACCCTGACAGTGGCAACCCTGTCTAACTGAGAGCAAACAGCCAGAAACAGGCATTCCTTAAGTGCAGTTCTTTTAATTATAATGTTCAAAATACATAATTGTTGTTAACCCACCTTGTTGCTAGCGGGTAGAAGTCCCCGGAATTTAGTGTGTCTCCGGAGTCTGACGACTCGGAGGAGGGCGGGGTTTTGGGACGCATACGTCCTAGCTTGCGCAAAACCTCGCCCTCCTCCAGGGAGGGCGCAGCGTGCGGGGGTGAGGGCAGCTTGGTCCAGCCCACCGGCAAAGTCACGGGGCTCGCGTGTGCTATGAAAGAAACCAAAATGAACATGTATATCAAGGCACGTTTGTAAGACATGTACAGGATCGGTGAAGTACAGGATCTTTGATGTATTTACTTGCTTATTTTTCCTGAGCATGTATAAACCACAATTTAAGATGCCAAGAACTATGCATATGCGGGTATTTCTATCTTTGTGGATGACATTACAACACCGATCATGTACGTCACATGACGTACATGATCGGTGACGTACATGATCGGTGACGTACATGATCGCTCATGTATTGACTTCCACACCCTTCCTGAGTAAGTTTAAAGCTAGATTAATTTAACCAAGTTGTACCTATGATGGGGGTCTTGATATGTTAGTTGTAAGAACTATGCAGATGGGAGTATTCCGTTTTTCATGAAACTGCTTTTTTTCATGCACCAAGGGGGTCAAATAGAATGTAGGAGTATGCTTAAAACCTTTTGTGTCCATGTACCTTAGGGGGTTGGCCATACATAAAAAATATTGGGGCAGGTTAACTATATTCAGTAAATGTATGGTACAGGGGCAAAGTTGTATGGTCATATAGCGTGGCTTCACGCCTAACGCCCTTTTCCCCTCAAGAAGGAGACACTATTGTCATGTATAAGGGCATTTCTTTCATTAATATTATGTTTTAATATTGAAGAAAACATCCAAACCTGGGGTAGGGATCCGTTTATAGCTACTTAATAGGTCATTTTAATGTTTTTTTGGCCTCGGAAACATGATGGTATGTCTTGAAAACTCCTGAAATCTCTACATTACTCATTGTCAAAGAAAATAATTCTGAGATAACAAGCTATATATGGTTTATTTGTCCATAATGCATTAGAAAACATCCATATCTACAGCCTGGTATACAGTTATATGGGTCACAGCTGATTATATTATGTTTTAAAGCTCTCTGAAAAGGGCGTTAGGCGTGAAGCCACGATGCTGAGCAAGAGCCTATACTGTATTACTATAGGATATACCGAAGTTCATTGTAGCATGTTGGATTCATCTTTTCGGTTCTTTATTGTTTCTTATACATAGCTGTACACCTCCCCTGCTTTATTCTAGTCCATATAGTATGTATAAGGCTCAAAACATTTCTATATTTTGGGTTCTTGTAAGAAATTGTTGATTTTTTGGCCGAAAAAGGATATCAAAACATGAATAAAACCTATTATTCTTTATATTTAACCTTAAATATCCCATAGGAGCAAAGGTGGTACATGGTAGTCTCCCCACAAATCGATTCAGGGTGGTTGGATATCCTTTATACTGTACAGAGAGCTATTGGTGAGGGCGTTAGGTGTGAAGCCACGACGCTGACCGAGATGGTTAATATAGATGCCACAATCACAATCACATAATCACGGGTGTGTATCCATACTATATGGACTAGAATAAGGCTGGGGAGGTGTACAGCTATGTATAAGAAACAATAAAGAACCAAAAAGATGAATCCAACATGCTACAATGAACTTCGGCAGGTATATCCTATCTTAACCTTCTCGGTCAGCGTCGTGGCTTCACGCCTAACGCCCTCACCAATAGCTCTCTTTACAATACAAAGTTATCCAACCACCCTGAAACGATGTGTTAGGGTATTACCATGTATTACCATGCTTTTTCCTAATGGATATCTAAGGTTAAATATAAAGAAAAATATGTTTTATTCATGTTTTAATACCAGGGCGTTAGGCGTGAAGCCGGGGCGTTAGGCGTGAAGCCCGAACATGTATAAACGCATAGCTATTGCTACCCTTATGGCAGAATAATGCAATTAAACCAGAAACTAACCTATATATATAAGTTTATTCATAGCATAGAGATGGTGGTTATATATAATATCCATGGAGGCTACTACATCATTACAGTGTATGTAGGGCGTTAGGCGTGAAGCCTGTAAAAGTTCCCCAACCTATTCAATGTCCTCTCTAGGCTATTGTAAATAACCCACACTCTTAATTTTTTTTTATTATGTAGGTATATGTTAGGCCTTCACATACCACAATCAGATATTCTGTCTAGTGTTTTAATCTCAGAGATGTAGGACATTGTTTAGGGCGTTAGGCGTGAAGCCAATAAAGTTCCCTAATACATATATGCCTACAGGACCTGTACAATCCTGCCCTTAAGTCCATATTTGGTACTAAAGAATTCCTTACCTTATTTGGGAAGTGGATTAAAAAAGAAATAAGCACATAGCTATTTATTGTATTAATTATTTAGCTTGCAATATGGGCCATCATGATTTTCGGGTGGAAAAGGGCTGTTTTTCAGTAGTTTTTGACCTCCAGCTCTCTTATGTTCACTCATAGATAGGCAAAACCAGGGTACCCTGTAAAGTCCTCGTCTATCCTGACCAGAATACATCAAAAGGATCGATGTATCTATCATATTTGAAAAAATATAGGCAGGAGAAAAAAAAAAGTGAAAAAAAGCAGTTTCGTGAAAATCAGCCGTATACGACATTACAACACCGATCATGTACGTCACGTGACGTACATGATCGGTGACGTACATGATCGTTGATTTATTGACTTCCTTACCCTTCCTGAGTATGTTTAAAGCTAAATTACACTAACCAAGGCGTGCATATGATGTGGGTCTTGATATGTTAGTTGTTAAAGCTATGCAGATGGGAGTATTAATATCATTGTAGATGACATTACAAGAACGCTCATGTGACGTACATGATCGGTGACGTACATGATCAAGGCAAAGCCTGGGCCAACCTAGTACTCCTGGAACAAGTACAAGTTGTGTTGACTCACGTTTGGATGTTGCGTTACTAGTGGAGCTGGAGGGTACTGCCCTGTCACTTCTCGGTGTATTAGAGCACGCGAATGGACCTGGCTGCAGCTCCGGGTTCTCCAGTATCCGTTGCTTTCGAGCCGGTGTGACATGCTGCAGTTTAGTGGAGCCGGAGGGTACGGCTGAGTGATCGGCTTGTTGCTCGTTCAAATTTTGTCCACTGCGTGTGGGGGTGAGGGCAGCCTTGTCCATCCTCTGCGAATTAGAGCAGGCGACTGGACTTCGCTGCAGCTCCAGGTTCTCCAGGATTCTTTCCCTTTTAGCCGGTGTGACACGCAGCGATTTGACAACTAGACTAGAAATTGTTCCGATGGTACTAGGTTGGCCAGGGCTACTAGGGGTGTGGTAGTTGACGACAACACCGCTTCCCTGACCAGGGTTGAATGGTGCAGGGTTATGATGTCGATCGGTGACATGGCGAACAGGACTGGATGCTCCAAGATCACATTTGGAAGGGGAGCTGGAGTACGTACTGCGTTTGGGACGGCTGCTGGGGTCGCGAGCAGCAGCACTGGATGCACGAACATCTGCTTTGGGAGGGGAGCTGTGGTGCCGACTACTCCGGGTAGTGGAACGGCTGTTGGGGTCGCGAGCAGCAGCACTGGATGCACGAACATCTGCTTTGGGAGGGGAGCTGTGGTGCCGACTACTCCGGGTAGTGGAACAGCTGCTGGGGTCGCGAGCAGGACTGGATGCACGAACATCTGCTTTGGCAGAGGAGCTCTGGTGCCGACTACTCCGGGTAGTGGAACAGCTGTTGGGGTCGAGAGCAGCAGCACTTGATGCACGAACATCTGCTTTGGCAGGGGAGCTCTGGTGCCGACTACTCCGGGTAGTGGAACGGCTGTTGAGGTCGAGAGCAGCAGCACTGGATGCACGAACATCTGCTTTGGCAGAGGAGCTCTGGTGCCGACTACTCCGGGTATTGTAACGCCCGCTGGGGTCGCGAGCAGGACTGGATGCGCCGCCATCATGTTTGGCAGTGGAGCTGTGGTGCGGAGTAGGACGGGTACTGGAACAGCTGCTGGTGGGAGTGACTTTGTGTGGCTTCTGCTTCTGTGTTTCTGAAATATGCCAATTTTTTCCATTGATTCGATTTTCTATTTCATTTTCACCAGTGAATGGATGTAGCGTTGACTGAATTATCGACTGAGAAACACTGCAGGTCGACAGTGGTGAGAACAACCCTGCTAGAATAAAATACACTAGCGCACGGTGCTGCGGAGGGATCGCGAGCGATGGGGTAAAAAAGGATGTAGCGTTGACTGAATTATCGACTGAGAAACACTGCAGGTCGACAGTGGTGAGAACAACCCTGCTAGAATAAAATACACTAGCGCACGGTGCTGCGGAGGGATCGCGAGCGATGGGGTAAAAAAGGATGTTTGTACAACATATTTTTTGGTACTCACCTTCCTTAGTCTGACGGCTCGTACTAGGGGACGGGGAGCGGCTGGGAGTGACTTTGCGTGGCTTCTGCTTCTGTGTCTCTGAAAGATGCCAATTTTTTCCCTTTGATTTGATATTCTATATCATTTTCAACAGTGAATGGATGTAGCGTTGACTGAATTATCGACTGAGAAACACTGCAGGTCGACAGTGGTGAGAACAACCCTGCTAGAATAAAATACACTAGCGCACGGTGCTCATAGGGATCGCGAGCGATGGGATAAAAAAGGATGTTTGTACAATATATTTTTTGGTACTCACCTTCCTTAGTCTGACGGCTCGTACTAGGGCACGGGGAGCGGCTGGGAGTGACTTTGCGTGGCTTCTGCTTCTGTGTCTCTGAAAGATGCCAATTTTTTCCCTTTGATTTGATATTCTATATCATTTTCAACAGTGAATGGATGTAGCGTTGACTGAATTATCGACTGAGAAACACTGCAGGTCGACAGTGGTGAGAACAACCCTGCTAGAATAAAATACACTAGCGCACGGTGCTCATAGGGATCGCGAGCGATGGGATAAAAAAGGATGTTGTACAATATATTTTTTGGTACTCACCTTCCTTAGTCTGACGGCTCGTACTAGGGGACGGGGAGCGGCTGGGAGTGACTTTGCGTGGCTTCTGCTTCTGTGTCTCTGAAAGATGCCAATTTTTTCCCTTTGATTTGATATTCTATATCATTTTCAACAGTGAATGGATGTAGCGTTGACTGAATTATCGACTGAGAAACACTGCAGGTCGACAGTGGTGAGAACAACCCTGCTAGAATAAAATACACTAGCGCACGGTGCTCATAGGGATCGCGAGCGATGGGATAAAAAAGGATGTTTGTACAATATATTTTTTGGTACTCACCTTCCTTAGTCTGACGGCTCGTACTAGGGCACGGGCAGCGGCTGGGAGTGACTTTGCGTGGCTTCTGCTTCTGTGTCTCTGAAAGATGCCAATTTTTCCCCATGATTCGATTTTCTATTTCATTTTCAACAGTGAATGGATGTAACGATGACTGAATTATCGACTGAGAAACACTGCAGGTCGACAGTGGTGAGAACAACCCTGCTAGAATAAAATACACTAGCGCACGGTGCTGCGGAGGGATCGAGAGCGATGGGATAAAAAAGGATGTTTGTACAATATATTTTTTGGTACTCACCTTCATTAGTCTGACGGCTCGTACTAGGGCACGGGGAGCGGCTGGGAGTGACTTTGCGTGGCTTCTGCTTCTGTGTCTCTGAAAAATGCCAATTTTTTCCCTTTGATTTGATATTCTATTTCATTTTCAACAGTGAATGGATGTAGCGTTGACTGAATTATCGACTGAGAAACACTGCAGGTCGACAGTGGTGAGAACAACCCTGCTAGAATAAAATACACTAGCGCACGGTGCTGCGGAGGGATCGCGAGCGATGGGGTAAAAAAGGATGTTTGTACAACATATTTTTTGGTACTCACCTTCCCTAGTCTGACGGGGCCGGTAGTGTGGGCTCTTCATAGGGTGCTCAGCCTCCGTCTCAGACGGCTCATAGTTCGGGTCTGATTCATCTGACGCGGGCCGTTTGGGAGCTTTCTTCCCCCTTCTTTTTCTATCAGGAAGGTCCGGCAGAAGTACGCGTTGGTTCGGTGTGTCGCTGTCGCTATCGGAGTCTGACGAGGAGTCACGTGCGTCATCAGCGCCACCGCCCTTGGCATCTGCGGCTCTCCGGTGACGGGCTATTTTGCGAGTCGCAAACTCGTTCTCCCAGGCGGTGCTTCCCTTTTTAGGTCTGTTTCTCTGAAAGAAACAACAAAAGTGCATTCATCAGTGTCCATGATTCATTCCAGTGATATAGAATAGAAAACTGGGATATTGAAGAAAACACTCAATTCACAAGTAGTGACTGCGCCAGCGAATAGTACCTGTTTTCAATTTAAGACAACATTAAATTTCGAGCCTCCCACCACCCTCCGTACCAGGGCTGCATTCATGCATCATGACGACAAAGGGCATAATACACCAATGCAAGTCATGGACATCCTGTGGTAATTCGGGTGCAATTTGGGAAAAAAACTTATTAAAAATCAGTATTCTATCCTCCATGATTATGAGTGGAACCTTTTTTTCACATGTAAAGTTTCAAGCACTTTGTTAATTTCAGACTTAAAATGCAGTATTCTGGTGCATTTGAGCAGGATTCAAGCCTTACATTTGTATTATTCTTTATGACTGGGGCTATAATCTTGCATTCCGTAGACAACTTTTGGAATAGTTTAACGTTGAAATGACTTTTAAAGGGATAAATGAATTGGTTGGAGGCCTGAATTTGCAGGGTAGGAAGGAAGTTCGGATAAATTCGATTCACAGGCAGTACCAGATCTGACGGTGCTGTACATGATGGGCATGTGACGTATATGATCGGCATGTGACGTACATGATCGGCATGTATTAACATGATCTTTGATGTATTTACTTGCTTAATCTTCCTGAGCATGTTTCGTCCAAAATTTAATTGTGGCGGACATTACAACACCGATCATGTACGTCACATGACGTACATGATCGGTGACGTACATGATCGGTGACGTACATGATCGGTGACGTACATGATCGCTCATGTATTGACTTCCACACCCTTCCTGAGTAAGTTTAAAGCTAGATTAAAGTAACCGAGTTGTACCGATGATGTGGGTCTTGCTATGTTAGTTGTAAGAACTATGCAGATGGGAGTATTAATATCATTGTAGATGACATTACAACACCGATCATGTACGTCACATGACGTACATGATCGAAATGTGACGTACATGATCGAAAAGTGACGAACATGATGTCCAGAAATGTGATGTACAATTTTAAGAGTTCTAAAAATGGGAACAAATACATGTATCTCATAATGCAGTTAACTATCACACCAGACCATGTAAGTCACTATGTACAGTTAAGTGGGAGGTGAATGAAGTTGGCTAAAAATATTTGATAATGTTGACAATGTTGATAATTAATACAAACTTACAAGTACGTAATAAACACGGAGTAAATTAATTTCAGTTAATCTTTTTCATATAGGATGCAAATTCTCCTTGGTTATTTATGGATGAACATATCATTAAATCATTATAAATGTCAATGAAGGTATAGATCTATAAATGGTGGTGGACCCCTAAGATTGACAAGGCGACCTGGCCTTTTCGTAAATCGACAGGGGACATGAGAAAAGTGACAAATCCAGGAGAAAAACAAAGATACCGACAAATGACATGACCATTTATAAATCAAAATTGACATGGGGACCCCCATCAACACCACAAATATTAAGTAATTAATACAGTTTTCATACTCACTTTTGAGACGTCAGCAAAATGACGCCTGCCCTCCGGGGTGAGCATCTTCCGGTTTCTGCTGACCCGTGTGTTCTTTTTGCGTCGGACACGATCATAGATTTTGAAATCTTCTGCGGACAGCGTGCTCGAAAACTCCTTTACCATGTCGACCCATTCGACCAGCTCGTCAACGCTGCAGCCGTTTGGAGGCTCCTGGATCGGGTCTGTGCGGAAAGGCGGTTGTGCTTCTGCCATTTCGGTGAATCTCTGAAAAATGTTTAGTTATTTATATCCATTAATCTATAAATACGTCAAAGCATCTAGACATCTACAGTAAATTGCTGACAACCTAGTTAATTTATTTCACGTTGGCTGGCGAAGCATAAAATACACGGCTCCAATTGCATAAGGGAGTGATCAGTTTTTAACACTGGGTCACCCCCCCCCCCCGGTCAATGGGTCCAATTTTTTTTTGCCCCCCCCCCGAAACCCACCTCCCCCCCCCCTTTTGTTAAATAAAAAAATCATTCCCTAATATTACGAAGAAGTGTTGAGTACACCAGCAGAATAAGTAGACAAAATTGCAAATGTGATTGAGTTTGCTCTTCTTTTTTTTCAAATAAGGGAGTGATCATTTTTTAACAACAGGGGGGGGGTGGGTTTCGCGCGCGGAACGCGCAATTAGACAAAGGTTCACGAGTATAGTTCCCCACTGAGGGTTATTTCACGAGGCGGAGCTGAGTGAAATAACCCTCAGTGGGGAACTATACTCGTGCTCCTTTGTGTTTATTTCATGTTATTATTAACTATATTCCTCAAAATTCCACTTAATTGATCTAAAAATGCTATTTTACAGTGTTTAAATCATCAATTTTAATTATTTAAAAGGCTGTGAAATACGGGAGAGGGTTGTTAAGTCAATGGGACGGCCGTATTTACCATGAAATAAAATTGTTTAACACCCCCCCCCCCGGTCAAGGAGTCAAAGTTTTTCACCCCCCCCCCCCCTTAGGGTATTAAATCGGCTCGCGCGCGGCCCTTTTGAAGCATAGTAACATGCGGGCTTTTTGGCTCAAAACAGGTTAAATTTTTTTGCCCCCCCCCCCCAAGAGGGGTCCAAATTTTTGCCCCCCCCCCCTCCCCAAACCCACCACCCCCCCCCCCTGGGTGTGGGTGGACAGGGATACTTCTACATTTATAAAACATGACCTTCAGCAAGGTAGAGGTCAGGGGAGGATAAAGTTGAACTATTCTTTTCATAGCCTTATCTGAACATTCACGATTGTCCGAACTGCTCGGACAATGTTTTGTCGGTATAGGGGGGGTGACGGCATTGCTACACCGTACACTGAATTCATTGCTAAAGGGGAGGTACAATATGCACAGTAAACCCATTTTATATATTTGCTTTCTAAAAAAGACGCTTCCAAACTATCCGGCGGGGGCCGCCGGATACCCGGGGCACGAGGGAGCGAGTGGCGAGTCGATCAAAACCAGCTCGCATTTTGTTTATGTTTTCGGTCATATCGTGATGACAATTATGCTTTTTCCGGAAAATAGGTGAGCTATACTTTACAGGACACTACTGTTACAGTTTCATATCAAAATAGTTGAGAAATATAGGCAATATTGGAGGAAAATGAAGCGTGAAATGCTACCCACCTTGTAAACACTAGAGTGGCGCTGAATATCCTGCGCAGTAGCCGGGAACCAGCGCAACCCACGCGGGGGCGGAATTACTCGACAGGGGGCGCGCGGGTGTGAGTTTCCCGCCGCAAAAAATGTTGTTTTGATCAATTTGGGGATGTTTTTGGTGGTTGGATTAGAGATCATGTACGTCACTGTAGCCGATCATGTACGTCACATTAGGACAAAATACACAATCGAATGATTTATACCGACACAACCCTACGTAATTTAACAAAATGCAGTGTTGTTCATAACACTAGGCTGAAAGGAAGAACGAACAGTGCAGTTCCTCACCTTTAAATATGACAAGGTTACATGATACAGACATTTCAAGTTTCCCGATCATGTACGTCACTTTTTTCCGCAAATGAAAGAACAAGGCTATGGGACTGGAAAGGGGGGGGGGGGCTTAATTTCTGTTATCCACACCCTGTGTACACTAACGCATAACACATGTTGACACGTTACAGCACATAAATATGAAGGAGGGATGCCAAATTCGGCCATTTGTAATTACCCGATCATGTACGTCACTAGGCCGCTTTTTTTTTTTTTTTTAATTGATAAATAAAATGGGTAGGGGGGGGTCATTGGTTCTACATTTTACACTGTACAGGTTAAGTGGGTTAAAACGAATACAAAGGAGTGCAAAAAATTGGCTGACAGAAGGTATGAAGGGTGCAAAGAAGACAAACCGTGAGAAAATGTTACGATTTAATTGAAAAAAATTTCATTCAGCCCCCCCCCTTGTTGCACAATTGAATGATTTGGACATTATTTTTTCACCCCTGTTTCCGCTAAAAATAGTAATGGCCTGTAGGTTTGGTTAGATGAGTCAAATATATTAACGCAGGGGGTAAAAGGTGGATTTTGTACTCTGCCGATCATGTACGTCCGCCGATCATGTACGTCCACCGATCATGTACGTCACTTTTTTAGTTGCACTGATTTGGTGAGAGTGAGCATATACCTTTCCCAAACAAATTTATTCAAATTATGATATAGGGGGAGGGTTAAAACAACAAAATCTTACAATTGTAGAAATGAACACTAACTGCCATTTTTATGACATCACAAGATGACCATGCGTTATTCAATGATGCATAGGGATGCTTGGTTAAGTCAATGTCACTGCAGTATTTCATTAAATATAAATCTTATCCCTTTCTGCTATCGACACAGACCTGACTGGAGGAGCGGGACACAGCGTACAGGCAGTACTTGTCACCGGTCTCCCCCTCCCCATACTGATAACCATGGCTCTCCTCATGAACCTACACTGAGATGAAGACATTGTTTCCAATACACAACCAACAGTCCAACGGTGGATATAATATGTTTGAGTTAATTGCTGCTCATGACTCTGATGTTAGAGGTAAAGTCAAGACATCTGAACCTGAGGAGGAGAGAAGCGACCTGCCTCTAGAGGGAAAACCATATGTAACTGGCTCAATGAAGCCTCCAACAGCACACTACTGACTCCCTGTGAGAGTCAGAGGAACTAAATTTAAATCCAAGTTCTATGTCAGAGTTCCCATAGATACTTCATATGTGTAGTTGAACGTATATATTTGATCTTCATCCACAAACAATGGGTCTCCTCTGAGTCTCTGGTCTCCTTATCAGACATGACACATCTGGCTTATCATTTATGGCAACATATTGAATATACTGCCAATAATAGGTGTGTAGGACATATTCAAAGTTAGCTGACTTAAGGGTTCTAGAAGACCAAACATCATATGAGACTTCTCCATTTGTAAAGGTTGACACATATCCAAAAATATACAAGAAATAAGAGTTCCTAGATAATGTGACTGTAACAATACAATACTTGCCATATGTAGTAATGTTGGGATATCATAAAATTATCCATGGCCTATTCTATCTAGGTACATGGAATTTAGATATTTCAATTCCTCTTTTCTCCACCAGAGACAGGTCGCTCCTCTCCTCCTCTGTGTCTAAACATGAGTAGGGAGTTGGCCGATGGGGTATTTACTTCCAGACAGGCATAGATTTGACATGAGATTGGAAGGACAGCCAGGGAGAAATTCTGAAATTAGCTAATTTTGAGCAGTCAATGCACATTGTGGGGTTGAGGACCATTGCAACTGTTATAGCTCATGAATATAATAATTCGTATTGTGACCTCTGGAGAATATTCCGTATAATGGTTAGTTCACTCAGTACTCACCAGGGTACACTAGCATACCATGTTGAAGCCATGCGCATCCCATGTCCATGGTGTGTGATTCTTAATGCATTTCAAATCTCTCTCACACTCCAATAACACTGTAGGAACACTGGGCCTGAAATCTTGAGTTAGCTGATCTGTAATGGCGGAGCAAGCAATGTTGAACAGATTTTGTCTATTTGTAATGTAAAAACTTGATATTCTTACACGATAGCTGGTAGAATCTTAGTTTAGGTATAGGATAATTATGTTGATGTGACTAGGCTAACTGAGTATGTAGTTAGCCTAGTCACCCATATAATAAAATCATTATTTCCTGCTCCTACAGACCATTATATCCAAAAACCATTAGAGCACTACATAGTACGTGGCCATAGCCACCAACACATAACTTTACAAAGTTCAACTCCCTATAAATACTGTAGAATCACCCCCTGTAGTTTTTGCTTACAAACACAACCATCCGCCATCGTTGATTGGCTAACTACAGATTCCAGGCCCAGTGTTATCACAGTGACTATCCGCCGATAGACAATGGCTGCCACTCACATCTAGTGAGCACCAAACATCTGCTGGAGAGTGAAGGCCACATTGGAGGCCCGCCAGGCCCGCAGAGAACGATATTGGAGGTCTCGGTGAAAGAAATGGTTCTTCTATATACTTTAGTATAGTATCACGCACAATAACAACTACCGGGACATTCACAACCTTTGAAAATCACCTTTGACCTATTAGATACATCCTCGCTGCAAAATATATTCAATGATAATTAGCTACCGATCATGGAGTATTTGAACACTGGTCAGTAGCTTACAACCATCTGAATTTCACCTGACTTTGCACTGAATTAATTGCATTTTCACTGATACCCAATCTAGCCTTCGCAAAAATATAACCTGACTAAGGACATTCAGCAGCATGTGTACTAGTTCTCATAATATTGGGATTATTTCCAACGTAATTATTGATCATTGAGTGCTCCTACAGTTTTCAATCTGACCATAATAATTATTGTATTATAATTTTCAGTTTGCTGCAGGAATATCCTCAGTGAGACCATGAGTAGTGAGAATGAAATGTAGATGAATGGGTGTTAGTTAGACGGTAATTCACCAGAGGGCACTATAGTTACCCAAGACTCCAACCAATGGGCCGTTCAACATGCTTCAGTGTAGGTCTGTGGTGGGATGAGGTGCTATTGAAGTTAGTTTCCCAACTGTTGCAGTGACTAATCCCCGGGACTAATTTCCACTTTTGGCCTGAATGCAGCAATGGCGACTTATTTTCCCATACTGCATGAATGCATCAAGACAATGAAGCTCATAATGCATTAATATATTATGCAGTCCTTACAGCCCTCCAAGGACAGCATGTCGCTATGAGATAACATTTGTCATGGTGCCCTGGCTAGTACATTTGAAGTGTCTCAACCCCGTAGGGTCGGCATGATGCATGAATGCTACACTGCCGGGTTACTCACTACGGCTGCTTAATTGACGCACACTTACAATAAATGGCATAATGTATTAGTGCACTATGCAGTCCGTAACCCTTTATGGACGGCACAATGGATAAATGCAACATGCCCTAAATGTATGTCTGTTGTGGGATTATGTATATGAAGAGTAACACACCTTTTTTCAGCAGAATTTTGAGATCAACACCATTTGTGTGTAGTGTATTACAAAAGTGTGTTGAAGTCAGTGGCGTAGGAAAAGGGGGGTCAGGGGGGCCAGGGGAGCCTGGGTCACCCCAGGCACAGAGGAGGGGGGGGGGAGGGGGGCTGGATATGTTTGGGCCCCCCAAAATTCGCCAAGACCCTATAATATTGGGCCCTAGTGGAGGCAATGCAGCGCGCAAATGCTAGGTTGATCCATCTTCGTTTGTACTTATCATTTACCCAAATAAAACACATTAGAAATAAGATATATAATACACACATCCCCCCCCCCCAGGTACCCCCCGCCCCAATGAAGATTTGCTTCCCACGCCTCTGAAAATTGGCTGCAAAAAAAACTAACGCACTTTTCATAGAGTATACATATAGCCTTATGTTAGAGAAGAGAAGGATCACACAATCTGTGAAATGATGGATGTACCGGGTCAGCAATTAACACAGAGAGGTATAAATACACAACGCTCAGGTCGCTGTCCCAGGAGGGCATAGACACCTCCCCCCCCCTCTTATCTATACCATTCCTTAAGATGTATAGAGGTCGCCACAAATAGGGCACAGAGAATGTAGCCCTATATCCGGACACCACTGATCACTTCCCAATGTCTCCATGCCCTGAATGCATAGGTAGTGTGTCAAAAAAAAAGAGTAGGACTAGACCTATGAAATATCTCTGTCTCATCGTTATATGTTAAGCTCAGACAAGGTATTTGCCTACCAATCTTAGGGAGTGACCATTGTTGAACAACAGAGATGGGGGTCCGCCCTCCCCTAGAGGGGTTGGCGCCCTCGGGCCCTTAGAGGCATATATATCTTAAGGTCATGACTGCTCTAACAGATGGTTAATAACAAATTAAGGAGGCAGGACTTATAAAATGTCTTACTAAAAAAAAAGGTTCGCTGCCACTCATGGTGGGGCACCATGTTTTATCTTCAACCTCAGGTCAAGGGATACACAATCTTTACATCCCCCCCTCCCCGTGATCACTCCCTTACACGGTTAGGACAGCTGTATCCTTGGTAACTCATTGGGTCTGAACGGGGTCGACACTTACACAGCTGTACATGGCCTAGTTGTATACATCCTTAACCCTTTGAGGACAGCATGGTGCTATGCCTGTTGTCAGCATGATGCTTGAGTAAATGAATGAATGAATGTATCATGCCGACTTACCAGGTGTGTTACACTTCCGTAGTATTGGCATGATGCAGCAATGCTATTATGGCATGGTCCTAGTTAAAACATACTAGGGTCACCCCCCGTCAGTAGTATAGTATGTATCGGAACGGGACTATGCTTAAGTACTGTTTATTACTCAATCGATATGCAGCCAATCAGAGGCCTCCATTTGGTCACGTGATCCGTTGCCATGGTAACATGACCTACTTAGGACTCTCAGCCAATCAGAAGCCAGCATTCTGGGTGACCTACTGACCTACTTAGAAGCTCTCAGCCAATCAGTGGCCGGCATTCTGGTAACCATGGTAACGTGACCTACTTACGTCACATGACCTACTTAGGCTCAGCCAATCAGAAGCCAGCATTCTGGTAACTAGGGTAACGTGACCTACTTAGGGTTTTGTTTGTAAACAACACCACGTGGCTCTCTTGTTTGTAAACAACACCACGTGACACGTGACTGTTTGTAAACAAACAAAAAAAGTTATACAACTTATATATAGAAATAAAAACACAACAAGATAATTTCTTTTTTTTCATTTTATTCTTTATTTTCATTTCAATCAAAAAACACACAAGTTTATGCCTTTTTAGCTTGCTTCTTCGATTTGCAACCCAACAGGCCGCAAAGTCTCACGCCGCCGTCACTCGCACCACACCGCTGACGTCCTCTCTCCAATAGACATTGCACGACTTTGGATAAATCCAACACCATTTCGGCAAGGCAGAGAATCTTTGCCTCCATGAAACCTCCGCCATCGCAACAACCCGTTATTTCTGTCACAACAGCATCATCGATAGCTTCTGACTCACTGTCCGGTCGCTCAGCTTTGGGATTTTGCTCATGCGCATGACGCACTTCTTGGGGTTTCTTGTTCGACATGCTTCAATTAGGAAATGAACGCAATGAGGTCCACAGGTGTCAGCAGAAGTGTTTTGTAGTTGAACGCGGTTTCTTTGCCACTTGAACGGAGCAGAGCGTTCCACGAAAGACAAGAACTCCGCACTCAGCGGCGGTAAGCCAAAGGAATCAAAGTAGTACACTTCACCCGTGCTCGACACGTAAAACGCTACCCAATGCTGACCTGGTAAATGTTGCGGATCTGTGTTGCTCAGGAAACAAGTGTCTTTGATAGGGTGCTTCGGAATAGTGTCACAAGAGAAAACACCTAGGAAACGATGTTTTGTGTGAACGTTTTCCTTCAACACTCTACTTATTTCAAGCGTATTCATACGATACGCTAAGTACCGCTGTCTTGTCTTCAGTTCATGTGGCAGTCGGTGATGGGATGTCGATCTCTGGCCAGCTCGACGACGTTGTCGTACACCAAGTAGAGTAGCACTGTTGTTGTCGCTTGTAGCGCCGAGCGGAAACTGACTTCCACCCTCAGCTGACCGCTCTTATAAGGTTCACGTGACACCCGTCGTGCGATCTGTCTGGGGTTAAATCGAGGGGGAACACCTTGTAACCGTTCAGGAATTGCTCGTATGATATACCACAGGTGCGCGCGCCCTCGTACATCCCCGTTTCCGTGTGTAGCGCCAAGTACTCTCTCACGGCCGCTTTGGTGTTAAAGTCGGGCACGTAAGCGTCGTTCAGCACTTTCTGATCGTTCACTATCACTTGAAGCGAGCTGATGTCGTAATGCTTCATCTCGAACGGGTTCTTGGTGTAGCTACCGTTGAAGGCGTCGTGGTCCAGGAAGCAAATCATCATCGACTTGGGAAGCTGGCCTGTGTTGGAGTGCGTGTAGCTGTGATCTCTGTTACCTTGAGGGATGGCGTACGTCGTCACCTCCACCCTGTTCACCGGGTAGTCGAAGGGGCCGTGTTCTATCACTGCTCTTTCGTGCGTTTCCGCTACAGCGTCCGCCACCAACACACGTCGCACGTAGAGCTTTGCTTTGTAGATCTTCAAGCTGTAGCCTGCGTCAGCGGCGCACATCAGATAGAAAGAGGGCGCTGCCTGTTTCAGAGTGAGATTGATTTCTGTCTCTCCAACGATGAGCTTCGGTTGATGAGCCAGGTCAAAGTGCAGTCGCGCCATCAGCGAAAAGCGCTTGTTGGAGATTAGCTTCCTGCGCGCTTTGTACCCCGCATTCGCGTTAGTCAACGCGTCAAACTGACCAGGCGTATCTTCATGCCACCCCTGGGCGCTCATGACGCCGCACTTCACATCTTTGTTGTAGTTGAGTAACCCTTCCAAGTAAGCTCGGTAAGGGTAGGTCTCGGTGTTGCCAGACACTTTGAAACCCCCGATAGAGACTTGGACGTCTTTGAAGAGCGAGTGAGCCAAGTTGTGTCCTCTAGCGCCGCTCCGTTCGCTTTCAGCACTTGACATTCCAGATGAAGGTAATTCTCGTTCAGGTCTGTGTACTCTTGCGACTTGTTGATGGTGAAATTTATGTTACCTCCATCCTCTAAAGAGTTTTTTGTTTCTATCCCAAGGAAAGACGACTTTAAGATAGTAGTCTGAGTCGGCGCTACGGTGTGCAGGTCGAGCTCAGAGAGCGCGCACTCGTTACTGCTCTCGTGTACGTAAGCCATTGTGTTCTCTCTTCACGAGGACGACAGACTGACGCCGGCCGCCTCCAGTCTTTTTATTTATACCTACGCGCCTAGGCGCTTACCGGTCGAATACATCCCCTCTACATCTCTTGCAAGAGCCACCGCCCGTCTGAGGAGAATGCCGGCGACGTTTTGACCCTTTCTTAGACGCGACAGTTGTCTTTCCTCCTGAGAACACCGTACTCGCCAGTCTCTTCAGAGCGCCTGCGCCTCGGTCTTTCACGCTGCTCTTTAAAGTCCGACCTGCCAGCACATCTTTAGCTACGCCCACACCGGCGCGGAGCAGCGTTTTTCCCACTGACTTCAATAGCGGGGTAGCCGAGCGCATCAGACCTAACAGAGCGCCGCCCAAACCGTGCCCGCTCTGGAAAGAGCGCCCGCTGTACACGTTGATGCCGTTGCCCAGCTGCGCGTTGTGGTAATCGCTGTACCCTCTGCCGACGGTGCGCCTGGGTGGAAAGTACGGAACGCGTTGACGCATCTTTTTTTTTTCTTTTAGCGCTCAATAGGTCTCAGATGAAGTGTCACGGTCACCTCGCCTCTACTGAATGGGATGGAATGGCCGGATCGGTCTCTTAAATAGATGCCAACCTCGGTAAACCTATTGGATTTCAAGGGGAAATAATCCAAATGGGGAAAACTGATAGCTTGCACGCCACCTCGACGCCTTCCGCCTCTGTCCACCGCGACGCAGCGTAACAGCGGCACTTGCATGTCGCCCACACGTCTCTCCTTGATCATGTCGGTGTATATGTACACAGAGTGCACGTCCCCGAAAACATCCATCGAGTAGGCGCCGGTAGTCGGCGACGCGAAACACGTCTTCTCTCCGAAGCCTAGAACACATGCGAGATGCTGAGTCAGCAGGATAGCGCAGTGTCTCGGCGGTTTGATGGTGACGCGTTTTGTCTTGGAGTTGTACGATAAGATCCCCATCGGTTTGAGCAGGAAGCTGGTGCCCTCTAGTCTGTCATCTCGCAACGCCTCACTCAAGCGCTCGACTAGGGTGTGGTTGCTTCCGGTGAAAATAGGAGGTATCTCGAATATGTTTGGCATAAAACTGCGCACTCCCATGTCTTTCTCCATCTTTTCGATCATCTGTCTTGCTTGATCGCTGATCGCCTTCTTCTTCACGGCCGGGGACAAGAACTGCTTGTATACGGCATTCGCCTGTCTCAAGTCGACCTCTCTCTTGAACCTTTTTGTTTCCGGTTTCAATCGCTGCTCTTCTGACGTGTCTGACATCTCTTCCACCGTTACATAGCTCGCTTCCTTCCCGCTCAGCGGGTATTTTTTGCTGAACGTTAGCTTGCTCAGACCATTCGCGTTTTTCATTCCCCTCCAGTTTACCTGCGGTTTTTTTCTTTCGGCGAATTTAGCGTCTTTTAAAACGTTGATCGCCTCCTCTAGCGAACCCTTGGTGCGCAGAGGAACAACGATGATCAAGTCGTCGTGCACGTTAGTCCATTCTGTAGGGAGGATGATCTCAGTGAGAGCTGCTTCGTACGCTTCGGGCAGAAGGAGCGGCGAGTCGAAGTGAGTTCGGAAAGACGTCAAGCTGTTGTCAGGATAATACTCCATAGAGCTGTTGCTAGGTAGGGTGATGTTCATTTTTTTTTCTACGTTATTTTTTTGACGGGGATCCACTCGTTGAACTTGTCGTCGTAACCTAACCAACGTACGAAAGCTAGCTCTTTACCGTCGACGGTCTTGCGGCACAACACCTCGTCTATCAGGTAGTTGTTGTCGTAACGACTCTTGTACACCTTCTGAACCTCTTCCGGGTAGAAGACGCCTTTTATCTCCTCGCCCTTGTCGTCTTTTAGCTCGAACCCTCTGCTTCCCAACGTCTTAGCAACGTCGACCACTTCCTCGCGCCAGTTTCCCTCGTACCCTTTGTCAAAGGCGCCTTTAGTTCTCAACATCCTCACTCTGTCACCCGGAGCGATGACGTCGACGGCAGACGTCTTTTTTTTTTTCTTCTTTTTCCATATTTCATCGATTTGTTTGTTAGTTGGGAGATCTTGTCGGTAGAAAACTGTTTCGCTGTTTTCCGAGCTGACTTGAGCCGGCGCCATTTTCAACGTCTTGTGGTGAGTGCGATTGTAAGAAGACACTACATGGTGCAGTACGTCTACGTAGCGATACGTGCGCTTGTGTGTGAAATAACGCCACAGCTTCTCCTTCAGACTGCGGTTCAAGCGATCCACTAGACTAGCTTTGATGTCGTCGTTCTCGCCAGTGAAAAACTCTATGCCCTCGCTCTTCAAGTGATCTTGAAAGATCTTGTTCAAAAACTCTTTCCCCTTGTCTGTCTGAACAGTGCGCGGTTGTCTCTCGCCAGTGTCTGTCATCTTTTGGAAGGCCTCGGTAACATCAGCACCACTCTTGGATTTAATGGGAACCGCCCACGCGTACCTAGAGAAAACGTCAATCGCCGTCACCACGTACCGGAAGCGGTCGTTGTGAGACGCCAAAGCCTGCATGTCCATCAGATCTATATGCCACTGCTGATCGATTGCACCGGTTATAGTCTTGTTCCTTGCGAATTTTCTCCGAATGGGTTTATGTTTAGTGTAGGCGTCCAGCGACACTAAAGCATCTCGGATGACGGCCGGGTTTAGGTGGCGAAAATGATGTTTCTGGAGTTTAGTCACGCTAGTGAAACTGGAGGGTGCTTTGACGTCGGTATATCTAGCTACTACGCGCTTCTTTTCTTTTTCCTTCTTGGTCAGTCTCTTCACTGGTTTTCCCATCGTCGGCCTGATGGAGTAGCACCAGGAGCGGGAGTGTACGACGCCGCCTGCGCTAGGCGGTTGCGCCTTTTCCTTTTCCTACTCGCCGCGCTCCTATAGGCCGACGGGGGTTTCACTGTAGTCGGAGTTTGGAAAAGTTCACTGCCCTCGTCGTCGTCAGAGGATTGATCGTCCACCTGGAAAGAAGAGTCTGCTGTTGCTACTGCTGCTGCTGCTGCTGCTGCTGCTGCTGCTTCTTCTTCTGCTTCTCCTTTTTCCGAGTCGAAGCTCGGTCGTTTCCGACCTCTGTCAGTAAGCCGTGTGTCCAAACGTCGGCCAGGTCCGCTCGCTTTATACAGATGGTTTCCGATCAAGGAGTCTGTGGGATCTGCTTCGTGCAGCGCTTTTGTGAACGGAGAGTAGCCCGCCGGTCTGGTCGTCATCTTCCTGAACCTGGCGGCGTCGCTCAGTAATTCCACTATGTTGATGTGACGCTCAGGTGGTATTCTCCGACCCGACATCTCGCGCACCGCACCGTCCTCGTTCCACTTGACCAGACCGGATTTCTCCAATTTATTGTACAGCGCAGCGGTCCGGATGCGATTCCTCTTGGGAACTTGGTTCACCAACCGCTCAAGTAGGGACGCACTGGCTTCTTCAGCAGACTGACGGAGGTGAGCCGGTGGCGAAGAAGTGTAGGACGAAGAGATGTTGCTGTTGTTGGGATTCGCGAGAAAAAATTGCAATCTATTCAACAACCTTCGGTATTTCAACATTTTCTCGCGCGATTCCAAAGTGGGACCGTTCAACACTAAGTCCAAGTCCCTGTAGATAAACTGTAGCACCTGGTGCAATGCCGCGTTGGGATGAAGGGATTGTTCTGCCTGCTTGTGGTAATAGGCCATATCTGCAGGTAGGCGGGCGGCGGTGGCAGGGGCGGAACTCTCGTTCTTTTCACTACGTTCATCAGGAAGAGGAGGAAGGTTTGGAGCAGTAGAAGTACTAGCAGCAGCGACTGCAGTAGCAGCAGCGGGCACATGATGAAGTAGACCTGCTCGTGATGATTTGTAGAGCGTCTCAGGATCCACGAGCGCTAGGCGTTTGTAGTGTTGTTGCTGCTCTGAGTCTGTCATGGGGGCGACGGTGGCGATGACGCTGGCGGTGGCGGTAGTGGTGGTACTGTCGGCGAGTAGGTGTCGAATGAGGTGTCTCATATACGGAGAATGCTCTTTATAAGCGGTAAGGCCATCCCTATGAGAGCCGGAATGAGGAAACCTCCCTGTTGTACCAAGACGCGTCTCTTTTTTTTTATGGGAGTAGATTTTTTGCCGACCTCCCTCAACACGTCAGCCGATTCTCGAAGCTTGTCCAGTTGTTTGTCGCTGAGCGGGATGTTCCCTACGAGTAAATTGTGACAGATCTCACTCAACGCTGCGATCAGATCGTCGCTTCCAGAGTCTATTAGATGCGAGCAGTCCTTTGGCGAGCACTTAGCTAAGTGCTTGAGAGTACCAAAGTGTCTTTCGAGTAGATGAGAAGCCATTTTTGCTACTACTTTCTCTTCTTCTTTTTTTTGTCTACTAGCTGAGAGTGTATGGATGTCAAAGAGGAGCGTATTCTCAGATCGTCAGGTGTTGACTGCTTGAAGTCCAGAAGGAGGTATGAGTGAGGTCGCTTGAGTTCATGGGTAAATATACTAGAGAGGGCCGCCGCGTTGGAGGGAAACACGTGGCGAGACAGACTAGCTATTTGCCCCATGTCGCGCGAGTTCTTGAAAACGATCATGTAGTGAGCGTTCAGACTCATAGTTCGAAAGTCGGGTGATTTCTGGAATAGGTTCTGAGTGATATATATGACGCTCACGTTCCAGTGATGGGAGTATTTAGTAAAGATGTCAGCTACCACTTGCTGATTGGAACTGCTCATCAGATCGTCCAATATCAGTAGAGTGTGTGGTCGTAAAGCGTCTTCTGCTACTTCCACGTCTCCCGCTATAGACTCTTTGCTAGGAAGACCTTCTCTGAATTCCACACCGTACTGATTTTGCATTTTTTCAAACAGAGGTTGCCACTCGCCGTAATGGTGAAAAGTCTTTTCCACCGGCGGCGTGACCAAATTGTTCACGTCGCTCAGAAATTGATCCACCAAGCGCAATTTTCCACAACCCGACGGACCGCTAATGATACAACTAAAGGGTCCTTGTAGTCGAGCGTCGAAATGAATTTCTGTGAAGAGTTTGCTTTTACTACTCGACTTTTTTTTTTTTTTTCAGCACGCGTCAGAGAGTAGTTGTGTGTCTGACTGTCTGCTGTGTTTCTCACTCGAACGGTCGGTAGTGAATGGTTGTGGAGAAAAGTCAGCCGACCTTTTTATTGATACCGGCCGGTGTCACAGTAGCGGCGGCAGAAGTGTCTTTTTTTTCTTTTTCTTTTTGCGATAAAATTCTATTTTCACTCAATAGTCATAAATGTTTGTATCAGACTCCAGAGGAGTCTGATACAAATATTTATTTTTTTTTAAAAAGAAGAGGAGGAGGAGGAGGAGGAGGGGAGGAGGAGAGAAAAGCGCAGATCAATTTTATATTTTTTATTTTTTGATCATTTAGGCAAAGCTCGTTGCTTTGCCGCTTTTTTTTCTATTTCTGTGTTGTGACACGATCGTATCGAAAAAGCAATAAGGCGTGTGAGCGCGGTGGTGACAAATACATATTGGAGCGTATGGTTTAAAATAGTGCGTCCCTATCTTTTTCAATTCGGCTGCGTTGCAATATGCGGGATAACAAGTGACGACGTCGAAACGTTTAGAGACCGTGTTCACGTCGGCCACAACGCGCGCCCACCGAGTGGGAGCTGCAGTCAATCCCAAAAAACCGATCGGCTTGTCGAATCGTTTCATAGCGCTTATTCTCACTTTATAAGAGGAGGCAGGGTGAGGGGAGTAGCAGCGCTCTTTCTTTTCATGAAACGCCCAACGAGTGGGGGCGCTGAGAGGAGCCATGTCGCTACGTTTTCCTTTTCCGCTCTTGTATAACGACGATTTCTTTGGCACTCGGCTTTGCTTTTCTCGAGAATTCGGTACGCTTCAAGAGAAGCGTGAACCTCAACTACGTGACGCTCTCTCCTTTGAGATAAAAAAATAGCCGGGCAGTTGAGGAGGGCACTTTGTTCGCGTGTCCGTCTTTTAAAAACTCGCGCCCTCTGCGGTGCCATATTTCTTTCCTCCGAAAAAAAAAAGACTGAGTGAAAATAAAAATTTTAAAACAAAAAGCTCAAAGAAAAAAAATAAGCAATGAGCAGACTCAGCTCGAAATTCCCTGCTGGCGTGATGGCGGTGACGGTAGGGGCGGCCGGGTGACTGCAGGCGGTGGCGGCGGTTGGCTGGCCGGCGGTGGCGGTGTCGGCGGCGATGGTAGAAGGGCGTGTGGAAAGAGAATGCATCTCAGTCTTTTATAGGAGCGGCGAGAGTTCGACTTAGTCTGACATTTTCAGCTGTCGCATGCTGACCTGCTGCTATCATAAGAGAAACAAAAGCCCTAATCACGCTTTTCAGCTGGATCCTTCCACCCACCAGACATGGATCCAGATGGGAGGGTGGTTTAAAATTAATCCGTGTACCGACTGTCATACAATAGTGTAATTAGTTGAACGCGTGTTACCTGTATAAAGGATTAGCAGGTCATGGGCTTAGAGTGTGTATAGAAAACAACTACAGGTAGCGTGAACAAAGCGACCCCCTCCCTTTCTGTCACTCTGTCTGTGACTAGAGGGTGCGCGTGTGGTAAGCGGCTTAAATCTAAAGAAAAAAAATCACCCTCTCCTGTCGTCAGCAGTCAGCTGGCCGGCGGCTGGAAAATGCGATTAGAGGGATGATGAGCACGTAGTAAGCGACTTAAGGCTAATCTAAAGACCTGCCGTGAGTGGGCAGCTGGCCGGTGGCTTGAAAAAAAGGGGGAGTAAGGGTATATAAGGGGGAGTGAAACCGTATTCGTCATCGTCATCATCATTCACTCTACTACTACTACTACTACTACTACTACTACTACTACTACTACCACCACCACCACCACCACGCCTCAATTTGCAGATCCCCATGATGGAAAGTTACGACCGTGACATGAAGCGGTATGATGAAGCGGCGCGCGAATGTGAAGCTGATGCTGTAGCCGCTGCTACTGCTGCTGCTAGTGCTGCTCATCGTGCTACTGCTGCATTTACTGCGGCTGTTAGTGACGCTGGTTGTGATGACGTTGTTGTTGTTGCCGCTGCGGCTGTGACTGCTGCTGTTGCTGCTGCCGATGCAGCTACTCATGCCGCCGATGCCGACGCTGCTGCTGCTGATGCTGTTGCGGCTGCCGATGTCGCCGCTGATGACGCTGCTAGTGTACGCTCTGCTGCCCTTGCTACTGTCGCTGCTGCTGTTGTTGCTAATGCTCACCCTACTGCTGCTGCCGCTGCTGCTGCTGCTGCTACCGCTGCTGCCGAGGCTGCTGCCGATGCTGCTGCCGCTGCTGCTGATGCTGCTGATGCTGCTGATGCTGCTGATGTTAGTAGTCGCGTCGACAAAGAATCATCATTTGTCACACTTAAACCTCCAGTTGAATGCGCGACGGGTAGTAGGGCTACCAACGCGACGGCCGGATGGTGCAAATGGTGTCGTCGCTTCTGCTCGTGCTCTTGCTTTTCTTCCTGCCCTACCTGCTGCTGCTACAGTATAATAGTGTTATAGTGTTTGAATGAGAACGCGCGTACTTACACATAGACACTGTAACAGATGTGCTTTTTGAAAATATAATTTTAGCATAACATGGAAAAAAAGAAATTATCTTGTTGTGTTTATTTTCTATATATAAGTTACATAACTTTTTTGTTTGTTTGTTTACAAACAGTCACGTGTCACGTGGTGTTGTTTACAAACAAGAGAGCCACGTGGTGTTGTTTACAAACAAACCCTAAGTAGGTCACGTTACCATAGTTACCAGAATGCTGGCTTCTGATTGGCTGAGCCTAAGTAGGTCACGTGACGTAAGTAGGTCACGTTACCATGGTTACCAGAATGCCGGCCTCTGATTGGCTGAGAGCTTCTAAGTAGGTCAGTAGGTCACCCAGAATGCTGGCTTCTGATTGGCTGAGAGTCCTAAGTAGGTCACGTTACCATGGCAACGGGTCACGTGACCAAATGGAGGCCTCTGATTGGCTGCATATCGAGTGAGTAATAAACAGTACTTAAGCATAGTCCCGTTCCGATACATACTATACTACTCCCGTCTTTGTACAGAATTCAAGAAGAGATTAAGATCACTGTTTTACTATTTTGCCCATACATCTTGTACATGTATGAGTTTTCCTTTGATACGACTTACTGACCCTAGTTTTTACCAACCATATTACTGTTAACCAAACTTTTCTCATTTTTGGCTCAGCCAGACGAAATTGTAGGCCACACGGTTTTTCTTTACTCTCTCATGCCCTTCTTCTATTTTACCCATTATAGAGCATAGAGTGCACAGAGAAAATAAGTAGAATCACTCCCGACTTTATCACTGAGGTAACTCTCCCCGAGATTTTAAAGTCACTCCCTAACATTAGCAGGACTCTATAATAACTGACTCTAAAGTCACTCCCTAACATTAGCAGGACTCTTTAATAACTCTATAATGACTCCTACTCTAAGACTCCCCAATGATTGGGAGTCACTTTAGAGTCGTGGGGCGAGTTACCTCAGTGGTCGAGTCCATGTTGAAAGGCTATGACTGGATGAATTATATGACCAGGTGCAATCTATGACCGGATTGAGGTTTACTTAGGGCAGATATATGATAATATAAATGATATATATAATAATGTAAAGTCTTAAAACATTCATTTCTTTTTTTCACCCATTTATAGCTACATCTGCCCTATATAAACAATATTCTTTCAAGTCGGTAATAGATTGCACCGGGCATAGGCTGACCACGGTCATAGACTTTCAACTTGGATGGATTTGGTGAGACACAGCCTGGCTGAATTGAATTTAATCCCAGGATAAGATGCAAGGAACGAGACCCAGATACTGACCTGCCAGTGCAGTGATCCGTACGGGTTTGGCGCAGTATGCACAGTTACGTAAACACCATAACTTAGTCTTGAAGGTCAGCCTTAGTTATCTAGATGCATCTATGCAGTCACATCCCCACCACCTTGCCGGCAATACCTATATAATTATGCTTCATACATGGAAATCGTCCATTGGATAAGTAAAATACAGTGAGACCCCCATAATCTGACCGGCCCGTTTCAGGCTTCAGACATGCATCATGAGGACGAAGAGCATGATGCCATCCTTGGCGTTTAGAATTACCTTGCGTGTCTGGAGTAGTAATTATTGATGGAAGGTTGGTCAGAACATGCAGGGAGGTTGGGGGGGGGGGTCATACCTCAGCCTATTACAGTGGGATACGTCGATGCACTGGATACAGCCCTGTCTACACAAACCTACAGATTCAACCAGCGGGAAACGGACACTTTAGATATTTCCAAATTTGTAAATTTCAACCTTATCTTCAAACGTACTCCCTTCCCTCCAAAAACTGAAGATTATAGATACTGATCATTTTTCTTGGGGGTGATGTAATATAATGTATATACTCGCATAATCTGATACAGGACGTAAGAGGGGGTGCACCCAAAAGCATTAAAAGATTATGTCATATATATATTTACCAAGAAATGGTTTCTTTTATTCGCCATATTTCATAGATACAGGGTGATAAAACTTTAGATACACCTACTGTTGTTGGTACAGAAGGAGGGCTCACCTACAGAATCCAGGATCGTACCCTAGACTTACGAATGAGCCACCCCCCTCAAAATGTGTGAATGTCAAATGAATTATTGAAGTGGCTAGAATACGTGTATACACAAGGGTTTTGCAAGACTGCAAGTATTGAATAACCGCAGGGTAAATGAGGGTATCAAAATAAAAATGTAGGCCATTTTTGTATCTTGAATATGCGCGGTTGACATTTATTGTCATCTTGCATCACAGGTCTATAGTATGATGACATGGACAGTCAGAATGGGACATGAGCATTTTTAAGTGACATAGACATGCGACACGGTCATTTCTTAAAATTGACATAGGGACCCCCCCATCAAGGGCCCCAGAGAGCACTGTACATATAGCCTTATTTTAGAGAGGATGATCCCACAATGTGGGGAGTGATGGCTAACCCGGTACATCCATCATCTCCCGTGTTCAGGTTGCTGCCCAAGCAGGGCATTGACACACCGTCCTTTACCTTGTAACATAAGGCAATAGAGACCAGATGAGGGAGTGGTCATTCAAAATTGAAGAGGGCGAATCGTGAAAATCTCACACTATGCTGCAAACATTTGTTATACCCCACCCATCACGCACACTCGACAAGTGACTACTCCCTAAGATGTATAGAGGTCGCCACAAATAGGGCACAGAGGATGTAGGTGTATAGCAGTTGACTAATCACAATACTCTCGGTTGGAGTTCATGACACCATGTCTCCATGCTCTAAATACCACTATACATTACATTTACTTCATTTTTCCAAATGTTTTCCACACATTCAGTAAACATTATTTACATAGGATATATCACATAGCTTGGTTTTTTGTGTATAGGGTAAATTCACCACTTTCGGACGCTCCTTGGCAGTGCAAATGTGACCCTATTGTATAAGCTACAGCTCTGTTAGTATTTCACAGAGGACTAGTCTGAGCATAGAGCTCAATAAAGAGGGGTATTCAAACATCATGGCCAGCTAATAATATGCACATTATGTGAGATACTAGATGCCATATTCCTCTTCAAAGTTAGAACACTAAATACCCCGATTTCAGACACCTTGGGTTTCCTTTGTTCTTTACTCACTAGTAATATTGACTGTTTTGTCGTACTAGTATATCAGGCAAGACATAATTCATCCGGGCTATGGATATTGTTAAAAATGATAAATATATCTGCACCAGAAATATATATTTAGCACCATTGAACCTGCCCCATATAGAAAATCTGTACATTCTTCCTTTATGCTATCTCAAATTCTCTAGCCTGTGTCATTTGATGCAGTATTTCGAGCAATGTGCACTTCATGATATTTACTGGGGGAGTAATTGACCTGCTTCCTCTATATTTTGAACAAGGAGAAATAAACAGTGTACAGTGCTGTCTGTCTCATGAAGTAATTAAATCATATATTTGAAAGGTCTTCAAACAGTATTTTCTGGTAATAATTAGATTCTTTCCTCTGATGTACTTTAAAACACACACATAAACGTTATTGTACATGTCCAGAGATATTACCTGGGTATAGTTAGAGCATCACCCTGTCTGCCATAAGGTACGATGTAATTCCCCACACTCTACATCAGCTCATCACCCTGCAACAGGCCTACTTCAGGTCATCTCTAGACATAGATAAGACTGGTTTGCATGCCTATCCTTTACTTTATTGGTAAGAAGAATACTGCAGCTTACCTGTGGTGCTGCCACCCAGGAAAATTGTTAAACATGGTTATATTACCGTTTTTTGTGCTAAAAGTGTCTGACTTAAGGTGTGTGTTCGTTTTTGGGTGAATCTACCCTAAACCTCACTGGTCTTTATAATACATTTATTTACCATCACGACTCTAGAGCTGCCTGATGTATATGAACCCTGCTCAAGACTTGTTATCAAGCAGTAAGAATAATCATTGAGAATGACAACATTGGTAAACAAGGTATTGGCGTTGTTGCTGCTGTGGGGAGCGTTGTTCTACACAGAGGCTTCCCATGATGCATCACACTGTAAGATGGCTGACTTCCCTGTGCAGCAGGACTTCGATGAAGTCAGGGTAAGTAGAGATCTAACATCTCCGCACATTATTCTCAATGTTTATCTTTGCATTTTTAGTGCATATTCAACATTAAGGTTGGTCGCTAGGCTTTGATCAATGTCGACAGAATTTCTCTAATTTTCTTAATAAATTAGTTTAAATCATATAGAATTGGAAAATGAAAAGAAAAATAGGGGGTCCCAAACTTTTTTTTATATGGAATTTTGAAATATAAAAGTATTTACATTTTTCTCTAAAAAATAAGAAAAAATGTAAAGAACATAAACTCAGACCAGGCCTTCAGTCTGCAGAGATGACCGGTCCACCAGAGTGTCAGGCCTTTACACTAATACTACCGACCCACTGCAGACCATCTCCACCAGAACACGGCTCAGTGTAGGCCTGTGGAGAGTACAGACTCAGTAGCTCATTCCCATTCACGCAAACATTAGTGCATGAACTTCGCTACAGGTGGCAGCATATTTCATTAGAGCTGTTCCAGGGGGCTGTTGGCCATCGGACCTGGCGGCTCCAAGTATATATACTATATAGTAGGTTATGATCAAGATCATATCCATCAAGATCCATTATAGCCACAATAAACTATATATTGTAGATGTACGGATAAGGACAGTATCATTAGGGTTGTTGTTATTGTAATTATAATGGATCTTGAAGTATACAATCTTGATTGTAGCCATTTGTATGGTTTATATAGTAATGTACAGCTGGAGCCGCCATGTCCGATGGCCAGTAGCCTCTTGCAGAGTTGTTGTTCATTGAAGTTATAATGGTCTTGACGGATGAAAGCTTGTTTTTAGCCCAGTTCATAGTATATTATAATAGTTATATAGTCTGAGACCCCTGTGGGCTGTTGCACAAGAAAATTATAATGATATCGTCAAACGAATTGACAAAAATTAAAGATCATAATGCTATCTTTGAATGCAATCCTTATTAAAGTATACTCTATAATAGATATGCCATTTAGTGAGAAAAAAAAGCTGTGCAAAACCCCACAGGTCCACTGGCCGAGAGTGGCTTGCTGATTGTGTTCTTCAGTAAAGCTGTGGATCTGCCACCTTTAAGGCCGTGTCTTATGAGTTTGTAACAATTGAAAAGTCTTTGACCGGGTGTCGTCTTTGACCTGTGTCGTCTTTGACCGGTGTAGTCTTTGACCAGCAAGTTTTAAAATGGCTGAAATGGGAGCTATGTACACAAAAATGGGAAGAAAAGGTTAATGGATATTTTAACACTATATACTACAAACTTCCCGGCATTTCTGTGTACATAGCTCCCATTTCAGTCATTTTAAAACTTGCTGGTCAAAGACTACACCGGTCAAAGATGACACAGGTCAAAGACGACACCCGGTCAAAGACGTTTCAATTGTTACAAACTCATGAGACACAGCCTTAAATGCACCTTCCCCAACAGTTCCAGGGTAAGTGGTACGAGGTGAGTTGGATCCTCCTGCCCTGGATCAAACCCGAGTGGAACTACTACGACTACATCCACATCTACACCCAGACCGACTATGGCTTCTCCGTCACAGCAGAGGGAAGGTGAGACACTGATAACTCCACAGTACAATATGTGCCTCTAGATGGGTAAAAATCGACACGGGCGACACGGCGACACGGCCCTTTTAAAAATCGACACGGGCGACACGGCCCTTTTAAAAATCGACGGACATAGCCTTTCCGTAAGGCCCTAGTATATTCTTTAATGGTTAAAATCCGACACGATGACACGGCTCTCTTGCTTAAATTCGACACGGCGACACGGTCAAATGTGTGGGTACCCATGTAGAGGCACCAATATGGATAACAAAAGCTCTGTGTTTAGCCCACTCAAAAAAAAAAGAAGAGTTTTTCATCACCACGCGCATCAGAAAAAATTAGGTTTTGAGATTTTTTTTCTTTTTTTTTAAATTTGCCTTTGAAAAAAGGAAAAATGGACAAAAATTGGAATATTTGGTATCCAATTAAAGCTAATAATGCCAGAAATGCAGTGGTGTAGAAATAACTTACATTTTCTCCTCTTTTAAGGATCAAGTATTTCCTAAGCAATAAAATGTGAATTTTGGTCACGAAAAACGCAAATTATCCTGCACATTTTAGCCTCCAAAAAAGAAATAATAATAATAATAACTCCCTCAGTTGATTTCTCAGACCTTGGTGATGAGAACCCTCTTTTTTCTTGAGTGGCCTTATTGAGGGTATATCGGCCTTATGCAAGTAGGGGGCGGTTTTTTGCTATACTGTGTTACAAGGGATTGTTGGTAGGAAGACCCCTTGCAGAATTATTGCAATTTGGATAGTGTTAGATATCAAATGATTTAGTGGGGATGGAGGGCAAGTATAAGTAAGTATATGTAAAGTATTTTTATTGGACTTGGTAATTTTACAAAAATACATCTTTACTCAATGCAGGATATATAGCCAGTATTGCATGATGGGGTCATGTATGAGGCGTACCAGTCCTTCGCTGGTTCCCTGTCCATTATCAAGGACGCAGGTCCCTAGCGCGGGGTCACACTCTCCATCTTTGGCAAAGTACCAAACATTTGCGAGGGAGAGTGTAGGTCGCGCATGTGCGATAGAAATTGAAATAAAATGAGGGATATAAAGTATTAAAACACAATTTAACACTTTCCACCATTTATGTCTTCATCTGCCCTAAATAGAGCGTTTTTTTCCAAGCCGGTCATACATTGCACCCAGTCATGGATTGCATGCCGGTCATCGACAAAAAACGTTGGCCCAGTTCGTGAGACACAGCCCTGAGCTGATCCGCAACTCAAACATACTTTAACCAAGAGCTATGTTACCTTGTATAGAAATAAAACGTTCACAGCCTTTGGCCCTCATTACGCTAATTAACTTATCATTGTTGGTTAAATGTCCAGACATATTGGGATATGTTTCACTTTTGGTTTTCTCATATTGTTACTCAGCACCATTTTATATTCATTTTACAGTGTGTATTTTTTTATAAATGATATTTCAAAATATACAACAATCAAAAATACATGTGTTCGTTAGGTCTAATATATTCAAGGCTGAAACATATCATAAGGGTCTATTACCCCGTTACATGAAAGGCTATTGATCAATATAACGTTAAATAATGTGTCAAGTTTCAAGTTCAAGTTCAAGTTAATTAATTTTCATTGAGTCTTTTCACGTGAGTGATCCTACTTCGTCAATTTGGGCTAGGTCAAACCTGTACATCCTGTTGTTTCAAAGATCATTGATATTAATGCTCATACAAGGTCATTCACATTTATAATGACTTGATTAATTTGTATGATTTCCAGTATTGAATATTGTATACTAACAAAGAAGAGACCTGAATGCTATATTCGATTGATTAATAATATATTGATATGCCATACACTCGGCTGATTGATCAATCAAACTTGATCAATGCTATATAAGTTCTTGAAGCATACCCATATAAGAAATAAATGAGACTGACTTTAGTCAGGTTGTTGACATGCCGTATAGCAGCTGGAATGAGCTGAGTAGTCGAAAGAATTTGTACGTGTACAGAAGACTTTCAAATATGAATGACAAATAACCTCCCTGTGGTGTGCAAACTAACGTATACAAGCTAAACTATACTAGACTAGTGGGTCTGGATCTTTAGATTGATCTACACTTCATCATGCAGCTTACATGATTTTGTGTTGGATAATTTTATACCACCCACAACGATACTTGTACCGATTCCTCCCATACATTTAACAAGTCATGTCTGAGGAACAGAGAAGGCTGATTCAGAAACAACTGTACCTTTAAGTATACCCCATATACAAATCACAATCAGAAAATAATACAAACAGTATTTAATTACTATTTACAATATTGATGAGCACTATGAATCGGCTCATGTATGTCTTACTTCCTTACTCAAGCTCATAATCATATTCACTTCTTCTACATCACAAATATCCATTATAAATGAAGGATTATTATTCAGTGTGGTTTGACTGTCATAGTCAATGCTTAGTGTTTAGTGTATGTTTCCCTTAAATACTACTTTTGCCCAATTCCCCGAATATGGTAGAATCTTGGGGATTTGACTACCGTAATGAGATATATTTATATATATATATATATATATATATATATATATATATATATATAAATATATATATAAATTAAAGGGAGCGCCCCCAGGATTGCCGGTGGGGGGGGGGACAATCTAATAACCTTTGATGGGATGACTTCAACGGGTTGGATCTCTGTCAATGGGCAAATTGAATATTTTTAGGTTTGAATAATATTTTATCGACAAATCACAAGTTAATATATGTGGTAGGTAGTACGTCAACAAATAAAGTTTCCATGTGTTGACTGAACATATGAATCAAATTATAAGCACATTTAGTTTTTGATGATACAACAATGAAAAATGAATGCATATACACCATTGCCTAGAAAGTCACCCCCCCCCCAACTACTTGAGTTGTTTAATTCTCAATGCCCAAGTGAACAGAGTGTAGATCAATGTGTTTGTAGGCCAGGTTCACCATTTAACATTTTAACCAAGTAAAAACTAGTTAGGAAACCAGCCATGTGTATACCCGATGTGACCAGCTTTGAACTTTCAGGATTATTCTTAGTCCAGTTCCTTGAGTGCCTGTGGCAGCCCAGTTACATATAAAATAGTCCTACTTTGAAGAGTAAATGCAAGAGTACAAAAAGGCTTTTTGGCAGGGAGTAGGGTCCGATCGCAATACTACACTAAAAACTTCAGGGTCATCATTTTTACAATACCTACATTGAAAAGTTTGGGTGGTCAAGGTGACGACCTTTGGTCATCATTTTGACAACCTAAGATAATCACATTTGATCCATTCAAAAAAAGGTTGTCATGATGACGACCTTAGATAGTCACATAAATTGGGTAGAATGACTACCTCAAGGTTGTTGAGGTATTCTTAACTTGAAGACCTAAAGTCATCAGTATTGACAACTCTCAAGTACTAAGTTGTTCCAATGACTACCCAATGCTAGCCCATGCTACTGCAGACTGGACCTATTTTGGCACAGGGCTGCCCCCCAGTGTTAATGAATTGAAATATCTGCCTAAGTATTTTTATCACGAGATATAATCTGGTGACAGGGAGCAGAGCTGTCTCTATACCTTTCCGGCCATCTTTCTTACCTATTGGCAACTTATTTATAACATGTAATGCTACTTAATTCAATGAAGAGTACACCAAATATATGAAAGGGATGCCTCTCATTAAACCCGCAAGTCTCGGTACCCCTCCAGCGGCAGTCGGAGTGGAGTCAGGACAGGTACTCAGCGCTATATATAGGGGCACTGGGCCTTTAAGAGGAGAACTAATTAGAGATTTTATTTCATACCCCATTCTCCAGAGCACCTGCCATTATTCATTATGACAACCTAGGTCGTCATAATTACTAGGCTCATTTCTCTGGGTTTTCAGTGTAGTGGACACATGTTGATTATTCCAGCCACCAGAGCCTTCCATGGGAATGATTTGGGAACGAGAGTACAGAGGAAGAGGTACCTGCTAACTCGGCCCCTGGAGTCTAAGTGGTTAGTATGGCGGTCCCTAAGTGGAGGATCTGTTTGGGTTGTGTAGGGGAGTAGGTGGGGCAGGTAGCCCTTTAACGGTTGTATGCTGATTTAATGCGCAATGCATTTTGTAGTCATGATGCATGCATGCAGCCCTAGCGAGATACATGCCAACCTGACTTGTTTGATGCGCTCACAAAAGATCATAACTATGCATGCATACCCCACTGCATGGCAAATAACTCAGCAAGGCTGCATTCATGCCGACTTAGGACATAGCCCATTGAAGCATTATACAGTCCTTAACCCTTTAAGGACGACATGATGCACTTGTGTATCATTATTGTGGTCGTCATGATGCACAAATTCAGCCCTGGTAAGATACTCATCAGGAATGCATCATGCCCACCCTAAAGGGTTGAGACACTCCTGAGGGCTCAGCATGATGCACTGGTTGCATCAAGATAACAAATGTTACCTTTTAGCAACATGTCGGCCTGAAAGAGTCAACAAACCACGTGGTGCATTAGGTGGTGAACACGTGGTTTGTTTGTTGCCGCTGCCTGGTGCGGAGGTCAACATCTACATAGGGAGGCCCCGTTGAGCTAAGCCTGCTTACCTGTGGACAATGGCCGTTACCGTTAACCCTTAATTAAACCCTTTGAGGACACAAAATGTCGCTAAAAGATGACATTTGTCCCCATGGTGTAGCAATGCAGCCCCGGGGAGCAACTCGCCGCAGCTGCATTGCCGAACCTTCGGAAGTGTTTGAACCCCATCGGGTCGGTATGATGCTTGAATGCAGCATTGGCGAGTTACTGGCATTCATGCATCATGATGACATGACAAGGGCATGATGCATTGAGGTATCATGCCGTTCCTAAAGGGTTAATGACAGCATACCGTAAAACTGTGCATATAGGCCGCGGTGAGTACCCAGATCGCCAGTGCGGCTTATAGGATCAGGACAAAGTCAGAATATAACATATACGTGAGTTTTAGATGTTTACTACGGTAATGAAATTGCTATAATCAAACCCCCTCTGAGGCTTGTAGGATATTTCCAATTCTAGGTGCATTAAAGGGACAAGCAATGCATTGTTGAAAGGGGGTGGTAGCAGACACTGTATTAATGCATCATAAACAACACTTACACGTGATACCCTACCGCTACAGTATGCAGTATGCCCTCTGTCGGCATGATGCATTCTTCCCCCCAAACAGCAACCAGGAATTGAACATCACCAGAGCACAAGGAAAGGCACAAGATGCACTTGAGAATACACACACAGAAAAGTGAGAGTCATTGTCGCTAAAACTACCCTCACCTGAGGGTCAGGCACTGCCTGACGCTCAGATGAGGGTAGTTTTAGCGACAATGACTCTCACTTTTCTGAGCGTGTATATTGTGCCCTTTCTGGTGTTCAGTGACTTCCCAGATTTGGCCCAGTTATGAACATTTAATTTCTCGAGTGCTGTTTAGAAGGATGAATGTGGCCCTGCGCCCACCAGAGCTGCTCCCCATTGGGTGTGTACCATCTGACGAGGTAAATTTGGAATCGACTGTACCAATGCACAGTCGATGATGGACCCTTCTGTGGTCATAGGGGGTCCTGCTATGTCCCAGGCCTAGTGTGTACAGGGTGTGTGTTTTATAAACCACTGTTATACTAACATCAAAGTGTCTTGAGATATGCATGGCACCTCCATTGGCCCTATAAACCTTTAACTTTGTCTACATTGAATTTACCCATTACTGAAGAATAGGGATCTCTCATCAGTAAGGTATGGTGTTATTTGGCTGGCCTGCTAGCTATATCTGCCACCCCCCCCCCCCCCCCCCATTCGGTACCAAATGCCTTGTCCCCCCTTGTGTTGGTATTATGGCCTTAGAGGCTTACATCACAGCCCACACAGTGGCTACCAGGTACCACCTACCCCTGCTACACACTCTCCTAATCACAACAAACAACCAACTTTGCTTACTCTCTGCCACGGGCACTTAATCATGACTAAATTGGTCCATTTTCCTCATCGATATTCCTAAACGCATCATTCATGTTACAATTCGTTTCCTGCCTTTAGTCCATGTACCTTGACATGCTTTTTTCATACTTCATCTCAGGGACAGCCATAGTTAGAATGCACAGTTGCTTCAGCATGTTCTCACATGGATATTGTCCTGCGGTACCACAGAGGCCTGTGTCTTTGTCCACAGACAGCATGTCCCTGAAATACCTTTCAGTTGCTCCAAACCCTTACACTGTACTACTCACCTCCAAGGCATTTCCTCTAGTAAAGATTACATATAGAGCTCTGCAGCGTCGCACGTGGGCAAAGCCTACATCACCATGATATCCACACACCAGGGGCATTACCCTAAACTATTTTTAGTCTGTTTGCACCTCCAATATTTATAAATAAAAACAATCACCTTCCCTGATAGGATTCATGAGGTGTGACAGTCGCACTGCTTATGGCTTATGGCAGAGGTATCCCATTTGAGGGTTTGTTATGATTACCTCTGCCCTGGAGATTGTCTGGTACTGCCTTCCTGTGGTGCCTACTGCCTGGTGGTTTAGGCTTTACTACACAGGTAGTCATGTACTGGAGGAGACCTAGTCCCACAGGTAGAAGTGTGCTGTGGTGGTGGTGGAGGGTACAAGACACCTACCCTCCACCTGATACTAGCACTGGGGCATCATAATTATCTTACATCAACTATACTCACTGTAGTCTACTGTGACACCAGGCTTTCCTTTGGGAAACAACCAAGGTTAGCTACTGTCAGTATTGAGTGAATGTGTTATGCAAGTGGACGGTGCCATAACAAACGCACAGATTTTCGAGGAGACCTTGGATTGCTTTGATACTCCTGGAGCAATATTTAGATATATAGACACTTTGATATAGAGCACTTTTGGAGTTACTTAAGAAGATCCTGGACGTTGCAGACAAAAAGGAGCCAGGACGCATTATTATATCCTTTCCACACTTTCACTCACTGTTAAGGTTAACTCTCACAGGGGGTGTAGATTGCACACAGGGAGACAACACAGTGGGAGTTTACAGGATATAACTATGTTTGCTTTTATATAACATATACATACTATACATGCATAGCTAGAACACTCATGTGCACAAATGACATATTCAATGCAAGTTCTAGAACGGCAGGGCTACCCCTCTGTGTGCCACACCATGTGAGTAGACCCATGTTGCCATCACAGGGGTCTGTCGGTAACAACACTAGCTGCACAAAGGCTATAAACACCTGAAGAATACCAATAACTGTGGTACACCTGGTGTAATTACTACAATGTGGCCAACAGAAGCTAAACACCTGGACAGCAAAATCAAGGATTCTACGTGCTGGCGTCAAGGCCTAATGAGAAGAAATATTGATGATGTTGAAACAGCTGCATTTTTTCCAATTTATAAACACTGAAATTATCCACTGTTGTGGGTATGGATACTAAATAGTGAACTTTCAAGAATACAACAGCAATGACAGGTCATCGCAGATTACCTCGTCCGTGCCATTCACGGTGCTTCCAACTTCTGTTGATGCTATGGTGGGGGCTGATGATAGCACCATCAAACGGCATCACGGCCAATGAAGACAACTGCCATGTCATCAACCTCACCAATAGGAATGACAGTGCAGTCCTCACCACCCCCGGCTACCCCCACTCCTACCCAGCCTCCACCAGCCTCTGCTGGGTCATCAATGTGACTGAAGTGGAGCGTATGGCTGACGAGCGCTATGTGGTCAAGGTGGAGATAACCGATACAGACCTCAGGGGTGGAGGCCCGGGAGAGCCGTGTCATGCCTACGGGGAGGTGAGAGATGGGGAGAGATCATTCTCGACTCGTTTAGGATTCTGGTGTAATACCAAACCTAGGCCATATTATTCGACTCAAGGTATTGCCCGAATTGGGTTGAATTCGGATGCGTCAGGCTCTGGACGAGGGTTCACTGCGAGGGTGTCACCGGTGGCTCTGGCAGGTACAGGGAGCGCATCAGAATCTTCGCATCTTCCCTGTAGGTCGCTTTCGATCGGTTCCCCAGATGTCACTTATGTTCTAACGTCCCCCGGCTACCCCCATCTGTATATGAACTTCCGTGACTACTGTTATGTTATAACCCTATCCCCAAATATCACAGATGTCAA
The DNA here is from genome assembly GCA_947462335.1 of Harmothoe impar. NCBI lineage: Eukaryota > Metazoa > Annelida > Polychaeta > Phyllodocida > Polynoidae > Harmothoe > Harmothoe impar. Next base: position 51,328,622 of record OX381720.1, on the reverse strand, counting down.
AAACTACACCATCCGTCTTCGAGTTGATGATGCATCACTAGAACCCTCAGAGATCTGCAGATATGATTACGTCACTATTCAAGATGGCCGCACGCCCGATAGTTTTGTGATGCGTAAGTTCTGTGGTGATGATAAACCAATGGATGACATAGTGTCATGTGAGAGAGGTTTATACATCCACTTCCACACTGACAGTACTAACATCTACCATGGCTTTAGGATGCGCTATGCTGCTGTACCCGTCGAAACACAGCTATGCACCAAGCCAAAGCGCATGCCCAGTTACATCGTTGCTGCAATAATCATAGCCATTTTGTGTGGTTTCTTGCTTATTTTCGCAGCATTCTTCACCTGTGCTGCCTGCAATAAGAAACAGATGCGTGTACATGGGCACAATCTCAATTCCTCTTCTGACTTGGAACTGTGCTCGGTCGCACGTCCTGTTGCTGCATCGAACGTCTATGAGGTGCCCGGGTCAGGTGATTTGCACTCGGAGAATAGTGATATAAAGACTAATGCCTACATGTGGGATAAGGGGGCCGGGCAGGATGACTCGTCATCTTTACCGTCATCGTCAGATGGGGAGGAACTACCCTGCAGTGTATGAAAAGATCTAGGTTTAATCCAATAAGGGACAAGTTCCAACTCATGCCACATGAATATTTGCATTTAAGCAATTTAAGATGCCATAGAGGAACACTTTAAGTGGCTTTAAGTTCAATAATGCCACGTAAATGTTACAGACAGGTCATAATGGCATTAAGGTGGCTTTAAGTGGTATATACTGATGCAGTGTCAAGTAATCCGCAGTCATCAAGGGCATAGGGTTTATACATCGCACATTCGCTTTAACCTTTTAATGCAGGTATTTTGCTAAAAGGCATTTGTCAACCAATTCAAGTAATATCTGCAGTGCTCACATGTAACTTGCCAGCAATGGGTTCTTGCGTCATGCAGATACATTTGAAGTGTGTCGGCACCATGAATGCATCACACAGTAAATTACATGGCCTTAGAGGATTGACCAAATTATTCTAAAGTCATCTAAAATCAACAAACGCCAGTGATATCTGCTATGTGTGACAAATTTGTAGAAGATATATAAAAAGTGAGATATGAGGTAAAATTGTCCATTAGCTACTAGTCAACCTGATCCATGCTTAATAGCTTAACATGCTGTGTCTAAGGAGGACGATTTAAGAACAAAGGATTTGATGTAAATGTTTTTCAAATACTGAATATTATACATATTGTAGTAAATGTATAATGTGCAAAGTAATTGAATATATTCTCATGGATATAACTATTTAGACATAATATTGCTCTGATGTGGTCTTTGAAAGCTTTATATGCCATACATATCACTTTGCAATAATATTGCAATAGGATTTAGCATTGTATGAAATCTTTTCGCTGAACTGCTATTGAGATGATAATAATAATGCGATGATCTGGATTATTACTTGGGGGGTGGGGGCATAAAGACCAAATGTTGACCTTGTATTTGACCTTGTTGCGACAAAGATATCATTTTACACATGTCAGATTCGGAATCTGCACCCTAAATATACCCTCAGACAAATTATTGGTCACCACACCAACCCCCCATCGCATTTTTAGGCTCCCCCCCCCCCCAATTATATGGACTTTCGATTAATATGATTCATACCAAAAACTGCACTAGTTGCACTCCAAACATGATAGTTCAAAGCAGTGATATAGCTTATAGAACCCCCAATGTACGTGCTTCAACGTTGGAGTAAATGTGATACTTGCTCAAGAACTGTGATAATATTATCCTACAATAAATATATGCAGAATACTGTGTACTCCCATTGCTGGCCAATGGGCTGTAGTCTATATGTATACGATATTTGAATACTCAATTGATATCATGCAAACTGCTGACAAAAATCATAATTTTTTGTGTACTGTCAAGTCACATTTCAAAAATGATTTAGAGATAACTCCTTATTAAATTGTTTACATGGAATAAAAAGAATATGACCATTTTGCTTAAGTGCATGTGTCATTGCATCACGTGCTTTTAGTCGGATAGAATAGTTCTAAGATGAGTAAATGATGCATTTCAAAATCGATTCTATTCACCTGTATGTCCAGAATTAGCCATGGATCAATGGCTTTTATAATTGTATTTTATTTTGCGCTGTAAAACGTTTCATGGATTTCATCAAAATGAAATTCGTAAATCTATGTGCTTGACAAATATCTATAAACTATTAAACGAAATTTCAGGAATCCGCAAATACCCATGTTTACTGGTGGAGATATATGTGTGACATAATCTGTGAAAAAAGGCCCATAGGCAGGTGACAGCTAACCAGGACTCCTTGTCATTGTGGTACACAGAGCCGTATTGCTTTTTAGTATACACCCACAGACAAGTTGTCAAGGTGTCGTGTTATAATGTGATGCATGAGCCAATGTGTGTACAATTTAGATTAAAATTAATTTGTGATCTTTCTTATAAATTAGTGGAATAAACTAACAATGTAAGCTAAGAGATGGATACTCCTTCTAAAGGCCTGTGGATGTACCCAATTGATTCTATGTTGCATTAAGGAGAAAAAAGGAGTTTAAGTTGTATGTATATCTCTAAAAAGGAGCCTCCTCCTCTCCCCTTAACCACAGTACTATATGTAAGTGGTGCGTGTGTGCAGCCCCCCCCCTCATTCCCTCAGCTTTCACACTCAGCAGCCAAGTACAATGTGAGGGAGGGGAGGGGGGCATGCAGGGCATCACGCTATACAGCTACGTAATATGTAGAGACAGTGTATGCCCGAATGTAGCCATTGACCATACCTGATAGGACAAGGTGCACTAAGGTCCGTTTTCACAGTACATGCCACATATATTTACACCATTTATTGCCAGACTGTATGGCAACAATGGATCTGTAGTCATATTTGTCAGTAGCATTGCACCTGCAATTGCATTAACATTCTCAATGCTGAAAAAACAAACTATGTAAACCATGACCTTAGAGTACTGCTTCCACTGACCTCCCACATATCCTTCCTACGGAATGTCTTGTTTGTCTAATTTATACCCCCTATGACGCACATCGAATCAATTACCGATAAAATCCTCGATACAAAAGGGTTCAAGGCTCCTACCGCCAAGGTGGGTGCCATATAACTTCTGCGTAGCTGGTGTTTGCTGTGAGCTAACAAGGAAGGGACCCAGCCCAGCATTAAGCTTTGCGCCAACATCAACATGCATCTACACTGAGGCAAACATGAGCTCCAGCCCTTGTCGCCAAAAGCACTCTCATGCAAGGGTCAGACACTGCTGGACTATAATAGATGGGTGAAGGCCAGTTTTCAAAAAGGTTAGGCTATGCTACAACTTCAATGACATAAAGAATTGCTTGAGAGTCTTGGCATGCTGGACTCTCATGCCAGAGTCTGACAATGCTGGACTATTGGAGACTGAAAGAGACTCTCCCCAGAGTCCAGCATTAGCATGAGGATCCAGCATGGCCAGATTCTTGAGCTCTTTGTTGAGTCCATCAATGCCTGACCCTCTTGTGGGTGGGTCCATCAAGGCTTGACCCTCATGTGGGTGGGTCCAGCAATGCCTGACCTTCTAGAGGGTGGGTCCATCAATGCTTGACCCTCGTGTGGGTGTCCAGCAATGCCTGGCCCTCTTGTGGTGGGTCCAGCAATGCCTGACCCTTATGTGGGTGGGTCCGTCAATGCCTGACCCTCTTGTGGGTGGGTCCATCAATGCTTGACCCTCGTGTGGGTGGGTCCAGCAATGCCTGGCCCTCTTGTGGTGGGTCCAGCAATGCCTGACCCTTATGTGGGTGGGTCCGTCAATGCCTGACCCTCTTGTGGGTGGGTCCATCAATGCTTGACCCTCGTGTGGGTGGGTCCAGCAATGCCTGGCCCTCACGTGGGTGGGTCCAGCAACGCCTGACCCTCATGTGGGTGGGCTCATGCAGTTGAGTCTTGAGGCTGGACTATTGGAGGCTGAAAGAGACTCTCCCCAGAGTCCAGCATTGGTATGAGGATCCAGCATGGCCAGAGTCTTGAGCTCTTTGGTGAGTCCATCAATGCCTGACCCTTATGTGGGTGGGTCCATCGATGCCGGACCCTCTTGTGGGTGGGTCCATCAATACTTGACCCTCATGTGGGTGGGTCCAGCAATGCCTGGCCCTCTTGTGGGTGGGTCCAGCAATGCCTGACCCTCATGCAGTTGAGTCCAGCAATGACTGACCCTCACTAAAATACCTCACCCATGTAGGAAAGTCCTCTTGGAACATAGGCAGCGTCCAGCTAACTCTCACATTTTCCTTAGTGTAGGCTACAGGTGAGGGATGTAGGGTCGGGAGGGGGGGTCTCAGGGAGTGGTATTTTTTTTTCAAAAGCATGGGGAGGGGACCAGAGTGATTTGAACCCCCTGAGAGGATGGGACAGAAAGAATTTGGGGCTATATCGCACTTTAGCACCGGGATACCCGTGCTTACGATCTCTTTTACCCTTTTACTGTAAAAGTGGAAGGTTAGCTTATAAACGGAAGGTCTTTTTTCGTTTGCATTTCCACCTTTATTGGCTTTATATTTCACTGAATAAGGGGCATATTAGACTTATAAACAGCAGGATATGCCCCTTATTCAGTGGAAAATAAACCCAATAAACAGAAGTAGTATAGTATGTATCGGAACGGGACTATAGTTAAGTACTGTTTATTACTCAATCGACCTGCAGCCAATCAGAGGCCTCCATTTGGTCACGTGACCGGAAGTGACCTACTTAGGGGATTAGTGGTGACGTCACGTGACCTAGTTAGCCAATCAGAGGCCGCCATTTGGTCACGTGACCGGAAGTGACGTCATATGACCTACTTATGGACCGGAAGTGACGTCATATGACCTACTTAGGGGACCGGAAGTGAGGTCATATGACCTACTTTAGGATCACGTGACCGGAAGTGACCTGATGAGTCACGTGACCGGAAGTGACGTCACATGACCTAATGGCCAACCGGAAGTTAGTGACCTCATTGAGGATCACGTGACCGGAAGTGACCTGATTGATCACGTGACCGGAAGAAGAAGAAGAAGAAGTGACGTCACGCGACTTAATGAAGAGATGAGCGTCTTTAAGGGGTCACGCGCTTTAAAATGTGATATCTTTTATTTTGGAGGAGGAGGAGGAGGAGGAGGAGGAGGAGGAGAAGGAGAGGAGGAGGAGGCGAGTCTCTTATTTTTTTCGGTAAACTAATAAAAAAACACTACGATATAAGTTTGTTTTTTTTTTCATTTTTTATTGTTTTACGAGCGACTGGAAGTGACTTATTGAACTAGGTAGAAGCGTTCTTTAGAGTGTATAAGGGGGGGGGAGGGGAGGGGAGGGGAGGGGAGGGAAGGGGAGGGGGGCCCCTTTAAGATGCATGGGGAGGGGGGCGCTTTTAGGATGCATGGGGCGGGTGGGGGGGAGGGGGGGAGGGGGGAGGGGGGCACTCTAGGGGGGTGGGGGGGGGCACTCTAAGGGGCGTTTGTCTCTTTTAAGAAAAAAAGAAAAGAAAAAGATTTCAATCGAGAGACACGCTTCTTCCTCTCGAGAGGAAGAAGCGTGTCTCTTCATTTTTTTTTTGGCGGCGGTTTTTTTCCAACAGAAATCAGAGCTTTTATACAGAGGGAGTTTAATCCCATTTCCAACAGCACTCAAGCTGTCTAGCGACCTGTCCGCATGACGCTTTTTCAGCTGCTCCGCTCCTTAAGAGCTTAGATGACGAGGGGTATGTCATCGCTATCCGTGGAGACCAGCTGAAAACGGTGTTTCTTCCTCATCCATAGCCTTACCTCCTACCCCCTACCTGAGGACGTCTCCCTCCCTCTGACATTCATTGTAACAAATGTCAGAGGTCAGGTGAAAATCGGATTTTTTTCATGCACAGCCTTAGTCAGCTGTCACCCCTCCCTATTGAACTAGCCGGCCGCCGCCTGGCCGGCCCGGTCTACTCACCACGGCAGGAGGTGGTGATTTTTTTTTGTCTTACACTTAAGTCGCTCACCACATGCACACGCCTCTACTCACAGACAGACACGTTCGTCTTAGGGGGGTCCTGCTTCACGCCACACGCCTCCTGTAGTTTTTTTTTGTATACACACTCTAAGCTCATCACCGTTAATCCTTTATACAGCTAACGCGCGCTGAATGGCTGAACAGGGTGGTAAGTGGCTTAGCTCATGACAGTGGATCCCTCAAAAAAAAAAGAGGGGAAAGGGATCCAGCTGAAAACGTCATACCTTATGTCTTTGTGAATGGCCGCCGGTCAGTCGACGGCAGCAACCGCTTAATCCTTTATACAGCTAATGCGCGTTGAATTGCTGAACAGGGTGGTAAGCGGCTTAGCTCATGACAGTCGATCTCTCAAAAGGGGGGAAAGGGATCCAGCTGAAAACGTCATGCCTTATGTCTTTTGTTTCTCTTTGTGAATGGCCGCCGGCCAGCCGGCGGCAGCTGAACAGGGTCGGTAAGTAGCTTAGCTCTAGAAGCCAGAAGGCGTATATAAGGGGCTTGGAAACCTCCATTCACTCACTCATTCTTTTGCTGCTCTCTACAGTCACCACCATGAGCAAAAGACAACACCTAGCGCCGTCCAAGAACAAGAAGACTACGCGGAACAGCGCTCGTTTAGCGTCAGTGCCTCCTCTTGCTACTGAAAATGAGACTACCGCCGCAGCCGCTTGGTCTTATCACCCTCCCGCTGTAGCGAGCGCTCGCGGCAGTAGTAGTAGTAGTAGCAGTAGTAGTAGCAGTAGTAGTACTAGTAGTAGTAGTAGTAGTAGTGGTAGTAGTACTACTGGTAGTAGTCGTCGTGCTAGCGACGTTGTTACACTCGCGACGGTACACGTTGCTGCTAAGCGCGCTGCCGCTGCTACTGCCGCCCCGCCTGCTGGTGATCCTCGTGCTGCGGCTGCTGCTGCTGCTGCTGCTGCTGCACCTGCTACCGCTGCGCCTGCTACCGCTGGGCCTGCTGAGGCTGCTGCGCCTGCTACTGTTGCGTCTGCTGCTGCTGCTGCTGCTGCTGCTGCTTCTGCTGCACCTGCTGCTACCGCTACTACTACTGACGACAACGCTCCTGGCACAGCGCAGTACTGGCAACCGGGTTTTTACCTCCCCACTACAGTTGATGACTTTGATGACCTGCCGCACGTTGCACAGCCCCTCTCCTCCACCACTACATCGACCGACACCCTCGACGCCGCTCGCGCTGAGAGTGACAGCTATTCGGACACTCAGCCCCTAAACCGAGAAGAAGAAGAGGAGGAGGAGGAGGAGCAGCAGCAACAGGGTGAGACAGAGAACGACGCTGACGACGAGGTGTACGAAGAACCCGAAGGGAAAGGGGTGGGCGGTACGTTTTTCGGCTCCCCTCTTCGACCTTTCGACCTCACTTCCACTGCTAGCGCCCCGTCCGGTCCGTGGCGCCTGCCCTCACCGCCACCTTACGAGGGCGGCGGCGCTTCATCTTCTACCGCTACACTCAGCACCGACGGTGTGTGGCTGCTCTGTTCCAACAACGAGGCCTCGGATACCACCAGCGCTGACGCTGCTCCTGCTATCGGTTCTGCTGCTGATTCAGCTCACGCTGATGGTGTTACTCATCCTGCGGGTGTGAAACGTTCTAAGGTGAGTTCCAGAACAACAAGGCCTAGTAAGAAGAGAAAAATACAAGAAAAAGAACGAGATGGACGAGAAGAAGCAGAGAAAACCTTCTCCCGTCTTCTCGGGTTAGAGTTCTGCTTAGACGGAGCTTTGACGCTGGAGATCTGGGAGGACGTGGCTAGACTGTCTAGGAGGCCGCGCTACACAAAAGACGGCCAGGTGAAAGAGGCGTCTCTGACCAGAAGCAAGCGAGTGCACTTCACGGCCGACGCGCTGCGCAAGCTAATAGCACGCATCGCCGATATCCGCGCAGTGGTGCGCATACGCGACACAGCGGCCGCGCAAGGAAGACCTAATCACACCCCCTGGTTCGCAGTGCTGGATGAGGAGGGCGAAGTGTACGCAGCTGTGAGCTACTACAGCGCTAAGAACCTCGTCCACGTGCGCAAGTACGAAGGTCCTGACAAAAAACCCACACAGCAGGGAGTGACGCTGTCCGCCAGAGCGCTCAAAGAGTTGGATGACAAAACAGAGATCATTCTGAAATATCTCGGCATAGATTCGGAATGAGAGACGCTCAACGCTCACGCGCGCACACACACACACACACAGCGTTTGACGTACGCTGTATGAGACAGACAGACGGATACACAGACAGCAGACAGAAAGATAAATAGATAGATAGATAGACAGATAGATTGATAGATAGATAGATAGTTAGACGGCTAAGTAGTTGGTAACTGAGTGAAAAAAAACATGACACAGTACGTATGCGAAAAGTGTTTCAAAATGTTTAAAAGACCGTACAACCACGAGAGACACGTAGAAAATTGTAGAGTAGTACCTAAGTTTTGCCCTCTATGCGGCGAAGGCGATTGCCGAAAGATCGCCTGTCGACGCGAATCTCTGGACGGGGTGACCGTCCCTCCGCGCATATGTGCTGTACCGAACGGGGAGGAAACGTTCACGGCGAATTGGCCTGCGATACAAACGGGCGTCAGGATGCACGGGACTCGCGTGAGTGTAACAAACTTCAGGCTACCAACCGGCGAGTTGAGTGACGCTGTAGATACTATGCGTCGCATTCACTTGACACAAAGATTCAGATACAAAGTGGGTTTCTCGGTAGGCTTACTCTTACAACACAGAGAAGACAAGAGCAAACTGCGCTACTTTCACGCCTCCCAGAACAACGCAACTCTCATAAAACCGCTCCCTACTATAACTAATTCAGAAACTTTGGAAGAGCTCCTCTCAAAGATGGAAAACACCGTCGCTTGCGAGGAAGTACGGAAACTTTGCGACGCTGACACCAAGTGGCACGTTCTTTTTCCTACCAATTTGAACATTTGCGTTTACATGGGACCGGGGGAATTCCCCATAAGCGGTAGGATCACTCAGGCCGGTCGAGTTGGAAAGAGAAGCGGCGTGTTAGATTTTCCCAACAAGGACAACCTCTGCATCTTCCGCTGCATTTCCTTTCACTTATACAACACCAGCAAGCGCGCTTCAGATTTGTTACGTCAGTTCTGTCCCGCTGCCACACCTGTAACTTTCCGGGTCTGAACATCCGCGACTTACCCGCGTTAGAGAACTTGTTTGACGTACAGATAGCGGTTTACACCGCGTCGCGTCAAGTGCCGGGGCGGAAGTTGAGAAGACGCGTTACTCTGATCAGACCGCCTTCCAGAACTCTGGCCGCCCGAGGTAAAGTCAACCTACACCTGACGGCGAAAGGCGGTTTGCACGTCTCTCTCGTCACGGACTTCAACGCGTACGCGGGCATATACGAATGTTGCAAGTGTAAGGCGGCGTTCACCACCGAGTTCTTGCTGAAGAGACACAGGAACCAGCTTTCCTCTTGCCGACAAGTCAAGTTGCGCTACGTAGGTGGCATCTACCAAAATTCGAGAACGATTTTCGAAGCGCTAGCAGACTTCTCCATTTTTCCCCCTGACGGACATTCCGGAATCTACCCTTACAAGATCGCCTTCGATTTCGAGGCTTTCTTCAGACCGTGCAAAGAACCGTCGACGGAACACGTGTCCCTGCTGTGGGATCACGTCCCTTTGTCGGCTAGCGTCGCATCCGACTTTCCGGGGTGGGAGAGGCCCGTCTGCTTCGTCAGAGAATCCGACGCAGATTCCGACCCCTTGTTGGACCGAGTTTTAAATCACATAAACGAGAACGCCAAAGTCATCGGGGAAGCTGTGCTAGAACTTTACCGACCGACCTTAGCGAAGTTAGATGCGGGGATAGGTGAAGCTCTCCTGCTGGAGGAGGCGACGTTCACCCCTTCTCCAGGCGGCTTCGCTGCGGCTCAGACCAGACACCCGTTAGTTCAACTGAAGAAGCGTCTTCTGAGATACATCCGTCAAGCTCCAGTCGTGGGCTTCAACTCGGGGCGTTACGACTTGAACCTGATCAAAATACGCCTTCACTCGTTCTTCGCCTCCGGAGACCGAAGAAACCAAGAATTCAGCGTCATAAAGAGAAGCAATCAATACTTGGCAGTTTACACACAGCACACGGTTTTCTTGGACGTAGTCAACTATTTGACACCCGGTTACAACTACGCGACCTATTTGCGAGCTTTCACCAGGAACGAAGAGAAAGGTCACTTTCCTTACGAATGGATGACGTCTACCAGGAAACTGGCAAACAGAACGCTGCCACCGAGATCGGCTTTCGACAGCGAGCTGACGGGCGTCAAAATGTCCGAATCCGACTACGCCGCATGTCAGAAAGTTTGGTCCGACGAGAAGATGCAAACTATGGAAGACTACTTGATCCACTACAACAACAAAGACGTCAAACCTTTCATAGAAGCTCTGAAAAATCACGCTAAATTTTTCCAAGATCGCGGCATTGACATGTTGAAAGACGGAGTTTCTCTCGCCGGTTTGACTTTACGGTTCCTCTTCCAAAACCTAGAAGACGCGTTCACAACGTTCCCCCAGTTCGACGCCGTCCTCCACGCTCTGATCAAAGAAAATCTAGTCGGCGGTCCTTCCATCATCTTCCATAGATTTCACGAGAAGGGCACCACGCGGATAAGGGAGCACAAGTACGGCGAAGAAGCGAGACCGTGCCAACACATCCTAGGACTAGACGCTAACTCTCTGTACTTGCGCTGCATGAGCGAAGCGCACTGCACGGGCTATTACGCGGTGAGACGGCCCGAGACCGAGTTCAAGCCCGAAATTAGGCAAAGAAACTCTCACAGCGCTTTGGAGTGGTTACGCTTCGTAGAGCACGACCGCGATGTGAAACTGCGCCACGCTTTGAACGGCGGCGAGATGGTTGTAGGCTGTCGGAGAATTCGCGTGGACGGGTTTCACGCGGCCTCTAATACGGTTTTCCAGTTTCACGGGTGTTGGTTCCACGCTCACGAGTGCATACCGTCGCACCGATATCAGTGCGCTTCACTGAGAGAGGAGAGACGCGACAGAACGACCAGAGTAAGCGCTTACTTGAAAGCGCTAGGTCACAAGCTGGTCGTCGTGTGGGAGTGCGAATGGCGAGAGATGAAGCGTCGAGATGAGCGGGTCAAGGTCTCCCAACAACGCTGGAAGGTTGACGCTTTGAAAGTGTCTCGAAACGCGATGAGCGAGAGCGACATCCTTTCCGCTGTGAAAGAGGAGAAAATGTTCGGTTTAGTTCAAGTGGACATCACTACGCCGCCTCACCTACGAGACTACTTCGAAGAAATGACCCCCGTTTTCAAGAACGCGACCGTTTCAAAATCGGACATAGGACCTCACATGTCAGACTTTGCGCAGGAAGAAAAGCTGTTGAACACGCCTCAGAGATGTCTGATAGGGAGTTACCACGGAAAAAATATTCTCTTGGGAACGCCGCTTCTCAAGTGGTATTTAGAGCACGGTTTGATAGTCACCAAAGTGCAGCTGGTGGTAGAATACCTACCTAAACGCTCCTTTGCCGGTTTCGTGGACGAAGTAACGGCGGCGCGAAGACGTGGCGACGTGAACGAGAACGAGAAAATTCTGTCAGACTGTTACAAGTTAATGGGAAACGCTACGTACCGTAAAACAATCTGCAACAAAGAAAAACACACGGCGGTGAGATACACTGACAGTCGGAAGTTCGAACTATTGGCCAATTCGTGGCGCTTCAAAAAGGCGTCCGAGTTGAGTTCCGATCTGTTTGAAGTCGAACTACAACCGAAAACAGTCAACAACAACCTCCCTATTCAAATAGGGTTCATGGTATACCAGTACGCGAAGTTGAAAATGTTAGAGTTCACATACGACTTCTTGGATAGATTCGTCAATCGGCGCGATTATGCCCTTTGTCAAATGGACACCGACAGTCTTTACATGGCTCTCAGCGGTGACACGTTGGATGACCTAGTCAAACCTCGCCTGAGAGAGACGTACTTCAGAGAGAAACGAAAGTGGCTTCCGACAGCGGTGTGCGACGATCACTTAGAGCTTTTCGTGAAGACAAAAACGGAAAGAGTGCGAGAATGGTGTCCGCCGCCCGGCGGATGTTGTGAGAGACGGTACCTTCACGATCTGAGAACTTCGGGGCTTATGAAAGCGGAGTGGGAAGGTGACGGGATCCTAAGTCTCAACCCTAAGACTTACATTTGCTACGATCGAGTCAGCGACACCGGTGAAAGAAAATCCAAAAAATGGAGTGCAAAAGGCGTACAGAAGAAACAAAACCCTCAGGAACCAGACGACTTCTTGGATGTTCTTCACCAACGAAAAACTCTCATTGCTGTAAATAGAAACTTCAAAGTGGTGCGAAACAAAATGGTCACCTACACCATAGAGAAAGATGGCGTGCGCTACTTGTATTATAAGCGTCGCGTGCATTCTGACGGTGTGACAACGAGTCCTTTAGAGATATGAAAAAAAAAAAATAAGCGTGTGCATCTTTTCAAAAATAGAGTGTTTATCAAGATTGAAAAAATAAAAAATAAAAAAAATAAAATAAAATATTGTTGTGTTTTTATTTTCATACGTCTTCTTTTACTAGTAAGTCGCGCAGTCTCTTAAAGCGTCACTCATGTGACGACGTCGCTTCCAGTCACGTGATCCTAAAGACCCTCACTTCCTAAACAAAAAACTTCTTCTTCCGCTCACGTGATCAATCAGGTCACTTCCGGTCACGTGATCCTCAATGAGGTCACTCACTTCCGGTCGGCCATTAGGTCATGTGACGTCACTTCCGCTCACGTGACTCATCAGGTCACTTCCGGTCACGTGATCCTAAATTAGGTCATATGACGTCACTTCCGGTCCCCTAAGTAGGTCAGTAGGTTACCCAGAATGCACCACTAATCCCCTAAGTAGGTCACTTCCGGTCACGTGACCAAATGGTGGCCTCTGATTGGCTGCAGGGTTACCCAGAATGCACCACTAATCCCCTAAGTAGGTCACTTCCGGTCACGTGACCAAATGGAGGCCTCTGATTGGCTGCATGTCGATTGAGTAATAAACAGTAGTTAACTATAGTCCCGTTCCGATACATACTATACTACTAACAGAATATGGCAAATATGCCTAAAACGGCTATTATATGAAGCCAGCAGGGGCCAAAGTGCGATGATAAATAAGGGAATGAATGGAAATTTATTCAGGAAAAATTAGAATGATTAACCCCTGCGGGGCTAGCTTCTTTCCATAGGAAAAAAAGGGACCCAAAAATGACTATTTTACTAAGTCAGCTGGGGCCAAAGTGCGATGATATATCAGGGAATGAATGGAAATTTATTCAGGAAAAATTAGAATGATTAACCCCTGCGGGGCTAGCTTCTTTCTATAGGAAAAAAAAGGACCCAAAAATGACTATTTTATTAAGTCAGCCGGGGCCAAAGTGCGATGATATATAAGGGAATGAATGGAAATTTATTCAGGAAAAATTAGAATGATTAACCCCTGCGGGGCTAGCTTCTTTCTATAGGTAAAAAAGGGACCCAAAAATGACTATTTTATCAAGTCAGCCGGGGCCAAAGTGCGATGATATAGAAGGGAATGAATGGAAATTTATTCAGGAAAAATTAGAATGATTAACCCCTGCGGGGCTAGCTTCTTTCTATAGGAAAAAAAAGGACCCAAAAATGACTATTTTATTAAGTCAGCCGGGGCCAAAGTGCGATGATATATAAGGGAATGAATGGAAATTTATTCAGGAAAAATTAGAATGATTAACCCCTGCGGGGCTAGCTTCTTTCTATAGGAAAAAAAGGGACCCAAAAATGACTATTTTATCAAGTCAGCCGGGGCCAAAGTGCGATGATATAGAAGGGAATGAATGGAAATTTATTCAGGAAAAATTAGAATGATTAACCCCTGCGGGGCTAGCTTCTTTCTATAGGAAAAAAGGGACTCAAAAATTACTATTTTATGAGGCCAGCCGGGACCAAAGTGCGATGATATATAAGGGAATGAATGGGAATTTATTCAGGAAAAAATTAGAATGATTAACCCCTGCGGGGCTAGCTTCTTTCTATAGGAAAAAGGGACCCAAAATAGCGCCGTTTCATTGCTACAGGATCCGTGGTTTCAATCCGGTGCTAAAGTGCGATATGGCCGAATTTGGACCCTCCCTACGGGATGGAACAATGTCACCGCTTTTGGTGAAAAAGCTTTTGTGTCACTTTCGCTCAAGGGGGCCAGTGCTGGTCAATTTGAGCCTAGCTAGGAGGGCTTGAAAGAATATGGACTCCTATCACGGAGCAGGGAAAACAAGTTCAACTCGCTTGCACCTATCCCCTTTCCTCCCCTTGGTTACAAAATGATCACTCATAATACAAGGATATGGCTATAACGTTTGTAAGAAATTAAAAACTCCAAATTCGAGATCAAAAATATTTTCAATCTGTGACATTAAGAGTTGGAAATGGAAAAATGAAAATGTCGCAAAAATTATTTTAGTATCATTTTAGAGTTACCACTGATGTCATTGTACTGGACACTAAAAATTCAGTCCTATCAAAATCCTATAAAATAACCCTAATCTCTGGAACCAAAAGAATTTGGGCTCTTCCTGTGGAAGGGAACTAAAATGTCACCCCTAGACTTCCTAAACTTCTGAGTAAGCATTATTTTTGCATTCTTTTCCATTTGCACCTGTCGATTTTAGTACAGTGGTAGTTAATGAGTTTGAAGTGCTGGATCTTACCCTCTATACAACTGTTCCTTATAAAACCAGGGTCACGCCATACATACTAACAGGTTGTGTAAGTTTAATCCTCATGGCAAACATAGGTAGCAGCAATGGACGGCTGGTTCGGCAATAGTTAGCTTTTAATGTAATTCCAAGTTTTAAAACTTTTAATAAATCTCATATATTGAGGTGACATGATAGAATTTGTAGTCAAAACTTGATTACAATTGTATGTAATCCATGTATGTACATTGTGCTTGAATGTGCTATATGAGTGTCCTAAGGGCCAAAGGACTTTTTAAGCATGATATGATGTAGTAATGCGGGATGCTTCAAGGCCTTTCACCCCGGCGCTGCATTAGTACATCATGCCGATCCCGTTGACGGGAGTGTATCACTCCATGCAAAATACAGTGTAGCCTATGATGTATTAAATTATTACTGTGTCCTGAAAGGGTTAAAATTGTAATTGGAGATCGACTAAAATCCTATGTAGCCAGTCGTTATATAAGACCCCCGGCCCTTTTCAGTTTTAAAATCTGGACTTTTGAAATAAGGCTACCTGCTCAACGGCCAGGTGGTGTAAACGATTGGTTATATGTACTCTGAGGATTTATGCTCTATAATGATATTGGACAATCCAATCTACTACGTACATGTTATTTCAGCATATAATAGACCAATGTATTTTCGTAATTCAAATTTTAAATCTCTTCGATTCACAAGAAGAGTCTTGTTAGTGGTGCGGTCGAATTTGTTATAGGTAAAGTCATGAAGTATAGGTAAAAAGTTTTAAAGTTCATTTATTTCTTTTAGTTAAATGGCATTTATTAAATGACCAAATGGCACACAAAAAACGTTTTGATACCAATTTAAAGCCAAGACATTATGGAATATGAATTTTTCATTAGAGAAAAATTGTGGATGCTGTTGCCATGGCAACGAGGATTCTAAAATGTTGAAATTTCAAATTTTTCACTCTTTTACAAGGCAAAGTTGCCATGACAACCAGAGTGACACCTTTTAGCTAAATGTTTCAAGAGGGTTAGTTCAGAAACTAAATTATCTTTCAAATGAGACCATTTAGGGCATTGTATCTAGTCTGGTCTATGAAAGAGACTCATTCAAAGTTGGGAGCGAAATGTTGAATTTTTGCATTTTTTGCCATTTGGCTCAAAATGGATGTTTCACCCCATTACTTGTACAGTATGATCAAATGTACCAAAAACATGAAAATTTACTTGCACAAAGTATTAAATGCTGACAGTGATGATCAAAATGGTACAGATTGGGGTCCCCTTTAGAAAATATGTGTCTATTGTAATAATAAGAGGTCTATATGTGATAAAAGTCAGCTGTTCAATGTGAAATGTATGACAAAATCATGCTTTTTGGGGCCAGGCTTCTCAAAATCCCAATCTTAAATATATTTCTTGATCCAAAATGGCCAACATTTGGAGGATTTATCCCATATTTTCAAGCATAATGGATCTATAACCAACAATTGATGGTTTCTAGTACAGTATGTCTACAAAATATTACTATATTGCAAGACTGACAACAATAGTAACCACAATTAGCCCTTGAGAAGTATTGCTTAGTGTTCAATTCTGCCTGATTTAATGGTATTTATGGGTATAAATGCCCAAAAAGGACACTTTCCGACCAATTATTAATGAGAAAAACATAAATTGCTCAACAATTGTAGATATTTTACTTTATATTTATGGTATATATGCATGTATCAATATCCTGGAACAAAAGAAAATCCTTCAAAGCCTAATATATGTGGGTATACTAGACAGGCAAAGTAGGTGTATTCACTGGCCCTTTCTTGGTGACTGGAGCTATATATTTCAGAAGATATCAACGTCCGTTCTATTTATTGAAATATTAATATTAAAAATTGTAAAATTGGGGAATGAATTTTTGATCTCGGATGAAGATTCTTGTATCAGTAGAGCATTGTCAGGAGGGTGTTTTTCCCAATTGGTCCAATACGGGACCAATATGGAGTAAAAATACGGATCGTATACGGGACCCGTATTGGGAACCCCAAAAACTGTGTTTTTCCCCCCTCCGTATCAGGTCCGTATGTGCATACGGGATTGGCATAAATTCTGCTGCATATGGGGTACCAATGCGGGACTCACCTGCCCTAATTGTAAAAATGTACAAAAACCAGTCTACATTCCAGGAAACCCCCTGGAGGGTGTTTTTCCCCATGGGTCCAATACGGAACGAATACGGACACAAAATGCGGACCGTATGCGGGACCCGCATTGGGAAGGCGAAAAACTTAATTTTTTCCCCCTCCGTATGACGACCGTATGTGTACACGGAATTGGAATTTTTTTCGCTGCTTACGGGTTACCAATGCGGGATCCCGTATTGGTCTGCCCGTATTCGTACCCATACGGGACTATGCGACATTGAAAGCGGGAAGCGACTGAGGAAAACGGGGATACCCCTAGGGAATTCCCTGTCTGACGTCACTTCCGGAATCCGCCATTTGCAATCTGCCGGCTGCTACGAAGGTGATCAAAATAACAACAACAGAGATTGAAGCATGCCTAAAGCAACTAAAAAGGTAAGGACAGCATGTCATATGATGCATCGGGGTAGAATGTTACACATACTATTCTATGTCGATCCGTTCTGTCATGTAAGATGCTATTTTCATTGAATTTTCTCTTCTTTTCACCGGTCCCTGCTCCCGCGGTGACCGATGTGTCAGTGTTCACGTACTGTTTGGCTTGATTTCAATGCAAATGCTATCATGAATTTTTGTTCATAAGGTGTACACGCTATGTGTTGATTTATTTCAATATTGTTGTATGGGCAAAAGAAGTACCTAAGCCATATAGGGGGGGGGGGGTGTCATGGCAGCATGTCCAGCTGCCTGACGTAGCCTTTTTTCCTTGTTTCATCATGGAATCACATTCAATTTTTCAGAAACCCCGACCAGATGCATCCGAAGAATCGGAGGATGAGGTGGAAGAAGGGCAGGAGGGGTTGGAGCAGTTCTTCCCAAGCAGTTTTCCAGGCATGGGGGGGGCCCAGATGATTGGGTATATGGAAAAAATGTTGGCCGAAATGAGGAGATCAGAAGTGCGCCAAAAAGGAAAAGCCCCGTCCAGTGAGCACCATACCAACACCGGTGCCCCCCCCCCCCCACACAAAAAGCAGAAGAAGATACCCAAGGACGACAGGAAGCGCGATCCTACGTATACACCTGATGCATCCAGTTCCACCGCAAAAAGTGTTAAGAAGCCATCAGCCAGGGCCAAATCAAAAGTAACGAAAAAACAATATGTGGGACAGATATTACCGGGTTATGCCAGTGAACTCAGCCTTAGTATGTCTAGGGACTCCACCCGAAATCCCTGTACAGTAAAGGGCGCCCATTGGCGGGCTGACGAGCTCGAGGCACTAATTCTTGGTGCCAACCATCTGAAGCCGGTGCTGCGGGGCAAGTTTAAAGACGCCACCAGTGGGGCAACAATGAAAGAACTAGCGTGGAAAGAGCTGACAGGTAAGAATTATTTTTTATTATATTTATATGCTATAAATGTTTATGCCAAACACAGTGTATTCTGTTGCCAATTAACATGTACAGATGAAACAAAACATGCCACTCTGCCATACATAACACAGTATGCAACTCTGTATTACTCCCTGTTGTTACGTAATGAAAAAACTCTCTCCTGCTGTATGTCATGAAGTATAGCATATACATTTTTTTGCCAGATTATGTCTCCTCGGTGGGACTGAGGGCGAGGACGGTACTGCAGGTGGAGGACAAACTGGGCTACTACTGCCAGCAGGCAAAACGGAAAGTAAGTATATTCCTCCGGTTGTTTCAGAAATTTATTTTGTTTATAAAATGCTGTAACACCAAATGAACATCGTGATTCATATATTGTATAGGCCATATATCAAAAATTGAAGGAATATAAATTGTACCCAATAACTTACCAAGAAGATGGAAAAAGTTATATTCTGCTTCGTGTTTCCTGAAAAAAGAAAGTATTTGGTACACACTGTAATATAGTACAGAACAGGATTTTACTTTGTGATCCTTTGTGATCCATATTTTTAATTCATGTGCCTTCCCTTTTTGTAACAGAGGCAGAAAATTGATGCAAAGTACCCCACCGGTTCGGGTCGCAGGGATGCGAAAGATTTTCTTGATGACCTGGAGCAGGCGGCGTGTGACTACTCCGGAGTTGACGTAGTGCTCGGTAAGTAAAATTATCCCTGTCCTTCCTCTGACATATTGATAAAGGAATATAAAAAAAGTAATGATTTGTGAACGTAATATGAGCCAAACTGAAACAGGAGAAAATAAATAGTATACATTATCATACCCCACATGTGGAACAGTATTGATATCTTGCTTCTTTTAAAAAAAATTATTTCCACACCTGTGTAATACCTGCTTCCATACAACAGGTATAGACGGAATGCAGCCACCCGATGTGAAGGGTGGGGGCCGGCCTGAGAGGAAATGGTCTTGCTACGACCCAGACCGGCCGGAAAAGGAGGATTACGCCAACATCCGCATGCCCAGTGCCAGCATGGCGGCTGTAGAGGAAAGAGAGCTGCTGCTCAGCATAGATGGAGGTAAGCAGCGTCCATTTTGTTGCCAAAAAAAATTTACATAGGGACAGTAAAACATGTTGCAGAGATAAAGGTTTCTCCTAAAATGTGTACTTTCTTTGGGATGTCCCATATATATGAAGTCGGTTAAGACCAGGGAGAAAAAATTAAAATTGATCTTTTTGTATAAGAAAAGACTCATCTTTCACGACTATCTCTCCAAGTCAGACAGTGTAATAATTAAATTAGTCAGGTCAGGAAAAAATCCACCGACATAAAGGTTTCTCCTAAAATATGTACTTTCTTTGGGATGTCCCATATATATGAAGTAGGCCACATTTCCCACATTAGAACAGATGTGTGGGCAGTGTATACATTTCACATGTGTATGGTATACAGTGTTGTTTTTTTTGTTTTTTTTGTAGTACCGGTGACAGAGGAAAGGCCCGAGGACATGCGGGACTACGAGCTAGATGGCACTTACGTAGAAACGGAGGAGGGTGAGATAGTTCGGGAGGAAGAAGAGGAAGAAGAGGTGCAGGATGCACCACCCACTGACTCAGAGGAGGAGTCCAGCGCCCCGGTCCCTTTTGAAGGTTTTACTAGGGCTCAACTTCTGCGGCGTGTCTCCTCACAACATAAAAAACTGAAATCTGCTCGCAACGTGGTACATGCAGCACAAGGCCCCACTGCCGCTGCCGTATCTGCTGCCATGTTGGCGGTGGACAAGATAAAAGTACCCCACGCTCCACTCAAAAAGATGTCATTGTTTTCAACTAAACATAAACCCCTTGTTCTACCCAGTACTCAGAGTTCATCCCACTCCACCAAAAAACACAAGTTGTACAGCGAAGATGAGGTACAACAGTTGATACAAAAGAGTAAGAAAGCTGCTCCTGCCACCACTTCTGTGTACACAGAGGAAGAAGTACAGGATTTCCTGAAAGACAGCATAGAAGAAGCAACCCCTCCTCCCACCCCTGTACTCAAGACGGGCCGTACAATGTACTCAGCAGAGGAGGTAGAAGAACTACTCCTGCATAAGAGAAGTCAGCCCAAAAAGGATTCCTCCCACATGCCGCCACCACGGCCAACCATGTACACAGAACAGGAGGTGCATGAATTCCTTAAGGATAACATACCGGAAGAGAAAAAACCTGAACCCTCATCTAATGAACCCCGTTCTAGCACTTATACGGAACAGGAGGTACAGGAATTACTGAAAAGCCAAAAAAAAGAACAAGATAAACCTCCCACCCCCGTAAAGAAACCAACAGTTAAAACTTACACAGAGGAGCAGGTACAGGAAATGCTCCTGCAGAAAAGAACTGAAGTAAAAGAAGCTGCGACCCGTATTCAGCCACCCGGACCGACAAGGTATACTGAGCAGCAGGTGGAGGAAATGCTGAAGGAAAGCAAAGCAGAACAAAGTAAAGCTCACACCCCTGTCAAGAAAATACCACACAAAACAGAGGAAGAGGAGGATACTCATATATTTACCACTAGCACACCCACCAAAATATCACCTATACGGGAATGCTCCCCCCTTCCTAACCCCCCCCCCCCCCCCGTGAGAAGACAGAAATTACACATTCCCCTGCTTTCACCCCCGGATGAGGACATTTTCAAATCCCCTGTTTTCAAGAAAAGAAGAACGGAACCTGTTCCAGACTTGTCTGCCTTCGATAACCTGACAGCCAAAATAACAGACTTTGCTAACCACATGGTGAGTACAATACAGGAAAACATGCATGTGATGGCAAACTCCACCAAAAAGGCACTGGATAAACAGGCTGAAGTGGAAATGGCGATAGCTTCCGCCACAAAAAGAATGGGAGACCGCTATCAATCCTATGAACTGAAACTCGAACAATGTGTTAAAAATTGCACAGAAAAACATGAGGAATCTATGTCTGGGATCGCATTGGTGGATGAAAAAGTTGTAGACCACATCCTGAAAAAGAACTTGGCTGTAATGAAAAATATGGACTCGTTCAGTAACATGCTGACCACCAACACGCGATCAGTAGCAGAAGTACAGACTACATTGTCTACAGGGATAGTCCAAGTTGCCGAGAATTTGACGGGCATGACTAAGTTAGTTAGCGTTTTAGGACGTAATCATCAAAAACTGCAAGCAGTGATGCAGAAAGCAGACAGCGTCATATCCACATTGGTCCAAAACATGGAGACGTTGTCTTTGTCTCAACAACGTATAATCGAGCGGAACATAATTCCCCTTCTGGCCTCCAACCCAGGTAACTCTATTTTTATATCTCTGAATAACATACAGGATATGAATTGTGTTCAGCTAATTTGTTCTTTAATATGGTAAAATAAAATCAATGTACAAGAAAATAAATTATGTGCATTATATTTTTCAAATCATATAAATAGCATGTAACAAATGTCCTGTCCCACCGCCCTTCCCCCACATTTTTTAAAACAGAAATATACTATTTGTGTGCTTGCAGGAGTTCAGAATGTCCCGGTGGCTGGTGCATCCGGAATGGCGCAGGATAAAGCTGAAATGGACAAAGCGGGGGAGCAGGAAGAAAAACCGGGGGAAGAGCAGAAGGAGTCGCAGCTGCCCGACGTAGAACAAGACGATGCTGTGTGTCACAAGATAGAGGAACAGCCTACCACTTCTGCCTACCTGACACATCAGGAACCACCCAAAGGTAGATATTACTCCTCCCTGTCTTTCAGGTGTCATTAAGGGATGTTACTATATTATATTATTTTAACCCTTGCTTAAAAAAAAGTATTTATGCTGCAACACAACATCTCTCTTTTTTAGGTCAGAAATAATTGGTTTTTTCTGGTTAAAAAAATTCATTTATATTTTGTTTGATGTTTCCAGGTCAGGAGGAGGCAGCTTACTGCATGAAGTCCCCAGTCCATTCTCCTGATGGCACATACATCCAGGTGGATGGGCAGCTCAAATATGTCCTCAATGGAGCAGGTAATTTAAAAGATATGTTGTACCATTACATATAAATTTATATAGTGCTAAAGAACAGAAAAATGTAACACATTCCATCTGTAGGAGAAATGCTGTGAAACAAGATAATTTATTGCTACTTCATATTGTAATGCATAAATATATGTCACGGTAGAAAATATAACATTTACATAGTTGATGGAACATGCTATGTTTCTCATTTTATTCAGCTATTCTTCAGCACCCGCCAGCAACGGATGGCCTGCCTAATTTCTCTGTGCTCGGGGGAGAGGAGTGTGTCATACTACAAGACCGAGTGGACCTGCAGGAGGAGCAGTCTAACGGTAGCGAGCAGGGGGATGATCCCGGTAGTCCTAACAAACCCAAGCTGAAACGATCTCTCCGCCTCAAGAGTAAACCCAAGACTTAAAAATGTATATGGCCATGTTGTCCAGATATATCAATGTAAAAGTGTTCATGTTTCATTACATCTCCGGTTGTATTATACAGTTCAACTTTATACCGTGAAAACTTGAATCAGGGTACTGTTTTTAAATATATCATTCCATATGTGTGCAGGAGTTGTTTATCCCTGGTATGTTTCTAGATTTTAATGTATTTACATGTACACTTATCAGACATTGCATGGAAATGTATACTTATATTTTACTTTATACATTAGTATTACATTAGCATTCTTATACGGATAAGTCACTGCATGCATGTTGGTGCTAAAAACTGATACAATGTGTAGCAAGGGTAGCGGCTGTGTATTGTATAATATACATTCCCCCAAAAAAATACTGGTATTATGTTATTTTATTATATTTAAGTACATATAACAGACATATCAGAATATGGGTGTACATTATAGTTCATATGGAGGGATTATTTATCCTTTTTCTCCAGGTGGTCGTTCTGGAAATGAGTCTGAATGAAGCTCTTCCTCATGTGTGTGAACAAGCCAGTAGGGTTGCGTCCCAGGTTTGCGGGTTGGACAGCAGCAGCCTGTTTCTTCTTGTAACGGTCCTTAGCCCGGGGATTGTCCTTCAACAGCTTGACTTTACCGAGCTTAGCACAGTTATGGAGGCAGCAGCAGGTTTCTATGATCCGGGCTGCCCGCACAGGATCGTGCATGAGATACCCTCCACTACTGTCCATGCATCTGAAATTACGTGATATTTTTTGTAAAGCTATATCCAAATATGTTCATTCCTACACCAATATGGGGAAATTTATACTGTCATATGTCTCATGTATATAAGTGAAATTTTGTGTTAAGATACTTCATCCAAAGTTGGTGCTGTGACAAAATTGTGCATGTTACTGTTTACATTGTTGTGTTAGTGTATTTAAGGTATTGTGCAAAGAGCTTGAAGTTACCTTAATCTCTGCTTCACCTGTCCTATGATCCGTTCAATCAGGGACCTCGTTTTACGGTGCCACTTGTTGTAGTTGGCCTCCGCCTGAGTACTCTCCACCCTGACCGGGGTCAGGATGTAGTCAGTCAGAACATATCTGAAAATATATAGGTAGCATAAAGTAGATCATCACTTTCAGGTATGTCATATAGTTTTTTCAGCTGCTTTTCCTGCTTAGAAAAAGGGAAAAAGTACATTGGTTTATTTTGTGGATAACGCGATGTGACATATGTCATGTGGAAAAATTGAAACTTTATATTGTAAGGACAGACATGTGGGGAACAGAAAGTATTGATGTTAAAAAATATACCTACCCAGAATCTCCAAGCAGGTAGAAACCTTTGAAGTCACCACGGTCCCCTAGGTATTTAAGCTGACTGCCGTTCATTACATAGATGTCGTTACATGTTCCCGGATTGGCTGCGTTGACATGCATGATCATCCCGTCATAGTCGCCCATGATCTGTAGAGAGAAAAGATATAAAAAATAAAATATTTGTTAAGACGTTATGTGCTGTTGCTTTGAATACTTTACCATAAAAGCTGACAACTTATATGTCCTATAATGTCAGATAATATAATAAGAAGTCAATTATTTTATTTCTTATGAAGAGGGAAAAACAAGATAGAAAATGTGTGTTAGGAGTATATTTAATTTAAATTTACCATTGCGTTGATGGAGTAGTACCCCTTGTAGCAGAAGTACTGGTTTTC
Organism: Harmothoe impar; assembly: GCA_947462335.1. Taxonomy (NCBI): domain Eukaryota; kingdom Metazoa; phylum Annelida; class Polychaeta; order Phyllodocida; family Polynoidae; genus Harmothoe; species Harmothoe impar. The sequence goes on along the minus strand of OX381720.1, from coordinate 51,304,161 downwards.
GTCCTTCACCAGTCCTTTAGGGCAACCGATGGGGACGTGGGTGCCATCCACCAAACCAAAGCACCTTGGCTTTTTGGTTTTCAGGTAGAAGGGTAACGCCTTGATCGTCTTTTCCGTTTTACTGTCCGGCCATTGGATGTAGTCCTGTATGTTGTTGTGGAAAAAATCGCTGACCTGTTGCACCGATTTACACACAACCGACTTTGACACCCCATGGCAATCACCTATGGTGAGGTACGTTGCACCCGTTGCGAAATAACGCAAAGCTGTCAGGAACTGAAATAAAGGTATAGGCCAAATAGGGTACAATAAAAATAAGGTAGGCAGGTAAAACAGTGTAGGTTGATCTATATGTATAGAAAAGAAGATGAACATGGTACTATATACAACTCTTTGTTCCTGTACTCAATATGATTCAGATATGGGAGGTGTGGGGTATAATAAACAGTATATACAGAATAGCAGAGGTAGCAGTGGTACAGGAGTACAGCATTAATACATACCCTAAGGCTGTGTGGGACTGCATGTTTACCACGCAGAATCTTCTTTGAGCGGGTGGCGACGTAGCTCTTCACCAGAATCCGGCAGACATCTTTACTAAGCCTGTACCGGGCTATGAACTTCTTTTCGGAATACCTGCTGAAGGGGTCCACTCTCTGAAAGTATTCCCTCTTCTCCTTCTGCGTCCACCCCCACACCATGTTGAATTTTTGGTGGGAAAGCAGAGTGGGCCAAGGTGAAGGTCATGCAACAGACCTGCACCGTATGCGGGTACTGTATTACCTATGCGGGACTTGAAGTACCCGCATGCAGCATACGGGCCACTTTTTTTGAATTAATGCAGCTCTGATGGCTCAGGAATTGAGGAGAGTTATACGGACAGGATGTGGAAAAATAATCCCGTATCCGATGAGGAAAAACGCTATTTTCCCGTATGCGTATACGGGATTCCGTATAGGATACGGGATTCTGCTTTTTGGTAAAAAATGTCCGTATCCGATGAGGAAAAACACTTTTTGCCCGTATGGGATGCCGGGACCCCCGTATGACACATACGGACCCCAAAACCAATGGGGAAAAACAGCCTCCAGGGAATTCCCTCTGTGACGTCATAATATAGAGACACATACGGAGGTAGGCTGGAAAGGGTCCGCATTCTGTTTTGGATGCTAGGGAATGCAGAGGGGAGGTTGGGGAATGGAGAAGGGAGGTCAGGAAAGGGAGAGGGGAGGGCGGAGAATAGAGAAGGGAGGTCGGGAAATGGAGAGGGGTGGGTGGGGAATGGAGAAGGGAGGTCGGGAAAGGGAGAGGGGAGGGAAGGGAGTCCCCCACCTCCCTTCTCCCTTTTTAAAGTGCACATATATATATTTTGTAAAGAAATGGCTCTAGGATTGTTTTAGTGAATAGATAAGTAAAGTCCAACTTCTACCTTTATAATAAAAGAAATAAAGAAATAAAAATTGAGTTCCAAAGAAGTTATACAAAAAAAAGTCTTTTCTTCTGTAACTCTGTAAATAATGGCCCTACAGAGCTAAAACTCTGCATAGAGACTCCTTGTGTATAAACGCTGGTAGACAATAGCCATCACAGTGGTGGCAGACAATAGCTATCAGAGTACAGAGCGTGTGTTACCTACCATGTACAGCAAGCCTGAGTGTAAATTCCGGGCTGTGTTGGTGCTGCCACCTAGAGGCTAAGTCATGCTGGCCTCAACTACTCTCATATATATATAAGGGAATGGAGATCGCAAGCCAAATGGGGGAGGTCTGTGGACCTAAACCAATATTCTTCACCTCTGGCGCCCAGCCAGTTCTGTTCCACAAGGACAGTAAAACATGAATCCACACAGGGGAGAAACCTCTCTTGTGTTGCCTACCATGTCTGTAAACTCCCCCTTTTTAAAGTGCTATATATTTATGTAATAAAATGGCCCTAGAATTATTTTAACGAGTAAATAAGATAAGTCCAACTTCTACCTTCATGATTTAAAAAAAAAAAAATTATATGGATTTTCAGAGAAATTACATGAAAAGGAGTCTTTTCTTCCATAACTCGGTAAATAATGGCCCTACAGAGCTGAAACTCTGGTATAGACTCCTGGTGTATAAACAGTGGTAGACAATAGCTATCAGAGTACAGAGCTGGCTGGGCGCCAGAGGTGAAGAAAACACTCCAAATCCAGTGCCTTTCCCGACCTTTCCTATCTCTTCCCAAGACCTCTCCTGTCTCTTCCCCGACCTCTCCTGTCCCTCCCCAGACCTCTCCTGTCCCTTCCCCGACCTCTCCTGTCCCTCCCCCGACCTCTCCTGTCCCTCCCCCGACCTCTCCTGTCCCTCCCCCGACCTCTCCTGTCCCTCCCCCGACCTCTCCTGTCCCTTCCCAAACCGTTAAGGGCCGCATTCTACACTGTGGGGCCCTTAAAGGAGAAATTTATGTCCGTATGCTGCATACGGGGCCTTTTTTTTTAATTTATGCTGCTCCGATAGCTCAGGAATTGAGGAGACTTATAAGGACAGGATGCGGAAAATAATTCCCGCATCCGATGAGGAAAAACACTTTTTTTCCATATGCGCATACAGGATCCCGTATAGGATACGGGATTCTGCTTTTTGGTAAAAAATGTCCAGATCCGATGAAAAACACTTTTTGCCCGTATGGGTTGCCGGGACCTGTGGGGTCTTTAGCTGACAAAATGGTTCTTAGCTGACAAAAGGGTACCCTTTTGTCAGCTAAAGGCTGACATGGGGACTTAAGGCTACAAAAGTGGCGTTAAAGCACAAAAGTGGTTCTTAGCTGACAAAACATATGGGGTGGTTCTTAGCTGACAAACCCTATGGGTTGGTTTCTAGCTGACAAATCCTAGGCAGTGGTTCTTAGCTAGCAAACCCTATGGAGTGGTTCTTAGCTAGCAAACCCTATGGGATGGTTCTTGGCTAACGAACCCTATTGGGTGGTTCTTAGCTAACAAACCCTTTTGGGTGGTTCTTAGCTGACATACCCTGTGGGGTGGCTCTTAGCTGACAAACCCTATTGGTTGGTTCATAGCTAGCAAACCCTGTGGGGTGGTTCTAAGCTAGCAAACCCTATGTGGTGGTTCTTAGCTAACAAACCCTATGGGCCGGCTCTTAACTGACAAACCCTATGGGGTGGTTCTTAGCTGACAAACACTATGTGGTAGTTCTTAGCTAACAAACATGTATCTGGTTCCTTGCTGACAGACCCTGTGGGGTGGTTCTTAGCTAACATAACCCAATGGGGGGGGGGGGGGGTTCTTAGCTGACAAGCCCTATGTGGTGGTTCTTAGCTGACAAACCCTTTGGGGTGGTTCCTACCTGACAAACCCATTGAGGTGGCTCTTAGCTGACAAGCCCTAAGGGTTGGTTCCTAGCTAGCAAACCCTGTGGGGTGGTTCTTAGCTAACACACATGTATGTAGTTCTTAGCTAATAAACCCTATGGGCTGGTTCTTAGCTAGCAAACATTTATGTGGTTCCTAGCGGACAGACCCTGTGGAGTGGTTCTTAGCTAGTAAACCCATGGGGTGGTTCTTAGCTGACAAACCCTATGGGCTGGTTCTTAGCTGACAAACCCTATGGGGTGGTTCTTAGCTGACAAAGCCTATGTGGTGGTTCTTAGCTGACAAACCCTATGGGGTGGTTCTTAGCTGACAAACCCTATGGGGTGGTTCCTAGCTGACAAACCTGAGGCAGTGGTTCTTAGGTGACATACCCTATGGGGTGGTTCTTAGCTGACATACCCATTGAGGTGGCTCTTAGCTGACAAGCCCTATGGGTTGGTTTCTAGCTAGCAAACCCTGTGGGGTGGTTCTTAGCTAACAAACATGTATGTAGTTCTTAGCTAACAAACCCTATGGGGTAGTTCTTAGCTAGCAAACATTTATGTGGTTCCTAGCTGACAGACCCTGTTGAGTGGTTCTTAGCTGACAAACCCTATGGGGTGGTACTTAGCTGACAAACCCTATGGGGTGGTTCTTAGCTGACAAAACCTATGTGGTGGTTCCTAGCTGACAAACCTTAGGCTGTGGTTCTCAGGTGACATACCCTATGTGGCTGTTCTAAGCTGACATACCTTGTGGGCCAGCTCTTAACTGACAAACCCTATGGGGTGGTTATTAGCTGACAAACCCTATGTGGTGGTTCTTAGCTGACAAACCCTTTGGGGTGGTTCTTAGCTGACAAACCCTATGTGGTTGTTCCTAGCTGACAAACCTGAGGCAGTGGTTCTTAGGTGACATACCCTATGGGGTGGTTCTTAGCTAGCAAACCCTGTGGGGTGGTTCTTAGCTAACAAACATGTGTGTAGTTCTTAGCTAACAAACCCTATGGGATAGTTCTTAGCTGACAAACCCTATGGGGTGGTTCTAAGCTAACAAACCCTATGGGGTGGTTCTTAGCTAACAAAACCTATGGGCTGGTTCTTAGCTGACAAACCCTATGGGTTGGTTCCTAGCTGACAAACCTTAGGCTGTGGTTCTCAGGTGACATACCCTATGCGGTGGTTCTTAGCTGACAAACCCTATGTGGTTGTTCTAAGCTGACATACCTTGTGGGCCAGCTCTTAACTGACAAACCCTATGGGATGGTTCTTAGCTGACAAACCCTATGTGGTGGTTCTTAGCTGACAAACCTGAGGCAGTGGTTCTTAGGTGACATACCCTATGGGTGGTTCTTAGCTGACAAACCCTATGGGTTGGTTCCTAGCTAGCAAACCCTGTGGGGTGGTTCTTAGCTAACAAACATGTGTGTAGTTCTTAGCTAACAAACCCTATGGGGTAGTTCTTAGCTAGCAAACATTTATGTGGTTCCTAGCTGGCAAACCCTGTGGAGTGGTTCTTAGCTAGTTAACCCTATGGGGTGGTTCTTAGCTGACAAACCCTATTGGGTGGTTCTTAGCTGACAAACCCTATGGGGTGGTTCTAAGCTAACAAACCCTATGGGCTGGTTCTTAGCTGACAAACCCTATGGGTTGGTTCCTAGCTGACAAACCTTAGGCTGTGGTTCTTAGCTGACAAACCCTATGTGGTGGTTTTTTAGCTAACAAACCCCATGGGATGGTTCTTAGCTGACAAACCCTATGCGGTGGTTCTTAGCTGACAAACCCTTTGGGGTGGCTCTTAGCTGACAAGCCTTATTGGTTGGTTCCTAGCTAGCAAACCCTGTGGGGTGGTTCTTAGCTAACAAACATGTATGTAGTTCTTAGCTAACAAACCCTATGTGGTAGTTCTTAGCTGACAAACCCTATGTGGTGGTTCTTAGCTGACAAACCCTATGTGGTGGTTCCTAGCTGTCAAACCTGAGGCAGTGGTTCTTAGGTGACATACCCTATGGGGTGGTTCTTAGCTGACAAACCCTATGGGGTGGTTCTTAGCTGACAAACCCTATTGGCTGGTTCTTAGCCAGGCTGGTAAAAATGGATAGCGTTCAAGATAATATCTATAGGAAAAGTTATAGGTACCATTTTGCCAGCACATGGAATGGTCTGCATGTCTCATTAAGAGAAATTGATGACACAGCAAAATTTCAGAATGCTTGTAAAAATTTATATCTTGCAAAGATAGCCGCGCCTCCCAAGCTGGTTACATAAACCCTTGTGTTCATGGTATGACACTTATGTGTAATATTTGTCATTTGTATACAGCTGCAGGTTGTTACACAACCCACAGCCCCCACGCCCACGAAGGTTATTATTACATTAATATTACCAGGTAATAAATCCACTCTTCTCAACCCCCCTCAAATATCACACTAAACTGGACAACTGCTCCCATCCAACCCTTTTCTCACTCACCCTCCCTATACGCTATTTTCTTCACTGACCACCCTACCTTGCCCTACATCCTCCCTCCCATTTCAAATCCCCCCTCCCCCCGCCCATGTAACTTTGATAACTCTTTTTCTACCCCCCCCCCCTACAATACCCCCCCCCCCGTAATCCAGACTGGCTCACTTACCCAATGTTACATGTCTGGGACCATGGCACATGGTCTACTATGATGTATTCTAATGTCATATGGTCCGTACCATGTAGCCCAATGTCACATGGTCTAGTACATTGTATGTCTATGTCACATGATCTAGAACCAAACTTGAGACATGCCACAACATGTCTATGCACCTGTGGCGGCCATATGACAGCAGCTATATTTCTTAATGGTTTTATAAATACACTTGGTCTCATCTGTGTAATCTATACACTTTCTGCCAAAGTGTGTGTACCCGTATTAGTCTCCGTTTTACACAAAAATCGTGACCTTTGACCTTAGATTTGACCTAGTTGCGACACAGATATCAATTTGCACAGGGCATATTTGGAATCAGCACCCTTGAATTACCAAGATACATCATTCAGACAAAGTATTGGGCTCCACACCAACCTAAATTTAAATATTGACATTTGGTCTGTATGCCCCCCCCCCCAACTACTGTGCCCCCTATATCAAAGCAGGTGAAGCCCCTACAAAGCCCCGCCATCCCCTGCCCCCCCCCCTCCCCACAGGTCCGTACTTACACCCCTGTGCGGCCTAAATCAAAGCAGGTGAAGCCCGCTGTCCCTCCCCCCCACCACAGGAGAAAGCCCCCCACCTTCCCCCACCCCCCTCCCCCTCACACGTCCTACCTACACCCCATATGCCACCCACATCACAGGGGAAGTTGTATAGTGAAATATCCATATTAGAACACAACATAAGCAATTAAAAATACAATTTAAATGAATGACCCAGGTGTGTGGGTATATCATGATGAGGTTACCTGACCACGTGTAGCCTGTGTTTGCCCACACTGTGACTTAGCAGAATTCTATATGTAACCTTCCCTATATGCGGCTCAGGTCGTTACAGGTGACTTACCTCAAAAAACTCGTCTCTATAGGTGTGAAAGGGCCGGGGAGGGAGGTAGGAGGGAGGGGGGAGGTGTTATATGCCGCTCAGGTCGTTACAGGTGAGTTACCTCAAAGAAGTCGTCTCTACAGGTGTGAGAGGGCCGGGGAGGGAGGTAGGAGGGAGGGGGGAGGTGTTATATGCGGCTCAGGTCGTTACCAGGTGAGTTACCTCAAAGAAGTCGGCTCTACAGGTGTGAGAGGGCCGGGGAGGGAAGTAGGAGGGAGGGGGGAGGTGTTATATGCCGCTCAGGTCGTTACCAGGTCCGGGACTGCACCCCCCCCCCCGCCCCTACACACCAGTGGTATAGGTCGAGCCTACATGGCTCTGAGTAGCCATAACCATTCTTTGCACAGCGGACATGATTGCTGTCAAATTAAAGTAATACCCTCCTATAGTTCTGTATAAATAACAGAAATACTTTTAAACATACTGTAGCCAGAAAAGAGCCTACCACATTTCGGGGTCATACTAATTATCTGTAACAAAATAGATTGTACTATGTTACTTTTCATCTGATAGAATATATTATCATAACATTATTGCAAACTATCATATCATATACCAATTAACAGGAAGAGCATGTGTATATCATTATGTTGGTTACTTGATAAATAATAACGTAAGAGGTAGCTTGAACCATAATATCATCTAGACCCCCACTTACAGCATTGACAGTTTTGTGTGCGGGACCCCCCCTCCCCCTCCTCCAACAGGCAACCAGGGAAGGGGGGGGGGGGTGAAGTGTGAGAACCTGCACAGGCCGTCACACCTAGGGTGTAGGGCGGAGGGGGAGGGGGAGATGCACACACCTGAGTTAATCTCACCCTGTGAGCGACTCACCTGAAGCCCTCTTAGTCAGTACACCAACCCTTTGATGATGCCCTCTGCCCCTCCAGCCCTTCCCCAAGAGGACTATATAAACCAGGTGACCAGGATGGTCTGCATTCAGTTCTGCAGGAACCTCAGAGAGTGCTGACAGTTGACATTTTGACAAAACAGAAGGAGGAGGAGAAGAAGACTACTGATGTGGATGACACTGTCTTCTGACAGAGGGAAAGGTATATATATTCTCCTCTACTACTCTTAAAATTGTCTCAAGTACGGCGCAGTCTTGGTTAAGTCTTGCATTCCATGTCCATATGGTTCGAATAGCTTTAATACCCATTGTTAATTACTCTTTTCCTATGATATAAGAATATATAAGAATGTCACGTCTCTCACGCTCTGTTTTAGGAAAATACAGTGAAACTGGGCATTCTATGGTACATGATTTAATTGAGGTAACAAGAGTGAAGAAAAGATTCTTTTGATTACAGTGAATTACATATATATTTTTAAAGCACTAGGGCAGAAAATGCTGCAAAATGTCACGTCTCTCACATGTCATGTCTCTCACACTCATTATTGTGACTAAATAACCAATTCCTGGAAGATTTTGAGCACTCAGGTACCAAAGATCCTCTATTCTTGCTCTTTCATTTTAGCTCAAATGAAGTAGGTACTACAAATTGTTCCATTTGTGAGAGACGTGATATTTGTGAGATTTTACTGAATCTTCTTTCATTGTGCCTGTAATACTGTAATACACTTGGATCAAAAGTGTTTTTTTTGTCTCATTTTACCTCAAACAAATTAGATACTATAGATCGTTATGTTTGCCTATATTACTCTAAAACAGTGCGTGAGAGACATGACATATCTGAGAGACATAACATATGAGAGATGTAACATTTTATTCTGTATTCTAGCCTAGTGGCGTGACCTCACTTGATTAAACGTGTATCTTATTTCCTCATATAATCTCAAATAGACCAGACACCAAAGATAGTTCAGTGTGCCTACATTATTCTAAAAAAGTGTGAGAGGAGTGATATTTGTGAGAGATGTGACATTTCAAGGTATATTCTATCATAGTGCCTGAAACAAAGTAATAGATTCGAATCAATATCTATTCTTGCTCTCTCATTTTAGCTCAAATAAATTAGGTAATATAAAGTGTTCCATCTGCCTATACTACCATGAAACAGTGTGAGAGACTTGACATTTGTGAGAGACGTGACATTTCATGGAATTTCCTATCATAGTGCCTGAAATAATGTAATAGATTTGAATCAAAAGTTTATTCTTGCTCTCTAATTTTAGCTCAAATAAATTAGGTACTCTAAAGTGTTCAATATGCCTATATTATCCTAAAACAGACGTGACATTTGTGAGAGACGTGACATTTTATTGTATTTTCTGCACATTCCCTGTATTAGAGTAGGGTAGATTTACCTGAGTTCTGTCCTGACCTACCAACCAAACAGAAACACATTATATAACGTGGAGAAAAAACGTTTTTTGCAGGTGTGGAAAACATTTGATAAAAACGGTAATGTAACATTATTTAACACAAATTCCTTGACTCCAATTAACGTATATTAACAGTACACCAAAACCTCAGGAAGTGTAACCATATTTAAACGTTATAAAAACGTTATAATAACATTACAACAAAGTTATTTTGTGGTTTTTCTCTAAACTGTCTTTGAACACTAACTTATATGGCTTTCTGGTGAGAGAAAAGCTGGTCAATGTGAGATTCGAAGCCACAGCCCAGTAGAGGATTATATCACTAACCAGGTCCAGATACCCTAATAAGGATCTGGTTGAACAGCTGCTGAAAGCTTGTACCACATTGAGATTGAGTGGCCCATTTAGGCCATTCAGAAAAAGGGTTTCTCCTCACCAAAGACCAAAAAAAACGTAGTCCAGCTATGACATAACCCCTAACTGTGACGAATTATATAAGCTGCAGAGGTCCACAAAGAAGACCACTCTATATACTTCCCATTTATTCATTAGATATAATGACATTGGTTTCCATCATTTGCGTGATAACTATAGTGATATAAAATGTTAAATAATAATAATAATAAATAATAAGTGCCGCATTCTACACTATCTGGCCCTTAAAGAGTCCCCTGGTTATTTCTCCTGACTCATGACTTCCCTCGCCTCCCCTGACCTCCCTGCCCATTCCCTGACTCCCCTCTCCATTCCCCGACCTCCCTTCTCCATTCCCAGACCTCCCCTTTCCATTTTCCGACCTCCTCTCCCCATGTCTGTCAATAAATCTTATAATAAGCATGTCATATGATATTATCTCTTCAGAGCATGGACGTCAAAGTAGGGATGCTGCTGCTCATGTTAGCTTGCCTTGCTACAGCAGCTAACCGTGACAGAACTTGGAGTGATGCATCAGCAGAAGATGATAGCGATAATGACCCTACCTACGTAAATGATGTAGAAAGCTTGAGCTCAACACCACCATCTTCCCCAGATGTCTCTTTGACGGTGAGTTTGAAGCCTGTTCCTTCCCCTAAGAAGGCAAGATTCAGGGCTTTGCTGATTGATCAGTTTGACTATGAGGTAGCTGTTAACTTACTTCTGCTTCTAGATCCAGTACCCGTTAAGGAAAGAACTAAAACTGAAAGGCTCATGTACCAAAAGATTAGCAGATATAACCTGAAACTCAAACTTGTGAACGACCCTTATTTGGACAAAAAAGTAAATCGTTTGATTAAAGAAGAACGCATTGTTCTCCCTAAAAATGAAGTTGATGAATGTATCATTGCATTCCATGAAATGACAAAAGGGGAAGGTTCAAGGAAGTTGCATGATAGGATCTTAACACATTATTATGGTATAGGAAGGACATATATTCAGACCGTACTGAACAGGATACAAAGTCGGCAGGCAGCTAACCCTAAATTCCGAAATAAGGCACCATTGAAACCAATCTCTGCATCTAGAATCATGGAGCGTCATCAAATTGACTTGGTCGATTTTATAAAGGCTGCAGTAACTCTTAGAGGAAAAACGTACAAGTATATCTTATCTATCTTGGATGTGTTCAGTCGCCATGTATGGTTAAAAGCAATTTGCACAAAATCATCAGAAGAGACCTCAATTGAACTAAGTAAGTTGTATAGTGCTATTGGCTATCCTGATATTATTCAATGTGACAATGGCCCAGAATTTCATGGGAAAACCACTGAGTTCTGTGAAGAGAATAACATCCATCTCATACGCGGTAGATCACGACACCCTCAGAGTCAAGGTAAGATTGAAAGAAGCCATGGTACATGGAAAACAAAAATCGATTTTGACTTGAAGAATGGTGTTAAAGATTGGGTTACAAATTTGCCTAAGTATCAAGAATTATATAATACTGGGTACCATAGGTCTATTGGCATTTCACCTTATGAATGTTACGTTGGGGTGAAAAGGGGTGCTAACCAGAAAGACACAACTCACGAAGATGTCCAAATGAAGAGGCAGAAAGTTATGCATCAGAACACAAAGTCCTCTGAGGAAATGCAACATTATTTTTGCAAGAAGAACAAGGTCAGTGTTTATGAGGTCGGTGAAGAAGTGTATGTCCGCTGTAGACCAAAGGGTAGTCTTGGTAAAAAGTTTTCAAGGCTCCCCAAGGTAAAATTGGCGACAATTGTTGAGAAGACAAGTGATGGGCTGCGTCTAAAGTTGAAATTAGATGAGAAATTTGAATGGCGCTCTGTTTCAAATGTCACTTCATTGACCCACGCTGAAGAAATTGCTAGGGAAAAACAAAAAAATGAAGGTTCCAAAGTATCTAACGATAGATTTTTTCAGATGTTGGAAAGTCTAATGAGTAATCATCAAGTAAATTCCCTAAACAAAGTGATGATGATGATGGCTCGACAGATGTCAAGGCCAAAATCAAACAATGGTATGGCTAAGCTTGAGAAAAATGCCAATGTTCAAGGTCTTACTGTACAATCTGATAATGCAGGAGGTGGTAATTGCATGTTTATAGCTTTGTCTCAGCAGTTAGAAAGGTATGGTATGAGAACTCCACATGAGAAATTGCGAAGAGAGCTAGTCAATTATCTGCATAATAATAAAATCACTACTTCCAATGGTACAATGATAGATCTATCCGATTTCATATATGATCATAACAGTCTCACAGAATATTTAGTTGCGATGGCAGAGGATGGGGAATGGGGTGATCATTTGATACTACTTGCATTTGCTAATCTGTACAATTGCAATGTTTACATTATTTCCTCTATCAATCAAGAACCTACGATCATAGAACCAACAGGTGGCCACGGAGTCATGTCAATTGCACTCGGTCATATCCATGAAATCCATTATGTTAGTTTGATAGAATTCAGCACCTCACCAGCTTCAGGAACAGGTCAAGTATGTTCAGAAAACCAAAATCCAGATGATTCAGATACAAATTCTCAAAACAACGATAGCCAGAATGGCAATAATAAGAATGAGGGCAGCTCGACCACATGTCCAGAGACAAGTGCCAATGAGAATCCATCTTCTGTTCACTGTGAGGAATGTGACTCTAGGTTGTTTTTGGGTCTTTGCTTTGAATGTGGCAGGGTTTCAGATGTATTAATAGAGGATGACATAACGAGTAATGATAATCAAGACTCATTTGAGGCAATACCAAATTTATGCAATGCTTGTCAATCAGTGTCATTTACAGGAATGTGTGACAGGTGTGGACGCTTTCTTGCAGGCTCAGATGAAGCTAGTGACAATGAGGTGTCTGTTACAAAACCTCACCCTCCTTATGGTCACCACGAGAATGACACACAGGAATACAACCCTCATAAGTACCCTGAAAATGAAATAATAAGTACACAGAACAACATAGCAGAGCTATTTGTGGAATCAGTAAATTCAATAAGTGAGTTAGACATGCATGATACATCAGTTGCAGTGATAAATTTACACGTTAACCATACATCTGGGCTTTGGGCCCATATGATGCAAAAAGTCTTAATGGTCACTATACCTCAGACAAACATAGGGGGTGAAATGTTCTTTGTACTTGACAATATACATATGCATTCCTATGATGACTTTAGAGATAGGATTCGGGGTCTTATATGTACAGTTGTATGGATAAGTCCACTAGTCCAGAGATTTCTGCAGAAGTTTCAATTGGGAAAAGTAGATGGGGAGCTCCTTTACCTGGATGAAGATGATGCCGAGGCCTTTGATAAATTCATAGCACAAGATGATGAAGATGATCATGCATAGCGCATGAACAATAATTGATACCATGATCAGTCACTAGCTTACATTTAATCAAACTGATCCTCTATGTTTAACGCATGGGCATAGTCTAGTGGGCAGATTCCAGTGCGGCTCCTTCAGTTACACACTGAAACGGTAGCGGGAATTTGGATCACTGGCCTCTAGGCTACATTCAAATACTAATTAGCTCATGCTAATTAGTATCCCAAGTTTGTAAAAATTAAATGCTTTTATTATATTCAAATTATACTGCATGTTTCAACATGTGATTGATGCTATTTATTTCCTTTTTTGTTGTTGTAAATAGCTAATGTTTAATCTATATATATTTTATATATATAATTCCCTTAGACAGTAAAGAGTACCTTGAGACAATAATTAAAGTGAACACCTTCCTTTTCTAATCAAATCAATTTTGTATAATCATGGCATAGTCTAGTGGCCAGATTCCAGTGCGGCTCCTTCAGTTACACACTGAAACGGTAGCGGGAATTTGGATCACTGTCCTCTAGGCTACACCTAAAATACTTATTAGCTTATGCTAACTAGTATCCAATGATAAATAGCCTTTTCTTGCATAACATTCTTATTGTAGTGGCTATGTCATATGAATTCTATTAATATCAATGAACATGATGCAGTTGTATCAACCCCAAGCTATTGGTATAAGCATAATTTTATTATTGCCATGCAGCCATGGTCTTGGATATTAAGAAATATAATAATTTATATATTTATAAATATGTTTCATAGGTACTGTTTTGTTTGAGTTATATTTGCAGATGACAGAGAGTGGCTGAAATGCAGAGCAGGGCAACTTTACAATGGTCTAAATGAAGATTCAAGAAACACCTACTGCACTGGATTAGCCTAACATCATGGCAAGCGGGATTGCTGTTGCATGACCCCCATGACATTAAGTAGCCAATCACAAATCATTTTATTTAGTATATGATCAGATATAGTGCTGTCCAGAAGAATGTTCTGCCCAGACTACTGCGATGCTATCTATCCAAATCAATTCATAAAATGTGCGAGAGGGTAATATAATAGTAGACCATCACTGTTTGTCCAAACAAATGTATTAGAATAAAACAGTTTAATAGGACATGTCTGTTTGTTGTGTGTTTTTTTCCCCATATCATACAAATATCTCAAGTAAAGTGAAACGGTGTTTGACAAAGGAATCCTCATAGTGGATAGACTTTCTTCATATATGGCTCAGGCTCATGAGAATACCACAGAAAAGCTATACCCAGATGTCACAAAGTGGATAATTTTTATTACCTCGAATATTTTATTAGAATTATTTAAGTTATAATACATATTCATATCTTGGAACAAAGTTTGTAATCTTCCCTTTTCAGGGATGTAATTCTAAAACTTTTGTGGTATTTTTTCAGTTTTTCCACGTTTTCCAGAAGAATCCATTATAATTCAAAGAAATTAAAAAGCTGTTATTTTTTGTTTTGTATAAATATTTTAAAATATACAACATGATAATGCATAATTGAAAATGGTCCAGAACGATTGGAAATCTTTTTCTGATATGTATAGACACCATTTGCACGTAAATGTTCGAATTTTTTCACCTATTTTCAATAGTTTAAAGTCAATGTCACAAAACGACCATGTTAAGGTGTCCGTTACGTGTCCGTTACGCGTCCATTATGCCATATGGCGCTATATGGCCCCATATTTAGCTCAGAAGATTTTAACATATGGCAGCTCATAATGTCGTTAATATTTATCTCAGAATAATTCTAAGAGTACCTACCCCCCCTAAATCGATGTCAAGGATTCCAATGAGGCTATCCATTTTTCTCTATCTTGAATGGTTGCTTAGCAAACAGCCCTTTTATATGAAAAATGATTTTACATGGTATTTTCATGGCTACCATGCAGTGAGAAAAAAATCATAGCTATATCACAAAATGTTATGTGCATGTTCCCAAAGATCTATATTTTCTATTGCAATTGAGAAAGAATAAGAATAAAAATATTTTTTATTTACATTTTTTTCACTTTTAATTGTTGCAAAGTCATGAGTTTGACCCATATCTGTAGCTGTCTATCCTGCTTTCAACATTGCCATGCTGTTCTGAAAACATTCATTGAATTGAAGTTACACTGTACCATGAAGTTACACTGTACAACATTATGTTGTCATTGAAATAGAGGAGCTAAGAAGTACCACTTAGGGTTTGTTTGCTAAGAACCCATCCCGTAGGGTGTGTTAGCTAAAAACCACTGCATAGGGTTTGTCAGCTAAGAACCACCCCATAGAGTTTGTCAGCTAAGAACCTCTGCAAAGGGTTTGTCAGCTAAGAACCACTGAATAGGGTTTGCCACCTAAAAGCTACCCCATAGGGTTTGTTAGCTAAGAACTACCCCATAGGGTTTGTTAGCTAAGAACCACTGCATAGGGTTTGTCAGCTAAGAACCACCCTTTACGGTTTGTCACCTAAGAACTACCACATAGGGTTTGTCATCCAAGAACGACTCCATAGGGTTTGTTGGCTAAGAACCACTGAATAGGGTTTGTCAGCTAAGAACCACTGCATAAGGTATGTCAGGTAAGAACCACTGCATAGGGTTTGTTAGCTAAGAACCACTGCATAAGGTATGTCAGGTAAGAACCACTGCATAGGGTTTGTCAGCTAAAAGCCACCCCACAGGGTCTGTCATGTAAGAACCACTGCATAAGGTTTGTCAGGTAAGAACCACTGCATAAAGTTTGTCAGCTGAGAACCACTCCATAGGGTTTGTCAGCTAAAAGCCACCCCACAGGGTCTGTCATGTAAGAACCACTGCATAGGGTTTGTCAGCTAAGAACCACTGCATAGGGTTTGTCAGCTAAGAACTACTTCTTAGGGTTTGATAGCTAAGAACCGACCCATAGAGTTTGTTAGCTAAGAACCACCCCAAAGGGTGTGTCAGCTAAGAACCACTGCATACGGTTTAACAGCTAAGAACCACTGCATAGGGTTTGTCAGCTATATTCCATCTGTTATGCTCTATGAAAACAGCTTCTTAATACAATGGGTTTAAGGGATCTTGGTACCTTCAGTCTGATTATGTCTGGTGGGTAGATTTCTCTTGTCCACCGACCTTGGTTGGCTCTTTAGCGTAAAGGCATAGTATAGGAGATGTATGTCCCTTCTAAAATTCAGATACATACATTCACTCTTTTCATGTAGTTTAACAGTATTGTGCAGTGGATTTGTCAGCTAAGAACCACTGCATAGGGTTTGTTAGCTAAGAACCACTGCATAGGGTTTGTCACCTAAGAACCACCCCATAGGGTTTGTTAGCTAAGAACCACCCCATAGGGTTTGTTAGCTAAGAACCACCCCATAGGGTTCGTTGGCTAAGAACCACAGGGTCTGTCACATAAGAACCACTCCATAGGGTTTGTCAGCTAAGAACCACTGCATAAGGTTTGTCAGGTAAGAACCACTCCATGGGGTTTTTCAGCTAAGAACCACTCCATAGGGTTTGTCAGCTAAGAACCACTCCATCGGGTTTGTCAGCTAAAAGCCACCCCACAGGGTCCGTCATGTAAGAACCACTGCATAGGGTTTGTCAGCTAAGAACCACTGCATAAGGTTTGTCAGCTAAGAACCACTGCATAGGGTTTGTCACCTAAGAACTACCACATAGGGTTTGTTAGCTAAGAACCACTGCATACGGTTTGTCAGCTAAGAACCACTGCATAGGGTTTGTCAGCTAAGAACCATCCCATAGGGTTTGTCAGCTAAGAAGCACTGCATAGGGTTTGTTAGCTAAGAGCCACCCCATAGGGTTCGTTGGCTAAGAACCACAGGGTCTATCACGTAAGAACCACTCCATAGGGTTTGTCAGCCAAGAACCACTGCATAAGGTTTGTCAGGTAAGAACCACTGCATAGGGTCTGTCAGCTAAAAGCCACCCCACAGGGTCTGTCATGTAAGAACCACTGCATAGGGTTTGTCATCTAAGAACCACTGCATAAGGTTTGTCAGCTAAGAACCACTGCATAAGGTTTGTTAGCTAAGAACCACTGGATAGGGTTTGTCAGCTAAGAACCATCCCATAGGGTTTGTCAGCTAAGAACCACTGCATAGGGTTTGTTAGCTAAGAACCACTGCATAGGGTTTGTCACCTAAGAACCACCCCATAGGGTTTGTTAGCTAAGAACCACCCCATAGGGTTTGTTAGCTAAGAGCCACCCCATAGGGTTCGTTGGCTAAGAACCACAGGGTCTGTCACGTAAGAACCACTCCATAGGGTTTGTCAGCTAAGAACCACTGCATAAGGTTTGTCAGGTAAGAACCACTCCATGGGGTTTTTCAGCTAAGAACCACTCCATAGGGTTTGTCAGCTAAGAACCACTGCATTCGGTTTGTCAGGTAAGAACCACTACATAGGGTTTGTCAGGTAAGAACCACTCCATCCGGTTTGTCAGCTAAAAGCCACCCCACAGGGTCTGTCATGTAAGAACCACTGGATAGGGTTTGTCAGCTAAGAACCACTGCATAGGGTTTGTCACCTAAGAACTACCACATAGGGTTTGTTAGCTAAGAACCACTGCATACGGTTTGTCAGCTAAGAACCATTGCATAGGGTTTGTCAGCTTAGAACCATCCCATAGGGTTTGTCAGCTAAGAAGCACTGCATAGGGTTTGTTAGCTAAGAGCCACCCCATAGGGTTCGTTGGCTAAGAACCACAGGGTCTGTCACGTAAGAACCATTCCATAGGGTTTGTCAGCTAAGAACCACTGCATAAGGTATGTCAGGTAAGAACCACTGCATAGGGTTTGTCAGCTAAAAGCCACCCCACAGGGTCTGTCATGTAAGAACCACTGCATAGGGTTTGTCATCTAAGAACCACTGCATAAGGTTTGTCAGCTAAGAACCACTGCATAAGGTTTGTCAGGTAAAATCCACTGCATAGGGTTTGTCAGCTAAGAACCACTTTTGTGCTTTAACGCCACTTTTGTGGCCTTAAGGCCCCATGTGAGCCTTTAGCTGACAAAAGGGTACCCTTTTGTCAGCTAAGAACCATTTTGTCAGCTAAAGACCCCACACGATCCACTGAAGTCAGAAAACCTCCTTGATTTAGTCGACTGACTAAATGTATTTTCTCATACTAGTATTAGTAGCATTAGTAATAGCGGCTACTCGGTCTCGTGCAGCACAAGCAGCAGCATCTGTCAGCAGCATCCGTGACATCGTCAGCAGCAGCAGCACGATCAGCACAAGCAGCAGCTGCTGCAGCAGCTGCACAAGCAGCACAAGCAGCAGCATCTGTCAGCAGCATCCGTGACATCGTCAGCAGCAGCAGCTGCACGAGTAGCACAAGCAGCAGCATCTGTCAACAGCATCCGTGACATCGTCAGCAACTGCAGCAGCTGCACGAGCAGCACAAGCAGCAGCAGCTGTCAGCAGCTGCAGCAGCTGCACGAGCAGCACAAGCAGCAGCACCGACAGCAGCAGCAACAGCAAATCAGCAACAGCAACAGCAGCAGCAGCAGCAGCAGCAGCAGCAGCAGCAGCAATGTGGACCGCTAAATTCGAGATGGTGACATACCTGTTTCTTAGAATCGACATTCGACATGAGGTCTAGTGACATTTGACATGAAGCTTGAAAAACATAGTGACAGGTGACATGAGCAATTCTTAAAATCGACATGAGATATGAGCATAATTAAGCGACATCGACATGCGCCATGGCTATTTTTTATTTTTTTTGAAGACAACCGCCATAGCTTCCTTATTCAGACTTCCACTAGTAGTGCTCTATAAGCGCAAGCTTTGCCTTAAGAGAGCTGTGGCTGTGAACCCTCTCCTCTCTCCGTACACACAGGTAAATATCAGAGTCAGCCAATGTCGCCAATACTACTCTCATACAAGGGTCAGGCGCTGCTGGACTATAATAGATGGGTCAAGGACTGTTCTACTGAGGGTCAGGCTAGGCCGGACATTCAATAACGGGCTGGACTTTGGCAAATTTGCTTGAAAGTCTAGCCAGCAAGAGATGCACATCATCATAAACGCAATCATGATACCTTTCATTGTAAGTAGACTCGCCTCTCTGCCCTCTCTTTTAGAGAGGGCAGAGAAGCGAGTCTCACTCTTAAAAAACCCTGCCCCTCCCCCCCTCCCCCCCTCCCCCCCCATGCATCTTAAAGAGTGCCCCCCAGAGTGCCCCTCTCCCCCCCTCCTAGAAAAAAAGAGCCGTATTTTTAAATTATTTTTTAGCAAGCTTTTTCAGCTTGCTTTTTTTTTCTTTTTTTAAATTTATTTATCCATCAAAATCTCAAGTGACTTATTTTGAAAGCCAACCTAGTAGTCACGTGACCCCCTTAAGTAGGTCACTTCCCGTCACGTGACCTATTTGAATTTCCCGCCAACATGGTGGTCACGTGACCCTCTTAAGTAGGTCACTTCCGGTCACGT
Source organism: Harmothoe impar (assembly GCA_947462335.1). Lineage (NCBI taxonomy): Eukaryota > Metazoa > Annelida > Polychaeta > Phyllodocida > Polynoidae > Harmothoe > Harmothoe impar. The sequence goes on along the minus strand of OX381720.1, from coordinate 51,284,730 downwards.
GACCTATTTGAATTTCCCGCCCAAAGGTCACGTGACCGGAAGTAGGTCACTTCCGGTCACGTGACCTATTTGAATTTCCCGCCAAAAGGGAGGCCTCTCATTGGCTGCTTTTGAATTTCCCGCCAAAAGGGAGGCCTCTGATTGGCTGCAGGTCGATTGAGTAATAAACAGTACTTAACTATAGTCCCGTTCCGATACATACAATACTACTTGCACCCAATATTAGAACAGTGGGGGGCAACCAAAGCCATGTGGGTGAAATTCTGTAGGGTATATCAACCATATCTCACCCAGTTAAATTGATACACTGATATGAACTAGTATAAAAATATGCATATATCTCTGTAAATGAGATGCATGCTGTCATACAACACCTACTATGTATTATTATGGTGACGGCTAGAAAGTATAAGGACCCAATTAGAATACATATATAAAAATAGAATAACGGGTAATGGTACTATCATGGAGAAACTACCCAACCACGTGGCGGCTGTGTTTGCCCCCAAGTCCAGGCCCTGTGACGTAGCAGCAGAGGAAACATTTTCTAAACCCTGGTACATGAGAGGTTTAACTCAAGTGGTCACATGACCAGTTATTAACGCTACTTTATAGCGTCCAGGTTCCATGAACTGCCCCTGTATCAGCATGTCAACACCCCGACCTCTAACACCCCCCTCCTCCACGCCTTTAGCCATTTAAGGACGGTATAGTGCATCAGCGGATAATGTGCTTGGTCGTCGGGATGCTGGAATGCAGCCCTGGCGAGTAACTCGCCAGTGCCGCATTTAAGCACCATGCCGACCCTAATCGTCCCGGTAAATAATTGACCACTAATTAGACTTCAATGTTACAGATAAGACAAAACCGGGGCGTTTCAAAGGCCAGGGTACTCATCCTTTTCTCTCAGCATAAACTTATTGCTGCGGATAGTTTTGCGGGGTATTGTTTTTTGTCAATTCATTTGGTCTCAGAATTATTTTTTTTTCGGAGATATTGGATAGACTGACATGTAGCTGCTGAGATTCCTAATTACACAGAATATACGGCACACACACTTCTGCTCACGTTTAGTGCCATGTGGCATGTGGTGTGTTCGTGGGGCGGGGAGGTGGAGAAGGCATTGTTTGTGGCTTAAGCCCCCCCCCCCGCCCCCCTCCCCCCACAAACACAGATCTTACTATAGTGCTTGCGCCACACAGAGGTGTTAAAGCTGCCATTTGTGAGGATTAAGCTCCATGAAAAGTACACACACACCAGCCATGCTGATACTGGGTATATTCCTGGAACCTGGAATCACAGGAAGTCGTTTACACCTATACGTACGAGGACAACAGTGTAAGTCTATCTTCATACTGTTTGTGTATATTCGAAAAGACGAGGTGGATACTCCGCTACTACATCCAGAACTGACCAGGTAAGGAGATTTTGGCGCTCCCTGACATGTCAAATGACATGTGACCACAGGTGCTGTAAATCCATTGGTTTGCACTGTTTAATTAGGTCAATATTAGTGCATTTGTTTACCCAAGAAATAGTTCCTTCTTTTTGCTTTCAGCAAAATTACTGGGGAATCCAGTTTGAAGGATTTCTCAAAATAGAGAAGTTTTTTCTTTATCACAATAAGAGTGACTGTTTATGTGATTTGGTTAGGGAGGGGGGAGAAGACATCAGGTTTAGGTTACATGTCTGTGGCCTTCCTGAGATATCAAGGAGAGATCTCGAGGGGGAGAAAATGGGTGTGAAATACGGGGGGGGGGGTATTTATACTTATTTAAAAGTGGCATGATCACCGAGCGTATCCCACTCACAATTCTAATACTGTTCTAGTCTACTATGTGGTTAAGTGCGAGTGGTGAGAATGGCCCTTCAAGTTCAGAATTGCTTCAATTGATCTACAATTGCAATACATACCAGACTTGTCCAGTTTCGTTTTTATTAACTGGAACTGTCATATCTACCGGGAAAACATACAATGAAAACCCAGAGGCCGGAGCCTAGTCATTATGACGACCTAGGTTGTCATAATGAATAATGGCATGTGCTCTGTGAAATGGCATATGAATATAGTCTCTAATTAGTTCATCTCTTAATGAGAGGCATCTCTTTCACATATTTGGTGTACTCTTGATTGAACTAAGTAGCATTACTTGTTATAAATAAGTTGCCAATGATTGAGAATGATGGCCCCAAAGGTATAGAGACCACTCTGCTCCCTGTCACCAGTTTATAGCTTGTGATTAAAATAGTTATGCACTGCCACCCAGTGTTAACACAGATGTTAACACAGGGTGGTAGTTCTGTGCCACTGCACATCCTGTGTACAATGGCATGGGGTAGCATGGGGTAGTCATTGGAACAACCTAGGACTTATGAGTTGTCAATACTGATGACTTTAGGTCTTCAAGTTGACAATACCTAAATCGACAACCTTGAGGTAGTCATTCTGACTACCCAATTAATGTGACAACCTAAGGTTGTCATTATGACAACTTTGTCTCGAATGGATCAGATGTGACTACCTTAGGTCTTTAAAATGATGACCCAAGGTCGTCACCTTGACTATCCAAAGTTGTCAATTTAGGTATTGTCAAAATGACGACCCTCAGGTTTTCAGTGTACCGTCACAGGGAAACATGCTCACTATAACCGCGTTTTACCAACCAAAGAACATGTCAAACCTGCATACATACAATCAAGCCAGAAACTCCAATTGTCCCTAATTGCCCCCCCCCCCCCCTCAATACCCCGCCCTTGCTCCTCATCCTATTTTTCTCTAGTCCCCTACGTCTCTCCTTGTTGGCTCCTGGAGAATCCCGCATTTATTAGTCAAATTAGTTTTATTTTGGCATAGGCTCTAAATGCCATTGTATGTCTGTCCGAACCCACAAGGGTTTGGATTCTAAAATGTAACAACAACATGTGCCGTCTTACACTGATATTCCTAGGCCCCCTATACGACCAATCTCTCAGTCACCAGGGACTAACCTAGTTAGTCATTTTTTGGCTCCCATACGACCAACATAGATTAGTTTTTATTGTCAGGTTGGTCACTACTGACCAACCCACCTTAGTTTTTTTATTTCCAGGGGGAGCCACTGAGTGCTCATCACAGGTGGCACCAACTAGTGGTATTCAAATACAACACACCAATCATGAACCTAGGTTGGCCACTACTGACTGGCCCCTCGGTCATTTTTGAATATAACTTTGCCATTGTGACTAACACTCATGTGACCAACCTAGGTCAGTCTGTACTGACTAACCCTTTCAACCTATTGATTTCCAGTATAGTCTATGAATTAAGTAACGTTAGATAGTTAGCAATCCCATGTAAATACAGATCAATGAATATTCAATGAATAGACTACTAAAGATGTGTACATTTAAGAAAGGAAATTGAAACGTTGATCTTGATACTATACAGTGAGATCAAGATACTACTAGATGTACGTTTGTGTCGTAGATATCCTATACATCAGGGAATATTCAAATACAATATATTTAACGATGCTAATACTCGACTTTAGAAAGCTCCCCCCCCCCCCACCCAGCTCTTCACTAATGCCGTAGTAAATACCGTTAAAATACATCATATTTTATTGCTCAGCTACAATTGCTTTTAACAGTGGGGCAGACCCAAGTACTGAACAATCTGCCACATGTATGTATGTATGTATGTAAAGTCTTTAATTATGCTATAGAGAGAACGCGAACAGGTGCTGGAATCAATTTAAAGTGTATTACATTGTATTGAGCTCATATGATGATGTTAAAACAATAATATTGCCCTTGGGCTTTAATAAATTTTAGTGTTGAATCTTGATTCTGGGATGGTGGGTGGGTAAGCTTCTCCTCTCTCTGTGGTGTCTGGGTTTTCTCTGCAGCTACTGGCCACCCTCAGGCTGCCCCAGCCTATTTATAACCCCTCCTTCAACACGGGGGTCCTGTGCAGCCGCTCTCCCTGCCTGTGGTATGTGCTACCTAGAAATATAGAGGTGTCCTGCAGTCAGGACAAACACATGCACCCAAGGTCAGGGCACACTGGCTCTCAGTGCCCCCTGAGCATGGCTTAGATAATTATACAGAAACCTGCTGCCTGTGCTATTATATAAGGCTATGAGCGCGATCTCTCCTTCTAAATGAATAATAATATTCATTATTTATAATTTATACTGAAAGCATATAGGCATGGTTGTTTGCATGTAATTATTTTGCATCCAGTTGATGGTTTACAAATTACACTTGTACATGAAAAGCTTTCAACAGTGTAGTTAAAGGCCACATATATAGATATATAAAGGAAAGAAAGATGTTAGTTTGGGTAGCAGAAAATACACAGACAGCTAAATCGGTCATGTGATGGGTACACATGTATAAGGTGGTCATTACACTATAGTAACTCTGCCACACACCAGGGGGCACAACCAGTCTCAGCCATCGTAGTTAGTCTCAATGCAGCCCTAGTCCAGTCGTTATATGATGGAAATAGTCTCTACCCACCACAAATTGCAACAGAATTCATTTTGCCACCATATCACTCAGAAATGTGTATAGAATAACATAGCAAGAGTTTAGGAAAATCTAATTACTGGAAGAGTGCCTCATTAATATAATACTTGTTAGCATGTTGAGATTTCTCAGTATCTAACTGAAAATGGCCATAAATGTTGTTTGAAATACCCCTTTTAATCACTTTAAACGGCTAATAGGTATTTCTCATGATAGGCAATCATTCTCTTCAAGAATTATTCAAATAAGTGCATTTCCTGCGACGGAGTGATATAGGTTCGTTAAATGCCAGCGCATCCTTTTGGAAACGGTCTCAGTAGTGAAATCTAGTGAGTGGGGAACTAGTCCAGTAGCAACAGCTTATACTGGAGTTGTACAATGTCCCATTATGTAGTTGTGGAAGATCATTTATTCACCCACGATGAAAGGACTTCCTAACTGTTCGCCATTCGTCCCAATACATATCTTGAAACGTTTTATTTATAAACCATAATAGGTTCAGTAGACATCAACACAATCATGTGTATCAACAGTTCAAAGCAAGGGTACTTCATTATTTAAAAAAAAAAGTTATGTCAACTGAACAGCAGTAATTTCTCCTCTCTCAAAGATACACACCTTGTCCGCAGTCATTAGACGCACAAGGCTGGAGATCACCTTATCTGCACAGAGAAGAAATGAGCTTAGGTGGCGCTATCTCCTGTTATAGAATGATATATTACCCATTATGAACTCCCCCTGATGAGTAAATAGTAAATTATCAGAACATTATAAAACAAGGTATTGTTAAAAACGACAAGTATTACGTAATCATACATCACGTATCATATATGGTTGATATCATGTGTCTTATATGATATATTTTTTATCATTACAGTTCCCCATCATTCTGGCGATTGTGGATTCGCCAAGTTGAGGGAAACAATATTACACCCTAGACAGATACCACCAACTTTAGCCATCAAATTATACAGCATAGTCTGAGTCTAGACCCAGCCAGAGTTAGGAAAAGGGCTTCAGAGATTGCTCATCTCCTCTTTGAGGATGGCCATATTGTCTCTCTTGCTCTTCATGTCTACCATATCTACTATAACTACAACAACAACCACTCTGGGTACACCTACAGTACAGTCCACTCTAGGTACACCTACGGTACAGTTCACTCTAGGTACACCTACGGTACGGTTCACTCTGGGTACACCTACGGTACGGTCCAATCTGGGTACACCTACGGTACGGTCCACTCTGGGTACACCTACGGTACGGTCCACTCTAGGTACACCTACGGTACGGTCCACTCTAGGTACACCTACAGTACGGTCCACTCTAGGTACACCTACGGTACGGTCCACTCTAGCTACACCTATGGTACGGTCCACTCTAGGTACACCTACGGTACGGTCCACTCTAGGTACACCTACGGTACGGTCCACTCTAGGTACACCTACGGTACGGTCCACTCTAGGTACACCTACAGTACGGTCCACTCTAGGTACACCTACGGTACGGTCCACTCTAGCTACACCTATGGTACGGTCCACTCTAGGTACACCTACGGTACGGTCCACTCTAGGTACACCTACAGTACGGTCCACTCTAGGTACACCTACGGCACAGTCCACTCTAGGTACACCTACAGTACGGTCCACTCTGGGTACACCTACGGCACAGTTCACTCTGGGGACGTGTCAGAAGGTCCAGTTGACTACAGTTGAATCTACAACTATACTACAGACCAATATTGGACCACCAGACAACCCTCAGCCTGTGTTTGTCCCTGACCAGCCCTCCATGTGTTGGGTGATTAGTGCGGGTAGTGTAACTACACAAGCAGATGAGACATACGTCATTCGGTTAGTCGCTATAGCCTCAGGACATACAAATTCAAGCAGTGGGCTAGTTGATTGTCTCAGGCCAATTTTATCGGAAAGTTCGGAATATTACCAATTGGTTTATGATATGTGTGATTTGATTTATCATAATTTGTGTTTTACATTTAATTGATGTGGTGAAACTCAATAAATCTGTGAATAAAAACTCATATTTGTCTGCTTCGTTGTACAGTGAATAGGAATGTAGTAACACCTGTGGACGGTAGACCAATTTGGATAAAAGTGCTGGCTCCAGATTTCATCTCAATGCCCTTGAACGTTTTAACTTAGACACAGATATTTCTAAGGGAATGTAATTTTCAAAGGGAGTTGATTAGTTTGAGTATCATCTATTCTGCTGATATTTCAAATCCCTGAAATCAGAGAACTGCGAAACTCTCAGCAGCGACATGATTCATAATATCAACCCATTTTAAATTGGGTCACAGAGAAAATAAACTTGTCTTTAAACGCGTCTAAGTGACGGTCATAAGATAAACCAGTCAAAAGTTGTCTAACCTATCAGGTCACCATCCCACAAATATAATCTGGAGCTGACAAATGTCGGGTTTTGGGCTGGCACATGCCAAGTGGGTCTTCTATCTCCAGCTAGAAGACCCACTTCCTTGTCACTTAGACAAGTTTTAACTCATTTATTTTATGATTGTCACTTTGAAGAGTCTGGGGACAAGTTTACTTTTTGAGTGAACTTAGGATTGGGTGGCTGGCCTATTAACAGTTAACCATGCCACACACAAGATAAACTTGTAAGGGAGACATAATTCACATTCTACATTTTATTGCTGTTTATTTCTCAAGGACTATGATAGTTTTAACTCAACAACTACAACAAGCAATATGTTTTCAACCTTCATAATATCACAATTTTATTCCTCTTCTATCTTTCATTACAGTTACCCACATACTCAGGTAGTATGGCATGGTGGCATACAGCGGCTGCTCTGCTTGTAACCGTGGTGACAGCAGTGACTGCTAGTACAACAATACCTTCTACACCAGCATCTGCCTCTCTCTGTCAGAACATCCACTTATCTACAGTACAGTCCTCTGTGGCTATACAGGTGCCACAACCAGACCCGCTGAACCCCTGTCCTGATAGCGCCTCATCCTGTTGGGTCATCAATGTAGACAGATTAAAACCAACAGCCGATGAAACCTACGTGGTACGACTAGCTGTCAAGTCCTTCATTAGGAACTTAACCTGTCCAGTACAAAGCTCCAGTCAAAGTTCAGGCAACTGTCACAACCCAGTTTTGGTGTATGATGGTGCAACGTCTACCGATACAACACGTCTCGCTAAGTGGTGTCATGGCGCTCAGGATCCAAATCCACTCGGTGTCATCTTCTCGACCAGACAGAAAATGTTCATTAGCGTTCCGACTTCCTTCAGAGGCTTCTTAGCGGTTGCCTCAGTGGCGGTGCTGGCAGGACCCGGGAGGCTCGGGCCTTCTTTCACACCGTGTGTACCCCTGTTTGTGGGGTCCTCTAACTTAACTTACAGCCTCACCTCCCCCGGGTACCCCAACCAGTACCCTGACAACCAGGACCTCTGTTGGGTCATCTACCTAGATGTACATAATCCAGAAACTCTTGATTATAAACACTTTGTGATGCTAAATGTGGAGGATTCATATATGGAGGATGACGCTTACTGTGGTTACGACTATGTCCATGTACATGACGGGTGCCACTCGCAGAACGGTAAGATCAGGGAGTTCTGCGGCTTCCAAATACAAGAGCCGATGATCTCCTGCAAACCTTTTATGTATATAACCTTTCATACAGACCGTGCTTTAGCAATGAGGGGCTGGTATCTGAGTTACCGAGCCGTGACGTATGACACCCACAAGTGTCACCTCATGGATTATGACGTTGCCGAGATATTCGGCTGGGTGATTTTAGCGATATTCATAGTTACCATGCTTTTATCCTTACACTATTTCTTCCGTAAAACTGACAAGCCAACATGTGAGAAGATGGTAGAGGCTCAAGTTCTCCTTATCCTCGCTACGCTCTTTCCAGAACACCAAGACAATTTCGAACAGGATGGTACTAATTCAGAGACCGACCAGGCAGTTCCGTCCATTGATATCAGCACTCCAAGGGGGTCTGTCTACCCAGAGGCCATTCCGTCCATTGATATCAGCACTCCAAGGGGGTCTGTCTACCCAGAGGCCATTCCGTCCATTGATATCAGCACTCCAAGGGGGTCTGTCTACCCAGAGGCCATTCCGTCCATTGATATCAGCACTCCAAGGGGGTCTGTCTACCCAGAGGCCATCTCGGTAAGACTGGCTGATGGGACGACAGAACGAGTAGACTCTACAGCTGTCGAGTTGTCACTGTCTGCACTGCAAGAACTTCAGAGGCAGTTTGAACTCAGACAGGATCTCTGAAGTATATTTAGAGGTAGGGCCAAAGCTAGAGAGCCACATAGTTCTTGAATGCCCGATGTACTTTATCATCATGAGGTTTACCCCAAATTCTCACGTAGAGGCTGCTGCTTGTCCGAGAGGCTTATAGGACCTTCTCAACATAGGGGTGAGGCTTATACAAGGGTTTTTGCTAGTATAGTACACACTACAATACTAAATTTACATTTTCAGACCCCCTCCGTGGCTTATATAATTCTCCCAAGTTAGGAGTCCGGCTTATGGGCGGGTTAGGCTTATATGTGAGAACTCATGGTAGATACACTCATAACAAGTTTACTTGCCCGAGCTGGCTTTATGCATCATGATACACATTGCATCTAATGGAGCTGTGTAATTTTACAAAGTCTCAATAATCAATGATAAGGCAACCCCAAATAACATTTCATGGGGGGTGTTAAATACGGCCTTCCTTGGTTAAGTCAATGGATCTGCTGTATTCACCATAAAATAAATCTCCATACCCTATCCTGATATACCTAATGTTATTGAACATCGCCAATCTCCATAACGTATGGTGTGGATCAACGCGTTGATACAAGTATTGAATCGTAGGTTAGAAACCTCGCCACACGCCCCCTGGTTATTCAGGACGGAACTATTGGTGCTGGACTCATTGGTCACCACACTGACACGTGGTGGTTGTTCTCGACACTGGTCGTCAGGCACTGACCTTCCTTGGGGCTTCAATACACTAATTATTTTTCCACTATAGTCCTATATAGCATATGTGCAAAAATAAGATAGCCATGTGCTTCGTTGGGCTCAGGCACAGTTATTTTCTTATACATATCTATTTTTCCCAAAAAATCAAAGCCAATCAAAGGGTTGTTTATAGTTGGCTTTTTCAATACAAGCCTTTTTTGTGTGGCAATACCTGTTTTCACTAGTTCTGCAGTGGGAGATAGTGTCTTAGTTCAATCACAGAATGAGTAGAAACCTGTAGGTAGAGCAAATAAATAGCACATGACTGAAATATTGTTTAATTACATTTTTTTCAATCTTCTCCAAAGTATTTGGCCCAGAGACATACATCATATCCACTGCGCCACACAGCTCCATAGTACAAGACACTGGATTGGTTGGACACCCACATGTGTATGTAAGTCACACAAGGATGACTATGGTATAACCTAGCGGAAAAGCTATTGAGCCTTGACACTCCAACTAGCGACTAAAGGCCTATAAATTGACCTAGACTAGAGTTATTACAGCACCGAAAATAGGGTTGGATGTAGGTGCTTCCAATCCCACTATACCCACCCGATATTCGGAGCTATTTGGGGTTGAATTAAACTAAAGATTCATTGTCATATTGTGAATTCCATATTTAATACATGTTTTCTACATCAAGAAAAAGTGGTATATAGCCACTGAGAACCTATTCTATCCCTATGAAATAACGCTTTTTAACTTCAGTTTTTGTGATATCCGATAGCTAAATGTATTTTCATCCACAAGCATAGTGCCTCCTCCAGGTCTACGGTCTGCTTGTTTGACACCATACATCTGACTATTTATGCCCCTCCACATATTGAATTCCCTCCATTAATACATATTGCACTCAATTTACCATTTAGACCAATTTAATTTTTATTGAGCATCTATGTGTCTGTGTACAGTAATGTGTACCATTAGGTGTGTGTCCACTATACGACAAGGAAAGTGGAATATCTCACCTGTTTGACGTCCAGTAATATGTATATATTTGGGAATATATTTCCTTGATATATTCTACTTTAATTGCAGGTATGCTGTGTCCATTAGGCATTATAAATTGCTGTCCAGACTGCCCAAGGCATACATGGATGAGGCATTATAATAGAATAAAGAGCATATTGCCCAATTTCTGCACCAAAAATCAAACATGTTAGATATATGATTTCCCCCCTTTTGTCGTCCACTTTTGACACCCCCATATTCCTATCCCACTTTTGTATTTGAAAATGTTGTCGTCCACCTGTGTCCACAGGGAGACAAAACATATATTTCATATTTGTATTCAAATTCACGTTTTAACGGACGACAAACAGCTTTATATATGCTAGTGGACACAGGCCTATTGGGGGGGTATAGATGGGGGGTCCCCATGTCGCATGTCGATTTTAAGAAATGGCCATGTCGCATGTCAATGTCGCTTATTAATCCCCATGTCCCATGTCGATTTTAAGAATAGCTTATGTCCCCTGTCACTATCTTTTCAAACCTCATGTCGCCTGTCACTAAGCTCCATGTCGCATGTCGATTTTAAGAAATGGCCATGTCGCCGTGTCGAATTTAGCCATCCATACCCATTACTGGGTGTGATAATCTGTGTATAAATGAATCTGTAAAATGTTGAGGGGGGCATGAGACATTAATGCAGCTTCTCTGGTGAGAAGTGACACCTTCAGTGGGTCTAGTTCTATTTGTTGTTTGTCCTGTCATGTGTCAAGTCCCTTGCAATGTGTACCACCAACCATTGCCCCACCCCTTTAGGGGAATGGAGCCTCCATAACTCGATTGGGCTCCCCTTCCTGAAGTCCTACATTACAGTGATGTCATTCAGGTGGCACAACTTCAACATTTTCAATAGACAGTTCTCTGACTCTTTTCCTTGTCATTTTCTCCTCCTCTTGTCCCCTATGTCTCCCTTTTTTAGTTCTTGAGAGTCCCTTGTTAGTTGATATAAGTTTCTTCCTTTTGGCACAGCCTGTAAATGGCGTTGTGTGCCGCTTTCCCCAACTTTTCATGGTGAGGGGCTTTAAAGGTATACAACACAATCTACGCATACGGCACCTGGTGGCAAAAAACGAAACTACCTGCAACCATGATATTTGCAGATTTCTCTTACTGATATGCCATGATCTACCTTTATCTACCATTTAAGTGCCATACTTTGGCATTCTACATATCTCGATCACTATATTTCCTTTTTGCCATGCCAATAGGCTCATACAGTGAATAGATTAGTTTTTATTTTGATTAATTCAGGATAATTTCATTTTGCCCGTGACCCCATATTTTTTTGCCTTCAACATGTTCCTAATGATCACATAAATGCATGCCTGCATTTTCATTGAGAAGTTGTTGAGAGATTTTTTTCTGTGTGAAAAGTTTTAGAAAAATATGATTTTCTCAAGACAGCCTATACGTAATGAACTCAAATGTGAATGCCCTGCAAAGGACAAGTAAACCCCGTGACATAGGCTCTTTTTCTTTTCTTTGTGTTCCATAGGCATCAGGCTAACATCCCCAAGAGTCATTAAGGAAAATTGTTGGTCAATCTAAAATTAGCTAGTTTGTGTTGTATACCTTTAAAACGTACCAACCAACCACCACCAGGAACCCGACACACAGGAGTAAAGTGCTGAATATGTAGCAAATGGTTGAAACATATGAAAAAGCAATAACTCAGATTAGAAGACAATTTTCAGGGTACAATTTGAAATATACAAAAATATATCAAATTGAATAGAAAATTAAATACAGTGTCAGGGAAGTGTCTCAGGTGGCATTGGAACACGACACAGCCACTTTGGATAGATAAAATGGAGAGCAAAATTAGTAAATGTGGAAAGATTAAGAACGCAGTGCAATACAGGATGAGGACTAGGTAAAATATTTTGATAATTTGTGACTATCATCAGCATTTGCTTTTGGCTGTTATACAATATTCTCAATGGTAAATGCAATGATAGATCAAGGCTGCAGTGAAGAAACTTAACTATCTTGTTTTTCATGTTTACAGGCAGGACCAAGTGCATCTGGAAAAATGACTGAGGCAAAACAACATGACTTTTGCCTTACTGAAAAGGACTTAGCTTAGAACTCATTGAAATAAAGAAGGCTAAGGTGAGTTGGTCAGTACTGACCAACCTGACAATACTAACTAACGTAGGTTGGTTGTATAGGAAGGCAAAATATGGCTAACTGGGTTGGGCTATAGTGACTGAGATATTGGTTGTACAGAGAGCCAAAGAATATCAGTGTGTACAGGTTGAGTTTCATATACAATGTTGCAATGTCACAGTGTTGGCAAACAAAGGCTATACACATTTAGGTAACCTAACCATGATAGTCACACACCAGGGTTATTATATTACATTAATCTATACTGTGGTAATACACATCTTTCACTATACAATATAATGTGTTAAATATATCTTATAATAAGGTGGGTATGCTTATTAAGGGTCTTACTTCAGTTTCCATTATTGCGACAACATCTATGTAGGTACATAGTTCTCCGTCCCAGATTAAAGTGTTGCCAAATCAGAACTTTCACAATACTTATTCACTGGGTTGAAATGTTGAAATGACTCAATTAGATCAACAGCAAATGCAAATTGTAATCACATCTACGATATACCTTCCAAATAACTTCAACTTCTTACATATCTTCATCTATGCTGATTATCTTTTAATCTATTGTGCAGAACATCCTCAGTGTACATTCACTCTACATTGCCAAATTGAGATGTTTTTATGGCAATCAATTGCGCAATATATCAGAGAGTTTATTGATGGGTGAATGGTTAAGACTTAACATTAAAAGTAATATCTGAAGTAACTATAAAAGTGTTTAATATTTGTTTGATTGATAAATTCAGCTTATATGAAAAATAAATGACAAATACATTTTTGCTAAGTTATAGCCAACATTCTAAGATTTTATAATTGTGATTTATATAGCCCCTTTAGACTCTCCAAAGGCATACACAGCCCCATGTCATTTCTAACACAGTCTTACCATACCTCAATGTATCCGAACAGCACCATTGTATCAACTGGCATAATAAGCCATGCATGTATATAGACAAAGGTCCACATATTTGTTAGCATGGTTATCTGTCATTTAAGATGTGTAATAAACAGCCAACAGACATACAGACAGAAGTGCTCTTTTGTCCTTGTTTTACGGTAGGCGTTCACCCATATTCAAATGAATACATATTCATGTATTATTTGGCATAGCTATGTTGGAGATATGTGTAGGTTACATCAATTTTACCACAGTTAATGCCTCTTTCATGTTAACTGCATTTTATAGGGTATTGATAGCTTAATGTGAATGAAACAAAAACGTTCTTTTTTAGCTTCTGTTCATTTCAATAGCATTATGGGATGGAAAATTCTCATGATAATAATAGGATACTGATCTAGGTGTCGTTTCCTAGGTGTTTTAATTTTTTTTAAATATGATTCCAATTATTAAGGTCTACAGAGCTGTTTAAAGTTACCTAGCTACCAAAAAAAAGGTTACTTCCACCAACAAACACTGAAAATTACAATTCTTTGGTAACTATGCAACTCGAAATAGCTCTGCATGCCTTAATAATTGTATATTTATCAAAGATCCCCAGGAAATCACACCGAGATTGGTATAGAACTACTAGACCTGATCATTATTTTGCATTTCTACCCCGGAATGTGATCACCTAAAAAGAAGCTAAAATATAATGTATTTGTTCTATTCACAGTCCACAGCTTTTAAAGTCTTACAAAACTAAATCTAAAATACACATTAGATACGGTCAACTTGGTGTGTCCTAGACATAGTTCTTATATATCTGGGTTAAGTAATTCAGAACTGTGCTTTCCTCTTAACACTTATTGTTTGAAAATAAGCAAACCAACCATTGTGGAATACTAGTTGATGTTAGTCAAAGTACCTGGTTCCATGTTAAAACCAATAGTACTGCCATATTCAATAGTAAATATTATTGTAGATTAAAGTGCAAGTGACATGAGTAGTATAGTATGTATCGGAACGGGACTATAGTTACGTACTGTTTATTACTCAATCGACATGCAGCCAATCAGAGGCCTCCATTTGGTCACGTGACCCGTTGCCATGGTAACGTGACCTACTTAGGGCTCTCAGCCAATCAGAAGCCAGCATTCTGGGTGACCTACTGACCTACTTAGAAGCTCTCAGCCAATCAGAGGCCGGCATTCTGGTAACCATGGTAACGTGACCTACTTACGTCACGTGACCTACTTAGGCTCAGCCAATCAGAAGCTGGCATTCTGGTAACTAGGGTAACGTGACCTACTTAGGGTTTGTTTGTAAACAACACCACGTGGCTCTCTTGTTTGTAAACAACACCACGTGACACGTGACTGTTTGTAAACAAACAAACAAAAAAAAGTTATGTAACTTATATATAGAAATAAAAACACAACAAGATAATTTCTTTTCTTTTCATTTTATTCTTTATTTTCATTTCAATCAGAAAAAACACACAAGTTTATGCTTTTTTAGCTTGCTTCTTCGATTTGCAGCAACTCAACAGGCCGCAAAGTCTCACGCCGCCGTCACTCGCACCACCACACCCCGGACGACTTCTCTCCAATAGACATTGCACGACTTTGGATAAATCCAACACCATTTCGGCAAGGCAGAGAATCTTTGCCTCCATGAAACGGCCGCCATCGCAACAACCCGTCACAACAGCATCACGGATAGCTTCTGACTCACGGCCCGGTCGCTCAGCTTTGGGATTTTGCTCATGCGCATGACGCACTTCTTGGGGTTTCTTGTTCGACATGCTTCAATTAGGAAATGAACGCAATGAGGTCCACAGGTGTCAGCAGAAGTGTCTTGTAGTTGAATGCGGTTTCTTTGCCACTTGAACGGAGCAGAGCGTTCCACGAAAGACAAGAACTCCGCACTCAGCGGCGGTAAGCCGAAGGAATCAAAGTAGTACACTTCACCCATGCTCGACACGTAAAACGCCACCCAATGCTGACCTGGTAAATGTTGCGGATCTGTGTTGCTCACGAAACAAGTGTCTTTGATAGGGTGCTTCGGAATAGTGTCACAAGAGAAAACGCCCAGGAAACGATGTTTTGTGTGAACGTTTTCCTTCAACACTCTGCTTATTTCAAGCGTGTTCATACGATACGCCAAGTACCGCCGTCTTGTCTTCAGTTCATGTGGTAGTCGGTGACGGGGTGTCGATCTCGGGTCAGCTCGACGACGTTGTCGTACACCAAGTAGAGTAGCACCGTTGTTGTCGCTTGTAGCGCCGAGCGGAAACTGACTTCCACCCTCAGCTGACCCGCTCTTATAAGGTTCACGCGACACCCGTCGTGCGATCTGTCTGGGGTTAAGTCGAGGGGGAACACCGTGTAACCGTTCAGGAATTGATCGTATGAAATACCGCAGGAGCGCGCGCCCTCGTACATCCCCGTTTCCGTGTGTAGCGCCAAGTACTCTCTCACGGCCGCTTTGGTCTTAAAGTCGGGCACGTAGGCGTCGTTCGGCACTTTCTGATCGTTCACTATCACTTGAAGCGAGCTGATGTCGTAATGCTTCATCTCGAACGGGTTCTTGGTGTAGCTACCGTTGAAGGCGTCGTGGTCAAGGAAGCAAATCATCATCGACTTGGGAAGCTGGCCTGTGTTGGAGTGCGTGTAGCTGTGATCTCTGTTACCTTGAGGGATGGCGTACGTCGTCACCTCCACTCTGTTCACCGGGTAGTCGAAGGGCCCGTGTTCTATCACCGCTCTCTCGTGCGTTTCCGCTACAGCGTCCGCCACCAGCACGCGTCGCACGTAGAGCTTTGCTTTGTAGATCTTCAAGCTGTAGCCTCCGTCAGCGGCGCACATCAGATAGAAAGAGGGCGCCGCTTGTTTCAGAGTGAGATTGATTTCTGTCTCTCCAACGATGAGCTTCGGTTGATGAGCCAGGTCAAAGTGCAGTCGCGCCATCAGCGAAAAGCGCTTGTTGGAGATTAGCTTCTTGCGCGCTTTGTACCCCGCATTCGCGTCAGTCAACGTGTCAAACTGACCGGGCGTATCTTCATGCCACCCCTGGGCGCTCATGACGCCGTCCTTCACGTCTTTGTTGTAGTTGAGTAACCCTTCCAAGTAAGCTCGGTAAGGGTAGGTCTCGGTGTTGCCAGACACTTTGAAACCGCCGATGGAGACTTGGACGTCTTTGAAGAGCGAGTGAGCCAAGTTGTTCACCGGAGCTACCGCGTCGGTGTCCTCGATCGCCGCTCCGTTCGCTTTCAGCACTTGACATTCCAGATGAAGGTAATTCTCGTTCAGGTCTGTGTACTCTTGCGACTTGTTGATGGTGAAATTTATGTTACCTCCATCCTCTAAAGAGTTTTTTGTTTCTATCCCCAGGAAAGACGACTTTAAGATAGTAGTCTGAGTCGGCGCTACGGTGTGCAGGTCGAGCTCAGAGAGCGCGCACTCGTTACTGCTCTCGTGTACGTAAGCCATTGTGTTCTCTCTTCACGCGGCCGACAGACTGACGCCGGCCGCCTCCAGTCTTTTTATTTATACCTGAACGCCTAGGCGCTTACCGGTCGAATACATCCCCTCTACGTCTCTTGCAAGAGCCACCGCCCGTCTGAGGAGAATGCCGGCGACGTTTCGACCCTTTCTTAGACGCGACAGGCGTCTTTCCTCCCGAGAACGCCGTACTCGCCAGTCTCTTCAGAGCGCCTGCGCCTCGGTCTTTCACGCTGCTCTTTAAAGTCCGACCCGCCAGCACATCTTTAGCTACGCCCACACCGGCGCGGAGCAGCGTTTTTCCCACCGACTTCAATAGCGGGGTAGCCGAGCGCATCAGACCTAACAGAGCGCCGCCCAAACCGTGCCCGCTCTGGAAAGAGCGCCCGCTGTACACGTTGACGCCGTTGCCCAGCTGCGCGTTGTAGTAATCGCTGTACCCTCTGCCGACGGTGCGCCTGGGTGGAAAGTACGGAACGCGTTGACGCATCATTTTTCTCTCTTTCAGCGCTCAATAGGTCTCAGATGAAGTGTCACGGTCACCTCGCCTCTACCGAATGGGATGGAATGACCGGATCCATCTCTTAAATAGATGCCGACCTCGGTAAACCTCTTGGATTTCAAGGGGAAATAATCCAAATGGGGAAAACTGATAGCTTGCACGCCACCTCGACGCTTTCCGCCTCTGTCCACCGCCACGCAGCGCAACAGCGGCACTTGCATGTCGCCTACACGTCTCTCCTGGATCATGTCGGTGTATATGTACACAGAGTGCACGTCCCCGTAAACATCCATCGAGTAGGCACCGGTAGTCGGCGACGCGAAACACGTCTTCTCTCCGAAGCCTAGAACGCATGCGAGATGCTGACTCAGCAGGACAGCACAGTGTCTCGGCGGTTTGATGGTGACGCGTTTCGTCTTGGCGTCGTACGATAAGATCCGCATCGGTTTGAGCAAGAAGCTGTCGCCCTCTAGTCTGTCATCTCGCAACGTCTCACTCAAGCGCTCGATTAGGGTGTGGTTGCTTCCGGTGAAAATAGGAGGTATCTCGAATATGTTTGGCATGAAACTGCGCACTCCCATGTCCTTCTCCATCTTTTCGATCATCTGTCTTGCTTGATCGCTGATCGCCTTCTTCTTCACCGCCGGGGACAAGAACTGCTTGTATACGGCATTCGTCTGTCTCAAGTCGACCTCTCTCTTGAACCTTTTTGTTTCCGGTTTCAATTGCTGCTCTTCCGACGTGTCTGATATCTCTTCCACCGTTACATAGCTCGCTTCCTTCCAGCTCAGCGGGAATTTTGAGCTGAACGTTAGCTTGCTCAGACCGTTCGCGTTTTTCATTCCCCTCCAGTCTGCCTGTGGTTTTTTTCCTTCGGAGAATTTAGTTTCTTTTAAAACCTGGATCGCCTCCTCTAGCGAACCTTTGGTGCGCAGAGGAACAACGATGATCAAGTCGTCGTCGTGCACGTTAGTCCATTCTGTAGGGAGGATGATCTCAGTCAGAGCCGCTTCGTACGCTTCGGGCAGAAGGAGCGGCGAGTCGAAGTGAGTTCGGAAAGACGTCAAGCTGTTGTCAGGATAATACTCCATAGAGCTGTTGCTAGGTAGAGTGATGTTCATTTTTTTTTTTTTTTTTTTTTTTCTACGTTATTTTTTTGACGGGGATCCACTCGTTGAACTTGTCGTCGTAACCTAACCAACGTACGAAAGCTAACTCTTTACCGTCGACGGTCTTGCGGCGCAACACCTCGTCTATCAGGTAGTTGTTGTCGTAACGACTCTTGTACACCTTCTGAACCTCTTCCGGGTAGAAGACGCCTTTTATCTCCTCGCCCTTGTCGTCTTTCAGCTCGAACCCTCTGCTTCCCAACGTCTTAGCAACGTCGACCACTTCCTCGCGCCAGTTTCCCTCGTACCCTTTGTCGAAGGCGCCTTTAGTTCTCAACATCCTCACTCTGTCACCCGGAGCGATGACGTCGACGGCGGACGTCTTTGTTTTTTTCTTCTTTTTCCATATTTCGTCGATTTGTTTGTTAGTTGGGAGATCTTGTCGGTAGAAAACTGTTTCGCTGTTTTCCGAGCTGACTTGAGCCGGCGCCATTTTCAACGTCTTGTGGTGAGTGCGATTGTAAGAAGACACTACATGGTGCAGTACGTCTACGTAGCGATACGTGCGCTTGTGTGTGAAATAACGCCACAGCTTCTCCTTCAGACTGCGGTTCAAGCGCTCCACTAGACTAGCTTTGATGTCGTCGTTCTCGCCAGTGAAGAACTCTATGCCCTCGCTCTTCAAGTGATCTTGAAAGATCTTGTTCAAAAACTCTTTCCCCTTGTCTGTCTGAACAGTGCGCGGTCGTCTCTCGCCAGTGCCTGTCATCTCTCGGAAGGC
This sequence comes from Harmothoe impar, assembly GCA_947462335.1. Lineage (NCBI taxonomy): Eukaryota > Metazoa > Annelida > Polychaeta > Phyllodocida > Polynoidae > Harmothoe > Harmothoe impar. Next base: position 51,265,270 of record OX381720.1, on the reverse strand, counting down.
CTCGGTGACATCAGCGCCGCTCTTGGATTTAATGGGAACGGCCCACGCGTACCTAGAGAAAACGTCGATCGCCGTCACCACGTACCGGAAGCGGTCGTTGTGAGACGCCAAAGCTTGCATGTCCATCAGATCTATCTGCCACTGCTGATCGATTGCGCCGGTTATAGTCTTGTTCCTTGCGAATTTTCTCCGAATGGGTTTATGTTTAGTGTAGGCGTCCAGCGACACTAAAGCATCTCGGATGACGGCCGGGTTCAGGTGGCGAAAATGATGTTTCTGGAGTTTAGTCACGCTAGTGAAACTGGAGGGCGCTTTGACGTCGGTATATCTAGCTACTACGCGCTTCTTTTCTTTTTCCTTCTTGGTCAGTCTCTTCACTGGTTTGCCCATGGTGGGCCTGTTGAGGGCGTGAACGACGAGCTCGCCGCTAGGCGGTTGCGCCCTCTCCTTTTCTTACTCGCCACGCTCCTATAGGAAGTCGGAGTTTGGAAAAGTTCACTGTCGTCCTCCTCGTCGTCAGAGGATTGATCGTCCACCTGGAGAGAAGAGTCTGCTGCTGCTACTGCTGCTGCTGCTGCTGCTGCTTCTCCTTCTTCCGAGTCGAAGCTCGGTCGTTTCCGACCTCTGTCAGCAAGCCGTGTGTCCAAACTTCGGCCAGGTCCGCTCGCTTTATACAGATGGTTTCCGATCAAGGAGTCTGTGGGAACTGCTTCGCGCAGCGCTTTCGTGAACGGCGAGTAGCCCGCCGGTCTGGGCGCCGTCTTCCTGAACCTAGCAGCGTCGTTCAGTAAGTCCACTATGTTGATGCGATGCTCAGGTGGTATTCTCCGACCCGACATCTCGCGCACCGCACCGTCCTCGTTCCACTTGATCACACCGGATTTCTCCAATTGTTTGTACAGCGCCACGGTCCGAGTGCGATTCCTCTTGGGAACTTGGTTCACCAACCGATCGAGTAGGGACGCGCTGGCCTCTTCAGCAGACTGACGGAGGTGAGCCGGGGGCGAAGAAGAGTAGGACGAAGAGATGTTGCTGTTGTGGGGATTCGCGAGAAAAAATTGCAATCTATTCAACAACCTTCGGTATTTCAACATTTTCTCGCGCGATTCCAAAGTGGGGTCGTTCAACACTAAATCCAAGTCCCTGTAGATAAACTGTAGCACCTGGTGCAAGGCCGCGTCGGGATGAAGGGACTGTTCTGCCTGCTTGTGGTAATAGGCCATGTCGGCAGGTAGGCGGGCGGCGGTGGCAGGAGCGGAACTCTCGTTCTTTTCAGTGCGCTCATCAGGAAGAGGAGGAAGGTTTGGAGCAGTAGAAGTACTAGCAGCAGCGACTGCAGTAGTAGCAGCGCTAGTAGTAGCAGCAGCAGCGGGCACATGATGAAGTAGACCTGCTCGTGATGATTTGTAGAGCGTCTCAGGATCCACGAGCGCTAAACGTTTGTAGTGTTGTTGCTGCTCTGAGTCCGGCATGGGGACGACGGTGGCAATGACGCTGGTGGTGGCGGTAGTGGTGGTGGTGGTGGTGGTGCTGTCGGCGAGTAGGTGTCGAATGAGGTGTCTCATATACGGAGAATGCTCTTTATAAGCGGTAAGGCCATCCCTATGAGAGCCGGAATGAGGAAACCTCCCTCTTGTACCAAGACGCGTCTCTTTTTTTTGATGGGCGTAGATTTTTTGCCGACCTCCCTCAACACGTCAGCCGATTCTCGAAGCTTGTCCAGTTGTTTGTCGCTGAGCGGGATGTTCCCTACCAGTAAATTGTGACAGATCTCACTTAACGCTGCGATCAGATCGTCGCTTCCAGAGTCTATTAGATGCGAGCAGTCCTTTGGCGAGCACTTAGCTAAGTGCTTGAGAGTACCAAAGTGTCTTTCGAGTAGATGAGAAGACATTTTTTTTGCTACTGCTTTCTCTTGTTCTTTTTTTTGTCTAGCGGTACGAACACTAGCTGAGAGTGTATGGACGTCAAAGAGGAGCGTATTCTCAGATCGTCAGGTGTTGACTGCTTGAAGTCCAGAAGGAGGTATGAGTGAGGTCGCTTGAGTTCATGGGTAAATATACTAGAGAGGGCCGCCGCGTTGGACGGAAACACCTGGCGAGACAGACTAGCTATTTGCCCCATGTCGCGCGGGTTCTTGAAAACGATCATGTAGTGAGCGTTCAGACTCATAGTTCGAAAGTCGGGTGATTTCTGGAATAGGTTCTGAGTGATGTATATGACGCTCACGTTCCAGTGATGCGAGTATTTAGTAAAGATGTCGGCTACCACTTGCTGATTGGAACTGCTCATCAGATCGTCCAATATCAGTAGAGTGTGGGGTCGTAAAGCGTCTTCTGCTACTTCCACGTCTCCCGCTATAGACTCTTTGCTAGGAAGACCTTCTCTGAATTCCACACCGTACTGATTTTGCATTTTTTCAAACAGAGGTTGCCACTCGCCGTAATGGTAAAAAGTCTTTTCCACCGGCGGCGTGACCAAATTGTTCACGTCGCTCAGAAATTGATCCACCAAGCGCGATTTTCCACAACCCAACGGACCGCTAATGATACAACTAAAGGGTCCTTGTAGTCGAGCGTCGAAATGAATTTCTGTGAAGAGTTTGCTTTTACTACTGGACATTTTTTTTGTTTTTTTTCAGGACGCGTCAGAGAGCGGTTGTGTATCTGACTGTCTGCTGTGTTTCTCACTCGAACGGTCGGTAGTGAATGGTTGTGGAGAAAAGTCAGCCGACCTTTTTATTGATACCGGCCGGTGTCACAGTAGCGGCGGCAGAAGTGACTTTTTTTTCTTTTTTTTTTTTGCGATAAAATTCTATTTTCACTCAATAGTCATAAATGTTTGTATCAGACTCCAGAGGAGTCTGATACAAATATTTATTTATTTTTTTTAAAAAGAAGAGGAGGAGGAGGAGGAAGAGGAGGAGGAGGAGGAGGAGGAAGAGATTAATTTTTTTTTTTTTTTTTTTTTTTTTTTTTTTTTTTGATCATTTAGGCAAAGCTCGTCGCTTTGCCGCTTTTTTTTCTATTTCTGTGTTGTGACACGATCGTCTCGAAAAAGCAATAAGGCGTGTGAGCGCGGCGGTGACAAATACATATTGGAGCGTATGGTTTAAAATAGTGCGTCCCTATCTTCTTCAATTCGGCTGCGTTGCAATATGCGGGATAACAAGTGACGACGTCGAAACGTTTAGAGACCGTGTTCACGTCGGCCACAACGCGCGCCCACCGAGTGGGAGCTGCAGTCGCTCCCAAGAAACCGATCGGCTTGTCGAATCGTTTCATAGCACTTATTCTCACTTTATAAGAGGAGGCAGGGTGAGGAGAGTAGCGGCGCTCTTTCTTTTCATGAAACGCCCAACGAGTGGGGGCGCTGAGAGCGGCTGTTATGCAATAGTAGAGTAAATGCTGTTCTGAGAAGACGGCTCTCGGCCATGTCGCTACGTTTTCCTTTTCCGCTCTTGTATAACGACGATGGCGCTCAGCTTTGCATTTCTCGAGAATTCGGTACGCTTCAAGAGAAGCGTGAACCTCAACTACGTGACGCTCTCTCCTTTGAGATAAAAAAATAGCCGGGCAGTTGAGGAGAGCACTTTGTTCGCGCGACCGTCTTTTAGAAACTCGCGCCCTCTGCAGCGCCATATTTCTTTCCTCCGAAACAAAAAAGAATGAGTGAAAATAAAAATTTTTAAAAAACAAAAAGCTCAAACAAAAAAAATAAAGCAATAAGCAGACTCAGCTCGAAATTCCCTGCTGGCGTGATGGCGGTGACTGCAGGCGGTGGCGGCGGTCGGCTGGCGAGTCTGACATTTTCAGCTGTCGCATGCTGACCTGCTGCTATCATAAGAGAAACAAAAGCCCTAATCACGCTTTTCTGCTGGATCCTTCCACCCCGCCAGACATGGATCCAGATGGGAAGGTGGTTTAAAATTAAATCCGTGTACCGACTGTCATACAATAGAGTAATTAGTTGAACGCGTGTTACCTGTATAAAGGATTAGCGGGTCATGGGCTCAGCGTGTGTATAGAAAAACAACTACAGGTAGCGTGAACAAAGCGACCCCCTCCCTTTCTGTCACTCTGTCTGTGACTAGAGGGTGTGCGTGTGGTAAGCGGCTTAAATCTAAAGAAAAACAAATCACCCTCTCCTGTCGTCAGCAGTCAGCCGGCCGGCGGCTGGAAAATGCGATTAGAGGGATGATGAGCCGCGTAGTAAGCGACTTAAGGCTGATCTAAAGACCTGCCGTGAGGGGGCAGCTGGCCGGTGGCTTGAAAAAAAAGGGGGGAGTAAGGGTATATAAGGGGGAGTGAAACCGTATTCGGCATCGTCATCATCGTTCACGCTACTACTACTACTACTACTACTACTACTACTACTACTACTACCACCACCAGCACCGCGCCTCAATTTGCAGATCCCCATGATGGAAAGTTGCTACCGTGACATGAAGCGGAATGACGAAGCGGCGCGCGAATGTGAAGCTGATGCTGTAGCCTCTGCTACTGCTGCTGCTAGTGCTGCTCAGCGTGCTACTGCTGCATTTACTGCGGCTGTTAGTGACGCTGGTTGTGATGACGTTGTTGTTGTTGCCGCTGCGGCTGTGACTGCTGCTGTTGCTGCCGCCGATGCAGCTACTCATGCCACCGATGCCGACGCTGCTGCTGCTGATGCTGTTGCGGCTGCCGATGACGCCGCTGATAACGCTGCTAGTGCCCGCTCTGCCGCCCTTGCTACTGTCGCTGCTGCTGTTGTTGCTAATGCTCACGCTACTGCTGCTACAGCTGCTGCTACTGCTGCTACCGCTGCTGCCGAGGCTGCTGCCGCTGCTGCCGATGCTGCTGCCGATGCTGCCGATGCTGCTGCCGATGCTGATGTTAGCAGTCCCGTCGACAAAGAATCGTCATTTGTCACTCTTAAACCTCCAGTTGAACGCGCGACGAGTAGTAGGGCTACCAACGCGACGGCCGGATGGTGCAACTGGTGTCGTCGCTTCTGCTCGTGCGCTTGCTTTTCTTCCAGTCCTATCTGCTGCTGCTACGGTATGATAGTGTTATAGTGTTTGAATGAGAACGCGCGTAGTTACACATAGACGCTGTAACAGATGTGGATCAACAAGGGAAAAGGGACCTCCGTGCGGGATTTTTAGTACCAACTTTGGCCACCAGGGGGCCCTATATAGCCAAAAAGGACCAAAATATAGTAAAAACTTATCTATACTAATTTTTTATGTAGAATATGATAGGCCACATTGGAAGATTCAATCTTTGTTGAAAACATTCCATATTTGGAAGGGAAAAGAAGGTTTTGGGGCCTAAATTGGTGTTTTTGCACATGTTGGTTGCCATGGAAACATGATTTCCATTCTAAATTGAAAAATTGAAAAATTTGATTGATAGAAGGCTCCACAACGATTTCATTGCTGAAAACAAAATGTAAATACCATTTTTAGATCAAAAGCTGTGACCAAATGATTGAAAAGTTTGGATATTTGGTAATAAGCATAATTATGCTAATTAGATAGGAATATCTCTTAAACAAAGTAAGATAGAGCTTATTAGCATCTAAGATTGGACAGTGGCCACACATATTCAGACAGCCAGTACTCAAAAACTAGAAATGGTACCTGATAATAAAAGATATCACTGGAAAGCTGATGACATCAATTTCATTATTGAGTTTTTAGCTTGGAGGACCCTTTTCCCTCGACTGTCCACAGATGTGCTTTTTTTTTGAAAATATAATTTTAACATAACATGGAACTTGTTGTGTTTATTTTCTATATATAAGTTGTTTGTTTACAAACAGTCACGTGTCACGTGGTGTTGTTTACAAACAAGAGAGCCACGTGGTGTTGTTTACAAACAAACCCTAAGTAGGTCACGTTACCCTAGTTACCAGAATGCCGGCTTCTGATTGGCTGAGCCTAAGTAGGTCACGTGACGTAAGCAGGTCACGTTACCATGGTTACCAGAATGCCGGCCTCTGATTGGCTGAGAGCTTCTAAGTAGGTCAGTAGGTCACCCAGTATGTAGGTCACGTTACCATGGCAACGGGTCACGTGACCAAATGGAGGCCTCTGATTGGCTGCATGTCGATTGAGTAATAAACAGTACTTAACTATAGTCCCGTTCCGATACATACTATACTACTGACATGATAATGTAAAACTTGTGTTGAAATTGTTATCCATCAATGAACAAAAGGGATTTTGGGTACCCTTTCACTTACTACATCATGCCAATAACCATTCAAATTAGGCTTAAGGCCTAGGATGATTAGCTGTATTCAAACCTCCTTTAATATAATAAAATATACAGGTTGCTGTACCTTTTATGCTGATCGCTTTCACATGGGTCAAGCTTGGAATTAGTTAACTATGCCTAAAAAACTGCTGTTGTCTAAAGGTTTTGTATAGATAAATAAATTTATGGTGTTCCATGGCATTGAATTACACATTTGGTCTCTTAAGGCATGTAGCTTGCTGTGGATTCATCCCCGCATGGGTCCCTAGGGACAAGAGTAGCAATTATGATGCGGCCTGGCCCTGTCATAGTAATTCCTGATGCTCCATCACTATGGCCTGTGTAAGTGCTTCCTGATGTTCCAGCATTCTCTTCTCTGTGAGTGCTTTCTGATGTTCCAGCACTTGGACCAGTCCAAGGACTTCCCGATGTTCCAGTTTTCTGCCCTGTCTCAGCGTTTCCTGACGTTCCTACTCTTAGTGGCATATTGGTGCTTCCTGGTGGTCCAGGGTTCCCTGGGTTGGATCCCATGGGATTCAGATTTATCTGAATTGGATCATTTAGCGGCACAACCTGGGCAATGCCACAACATTTACGAAAGAACGACATCAGACTGTTTTTAAGCACCATTCCAAAGGTTTTGTCCCGCCAGGCATAGATAAAGGGGTTGACCCAGAAGTTGATATCATAGATCAGGATGGTGATGTAGAACAGGGCCTGGTGCCAAGCAGCAGAGGCTGGGGTCCAGGTCAGTGAAGTAGCCACGATAGGACTGTACAGTAGAAAGAACACACCCACTACCATCGCCATCATCTTGGTGATCCTCATGTCCCTCATCCGGCTTGCCTGCTGGGCTGGTGTCACTGCTGCTGCTGTCTGTTGTTCACTCCTGTATGCCATCCATGCAATATGGCTGTAACTGCCAACGATTACAGAAAATGACATCATTAATACCAAACTGGCAATATAGGTAAGGTAGTGAGGGAAGTAACTGAGGCTATTGCAGACGGTTCCTTCTGGGACATCTGGTGTAGCAACTGTAACAGCAATGTTGTACCCTGCTATTATAATAGATGCGATGCTAACACTGAGAAAGGCCCTCTTGCTGCTCCACTTCTTACTTCGGTTGACTCGAAACAGCAGGGAATTCCTTCTTTCCAAACCTAGGAGGGCTAAAGTGACAAACTGTACTGATGTAGTGATAAGCTCTTGACATAGACTAGCTTTGCACAATGGCTGAATCAGGTGCCAGGAGGTTGAGAAGTCCTTAGTAGGGATAATGATTCCAGTGAATACTCCATGAATAAAGTCACTTAGGGCAAGAGCAGTCACAAGCACATTGGCTGATGTATGCAGGATTCTGTTCTTCAGCACACATAGTATGGTTAGCAGATTGAACAAAATGGCTGCCACCCCCATCGTAAGTCTCGTGATCACATATGTTAGCCATATTGCAGACATGTTGTCACTCATCCGTGTTTCTCTTATTTGAGGAGCAATTATGGGAATGTAAATACCTGTATACTCCTTTTCTATGTGCCTCTCAAATCAAGCAATATACTCGTCCTTCTTTTCAGGCTGCAGTCACCATACAATATGAATGTGTGTCCCATAAACCTGTTATATAGATCTGTCCACCTGTTTTTTTCTGATGTGCGTACACCTGTTCTCATGACAAAGTTAGGCCACTCAAGAAATAACTGTGATGAGGGAGCTTTATCTTGGCTCTTTTTTACCGTGGCGCTTATATTCAAAGGAAAATATAGCCTATGTACGAAAGTTTAAATTTTGATAGCTAAGAGTTGATTGATACAAAAGTCTGCAAAGTGTAATTCATGTGTAGTGCGCTGCATTACTAGCAATAAAAGGTTTTACCTCATACTAGATACCGTATTTGACGTGATAAGTAGCCTGGGTGCTTAAAAAATCATTTTGAATGGAAGAATTGGCCTCAAATATATATTTTGATTAGTGCCGCCCATGGATGTCTTATACAGACTACCCTCCAGTAAACAAATAACGTTATACACCATTTTATAACATTATATAACGTTATATGTCAACGTTTTTCTAAGGCTCTTTAGTATGACATAACATTTAATATGTAAAATTTAAAACATTATTTTGACGTAAAATAAAAAAAATTTGTTAGCTGGGTGGTGTACCTCATTGGCTTCTGCAAGGCTTTTACTGGCTCCTCGGTCTTCACACCTGGTTTGGCATTAATACCTGCACAGGTCTCAATTGCTATACAGGACAAAGGCGTGAAAACAGTAAAAAAAACTCGGAGTAACACATGAAAATAACTTGGAAAAAAATCTGAAAAAGGGGAGTGCCACTTATTGAGGGTAGATCGCTTATTACATTGAATACGGTATGCCAGATCTCATAGCATAATGTTTATCATTAAAGAAAAAGTGAAAAGATATAGATATTTTCCCCCAAATCATGGTTTTCATGTTGTGCAGTGATGAGAAACCAGTGTTTCTTAAGAAGTGGCCCTGTGCTGCTCTTTGTGATTCTATTAGTACCGTAAAACCTCGCGTATAAGCCGCGGCTAGTACGCAAGTCAGCTCGGCGGTGCGGCTTATAGCATCGCCCCAGGGTCAGGGTGAGGCTTATACGCGAGTTTTTGTTACTATGGTACAGTACTAAATGTCACATGTACTCAGATCTATGGTGCGGCTTATAGCATCGGCACAAACTCGGGGTGTGGCTTATACGCGAGTTAGGCTTATACGCGAGGTTTTACGGTACATCTCTCTCGCCACTTGCACTGCCTCCCCTGTGTCACAACTCAAGTTACTATTCATCCCTTTTATTTGGCTTCACTAACGACATACAGCGGAGAGGTAATTTTGAAGCCACTCCTGGGATGTCTTGGACCCAGTGGTGACAGAATAGTGTTAATTAGTGCCTGAATAATTGAAGCCAGGGGGAAATGAGATTTTATCTTGTTAGCCCCTTGACTTGCTTGGGATGATAATTTAGTATATCTGTAGGTAGATGTGTTTCGGACCCAGTTAGGTAGTGGAGGTGTGTCTTAAACTAAGCACTATTTTGATATTCACAATATAGTCATATATACATGTCAGCACTATATATATATCTAATTTTGCGTTTCAATACGCCAGTATGTGTGTAATATAAATAACCCATAAGTATTTTTCTTTTTTTCAGAGGAAGAAGTTCAACCAGTGGTCGGTCCTGTCTCCAAGGAGCATGATACATGATTGTACATGTATATCACCAATCCCATAATTTTATAATAAATTATACCTAAATTGATTGAATATTACGTAAACGGATTCAACACACTATTATGTGTATATGTCCTGTTGAGGAATTATTTTGTGAAATCACAAACATGTACTTAAAGGGTATCGCTACCTGTTCGATGATCTAGATATTCTATTGATTTCTGCATATAACTTAGTATAATATTAGTTCAATACATAAGGAACTAGAGAAAGTAAAGAAAATGGCATGGTACAGTACTCAATTCTATGGGAAAGCCACTTGAAAAAGCTCTTTCTTAACTAAGCTAAAAGAGCATTTTTATTTTGTGGTCAGATGACCATGTTCTTCTATTGCTATCTTCGAATCACTTTGGATCAGATTAGTTGGCAGAATAATCAAATAGAAAATGGAAAAAAAATTACATGTTGTGGTGCTCATTTTTCTGTAATGCCCATTTAAAGAAAAAGTACTTCCTTTGTGAGGCGCTCTAGCCCTATAGCCCATGCAATGGACATTGCTGCTTAAATACTCTCTATGTGAAAATTAGAATATAATGCAAGATTCCTTCCCCCCTTTATTTTACCCCTGCCCCATCCCACCAAAAAAAAAAGAATAACTATACCTTTTTTTGAGAAAAGGTCATGGCACCTTCTGGGATAGAACTCCGGATCCTCTGATTGCAAAGCAGGCATCATAACCACTATACTACAGATTCTGGTGGAGATCTGAAGAACTGTTGTGCTATTATTCCATACATCTCTTATTGACATATGCCACGAGAGGGCAGCACTAGCTACATAGTACAATGTTGTTTCTCTGACATCCACAGGGTTCCAGCACCTACTTTTGTAGCGATACCCTTTAAGTTGATAATTTTTAATGTAAATTATCTGAATCTAGATCTGCATGGTAGGCCCTACTGGTCACCCTCGCAGCCAGGCAGCATGTACTGATCAAACCACCTTAGTCTTTTTTAGTAGGGCATTAGTAATAGGTAGGGTCTATTACATCTGTAATTTTCTTATCATCCCCACCATAAGGGGTCAAAATCTTCCCTCCTTTCAAGCCAATCCAAACTGAAGAAATGCTCTAAAATCCTGTAGAAGGGGGGGGGGAGCCCAAAATATTTTTTTATTGAACTCCCTCGTGGTAGCCCTTTCTAATGTTAGGCCATTCATCAGGAAGTCCATAATGTAGAAGTGATTTTTCCCATAGCGGCACGACCCTCAAATATGAATAGTACTAGATATTCTTGAAAATGATGGCCAACAAAAATATTTTTTAGGGGGCTTTTGAAACCTGCGCTCAATATAATGTCTAGGTAGACATGTATCTGATGTGGAATTTCGATATCCCGTTTAAAAAAAATTCCAGCCCTCCCTGAATTTGGTCATTTTACCATCCAAATCCTTGTTATTCTGACAACCCTACCCCCAAAATAATTGTCAATAGCTTTTCTTTGCAACACATATGAACATGTATTTGTGTTAAACACTGACAGTGCCAGTGTTATTGAGTGGGATCTCAGAATATTCTCCATAATACTACATATAATTCAAAATTAGATAATCGCACAAATACATCTTAATATTTGTTAGGAAGAGAAGGTCATAGTGATCATTTTGAAATTGTAATCGCCAAAATCAGACAAGGGGAAGTTACCATTAAGTTCAAATGATAAGTCAATAGGATAACTGTATGTTGCTGCACTGCTGGCCACCTAGTGGCTGTTTATGACACAAAATCCCCGTAATGGTACGTTTTCCCCTGTTGTGTCACATATGCTAAAATCAGTCGAAATCTCTCAACATATTTATCAATAAAGATGTTTAAAAGAGAAGTTTTTCCCAAATCATGGTTTGCATGACGTGCGTGGCCTTGTGCTGCTGTTTCTCTCCTCACCAGAATTTAATTAGTGCAGTGTAGGGGACACTTGGGTAATCCGGCTCCCCTCTGTACCATACCGATCCAGTAATGTACGGCACGGTTTGATTGTCAGATGGGGAAGTAGCTCAGTTCGTAGAGCAGCAGGTTACATGATCTGAGGGTCCTGGGTTCGAGTCCCGCTATCTCGCAATGATTTTTCCACAATTAAAATGTTCTTAGAACAAACTCTGTTACAACAAATTTTGCTTATAGCGAAAAAATACTGAAAAAATACCGGAATATGTGGCTAACATAGTTTTCATATTTGGCGACTTGTGCCACATTTCGTAAGGATGGGTCACATATAGGTTTTGAGGGATAAAGGCAATTACAGCTGGGACTCATATAGGTTTTGAGGGATAAAGGCTTTTGAGGGATAAAGGCAAATATTTTGAGGGATAAGGGCTTTCGAACTTTAACGCCATTTTTGAGGGATAAAGGCCTGACAGAGCCTTTATCCCTCAAAAGGGTCCCATTTTGAGGGACAAGGGCAATTTGAGGGATAAAGGCCCCACAATTATACTAATGAGATATAGGGCCCTTAATCAAAGAATATAAGTGTGGACACGGGGGAGTTGCAGTGCTGTTGCATTGGACCTTAATTAAGGTATACAGTTGGCATTGTCGGAGCAGTGCTGGGTTTATAACAACCTATGATCAAGATCAGGATAGGTATTAATCAGCAGAGCATCTGAGTAGGTGCTTTTTTATATTGCATTGTTGTAAAGTAGTGCTACCACGGGCCACCACTGAGCTAAACCTCGGGGGGGAGGTCAGGTGTTTCTGTTCACAGAAACAGGGTAGTCAACTCTATGTTCCCCCTCTGCTTTGAGCATCGCATTCTGGTGAAAATGCATGCATTTGGATGCATTAAAATGCCATAATCTCAAGGATATGCATAATAAATAATATTACTGGGATGCAGAACACATCATTTTGCATTAAACTGGAGAAATACCCACATTTAGCAAAGTCCCCCCTCTGCTTTGTGTCCACATTGCTGCGGTCCTTAAAGCACATGGCCTGCATACCTACAACACTGTGAGGAGCAAGGAAAGTACAGGGGTCTGTACACAGGTAGCACAGGTAGCCAAGTGTAGCAGTCAGTGTGGCCCACACTGTCCTACCTGGCGGTAGGACTAGGACTCTGCTTGGAGACAAACGTCAGTTGGTGCGCGTGAGTGCTACTAGTGGCAATATGATGTCCTCAAAATGATCGCTTGGGTCATCACAATGATCACCCAAGGTGGTGACCTGGGAATAAACATCCAAAGTGATTAGCAGTGAATGCCAGCCAGGCCTTGGTTTTCAGTGTTTAACGGTTGCGGATAAGTCATCAGGGGAAAGCGGGATTTGAACCCACAAATAAAAAGTCTGTGTTTGATGAGTTGGCTGAAGTTGCCATTTTCCCCTGAATGATGATTTGTGAATCTACCCTTACAATATGATATTTGATTTCGAGGTGTTCTTTACGCCTCCAGCTCCTGGCAAGTCGATCCAGCCTGTTGAAGTGTTGAAGGAACACTGACCATTGTCGGCTAGTGTGGCGTCATATTATCCGTGGTACGAGAGCCCTGTGTGCTTTGTCCGAGAGTAAGATCATGACCATACGCTAAAAATAGCTCGGGCTACCGCCTTGGAGGAGCTTCAGAAACGTGACACTGACAGTGACAATTTCATGCAGATGCACCCCTTAGTTCCATTGAAGAGACGCTTCTTGCAATATATACAACAAGTCCTCGTAGCTCTATAGTAAAGGGGGGAGAAAGAAATTTAAACTAAAATTATTTGTAGTTCTCTAAAAGAGTGCAAATACAAAGTGACACGTGTCACTTTAGTTGATGTGTGTGTCCTCGTCTTTCAAATAAACAAATCACGTCATAGACACCTGTATTGACTCTAAGTGGCGACTAATGTGTGTTGATTTGTACTAAGTTGGTGTGAAAATTACAATAACAAATCGATGTAACTGTGAGCAAATCTTTCCATGGGAGGTGATACAAGCAAGTGATTGCTTATATTTCAAAGCACCCTTGTTAAACCAAGAGTTCACAAAGTACCTGTGTTTAACTTTATTTTTTGAGCATTTCAATGACTGCTTTCAAGACGCTTTATGGATGAGTTCAGAGTTGTTTGTGGATAATTGTATTGCTGTGTAATAGTATCGCCACTCCAGCTGCTTTCTCATAAAGAGAAGGTATACATTGGAATCTACTGCTTCACTCATTGCATGTCTCCGAGATAACCCAGAGTTGTTGAGGGAATTTTGTCACCGATCAAAAAAAAAGGGTGCACTGAATGTTTGGCGGGTAAGGCATCTACAGTGTATGCTCTCTCACAATTATCATTACAACAACCGTCTACACTCCCTGTTGAAAGAGCTCATGTCTGTGCAGTCCGATTACCAATACATTATCCAACCACTTTTTGTAGAAAGTGTCGATTTGCTATTAGTGAGCAACAGAACTGTGAATGCAATATAAAAAAATGCTGTAGCTTATTTCATTCGTCTTTGTTTTGTCATTATTGTGTTTGTCAAAAAAAGAAATTCTATCCACAAAATACTGCTCCCTGATTGGCTAAGCTAACTAGATCACACCCTCATTTGCTTAATAAGGGCCTCCCCTTTTGCATAATCATTAGTCATGTGACAAAATACTCGACGCTCAATGGTTTAGAAAGTAGGTCATGTCCTCATTTGCATAAATTATGCCAATGAAGAGGTCGGGTGATCCAATGCTGGCTTGTGATTGGCTGTGGATCGAATGAGCGATTCCTTACCTGATCTATACAGTGTATGCACTATACATAATACTACTAACCAGTTGTATGCACAGGTGGCATCTTCCTGTAACATGACTATTGCCTTGTCTAGTTTCTTCTCACTACTATATAATACCATGTCGTTGGCATACATTATAACTTTACAATGTTTTATGAAAGTGTACAAATTAATTACAAAACAGATGAATAGGAGGGGGCCGAATATCGAGCCTTGTGGGACACCAAAGGTGATGGGGAGCTTGCAAGATACATGGTTGTTACAAGTGACAACTTGGCTATGGCGGATAGGCACAGATTCAGTCACTATATTGGCAGGCAGGTTCAAACTTCGCAGACGACATAACATTAATAGTTCACCATGGTGTATACTATCAAAAGCTTTAAAAGTTATTCTATGAACCACTTTTATTGCTTTTGAAAAAGAAACCTTTGTTTGGTTTACATGTCACATCATAAAGTTTCAGTATACCACATTTTTCATTGAAGGTGCTGAACCTAAATGTCCATATTTGCATAAAGTTAATTTGGATTAGCTTAAAACCCTGGCTGCAACCACATAGTAGTGACCCTGAAACAACAGAGGGGAAGCATGGAAACTTGACACCACTATACCTCCCTGGGTCTGTTACATTAGAACTTTATGTATTTTTTTTGTAGTTTGACGGGCGACTGTGAGCAATGGTATGCAGTCCAAGTTTAGTCTAGTAGTAAATAGCTGGATTCAAGCCTATGTAGAAGTTGCTAGGTATAGTTATTTCACTTTTGATTCTTCATTCTAACATTTCTTAAAAGCTTCGCTACAGGTATCGGGGCATCTTGAATAATTCGAATTACTCAAGGGTGGCATGTTCACATACTCCTGAAAATGTTAACCATGGTCACAATATATGAATATCAAGGGAGAGAAAAGACTTTTGGTCATGCTTGCAATTATTCCGGACTAGCTAGATCACTGCCTTACGGCAATGCCGACCTCTTTATTAAAATATCGATCTGGTAGAGGATGCAAACATTTTACGTATACCAGCTACCGGGACTAGGGTCATTAGAAATGTTGTCCCTAAAAGGGCATTTTTAAGTACAGATATTCAAGGCCCTTATAAAGGGTCTCAACGAAATACGGGGCCTTTCGAGGTCAATCTGTCAGGGAAATACGGAACTTAAACAAATCCTGTATACATATTTATGTACAAAATCCATGGAAGGATTGTTTGTTTCACTATCATGTGACAGAATATCATTTATAAACTACATAAAGCACAAATCTAAATTGACAATGTTGTGTTGAGGTCTATTGCCATTATTGATACATATACCAGATTCTGATGCATAATCAGATCCTGTATAGAACATGGGAGACCCTATGTTTGTGGTTAGAATATTTGTTGAACAACTACCAAATCGGAAGAGCAATTAGTCAAAGTCTATACATTGTAGTTTAAGTATTTCCCCTAGTGCCCACTTGGGGTCTGCACTGTGCCCTTTTTTCCCCATGCTCTAATTGATATTGATGATACCTGCCTGTAGTTCCTGATTTCACCACAAGATGTCATTGTGACGGCGTTAACCCCCGCTTGCCTGGGTGTTGGGCCTATTGTTCTTACTCTAGATTCCGTTCCATAGATTTCTACTTCAGACCACCAGGAACATATATGAGTAGCCTTAGCACATGCAGGCTTCATTGGCCCTAAGCAGATGCTTTGCATATAATGTTATTTGCATAACCTGCTGAGGAGGTTATATGAACTAGGTGAAGTCTGAGAGGAGGTTATGAAAACCGTTTCTCATTTAAAACCATGATTGTTTTGGGATTTGAACCAAGGTGCATTTATAAACCCTCTAGCCTCATAGGTTATGTATTTAGTTAAAAATGAATGGCTATGAAGGCACGCATGAGGAGTATTGTAGGATATCGGGCACGAGGCGCGTAGCGCCAAGTGCCCAATATCCATACGATACACCTCACAAGTGCCTTCATAGCCATTCAATAACAGGTTTATTACACGATTATATTGACTCCTTACTGCATCATGCCAACCCTATGGTGTTGATACACTCCCAAAGGGTCGGCATGATACCGGCTGTGTAGGCCTACCCATGTCAGTGGCAGGCCGCTTGGGGTACCAAGTTCAAATCGCCACGAAATCTCGGATTTTATGGGTGACAAAACTTTGGAATGACTCTAAAACACTGGAAACGTGCTGATATCCCCCAGAAATGTGCTGATATCCACCGGAAACGTGCTGATATCACTAGATATCAGCACGGGGATATCCCTGAAAAAGCACCATGAGTGACCCAATTGTGTAATAACATATTCTATGGCTCTACGGAGGCTTTCCATCACATATCCTTCTGAATGTACCTCATCACTTGAGTGCACCCTTGATCCCAGAGTGTATAGATTAATAAGTGGTCTGTGGGATATATATTGCGCATGCTAGTGCTGTTTTGTCAGGTTTCTTTATCCACTGCCTCACGTTTCATAGGTTTGCAATATATAGCCAGTATTGTATGATAAGCCAGACACCCAGAGGTGTGGTGTGGGACATGTGGGCATACAATACAAGATTTATTACATGACCAAAAGACATTTATCTACCCCCCCCTACCTTTTAGTCACTAATTGCATCATCTACATTATCGTTAATTTTGCTATCTACATCGTCGTCTGCTTTGTTTACACTGCCACCATTGCCCTGTCACGTGATCCAAAATGCTGCCTTCTGATTGGTCTAGAGCAGTAAAAATCGTACCACACTTAGGGTTGATACGCAAAAACGTACCACACCTCCAGGTAGCACGTTTTACCCTCTTTATTCTTACACAGGATTGTATCAATCAGGCATACTAGGAAGTGTGAGAAAGGGTCGGTCTCGGAAAATTAATGAGAGTCTTTCTTTTATGTACTTTATAATGACCATAATCATAGATCTGGCTATAATGTTAATGAGCGGGAGAGCGCCAAAAGTCGCCGCTAGGTGGCGCCACCTGCAGTCCGGGTATGCGCGGTATGCTGCGCGTACATTTCATGAGACACCAGCCACTGCTTTAGCGTTTCTCTGTCACTTGAATCTTGTTGTTGTCTGCTCGTTATCTCGAGGGTGAAACAAACCCTGATCAAAATCATGTCTGGTGATAACAAGTACCCCTCATGGAAGGTCGAAGACCTGAAGAATGAACTCAGGAGCAGAGGGGCAAGGTTGTCAGGACGGAAAAATGAACTTATTGACAGGTAAGTCCACTGCCACTGGCCTACTGCCAGTACTGGTCGAGTAACAAGTCACAAGGGTTAAGCCTCATGACATGGGGCGGGGTCACAACATGGGCATTTCTTCAAATTCAAATTGTCATGGGAAATTTAGTGCCCCAAACAGAATGTCCCGGACCGGTCCCGGGGAGTGGGTGAACATAGTCGCCACTACGGCACTGAGCGCCTACAGGCTACAGGCTGCAACCACCGCCCCGATCACCCCCCCCCCCCCCTCGCCTCATCCCTGACCCTGCCTCTTTTGAGTCCCGGGCAGCCTCTACACCTCGCCCCGCCCCCGGACTCGCACATCCAGTCTCCAACTACGCCACCTTTCATAGGTAGGTTATTGGAGTTGGTGACTGGAACCCGGGGACTGGAAGTATAAGTCTCCCCCCCCCTCCTAGACCATATAAGTGGCCCCTCTGGAGCTGGAGCTCCACGTCAACTAGCTAGCTGAGGGGCCACATCTATGGTCTACCGCCCCCCCCCCCTCCCTGTAGGCCCCCTAGAGTTAGGCTAGACCAGACACTATCCTGGCTCTCTTCAGATAAGGGAGTGATCATTTATTATCAACAGGGGGGGGTGGTGGTTTTTTTTGGGGGGGGGGGGGCAAAAAAATTTGGCCTCAAAGGCCCTCCCCTCCTTCACCAGTCAGTTGCAAACGCAAAAAAGTTATAAATTATCATAAATGTTTATCAAATTATTGTCTAATACGATATCAAATGTTAGAAAATGTAAATACCAGTAAGTCGACCTGTTGTTAGACCTATGCCACGGTATTAGTGCAAACAGAGCGGGGGGGGGGGGGGGGGAGGAGCTTAACCCGTTTTCAGCCATAGCTACTGGTACGAGGGCCTTGGTATTACCAGTATAGAAACTATACTATTGATTCAAGAAGGCTTTATTTACTTATGCAAGGATACATTTATGTCAGCACCGAGTTAGCATTAATGGCATTTAAACAGGGTTCTCTGCACATAGAGACTTTTGTTCATATTCCCACGAGAACCAAAGTTAGGCCAATCAAAAAAAAAAAGTGGTTTCTCATCACCAAGGTCTGAAAAATGTGACGAGGGAGGCTTTTTTTTCTTTTCTTTTTTTTACTCACGGGCTAAAATGTATGGGGAAACTATGGGATGATATGCGTTTTTCATGACCAAAATTCACATTTTTTACTTAAGAATTTATGGATCTTTGAAAGTGGAGAAAATGTAATTTATTTCTATACTACTGCATTACTGGCAATATTAGCTTTAATTTGATACCAAATATCGCAATATTTGTCCATTTTTATCATATTTTTCATAAAAAATTAGCAAAAAAAAAAAAGAGTTTTCCTCAAAAGCTGATTTTTATGATGCGCGCGGTGATGAGAAACCATTTTATTTTTTTAAGTGGCCTTATAATGAATTCTAAAAACTGTCCAGAATGCAGCATTTTATTTCTGGAATTTCAAAATTCTCTTGGGGAATGTTATGCTCCAAATCTGAAGTGCTGGAAAGGAAATTAATTTCGTTTTAAACAGAACCAGAGCTTTACAGTTTAATGCAGGGATATTGGGAGGGCCGCGCCATGCGCCATAGGCGCATTAAAATCTGGAATGGCACATTGGGACTCCTATAGATGCGCCCTATGGCGCATATAGGCTTTCCAAAACTGAAAGAATTGTTTTAATATTCCAATTAGAACCAAAGCTAAAACTCCTCAGTATCCCCCAATCTAACAGCAGGTTTTTGGGCAACATGCGCAAACACCTTTCAGAATAAACAAGTCTCCCAAAGATTTTCTCAAATTTCTTGGAATAACTTGTCTCTGTCGTGGTCTGAACCCTTCAAAATACACAAACTTAAAAGTAGAATTCCAAAGTTCTGCCAAAACAATAGACCCCCAAAAGAACACACCAAAATACACGCTAAATTCATGAATCTTTTAACCGCAATTTGCCCCCATGTTATCAATCTAGATAGTTTATCAATCATTATAAAACGCCCCCTCCCAGAATTCACACACAGGGCTCGCCAAATATATATAAATATATATATATATATATACATGTATACATACTGAAGTGTTCACTGGACACAGACAATCAGAAAGGTTGTATCCAGTCGAAAAACTATGTGTCCGACCTGTAGTACAGGTAGATGCCTAAACATGTAGGTTATCCACATCTTAACCCATGGTTGAGGGCATATGAGGCCACCACTTAGTCTGTTGTGGTTATTTTGACATACAATCAGTTAGTCATAGGGTATCTACTACTTCTATAATTGTACCCCCAGCTACACGTATACCGTATGTGGCGTTTAAAGGGTTAAAGTTAATACCACAGATGATATGATGCTGATTTCTACTAGTAAAGTTAATGTCAATATAGGAGTTCTATAGAGAATGCCTCCCCCTTCCTTTAAGCCCCTCTACCGGTATCATTTTCACACAATTCTTTCAATTCTGGATAGATAAATTCCTGGACTACCTGTACCTTAAGAGTTGTATCGATGTGATGCCTTTATCGATGCGATAATCAGAATTATGAAAATGTCGGTGTATCAATTTAAGGTATATTTATGACAGTCCACCGGGCACAACTTTGATATTTTCTGTGCCCAAGGGAATTATTTGTGTCACAAGGACTGGACACAATGATTTGTCGAGCCCTGACATATTTAGACATAAAATTCATAGATTTCTTTGAGCAATAACGCCAAACAAAACCTTTCTTCCTATATGTCTAGGTTTGCTCGAGGATATATGTAATAGATAGGTATGGCTATCTGTTTTAAACCACGGTTGTAAGTTTATGTGAGTCTATATGGATATAACCAACACTGCACGAGCTTTGCCATTTACATTGGATTTACCTTTGGTGTAAAGGCCGATTTTACAGACCATTACAGACCATTACATACATTTACCATAAAATTTACCTAAAATGTAAAGCTGATCAAAATTGATCTTTGCATGGCTTTACTACCTTGATCAAAGCTCGTAATGGCTGTATTTACACTTTGTGCAAGCACCTGTAAATGTGAGTAATTTCAAGCATTACACCTTGCACAAAGGTCTGTAAATGTGAGTAATTTCGAGCATTACACCTTGCACAAAGGTCTGTAAATGTGAGTAATTTCGAGCATTACACCTTGCACAAAGGTCTGTAAATGTGAGTAATTTCGAGCATTACACCTTGCACAAAGGTCTGTAAATGTGAGTAATTTCGAGCATTACACCTTGCACAAAACCCTCTAAATATGAGTAAATATGATGCTTACAAATTGTGTAAAGCCCAAGTAAATTCAACCATGTGAAACCCTACCTTGGGATACATCACTCTTTAGGGAATGGACACAATTAATTGAGCATTTTATTCATTTTCATCAATTTGAACATCATTTTTGGGGCATTTGTGGGAATCCAAGGCCCTAGCCCATTAGTCTCCAGAGCCCTGGGTCCACCTTCAGGGACAGGCTTCTGGGGGTCGGGGACAAGCTCCTGGGGTCCGGGACAGGCTCCTGGAAGTCGGGGACAGGCTCCTGTACACTCCTGGAGGTCGGGGACACGCTCCTGGGGCCGGGAACAAGCCCCTGGGGGTCGGGGACACGCTCCTGGGGGCCGGGAACAAGCCTCTGGGGGTCGGGGACACGCTCCTGGGGGCCGGGAACAAGCCCCTGGGGGTCGGGGACAGGCTCCTGGGGGTCGGAGACAGGCTCCTTGGGGTCGGAGACAGGGTCATCTTCGCCTGTAAAGTAGAGAACAATTACATTTAGGTTCATGGTTTCCATGAGACTTCATACATTAGGAATGAATATAGTAAGTGATACTGCTAAATGACCATAAAGCTCAGTGAGATTGTATCTATGATATAAAATGGTCATATCCGTAAATTGCAACACTACAACATGTATGTCTGATTCAAAAGCAAGGTATATGACTGTGTTTAATACCATTTTAACTGTTATAACACAATTATTATTATATAAACGAACTAAATACATTACCTTTAGCTGCAGATTCTATTATGAACAAGGCTAGGCGTACAGCACAACATGCTGTGCCTATGTCCAGCAGCTGAGTGTGGAGGTGACTGTGTATGTGGGACAGGTATGTGGGTCAGAGGTCGTCACACCTGGCTGCACTCCCATTGTCTTACCAGCAGTGTGCGGCGGTATCACCTAGGTTACCACCTGTAGTAGGCACTGGGAGCAGGGGTGCACGTGTCCTGACACGTGTTGCAGTGTGTGTGTGTGTAGGAGGGGGGGGGTACAAATGTACTTCCTTGGCATGGACCAGTAATACATGTAGCATAAAAGGCCGAGAACAGACATACATATTCGGAATACTGACATACTACTAAAGCCAATGAAGATCAAATAATATATTTATAACTAGTCATCAATTGAATATACATACTATAACAATTCTCTGTCTTCCATTCCCCCCCCCCCCCCAACCCCCTAGTGGCGTCAGGGCTGTCTGGGCAGACCCTTAACCCAGCCACTATGGCACCTATCGTGATAGTGGTGAGAATTACAGAATGTGTAAATGTGTGTAAATATCAAAGGATGTAAAGGCAAGGTATATTAATGTAAATTTGAAGCACTATCTTTGCTCCGATTTACAATGAGATGTCCACATATTTACATGAATTTCACTGGAAATTACATGAGGGGTAATTACAAGTAAATATCAATCGGTGTAAAGGCCAGGTAAATTGGTTCAAATTTTTACCAACATCTGTGCACAAATTTACAATGTGAATTATTTAGATTTACACGATATTTACTTGGGAATTACAGAAGGTGTAATTACTAGTAAATATCAATCGATGTAAAGGCCAGGTAAATTGATGTAAATCTCAAGCACCATCTTTGCACAGAATCCCAAAGAGATTTACACGTCTTTACTATGCATTTGCCTGTTGTAAAACCCAAATCTCGTGCAGTGCAAGGTGTGAATTCCTTTTGTCTTACCCCTCCAACATGGTTTGAAATATGACTACCGGTATATCACTACTACATGTATATGCCCATCCCTGCTGTAAGCATGCCTAAATATGTTTTGTAAGTTACTTTATTGACTCTGGGATCTCTAGAGTATCCTAAGTCGTGTTCGTGAGACACTTTTTCATCTTCATTAGTATTTTACTGTGGGGAGTATGAAGGCCCATTAACTCGCAAAATGGCGCTTTATTCTTGCTAAGGAGTGCGCCATTGTCCCATTTAAAAAATCCTATCAATATCCCTGTTAATGGGTTATTGTCTTCACTATATATTTCTCAATATATTTCAGACTTCTGGCATATGACAGAAACAACAACTTCACTCATGGGGACGATATTGTAGCTGACTACAGGGACTTCAAGATGTCTGGAGCAACAGAACATTAGTGTGATAGACCCGCAGGTCGCAGATGGCATAGACGAAAGCACATAATCCCAGGCCCTGTCTCGGGAATGGAAGGAACAGAGGAAAAACCGCATACAATCATCCAACTTTGGGAGAGTAATGACAACGGTATCAACGCTAGCTAAAGAAAACCTTGCTAAGGAGATGATCCTTGGCAAGGAGTTTAAAAGCAAATATACAGCCCATGGTAAAGCCAGAGAGTCTCATGCCATCGAGGCATACGAGAACCAACACCGTGTTACTGTTATCAAGTCTGGCATAGTTTTATCTATGGAAAAGCCATACCTTGGCGCTTCTCCAGATGGTCTTGTCGGAGAAGACATGGTTCTGGAAGTGAAGTGCCCATATGTTTCGCAGAACGAGTTTATCAATGTGGACACAGTAGACTATCTTATAGAAGATGAAGTAGTACAACTTGACCCCAAACTACTATGCCCAGGTGCAGGGACAGATGTGGGTGACGGAGAGGCCCATGTGTCACTTCGTGGTCCACACCTTCAAGGAGACCAAAATGTTTGAGGTGCCACAGGACAGGGCCTACGTCAAACTCATGGTGCAGAAACTGGACGCTTTCTATCACAACATCTGGTGTCCACTCTACCTAAAGAGACATTTCTATAATGATTTGTAAAGTTTAAATTCTAAAACCCTGAGGCAGTGGAAAGGCAACCGGGACAAACAAACCTAAATAATCATGTTTTTTTGTCATTGTCCTGAAGTACAGAAAGAAAAAAAACTGATTTAACTTCATATGTTTGCTTTAAAAAAAAAGACAATACAGCGGTAAGCCATGCATTTTAATAGCAACCCTTTTTTGATGGGGGAGGGGGGGATCTGATGAGAAAAGTACTTTACAATTATTGACTCTTTCATAAGTATATAAATTTTCTGATATTCAATATTAACCATAATTAACCTAAGGCAGCAAAAGGCCACACCAAGTTAAAAAGTTGGTCTATGGATTTCTCGCAGCAAATTTTCCAAAATGCAAATTTTTCTTTTTTGAAAGCAACTTGTGACTATGGTCTGTGCCTGCATCTTTTTCTGAAAAATTGAATCTTTTTGAGTGTTATCGTGAGCCAGAAACTATCAGTTTGCAAAAACAAGAGATTTTCCCTCAGAAAAAAGTCACAAATTTATCACAAATTTATCAATTCTGAATACTTATACTTCGTCTAGGTATTGGGACTATTGTTCACACTGTAAGTGTATTCCTATAGTGCGTACCCTGAGCAGAGCCAGAGGCATGCTAAAGCAATATGCGGTCCTTAACGGGTTAACCTTCTGTAAGTAGGATCAACACAGTAGCATGGGGTCTAATGTGGTAGGTTCGTATCCCACTCCAGCCATCTACAAGCTAGAACATGTTAGTGTTGTCAATATCTTCCCAATCACTTAATTTGCATGAGCATCTGCAGAGAGTCTGTTTCAATATCACTGAATGCTATATTCATTCTAATCTGTAATGTGATTGTACAAACGTTTACATTAATGTTGATTCGGCCAAAACACTCAACAAGTACCAGGTAGTTATTTCTCAACAAGTGGAAAATGTTGTCATGAAATCTACATTATATTTTGATAAAGGCCATACTTATATAGATCATAATCAAGTATGCTGCACATATTAGGACTGTCATTGGTATCCAATTTATTTCGATTCCGATTATCACTATTTTAGTCTTGATTTTTCAATTATATCGATTTATCTTTATCTGAGATGAATGGTTAAAATATGCTTGATAATAAATGTATTCATTTGTTTCTTACAATAGATAGCGTATATTATTATTATATAAAGTGTGGACACATATGGGCGTTATTCAGAACTGCTGTACAATTTTTATTCATATTCACAAGATATTTTCCAAAAATATTATGTCTTTTAAGGGAAGCGTTTTCAACCTAATAAATAAGTTGGTTCTACTTGGAATATTTACACAATTCTTTCAGTTATGGAAAGGTAAATTTCTGGAGAACCTGGGGGTAAACAGGTGTATCGATATAATGCTTTTGTCGATGCGTTAATCGGAATTTTGAAAATGTCGGTGTATCGATGTGGGGGGTAATGATGACAGTCCTAGCACATATATCTATTATGATTTGTGTCTTGCGATCTAAATGTAACTGATTGTAGTGAGGTATTAGAAACAACTATTTGTACAAAAGGAATACGTTTTTCTTTCATCCCAGCTTGTACATGTAGTATGCACCCATATTGTGAATTCTGGTCTTTATAAATTTTTTCTGTATGAGGCTTGGTCGATGCTCAGTTTGCCATTGGCGTGTTGAAAAAAATGTTAAATAAATGCCAAAAGAAAACCTCTAAGTTTACCAAGGTTAATGAGTTTTAAGTTTATTACAATTAACCCAAGTGCCTCTACATGGTTCCTCCCATTTTTAAGCATCTCACTTTGTCATTTTTTTGCGACTTTAGGGGCTAAAAAAAGAATTCAACTTTTAAAAGCACTGTTTCCCTTGTCAATGTTTACCCATGTAGAGGCACATCCATGGTGAGCTATTCAAAAGCGAAGTCTAAATATATTGAAAGGTCTGCTGACTGTAACTGCAAATTAGTGAACTTTGTCCCTAGGATCAGCAAGTATATCAGGCCCCTATTTTCCCAATGGTATTGACCTTATTGACAAGTTTTCCAGCGTTGACTTTTAAAGTCATCCTTCATACTTTTCGATATTCATACCAGGTTTTATACCTGTGTAGGGGTTTCGTTTACATATAACGCGAACACAGGTTCCAAATTCGGTTTGAATGCAACAGGTTTTTATTCGATCAGAGCCTCAAAAGTACACGAAGGTTTCTACTCGGTTCACTTGGTCTTTTAACCATTCGAAGACACACAGGATTCTATCGATAGTTCGAAGGTTAGCAATACCGGACAGTCAGGCCCTGAGCCAGCATGGCTGGTGCAGGAACCATAGTGGGGGAGGGGTGTAGGTGCCCCCATCAAAGCGAAGGTACGAAAGGTGTGGGTCAGAGCTCGTCCTGGGACGAACTCCCTGAGGTAGCCAACCTCGGGCTCTTATATACCCTGAGCGTGGACCAAGCAGTGTCGACGTGGCACTCCTCCGGAGCGCCGTCTGGAGTGCCCTGCCTGGCTCCGCTACCGGATAACCGAAAGGACATGGCGTAGGTGTTGCCACCTAGTGTCCGTTGGAGGCACTTCCCGCTCTGACTCCACGGACCTATATGTACACGTATTATTCGTGCCCCTACACCCGTATTACTGTGTTATGCAAAGTAGACAGTAAAGCAGACCATATTTTATAGGTTTTATTAATGATTCTCAACAGTATGTTGACAGTTTCAAATCGGTAACGCAGTAATAAGCAGTACGACAATAATGACCCTTTGAAATGTGTTCACAGTCTTTGCCGTAATATGACATATGAGAGTTGCGACTTCAGAGATGTGGAGCTGCAGTATTTGCTGCAGCTGGGAAGTGGTCTACCAGCTTATAATTCATCCCATATAGCCTCTAAGGCTATAATACTAGTCCATGAATACCATAATGACAAAATACGCACACTGTGGGGTGTTTCACAAGCCAAAATAAAATACCCTAAATTGTACATGTATTCTACAACCAAGTTGATATTAACCAATGTCAGTTTTATGTTGGTGTTTCTAAAGCAGCAATATTATGTTCGGTCTTATCCCGACTTACAACTGAAGATAATATTGGATGTTGTGAAAAACTTTCACCCTGTAAGTCTAACTTAAGTCGGTCTTAACTGCCTAAGCTACAATCGATTAGTTGTAACAGTGAACATGGTATGGTATGGAGTACACGCTAATATGCATTGTGAAACACTTATACATTAGTTGTATCTCGATTGTAGGCCAAAGACCCTGACTTAAGATCTTGGTTGTAGACCTTTGTGAAACACTTTTATAACCAGTATACAATTGATAAAACCTAATGTCAGTCTTATTAATTGTATACAACTAACTTCTACTATAGAAACACTTATTCTACAATTAATTGTATACCCCCCTTGTGAGACACCCCACTGGGTGCATATATTTTCAGTTTTGAGTTGTTTTACTACTTACAATTTTGAGTTGTTTTACTACTTAGAATTCACCAAAATCGTGAAAATTATGGCATTTCTACTCTCAAAGATGCTCCAAGAAGGGGAGGCAGCTGATGAATAGATCTTCATGTTTATAAAAGACCAACTTTATGCTATTTGAACCGCAGTTTAAGGGTGGGCTGGATGCAGTTAATACATAAAAACCACACAACTGCTAAATACTTTGTTCTGAACTATGAATACCGTAACCTATAGGACAAATTTTATTTGGTGTTTTTATTATCTATAAGCCGAATTACTTTCTGGAAGCAAGGGTCCGTCTTATAGTTGGGGTTTTGATACATTAGAATAAAGAGAAAACGATTTTTAAACCTATTTTGTATGGGATAATTCTTTTTCTTAAGTTGGGGGTTTGGCTTATAAGTGGGGTCGTCCTATAGCAGGGGTTTTACGGTAGTTCACAGAATAACAAATACAACAATATTCTCCTGACATATATTAGTTAATAGGATTAGTAAAATCTGAGTAACAGTAACTCTAAATACAACAAATACAAGTAAAGCCCTTCCATGATCTCGCCCTTTCTATCAATCATAAGACTGGACATGCTATAAAGACATACAATATTTATGTCAACAATATATTCACTGTCATAGCGATATCAACAAGTGCTGTGCTCTTCACCAATATGTAATGACTCTAGAATGAAAAGAGCGTTCACTTATTAACCACAGGGGCGGTGATGAAATCTTGTGCGGAGGCGTATATTCTTTTTTTTTACATCTCCCCCCAACCTCTAGAGCTCCTCCTTGGCCTAAAATGTCTGTCACTCCCCTGGGATTAATAAATGAATACTTCCTTATAACATTAGACTATCGATCATTGATAATACCAGTATTAGGCGCAATACTACCCTTTATTAAACCCTTTAAGGGGATTATACCTTGTAAACAAGTCCTTGTTTCTCATCACCGCGCACATCACCAAGATCGTGTTTTGGAGATTTTTTTTTTGCAAATCTGTAGGGAAAAGTTAATAATAAAGGACAGATAGGGAAATATTTGGTATCAAATTGAAGCTTACAGTGGCCCGAATACAATGGACCAGAGGAAATATACCCATTCGAAACATTTGTATGTCTTGGCCAGGCCGATGATTCGTTCTATGTGTACTCTTTTGCTAGCCACCTTCCTGTCTCTCAGCAGGATCTGGGCCTTGAACTGGTTTCTGTTCTTCAAGAATGTTGGAATATTAACACCCGCGTTATAAGTAGCAAACAAGTCCTGGACATTGAAGCCCTCAGCTGCTGGTCAAACCAAATGTCGATCTCTCCACTGGTAGTTCATAAGATTCAACCATGTTACGAAGATGTTCGATACTGAGAAAGTAGATATCTGAAACATGAGTGCCAGTTCCTCATTAGGAGGGTGTCGTCGTTCTGTCTGACAGCTAATAGAGGTTGGTTCTAGATCTGAGCTTTTGACTTGCTCATCAATCATAATTTTAAATGTAATCATAAATTCAACTTCTACTTCAAGTCCTACATTGAGCAAATCAGGCTCTTGTTCCTTGAACTGTATCCTCCTTTGCAAACAAGCTTTTCTGTCCACAGTGCTTTGTGAAGGCTCGGAGGTCCACTGGAACATGGAGGGAACCACTCCTCGCTGAAGGAACCTGCGCGATGGAGTGGTACCTAGAAAGAGAGAGTAGGGCAATAAAGGAAAAGTTTTCAAGAGTTTGTATGGGTAGAGGGGTTCCCCAGCTGTTAGTTCATTTTCTAAATTTTTAAGAAAAAGAGCTCTATATGGTTACATTAAATAGAAGTAGTACACAATATATGCATGTTTATTACATGGTAGGTATAAGAACACAGAACGTCCAAGGACTTTGTATGCAGGGCCGAGTCATTTGTTGCCAGCTGAGGGCGGGGGGGAGGGGGGGGGCAGTGGCAGATATGGGGGGGGGGTCATTATAAAAAACAAGCTCTTGATGGGGGGGCGACCAAAACGTCATGTTTCTGAACTCTTAAACTATAAAGGGTGGTGAGTTTGAATCAGCAAATGGTAAAAGTAATTAGTTTCTTTTTCCTCTTGGTGCAAAACCAACATTTACTATTCTTCTATTAAAATGTTTCTATTAAACGATATGAATAAAAATTGCCGTTTTTGGAAATCCACCAATCTTGGAAATCCACCAATTTGGAGCTGGAAAATGTGGCATCCTAGTGCCAGTTTCCAGAACTAGGGCCCCAGACAGCTAAATTTGACAAGGCGACAAGCCCTTGTTCTAGCCCTTATGGACAAGGGACAAAGGAATGCTAGGGGATGGCGACAAGGGACAAACCTACCCCTTTAAATCAAGAAGGAACAAGACCTATTTCTTAGGATCGACAAGGGACATTGACATTTCTTAGGATCGACAAGTGACACAGCTACCCCACGTCTAGGGCCCTAGTACTACCATAAAATAACATAAAGTGAGAGCTTTACCTTCACCCCCACAGCCCCCTCCCCGTAATTAAATGTGCACTCCATGATCCATGATCCCTGAACACAATATTTTTTAGGTATTTTAATCATAACTGGCTGTACTTGAAGGAAATGTCCAATATGGAATGAGCATCAATCTCTCATGGGGGGTTTAACCTACTGATGGGAGAGAAGCTGGAGGCTTTATAGTAGGGGTAGGCTACCAGGTATGGGGGGGGGGGTAGATGGGGGGGTCCCCATGTCGCATGGCGATTTTAAGAAATGTCACATGTCACTAAGGAAAAAGCCATGTCACTAGTGGGGTCTTGAAGCCACAGGCCCCAGGAAAATTTAGGAAATTTGACCGTTTAAATGATCACTCCCTAAAGCCAATTTTTTACCCCCCCCCTACGGGTTGGAAATCGGGGCCGCGCGCGGGCCCTTTGAAGCATAGTAACGCGCGGGCTTTTTGGCCCAAAACAGGTTAAATTTTTTTGACTCCCCCCCCAAGAGGGGTCCAAAATTTTTACATCCCCCCCCCGGTCAAGGGGTCCAAATTTTTTTGCCCCCCCCCAAACCAACCCCCCCCCCCCTTGTTGATAAAAAATGATCACTCCCTAAAGCCCCATGTCGTATGTTGATTTTAAGAAATGGCCATGTCACATGTCACTTAGGCCTAAATGGCCATGTCACATGTTGATTTTAAGATATGGCCATGTCACCATGTCGATTTTAAGAAATGGCAATGTCGCCATGTCGAATTTAGGGATCTATACCCATAGGTATGAGAGTACTGAGTAGCTATCACGACCCCCCCCCCCCCCCTCCCTTCACCAATGGGAGCGTGCGGTTTTGTGGGTTGGCCTAGGTCCATTGGTTGGGGGGGGGGGGGGGCGGTCCATACAACTAGAGAAAGCTTAGCCTACCAAGATCAACACCACTGCCTATAAGTTTCTAGAATAGGCCTAGTATAAGGTAGGAGTGTCATTGGTATCCTATTTATTTCGATTACGATTATCGCTATTTTAGTCTCGATTTTTCGATTATATCCATTTATTTTGATTTGAGATCAATGGTTAAAATTATTCTTGAAATGGATATTTTCAGTTGTTAACATCAGCTGTGGGGATTCTGTACTGTACATGTAGCATACTGGGTATGTGTAAAACGTCTATGGACAATTAGTTGTGATGAATTGGTAATTACAATATATTTTGATTCACAATTTTCGGTAAATTCCCAATAATATTGGGTTTTTTAAGTAAATCATTTTCTTAAAGTAATAAGTAAGTTAGTTCTAGTTGGAATTTTTACACAATTTTTTCAGTTTTGGAAAGGTAAATTCCTGCACTACCTAGGATTTTAAAGGTGTATCGATATAATGCTTTTGTCGATGCGATAATCGGAATTTCGTAAATGTCGGTGTATCGATTTGGGGGGTATCGATGACAGTCCTAGTATAAGGAGGGTCAGATCTCGACAGGTAGGGTCAGAACTAGCACCTAAGATGCCTAAGTCTTAGCCTAAGATGGACAATCCCTTGTTTTAAGCCGTGGCGTGGGACAAGGGTCCGGGACAAGGGGCAAGGGAAAAGCTGGAGGTTGGCGACAAGAGACATGACCTACTTCTTAAAATTGACAAGAGACAAGACCAATTTCATGATAATAACAAAGGGACATTGGCATTTCCTAGATTCGACAAGTTCAACTTACTGACACAGCTACTCCCTGTCTGGAGCCATAGAACTCAACAAGGAGAGTCAGAACAGATACCGGACGGAGGGTGGGAACTGAACAGGAATGTAGGCTACAGGAAGAATCGGAAGAGTGAGAAGAGTCAGAACTCGACAGGGGGGGGGGGGGGGGGGGTCAAAACTCGACGGGTATGATCTAAACCACAACACTTACCATTGTACGTTTCTGTGGTAGCCTATAGTCAGAGGGCCTGAAGTGACGTCGGCACACTAGGCTAGGCCTAGTTTTCTTTTCTTTCCACTTGTTTCCTCTCCTGACTGCAAATGCCCACTGTTTTCGGAGTTCTTTGGCTCTAGAAAACTGGTTACCACCTTTACCATTACAGTAGGTAACACAACAGCCTGTATTGCTTGGTATTATTGGTGTAAAACAAAAAATATGAGGTTCTTGGTTGACAATAACTCATGCAGGCCAGTGGATGGACGCCATCACGGACGATGGCTGCATGGTGTCTCACGAAATGTACGCGCAGCATACCGCGCATACCCGGACTACTGGTGGCGTCACCTGGCGGGATTTTAGTCTCGCGCGCTCATTGTATCATCTATCGTTAAAACATCTAAAAAGTACAGCTATTCTGAGAAAACACCAAATATCTGTACATTTCTAGGCACTTACTTTGGAAATATGAATATGCATCTTGTTGGTTGTCCAAGGCGGTTACGGTGCAAGTTTCTGTAGCCCTCTTACACTGGTTATCATTATTGAGTGGCTTAAATCTAAAGTACCGGCAGGTCAAACCATAAACACACTGCCAGTGCACCTCGCCCAGTAGATATCACCCACGTGGAACGGGATTTATAAGGGCAATCTATCACTGACTCTTGCAGGTGATATATTTAAACCTCCCTGTGCCTACCTGAGATATCTTTCCTGATACCATTTGCCAATAGCTGTGATATATTCACCTACGCCATCTAGTGTATTGCAACTGTACTGCTGTAGTCAGCTTTATCATTGTGAATTACACTGGCATGTTTAACATTATCTCAACAATATTGAATTGTTTATTTCATAAAATAGTCCCCATTATGCCTCAGGCCCTAGACCTATTGAATATATACATTTTTGCCTATAGATTTCTATCAACTGACCTTTTTTTAACAACGCTATGGAGGCAGTCACATATAGGCCAGGTGACCTTCTCATATGCAATGTGAGGGTAACAAAGGCCATGTAAGGGTCCTACATGCCTCGTACAGGTTCCACAGGCTGGGTTAGGGCCCAAAGGCCATGTAAGGGTCCTACATGCCTCGTACAGGTTCCACAGGCTGGGTTAGGGCCCAAAGGCCATGTAAGGGTCCTACATGCCTCGTACAGGTTCCACAGGCTGGGTTAGGGCCCAAAGGCCATGTAAGGGTCCTACATGCCTCGTACAGGTTCCACAGGCTGGGTTAGGGCCCAAAGGCCATGTAAGGGTCCTACATGCCTCGTACAGGTTCCACAGGCTGGGTTAGGGCCCAAAGGCCATGTAAGGGTCCCACAGGCCGGGTGCGAGTCCTACAGGCTGAGTGAGGGACCCACAGGCTGGATGAGGGTCCCATGGCCAGGGAAGGGTCCCACAGGCTGGGTTAGGGCTCAAAACCCATGTAAGGTGTATGAGTTATTCAGGCCTGTTAAGGGTCTTAGAACAGGATATATAACGTCAATATTTCACTAGCTTCTGATTGTGATTTATTTCTCACACACCCATAGCTGAGATGAACTATTCAATTCAATGTGCTCCTAGCTGTGATATATTCCCTACCCCACTAAGAGGGGCCAAACCTGTTAGATAAGGGTCCCACCCTGTTAGATAAGGGTCCCAGTTAGGGCCCAACGACTGGGTGAGGGTCCCACAGGCTGGGTTAGGGCCCAAAGTCCATGTAAGGGTCCCACCTGCTGAGTTAGGGCCCAAAGGCCATGTAAGGGTCCCACAGGCTGGGTTAGGGCTCAGAGGCCATGTAAGGATCCCACAGGCTAGGTGTGGGTCACACAGGCTGGGTGAGGGCCAAAAGGTAATGTAAGGGTCCTAAATGCTGGGTGAAAGTCTCTCAGGCCGGTTGAGGGTCCTAGAACAGGATATATAACATCAATATAATTATCACTAGGTCCTGATTGTGATTTATTTCTCACACACCCATAGCTGAGATAAACTATTCAATTCAATGCTATGTAGCTGTGATATATTCCCTACCCCACTAAGAGGGGCCAAACATGTTGGATAAGGGTCCCACAGGGAAGGTGAGGGTCCAACATGCCCAGTTAGGACCCAAAGACTGGGTGAGGGTCCCACAGGCTGAGCAAGGTTCCCACAGGCCAGGTGAGGGTCCCACAGGCTGGGTGTGGGTCCCACAGGCTGGGTTAGGGCTAAGAGGCCTTGTAAGGGTCCCACAGGCTGGGTAAGGCCTCAAAGGCCATGTAAGGATCCCACAGTCTGGGTAAGGGCTCAGAGGCCATGTAAGGGTCCCACAGGCTGGGTGCGGGTCCCACAGGCTGAGCAAGGTTCCCACAGGCCAGGTGAGGGTCCCACAGGCTGGGTGTGGGTCCCACAGGCTGGGTTAGGGCTAAGAGGCCTTGTAAGGGTCCCACAGGCTGGGTGCGGGTCCCACAGGCTGAGCAAGGTTCCCACAGGCCAGGTGAGGGTCCCACAGGCTGGGTGTGGGTCCCACAGGCTGGGTTAGGGCTAAGAGGCCTTGTAAGGGTCCCACAGGCTGGGTTAGGGCCCAAAGGCCATGTAAGGATCCCACAGGCTGGGTGTGAGTCCCACAGGCTCGGTGAGGGTCCAAAACCATGTAAGGGTCCCACAGGCTGGGTGAGGGTCCCATAGGCTGGGTATGCATCCCATAGGCTGGGTGAGGGTCCCACAGGCTGGGTTTGGGTCCCACAGGCTGGGTGTGGGTCCCACAGGCTGGGTGTGGGTCCCACAGGCTGGGTGAGGGTCCCACCGGCTGGGTGTGGGTCCCACAGGCTGGGTGAGGGTCCCACCGGCTGGGTGTGGGTCCCACAGGCTGGGTGAGGGTCCCATAGGCTGGGTGAGGGTCCCACAGGCTGGGTTATGGTCCAAAACCATGTAAGGGTCCCACAGGCTGGGTGAGGGTCCCACAGGCTGGGTTTGGGTCCCACCGACTGGGTGTGGGTCCCACAGGCTGGGTGAGGGTCCCATAGGCTGGGTGAGGGTCCCACAGGCTGGGTTATGGTCCAAAACCATGTAAGGGTCCCAAAGGCTGGGTGAGGGTCCCACAGGCTGGGTTTGGGTCCCACCGACTGGGTGTGGGTCCCACACGCTGGGTGAGAGTCCCACAGGCTGGGTGGGGGTCCCATAGGCTGGGTTAGGGTCCAAAGGGTCCCACATGCTGGGTGAAAGTCCATCAGGCCAGTTGAGGGTCCTAGAACAGGATACATAACGTCAATATATCACTTAGTTCTGACATGTGATTTTATATCAACCCATAGGTGAGATAAACTATTCAATTCAATGTGCTCCTGGCTATTATGTATTCCAGACCCCACCTAGAGGGGTCCCACAGGTAGCTTTAGGGTCCCATAGCCTGCGTGAGGGTCCCATAGGTCGGGTGAGGCTCCCATCTAGACCAAGTGAGGGTATTGGGCACAGGCCAGTTGAGAGTCCCAAAGGCCAGTTGAGGATCCCACAAGCCGGGTTAGGGCCCAAAGGCCATGTAAGGGTCCCACAGGCCAGGTTGGGGGTCTAGATGGGCTCCCCCCCCCCATGTTGCATGTGAAAGTGTAGTTGATACACATCACGTCATTGATACACATCACGGTTGTACACTCCCTTCACCCACATGTCCAGACTTGGGTGCCCTTAGGTGCCCTTAGGTACGTTTATGGTGTTATCTGATCTGCCCCCCCCCACACCCCCCAGACATACTGCTGACATCTTTATTGCTTGTTCTGGCGGGAGTTTCTTGAAGACCAAGGGTGGGGGGGGGACTTCCATAGCTATGTGTGAATAAACCAAAACGTTGTATAAGTTGCACCCCTAATTTGGAATAATTCTATAAGCCGAATCTGAGCTCTGATTATGTCTATTTTAGTAATGTGGCATACACACAAAAACCCTTGTATAAGCCACATCTATGTAATCATGTTTGGTATCAAAAGAAAGCTGGTTTGTACACGAGACCTTATGGTATTTACATTTCACATATTCATATTTCATCACAAATAAAATACTAAACATGGCACATTACGGTACCCAGTGAACAAAAAAACGTTTTGAAACGTTACAATATGTAACGTTATCTTACGTTTTATGCAAAACGTTCTTTGCACTCTTATATAGTTCTCCTAAAAACGTTTGTATTCAAGACGTTATTTAACGTTTTATAACATTCCATAGGGCTATGGTTAATCACCCAATTATTGGGAACCAAAACGAGGGCAAGATCAGGAATTTAGGAAAGGGGGGGGGGCATGATATTGGCAGTGTAGGCTCTAATGGGCGTATTGACAAGTCGTACATTGAGCTCTGACTATGTATATTTTAGTAATGTGGCATACACACAAAAACCCTTGTATAAGCCACATCTATGTAATCATGTTTGGTATCAAAAGAAAGCTGGTTTGTACACGAGACCTTATGGTATTTACATTTCACATATTCATATTTCATCACAAATAAAATACTAAACATGGCACATTAGGGTACCCAGTGAACAAAAAAACGTTTTGAAACGTTACAATATGTAACGTTATCTTACGTTTTATGCAAAACGTTCTTTGCACTCTTATATAGTTCTCCTAAAAACGTTTGTATTCAAGACGTTATTTAACGTTTTATAACATTCCATAGGGCTATGGTTAATCACCCAATTATTGGGAACCAAAACGAGGGCAAGATCAGGAATTTAGGAAAGGGGGGGGGCATGATATTGGCAGTGTAGGCTCTAATGGGCGTATTGACAAGTCGTACATTGAGCTCTGACTATGTATATTTTAGTAATGTGGCATACACTCAAAAACCCTTGTATAAGCCACATCTATGTTATCATGTTTGGTATCAAAAGAAAGCTGGTTTGTACACGAGACCTTATGGTACCGTAAATTCTCGCGTAGAAGCCGCGGCTTGTACGCGAGTCAGACTCAGCTTTCTTTTGATACCAAACATGCCTATATAGGGTGCGGCTTATACGAGAGATTTTATTAGTATACTACAGTACCAAAATCGTAATATTCAGACCCCCTCTGCGGCTTATATAATTTGTCAAAGTTAGGGGTGCGGCTTATACGCGAGTTAGGCTTATACGCGAGAATTTACGGTATTTACATTTCACATATTCATATTTCATCACAAATAAAATACTATACATGGCACATTAGGGTATCCAGTGAACAAAAAAACGTTTTGAAACGTTACAATATGTAACGTTATCTTACGTTTTATGCAAAACGTTCTTTGCACTCTTACATAGTTCTCCTAAAAACGTTTGTATTCAAGACGTTATCTAACGTTTTATAACATTCCATAGGGCTATGGTTAATCACCCAATTATTGGGAACCAAAACGAGGGCAAGATCAGGAATTTAGGAAAGGGGGGGGGCATGATATTGGCAGTGTAGGCTCTAATGGGCGTATTGACAAGACGTACATTAGAGTGTATATAAAAAAAGAATCGGTTGTCTCTTTATTCTAATGTGAATAAAACAACTCTAATGCAGCCACCTCTCTAATGCGGCCGCCCAACCATGTGGCCACTAGCTTTCTCCCAATAATGACAGTACTGTAAATTCTTGTGTATAAGCCTAACTCACGCATAAGCCGCACCCCTGACTTTGACAAGTTATATAAGCCGCAGAGGGGGTATGAAAATTGCGATTTTGGTACTGTTGTATACTAATAAAAACTCTTATATAAGCCACACCCTATATAGGCATGTTTGGTATAAAAAAAAAGCTGAGCCTGACGTGGTTTACAAGTCGCAGTTTCTACGTGAGAATTTACGGTAGTGGTAGTTTTCTCTCGATAATGACAGTATTGCTTACACTGGGGAATTATATTTATCATTACATTATGCAAGGTGGCGGCTTCCCAGTGGGCACAAAACCTTGATTCAACGTTGACAACTGATTGATAGAGCATATTACAGGGTAGATCAACATGATTGTTTTCAACATTGATGCAATGTTACTATTTCAATGTTGTCAACCAACACCTGTTTCAACATTGATGCAATGTTTGGATATCAACCTTGAATCAACCATGTGTTTCCCGCCTTTCCCACTAGGTGCCTCCACAGCCTACTCCTTAGCAAATCTATCTACATGCTACATCTATTTTCCCTAATTGT
This sequence comes from Harmothoe impar, assembly GCA_947462335.1. NCBI lineage: Eukaryota > Metazoa > Annelida > Polychaeta > Phyllodocida > Polynoidae > Harmothoe > Harmothoe impar. The sequence goes on along the minus strand of OX381720.1, from coordinate 51,227,856 downwards.
AAGCTCTTATTTTCTCATCAATGTATACAATTGATCAACATCTCATTCATTTTCATTGACCACAATGGTGTGTGAATTTGGTTGACATTTGGAATTAAATGACAAGAATAAATGCATGGTTTCACTAAGACACCCTTTATGTTGCTAAGAATAATAGATAAAGTCTCAGTCCTGACCAGGATTGTTTGAAATGGATATGAATGCCTCTTAGACATATGAAATGGACCTGAGATTTGTGCCTACAGTCCGGGGGCCTGTGGTCAGGGGGGCCTAAAGGCAGGGGGCCCCAGATCCGGAGGGCCTGTGGGCAGGGGGCCTGTGTTCCGTGGGCCTGTGGGCTGGGGGCCTACAGTTAGGAGGGCCTGTATTCCAGATACCAATCTTCATAAGGCCAATTGTCCACAGAGCCCCTGATCCGTGTACCCCCGGCGCGAAAACGAGATGATACAGTATGTGGCGGGGCGGAGCAGACTGGGACGTGCCAGTTTGGCAGTCTCCCACTAAGCATGATACCTTAATGCATCATGCATCATGTTGACCCTATGAGCTCCTAGGTACATGGACTTTAGGCACTTGGATTTTAGGCACCCTGCCTTTAGGCACCCTGATTACCGGCCCCCTGCCTTCAGGCCCTCCGGATCTTAGGCCCCCGGTCTTTTGGCACCCTGGCCATAAGCCCCCTGTCCATAGGCCACAACCTGTCATACATCCAACCCCTGTCATACGTCCAGAACTCTGTCATACATCCAACCCCTGTCATACTGTCTCTAACAAATCATTCGACATCCACTTCTCTCACATCCACTACCACCTGCTCACGTCCACTATATAATTTCCCCTCACGTCCACTACCTCCACCCCACGTCCACTACCTGCTCCTCACGTCCACTACCTCCTCCTCACATCCACTACCTACACCTCACGTCCACCACCTCATCCTCACATCCACTACCTCCCCTCACGTCCACTACCCCACCTCACGTCCACTACCCCTCCTCACGTCCACTACCTGCTCCTCACGTCCACTACCCCCTCCTCACGTCCACTACCTGCTCCTCACATCTACTACCTGCTCCACACGTCCACTACCTCACCCTCACGTCCACATCCTTCACTCACGTCCAACCCTCTCTGTCATGTCCAAGCCCCTTACGTCCAACCCCCCTCACGTCCAACCCCCTCACGTCCAACCTTCTTAGGGGCCCTTGATGGGGGGTTCCCCATGTCGCATGTCGATTTTAAGAAAGGCCCATGTCGCATGTCACTAAGCAAAAACCCATGTCACTAGTGTGCCTCTACATGGGTACCCAGATTTTTGACCGAGTCGCTGTGTCGATTTTAAGCAAAGCTGCAAAGGAGGCCGTGTCGCTGTGTCGATTTTTATCCCATACATTCTACACACCCATTTAAATGTTTTCTGAGTCCGTCGATTTTTAAAACCCCCGTGTCGCACGTGTCGGATTTTAAAACCCCCGTGTCGCCATGTCGCACGTGTCGATTTTTACCCATGTAGGGGCACACTAGTGTCACTAAGTGATATTGTTTATTGAGCCCCACAGCAGGAAAATTTTGACATTTCTAGCATTCTGATGCATTCTGATGCATTTTTAGAGCCTAAGCCCCTTGCACTTCCTGCAGACAACAAGGGAACACCCTCAAAGAAAATTTTGAATATCTAGACTTGAAATAGTGCCTCTAATTCAGCTATTGTATGTGTAAATATGGGATGTTTTGTAGTGCTAAGGCTTTGTTTCCATTTTAAATTATGTATTTTAACTGCCAAACGAAGCCAATAAAAAAAAAGTGTAAACAGCTGAAAAAAGAGGTGACAACGACGTTTTCGTCTCCGACTGTCAGAGAATCGAACCCGGGCCGCTGCGTTCAAAAGCGAGAGCGCTAACCACTAGACCATCTCGGACAGCTTAGCTTGTAGCCAGCAGAAGGGGATTTTGACCCGCTGACCTTAGGTATCCTTACACTACCGGAAGTGAAGTTTTCGCGAAATACGGAGGTTTGAGGAAATATAGGGGCTGGTTATTCCCCTTTAGCGAAATACGAGTCTCAGTGCTGTACTCTACCCATCTCGGTATTTCCTCAAACCATTTAAAAATAAAAATAATTGAATCTTGTAGATAACTACGGTACTAGGTCTAGGGTGGATGAATGTAATGAGACACAGAACCCGGGTATGGCTGTCAGAGACGGGTTTTTCCTACCGCCATAATACTTTTATTTAAAGCCAAACATCAAAAACAAAAAATGTGCGTGTGTCGCCGGCCAATCCCTCTGTCAGTGTGGCTGGTGAGCTGCCAGCCACCACTCAGGTGAGGGGGAGGTGCCAACCCCCACCTGGTGAGTACAGTAGTAGTCTTGCACACGGCTCTTAGTCCCAGTTATAGGGCACACACTAGTGTGTGCTACAATAACTACGGTACTAGGTCTAGGGTGGATCTGGGGCCCCCTGCCTTTAGGCCCCCCTGACCACAGGCCCCCGGACTGTAGGCACAAATCTCACGTCCATTTCATACGTCCAGACCCCATTATCTCATTCAAATTCATCACGTCCAACACTATCTCTTACAAATCATATGTCCAACCCCATTCCCTCACGTCCAACCCCTCCCTCACATCCAACCCCCTCCCCTCACATCCAATCCCCTTCCCTCATGTCCAACCCCCTCCCCTCACATCCAACCCCCTCCCCTCACATCCAACCCCCTTCCCTCACTTCCAACCCCCTCCCCTCACATCCAACGCCCTTCCCTCACGTCCAACCCCTCCCCTCACATCCAACCCCCTTCCCTCACGTCCAACCTCTCCCTCACATCCAACCCCCTCCCCTCACATCCAATCCCCCTTTGTCACATCCAACCCGACACAGCGACACGGCCTCCTTTGCAGCTTTGCTTAAAATCGACACAGCGACTCGGTCAAAAATCTGGGTACCCATGTAGAGGCACACTAGTGACATGGGTTTTTGCTTAGTGACATGCGACATGGGCCTTTCTTAAAATCGACATGCGACATGGGGAACCCCCCATCAAGGGCCCCTAAGAAGGTTGGACGTGAGGGGGTTGGACGTGAGGGGGGTTGGACATAAGGGGCTTGGACATGACAGAGAGGGTTGGACGTGAGTGAAGGATGTGGACGTGAGGGTGAGGTAGTGGACGTGTGGAGCAGGTAGTAGATGTGAGGAGCAGGTAGTGGACGTGAGGAGGGGGTAGTGGACGTGAGGAGCAGGTAGTGGACGTGAGGAGGGGTAGTGGACGTGAGGTGGGGTAGTGGACGTGAGGGGAGGTAGTGGATGTGAGGATGAGGTGGTGGACGTGAGGTGTAGGTAGTGGATGTGAGGAGGAGGTAGTGGACGTGAGGAGCAGGTAGTGGACGTGGGGTGGAGGTAGTGGACGTGAGGGGAAATTATATAGTGGACGTGAGCAGGTGGTAGTGGATGTGAGAGAAGTGGATGTCGAATGATTTGTTAGAGACAGTATGACAGGGGTTGGATGTATGACAGAGTTCTGGACGTATGACAGGGGATGGATGTATGACAGGTTGTGGCCTATGGACAGGGGGCCTATGGCCAGGGTGCCAAAAGACCGGGGGCCTAAGATCCGGAGGGCCTGAAGGCAGGGGGCCGGTAATCAGGGTGCCTAAAGGCAGGGTGCCTAAAATCCAAGTGCCTAAAGTCCATGTACCTAGGAGCTCATAGGGTCAACATGATGCATGATGCATTAAGGTATCATGCTTAGTGGGAGACTGCCAAACTGGCACGTCCCAGTCTGCTCCGCCCCGCCACATACTGTATCATCTCGTTTTCGCGCCGGGGGTACACGGATCAGGGGCTCTGTGGACAATTGGCCTTATGAAGATTGGTATCTGGAATACAGGCCCTCCTAACTGTAGGCCCCCAGCCCACAGGCCCACGGAACACAGGCCCCCTGCCCACAGGCCCTCCGGATCTGGGGCCCCCTGCCTTTAGGCCCCCCTGACCACAGGCCCCCGGACTGTAGGCACAAATCTCAGGTCCATTTCATATGTCTAAGAGGCATTCATATCCATTTCAAACAATCCTGGTCAGGACTGAGACTTTATCTATTATTCTTAGCAACATAAAGGGTGTCTTAGTGAAACCATGCATTTATTCTTGTCATTTAATTCCAAATGTCAACCAAATTCACACACCATTGTGGTCAATGAAAATGAATGAGATGTTGATCAATTGTATACATTGATGAGAAAATAAGAGCTTACAATTAGGGAAAATAGATGTAGCATGTAGATAGATTTGCTAAGGAGTAGGCTGTGGAGGCACCTAGTGGGAAAGGCGGGAAACACATGGTTGATTCAAGGTTGATATCCAAACATTGCATCAATGTTGAAACAGGTGTTGGTTGACAACATTGAAATAGTAACATTGCATCAATGTTGAAAACAATCATGTTGATCTACCCTGTAATATGCTCTATCAATCAGTTGTCAACGTTGAATCAAGGTTTTGTGCCCACTGGGAAGCCGCCACCTTGCATAATGTAATGATAAATATAATTCCCCAGTGTAAGCAATACTGTCATTATCGAGAGAAAACTACCACTACCGTAAATTCTCACGTAGAAACTGCGACTTGTAAACCACGTCAGGCTCAGCTTTTTTTTTATACCAAACATGCCTATATAGGGTGTGGCTTATATAAGAGTTTTTATTAGTATACAACAGTACCAAAATCGCAATTTTCATACCCCCTCTGCGGCTTATATAACTTGTCAAAGTCAGGGGTGCGGCTTATGCGTGAGTTAGGCTTATACACAAGAATTTACAGTACTGTCATTATTGGGAGAAAGCTAGTGGCCACATGGTTGGGCGGCCGCATTAGAGAGGTGGCTGCATTAGAGTTGTTTTATTCACATTAGAATAAAGAGACAACCGATTCTTTTTTTATATACACTCTAATGTACGTCTTGTCAATACGCCCATTAGAGCCTACACTGCCAATATCATGCCCCCCCCCCTTTCCTAAATTCCTGATCTTGCCCTCGTTTTGGTTCCCAATAATTGGGTGATTAACCATAGCCCTATGGAATGTTATAAAACGTTAGATAACGTCTTGAATACAAACGTTTTTAGGAGAACTATGTAAGAGTGCAAAGAACGTTTTGCATAAAACGTAAGATAACGTTACATATTGTAACGTTTCAAAACGTTTTTTTGTTCACTGGATACCCTAATGTGCCATGTATAGTATTTTATTTGTGATGAAATATGAATATGTGAAATGTAAATACCGTAAATTCTCGCGTATAAGCCTAACTCGCGTATAAGCCGCACCCCTAACTTTGACAAATTATATAAGCCGCAGAGGGGGTCTGAATATTACGATTTTGGTACTGTAGTATACTAATAAAATCTCTCGTATAAGCCGCACCCTATATAGGCATGTTTGGTATCAAAAGAAAGCTGAGTCTGACTCGCGTACAAGCCGCGGCTTCTACGCGAGAATTTACGGTACCATAAGGTCTCGTGTACAAACCAGCTTTCTTTTGATACCAAACATGATAACATAGATGTGGCTTATACAAGGGTTTTTGAGTGTATGCCACATTACTAAAATATACATAGTCAGAGCTCAATGTACGACTTGTCAATACGCCCATTAGAGCCTACACTGCCAATATCATGCCCCCCCCCCTTTCCTAAATTCCTGATCTTGCCCTCGTTTTGGTTCCCAATAATTGGGTGATTAACCATAGCCCTATGGAATGTTATAAAACGTTAAATAACGTCTTGAATACAAACGTTTTTAGGAGAACTATATAAGAGTGCAAAGAACGTTTTGCATAAAACGTAAGATAACGTTACATATTGTAACGTTTCAAAACGTTTTTTTGTTCACTGGGTACCCTAATGTGCCATGTTTAGTATTTTATTTGTGATGAAATATGAATATGTGAAATGTAAATACCATAAGGTCTCGTGTACAAACCAGCTTTCTTTTGATACCAAACATGATTACATAGATGTGGCTTATACAAGGGTTTTTGTGTGTATGCCACATTACTAAAATATACATAGTCAGAGCTCAATGTACGACTTGTCAATACGCCCATTAGAGCCTACACTGCCAATATCATGCCCCCCCCCCTTTCCTAAATTCCTGATCTTGCCCTCGTTTTGGTTCCCAATAATTGGGTGATTAACCATAGCCCTATGGAATGTTATAAAACGTTAAATAACGTCTTGAATACAAACGTTTTTAGGAGAACTATATAAGAGTGCAAAGAACGTTTTGCATAAAACGTAAGATAACGTTACATATTGTAACGTTTCAAAACGTTTTTTTGTTCACTGGGTACCGTAATGTGCCATGTTTAGTATTTTATTTGTGATGAAATATGAATATGTGAAATGTAAATACCATAAGGTCTCGTGTACAAACCAGCTTTCTTTTGATACCAAACATGATTACATAGATGTGGCTTATACAAGGGTTTTTGTGTGTATGCCACATTACTAAAATAGACATAATCAGAGCTCAGATTCGGCTTATAGAATTATTCCAAATTAGGGGTGCAACTTATACAACGTTTTGGTTTATTCACACATAGCTATGGAAGTCCCCCCCCCACCCTTGGTCTTCAAGAAACTCCCGCCAGAACAAGCAATAAAGATGTCAGCAGTATGTCTGGGGGGTGTGGGGGGGGGCAGATCAGATAACACCATAAACGTACCTAAGGGCACCTAAGGGCACCCAAGTCTGGACATGTGGGTGAAGGGAGTGTACAACCGTGATGTGTATCAATGACGTGATGTGTATCAACTACACTTTCACATACAACATGGGGGGGGGGGAGCCCATCTAGACCCCCAACCTGGCCTGTGGGACCCTTACATGGCCTTTGGGCCCTAACCCGGCTTGTGGGATCCTCAACTGGCCTTTGGGACTCTCAACTGGCCTGTGCCCAATACCCTCACTTGGTCTAGATGGGAGCCTCACCCGACCTATGGGACCCTCACGCAGGCTATGGGACCCTAAAGCTACCTGTGGGACCCCTCTAGGTGGGGTCTGGAATACATAATAGCCAGGAGCACATTGAATTGAATAGTTTATCTCACCTATGGGTTGATATAAAATCACATGTCAGAACTAAGTGATATATTGACGTTATGTATCCTGTTCTAGGACCCTCAACTGGCCTGATGGACTTTCACCCAGCATGTGGGACCCTTTGGACCCTAACCCAGCCTATGGGACCCCCACCCAGCCTGTGGGACTCTCACCCAGCGTGTGGGACCCACACCCAGTCGGTGGGACCCAAACCCAGCCTGTGGGACCCTCACCCAGCCTTTGGGACCCTTACATGGTTTTGGACCATAACCCAGCCTGTGGGACCCTCACCCAGCCTATGGGACCCTCACCCAGCCTGTGGGACCCACACCCAGTCGGTGGGACCCAAACCCAGCCTGTGGGACCCTCACCCAGCCTGTGGGACCCTTACATGGTTTTGGACCATAACCCAGCCTGTGGGACCCTCACCCAGCCTATGGGACCCTCACCCAGCCTGTGGGACCCACACCCAGCCGGTGGGACCCTCACCCAGCCTGTGGGACCCACACCCAGCCGGTGGGACCCTCACCCAGCCTGTGGGACCCACACCCAGCCTGTGGGACCCACACCCAGCCTGTGGGACCCAAACCCAGCCTGTGGGACCCTCACCCAGCCTATGGGATGCATACCCAGCCTATGGGACCCTCACCCAGCCTGTGGGACCCTTACATGGTTTTGGACCCTCACCGAGCCTGTGGGACTCACACCCAGCCTGTGGGATCCTTACATGGCCTTTGGGCCCTAACCCAGCCTGTGGGACCCTTACAAGGCCTCTTAGCCCTAACCCAGCCTGTGGGACCCACACCCAGCCTGTGGGACCCTCACCTGGCCTGTGGGAACCTTGCTCAGCCTGTGGGACCCGCACCCAGCCTGTGGGACCCTTACAAGGCCTCTTAGCCCTAACCCAGCCTGTGGGACCCACACCCAGCCTGTGGGACCCTCACCTGGCCTGTGGGAACCTTGCTCAGCCTGTGGGACCCGCACCCAGCCTGTGGGACCCTTACATGGCCTCTGAGCCCTTACCCAGACTGTGGGATCCTTACATGGCCTTTGAGGCCTTACCCAGCCTGTGGGACCCTTACAAGGCCTCTTAGCCCTAACCCAGCCTGTGGGACCCACACCCAGCCTGTGGGACCCTCACCTGGCCTGTGGGAACCTTGCTCAGCCTGTGGGACCCTCACCCAGTCTTTGGGTCCTAACTGGGCATGTTGGACCCTCACCTTCCCTGTGGGACCCTTATCCAACATGTTTGGCCCCTCTTAGTGGGGTAGGGAATATATCACAGCTACATAGCATTGAATTGAATAGTTTATCTCAGCTATGGGTGTGTGAGAAATAAATCACAATCAGGACCTAGTGATAATTATATTGATGTTATATATCCTGTTCTAGGACCCTCAACCGGCCTGAGAGACTTTCACCCAGCATTTAGGACCCTTACATTACCTTTTGGCCCTCACCCAGCCTGTGTGACCCACACCTAGCCTGTGGGATCCTTACATGGCCTCTGAGCCCTAACCCAGCCTGTGGGACCCTTACATGGCCTTTGGGCCCTAACTCAGCAGGTGGGACCCTTACATGGACTTTGGGCCCTAACCCAGCCTGTGGGACCCTCACCCAGTCGTTGGGCCCTAACTGGGACCCTTATCTAACAGGGTGGGACCCTTATCTAACAGGTTTGGCCCCTCTTAGTGGGGTAGGGAATATATCACAGCTAGGAGCACATTGAATTGAATAGTTCATCTCAGCTATGGGTGTGTGAGAAATAAATCACAATCAGAAGCTAGTGAAATATTGACGTTATATATCCTGTTCTAAGACCCTTAACAGGCCTGAATAACTCATACACCTTACATGGGTTTTGAGCCCTAACCCAGCCTGTGGGACCCTTCCCTGGCCATGGGACCCTCATCCAGCCTGTGGGTCCCTCACTCAGCCTGTAGGACTCGCACCCGGCCTGTGGGACCCTTACATGGCCTTTGGGCCCTAACCCAGCCTGTGGAACCTGTACGAGGCATGTAGGACCCTTACATGGCCTTTGGGCCCTAACCCAGCCTGTGGAACCTGTACGAGGCATGTAGGACCCTTACATGGCCTTTGGGCCCTAACCCAGCCTGTGGAACCTGTACGAGGCATGTAGGACCCTTACATGGCCTTTGGGCCCTAACCCAGCCTGTGGAACCTGTACGAGGCATGTAGGACCCTTACATGGCCTTTGGGCCCTAACCCAGCCTGTGGAACCTGTACGAGGCATGTAGGACCCTTACATGGCCTTTGTTACCCTCACATTGCATATGAGAAGGTCACCTGGCCTATATGTGACTGCCTCCATAGCGTTGTTAAAAAAAGGTCAGTTGATAGAAATCTATAGGCAAAAATGTATATATTCAATAGGTCTAGGGCCTGAGGCATAATGGGGACTATTTTATGAAATAAACAATTCAATATTGTTGAGATAATGTTAAACATGCCAGTGTAATTCACAATGATAAAGCTGACTACAGCAGTACAGTTGCAATACACTAGATGGCGTAGGTGAATATATCACAGCTATTGGCAAATGGTATCAGGAAAGATATCTCAGGTAGGCACAGGGAGGTTTAAATATATCACCTGCAAGAGTCAGTGATAGATTGCCCTTATAAATCCCGTTCCACGTGGGTGATATCTACTGGGCGAGGTGATCTAGGCCTAGGCCTAGGCCCTACACCCACAGTCCGCCATTTTCTTGGGGAGGTTAAAACTTCGCTGGTTTCCCGTTCATACCTGAGGCACCCGCACAGTACCAGCGAAGGTTAAAACGTTATCATGCCATCCTGGAATCTGCAAAAATACATGTAAATTAAGCTAAATGCGGCCATCTGATCTGTTTGTCCATCAAAATAAATACACATTCCCGATTCATCTTATAGTATATACTAATTCAGATGCATCTTTCATTGTAAACAACATATTTAGTAACGCTCCCTCCAACCTTCTTGTCGACATGGCAGTAAGTTGGGTTCTTTTTTTTGTCATCCTACTTTATACTTATTACTTCTCACTTATTAACACTCCCAATGCACTCCCAGAATTAATGCAAGGAGAAACACGATATATAAGCCATCTTTATATAGGAATCATAAAAATAATCTTGGAACTATATTCTAAAGCACAGTCTCCGCAACGTCCAAGCCCTATCACCTATCTCGAAACCGAGCCATCTCATTGGGTGACGCTCTCGGTTAGAAGTACTCAAGGTAGGGCCTACACTGTGGCTTTACACTGTAACATGGCAGAAACAACGTCAGTCAGGTCGCATTGACGTCTGGACGTCGCCTGCTCGAAATGCCTATATCTGGATAAATAGCATATATCCATTCCACAGGTAAGTTATACCATTTCTCTGTCAGACATTCAAGAACATTAACGTATAATTGTGGGTTTACTTTAGGCTTGAAATGGCAGGGGTCATGCTGTGACGGGCAGAACTAAAATATCCCTATTATCGCCCCTTGCCTTGGCCATGGGATAACGTTTCACTGTTTGGATTGGTTTTGGTTACCTGGTTTACGAGACTAGAGCTTGATATATTGATCTTCTGGACTTTCAGCAATATCCTGAAGGAACTGGGTTTTTGTCAATAGTGTGGGAAGTTCGACCTTACTAAGGCACAACTAAGGATCTCACAATGAAACGTTCATAGTTGTCACACCACATGGATCAAAAGCGACCTGGCAACCTGGGCTGTTTTCCAGGTGACCTGGCGACTTGGTACAATAATTTAAGCGACCTGGAGTCTGTTTCTCTTTGGTAATCGTGGGAAAACATGTATTTTCAAACGAATTTCCTCGAGTGAAGAAACACAATCATATTCGTGAGCAAAATCGTTCGCCTATATGAGACATAATAAAAAGTCAGAAATGAAAAAATAATCAAACTCAAACGTGCTTGTTACTTCAGTATTTCTAAGTGCAAACGTGGTCGTTTCTAAAGAGAAAAAGGCTCCTGGGGACATAGGCATGCCCATGTGCACTGGTCATACCTATCCCATAGGATGCACACAGAGGGATGGGATGCATCGTGGGGGCAGGCACACCACTGACCATATGTGGGTATATGGACCATATCCCACTCAGTTAGTTAAACATATATACCAACCATGTCCTTACTATAGTGTTATCTTGTACATTTAAAAATCTCTTAACATGTAGAATTGATATAAGCAAAACAATATATTTTATTTCAAGAAACACACATATAACTGTCTATGTTATGGGATACTGTCTAGCTACTCATGGTGCAACTACCTGACCACTTGGAGGTCTTTAGAGGTCTGCCCCCAAAACATCACTCTGTGACTGTCAATCATGTTGGCTCCACTCACCCAGAACATATTTTAATGACCCTCAGTGGTGCAGGTGCTGGTAGACCACACAGGCCTAGTAATATGAATATTCATCACCTCTTGACCAATGAGCTGTCTAATATTGAATGGGCACCCAAGGATCCCAATACATAATGAGCTATAATGAGGTTGGGATCCTGATATAGGTACTGGTCCAGGCCCTAATGCAGTCCAGTGGGCGGAGTTTAGGGACTGGGTGATCGAGGCTGCCTAAACATGTGAAGGGAATCCAATCAGGTGTACAGAATAATAGTTAATACATGTCGGAGCTACCCTCCAAGCAGTATTATCACCATTTTGAGGAATTCTGATTGCTGGGGGACAATGCTAACCTATGGGAGAACACATAAGTGGACATTCTTAGTATTATTTGCTCTTTGATCTAAGCCTAGAGTGCCGCTCCTCGCTCAGCCCTGACTGTTACTGCAGAGGCAGCAAGCTTTTGCCGTTAACCCTTTAAGTACAAATGATACCTTAATACATCGTGCAATTAGTCATCTTGATGAATGAATGCAGCCTTGGCGAGTAACTTGCAGTGCTGCGTTCAAGCATTATGTCGAACCTACAAGGTTGAGACACTCCTGAAAGGTCGGCATGATGCACCAATGTAGCACCGGTGAGTTACTCGCCAGGGCTGCATTGGTGCACCATGATGACAAATGACATATTTTAATGACATCCGTCCTTAAAGAGTTAAGGTACAACCTGGTATGTATACAGAACATGTAGATATGCTCCATTGGCTGCCTTTGTGTAAACCTAGGGTTTATCGGAGCATAGCAAATATGGCAGCTAAAGGTCCCATGAAGTTACTTCAAACGATCACCCATGTACCCAGTGTTATTACATATCTTCAGGCAATGCAGTGTACATGCGTTGAGGACTAGCATAGAAAAGGTAGGATAGTAAGAACTCTAGTCTACTGTTTGGGCTAAATATCTATTACAATTGTGCTATTCAAGTTTAGAGAGTCAATAATTTTTAAGAGGGTTAGACGATGCTGAACTCTCATGTAGAAACCCTTCCAGAGTCTTGCAATGCTGGAATTCCTTCCAGGACTCCCCTAGACAGGGGAGTCATTCTGGAGGCAACCTGGACTCACTTTTGACGCTTTATCTTTTCTCTGTGTACATATATATGTTATTTATCATTAAAGATTTTGTATAATATTCCACAGATACACACCAACAAAGATGGCTGCCATGATGCTGGTAACCATTGCAATACTTGTGCGGTATTCGCTAGCTCTAACACAGACTGAGTTGTCACAGTTTGCAGCCCGGTCTCACACAGAGAAGAACTCGGGGGTGCAGGGCACGGTGACGATAACCACCGAGGGCAACATGCACCGCCTGGTGGCTAACGGAATACCTGATCACGACACAGGGACCTTCCCCGGCACCGGCAACCCCAACTCTATACAACAACAGAACATCGATGTATTGTAAGTAATGTGATTATATGGACTGTATAAGTAGGATATCTAAAGAGGTATATTGTACTAGATTTTATTTCATGTGGAGAAACGAAGTTACTATGCTTAAGTACTAGAATGGTCGTTCTCTACACCACTGTGGAGAAACTGATGCTCATTCTCCATGGGCTGTTTCTCCATGATGATGTCACTAAAATAGCTATGAAACCAATCTTTAAATGTTGTTTTCAAGTATAATTTATCAATAATTACATGAAATAAACACAGAGATCCACTCTAATTAGTGTAGGGACACTAATATTATAAGTTAATCGAACGCCTACAGAGTAGTTCGGGCAGCCAGAGCCAGGGGGCACCCCTATCGGAGGCGGACAGTATATAAGCTGTCCTCACCCCCTTGCTCTGGCAGACCTTCTCAGGTCTCTGACTGTGTTATAGTATACTGAAAGGAACATATACCTTTGAACGAACCACATCTGAAAGATTAGCATTACTGTACAGGGTAACGTCCTAATAAACCCTTTTACTTGCATCTCTACATGAAAACTGCAGTTCGAGTCCTTATTTAATCGAATTACATAGAGACGAACTCTACACTGGTGCCATGACCAGGATTTTTATGTAGGAGATAGCGGACTGACCCTGGCAGAGGCTCAGTCAAGGAAAGGGGGGGAGGAAGGATCCGGGACCGAACTGGAGGATGGGGAACTGGATCTTACAGTAGCCCAAATAAACGAAATCTGGAATGTGGCATCTCGGATGCACACCCCAGACAAGAAAGGATCTCGAAAGAGGAGTTTGATTTTTCGAACTCCGGGAGAATACACTCCCATAAGAACGATTCCGAACACCAATCCGTTCAGAGGGAACCCATGGGCGGACGTGCTTCCCTCCGAACCGAACCTCGGACATATGGAAAGAGACCTGTCCAGAAGAGGCCGGCAGATCCCTGATTATGATGCCTACTGCGAAAAGTTAAAAGCAGAGGAGGAGGAAATGAGGGATCGGTATACAGCCATGAATGAGGATCTGATCCGTCTGGCAGACAAAAAAGCTAGGGTAATCGCCCAGAACCAGAAAGAAGCGGAGGAATTGAAAGAGGTGAAAGCCAGAATACAGGCAGATAGAAAATATATCAGTGAGCAGTTGGCACTCGAAACCTCTCAGTTAGCCAAGGTTCAACAGAAGGTTAAGTGTGTCCAACACAATCTGACAGAAGAGCAGGCGCAACTCCAGAAAGATAGGGAAGAGGTTCGCAGAAGTTGTGATCTTCGGGATACCTACGAGAGCGAGATCGAGCGACAGTCCCAGAGGGTAAAGAAAATCAAGGCGGACTATTCAAAAGAAGAAAAGTCCGGCCAGGCCTTGAGGGAACAGTTCGAGCAAGAACGGGAGGCTTTGAAGCAGGCCCGAATTGACATGAAGGCTGACTTGGAAAGTATCCATAAGAAGAAAGAAGAAATAAATGACACCTATTTGGCCTATCAGAGTCAGATGGATGAAATCCGCAGGGGAGAGGAGGCTAGTAGTCGAGAACCAACGAATGAGGGAGGCAAGTTACCTAAGCAAGTCGCATCCACACCTAGCCCGATATTAACAACCGTGGATCCGGTGGAAACACGGGGTATCGTTTCGGACGGTAAGTATGCACGGAACCAAGGGAGAGCTGCCCCGAATGAGGCCGACCGTAAGGTAACTTATGGGGGAACAGAGGAGAAAGAGATCTCTGGTACCCATCATATTACGAGCGAGGTCCCACCCAAGCGAATGAATCATAGCTACGGCTCTCTGCATCCCTTCGCGGATGATACATTGGCAGGACACAACTATACGGTACCACCTCCACCGATATATAACATAACCTACCAGTACCAGGCACCCTTACCCGGAGCCGGATTGAACGAAGGACGTCAGTCCTATAATGAAGGGGGTGGATCAATTCCGAGCGGGGAATCGGGTGGTGTTCCGAACCCAGGGTTTAACCCCGGAGGAGGAACAGGGACTGTGCCAGACCCCGGCTCGTTTGGAGGCTACCCCCCTAGTCCTGATCGAACCCATCCCAATCCAAGGGGAGGGACACCAAGACCGGTCCCTGCCCCACGGAGGTTGACAAAACGAGCATCCATGGGCCCGAGGGTTGCTGCGATAGTGGAATCCGATCCTTGTATACAAGGGATGGGGATAGACTGTTGCAGTCGGACTCGGGAGGATGAGTCTGAAATTATGGAATGGAGCCGGAGGCAATCGGATCGGCTGGTATGGAGTCATAACAGTGCCCGGAAGCCTGTTCGTACTCCCCGGCGCTTCAATGGGGAGAATTGGAAGGAAAGCTACCAAGACTTCTGTGACGACAACCGTTACCATGGGTGGGACAAGGAGGCTTCCTTGGGTCCCCTCATTAAATGGTTGAGTGAAGGTCCGGGACGAATAGCGGTAGATGATTGGCGGGGGACGTATGGAGAATCCGGAGATTATGACCAATTGGTGGCAGCAGCCACACATATCTTTGGTGTGTTGTCAGCGAATGATCCTTGGTCGGAGTTCCAGGTACGGACGCAAAAACCGAAGGAGTCTCCGAAAGTGTTCGGTCTAGAACTTCAAAGGTTGTTGCAAAAGGCCCGGCCCTATTGGAGGCGTGACGACGAATATTTCTTAGATGAACTATTCACACACTTCATCAAGGGATTGAGGGATCCGTCCCATGCTGAACTCGTACAGAAGGAATGGGGACGAGGTTCATCAATGATAGACTTCTTTTTGGCTATTGATCAGCATGAGAAGAAGAAACGACTGCTTGCTGGGTTCGTGCCCAACCAAAGAGTGGCGTCAGCACATGTGGCCACTACCGAAGAGAGTGATTCGAATGATAGTTCGGATGAAGAGAGAATCGCGGCCATCGGAGGCGACAAGAAGGACAGAAAGAATCGGTGGAAGAGGAACGCTAGTAAGCCACCTGAGAAAGAGAAGCCGGTGGAGGGAAGCTCTAAACCTGCCCCTAAACCCCTGGTGGTGGAGTCGTCCGAGAACGAAAAGCGGCTGATGGCCATGATGGAAGAAATGAAAGGATTGTTGGACTATCGGAAACGACCGAAGCTAGATAGGGCGACGGTGAAGTGTTTCAGATGTCAGGAGACCGGACATTTCGCAGCCGAATGTACGGCGGATAAACCTGTTTGGAGAGAACGAAAGAGTGAGGAGACGGAAAATTAGAGGGGGTTGTCCGTGAAGGCAAACTGACGACCCGAAATAAAGTATGCCAGGGTACAATCCATACGAACGTGATTGAGGAATCTGTAATGTATCCGCCCAGCAGCATGGGAAATGCTAATAAGTCGAAAACATGTGGGGCTGGGGGTATTGGTGAGACAATTGCCAGGGAGAGCAAAGAAGGGAAACCGATCACCAATAAAGAGGAAGGTTGGATAGAGGAACTATCCAGGATCGGGGGGGTCGGCCTTCCCCAAGGTCATCCGTGCCTGGAGTATTTGAAAGGATTCGGATTCGATTTTGACATGACAGACGACGTCAAACGGTTCGCAAGTAATCCCTCGATGATGGGAGGAAAGAGATGGTATGTGTCCGTATTTACAAACGGCAGAATGGGGGAATTTTTATTGGATACCGGAGCTAGCCACTCCGCTATGTCAAAGAGATTCTTCGATCTGGTGTCAAACATGGATGATGACCTCACAACGAGGGTAAATGCATGTGCGGCTGACGGGAGCAAGATACGAACGTTTGGTAGGACTTGTATGATCATCTTGGTGGGCGGTAGGGAATATATTATTTCCCCTACTGTTGCTGGGATTGAGGACGACGGGATCATAGGGATGGATTTCGCTTCCTTATATGGGGCAAAATTGGACCCTGTCAGTGGAGTATTGAAATTGAATCATCCTTATAAAGACAGGATACAATGCCTGGCACGAGAAGTTAGTAGTGTAGCGAGTGTGGTACAGACGGTAAAAATACCTTCCGGAATGGCATGTGATGTCTTGATAGCCTCCAGTAGGATAAAGAGGGGCGTTCCGGGAATTTTCGAACCTAATGTGACGGTGTTGGGAAAGAAGGGATTGGAATCGGCCGACACCCTGATAGGAAATATAGCATGGGGAGTAGCCCCCATAACGAACCCGGGCTCGAAAACCGTCTACCTAGAGAAAGGCACTGTAGTGGGAGAAGTGATATCCGCGGAAGCGGTCACCAGTAGCTTTGAGAAAGGAAACGGACTAGTCCCGAACAGTGAAGCGATTGAGGAAGGTTTTGCAAAGTTAATAGAAAGGTCCGGAGTAGAGACAGACAGACAGAGGAGTGCCCTGAAGGAGATGTTGACTGAGTGTGATTCGGCTTTTGCGCGGCCCGGAGAGCCGTTAGGACGAACGGATCGAGTCCTACACTCGATCAACACAGAAGGGGCAAATCCAGTAAAGATACCATATAGACGTCTTCCGCTGGCAAAGAAAGTGGTAGCGGAAGAAGAGATTACAAAAATGTTGGCGGAGGGGATGATAACCCCTAGCACCAGTCCTTGGAGTAGTCCTGTATGTATGGTGACCAAGAAGGATGGGAGTATCCGATTCTGTATAGACTACCGGAAGCTGAATGGCCTGACTAAGAAGAATTCGTATCCGCTCCCCCGGATCGATGAGACCATTGATTCCCTCGGAGGAAATGAATGGTTTTGCACGATTGATTTGCAGTCTGGCTATTGGCAGGTGGGAATGAAAGAAGAGGACAAGGAGAAAACGGCGTTTTCAAGCCATGTAGGGTTGTACCAGTATAACGTGATGCCATTCGGACTATGTAACGCTCCGGCCACGTTTGAAGCAATGATGGAAACCTTACTGAGTGACTTGTTATGGAAGAAATGTCTGGTGTATCTGGACGATGTGATAATATTCGGAAAGACATTTGATGAATGCCTGGGAAACCTGAAGTTGTGTTGCAGCGGATAATCTCGAATGGATTGAAGCTGAAGCCTAAAAAGTGCAATATGTTTCAGAAAAGTATTAACTATCTAGGACGGATCATCTCTACGGAAGGGGTGAAGGCTGATCCGGAGAAGGTTAAGACGGTTACGGATTGGAGCATTCCCAAGGGGCCTAAAGAAGTGAGATCCTTTTTAGGGTTTTGTTCTTATTATCGAGATTTCTTACCAGGATATTCCCGGATAAGTTATCCAATCCAATGTCTGTCGCACTGGACCCCGGGGAGGCGTAAGGAGAAGTTCCCATGGGGGAAGGAACAAGGGGAATCATTCGAAATGATTAAACGGCTGTTTGTGGAAACACCGGTGTTGAAATACCCCACTGCGGATGGTCATTTCATACTAGACACTGATGCGAGCAATGAGAGTATAGGGGCGGCTTTGTCTTAAGTCCAAGAGGGGAAGGAAGTTCCTATAGCATTTGCAAGCAATACAATGAGTAAAGCGCAAAGAAATTATTGTACGACAAAAAGAGAATTATTGGCAGTGGTAGTGTATACAAAGAAATATAAACACTTCTTGTGGGGATCCGATTTTACGTTACGTACGGATCATTCCTCCCTGCGGTGTTTATTGAATTTTAAAGATGCGGAAGGTATGATAGGACGGTGGTTGGCACACCTATCTGAGTTCGGATTGGACCACAGCCAAATTCAGCATAGAAAGGGGGCTAAGCATGTGAACGCTGATGCGTTGTCGCGAATCCCAGTAAAGAAATGTCAGAATGACGGATGTGATGATTGTGGGAAGCATAATGCCGTGCTGGCAGGAATCCGAAAGCCTTTTAGAGATCTCGAACCAGTGATACTAGAATGGGACGAGGACTCCATTCAGAGCTTCCAGGAGAAAGATGCGAATAGTATCCGTCTGAAGATGTTACTTCAAGAAGGAAGGGTCCCAACTCGGCCAGCAATATTGTTGGAGAACAGGGAGATGAGGCGACTAATAGCTCAATGGACGGAGTTAGAGGTGGTAAATGGACTGATTTATAGGTGGAAGACGAATGCTTTGGGAAATAAATCAAGACAGATCTTTATTCCTACTGCCATGCGAAGGGATATAATGTTCTTTTGCCATGGGCATCGGACCAGTGGCCATTTTGGTAGGAAAAGGTCCCTGGAAAGGCTGGCTAGAATGTATTACTGGCCAGGTATGAGTACGGATCTGTTGAGATGGATAGACACTTGTCCGAAATGTTGTAAGAGCAAGCCAGGGCCTGGGCTGGGAAAAATGCTCTTAACCCAGGAATTGTTTGGAGTAAGGTTCGCAAGAGTGGCAGTGGATATAATTACAGGATTTGTGACAACTCCGGAAGGAAATACATGTCTGATGGTAGTAACGGATTACTATACGAAATATACGAAGGTATTTCCGATGAAGGATCACAAAGCAGCAACTTGTGCGAGAATGTTGGTAAAGGGATGGATCCTTTACTCGGGAGTGCCTCTGATGTTGCAAAGCGACCAAGGGAGAGAGTTCGAATAGAATCTATGGCAGGAAATGTGTCATCAATTGGCCATTTGCAAGACCCGAACCAATCCGTATCGACCACAGAGTGATGGTCAGGTGGAAAGATTTAATCGTACCCTAATACAGGTCCTGAAGAGTTTGATAAATCAGGAAATGGATGATTGGGATGTGCAATGTGACTTTGTTTGCCATGCTTATAATAGCATGGTACACGCAAGTACGAACTGCTCCCCGAATCTATTAGTATTCGGAGAGGATCTGATTATGCCAGCGGACCTAGTGTTCGGAGTAGTTGGAATGAACCCAGATGTCCCGTGTCAGATCATGTTTGTGGAAGCGTTGAAAGAACAATTCAGGAAGGCTTATGAATAAGAAAGAAAAGAGTTGGGAAAGACAGCTAAATGGCAGAAAGTGGGCTGGAAACCACGAACCTCTGGTCGGCATCAAGCTGAGAGACAATTGGGATGGTCCGTGGAGGATTACCCAGATAATAAGTGATGATACAGTCTTGATGAGAGATACCTTCGGGAGGAATCAGAAATCGAATGTGGCCCGGTTGAAACCATGGAAGGGGAGAGAGTACTCCACCGAAATGTTCAAGATGGGACAGGAGGAGAAAAAGGAAATGAAAAGGTAGTTGGATAGAGTAATCGAGAATAGGGGTCCAGGTAGGCCCAGGAAAGTGAAGAAGGAAACGGTGCAAATTAAACAATCTCCAAAAAGTTCGGAGAAAGCAAAGAATGTCTCGGCAGGTGTAGATAGGAAGAGAAGGACTGTCCCCTCTGTGGCTAAGAGGGAACGGAAGATAACCTCTCCGAATGTCAGGTGTAAAGAGAATCCGGTTGGGGTTCGTCGCAGCCCTAGGTTGAGAGTAAGGGGTGCTGTTACCTAACCTGAAAACACAACGATGTAATTAGTTAAATGTTGTCATAATTATCAGGGTAACCTGGTAATTCGTCTTATATGTAGGAATGATCACGAAAAAGCCAGAAATCCAACAAACTCACCTGTGAATGTGCCAGTGGGTAATGGACGGGAATTCGACAGGACAGTGAGGATATCAGTGCTATAATTACCTGATCGTAATGCGTGACGCGCGGTAGAAGTGAATGATTGTTTACGTTTGGCAAGCGCGGGAAAACAATGAAGTCTCGTGGAATGCGCGGTATCTCGCGAGATCCGCGCGCGTGCGCAAAGGTCGACGCGGGTCAACGATCCGCCATATTTGTTTACGGTTTGCCGGAGAGAGCAAGGGAAGCGTAGCAGATCACACAAAAGCGAGGTTATAAAGACTGTACTAAGAGATATCGGTGTATAGAAGGGGGGTGGAGTAGCCAGGAGCCCGTAGAGAGGGTCCTGGTACCTGTCATTTTCTATATATAAAGATATTTTGGAAAGAAAGCGAGTGTCACAATGGCTTCGGCGTCTGGCTCTCACTCAGAAAGATCGGCCCTCACCGAGGTGTCCGAAATGTTTATGGAGACTGAGGCGATGTCGCCGGTAACAAAGACGGAGGAACGCGTGTTGAATGAGGATAACTCCGATGAAGAAGAGACCACTATGGGAATGGAGATTGAAGAAATACTGGAAGGATCGGACACGCCGCTGCTCGAACCCAATCTGGACGGGTTCAAGTCACGGTACGATGGCCGAGAGATACATATCCATGCCCGAATTCTGAAGGGGGATCGAAAGTGTTGGAACGCAGCAACCAGAGACTGTGTTCGGCACTTCTTATCGCCGACCGAATATGCAGCCCTGCCATCAGAATGGCTGCTGTTTTATAATCAGACTGAGGCTGGCCTGCAAGTGAGCCAGTCGTTCCGGAGGGCTATGTTCGATTGCGAAATCGCACATCGACAACATTGTCTTCCGAACGTCCCGTATGTACTGACGGATCATACGGGGATGGGGGTTACCGGAATGGATATCGTGGGGGATGTCCTATACCGGGAACCTGACACCGAAAAAGAACCCAGGAATGCCGAAGACTGGGTGGAACGAGCTGCTAATTCGAAGGTCCCGAGGCTTTACACTCTGGATGGGGACGAATTACTTCGTCGTCTGAAGGAGTGTGGAGATCCGGAGGAGAAAGTGAATGAGGTCATCTCCACGATGATTCGAGAAGGAACCTATGCCACTCGGGCGTACGTACCGGGGCTGGAGGAGGAACTAACTGCAGCTCAGCATAAGGAACGTTTAGCGTCCATCCAAAAGGGGAAAGCTATCCTGAAGGCAGCCAAGCAACCTTCTCAGGTCTCTGACTGTGTTATAGTATACTGAAAGGAACATATACCTCTGAACGAACCACATCTGAAAGATTAGCATTACTGTACAGGGTAATGTCCTAATAAACCCTTTTACTTGCATCTCTACATGAAAACTGCAGTTCGAGTCCTTATTTAATCGAATTACATAGAGACGAACTCTACATTAGTCTGATTTCCTGGTTTCTCAACTTGTGGTACCTTGGAGCCGAGTGTGATATGATCCAAGGTACCGCTCGTGGAGAAATCTGTCATTCAGACAGAATATTGTGGACCTCTGTCTATATATACAGTGCTACAGAGTCTCTTACTTGGAAGTAGTATGTACTTTACTTATATTTCATTCTATATTAAATGAAAGAAGTAATATGCTTAACAATATATTGGGAAGTCACATACCCCTGGAATACATGTGCCTGGTATGTCACACTATGCAATGTCCTTTTATTTCACAAGTAAACTTTAATAGGAAAGTTACTAACACATTTAGATAAAGATTTTATGACATGTCTGAGATATCATCCTGGCTGGTTCGCTAATTTTCTCGAGCAAATTAGAAAGTGGTTGATATTTTGTTAAATATAGGAACCTAACTTACTGCAATTTATAATATTTCAGGTTCCCCAGTAACCCAGTAGCGGCATCCCAACCCACGTGCCTGCCCAAGGGTGCTATAGCCTACACTATATCTGGAGTGGCCATGTACAACCCTTATAATTCAAAGAATGAGAACGCGGTAGAAGGGCTCACTAAGGAGACATTTGATCTCTGCCATGGGCACCCGGATGGAAGAGGTTTGTATGTCTACTTTACCCAGCCTTACCGCTGCCAGGTAGGCCCATACTACAACAGCAGAACTGGCTTAGGCCTACTGGGTATTAAACAGTGGGTTATAGCAAGTAATTGTCAGCCAGAATATGGTGATGTTCCGACCGATTGGCTCAATGATGGAGAATGTATTAAAAAGTGCATGCATACTTCTAAAGACGTGGTTCCTATCTCCCTAGCTAGAGAGTTCCAAAACGATTTTTTTGGTTAAATACTCCCATGAATGCAAAAGAAAAAGAGTCAAAATTGAGCCCTGGCTTCCTCTAGAATGACTCCCTATTCTGACTCTCTTTGTGAAGGGAGTCAGTACCTGACTCCATTAACTGGGGTTATGTAACTCACTTAAGTGAGCCTTGGCTTTTCCTCCAAAATGACTTCCTCCAGGTCATGGCTAAACCCCTTTAAGAAAGACAGTCTAGGCACAGTGACTCTAAATAAATGGGAGTCATTGAGCGAGTACTATATTCCCATTTCAATGGCTTTTACCCTAGCTCATTGTTCTACAATATATCGTTGCATCTTTCTACAAATAGGGTGTCTATATACCTGATATACCATACTTATGCTAGAGTTTTAAACTAACTGTAATTTTTTCATAAAATTTAATTTTGACATTAAAAATTGATGCTACAATACTCAGGCTTCATGTAATGCCCTCAACTGAGATCGCATGAATTTATGAGCTTGATATGGGAGTCTTTAGTGAACCAACAAGACGAATCAGTGCTGACCAGTTGAAATTTGCAATACATGAACATTGGATTGTTTATTTGATTTTTGATTTGCAGGTTCCTACCATTATCACCAGACCCCTAAGTGTGTGTCTGATGGAAGCAATGACCAGTTTATCGGTGTGGCTATGGATGGTTTCCCAATCTATGGATCCAAGGTAAATTGACAAATTAACATTTACTTCTTTCATGTGCACCCTTGAGGATGCCCTTGACTCAGCATGACGTTGAGGTAGAAGTAACTAGGCTGAGATGGGAATAAAAGAATAAACAATCTTTAGAATTTTTTAAACAATTACTTATTACTTCTAAAGCCATTTACTTTATAGGGCGCGCATCATAAAAATCATGAGTTAGGGGAAACTTCCTTTTACATTTTTGATAAAAGAAATATGTTTGAATATACTGTCAATTATGCTGTGGGTTAAGAAATAGTTTACTTTTCCCCAATTTATGCAGATCAATCAATTCCTTACTACTAACATGTGGATTTTTGTCACTAAAACCTATATTGTCCTATACATTTCAGCCCTAGAGGGAAAAAAACAGGAAAAACTTGTCATATTTTTCTTTCAATTTTCCCCTTGCTCTAATGAAATACAGCTCTGGTACACTAGTAGTTCATTATGTGTTTCTGCAGGACTCAGCAGGTAAAACTTTAGTGAGTGCAGACCTAGACGTGTGCCACGGCCGGTTAGAGAATGGGAACTACCGGTACAGACTGACAGCTGACTTCCCCTACATCATGGCCTGCTTTAAGGGTAGGTGAAATCTGTTATTACCTTAGACCCTTAAGGGCGGTATTGTTCTTTTATGAATGCTGCCCCTGCTAGTAACTCACCAGGAAGATAGTCATGCACCTTTAGCAATGTATCAACCCTGTAGGATCGGAATAGCTGTAAGCGTAACGTACCGTCGCGATAAAGCGCCGGGGCGCTCCTCAATTCGAAGGGGCTTTTACCCCGGCACATATACAAGACAGGCGCTTTTTCAAGGTCATGTTTTATTGCTCTTATACCCCCGGCACTGATTCAAGACACGTGCTCGTTCAAGACCAGGTGCTTTATCACAATGGTACGGTAACCCATCTGTAGGATGTTTCTAATTAGAAATTAATTTTTCAGGTATCCCTAACATCGCACAGGGGATGCTGAATGATAAGGACTGTACGATAACCAGCAGCAGTACAACCAGCAGAACGACACCAGTTTTATCCTTGATGTTTGTTACACTATGCCTAATGGTATGGTAACCCATCTCTAGGATATTACTATTTGCAAATTAATTTTGCAGGTAGCCCTAACATCGCCCAGGGGATGCTCAATGATAAGGACTGTACGATAATCAGCAGCGGTACCACCAGCAGCCCGGGGGGTGCTACAACACCGACTCCAGCAATGTCAACTCCGTCTCCAAACGGCATGTCCACGCCTCCCCCAAACGACATGTCCACGCCTTCCCCAAACGGCATGTCAAATCCTCCGGCGAACGGCATATCCACTCCTGCAACTAGTCCGGGCGGTAAGGTTCCAACAACTGTAGGAGGGACATCAGCTGGGACCAGAACGGCACCAGTTTTATCCTTAATGTTTATAATACTATGCCTCTCTGTATTTATGAGGTAGTGGATTGTATACATTTATTTTTATGCCTAATCTTACTCATGAGTTGAAAGCCAAGAATATAATAGGGGAGCCAAGCAGATATCAATATTTAACTTTCACCAACGTGCTCACACAGCTCACAGCCAACTTAAAACAGTAAATAGGGAGTTTTAGCACGGTCATCGTACAGTGTAAAATGGGGGTTGCTTTTATTGTAGGTATATATATATATAGTAGAATCTACTGTAGGCGTGCAGTTTACTGTAGCTATACGCATTAGAATCTACTCTAGGTGTGTATCTATGTTGGTACATTAAAGCCTCCTAATGTCAAAATAGACTTTTTTTGCAGTAGCTTTGGTACATTAAAGCTTCATCCCACATGCCACTTGTTATTTGACTAACGCAATGTTCCGTACAAAACTTGAAAACGTTATTGGCTTGGGTGTCATTTCAAACCATTTGTTTACTAATGTAGTTATATTTGTCTATATTTTCTTTTGCATATCTTGTCCCTAATGAGGAAATTATACTCAGTCATGCCAAGAGCTGAACTACTTTGTAACAGAAATATGGTTTAATTCCTATAGTTGAAATCATTTGAATGTTTTTGATACATGTATATTGTTTTAAAAAATGATTTCACACTTTGTACATTGAGAATATTAGATTTATTATGCCATTACTTACATCTACATTAAGCTCACTGAACATAGATATATAAATGTATTGCTCAATGCTGAGATATATACCAAGGGACCTTCCAGTTCTCTCTAAAAATGTCTTTGTGCCAGCATTGTGTGATACTTTCTTTACTGACTTTAATTAAATGCAGATGGTTTAAATAGCAAGTTCTAAAAGCAATATGAATAAAAGAAATTATGGCACAATAAAGTTTTCTTGAAGTGGTATGACAGGAGTATGACAACAAAAGGAAGGTATCAACTCAGTGAAGATACACTTTTGAATTTCATTATTTCAGTTACAAGTTTGTAAATATTTGGTTCAGACAGTTGGTCTACAAACACCCGTGTATTGTGTCTATCTAATTGGAAAATAATATGTAACACATTACATTTAGAGCTCATTTTATGCAACAGGTTTTCGGGCTTGACATATCAAGTCAATTTGAATTTTAAAGCCCAGAATAATATATCAATCCTTGATGGTTTATCCCTTCAGAAATAAAAGAGAAGTCTGTACACTATGTTTCCGCTATTGTGTCTTCACCTTGGTCTTACTACCACATAGCATCCTAGTTACCCATGAGCATAATGCTACCAGTAGACATAAGGCAATGACCAGCATTATCTGAACTACAATCAGGATATCAATCATGTAGTAAGAATACCATGACATTTTCAAGGCATGGCTACGCAGATGATCAGCTCCGAATTCCAGGACATGCTCTATCCAGTACACAGAGGTTTCCCGGGCATCCATGGGTGAACTCTTCAAGATCCTGGATGCTTTCTGGGTCTTCTCTCTATAGGATGGGGTCTCAATGATTTCTTCAATTCGCTTTGTTAGTTCTTCAGTAGTGAATGTACGTATATCTGACCTTAGTCCATAGCCGTGTTTTTCTATCCTGAAGGCATTGTGGGGCTGCTCAGCAGCAATAGGAAATGCCAGCATCGGGACCCCATGGTAAACAGACTCGTATTGACCATTGTTACCCGAATGGGTTATGAAGAGTTTGGTTTTGGGATGAGCCAAGAGATCATTCTGGGGAAGCCATTTCATCACCTTTACATTTGCTGGTACTTCACTTTTGAACTTCCCATTGTATCTCCAGAAAATGATTTCCTTTCTCTGTGCAAAGGCTTTTAGGAATTTATCTGCAACATAATCAGGAAAATGTGAAATCAACGAGCCAAAAGAGACAACAATCACACCTTCTGCCTTTTCAATCATATCTTGAATACTTGGTTCTAGGGGTTTGGCTGGTTTACATGTTAGGCACTCAATGTTGATAACATTAGGGGTAAGAGGTGCGGGGAACTCAAGAATTAGGCCCCGGGAAACAAGGAATAGCTCAGCTTTCCGACACACATCATTCCAAGTGGTCACATCAGGATCTTTGCTGTATTTCTGAACCAGGGTTGTGTCTTTTCTAGCCGGAAATCCACTAATTGCTGGAACAGCCAATGCAACACTAAAAGCTGTGTTCTTTAACCTTTCTAAAAATGTCATGTCATCAGATGCCAACATGATGATGGTTGGACTGAAGGAAGGGAGGATCGGAGTCCTCATCATTTCCAGATCCAAATCAGGAGGTGTGAGGACAAATGGCAGGTCATACTTGAGTGACATAAAGGACATGCAGCTAGATAGGCTGAATACATTAATCAGCAGGAGATCAAACTTGAGGTTCTTGATGGTCTTATCCAGCGTCAGATCCCTGTCCATATCCTTGCATTCACAACTAGCGTGGTAAGATACAAGGTTGAAGTCGGTGGCTTTCCCGGCCAGGGCAACTTCTAGGATAGCATCAGAATTCCCTTTCCCAGCCATGGTGTGGCTGTCTTCTGGAGTGTGGTACTTCAGGATCTGTAACAGACAATTAAGTAAATTAGAAAAAAATCATACAAATAAGTAATACTATCTGTTATATATTCGTATATTGAAAATGTGTCATTCAAAATGTGTCTTCCGAAAAAACCCATAAAAACATTATTTAGTTGTAGTCGTATGTATTTTCTTTTGTATATCTTCCATCACACGAAACATAAATAGCTAGTATAGGGCTCAGTTGGTATACTACAAGGGTATAATGGATCCAAAATACTCAATAACTTGATGACTTGTCCCTAAACCAGGACGATTATTTTTTTTCACCCCAAGTGCTGAAACACTTCAGATCAAGAAAACTGGTTTAGTTTTCCTAGTTTGAATGTTTACTGAATGTTTTTTAAATATTGGAGCCCACATGAGAGGAGGATGGCGCAAACTGGGTTATTTATGTGTTCATTTAAAAAAAAGATTTGTATGTATGTATTGTTATTGCCCTGTCAGATTTTTCTAGAAGTGTATAGATAGATAGCCTGAGCATACTACTACTAAAGTGGAATTCCCAGGATTAGGTGAGGCCGACAAAGGGGGAAAATCGATTACACTCTAGGGGGTTAGGCCTACTAATAAAAACGTCGTGGTGGGAAAGGATGATAACATAGTGGTAGTAGGGTAAGCTATATAAGATCACCAGTCAATAACAGCCATTCAAACTTTGGAAGATAATCAGATATACAGAACGACAGAAGATGGTACAACTGCACCAGCATATAAGTCTGCCTTTAGATGGTAGACAGAATATAGAGAGTGCTGCAGACTCAGAAGCCTGGAGGCCCTGGGGGCACTGGGCTATCATGTGACCTATTTCTGCCCCTCCCAGGCACCTGACCTACTCATGTATACCTGACCCATAATATTATACACATAGAGACAGGGAGAGAAAAACACTCTGTTTTGTGTGTCTGTCTCTCTGTATTGGTCACATGTAAACTTTACCATCTGCAATCGGAACTAAGACATAATTATTGGAGGAAGGACATTGGAAAAGATTAATGTGACTGCAGAGGGGTTTTCGGCGACCTGGCGACCTG
This sequence comes from Harmothoe impar, assembly GCA_947462335.1. Taxonomy (NCBI): domain Eukaryota; kingdom Metazoa; phylum Annelida; class Polychaeta; order Phyllodocida; family Polynoidae; genus Harmothoe; species Harmothoe impar. Next base: position 51,199,447 of record OX381720.1, on the reverse strand, counting down.
GGCCGTTTTCGGCCGTTTTCCAGGCGACTTTTCGACCTGGGGCAATAATTTAAGCGACCTGGCGACTTTTGCACAAAATTGATTATAGGATAAAGGGTCTAAGAAAACGACCTTGCGACCTGAGGGGGGGGGCCCTCTGCACCCATTATTGTTTAGGTTTGAAATGGTTGATTTTGAGAGTAAGTGCTCACTTTGATTCTAATAGGAATATTTGTGAAGTTCTTTTACTACTAGAAAGAGAGAATCCAAGACAGAGTCACAGGGATAGGGCCAGGCAGGGAAGGAAACAGGTAGATAGGGAGACAGGCACACAGAAAACCATAGATAGGCAGATGCAGGCCGACCATGACAATTGTATAAACATATTTTTCCTACCTTGAACCCTTTCTCCTCCAGTCCCTTGGGTACAGGCATCCTATCACTAAAAATGGTGTACACTTCATGTCCGCGTTCTATCAGTCCCTCTGCTACTGTATGCACCATCAACATGTGGGAGCCGAACTGGTGACTTACACAAAGAATCCTGGCTCCATCGCTTCTCCGAATTTGTGAAATTACCAAAATAAGTTGAAGAATGACTGGCACCATAGTAAGCCCCCTCATTGTGGAAGCTACCAGTGGTGCTTCGTGAGTTGACTTCTCCTCGTTATAGGCTCGGGGGTAGACTTGCTCAAATCTATGTAGTAGAAGTTCTGTCTGTTTCTCTACTCAGACCGCTCCTCTTATCCCCCATTCCTTCCCTTTAGACAGGGACGGTAGGCATTCTAGCTTGGGGTAGTGGCAGGGAAGGACAAACGGCTGAGTGGACTCTAGCTGCAGGAGTACACATGTTTATAAACATCATGAACTGATCATTTTCTAACAGTGGATGAGGTGTTGCATTATTGATATTTACATACAATACTCAGATCGCTGGGATAATTATACACACAAAAAATAGACATTGAAAATAAGGCATTCCCTCACCTACAAAAAGTCAACAATAGTTTGGGGATATTTCTCAATGTACCTTTTTTTGATGGCCTGGAACCAGGGGTTTTGCATGGTTTTCTTCTCTATGCAATCCTTTTTTTTTTCCTCTTTTTTTTTTTTGCAAGTTATTAAAATAAGGTGGCCTTACCCTCATCCCGTGAGAGATCATATTTTTTTAGACCTGTGTCTATGTACTTCATATTAGCTCTGGGTTCAGGCCTGTAAGATCGACAAGGCACGAGGACCATGTTTCGGCCCAAGTGATAATGGGACAAGGCAATACTGAGGGTAGAAGAAGAGTACTGATTTTATTTAGGTTTAACAAGGGACATAGAAATCGCCTGCACCAGAATACACCCCCCGCCCTTATTTTCATTAAACCTCATTTTTCATTTATGTATAATAGCCAAATGAAAGCTGTTTAAATTTAGTTCCCCTCCAGCCCCCCAACCACCAAATATCCCTGCTGTTGAAATGACCACTCCCCTGAGTCTGGACTGACCCACTAACCTGGTTCCGAAGTCCCTTTTCAGTGTCCTCAACCTGACCCGAGTCAAGTTACAGTCTTTATCTAGTGTGTGTCTCTTCTTTACCAGGGCAATGTCACCACTCACACTTTACCACATAATAAACTATAATAGTACTAGACAAATGAATGGGACAGGCTTGGTGATTATGCTGCTTTAAGAGTTCATCGACTTTTCTTTCAACCACAACCAGTGATGCTCCCACGATTCTATTTATTTCCTATTATAGGTTCACTAGAACGTCCCTTTTAAATTATTTAGAATAATCCGAAATTGTCTTATTTTAGGGTTCATGGACGACCCAAAGTCAGGCATCCTACAAGAATTACAGAGTATTCCTTAAGTACTATAGAATCCGGCTAAAAAGTAATACAAAGGGCATGGTCAATTAATATTGTACCATACCATATGGCATCTCAGTAGAAAGGGGAAAGAGGTATGTCCTCTACGTCCTGTATCATCTCTAGATTTCCGATGTACAACTATTTATAAATGACACTAGGACAGGCAGAAGAGGGGTTCAATCATGTAAAGTTTCATTTGTGTTTGTGGGATCTTATACATGTGGAGCCTCCTGGCAGAGCAGAGCAGTTTTTTTAGTTCTTTTCTGTCACAACAATTACTTTATCATCCGTGATTAAGTATGACATAGTGGTATAACACCCTGACCCCTACCTCTAACCCTCCCGTTTGTCGGTTGTAATGTGAGGACCAAATGGGAGTGACACAAGGAGTTGACACACACAGAAAGGTGAGAGTCATTGTCACTAAAACTACCCTTACCTGAGGGTCAGGCACTGCCTGACTCTCAGGTGAGGGTAGTTTTAGCGACAATGACTCTCACTTTTCTGAGGGTGTAACTTAGGGTCAGTGTAGTCTATATTCTATATGCATGTGTGTATTATATTAGTAAATAATCGATGCATCTATGTATTATATTAGTAAAAGTCAAGGCTTATCAAGACTCAACGATGATGGGTACCACTACTTATGGGGCACATGGTCGGCGTGATTCTATATGACAGAGGAGATTGCCAGGTGATACTCAGGTTGTATATTAGATACAATATTGTACATGTAGATTTAACATAAATTGCACCCACGCCTAAGCGGGTATTTTCCCATCCATTTTTGGACGACACACTCCCCATGTCGACAGAAAAATGTTTGCATGTGGAGCCTATTTTCGTTGAGAAATAACCCCTCACATGTAGGTTCCATGGTATATTTCCTAACACACAAGTAGTATAGTATGTATCGGAACGGGACTATAGTTAAGTACTGTTTATTACTCAATCGACCTGCAGCCAATCAGAGGCCTCCCTTTTGGCGGGAAATTCAAAAGCAGCCAATGAGAGGCCTCCCTTTTGGCGGGAAATTCAAATAGGTCACGTGACCGGAAGTGACCTACTTCCGGTCACGTGACCTTTGGGCGGGAAATTCAAATAGGTCACGTGACCGGAAGTGACCTACTTAAGAGGGTCACGTGACCACCATGTTGGCGGGAAATTCAAATAGGTCACGTGACGGGAAGTGACCTACTTAAGGGGGTCACGTGACTACTAGGTTGGCTTTCAAAATAAGTCACTTGAGATTTTGATGGATAAATAAATTTAAAAAAAGAAAAAAAAAGCAAGCTGAAAAAAGCTTGCTAAAAAATAATTTAAAAATGTGGCTCTTTTTTTCTAGGGGGAGAGGGGCACTCTGGGGGGCACTCTTTAAGATGCATGGGGGGGGGGAGGGGGGGAGGGGGGGGGGGGAGGGGCAGGGTTTTTTAAGAGTGAGACTCGCTTCTCTGCCCTCTCTAAAAGAGAGGGCAGAGAGGCGAGTCTACTTACTATGAAAGGTATCATGATCGCGTTTATGATGATGTGCATCATGATGTGACTATCTTACAACCCTATGAGAAATAAGCAAGACATGGGCGTACTTACACGGGCTATTTGTAAACTAATGAATGTGACTTCTTCGTTAAAATCAGTATCTACAACTCTTTTAAGCCTAAGGCTTTTTCTTGAGTTTATTCTTTTGTTCAATTTCGGGCCCACCTCAAAAGAGGAATAGGCCCTCTGTAGCACTTGTCGCTTGCTCATCAATCAGAGCCGGGGTGTAGAAGGCCCCTGCCCTGTCGGGTACGTTCTCCCTCTGGTACGTTTTTGGTTAGTTTGGAGCTCTCAGTCGACTGTCTTATTCACCTTAAAAAAACCAGACTTTCGGTGTCTCATGATAAAACTGGTGCCTTATACTAAGCGCCGGATTACTTTCTCATTTTTTAGTGTTCTATCCGATGCTTATTTAATTTTTGCACTGATAAAAACGGTTAGCTTGTACAAACACGCGGTCTATTTAAGTGTTAAGTGTAGAAAATGAACAGAACAGTGCACAGAAAATAGAGCTACCGACTACATTTCGCCTAGTCACTCAGCGGAGAACAAAAGAACTACTGACGTAGTGTACCCGCTATTCCGACAGTTGGCGCCACCGTTATACTTTTCCCGCGTGCGACATGAAGCCCTGGGGCGGGTACTGGCTGTTTTGGTTGTAGGTACCGAAACATAAAAAACTACAGCCAGCCCAATGTCATGGTGAGACAGCTCTCTTATTTTTACCTTGAGTAGCGTCCGTAGGGCCTATGACAAAACCTAGTCCCGTACACTGAGCAGCTTGAGGTCTGAAGGCTCATACAGAAAAATGTGTGGGTGTGTGGGTGTGTGGGTGTGTGGGTTGCTTTACGCCTTAGTTAACAGCTATGGTCATTTCAAGAGCGGTGATGGTGATCGAATCTATTGGCCCTTTTACCGAGACAAGGGTTCTTTTACATCCCACACTACATAGCAGAGAGACGTCTAGCAGCCCCTAGAGGCCCCGCAGGGGGCTCGAGAGGTGCTGTGGAGAAGAGCAGATATCTACGAGAGGCCACGCCAACAACCAAATTCTATCTTTATCCCGCGAGAAAAGGAGATAAGGGTCAAGGTTATGAACTATCAAAAGATTTTAGAGTAAATTAAGTTATGAGATATTAATATAATGTACATATCTAGGGCCCGATATAGGGCCTCTGCAGATCCCCCTTCAGGGCCCCGATCCATGAGGCCTTAGAAACGGAGCTGGGTCATGTAACCAAGGGAGATCAGCAGTTGTTGATGTCGGCGCTGCCGATAACGCTGGTAAATGACCGTTTTACTCATGTTTAGAGTCAGAATAGCTTGAGTATTACTTGAATATCGAAGAGTAGAGGTCAAATTACCCCAGACAAGGTGTTTCCATCTAGAAATTCTCGACAGTATTTCCGAAAATTGCAAATATTGGTCCCAGCCCCACGGGGCCCCATACCGAGTATTAAAAGTTTGAGATGCAACTTTCATTCATGCTGTTGACCAATCAGGGGGCTCTGTTTTTACGACCTTGACTACATAGTAAAAGTGATTGACAACGTCAGATATCACTTGACGACGTCAAATATCGATCTGATATTTGATCCCTTGATATTTGATTCAAAACCCACATCGAGTGGGATAAAGCCTTTTATCATCTTTTGATTGTGAGGCATGCACTTTTCTTACACACAACAGCTGTCATCTATCAAGGGGCTCTGGATAGGGGGTCCCCATGTCGAATGTCGATCTTAGAAAATGACCATGTCACATGACAATGTCACTTAATAATGTTCATATCCCATGTCGATTTTAAGAAATGTTCATGTCACCTGTCACTATGATTTTTTGGGCCTCATGTCACTTGTCATTAGACCTCATGTCGTTTGTCGATTATAAGAAATGGTCATGTCACCATATCGAATTTAGCGGTCCACATCCATTATCAAGTGTCAGGGCATGTTGGCTGCTTGAACACGTAGTCTGTCATCACCCTTGTTTCTGTGCCTTATCTAAACAGGCAATTAGTGGCCGCTAGCCGAGAGTACCTCCCTGGTCGCCTCTCCCGAATCTGCTAGACGTCTCACTGATAGGAGTGTGTGGGTGTGTGGGTATGTGTGTGTCTGTTCGGTCTGTGTGTGCACGCGTCTTGCGGACCACTGTTAAGCCTGTGGTTGGAGAGCGCGACATAGCCGCTTGCTACACTCTCTAAACAGAGGTCCGCAAGACTAGGCCGGATCGCGCTCTTGCTTAAAGGTGCACCTCAACTCAGTGCGCCTTTAACAGCCGCCCCAAATAGGTGAAGTTCTTGACGCGGCACAGCGCCTCCCACCAGTAGCCAATCAGCGCGCCGAACGCCGGACACACCTCCACCGTGTGAGCCTCTAAGTAGGTCACACGAATCATACTAAGATGCCGATCTCTTCTGTCGGTTCGTCGCGGTGGCCGTGAGTGATCGCACGGTCGCCAAGATTCACTGCCTTGATTGGCAGAGGGGGGGGGCTGATTACCCCCCGTCGGATGAATTGCGGCGAAACCATAATCAATTTTTCGCTGTTTTAGATAAAAGAGATCCAGAGCTATCCGCTCGTCCAAGAATTATTTTTCTATCAGCCCGGGATCACCCTCAAATTAAGGCCTAAAGTCCAAAAACCCAAAATTTTTTCCCTATGGGATTTCAGTGTCTAAGCGTTTTTTGCAGCCCCAAGGAGCAGCTCGCGGGCTCGAACCCTGTAAACGCTTTGACGCGCTTTTCGTCGCCTTAGGCGACGTAGACCTACCCTATTTTTTTTTGGACCATGTTACCTGAACACGGATTATTTTTTTGTTTAGCCCAATGAGCTCACAGCTAGACTAGATACCTCATGTTTTGGATTGGAGAAATCAGCAGAGCAATAAAAAGCGCGGTGAGGCTAGTGTGGCCCCTGTGAGTTGTAAAATTGGTGCTAAATGTGGTAACCAGGCGGATGCTGAGTTCATTGATATTGTCCGTTAATGATACTTAAGGTGGGTGTTGTCTAAAGTTTTAATTGATATTACCAATGTGGCCAATAATGACTTCACAGTTGGGGCCCTCGCCCGCAGGTCCCAGATTCAGGGTATTCTTTGTTTATTGTGTGGCCCCTAAAGAGGGGCCGACTAACTCTTTAGAGTTAGTTAGATGCTGCCACTGTGCTATGCAACAGCAGCTATTAATTACGCTTCATGTTGGGCAGCATGGATCACTTGATGGGTGATACCTCAAAGCTCAAACACGGCAGAGCCGTGTGTGGCATGCGAGGACCAGTGGGTCAGGGGTGATCCGTTGCAAACAGAATGCTGATCTGTGTGAGGTTCTGACTTTCTATAGTTTTTTATAAAGCCTTAGATATGGTGTGGTATTTTTCATCTCGCTATAGTTTAGTTGGTATTTAAGGAAACCGCCTCATTTCTATCAGAAATACACAATATTGAATTGTTTTTTATATTTTAATATATTAGAAGCGCGCTTTGTTGCCTATGTAGCTCATTATGCGTTGAAATGTTCGCGAGCATCGTAGGAATGTACAAAACCCCTATTGTGGCACCATCTGACGAAAGAGCGGAGAACTATACTAGCGCGTTTCGTTATTCACATCTTTTGACAGGGACTTGGTTGGTGGCTTTACGCCCTAATTAACAGCTGAAGTCATTTCAAGGGGGGTGATAGTGATCGAATCTATGGATACCTGAAGGTGGAAAGCACACACCCTACACTTTTACCGAGGCAATGGTGGTGCTGCTCAAAGGGTGTGGCGAGCTAGACTGGAGGATGTAATAACTAAGCAGCAGAAGGACCAAAAAGACAATCTCGTAGTAGTAGGTCTACTTAGATCTTGAGTAGCCGCCCTTGTGGCTATAATTACCTAGACTAGTTGGCTCTGCCAGCCTGGTCAAGTGAAAATTGGTAAGGAGACTATGAACTAAGCTAACATCTCATAAGTATTAGTTACCACCCCCTCACACCCGTTTAACAACGGATTCAGGGTCTAATTATGGAGACCCTAGAGTAAGATTAACAATATATCCCAATGTCTGTAGTAGACATTTACGACATGCAACCTGCCCCCTAGAAGGGATAGATCTGACCACAAGTCCGCAAAATGAGACTCCCCCTCTGAGTGTATCAAGGTTTGCGTATAGTCTCTTGCAGGTTAATCTGTTATCTACCCCTTTGTCGACTTCGCCAAAATCCTGGGAGATTCACTTTAAACCTAAGGTCTACCCTTTTTATTCTTTGTTTATTGTGTGGCCCCTAAAGAGGGGCCGCGGTGTTGATTAATTACACCACATGTTAAGCAACATCAGATCAAACCTTCCTCAAAAGCGACAAGGCTCAGAGTCCTGTTGGACGGGAACCCTGTGTGGCATTTCAAGACACCTGGTTGAGTGATCTGTTGCAGATGCCGTTCCGTGAGAAGTTCTGACTTTATATAGCTTTTATATCGCTTTAGATATGGTGTAGTATTTTCAATCTCACTATAGTTTAGTTGATATTTCAAAGAATCTGCCTCATTCTATCAGAAATACACAGCGTTGACATGTTTCTTATATTCAATATATTAGAAGTGTGCTTTGTTGCTTATTATAGGTCATTATGCGTTTAAAATGTTCGCGAGTATCGTGGAAATGTACAAAAACCCTATTGTGGCGTCATCTGACGAAAAGAGCGGAGAACTACACTAGAGCATGTAATGGCCAGACCAGCAGGCGGCAGCAGAGTGGTCAAAAGACAATCTCGTAGTAGTAGGTCTACTTGCATGTTGAGTAGCCACCCTTGTGGTTGTAATTACCTTGACCACAGGTCCGCAATATGGAGCTCCCCCTCTGAGAGTATCAAGGTTTGCGTATAGTCTCCTGCAGTTTAATCTGTTATCTCCTCCTTTGTCGACCTCGCCAAAATCCTGGGAGATTCACTTTAAACCTAAGTCCTACCCTTTTTTATTCTTTGTTTATTGTGTGGCCCCTAAAGAGGGGCCGCGGTGTTGATTAATTACACCACATGTTAAGCAGCATGAGATCAATCCTCCTCAAAAAGCGTCAAGGCTCAAAGTCCTGTTGGACGGGAACCGTGTGTTGCTTTCGAGGACGAATGGTTGAGTGATCCTACCGATCCGTCAGAGGTTCTGACTTTATATAGCTTTTATATCGCTTTAGATATGGTGTAGTATTTTCAATCTCACTATAGTTTAGTTGATATTTCAAAGAATCTGCCTCATTCTATCAGAAATACACAACGTTGACATGTTTCTTATATTCAATATATTAGAAGTGTGCTTTGTTGCTTATTATAGGTCATTATGCGTTTAAAATGTTCGCGAGTATCGTGGAAATGTACAAAAACCCTATTGTGGCGTCATCTGACGAAAAGAGCGGAGAACTATACTAGAGCATGTAATCGCCAGACTAGCAGGCGGCGGCAGAGTGGTCAAAAGACAATCTCGTAGTAGTAGGTCTACTTGCATGTTGAGTAGCCGCCCTTGTGGTTGTAATTACCTAGCCTAGTTGACCCTGCCGGCCTGGTCAAGTGAAATTAGTAAGGAGACCACCCATTAACGTGCTCCACAGTCTTTAGACAGTTAAGACTATAGTCAAGACTGGAGAATTTGGCGAGACGCCCCTCTGGGAGGTCATAATCCTCAATGTTAGGTGTTAGCTCATTAACATCAGATACCATATTAACAACCCATTTAAAATGTTCATTTTAATAGCAACTCACCCTATTCTGACAAAATCCTATTAGCAGGTAACCTCTGTGTAAACCATACTGCAAACATCTGCTACTTCCAGCGTCTGCCTCGTGACTGATAGTGTACAACAAGACAAGTGGGCAGAGATTAGAAAAAATGAAGCTCTTTATATAGCCGAGAGAGCAGCTAATCTGGATGTTCTAAGCTTGTTTTCACCTAGAGCTCCAACCCTCTTCCAGAGAGAATCAAATCGCTTTTCACCTGAACCCTTCCACCCCTAATCCATCAGCATGAAAAGAGAATTAACGAGTGTAACGTGCGCTACATGTATATGGGATTATAGCTGGTGAAGAGATAAAGCCGAGTCACCTGTGTATACAAAGACTACAGGGGGTGATTAACGACAGGTGTGACGCGCCAGCCCGTGAACGGATTAAGCCAAAAAAAAATAAAAAGGTATGTTTTATAGAGGGCAGAGAAGCGAGTCTCACTCTTAAAAAACCCTGCCCCTCCCCCCCCCCTCCCCCCCTCCCCCCCCCATGCATCTTAAAGAGTGCCCCCCAGAGTGCCCCTCTCCCCCTAGAAAAAAAGAGCCACATTTTTAAATTATTTTTTAGCAAGCTTTTTTCAGCTTGCTTTTTTTTTCTTTTTTTAAATTTATTTATCCATCAAAATCTCAAGTGACTTATTTTGAAAGCCAACCTAGTAGTCACGTGACCCCCTTAAGTAGGTCACTTCCCGTCACGTGACCTATTTGAATTTCCCGCCAACATGGTGGTCACGTGACCCTCTTAAGTAGGTCACTTCCGGTCACGTGACCTATTTGAATTTCCCGCCCAAAGGTCACGTGACCGGAAGTAGGTCACTTCCGGTCACGTGACCTATTTGAATTTCCCGCCAAAAGGGAGGCCTCTCATTGGCTGCTTTTGAATTTCCCGCCAAAAGGGAGGCCTCTGATTGGCTGCAGGTCGATTGAGTAATAAACAGTACTTAACTATAGTCCCGTTCCGATACATACTATACTACTCACACACACTATTGTAATTGAGGACAATGCCAAAACCAGGTCCTTGTGGACAATGACAGGACCAAGTCTCCAGGTCACCACAGACATTTATAAGGGAGCGGTCATTTGTTAGCGACATAATCTACATGTGAGGGGGCAGATGGGAGGTTGAGGGGTAGGGGAGGATCGGTTGACCTTTTTAAAGGGCGGACATATTTTGACCCCTCTAGGAGAAATTGGGTTACATATCAGATTCCAATAACTCTACCCTTTCTGTATTAACCATGCACTGCAGCTGGTAGTAGAGTGTGCTTATGGCGTGTGCTTGTGCCACCAGAGAAGTGCTGGCTAACGCACAGTTACTTTAGCTGTATTTCTACTCCCATATTAGTCACTCAATGGACGAGGGCCAGGCAAGAAAGGGTACACTGGGTAAAAAAAAAGCACATTTTCAAGAAATGGGGGAGGTGGTGTGAAGAAACAAAATAAAAATAAACAGTGAATGCACCAATGGACTTTCACATCAGGAACAGCCTCGGGATGGTCACTGGGCTGCGCTCGCAACATCGTAACATTGGAAAGGACTTCTCCCCAATAAAGCTGTATATAACCTAAATGTACATGTATGTACATGTCTCTATGGCCCTCCTCCAACCACTACTACTACTGATAATGAGATCTTCCAATGCCCATGACCAGACCTTGTACACATAGGGTGTTTATTCAGGCCACGCCGCTGCTTCTACCCTAGCAGTGGAAAAACATATGTGGGTCTTCCAGAATTCAAATCCAGAAACCAAGATGAGAGGACTTATTTCCACAGTACTTCTGCTTGTCCTGGCCATTATTTCACACAGTGACAAGAGTGACAGTGCCAGGATTCTGTGTGTGAGTCACCAGTTTGGCTCCCACATGTTGATGGTGCATACAGTAGCAGAGGGACTGATAGAACGTGGACATGAGGTGTACACCATCTTCAGTGATAAAATGCCCGTACCAAAGGGACTGGAAGAAAAAGGATTCAAGGCAAGGAAAAGATCATTTTTATATCAGTATATTTCTTTGTCTGATTATGTGTTAGTCTATGTGCCGTCTTGTGTCTCTCTTTGTCCTTCAATGCCTGGTACTCTCCAAGCATAAGTCTATCTCTCTCTCCTTCTCCCCTTGAGTAAGGGTAACCATGTATGGGCACATGCTTTAACGTCACAGTATGTATGCACCACAGTGCACTACAGAGGGTACGACTGGTATTTTCTACTCTCATTTTAGATTTGACTGGTTGTGTAATACCTTTTTGCTCCCAAGGGTAACTTTATTTTTCTAAGCCCTATCATAGTGAAAGTGCCAGATTCCGAAAGGAAACATTTTGGATGCAACTACCCACAACAGGCAGTAGAATGTAACACGTTTTTTTTTTATCCTATATCAAGTCTATGGGACTGCAACACATAGTTGTACTTGGGATAACTCAATTTTACAAATCCCTGTCATATTGAAATGGATGGAAACTAAAAGGAAACACTTTGAAGTTTATATTTACATCCTCGGGGATATAGATAACAGGTTGTGTAATGTGAAACACAATTTTTTGTATCAGGGAGAAATTCTCTCAAAAATCCATTTCTCACAATACAGCAAAGATACTATATTGCTATACATTCTAACATCTGAACACTGCATTTATCTAAGTCATCCAGTGGTGTATAGCAATGCTTATTTATCATATATATATACATATACATTTTGTGCCTACAGTATGTGGTATAAAACCCCAGCCAATGTACCGCTTAAATAGTGTGTTATCTGTGACACTAAATGGCTAGACAGTGAAGCCTATAGTGTTATGGGGATGATTGGGCTATTTGAGTGTCACTTGTAATGTATGTAATGCTTCAAAACATATTAAGGACTCTCAGCACCCAAATTGCACTAAAACAATTAGGGGAGTATACTTCCAAGGAAATGAGTTTAACCTGTACATATTAAACATCAATTAAACCATCTGTAATAGCTTTATCAAATTCCTTCAGTTATTTCTCATTTTAGTAGCCATGGAATGTGGATGGAACAAAAACGTTCCGTTTTCAGCCTCTTTTTTTTCCAACAGCATTATGGGATGGAAATTGGACAAAATTCTTGAATTTCTCAATTGAAAACTAAAATTTATGTCTATACCTAGGGTCCTTTTTTTTCTTTTACTGATATTCCAATTATTAGGGCCTACAGAGCTCTTCAAAGTTGCATAGTTAGCTAAAAAGTGGGTGATAATAGGGGTAAATAGCCATTTTTACCATTTTTTAGTAACTATGCAACTTTGAAGAGCTCTGTAGGCATTAAGAATTGGAATATCAAGAAAATAAAAAAAGGACCCCAGGTATTGACATCAATATCAGTTTAAAATAGTTAAACCTAAGAAATATGTCCATTTTCCATCCCATAATGATGTTGAAATTAAAAGAAGATAAAAAGGAATGTTTTTGTTCCATTCACGTTCCACAGAGACAAAAACTGCAAATAATGGAAGGAATTTGATAGAAGTATTATTGATGGTTGAAATGATGTATAATATGCAGAGGTGTAACACAAGTACTTGGAATTGAACCCTCAAAATCGTTTTAGTGCAATATGGGTGCTGAGAGTCCACAAATCAGCATGTCCAACGAAAAACGAGGGTACTCAACCTTGAAACATGTGGTGATGATGTCATATTTACAGTAGTATTCACACTAATAAGCAGAACACATTTTTTTGTCCGATGCAGTTTAGGTACTCATTAGAGAACTAATTCATAATAATTTCATTTGCCACTGAGTCATTTTTTAAACCTCTGTAGGGTGAAAGACAATTGGAAACAAAGAGTTGTTAAATTATTGTTTTTCTTGCAGATTATTTCCATAGGAAATGCTTCATTGCATTTACGTGAATTCACAACCAATACTAGCTTCATACAGATATATACTTGATAGATAGTAGTGTCCTTTATTAATCGGGTAGACATTTCATAGTAGGACCATAATACATTCAAAATCTAGACTTTGTCAAAGGGTCATGTATAACAACAAGATCCATTCTGAGATTGGCCAATATCTGGGGACATTTTTGTATTAATATTTTCCTTATTTTCCCTCTGTTACAGATCCTGAGGTACCACACCCCAGAGGACAGCCACATCTTAGCAGCAGATGAGAACACTGATATCATACTAAAGGGTGTCCTAGATGGGGAACTTCAGGATATCGGCCGTGCATCTGCCTATGCTGCTTGTGAATGCAAGGATATGGACCGGGATCTTAGACTGGATAAAACCATCAGGAACCTACAGTTTGACCTTTTACTGATTGATGTCTTTCCACTCGCTAGCTGTCTCACATATATGTCACTAAAGTATGAACTTCCCTTTGTGTCTGTACCAGCTTGTTTGGATCTGGAAATGATGCGCACCCCAGTGCTACCTTCATTCAGCCCAGTTGGTATCATATTAGCATCTGATGACATGACATTCACAGAAAGGCTGAAAAACACATTCTTCAGCATCGCTATGGCTGTTCCATTGATTGGCCCGTTCACGGCCCTGAAAGACACAGAACTGATTCAGAAATATAGCAAGGACCCTAATGTGGCCACATGGAATGATGTGTGTCGGAAAGCGGAGTTATTCCTAGTTTCTCGTGGCCCAATGCTTGAGTTCCCTGCACCTCTTACTCCCAATGTTATTAACATTGAATGTCTCACTTGCAAACCAGCAAAACCACTAGAGGCAAGTCTCAATATAATGATTGCACAGGCAGAAGGTGTGATTGTTGTTTCATTTGGCTCATTGATTTCACATTTCCCGGACCATGTGGCTGACAAATTTCTGAAAGCTTTTGCTCAGAGAAAGGAGATGATTTTCTGGAGGTATACTGGGAAGTTCAAAAGTGAATTGCCTGTAAATGTAAAGGTGATGAAATGGCTACCACAGAATGATTTGCTTGCACATAACAAAACCAAACTCTTCATAACCCATTCAGGTAACAATGGTCAATACGAGTCTGTTTACCATGGCGTCCCAATGTTAGCATTTCCACTCTTTGCTGAACAGCACCACAATGCATATAGAATAGTGAAACATGGATTTGGACTTATGTCGGATCTACGTACATTCACTGCTGAAAGAGTAGCAAAACAAATGGCAGACATAATTGAGAACCCATCCTATAAGGAGAAGACCCAGAGAGCATCAAGGATCTTAAAGAGTTCACCAATGGATGCCCAGGAAATCTCTGTGCACTGGATAGAGCATGTCCTGGAATTTGGTGGGGATCATCTCCGCAGCCACGCCTTGAAAATGCCCTGGTACTCTTTCTACATGTTTGATATCCTGATCACAGTTCAGATTACTCTGGTCATCATCCTTTGTCTTCTGGTAGCATTTTGTACATGGGTAATTAGGGCAGTATGTGGCTCTAATCCTAAAGTCAAGACTCACTAGAAAAAAAACCCACCTACATTGAAGCTAAAAAATGGAAGAGAAAAAAACAGCTCAAAGGTCGTGACCCTGGCATATAACCCACACTTTTTATAACCCTTTAAGTGCCGCATAGGGCTCCAAAGCACCATGTCCTTTGTAATCATGATAAACAAATCCAACCCTGGCATGTCTAATCACAAAAAGTGCATTCAGACATCATACCGACCTTACACAGCTATAATAGGTTCTCTTGTCATGGCTGCATTCAAGCATCATGATGTTAAATATGTCATTAGGTCAAAGACATCACCCGGTCAAAGACTATCCAATTATATCGATCTCATGAGACTTAGCAATCTATGCTAATTGGTTCATTGCATTTGGCTGAGTGCAATAGCAGCCATACTGTATTCAACATAATAGGTGCGCAATGCCCTCAGTTCATTTTTCAAAGCTAAAATAACAGAAGCAAATGTAAATCTATCAAGCGCCCACCCCATACTTATCTCCCCCCCCCCCCCCCCACGTTTCTAGTAGTT
The DNA here is from genome assembly GCA_947462335.1 of Harmothoe impar. Classification (NCBI taxonomy): domain Eukaryota; kingdom Metazoa; phylum Annelida; class Polychaeta; order Phyllodocida; family Polynoidae; genus Harmothoe; species Harmothoe impar. Next base: position 51,184,371 of record OX381720.1, on the reverse strand, counting down.
AAGAGTTGATTTTGGCTCAAGATGTGACATATATCAGAGGTATCATGGTCTGAAATCAGGCCATAAATAGGTATCTGCATTTACTATCGGATGTGTGTATGGTAGCAATAGTGTGCAACCTGACAGTGCAATGACAAAACATACCCAGCTAACAAGACAACGTTATTTTACGTCAAAATAACGTTTTAAAACTTTACACAACGTTATGACATAGTCAGGAGCCTTAGAGAAACGTTATATAACGTTATATAACGTTATAAAATGTTGTATAACGTTTTTTGTTTACTGGGTATTATAGTGACCCTACAAACGTCCCTGGTGACCCTACAAATGTGCCTGGTGACCCTAAAAATGCTGCTTGGGTTTATGCTATGAACACAGGTAGTTACCCAACGAATGACGGGCGATTTAAATGTGACCCTACCAATGATATTTGTAGGGTCACTACATTCATTCGTAGCATAACGAAATTATTTGTAGCATCACTGCATGCATTTGTAAGGTCACCTATAGTGATTTGTATGGTCACTACGCACATTTGTAAGGTCACTAAGGGTGTTTGTAGGGTAACAACTTTTGATATTCACAATGCTAGGTTGCACACTATTGCTACCATATATTCGCTTATTAGGTTAAATATGGTATTCAGGTGTATACTTGTTAACATTGGTTTCTTTTATTGAGGGCTTGGACATTTCCTGACAGAACCAGAATACATCTCAAATCTTGAAATTGAGAAAGGGCTATGCACAACAACAAGATTCATTCTGTATCCAGCTGGTATTGCCAATACCTTAATATATATTTTTATGAATATTTGCATGGCTTTAATCGTCACCAGATGTGATACCTGTACCATAGAGCCATTTGGACACTCTTTCCCGTCCAGCTGAGTGAGTAACTTTATTTGATAGCCGAGAAAATGTAAATCAATATATAAACAGTTTATTAGTAAGTTAGTGTACAAATTTACAGGTTTTGGGATTCATTTGCCTCCAAATCAGGACAACAAATATACAGGTGGAACTTCTATGAGGCACACCTTTTTTGTTTCAATCGGCCAAAGAGGGCAAATTTTTGCTGCTAACTTGCTGTTAATGCTTGCTGTTAATGATGTTAACTTGCTTTTAATCTTTTGCTCACTTTTTCACAAAGAACGTAAATCTTTTTGATAATACAAATCCTTTACCAAGGAGGAATCGGGGGATTAGATAAAAATCAATAAGGTCTCTGATGCCAACGATTATTAGAAGTGCTATGCATGAAGTAATTTCTCGATGGAACTCTCTAAGGCTGAATATACAGAAGACCTCCCTGCTTTTCAATTAGCTATTAAGAAAAACTACAAAGACTGCTTCATGTAAGGAAAAATCAATTTATTCATTTGGACATGTTAGTGACCTGATGTACGCATATTCCAACACTATTCATTCATTTTGAGCATCTTATTATTTGAAATAGACAGCAATAAATACAATAGATTGGTTTATAAACTCTTCTTCACAATGTTAGGGGGGTGAGCTGAACTAGTGAATTATGATCTAGGTGTCATAGGAAGCAAACACCTGGAGACCGTGTATTCCTTGGTAGTGAAGGCAAAGGCATATGATCTCTAGGAGAAATTACCATCTCTGGGCTTCAAGGCATTGGTTAGAAAGAATGGGCCCATACCTGAACTAACACTGGAATGGAAATCAAAGCAAACAGACCTGAGAGCCCAGAATATGACAAGCAAAGAAGCTGGAAATATTTTAGTTGCTAGGGGTATATTGATCTAGATGACCTAAAGAGGATTGGAGGACCATTCAGTTCCTTCCAGGAAGTGGATATGTATCTCAAAGAAAAAGGAGGAAAGGTTCTAACTAGAGGTGTGAGGTCTTCTGCCTCCTTTTTCTTAACCCAGAAGCGGCCACAGCAGTACATCAGTAACAGATCCAGTACCTCAATGAGCGAGATAATGCTGCCTCCTATCAGCATGCCTGAGTAACCCCGATGGTTCCTGTGCATGCAAATATAGAAGATGTCTATGTAACAGAGTCACAATCGCAATCAGGGATTCGTAAAGAAAAGTAGTGTACGGCCCCTATGATTCTACCACTACCCTTCTATAATACTATCACATGGGTATGTGTTCAATTGGATAGCTAGAGGAACCCTATATTGTTTTTTTCCCGGTTTCGAGCGGGTGGCATTAATTGAATTAAATCCAATTCAAAATTCTTTATTTTAGTAGCAACATTAGGTAATAGCCTATTTTGTAATCATTTCATCATCTCTATTGATATACATCCAAGATCATGGATAATAGTTTAAGTATGAAGCAATAGGTAAACAAGATTAAGCTTACCAAACAGATCTTCAATGCTGAGGGCCTTGCGATCTGCTATTGTGCGAACGTTAAGTTGTGCAAAATAGAATTCCACGATAAGGAAATTGTCACTGGAAAAGGAATTATAACAAAATCTTATCAATGTTCCAAATGAAATGTATCAAAATATCATGAAAAGTATTTTTTCTTATGCATATCTAAACCATTCATTAAAAAAAAAAGTTGTGCTTTTTTAAAAATAAATTTATTGACATATCTCATGTAATACAAACATGTTCTACCGAAATTGTCATTTGTGCGGAAAATAAATATGACATTATGTACACAATAAGTCTATGTGATTTTGATTTCGAGTCATTATGAGTACTCGGCTCATCTCCAGGTGTCCATAGTCTTTAATGGCAATCTTGCCTTAAACTTGATATTCAGTACCAACTGAAATGTAATACTAGTAATCTCATTAGATTAAGTCAAAGTGATTCGTTTATATTATAATATATTATAATATATTGGCTGGCTCGTGTCTGATAATTGTTCCAGTTGATCTTAGTTGTTAATTGATCAATATGACACACACAGTAAGTCTATGCATTCTCAAAGTTGAATACTAGGAGCATAAAGTTGTGCAAGCAACTTTTAGGGTGACTGCAGTCTGTTTTGGCTAACTTCACTATTCATTACTATCAATAAGCACTACGGCTCACAATATCTCCTTTCGATATTGGTCTATTTACATACAACTATTTCTGTGAAACAGCTACTCTTGTTCTAATCAATGTTCCTAGTTTGTGTTTCATACGTGAGTGCTCATGCTGGTAAAACTAGAGGATGAAGTTACACATTACTTGTCAGACTTGCAGAAGGACAACTACCAGTGCTTGAGTTATCAGACATTTTTTTCTAAATGGGGCTTAGCTTATATAACTTTTATAATCTTTAAAACATGAAAAAAACTTGTAAACATGAACAGATTCACTCACTGTATGAAATCATCATTCATTTTGTTTGTTGACATCATCTTTTGTAGTTCTTTGTGGAGTGTTTTTAATTTAAGCACTGCATTTGTAAGGTTCTGCTCCACCATGGCTAGATCCCATCTGTAGGTTGAGAGGCCGACCATGACTGACTCTTTCTGGCTGGATATCAACCTATGCAACACTTCCAGCACTTCATCAAAACTTCTACATGTCTTCAATAATGCCTCTGGAGGATTTACCATATTGTTGATCGCATAAAAATGAAATCTGGAATTTCTGACAATTTTATCAAGTTCAATGTTTTTTCCAATGTGGCACCATAATCTTTAAATGTCCACAAAGAGTCAAGCATTGAGAGTATAGCAGTGTAATCAGCTGTGACTTGTGTAAAGGCTTGTTCAGTCAGACTGACGAAGGGTTCCAGTATTGCAGACCTGAGATGCTGCAGGGTGATTACCATGTGAGACTCCATCACAGGCACCATATCCTCTAACACTTTCTTAGTCATGTCACTCTTAAAAATGCTGCCCTTAACAAACTGCTCTAAGATGCGTTCAAAGGCAGCTGTTGTGTGGAGGATGGAGTAGCGGAGTTCTTGAACTGGGATCTGGGTAATGAGGTTTGAAAACTCTGAATATATCTCCCATACGGTGTCATTTGGGGCTTTTGTTGTCAATATTTGCTTCACATTGGTAATAGCTTCAATAGGGTCACTGATACAGGACTTAATAAGCTGGCTTGACAGCTTATCCAACATTTTTTGCATTGTCAATACAGTCTCAACCTTACACCTTCCCAACTCTATATCGTCCATAACAGAATTAGTAAAGTTCATAAACTCAGAAATAACAGAGGCATTGCTTGATTCTGGACACTTAACAATGTCACTGTGAGCTAGGTATAAAATTAAATAGACATTGAATGAGTCCAACAGATCTGCAATCTCCATGTTCAAAGTGGGTCTGAGTGTAGTGTTTTGGAGCTTATCTGCAGATCTAAGGGCAAGCACCAACTCAAGCAACTGGAAATCAACACGGTCAGTAAGGAGTAGTATTTGTCTTTTCACCCTACCATATTCAGCCAGTTCATTTTGAATGTGTTCTGATAAAACATTGTTTATCTTATGATAGAACAGCTCATATGATTTAAATAATATTTTCAGAGCTATGTTCGAGAGCCCATCAAAGAACCCTCCCTTTTCCATATCGAGTACTTCATTTTGAACTTGTAAGATGGACTTAAAGAATGCCAGGTCCTCCACATGAGTAGCAGCATTTGTGCCACTTGCTACAGCCTCGGCAGCCTCAACTCGGGCCTGCAGCTCTGAGATGTCACCTTGGAGAATCTCTTCCCGAGCTCGTTTGGCAAATGATGAAGAGGAGATGTGGCTTGTGTAGGAAAACTCTTCACACTGCTCTGTTCACTTACAACTGGAACTGCCAGAAGTTGCATTGACTAGAAGAAACAGTCAGACAATATTAGGTGTTAGCAATACATCTTCAACAATTTAGTTGGTAGGCCAAATCCATTTTGCCTCAGACTCGCCCTGGACAATAATGATCCCTTCAGAGTGAGGGCCAACACATAGGCATTGTCAAACAGCAACCTACACTTTAGGACCCATGCTTATATATTTACAGCAAGGGAGACTAATATACATTTGGACTGTCAATCACCCATTATATTATGACATTATATGTTAATATCTTCCATTGTCAAACTCATATTGATTACTTCACTTACTTACTTCCCAGATGAAAATATTACAACATTCCTCCTCTATATGTGATTTGAAATGATTAATTACTACTGAACTACTGATGGTTTTCCTATTGCTTTTCATCAAAAGAAAAGTAAATCATGACTTACAGGTATCCAAGAGGTAGCAGTTCATGTAGTTCTGAAAGCTACATATATCATTTCCCTCTGTAAACAAAAACAGTTGTATTCATGTGAGAAAGCACTAATCTCATCTGTAGACAGGATTAGTAAACCAACTTCTGCTTTCATGTATCTCGTTAAGATTCCCCCCCCCCCCATATCATTCTGAGGCATTATGTGACCAAGAACCAACCACATGCAGGCTAATTACCCTGCCCCCTCTGATTGCGTGGAGTTAGGGTAGGGGGGGGTTCAATCAAAAGTGACAGAACATCAACAATGACTAGGCCTATACATATTCATGTACCAGTGCCATCTGATGCAAGCCACCTAATACGGGCCAATCTGACAGGAAGTAGACTGAAACTGCACTGTTGCTGTAAGCCTGTGGGATCCCGTATTTAACAAAACACATTTAATAATAATAGAATGTATTTCAACTCAGGGATTTCAGCAACTATGATTTCCTAAACAAGTATTTACAAAAATTTACAAAAATTTAGTGAAATCTTTATGATATGAGAGTATTCCTACCTTTGTGTGGCATGTGGGGTGCCACACAGCCACAGATGTCTAATGTTCTGTTGGTGGTACACTCCAGCTGACACCTCTGACGGTCATATTTACCAGTTGTGTATTGAAGCTCAACTTCCCCACACTTCCCCCAGGGTGGTTGAATGTGGGTCACCTGTAACCCAAATGTAATAATCTGAAGCTTATATGCTAAGAAGAGTTAAAGTGCAATAGCAGTGATATAGAATATCTGGTAATCATATCAGCGGTGATTTTGGTTTTATTGTTTTCACAAACAAGTAGCGGAAGTAGTATACTGATTCAAGCTCAGCCCTTCTCTGTGCTAAACCCATTACATTTAGCTGTATAGACAAAGTATTCATTTCGAGTTTAAATGTTTTCCTGTTAGCTTGCAGGGAACTTTCTATTTAGACTCAGAAGCCACAAGTCAATGGTGATTGACATTGCTCTTCTGGCGTATGGGTATAGGGTAGAGTAAATTAAATCAGTGGCAGTCAGACCCGAGGCCCAAGGCTCCTCAGCCATTAAAGATACATTATAAGTTAAAACTCCCCAAATTATAAAATAACATTGCAGTTGCTTTCTTCAACCATTTTCCTTGTGTATGACACCGTTCTTTATGGTATCAATGTTCTCCTTATTATGATTTGCAGGTAGGAATAGACTGAATGTAGTGGTTGTGTACAGGTTGTTGTGTTGTGTCTTGATTTCTGGGAGCCAGACAGTTATGCACTTGTGACAATATATTGTAGTTTTATTATACTAAATGATGAGTGAGAGCATGCTTACTGTCCTAACCTGCATGCAATTGTATAGATCATGTAATCAACCTAAAATGGGAAAATCACCTGAAATTAGCTGACATAGTAACTTTAAGAGCCATGTATGGCCATGGTCTACTTACATTGCTGACCTCCACATTGATGGAGAAGCTGAATCCTGTGGCCAGATTAAACCCGAGTTCAGACACAGGAGGAAGGGAACCAGGCCTGTGCAGGTGTACCTGTAATGAAAAAGAAGCAACAAATGTGATGCATTTTCAGAAAACCTGTCTGAAGTCGCAAAAATGTATTTCAGGATTATACTGATGTCATAAGAGAGTACATCAGAAGCTTTACTTTACGTTTTGATTGGTGAGAATATCTTTATTCTTTTTTTTTAGTTTTTTTTTTTGTGATAACAAATTATCAGTAATATATCCTCAAACATAGGTTTTTTTATTAATCATTATGTACACAAAAAATAGGAATGCTCTTTTGTTTTTCTGTCTAGTTGAGATGAAACCGATCTAACTATAATACGGCAGGTATCAATGGAAAGTCCTAGAGACTAAATATGTATCAGGTTAAATATTGATTATATAGAATATTGATTTTGAAAAAAATTGTGAGAGCAATAATTGACGATGATCATCAACACAAGCTAAATTAGTCATTTCTACAGATTCTTAGTAATAATCCTCTAGTAATAGTAAAGTATACATAATAACCAATTCAAAGACCTAATGAACTTAAAATCATGAAAATCATCATATCCGACCAATTAGCCTGATTATCTCAGCTTTAGGATGTCTGACTTCTGACTGGTTTTGTTAAAACACATTACAAATAGAACCTAACATCAGAATTTAGATATAGCAGAGCACTAAGGATTGAAAGCAAGTGTAAAGTCCTATGTTCCTACAAAAGTGAACTGTCAGTTTCTTGTCTATCATGGAAGTTATACTTGATCATGATAATATGTCTGGAAATATGCAAAACCTCAACCGAAGGAAATCAAATCACAACTTCATGCCAAGTCATGTAACTATGAATCCAGCTAATGATAATTGTAGACATCCTACCTTTACACCTTTCGCAGGATGAATGCCTTCCATTGCTTCATAGGATTCAACATTCATGGTCAACTTTAACCCATAATTGGCTCCTGTAAATTAAATACATTCTGTATATCTTATATCTGTATATATATATATCCTCTAAATATAAAGGATGACATTTTGTAGATACATAATATTGGTAATGAGGTTCTACTTCTGATGGCCTTTTACTCTGGAGATGTTGTAGATGTGTTTATGGGACATATCTCTATAACTATAGTCTAGGGGTTCATTTTGATGCTGATCTTTTGTGAGGTTGCTTTCTGGTTGATGGGTGAAGCAGTTCTCACCTCTGTCCCTGATGGCATGGGTGTTGTTCATGTTGAATGTATAACAGACACCAACGTCAGTAATGAGTTGGGTGATGTCAGACGCAGCACAGGGAACATTGTTGTATGTGCAGCTTTAAATAAAGTAAACACATCTTTATTACGTCCTTGTATGGTTGTCATGACAGTGATGCGTTCATTTGTCTTGTACCCCTTTAATGGACCTAAGGTGGACTAGCCAGATTATCAGCAGACTTAGCTAGATATAGATATGTATAAATACTTATTGATATGATATTTATGTAATAGATTTCTTATCATCATCTATCGGTGTTGAGTACAGCAAATTAAACTGGCACATACTGACAGTGTTACTATTTGCAAATTTAGGCTAATTTATCTGAAACTAACCTATGAATGAAATCCTTTTTCTAATGGGTAGCTGCCTTGATGAACCTCAGCATACTCTCCCATGAAAGTAACAGTATAGGATATAAATTAGGCTATATTACATAAATTTTAGAATAATTATTTATCAAAACATAAAGATTTCATAGGATTTGTAGGGGTTAGCCATATTATTCCTGTGTGTATTATCTACAGTGGCCCAGGAGGGCCATAAAAAAGTGATATCGAAAAAAATAGTGATTTAGTAAAAAAAAGTTTTTTTGATAAAAGATGTTTTTCCAAATCACTTTTTTTCAAGAAAACATGCGGTCAACTGTCAAGTTGACAGTTGACACCAAGGTTTTGAAAAAAGATGTTTTTTCAAATGACTTTTTTTACTGGAAAAGTTGCTGTCAACTGTCAAGTTGACACTTGACACCATGTTTTTGAAAGATGTTTTTTTCAAATCACTTTTTTTCAAGAAAACATGCTGTCAACTGTCAAGTTGACAGTTGACACCAAGGTTTTGAAAAAAGATGTTTTTTCGAATCACATTTTTTTCTAGACAAGTTGCTGTCAACTGTCAACTTGACAGTTGACAGCAACTTTTTCAGAAAAAAACAGGACTTTGGGCATTTCATTTTCTTGACCCTTTTGTTAAAGTGAAACAGGTTAATTTCTTTTCCAAAATAGTTGCTGTCAAGTGTCAACTTGACAGTTGACAGCAACTTTTGTAAAAAAAGAAAGTGATTTGAAAAAACATCTTTTTTCTAAAACTTGGTGTCAACTGTCAAGTTGACAGTTGACAGCAACTTTCCTAGAAAAAAAAGTGATTTGAAAAAGATCTTTTATCAAAAAACTGTTTTTTTCAAAATCACTTTTCTTTTCAAAATCACTTTTTTTGGCCCTCCTGGGCCACTGTGATTATCGACTCTCAATGGGTTACTTTATGTCATCACCATTTATAAATGCAAAGCACACTAGATGTTTCCCAGACTGGTACACACTGCAAACCATTCCCGGTATTCAACATATGTCAACCCTCTCCAGAGCTGCCAACTTCCAGGCCTAACCCTAGAGAAAAGCCCCATGTTATGGGGACTCCTCACACCCATGGGGCAAGGGGGCATCCATTAATTACATACACAGAATTTTGGCAGAAATTGACCCCCCCTCCCCCCTTGTTGCACTATGTATGCATTGGGACTATTCTCCACCCCCATAATGTACATACTCAAATCACTTGGACGCCCCCCTTCCTTTGGAAACATATAATGAGTTAGGGGCATCTATACAAACAGTAACAAAAAAGAGGCACCATTCTATAATCTGTACGCAATTGGCTGGACTACTCCTCTCCCCCCCGCTCGGTGCGTATGTAATTTATGGATGCCCCCCAAGGACCTCCTACCTCTCTGGGGGTAAGGACAGATGACACACGGCACCTGGATGCATATAAACCACTGGAGGATCCAGGAGGCGCTTCTTGAATACCTAAGACCATCTGAATGTTACTCCATGTTTTGATTACTAGGCCACATTGAGGCCAACCCTCCTATATAAGCATGGAACCATCATGGTTTGCTCATGGTTCCTCGTGCTGTATGGTGGATCAGGCCTGCTGCACTGAACACCTACACTTTAGATTCTGTACCTTGTAGCCCTCTACTACTCACCTACTTGAAGCGTGTACCTGACTAGTTGGTTGTGCCTAATTCATACAAATGAGCTCTGTTGAGACGATTGTGAGAACCGTGCATTGCTCTATATCTGTGTCTGTTGGCAATAAAAACTTCAGTACTTTTGCATATGAACTCCAGCTGAACTGTGTTTTCATTTTCGATCATAGATTAGCAATCTCCACAGTTTAAATAACATCTCTATCAGTTAATATCATTCCTTACTATCTAGATCCAAAGTAGGATACTCCATGTAGTCACTATTCTGGGCTGGTGGGTCCTTTTGTGCAGGTATGTCAGATTTTTGTTTGGTTAAGAGAGCTGCAAATATTTTGCTCAATTTCTTATGGACAACAGATGATTTTAAGGTATAGAGACTTATAAATCCATAGTATAAACTGTTGATCTCACCATCAGTAAGATTGTATGTAACTTTGTCAACTTTTGATTGTAAAGATAGGGCAGCATATATAATGGGATATTACACATCAGACTTGTAAGCTATTGGTACTTTGGAGTAAAATTGTATAGATAAAATGAATGAAAGACTGTACATGATTCATTTACACAAAAAAGAAAGAGTCTTGGTTTGGATATCACAGGCGTGGGAACAGGGGGACCGGGGGATGAGTGAAGTATGTTTGCTCCCCCCAACTTTCTAGGAAGCAATAACATTATAAACTCAGAATACCCTAAAATACATAAATCATAAGGTAAAATTCTTTAAATTTTCTGGGACACTTTCTCAAAATGCATTAATTTGAAGGTAAATTTCCAATATTTTCAATGTTTCAAATCAGTTTGAATGCACTAATCTTAAAATTAAATTCCAAGACCCCATCTGAACCTTCCTCCAATCAAAACTATTACACAAGCACGACAATTCACTATTATGATTAGAGGAGTCTAATGAAAAAAAAAGTTGCATTAACGATAAGTATGATGGTGAGGTATTGGTTGAAAGCTGGACAGGGGGAAAACGAATTATGATGAAGTATTATTGGATCTAATGGCTAATAGCCAAACCTAGACTTAGGCGCATTGCCTTTCTGCCGTCAGGAATTGATAAAATTAAGTTCAGCTATTTCTTTATTTAATAATGGTGTTTTACATCGAAATTAGCAGGGTAAAAACCTAAGTCATCAGAAATCACAGTAGAATCTTCTTGATCTTATATAAGAACGCTCCCACTACGATTTCACACAGGACCACTGTAATTTTACCATGTAGCCGACAATTATCAATCATCATGCCAAACCATACAATGGATATATTATTTAACTCTTTAAGGACGCATGATGCTAAAGATGACATTTGACATCATGATGCACCAATGCAGCGCTGGCAAGTAACTTATCAGTGCTGCATTTGTGCATTATGACAACCAAGGCATGATGCATTAATGCATTTTATTTAAGATATTGCTCCTCCAGTCCCTTGGGTACAGCCATCTTATCACTAAAGATGGTGTAGACCTCATGTCCATGTTCTATCAGTCCCTCTGAAATTCTAATATCTGTATTATGATATATCTAATGGCTGTTATATATGGCCACGAAAATGTATTTGTATGATCATTGCATTATCGATGATAAACATATGCCAGTAATACAGGTTTATGCATGTTTCGTATTCATTTCGGGTAAATTGTTAGATACAGCTAAGATAGGATCCATGCGGGGATGGGAAAAAAATCAGTTTACAGGATAATCATCGTGTCCACCTCTCTTTCATTCCTCCTTATCGCAGCCGGGTGCAGGGGCTTTAACGTACTACAACAACATCAACATTATTTGTCTAACCTTGCCTGTTTCTGTAAAAGATCATTGCATTTCCAAAATTGCTATAGAATTATCTTCATCAATTTAGATATATATGGAATACTGTAAAAAAAAATCAGCTTTTATTTCTAGTGAGTCTTGACCTTGGCCTTGCCACAGATCGCCCTAGCTATCCATGAACACAATACTACAAGTAGACATAAAACAACAACCAGAGTCATCTGAACTACAATCAGGATATCAAACATGTAGAAAGAATACCATGGCATTTTCAAGGCGTGACTGCGGAGATGATCGCCACCAAATTCCAGCACATGTTCTATCCAGTACACAGCTGTTTCTTGAGCATCCATTGGTGATCTCTTCAAAATCCTCGATGCTTTCTGGGTCTTCGCCCTGTATGATGGGTTTTCCATGATTTCTGCCATTTGTTTCATCAGTTCTTCAGTGGTGAATGTAACAATATCCAATGAAAGTCCATAGCCATGTTTCATCATACAGAATGCATTGTGCTGCTGGTCATTAACTAATGGAAATGCCAGCATCGGGACCCCATGATACACAGACTCATATTGACCATTGCGACCTGAATGTGTGATGAAGAGTTTGGTTTTTGGATGGCCTAAGAGATCATTTTGTGGTAGCCATTTCATCAACTTTACATTCCCTGGCACTTGGCCACTAAAATTCCCAGTGTACCGCCAGACAATTATCTCATTTCTTTGAGCAAAAGCTTTCAGGAACTTATCAGTGATGTGATCAGGGACATGTGTAATTAGGGAGCCAAATGAAACAATGATCACACCCTCTGAGTGCTCAATCAATTCCTCCAAACTGGATTCAAGTTGTTTGGCGGGTTTACATGTTATACATTCAATATTAATGACATTGGGAGTAAGCGGTGCAGGGAACTCAAGCATTGGACCACGAGGAACTAAAAACAACTCTGCCTTACGACACACATCATTCCATGTGGCCACATCAGAGTCCTTGCTATATTTCTGAACAAGTTCTGTGTTTTTGATGGCAGTGAAGGGGCCAATTTTTGGAACAGTCAATAAAAGGCTCCAGAATGTGTTTTTCAGCCTTTCTCTGAATGTCATGTCATCAGATGCTGCAACAATACAAACTGGACTGAATGAAGGTAGTGCTGGGGTGCGCGTCATTTCAATGTCTAAAAAGAGCATGAAAGACACAAAGGGCAGTTGATATCTTAATGACATATACGTGAGGCATTTAGCCAGGGGGTTTACATCAATCAGTAACAGATCAAACTGTAGACTTCTAATGGTTTTATCTAGTGTATGGTCATGCTCCATGTCTGTGCATTCACTACCAGCATAGGCAGACGCAATGCTGAGGCTGGGTGCTTCCCCAGCTAAGACACGCTTTAGCAGAATATCAACGTTCTTTGCTGCTCCCAAGATATGACTGTCTTCAGGGGTGTGGTACTTCAGGATCTATTACAGAAGAGAAGTTTGATTAAAAAAACATATAATTCATAGAAACATGTGGGCAAAACCTTACACAAAGGTTAATGAATAAAGTAGTATGTAGGTTAATATCCGACGATAAATGTCTGTGTGCTATTGGGTTCCACCATTCATAAAAGATTAGATGTTTCTATAGATAGCCAGCAAACTCTTTTATCAGACTGCCACACAGATTCTCCACTTTTAGAAGTGTAGGGTTTTGTATAAGGCACATGTATGAGCATGCTATAATTTGTTTTCATTCATGAATATCTTTATCACACAAAACCCAACACTGAAATTTATATTTTCCTATTCCCATAAGTTATTGACATTGCACAGAATTGTGTCTTTTATGTCAATGTTTCGAGTTATCGATAACTTTTTTTCAGGTTAAGATTTTGTAATCATTTCTCACTGAACATGGTTTTTGAATTGTTTCAGTTTGCTAGCATTTATTTGTGCATGCAAACAGAGAAAGACAAATAGTCTAAGAAACATACCTAATTAAAAGTAGTATATTCCTTACCTTGAACCCTTTCTCCTCCAGTCCCTTGGGTACAGGCATCCTATCACTGAAGATGGTGTACACCTCATGTCCACGTTCTATCAGTCCCTCTGCTACTGTATGCATTATTAACATGTGGGAGCCAAACTGGTGACTCACACACAGAATCCTGGCTCCATCACTCTGTGATGTAACCACCAGAACCAGCAGCAATGCCACAAAACCCATAGCAGGTCCTCTCATAGTGGAAGCAGAGTGGTGTCTCACTGAGATATCCAGATCCGGTGATGCATGTGTAAAATAAAGTATGATATAACTAATGGCCTTATAGTATGATATACATAATACCTGTGTAGCCACTAAAAAGGTATATGCAATTTTAATATCTGTATCATGATATACCTAATGGCTGTTATATAGCAACTAAAAATGTATTTGCATGATCATTGCACCATTGATAGATATTAAAACATATGCCAGTAATACAGGTCTACGCATGTTTCGTATTCATTTTTGGTATATATGCGCATGTTGACACAGCTAAAATATGATCCATGCTTTCCATGTCACCTGGTATTGACACATACAGCTTAAAAATGAATGAATTCTTGACAAGGCCATAACACTGTCATCCAGGCTTGATCACCAAACTAAAAACATGTTTGATGACCAACAAGGCAGAATGAAATTGTTTTGATGACAACTGGACAGATAGGGGACGCCCATTCATGTCTGCATGCATTCTTCTGATGGGAGTTAATAAAACAGTATTATGGCTAAGTCTCAGTTGGATAGTCTTCAACCGGGTGGCATCTTCGACCAGGTGACACCTTTGACCGGGTGACGTCTTTGACCAATGCATAACGATTTGATTTTTCACAGGGGGAGAGGGTGTGTGGAAACAAAATATGTTTTCACGGGATAATTATGAGGTATGAACATGCTAAAACATAATGAAGAAATGCATCATTATATTAGGATATACTAAACTTTCCCTGCCTGCTGGCTCTGTATGCCCCAGGCCAGGGTCAAGGTTTCCCTTGTTCACAGGACCATCACCTTCTACAGGGATCCACACCTGTATATTTTTTCTGCTGTTTTACCTATGAGTAGCCATCATGTCCAGGAATGAGGGTTTGCAAGACATGCCTACATAGACATGAGCCACCAACTGGCAGAGCCTGTGCTATGTCAGCTATGACTGAGGAGAAACTAGCAGCTCTAGGCTTGGAGAAGGTGCAGCCTGGGCTAGGTGGACAGCAAGCAGGTGGGAGTCAGGAGGAGGCCCACACTATACACCCACAGGCAGAGCTACTACCAGGCATATTGCTAGGGGGTCACAGTCTACTGGTGCCACATTTTTCAAGTCATATATTGGTGACCATACCATGCATTTATATTCTTATATATCAAATATATTTTGCTTTGATAGGTAGAAGTGAGTAACAACCTTGAAATCATATCAAAGAAATATCAGTAGTGTTTGGACAGAGTTTGTATTCCTATTTCTTCAAAAGAGCGATTTGGCTGAGCTGGTTGCTGGAGGTTAGAGGATATATACTGGTACCAATACACATGGCGCTCTGCACAGGTCATCTTGCTAATGCAGAATAGAATGTGATACACCAATGTGTGCATGAATGCTAATGACCTATTGGGAATCAAGTATGTACTATACACTGGTGACATCTTGTGTGTTGCAAGAGAAGCATGGGTATTTCCCTATGTATTACTTTAGGATATGTATGACTATACCAGATCCATCTAAGGCTGCAGCTGATCTTGATATCCTTATATTATACCAGTACTAAGATTCTAGTGGTATCTGCATACCAACACCTGTTATATTCTAGTATCCTCATACTGGTGTCTGTTCTCTAGGTGTATCCTAATACCAGAGGCTGTGGTTCTTATAACTAAGGTAGTTAGAGGCCACCTTGGTATCACTATACAAAGGTCCCCCATGTTTTACTACAAACTAAATAGTCCTATGCTGAGCTTAGGGAGTCATTCTCATGGTTATATTTAGTGGTTCCTGTTAGTAGTTAACAGTAAACAGTTTTGTTTTTTTAAATGTTGGAGGTGCCTTGAATGAGTGGCAGACTGCCATATCGACTCGTGGGTCATCAAGACGACTCACAGATTCTTACTATAACTAGGAATATCATAAAATTATTGGACATTCTTGTTAATAAGCAACTTCATGAGGCTGGACAGCTAATTAGGCATGTGATCTGTTCTTCCTGACCAAAACATTACTAAAATTTCCAAAAAGATTTGAATATTTTGCCAAAAAAAAAAAAATTCTCCAAAATCGGAAAAAAAATGCTAGGGTCGGCCCTTTCTTGAAACTAGGGTCGGGTTGACTGAAACACACCTTTTATTTCTTTTGGCCTTATACCTGATGCCTCATGGAACTCATCCTGTATTATCCTTAAGTCACCCTTGAATATAACTGATATTGTTTCACTCTAAACAGCCGGTGTTCGTGTTCTCTCTGGTCATTCTAAGTCCCCTCCTCCCATACATACATATCTCCGTTACAGTATATTGGGTTATAGTTAATTCTGTACCCCGGTGAAACTGGGACCATACACTGTGAAAACTTGGATGCCATTTTTGTAGGTGTGCAGTAGATTCTACTGTAGGTCTACAGTTCATTGTGAACAGTAGAATCTACTGTAACCCTACAGTAATCTACAGTAGATTAGACTATAAATCCATTCTACAGTAGATTCTACCGTGTACCTACGCCAACTATTCACAGTGTATCCACCTCAGCCTACGGCCTTGAAGGATAAGTATGGCCCCAGTTTCACGTCGGGAAGGATGATCGAAATACCATGGGTCTATATATCACTTGTTAAAGCAAAGATCACCTTACTTTCACTAGTACACCACGTAAGGTAACCTACAATTGTGGAAATAAAACCAATCTAAGTACTTTTCTAGCACTTGATTTATGGTAGACATGGATAATCTGCTTCGGTCATAATTGCCTCACTGTCCTTTACATACTACTGTACATTCTCATCCGTCAATGCATTATCATATTCCTCTGCATTAGTACTGTTGTATCTCGCTTATGGGGACGAACTCGAGGGGTAGTGTGGACATGAAAATTTGCCAAATCCCAATTTCTATTACCTTAACAATGTTGTTATCTTGACTTTAAGATTACGAAACATGCTCACTATGGGCCCCCTCATATTCTGACCCCAATATTCTGCCGTACAGTTCTTAATATTATCCGAAATATTGTTTGAGTATGCCAACTGTTGCCCGATGTATCTGAAACAGTCTCACATACATTATATTGTATAATCTAATAATTATATTAATGTTGAATGCTAGTTTATAGCAGTTATAACATCTGTCATGTTGTTTATATTATCCCTAAAATTACCATATGATACCTCAAGGATCATCAATGTATTCTTTTGCAACCATAATGCACCAACGCAGCTTTTTAGCACTGCTTTGGTACATCATTCAACGATTCTTTTTTTTTCTTTGTCACTCTTGACCAGAATTTTAATACAAGTATTCATTAAAGTCTTCAATAGTACTTTAATTCCTTTAAGAAATAATTCATGTCTAATATTATGTTTCGAATTTCTTTTATACAATGCTAAGAAACGCTTTAGAATTTAACAAATAGTTTGAATCAAATGACCAAGATTCTTTGGGAAATTGCTTAATTTATTCAGAGAATTATAAAAAGATTATGTCCTCTCACAAGGGAGTATTTATTGTGTCTTAACTTTGCCCTTTCTACCAGATACCATCCTGGTTACACATGAGCACAATGCTACCAGCAGACATATAATAACTGCTAAAGTTATCTGAACTACAATCAGGATATCAATCATGTAGTAAGAATACCAGGGCATTTTCAAGGCATGGCTGCGGAGATGATCACCCCCAAATTCCAGGATGTGTTCAATCCAGTACACACTTGTTTTCCTAGGATCCATTGGTGAGCTCTTCAAAATCCTGGAGGCTTTCTTGATTTTCTCTCTATTAGGCCGTAGGGTAAGCCACTGAAATCTGAAGTTTCGTTCCAGTGATGGGGGCACTACTTTTTGAAGGTGGATTCATATAGCTATTGCCCATACCAATCTGAGAAAAAAAGTTCTTTTCTCAAAATCCTGCAGTTTTCTCATACGGTGAGGTCAAAGGTCAAGGTCACACAAAAAGAGGGTCGGGCCAGAAAATATACTTATCTCGTAACTACTCATTTAATATAAATCTGACAGGGCTAATATTTTACATCAAGATAGACCCATATAAGACCTTATTCCCTAAAAAAGGAAAATGACCTTGGCCAAGGTCAAGGTCACTGTTTTCAAGGTCAAACATTGAAATATGGGCAAAAATGGCTCTTATGCTTGCTTTCAATAGCTCTGGTGACCTGGATGATCAGCCTAAGTATCACATTTGCTGTTTAAATGATGCTGAGATGTCATAGAGACATTTTCTATCTTGAATTTGTGAGAAATGTTCGGTGTTTCCATGGCAACCGGTAACTGTCTCTTTTTTTTAATATAATTAATGAGTGAAATGAGAAATCACTCATGGTGACCTCTAGAGCTTAATAGTAATAAAATCACTTCGATATCTGGCATGTTTGTAGAGTCTGATGAGTGTTATGTATTGAGTGCATAATATGACCTCTACCAAGGTCAAGGTCATTGGTTCAAGGTCAAATATAGGAATATTTGGCATATTTTGACATATTTGGTATATATAGTTATACATGGTGTAGTAAGAATGCAATATATATATGGCCATGAGTTGTTTGAGGTGGTTTTGTATAGCCAATGGCACTAACAACTATAGGCCAAAAGTTCTCCACTCATAAAATTGTACTTTTGTCACAGGATTAGGTCAAAGGTCAAGGTCACTCAAAAAGAGGGTAGAGTCAGAAAATATACTTCTCATAACTGCTCATTTGATATAAATTAGGCAGGGCTAATATTTTACATCAAGATAGACCCATATAATACCTTATGCCATGAAAAATGAAAATGACCTTGGCCAAGGTCAAGGTCACTTTTTTCAAGGTCAAACATTGAAATATGGGCGGAAATTGCTCTTATGCTTAGTTTCCATCACTCGGGTGACCTGGAATATCAGCATAAGTATTAAATTTTCTGCTCAAATGATGCCGAGATGTCATAGAGACATTTCCTAACTGGAATTTGTCCTTGATAAGTCTTCTACCAAGGTCAAGGTCATTCTATCAAGGTCAAATGTGGGAATTTCTGCCATATTTGGACGTATTTGTTATAGTTAGACATGATGTGGTAGATTATAAATTCCTTAAGGTGCTTTTGTATAGCAACCAACCATAGACCAAAAGTTTTCCACTTAAAATATTGCATTATGTCTCAGGATGAGGTCAAAGGTCAAGGTCGTTCACAAAGAGAGTAAGATCAGAGTATACATATTGTCTAACTGTTCCTTTAACTTTGAGAGCAAAGATTATATGTCAGGAAATACCTAAAGTACACCTATTTGTATGAGAAATTAAAATGACCTTGGCAAAGGTCAAAGTCACTCTTTTCAAGGTCAAACTATGGAAATCAGGGAAAGATTGTTATCACAGTTGGTTTTGGTTGCTTTGGTGAACAAGAATATCAACATCAGTAAAGGCTTTCATGCTCAAATAAAGCTGAGATGTCATAGGAACAATTTCTTTCTGCAATTTTTGAGAAATGGCTCATGTTTCCATGGCAACTGGTAAACAATTCATTTGTTTGTACAGTTAATAGCTAAATTGTAAAGTGCTCATGGTTACCTGTAGAGCCTAATAATGATTAAATATCTATATATGGCATGTATATAGAGCCTGGGGAGTGCTTTGTATTAAGTACTTTATATGACCTCTAGTGAAGTCAGGGTTATTGGAACAAGGCCAGTTATAGGAATGTTGCCATATTTGCTATAGTTAGAGATGATGTACTAAAAATGCAATGTTGTATATGACCACTAATTCCTGGAGGTGGTTATAGGCTATGTAACCAATCCTATTATACAAAAAATGTTATACAATGTTATATAGTGTTTCTCTATGGGTCCTTATTGTGTCAAAACATTATCAAACGTTAAAAAACTATATATTAATATAAAATAATGTATTTTTGTTAGTATGGTACTACCAAGCCACAGGTCAAAAGTTATTATTTCCACTTTTGATATTGACAGTACTGGGCATGTCTGGCATATATATAGACAGGTAACAGCTAACCTAGACTCCCTTGTCAGTGCTGGATACAGAACCGTATTGCTATTCAGTATACATTTATAGACATGTTATCACAGTTTGTACTGAAATGCATGAGTCAATGTATTTATAACTTAAATTAAAACAAATTTCTGACCTTTCTTGGAAATTAGTGGAAAAAACTATTGCAGTAACCTAATAGGTAGATATCCCTTCTAAGGGCCTGTGTATGTACCAAGTTGATTCTGTGTTGCATTTAGAAGAAAAGAGGAGTTAAAGGTGTACATTGTACATGTATCTGTGCGCTTAAGACAGCCCTTTATACATAAGTCACGGGGTGCCTGTGTGAGTGAGCACCCCCCTTCCCCTCTTCCCCCCCCCCCCCCAACAGCTTTCACACTCAGCCGCCGTGTAATGTTGGTGGTGGTGGTGGTGGGGGGGGGGGGTGTCTGGGACATGCAGAGCATCGCGCTATAGCGCTACGTTATATGTAGAGACGTCATACATCCTAATATAGCCATGGACAATACCTGATAGCCTGATGAGTGCCTTGTATCAAGTTTCTAAGGTGATCTTTACCAAGGCCAAGGTCATTTGAGCGAGGTAGAATACCATGCTTTATTTGGCCGCATTTGGTATATCTAGATATGAATCAGTACATATACCTATTATCTGAATTCATAAATCTTGATCATCATGTCACAGGAAAAATAGTATTAGAAGGAATATACTATAAAACTGAAGCTATATGCGCGTCAGATCGCCAGAATCAGGACTAAGTCAAAGTGTTGCTTATACACAAGTTTTTATTACTACCAGTGCCTTTGGCATTGGATTTAGAACCCTCCCCCCTCCCTGAAAAAAAGAAGAGAAGTTTCTAGTATAGGCCTACTCCCCCCTCCCTCTTCGTTCCACAAACGGCCCCCACTCTCTTACCGCCGCAAAGGTAGTGGGCAAAGGCTAACCTCTTAGGCTCAAGTCAATGAAAGTATGGGTGACCATAAGAGCGGAGGCCTGTACAGGGGGTGGGGACTTGGGTTAAATTTTTCAATTTTATTTGTATTTATGTATCTTGATTATATTGCTTGATACCCTCTTCTCAGGTTGTGCATACACATGTAACAGGCACTCCGCCTGATTTCAAGAGGGGGTTCTCTATTGTGCACTTGAATGCCAGGTCTGTTAGACATAAGATAACGCACCTCAAAACAGAATTGGCGAATTTAGACATAGATATTGTTATTTTCTCTGAAACCTGGTTAAAAGACCAAGATGATGACTTTACAAACGTTTTCCTAGGTACAATCCCTTTAGGCATGATAGAATCACTATGTATGCTATATCTGTTCCTGTCAAGCACCTCAAGCCTGATTCAATGGGGTTGGTAGTAGCGGCCAAACTAATGGCATTTTATATATAAGGGAATAAAACAGTACTATAATTATGATTTCCAGGCCCCCATTCAGGCTTATATGATTCCTCAAAGTTAGGGAGTGGCTCATACGTGAGTGAGGTTTCTACAGATTTTACAGTAGCTTATGTTGTCATGGTAACCACGATGCAATAGCTAAATTTTAGATGGCTTACAACAAGTGTCTTTTCATACCCTGTACATGTTATAAAAGGAAACCTACACTTGCAAAAAGAATGGTCATAATGAGGTAAATACTCCAGAAATTACCCCCCTTATATAAGAAGACAGTGACATTTAAAGATTAAAGGAATTGTCCTATTACCCCATGTAATCCCCCACCCACCTACCCCAATGAGCTCACCACATAAAAAGAACATAAGAGAAACTTTTACAAATTTATATTTATTCAAACATTATGCATTGAACATAACACAGGCATAACATAATCTTATATGGACCCAGTATAATCCATTTCCGAATTTTGTGTTAGACTTGCTGATAAATCTAAACACACAGGTTTGGTAGATTAGATACGTATCCATCACTGTACGTTTTGGTTTCATCTCCTAATGGAATATTCAGGCCATAAATCAGTAAAATCTTGAAGAGAGTGGGTGTTTTCATCCCAACCCATGCCCCCAGTGCTGGTATAGCAAAGACCCATTGTTCTATGATTACAGATAAGGCGTTGCAGACCCACCCACGGGGGTCAGTAGCCTAGTATATCTAGCTGTTCATGGTCTCATGGTCACACAAAATGTACCAGTTAAATGGTATGCCCCAGAACAATGCACAGTACTATTATATTGATACAGTCTGATTGAATAGACTCTACCAAGGTAGTAGTATGTACCAACAACTTAGTCCCGTCTCCTAACTGATATTGGGGATGGCCTAATTTTGCTGCACACCATTGAATTAATAGTATTCACGAAAGTTTATTGTTCCGTGGGGATCTTGTTTTGATATATTATAGTGAAATCATTTGCTCACTCAGTTGATATTGACATAAAGATGTGGGTGGGTTAACTCAAATCAATACATCCCAAGAGGTAATAACATATGCCCAGATGGTCAATTAAATTCAGTACATCTCACAAACCCATTGATAATCACAATCCCTATTAGTATTCCATAATTCATTGGCTGTCTCCCTACCCTTTGAATTTTGCCAGAATCATTTCCATCACCGAATAACACATATATTTAAGGATAGCAATATCATACAGACAGTCAAATCAAAGTTAATAAGCAGTTATTGCTGATAGTTATACAGGCAGGTATGGTAGAATAAACTGATGAAGTTGCATTTAAGCCATATATCACACATTTTTAAACACCTATAGATCAGGGGTCACTGGACAAATTTTCTTGATTCTTTTCCGCTATATGGGTATAGATTCTTCCTCTTTAGGGCAGGACCCTGGTTGACACCCAGCCCTGCAGATAATGCAGATGCAGATGAAGACAGCGGATGTGACATTACCCCAAGTTGGTTATGTATAGGGTTTTATGACCCTGTAATGTTTCTTTTTGAATGTTTTTGTTAGGAACAAATGGAATTTTTCTTCTACCATCTCAGCATGTTTGAACCATAAAAACTCAATCTGTTAAATGTTCCCAATCATTCCTGATTACAAGAGCTAGTGAAACCAAATATTTATGCCTTTTTTTCAGAATTTGACCTAGAAAAGAGTGACCATGACCTTGGCCAAGATCATTTAAATTTGTATATAAGTCTGATCCTGACATACATGATCTTGGCCTGGCACTGTTAATATTGAAAGAGCATCTATGATATATATTTACTTTTTTGAGTGACCTTGACCTTTGACCTCATCCTGGGATAAAGCTAATATTTTTGGTTGAGGACTTTTGGCCAATGGTCCGTATTGCCATTGACTATAAAAAACACCTTCAAATGGCCATGTACAACATTGCATTCTTACTACATCCTGTCTAAAGCAAATATGGCAAAAAGTCTTATATTTAACCTTGATCTGATGACCTTGACCTTCGAAGAGGTCATATCAAGGACAAATTCCAGTTAAGAAATGTCTCTGTGACATCTCGGCATCATTTGAGCAGAAAATTTAATACTTATGCTGATATTCCAGGTCACCAGAGTGATGGAAACTAAGCATAAGAGCAATTTTCTCCCATATTTCAATGTTTGACCTTGAAAAAAGTGACCTTGACCTTGGCCAAGGTCATTTTCATTTTTCATGGCATAAGGTCTTATATGGGTCTATCTTGATGTAAAATATTAGCCCTGCCTAATTTATATCAAATGAGCAGTTATGAGAAGTATATTTTCTGACTCTACCCTTTTTTTGAGTGACCTTGACCTTTGACCTAATCCCGTGACAAAAGTACAATTTTATGAGTGGAGAACTTTTGGCCTATAGTTGTTAGTGCCATTGGCTATACAAAACCACCTCAAACAACTCATGGCCATATATAAATTGCATTCTTACTACACCATGTATAACTATATATACCAAATATGTCAAAATATGCCAAAAATTCCTATATTTGACCTTGAACCAATGACCTTGACCTTGGTAGAGTTCATATTAAGGACTCAATACATAACACTCATCAGACTCTACAAACATGCCAGATATCGAAGTGATTTTATTACTATTAAGCTCTAGAGGTCACCATGAGTGATTTCTCATTTCACCCATTAATTACATTTTTAAAAAGACACGGTACCCGTTGCCATGGAAACACCAGACATTTCTCACAAATTCCAGATAGAAAATGTCTCTATGACATCTCAGCATCATTTAAACAACAAATGTGAAACTTAGGCTGATCATCCAGGTCACCAGAGCTATTGAAAGTAAGCATAAGAGCCATTTTTGCCCATATTTCAATGTTTGACCTTGAAAACAGTGACCTTGACCTTGGCCAAGGTCATTTTCCTTTTTTGTGGAATAAGGTCTTATATGGGTCTATCTTGATGCAAAATATTAGCCCTGTCAGATTTATATTAAATGAGAAGTTACGAGATAAGTATATTTTCTGGCCCAACCCTATTTTTGTGTGACCTTGACCTTTGACCTCACCGTACGAGAAAACTGCAAGATTTTGAGAAAAGAACTTTTTTTCTCAGATTGGTATGGGCAATAGCTATATGAATCCACCTTCAAAAAGTAGTGCCCCCATCACTGGAACGAAACTTATATTCTAATTACCTTTCAGGGACCCACCCTATGGTCTATATAGGATGGGTTCTCAATCATTTCTGTAATATCTGTTATCAAACCATCTGCTGTGAAGGTATTTAAATCTGACATATGCCCAAATCCATGCTTCACTATCCTGAAAGCATTGTGTTGCTGTTCTCCAAATAGGGGAAATGCTAGCATCGGGACTCCATGATAAACAGACTCATATTGGCCATTGTTGCCTGAATGCGTTATAAAGAGTTTGGTTTTTGGATGAGCTAGGAGATCATTCTGTGGTAGCCATTTCATAATTTTCACATTTTCAGTCATTTTACTTTTAATTTTCCCACTGTACCTCCAGAAAATAATCTCCTTTCTCTGAGCAAAGGCTTTCAGGAACTTATCAGCAATGCGATCAGGGAAATGTGCAATCGACGAACCAAATGAGACAACAATTACACCCTCTGAGGCATTAATCATATTTTCAACACTGGATTCAAGTGGTTTGGCTGGTTTACATGTGAGACATTCAATGTTGATAACATTTGGAGTAAGAGGTGCTGGAAACTCAAGGATTGGTCCACGGGAAACCAGGAATAGCTTTGCTTTGCGACTCACATCTGTCCATGTGGTCACATCAAAATCTTTACTGTATTTCTGAACCAGTTCTGTATCTTTCATGGCAGAGAAGGGACCAATGGCGGGAACAGCCATAGCTATGCTGAAGAATGTGTTTTTCAGCCTTTCTGTAAATGTCATGTCATCAGATGCTAACATTGTACCAACTGTACTGAAAGACGGTAGGACTGCAGTTCGCATCATTTCCAAATCCAAACCAGCAGGAGTGGACACAAATGGGACCTCGTACTTTAGTGACATGTATGTGAGACAGCTAGAAAGTGGAAACACATCAACCAATAGTAGATCAAATTGTAGGTTCCTAATGAATTTATCCAGTGTAATGTCCCGGTCCATATCTTTGCATTCACAGCCTGCAGAGGCAGATATAAGGCTGACATCTGGCGGTTTCCCAGCTAGGGCAGCATCTAGTATGATATCTGTGTTCTCATCCGCTGCTAAGATGTGGCTGTCCTCTGGGGTGTGGTATCTCAGGATCTGTGACAAAGGAAAATGCAGAAAATATATTGATCCATGTGCACATCTCTGGGTATTGGCAAAAACGACCATTCAAACATCAAAGAATACTCTCCCTTCAACAAAACATGTGCCAATAAATTAATGATTGTAAAATAGTGGAATCTTAAATGAATGGAAAAGTGGCAACAGCAGGTATGCCTACTTCACCAGAATAAAGCTTGCCTTTAGATGGTAGATTGTCTATAGATGGTGCTGCATACCTATACTGAATCTGGGGCCTGCTGGCGAAGCTGACAAAGGGCCAAGCTAATGAGTTCACAATGGGAGCCCTCTACTAAAGCAAATAAAAGTTGTAATTAAATAACAGGAGAATTGACACCCACATGAGGAGCCTGAGCATCCCTTTGGGGTAGAGACGTGGGTAAAGAAAACAGGGACATTTTACAAGGGATATTGTGTCAATTTAATGTATATTGCTCAGTTACACAGTAGGATTGGAAGGGCGTGGGCTGTTCTAATGACCATTGTAAATCACATTATAAATTTGGGGATGGAAAGCCTGAAGTGCTCTGGGTGATACCACTAATTTATTTTGTAATAACCTCACAGTCAGGGGGCTCGCCAGCAGGTCCCAGATTCAGTATAGACTAGGTTATCCTGTGACATATATACGTCTGGCCATCCAGGCACCTGACTCACTCATCTACACCTGACCAACATACACGGGGACGTGAAAACAGATCAACAGGGAGCCAAAATAGAGAAGTAGGGACAGGGGTAGAGACAGAGAGATAGGGACAGGGGCAGGCAGGGAGAGAAAAGGTAGATAGAGAGACAGGCACTGAGGCAAACAGTCATAGGTAGGCAGATACAGACTGACCATGAGCAACAATGCAGAAAGGCACTTTCCTACCTTGAATCCTTTCTCCTCCAGTCCCTTTGGTACAGGCATCCTATCACTGAAGATGGTGTACACCTCATGTCCGCGTTCTATCAGTCCCTCTGCTACTGTATGCACCATCAACATGTGGGAGCCAAACTGGTGACTCACACACAGAATCCTGGCTCCATCACTTCTCCTACTGTGTGAAATGACCATCAAAACCAGTAGGAATACTGCAGAAATCACAGAATGTGGTCTCATGGTGGGAGTATACTGCATGCACACTGGGTGACCTAGATGTGTGTATTGTGGGTAGCAGTAGGGGGAGGGGCATAGCCTGACTAGATACCGAGACGCAAGGTCCATATTTACGTTTTGGAGCAAACATTTTAAACAATAGGGTGACTTATCTTTCCTCATATGCATTCTCCTCACAGAAGGGCCTACAACTCTTGTTAGTTCGACCCTTGCTGATTATTTGAATCATATCCAATGTGTCAAATAGTCTAACCGAATTGCTCCCACAATGTTCCCAGTCCTACTTAGATTTAAGCAGTTGCAGGAAAGTTACGAGTTTTGGCATGAACTAAATTATAGAATTTTTTTATATGACAAGAGCTAATGAAAATTCTTTAAAGTCTAGGAAAAAATAAACGGGCTTGACTTTCATGTTTATATACAATCACCAGATCACCTCTACAGTGATATTACATTGATAGATGACATGGTCGTTTGGGACACGGATCCGGCTAGTAACTTAGCCTAGCAAGGAGGCAAAAAGCAGTAAAATATATAACCACTTCCTATGTTTGTATGTTATTAGATAAATAGATAAAGGCCCATGGCAAGAGCGTCTTCTATGGTCGTTTCTCCCGAGGTTAGACTGGACCCACTATGTTAAATTGTTTACAAATGTCAATAAACATTTGAAAAAATGATCACAGGCCATGTGATACGGCAACACTGTATCCCATGGGGGCATGGGAGACGGGATTTGTAGTGCTTAAGCATAATGATCGTGTCCATCAAGAAATAAAACCTCTTTATATCATTATCAGTATCAATACACCGAGTACTTAGTTCTCGGGGCACTCCCCAGGAGGCACCACTGCTATAAGATCTCTGAGGTAGGAGTGTTTCCTTCTCTCCTCACCAGGGGGATGTCCAACTCCAACCCGGCAATCGCTGTTTTGTTGTCGTTATCTACTGCAACTTTTGCCTTACTTCATATTGTCCAATTATCCCTCCTCCCTCACCCCCATCTCCCCCCCCCCTACCGCGTCCCCTCCTCCTGCCTCTCCTTTTCACTCCCCGCCTCCATCCCTCATCCCCCCTGCTTCCCTTTCTGCCCTTGTCAAGTATTATAACGTATCAAATATTAAAAGTACTATAAACGCCTTGATACATAATACAAAAAAAAATGCAGCAGAAGCTAAGTGCTCGGTCATTATTTACATCACAGGGGGTGGTAAAAATGTATAACCCGTGGGCTTAGGATTTATTATGGCCTCTTGCCAATTATTGTAGTACACTGATATTCTTTGGCTCCCTATACGACCAATCTCTCAGTCATTATGGCGTAATCAAGTCATTTTTTGGCTCCCGATATCTCGAATCGACCGGATTTCTCTTTACATATTGTGCATGTTACAAAGAGCATTGTATTTGGAAAGTCTTTAAGCCCTGGGATGCCTTTGAATATGTCAAAAGAAACAGAATTCTTCAGAATGGGTTACTATCTACCAGACGTAAATGCCCTAGACCATATTACACCACATAGGACACACCAGCCCCAAACAGCCCTCATCTACCCGTGATCGGGTGTGCAAGGGGCCTAGACTGGGTACCTGGGCATAAATGTAATACTAATGGCAGCTTTGTGCCCAACCAAGGACCTATTATCATGACACTCTGATCTGATTTAAATGCCAGATTTTCTTTGCAAGAAGGTATAGCAAACAATAGGAATAAATATGATGGGAGAGTATGTGAAAACACCACAGAAGTGTAGTCTGGACTGCATGAGGTGCAATATCATCTTTAATATTGTCAGGCTGGTCAGTACTGACCATCTCAACTTAGTCTTATCCATTTCAATTAATTTTAGGCTAAGTCCTTTTGAGTAAGGCATTTGCCATATATGACAAATGCTGTTATGCCTCAGTCAATTCTGAATAGTATTTGGTCATGCCTGACCAATAGGCTACCTCTATGACAAGCCTGGGCCAGGGCATTTCGATTTTTTGTGTGCATGTAGTGTATCTTTATTTACTGGATTTTCGCTGAAAACAGTGGACATTTCTTTTACCTCCACCCCACAAAAGGTGTATACCGCCCCCCCCCCCCCCCCGCGCCATTGAGAATATATGAAAATGAGAGCATTATAGAATGGATATTGTCCAAATAGTCTGAGAGTAAAGTTCCACCCTCACACACGTACGGTCAAAATGGCCCACATGTACTGTGATCTTCACACTAGTTTAACATAATACACACACAGCTCCAGGGTTATTCAAGTCACTGGGACTTGGTGTAATCGAGTCTCTCTGACCCACAATCCTACAAAACCATACTCTACTTTTTCCCCACAACGAGTGATTTAAACCTATCTAGGTGTACTTTCTTGTGTGATATAAGACAGGTTCAACTTGCTTAGAGTAACACGCTGTCATAAGGTTCTGTCCACATTCATTTAGTGAAACTGGTGCTTTAACCATTGATTTTGTACACAAAGAAAATAATATCTAAAATTCACTAATTGACTACAATATTGGAATCTAATAGAAGACATATATAGACTATATATGTAACTCTTTTTTTTGTTTAGTGTGGGCTGAATGTTAGTGTGTAAACTCTGCATTGATGTATCATTTGTAGTCTGAACTTTTGCTAAAATAGAGTACTAAATTTAATAAGCAACTTTCAGACCTCCTGTGTGACTTAAATTATTATGCGTGGCTTAGACTAGGGTTAGGCTTTTACGCGAGGAGTTAAGGTAATGCAAAGGGATACAAAACAATCAAGCAGGTATTAACCAGTTAGATGAAGAAATATAATCCCTAGCAGTATAGAGGAAACCATGTACACACAACCTAAGAATTACACATTCAATAGGTTAAACCCAAAGTAAATGTTAGCATGAATGGGCTATGCCACAGCTGTCGTATGTTCAGCATATATTATGTACACGTACCTGCCCCCCCTTACCACACACACAGTCACACACACTAAACACATGCATGGTCAATATGGCCCCCATTCAGGACACTCAAAAAAGTATTTTTGATGAGCAGCTTCAGATGTTAGTACTTAGGAGCTTATTGGCCAACGAAAGTTGGGAAAGTTTATATTAGACCTAACCCACTGCCTTACTGAATATACGCCAATATTTTTATACTTTTAACATATCTTTCATTAAAAATAACAAATGAAACCTTGTCTGCAAATCACAATTTTTATCATGCTTGCTGTGAAGAGAGACCCATTTATTTATGAGTTTCCTTTTACTGTTGACTGTACTGCAGTTCTATCGACTACACATACCTAACTACAGGTCATACAAGTCACTGGGACGGACTGGGTGACACATTCACATGCTCTACCCCCTTCATGTAAAATGTATT
Organism: Harmothoe impar; assembly: GCA_947462335.1. Lineage (NCBI taxonomy): Eukaryota > Metazoa > Annelida > Polychaeta > Phyllodocida > Polynoidae > Harmothoe > Harmothoe impar. The sequence continues at coordinate 51,154,252 of OX381720.1, read as the reverse complement.
AACTGATGAACATTTCTTTCTTTTATAGAGTTGTTTAAATGTAAATAAGAATTGCAATGTAATATCAACATTTTTAAAGCTTTGAATCAGCAATAGATTACATTTACTGCAGCGTAAGGTATATATCTAATATGACTCTATATCAATGGTTTACAAATATTTTCCAAGCGTTAACAGCACTAGGTCAATGCTTTTCTATATTTTGCTATATCAGATATGGTATAATCTCGCTCGATCTCTTGGTCCACGATGTCTGCATCATATCTCACAAGTCCATCAGACATTACATCATTCCCTTGATGCTGATGGTAGGTCATGTATCAGTTATACTGTTATAGTTAGGAGTACCCTATACAGTGTCGTACTTGTATAGCATTGGCATAGGGCAGGGAGACTGCAGTACATTAGCCTGTTGTAGTTCTTTATTTATGTATCAAGAATCTAACCTACACTGTAGGAATCATCTGTCCAGGAGCTTGACCAGTACTGTACTACTAAAAGTGGTTCTACTTGTGGGATAACAGTACCTCTTTCCATCGATTCAAAGTGGAAGCTATTGAATCAAAACTTGCCACCAACCCCACAGTACATTTATGATTAGCCTCAGACATAGTACAATCTAAAACATCCATTGAAAAGAGGTCACATACATAGTTACATCAATAATGATATATATATATGAATGTGTTCATTTTGTAGAACCGACACTATACAAGGTTGATGTCACACCTCATGGCAAGCAAGACGCACCAACAGTTGCGACAAGTACCAAAGAATGTTAAAATGTATCAAATACAGAAAATACACTTCCTACGTGAAGTGAACTCTCCGAGAACGCCTATATATTTATTGATAACCCTGCTAATGTTATATACACACGAGTACTGTATTCATTCGATGCCGTCTAGTTAAAATGCTGAACTTAGTAGAAGAGTGCATCAGATATATTGAGGTAATGCTTTGGCCCTGAATGCCTAGACTGATTTGCCTCATTGAAATGAGACTGCCAATCAAATAAAATCACATACGGTTAAAACAGAACAGACATTAGACAAATCATTGAATACCTGTATAAAACAATGCAACTATGCAACAGATGGTTAGGCTTGTCCTATAAATAAGAAATGTTTGAAATTATGCGCCCATTACCTTAAAAAAACAAGGAATGCCAATAGTTATAAATGCCAATGCCTCTTTTATACAATACTGAGAGCATTGCAATTGCATGCTGTTAAAGATGATAGTAAAATAAATGTAGAATTTAGCGGTAATTGTGTGAATGGCAAACACTATATTGGTTTTGAGTTTGGTTGGAATTGAATCTTAGTGTGTCTTTACTTTGTCCTTAGTACCACACACCACCCTAGTTACACATGAGCACAATGCTACTAGCAGACATATGATAACTGCTAAAGTTATCTGAACTACAATCAGCATATCAATCATGTAGTAAGAATACCATGACATTTTTAAGGCATGACTGCGGAGATAGTCACCTCCAAATTCCAGAACATGTTCTATCCAGTAAACAGAGGTTTCCTGGGCATTCATTGGTGCGCTCTTCAAAATCCTTGATGCTTTCTGGGTCTTCTCTCTATAGGATGGGTTCTCAATGATTTCTGTCATTTGTTTTATGATTCCTTCAGTGGTGAATGTAGTAATATCTGACTTAAGTCCGTAGCCATGTTTTACTATCCTAAATGCATTGTGAGGCTGTTCGGCAAAAAGTGGGAATGCCAACATCGGGACCCCATGGTACACCGACTCATATTGACCATTATTACCTGAATGTGTGATGAAGAGTTTGGTTTTGGGATTTGCGAGTAAATCATTCTGTGGAAGCCATTTCATTACCTTTACATTTGCAGGTACTTCACTTTTGAACTTCCCATCGTATCTCCAGAAAATGGTCTCCTTTCTCTGAGAAAAAGCTTTCAGGAACTTCTCAGCAATGTGATCAGGGAATTTGGAGATCAATGAGCCAAATGAGACAACAATCACACCATCTGCCTTTTCAATCATATCCTGGACACCTCGCTCTAGTGGCTTGGCTGGTTTACATGTGAGACATTCAACATTGATAACATTGGGAGTAAGAGGTGAGGGGTACTCCAGGATAGCACCACGGGCAACAAGAAATAGCTCAGCTTTCCGGTTCACATCTCTCCAAGTCGTTACATCAGGGTCCTTACTGTATTTCTGTACCAAGGTTGTGTCTTTTATCGCAGGGAATGGACTTAGTGCAGGAATGGCTACAACAAGATTCAGTAAAGTATTCTTCAACCGTTCTGTAAATGTCATGTCATCAGACAACTGCAAGATGGCAGCAGGATGGAATGATGGCAGGACTGGCGTTCGCATCATCTCCAGATCCAAAGTAGGTGGAACCAAAACAAATGGAAGTTCATACTTCAGTGACATGAAACTGAGACAGCCAGCAAGAGGGAACACATCAATCACTAATAGATCAAACTTAAGTTTTCGGATGGTTTCATCCAATGCAAGATCCAGGTCCATATCCTGGCATTCAGCACCAAACAGGGTTGACTGGTGACCGATATCCTGTGGTTTACCTGATAGGGTGTCATCCAGTATTGCATCTGAAGCGTTGTCCGATGCTATCATGTCGCTTCCTTCTGGGGTGTGGTACTTCAATATCTACAATATACAAAAAAGAAACCAATTCAGATGACAAATTATGAAAGGGCATGACTCATGATCTAAAGTTTACTTTTGAATAAATGATGAAATATGTAACTCGGCAAAAGTATTCTTCCCTAGATCAATTACAGAAGAACACTGAAAAGTATGTAGCCATTCAAGGGACTTTTCTTTACAGGTTAAATATTTCATAATTTTTGCACACAATTAAACTTTAAATATTATTTGTACAAAGAATTCTTATGACTCCAAAATCGGTACAAATGAACGATAAAGATGTTTAAAAATGGGCTAGAGACTATTTCTATACTACTTCATTTTTGAACATTCCCATGCATCTACCCACGAAAAGTCTTGGGCACACCCAATCAGCTTTGGTATGGCTAAGGCGAATTTACTGGGTATGAACATATATCATTCGGAACAAGACAAACTTGCTTTAACAAATCTGAGTATGAAATTCATTCAAACCTAATACAGACAGACAGAGAATGAATAGAATCCGTTTCTACCTTGAACCCTTTCTCCTCCAGTCCCTTGGGTACAGGCATCCTATCACTGAAGATGGTGTACACCTCATGTCCACGTTCTATCAGTCCCTCTGCTACTGTATGTATCATCAACATGTGGGAGCGAAACTGGTGACTCACACACAGAATCCTGGCAGCATCACTCCTCCTGCTTTGTGAAATAACCACAAAAAGCAGCAAAAATACTGGGGATATTGTCAAAGGTGCCCTCATAATGCATGGGATATGGGTCCTCCACTCAGTGACCAAACACCACTGGACGGCAGGATTAAGCCCCTGACCCCAGGGTTCACAAAGGTGATATGTTCTGGTCAGTCACTTGACCTCTGCCCCAACCATCACAACGTTCATGACATTGTATATTGTAAGTAAGGCCACTTAGAAAAGCCAAATACACTTGTCATATTTTTCAGTCCTTGCTGACTATAACCCCTTTCTTGAGTGGCAAGTTACGCTATCTTCGTCAAGAGGGGCCTTAATATGTCTGGCCTCCTCCAAAAATGTGCTAAAACCATGCAGTATAATGCATATGAACTACAGCTGACCCACCTGGGAGAAAATATGGGCAGGAGGCCCCAGTTGAACACTTCTTATAAGGGCCCTCTGCCCACACCCCCATTCTAGATTTTATTCTTTAAGATCTGCTCCTGGGTTAGAGCAGAGATTATATGCTTTACTCTGATTATCAAACGAAGGGAATCTAAAAAGGTAAACAGAAAACTGTAGATACTCATGGCTCCCCATATATACTCCTTTCTGCCTGGCTCGTCAGCTTGCTAAACCATGGCTGGTGCAGATATAGAGACAGAACAGCTGTGTGGAGAGTGCAGTAGGAGGTATATGAGTTAGTGAGATGGTCAGGAGTTCACAATCTATATGTACACTAGATGTTTGGGCTGATCCCCTGGCTAGCTGCCAAAGTCTCAATGTAATCAAAGTCTGTATAGTGTGCCCCAGACCAGTGGGTTTGCTGCATAAAGGTCCTGTTGGGGGAGCGGGGGGTTGCTCAAATCTATTTTTGTAATTATCTAAATTTAACAAGACATACATTGTGGTCTTAGTTTGGTGCAGGCTTTGATAAAAACACAAAGCACTAGTTTAACACTAAAGTAGTTCTAAAATAGTTCTGAGCGTGAAAATATCTGGACTGTTACTGCATATAAACTGTGAAAGGTGAGATGAACATAAAGGGAAGTATAAGGCCACCCCAGAAAAAAAACGTTTCTCATCCCTGTGTGCATCACCTAAAATAGTCTTTTGGAGATAGTCTTTTTGATATTGAATTAAAGGTTACTATGTAACGGATGTAATGTACTGGAGGAAACATATAAAATTTCTGCATTTGCAGATCTTAATCATGAAAATGTGACTTTAGTTCTCCTAGGGTGCACAATATCCTACCCATTTGGGTATCAGCCCCCCCCCCCAAATAAAAGAATGAATATACACCCTCGTCATATTTCTTATAGCTTAGGGATGAGAAACTATTTATTTTGCCTTAATGAATATACCTATACAAGGTCATTGACCTCCAATGATAAGACATCTGCCTGATTGGGTTATGGTGTGCTGATATCAAGCTATCTCTAAGTATGATAAGGCTGTTTGTTCTAGCTTCCCAATTCGCGTTGACTCTTGTCTCTCTGTGCTGGACGCTCAGGTAGGTACACTGATAATAATGGACCTGGAAATGTTAGTCACTACGGACTACATTTCTATAGTCACATGAATGTAGCAAAAACGACTATACCAAGTTAGTCACCTATGTCTATAGTAAGTTAGTCATATAGTCAACCTATAGTCAGCCATTAAATCGGCTGATTTGGGCTATATAGTCAAGTGACTATGAAGTTAATGGTTTCATGGTCTAAAGTAGACACTATGACTAATAGATATAGTCAATCATGAGACATAAGGGAAACTTAAGTACTGAAGGCAGGTCAAGGTTCAGCAGGGTAGACATGGCCAGGATAAGGCAGGCAAGGGGACAGGCTAGGATAAGGCAGGCCAGGGGCCAAGCTAGGATAAGGCAGGATGAAGCAGGGCAGAGACAGGCTATGATAAGGCAGGGCAGGGGACAGGCTAGGATGAGGCAGGGCAGGGGACAGGCTAGGATAAGGCAGGGCAGGTGACAGGGCAGGATAAAGCAGGGCAGGGAAGGCTAGGATGAGGCGGGGCAGGGGAAAGGCTAGGATAAGGCATGGCAGGGGACAAGCTAGGACAAGGCAGGGCAGGGGACAGGCTAGTAGGATAAGGCAGGGCAGGGCAGGGCAGGGACAGGCTAGGATGAGGCAAGGCAGGTGACAGGCCAGGATAAGACAGGGCAGGGGACAAGCTAGGATATGGCAGGACAGGTGACAGGCCAGGATAAAGCAGGGGCGGGACAGGCTAGGATGAGGCAGGGCAGGGGACAGTCTAGTAGGATATGGCAGGGCAGGGACAGGCTAGGATGAGAAAGGGCAGGGGACAGACTAGGATAAGGCAGGGCAGGTGACAGGCTAGGATAAGGCAGGGCAGTGGACAAGCTAAGATGAGGCAGACCAGGGGACAGGCTCGGATAAGGCAAGGCAGGGGACAGGCTAGGATAAGGCAGAGCAGGTGACAGGCTAGGATAAGGTAGGCCAGGGGACAAGCTAGGATAAGGCAGGGCAGGTGACAGGGCAGGATAAAGCAGGGCAGGGACAGGGTAGGATGAGGCAGGGCAGGGGACAGGCTAGGATAGGGCAGGGACAGGCTAAGATAAGGCAGACCAGGGGACAGGCTAGGATAAGGCAAGGCAGGGGACAGGCTAGGATAAGGCAGAGCAGGTGACAGGCTAGGATAAGGTAGGCCAGGGGACAAGCTAGGATAAGGCAGGGCAGGTGACAGGGCAGGATAAAGCAGGGCAGGGGACAGGCTAGGATAGGGCAGGGACAGGCTAGGATGAGGCAGGGCAGGGGCAGGCTAGGATGAGGCAGGGCAGGTGACAGGCTAGGATAAGGCAGGCCAGGGGACAAGCTAGGATAAGGCAGGCCAGCCCACTCAACAAAAAGACGTTATCTGACCCTGGAAAAAACGTTCACTCAAAGTTTACAAAACGTTCGTTTTTAATGTTTGTTTTACGTAAAAACGTTGACTCCAAATAACGTAAATAAACGTTTTCTACAAACGTTTGGAAATCCAACCTAAGTTCCATGTTAAGTAACGTTTATCAAAGATCAAAATAACATTTTTTATTGGTCAAAATAACGTTTTTTCTGTTTGCCAAATGGCACCAAACCCAACTGAAAAATTAGCATACCAACATCATGCATTTTTGGTTTAATTTATTTTACATTAATTTCATTTTATTTAACCCATTAGACTTGGGGCTGTAATAGTACATCCCCTATTCCTGTATTTCCTGACCATATATATGACCGTCAGAGTTAATGCCCTTTACTACCTTTGGTAGGGCTACACAAAGAGGCCTTTAATACATGTACGTTTTTCTAATGCTCATTTTTAACTGATGTGACTATATAGTTTTAAAATACCTGCTAAATGGGTGTACGCAGCTATATTCCAATCCTAGACTGCATAGATACCATTTATGTCGCAGCCAGTCTATGGAAATGATTTAATACAAAATGTTGCAGCTACACTAATTAGAATAAGTTAGGGATAATTACTATTGTGGCACATTTTATGTAAGCTAATGTGGTGAAGCATCAGCAAAATATCATCAAAGGGATAGTGCTGCCATCTGATAGCAGATAATGGCATCAAGGGAAACGTTAATTAACATCAAAATAACGTTTTTATACAGACATTTTTTGTCCAAACCATGAGGAAATGTTCAATAATGTATTGGATGCAAACGTTTGGTTCTGAACCATGTAGAAATGTTCAATAACGTTTTAAATACCAACGTTTTCATCTAAACCATGTGGCAACATGAAGTAACATCATGGAAGCAAACGTTCTCCTCTAAACCTTCTTTAAATGTTAACTAACATTCTAGATAGCAACGTTTGTATTAAGAACTATATTGAAACGTTTAAATAACGTTTATACAGAAACGTTTCCCTCCAAACCATGTAGAAACGTTTGCAAATGTTAAATAACGTTTTTCGTTGAGTGGGAGGGGACAAGCTATGATAAGACAGGCCAGGGGACAGGCTAGGATAAGGTAGAGCAGGTGACAGGCTCCTGTGTAGGCCTATCATGCTCTGTCAGTCTAGACATGTATGCACTGTATTTCTATGTTATCAAAATTGGAACAAATTACCATGATAACTCTATCAAACATGAGAACTCATGCACCCTATAACATCTTAAGTTGTCATAGTCAACTGTAACATAACATATAACAAGCAGGGATATCCATAGAACAGTGGTTAAGGAGAGGATGTGCCTACCCGAAGTCCATGGACCATTCAAATTTGAATCCTAACTGTTTCCTGTGCACACATTCCTGTGACATCATCAATTTGTGTGATCCACATATAGTCACTCCTGACTATCTTTATGACTAACATGTGACTAAGTTGTATAGTCCCCTGACTACGGGGGTCAAAATATGATAGTCAGTACTGACTATAGGTTTTATTATCAGTGTATGATATCGAGACAAACATGTGTCTAGTATGATGCAAACTCATCCTTCTATTGTACCAGCTTTATAAGGGATAGGACTAGTCCGTTCACAGATCTAACCCCTTGTCCTCCCCCTATGGCGATGACATTCGAGGATTTAAATGGTCGTTCATGCCCACTGTAAATAGGCAACTTAGAAATACCATTTGTTATACTGTAAAACATTTGCTTTTGCAGAAGCAAACCCCCCTCCGCATTTTACGGTAGAATATTGTACTGTTTACCTACAGTAGAGTCTATAGCTCAGCTACATTAAGCGTTAATAGTGCATCTTTCGAACTACATCAGGTATCTTTTAAGATATCAACCACTTAAGGGAGTGGTCATAATCAATTACTGGAGAATGGTCAAAGGGGTCAGGAATTTTAGTTTGCACCAAAATCACCTAAGAACTTAAACTATTATACCACCTCCAATTATGGCTTTGATCTATTCATAGTTCACAAATGGAAATTATCTAATGATATAAATATATCAATATAGTTCTTTATTCATCAAAGCAGACATGATTCAACACTTGTTCCACAATGTTATTATCTAATCACACAATGTAGAGAATATACAATATTCGTCCCCGAACTGTGGCTCACAACGATTGATAGCAGTTTAAGATTTAAAAAAATCGACATATATAATATATATATATATATATATATATATATATATATATATATATATATATATATATATATATATATATATATATATATATATATATATATGCACACATAACAAGTACCCTGACTAAGCGTGATCAGCGCACTTGACGCACTGAATAATGCTTACAAAGGGTTTTTATATATTTTGCATTATAACAGGGTACAATCAGATTCATCTATGAAGGTATATTTAAAACACCTATCATAAGGCACATACACACTTAGTTAGATTGTAAAGTATCGTACCATTGTTAAACTCTTTAAGAATTACCTAATAGGAATAATACAGGTACCTGAAAACTAGCTCCATTTGTCGTCATGGTGCACAAAGTCGGGAAATAACTTGCTAGCACTGCTATTGTGTAGCATGCCAACTTTAGGAAATTTATCAACTCTGTATAGTCCTCATGATGCATAAAAGAAAATCTGACAAGACCATCTACAGTTACCCCTCAGGGTTGCATTCTTGACAGTCATGACGACCAGTAGGGCCCAGGGTTCACAAAGCTGATATGTTGTGGTGCGTCACTTGCACCTCTGACCCAACCAACATGTCCATAACAATCTATATTGTGGGTAAGGCCAGTAAAAAAAAGAATTTCTCATCACCGGGCACGTCACAGAAATCCTGATTTGAGACTTTTTGTTTCTTTTTATAAGTTTCAGGTATACTGTAGGTGATACAGTGAGCTAGGTATACCTTTTGCAGATCAATAAACTCTCACCATCTAAAACTTGATTCTTTTGCAATAGGTCTCAATTTCCTTATTAGGCCAGGGCAGAAATAAGTATATAAATAAATAGATATATGTACTCATTATTTTTTCAAGTCTTTCAAGGCAGATGAGAACCCTTTTTTGGTGGCCTAAGAAAGTAGCTACTTCCTTCACACACAGTGGCATAGGATTCTTTCTAAAATATTATTTTATTAAGGTATTATCAAGTATAGTGTGTGAAATATCATACATATAGAATCTGGGCTAACGCTAATATGGCTCTGCCGCCCAATCATTCTTTAGTTATACAACCAATCTATTTACTATTCATAGGGCAGGTGCCTGTCCGAGCTGGGAGAAAGTATTGACAGGGGCTTCAGTCAACCACTCCTTGTGAGGGCCCCTTGCCCCCTCCCCCTCTACCTAGATTTTTCCTAAATCGTCTTTTTATGCCTGTGCAAAAGAGACCCCTGTCTTGGGTTAAGTACACATTATGTTATATTTCACTCCGAGTGGTTATGAACTTATCAGATTGGGGAATCCAAAAAATGTGTACAGAAAACTGTTGATGTTCACGGCCCCCCAGACATACTTCTTTAGCTTGACTCCTGGGAGCCTGGGGAAGAGCTGACATGGCAACCAATACTTGGTATGAGCAATGGATTTAGGTAATTTGAGGGTGCTGGTTCCATTTCTGCTATGTGTAAAATGATATCTAGGTCGGAACAAGGTCAAAAATAAGTTCAAAGGTCACATATTTGATTGAACAGTTTATCTTTAAAACATTCATCTAAGTGTATGTGTGTCAGTACTTGAGTCACTATGGTTAACCTTGATTAGGTTCAAGGTCATTTAGACAGGGTCTACATGGACAATACTTGTTATGTACAGGTAATAGAAATATGTCTATACTTAAACAATAGCTGCCTAAATCAATGCCCAGATTTTAGCCACTGCTAATTTATGCACGTAGGACTTGTGTTATGTTATATGACTCTTGAGAAAGGTCATGGTCGAAAGAGGAAAAAACTGCTAAAGCAGTAGTATCAGTTCATCCTTTTTTGATAGTGTTCTGAACTAGATAGTGTAGCGGAGGGGGGTCCGCTATGGGGAGTCGCGAGGAGTGGACTCCCCACGGGGAGTCTCCGGGGGAGCATAGTGCGTCACCGTCCCACTAGTGGGCGTCTCGCTCCGGAGCGCTATATATAAGTGAGCGCAACGGGGTGGGGCGCCAGTCTTGCTTTTGCTCGGACGTACTGCGCTCCTCGAGAGACTCCTCTTTACAAAGCTTGACTCAATGCCTTTCTCAAGGCGACTAGTGTTCATTGATCAGTAGGCATTGTCTATAGTATTGGCTACTGCCATCCTTGCCATAAAGCACCACGTATGCATGTAATTGTACCGTCTTGTGCTCATTAGCGAACTTCAGTACATCACAACTTCTCCTCTCATCATTTTCCTTCCTAGCTATAAGCCACCATCAAATACCGTTACAATCATGTGCATTAACTAGGTCATTCCATTCTCCAGACAGATGTTCTGATATATTACTAACAGTGTGGGAAACCATTTGACTACCACCTGCTGTGTAGGGCGCACTAGGGACAATCTGAGTGAAATTAGATGCCCCAAATGGTGCAGACCTTACTTATATCCTGATTCAGTTACATGCTGCTATTCCAGAACCTAAGAAGAACTTTATATTTGAGATTTTAAGCATTTTTGTGTTTGTCTACCACCTCATATGTCATCTAACAGTGGGCAGTGCAAAATAATGGCTGACATTCACAGGGTCCCACACTGTACCTTTCTATAGACAACCTCCGTTGTGAGAGTGTATTGACCCAGTCTATGCACTTGGCTACAATAATGACATTCTGAGTGCTTGTATTCTAGTTACTTTCTCAATTATAATGTAACCTTGACCTTGACCTATGTATCCAGTACACAGTATGATAATGTTATAAAAGTAAAATTCACTATCTACAATAACTTTAATATTTAGATGGAAATATTATGTGTAACTAGACATAAATTGTGACCGTTGACCTTAAATTTGACCTTGTTCCGGCCTAGTTACAGCTTGACCTATGTATCCAGTATAAGAAAATGTGGCACTGACTAGGAAAAAGAGTCTTATTTTTCTGAGTCCCAACCATCTGAAAATGATGTTTAAATATTGCAGACCGAAAAAAGATGTATAATATTCACATATCGACTCATAGATTAGACAATAACTGTCCGATTCCCGCAATTCAAACGGTTTTAGTTTCTCGTGAATCCAGTCAGCACGATGCACCATATGTTGAACCATAGGTCAGCATATATAATGACCAGGTTCCCAGAATAGGAGTGCTTTTTGAAAGCCAAGACAGTTTGCTTTGAGAATAAACCTAAACCTCTGAATCCATATTTTGGACCATATTCCCAGTCACGGTCATAAAGTGAAATTACCTATCTACAATAGGTTTAGTAATTATTTGGAAATATGGCTAACTAGACATAAATTGTTACCTTTGACCTTAGATATGACCTTTTTCCGACCTAGATACAGCTTAACACATGGCAGAATCGGATTCAGCATACTCAAATTACCCTAATCCAACATTCATATCAAGTATTGGTCTCAATGTCAGGTCAAAGTTAAATAATGACATTCTGCTCGCTTGGATCCCCACCTATTGTGGCTGGTGCAGAGATAGAGTGCCATACAGAGCTTCTGTGTGGAGAGTGCAGCAGCAGAGGTACATGAGTGAGTGTGGTCTGGAGTTCAGAATATATGTACACTAGGTGTCTGGGCTGACCCCCTGGCATGGTGCCGAAGTCTCTATGTCCACAAAGCCTGCACAAAGTGCCCTAGACAAGTGGGTCTGCTGCAGAAATGTCCTTTTTTTTTGGGGGGGGGGCGTTCTAGCTTGATTGATTCTATTTTTGGAATTATCTAAATTTATCAGGATTTACAAGGGTTTTTTAATTTGGTGTAGGCTTTCTCACTTTTAATGAATAAGCAAGGCATTAGTTTAACACTAAAGTAGTTCTAAAATAGTTCTTGGCATCAAAAGGTACTGAGTCCTACTGCTTACAAACTGTCAAAGGGGAAATATATAAAGAGATGTATAAGGCCACTCCGCATAAAATAGAAAGTTGTTTCTCATCACTGGGTGCATTGCCTAAATGGTCCTTTGGAGAATTTCTTTTGCAAAATGTAATAGTAGCCTATACAAATATATACCTATACAACTTATTACAAGTGTATTGGCCTGCTATGATAAGATGTCAGACAGGTTTGGTATGAATGATGTGATTGTAAGCAAGCCACCTGTAAGTATATATGATAAGTTGTGTTTTGATCAGTAATCTGATCTAGGTGACATTTCAAATGTTGGACTTTTCCAATGTTTGCCTCATTTCCAACTGACTTTGGAGTCGTCCAGCCCCTACAAGTTGAAAAATATCTTAAATGTTAGATGTTGTGTCCCCTGTCCATATATAGAATATTTCCTTGCTATAGTTGTGGGTTCCCAGTTGCCATAATTTTCACATGAGACACTCGTGAAAAAGGACCAGCTTTAAGATCTGCTTTAGATGAGCCCACTACCCTGCACTAAATAGGTTGCCACATCCAAACCGCTTGAGATTCGGAGTCCATATTTACGGATCTTACTCAGAAGATATAGGGCCATCATCCTACTCAATTAGAATGCATTCTGAGATGGTCACCCGGGGAAATCTCCCATTTCTGGTCGATTATGAATTGACTCAGCCTGTGGTCAGTGATAACACTGAGGCTTCAAATAAACCAGATTTCTCCCCTAATAAGCTCCTCCCTCCAGTGTATTTAATACTAATGGTCCTGAACTTAAAACGAAATTGAGTTAATGTGAATACATGTATATATTAAAGGTAATGCTTAAAGTGTGGAGAGGCGTGTTTTTTTCAAATCGAAATGATAGGCTATGGTGAAACTTAAATTATACTACTGCAAGACACCCAAATGTATTCCCATGATCAAACATAGATCTGATAAGAGGGCCTCAATTGCCAATTCTGCATTCGTGGCTATCCAACGATAATGGTTTGTGTTATGCAAAAGGCCTCTGAGAATATAAATCCAGCAGACATTTGGCCACCTGACCTACAGCACCCAGACAAGAGGCCACTTTTTCTAGTGCCCGTCAGTCTCGTTATCTCAATTCTATTTTTTTGAAAGTCCCCTCATCATATTTCTAACGGCTTACAAATGAGAAACAAATCTTTTTTGTGTAGTCTAGATAAATATAAACCTGCAGAAGTGCATTGGCCTGCTATGATAAGATATCTGACAGGTTTGATTCTGATGTTAAATTATCTGGTAGTAGGATAAGGGTGTAAGTCTAAGCTCACAACAAACAGAGTTCAAGTTGACACGTATCAGTTATCTGACTCTCGTCTCTCTTTGTAATTGATATGGACTGGATTATAGTTCAAAAACTGGAGCATATTTGTGGTGAATTGGTCCACTCATATATAAACCCCTTGTTCTCTCCAATGGTGATGACATTTAAGGATTCCAAGAGTCGTTCATAGCCACTGTAAATAGGCAACATAAAGATAACATATTTTAAATTGCAAATTAGCAACATTGGGGTGCCATTGTCCAATCTTCAACAGGGCTAATCGACATGGGGCCATATGTCTTGATGGCCAATCTTCTTAGGGCCTTTTGTGAACAGGCCCCTGATCCATGTACTATAGTACTGTATAACTACATTAGAGTCTACAGCTCAGCTTCATTAACTATTAACATTAGATCTTTCAAACTATACCTCACTTAACCTATAACAAAATAATGATTACTTAACGAGTGGTCATTTATTAATTACAGTGGGGTGGTGAAATCATGCATGAAGGCTCAGAAATTAAATACGCAGGATTTCTCTCTTAACAGGGGCATAATTTGTTACCACTCCCGTCAACATTCTCAATAGGGTTCAGAATCGTTCGTTGGCTTAGATATATCCTACATAAAAGTATCTTTTCAAGAAATAGTACAATATGCCAAGACCATGCACTATTTTGTTTGCTTAACCTATATAAACCCGGGTGGGGGAGAGTTTGCCTTTTGACAACTGTAACCTCCTTTCCCCCTCAAAGTCTTTGCTTGGAGGGAGAAAAGCTATGAAATATGTATACTTTTTAATGATAAGGTGCATTCTTACTCTAGAATATGGGTGCGAAATAAACCCTTTCTGGGGTATAACGTTTGGCGGCAAAGTCCCCCCCCCAGCCGCATGGCAGTTATCAACGAAATAAGATATTATCACACATACATATATATTCCTATCATTTCCTTAATATAAATCGCATAGTAGTGAGACTGAGCTCATATTGAACCTAGCACATTTATAAGCGAATATGATGGTGATATAGATGATATTTTCAACATTATTATTTTTGTACCAGAGCATCTGTGAAAAGATGATAATAATAAGCATACATAAATATTACCCTCCCCCCGGCCTTCCCCATTAGGTCCTCAGATTTATGGGGATTATTTGGGGCGATGGAAACTGATCATCATAAAAATGATCGATAAAGCAATTCTAAAATGCACTGACTTTAATCATTGCTCTGATGCTTTTGATTCACAAATAGCAATTTTCCACCCATAAAAGTGCATACATATTCTTTTATTCCATTATAGCAGAAATGGTTCAAACCATTGCTTCACAATGTTATTGTCCTATCACACAATGTAGAGAATTATACAGATAATGATTATTATGTTCAAACTTGCAATCGACCCATTTCATGTAAGTGATATCCATTAAACACCAAGGTAGTAATAAACGTAGTCATGTATAATTTGTGTGAAAATATCCAGATACACATTAACTAATCGTTTTATACAATATTATCATTAGTAAAATAAAACTCTAAATAAAAAATCTAAACGTTCACATATCTTTTTACTGATAACGGAGCAGGGACAGACCCCCTGTATCAAACCCTGTTACTCCTATATTATAACAGTGGCACTCAGATTAACCTGTACTGATATAGTACTCAGCCATCATAACTCTGTTACATTTTAACAATGTGATACCTCAAAACTAGCTTCATTTGTTGTCATGGTGCTTAAATGCAGTATCAGGATATAACTTGCAGGCACCGTCCATTTTGTGGCCGTTGAAAATTCATCAACCATGCAGTCGGAATGATACATAAAAGCAGCTTTGAAAAGTTACTTCTCAGGGTGCTATTAAGCATCTCACATCATTTTGCTGATATAATTCAGGCACTTTGCTACCGGTAAAGGGTAAACAGACTTAGCAGATGTTAATAGTGGAATAGTGTGGCATTGGCACCGAATTTCCAGACATATCTACCTCATCAAACTATAAACAATCACATAAATCTAATGTGTATGTAGATAATGAATTTCACTACATGAGGAATCATTGAATAATCCTAACCATACATCAACAATACTGCACAATATTTGATTAGTTCCTCTCCTATAAGAAAAATAACAGCAGCATTGCTATGTGTTAATTGTTTAGAGAAATAATTGACATGATACATTTCTACAAAATAGCAAGTTAGAAATCACACCATGTAAATTTCATGGTGAACATTTATATGGCACTGAATCAGGTAAATAGGATTGATCTATTCAATGATGGGGAAAAAAGCTGCATGTCTTCACTTCAGTGAAATCCTAGTGTGTCTTAACTTTTCCCTTAGTACCACATACTGCCTTAGTTACATATGAACAGAAGCCTACCAGCAAGCAGACTAGAATGGCCAAAGATACCTCAACTACAATCAAAATATCTATCATGTAATAAGAATACCAAGGCATTTTCAAGGCATGGCTGCGGAGATGATCACCTCCAAATTCCAGAACATGTTCGATCCAGTACATGGCGGTTTCACGGGCGTCCATTGGTGAACTCTTTAAAATCCTCGATGCTTTCTGGGTCTTCTCTCTATAGGATGGGTTCTCAATGATTTCTGACATTTGGTTTGCTAGTTCTTCAGTAGTGAATGTACGTATATCCGCCATAAGTCCATAGCCATGTTTCACTATCCTGAAAGCATTGTGTGGTTGTTCAGCAAAAAGTGGGAATGCCAACATCGGGACCCCATGGTAGACAGACTCATATTGACCATTGTTACCCGAATGCGTAACAAAAAGTTTGGTTTTTGGATGCGCCAATAGATCATTTTGAGGTAGCCATTTCATCACCTTTACATTTGCAGGGACAGCACTCTTAAACTTGCCATTGTATCTCCAGAAAATGGTCTCCTTTCTCTGAGAAAAAGCTTTCAAGAATTTATCAGCCACATGGTCAGGGAAATGTGCAATTAATGAGCCAAATGAGACAACAATCACACCTTCTGATTCCTTAATCATGGCTTCAACACTGGCCTCTAGGGGTTTAGCAGGTTTACAAGTGAGACATTCAATGTTGATGACATTAGGAGTAAGAGGTGCGGGGAACTCCAGAATACTACCACGGGACACCAAGAATAGTTCTGCCTTCCGATCCACATCCCTCCAAGTAGTTACATCAGGGTCCTTACTGTATTTCTGTACCAAGGTTGTGTCTTTTATTGTTGTGAATGGCCCTATTGCAGGAACAGCCATAACTAGACACAGCATTGTGTTTTTCAACCTTTCTGAGAAGGTCATATCATCTGAGGCCAACATAAAAGCGACTGGACTGAAGGAAGGCAGGATTGGGGTCCGCATCATTTCCAGATCCAGAGCAGGCGGGATGGCCACAAATGGAATCCCATACTTGAGTGTCATGAAGGTAAGGCAGGTACTTAAAGGGAACAAATCAATCAGCAGCAGATCAAACTTGAGTTTTTGAATAGTTTCATCCAATTTAAGATCAAGGTCCATGTCTTTGCATTCACAACCTGCCATTGAAGACTGGGAACTGACATCCTGCTCTCGACCAGAGAGAACATCATCCAGGACAGCATCTGAATTTTTGTCGGATGCCATGATGTGACTTCCTTCTGGGGTGTGGTACTTTAATATCTGTCAAAAGAAAAGATTGTTTCAACTGATGAATTGAGTCATCCTTAAGTCACGGATAATAAGAGTTATTAGAATTTGTATAAATATGTGAATGAATTGACTCGCTTTAACAAAATGGGTCGGAAGACACATTTTGTAGAGCTAGATACAAAACTGATTGCAATACCCATTAGTCACAACATGTTATGGATTTATGATTGAATTGAATAATATAGTTGATATTTTATTGAAATGTTAATCATCTCATTATAATCAATTTCCATTTCATTTAACAGAAAAGTGTAAAAAAAAGGGCAATCTACCCAATGTAGTATTTATCATGTATGTCTTGATGAGCTGTATATATATATGTGATCATCATAACATTCTATAAGTCCTATGAATATATAGCTGGTGGTTCGCTTACCTTAAATCCCTTTGCCTCCAGTCCCTTGGGTACAGGCATCCTATCACTGAAGATGGTGTACACCTCATGTCCACGTTCTATCAATCCCTCTGCTACTGTATGCACCATCAACATGTGGGAGCCAAACTGGTGACTCACACACAGGATCCTGGCAGCATCACTTCTCCCGCTCTGTGAAATAACCACCAAAACTAGCAGCAGTACTGCAGACATCATAATAACTGTCCTCATTGTGGGAGGTAGCTTCTGTCCTCCACAGGAGAATCCTCGATTATAGTGTTTCACTCTCTGGCAGGAGTGAGTACAAGTACTACAGCTGTCAAAGATATCACAATTCTCTGTGTTTTATCAGTCACGGGTCTCTCTGCCCAAACCTCCATTTTCACAATTTTTCTCTGCCCTAACCTACGAGTTCCCAAAATTACAGTTTTTGTTCATCACATATTGATGCTTTTTTATATTGAATGAGGCAGCTCCATCGGTTTAAACAAGGAAACCTTTTAGTTTGTTGCCCTATTGAATAACCCATTTTTTACACTTGTCCTATTGTCTCACAGAATACAGCCGATGTACAGCTCATGTATTTTGAAAAAAACATCTTATATTGCTCAGGGTAGAGTTAATAGTACTCTCAACTTTTACTATGAGGTTAGTTTATTTTGAAAAACGGGAGTGGAGAGGGGATGGTGAGGATGTATGTTGCAGAGATGCAAGCAGATTAAGGGAGGTGTGTAGGGAGTGAGAGGTACAAAGGGGTTGAGGAAGTGTCGAGCAGAGATGTATTAGTTTACAGAGAGGTGTGTGGAGAGTGAGGTAGAACGGGGTAGGGCGGGTACATCAGTGCCAGTAGGTGGTATCAAGGCAAACGGCCCCATGGTCTTGTAGCCCCCTGACTTGTGGCCCCCGACCTGTGGTCCCTGACTAACAGCCCACTGACAATTAGCCCAGAGGATATAAGGCCAGCAGACATTTGGCCACCTGACCTACAGCACCCAGACACGAGGCCACTTTTTCTAATGCCCGCCAGTCTCATTATCTCATATCTATTCTGATGCCCATCATATTCTATTCTAATGTCTGTCAGATTTCAGTATGCTTAAGGTGGGTCAATCCCTTGATGTAAAAGTAGCTAGATTTTTGTCAGGTTTTCACCATAAGACCATATTAGTATACACTTTCCAAAGACACAGAGAAAATAAGGGGGTCCCGGGCTATTTTCTGAGATATTCAAGCCTTAAGTTAATGTCTCATGTGATGGATTATACAGTGTTTTGCCACATATCTACATGAAATTGTATTGAAAAGTAGCTAAATTTCTATATAACTCTCTCAGAGTATAGGCTTTGATGTTTTCTATCTCAAGAATATATCTTTAACACATGGTCCCGCACATATTTCTAAGGTTTAGGCCCTTCGAAATAAAAAAAGTTGAAAAGAAATAGAAATATACTGAGGGCTACCTATGTATGACTTCCAATGAGGACAACCACCACAGACTGCATAGCGCAGTGGTAGAATGGATGCCTTCAGATTCAAAGGTTGGTGGTTCTCGCCCCGGTCAGGGAAAATCCATATACTATTTTATGACCATTTGATATTACTTAGGCCAGTTTGAAACAAGGGTGCCCTGGTGTTCTATGGTCAAACTAGAGAATGTACCTGCGCAGAAAACGGCGCAGTAGACGAAAAAGGCATCATATTGACCCACCTTAAATATCCTCTTCTAATGCCTGCTAGATTCTAATGCCCGTCACATTAACATGCAATGCCCGCTAGATATTTATCCTTGTCTAGTGTCTGTCAGATTTGTACTATGCCCACTAGATTCTAATGACCATCAATTTTACATCCTATGCCCACTAGAATATCATTCTCTAATGTCTGGGTACAGATTGGAGGTAAATCTGCCTCTGGTTTTGTGTCATATTCGGTCAAGCAAGGGTCCAACCCACACCTCGTCTGCCTTTCCTCCCGGATTGGCACAACATCATTCTCTAATGTCTGTCAGATTTGTTTCATGCCTGCTACATTTTTACGTATCAGATTATTTCCCTGATGTCTTTCAGATTCTGGGCCCATCGGATTCAATGCCTGCCAAATATGTTCAATATCAGACATATTTATTCTGTACCCTCTACATTCTAAGCTCCATGAGATTCTAATGCCTGTCCGATTTACATTCTATGCCCATTAGATTCTCACTATTCTCTTGTGCCCATCAGGTTTAGATTCTATGCCCACTAGATTTGACATTTGACATAATTCAAACCACTATAATTCGTAATTGTATTCATAATTTAAATATAAGCAGATTTACATGAGAAATATCTTACTGCGGTCATAGAATAAATCTGGCCCACATTAGCATCTGATTGGTTAGAATCTAGTAGACATAGCACAAATCTGACAGGCATAAGGTGTGGTGCAGAGATGTAGGAGGGTGCAGGGAGATGTGTGGAGAGAGCAGCAGGGGGGGGGGGTACAACAGTGCTAGTAGGTGAGGAGGGATAGAGTACACAGAGCCTGTATTTACATTGGGTGTTTGGGGTGACCCAGTGACCAGGTGCGGAGTTCCAAAGTGCCATGTGTTATATCCTCGGTCTCAGGCCCTACAACACTGCAGATATCAGAGGGGTGGGGGTTTGATATGTCTAAGGGAATGACCATTAATTTATATAACGAGGATGGTAGGACATTCTTAACGCCCCTCCCCCCCTCCCCCCACAACCCCGCTCTAAAGCTTAGAGAACGTTTTACATCTCTTTTTTAAACTAAAAAGTGAGATAATTGCATGCCCCCCATAAATGTTTATGCCCCCCCCCTTTTTATGATGTTAAATTATCACTTCCAAATCTATTTAAATCTGATATTGATGCTTCCTCACGAGATAATTATTCGAATTTAAATTGTATTTCTAGATTTTCAAAACATTTGGTTTTTAATCAATTGTGATAAAATAACTTGAAAGCACTTATTTCTGAATACCTACTGTTATAGTGCTGTACTCTACTGGTATTGATAGAATATTCACCACGGTTTCTAAAAAGGATTTGCTGAAGTTATTGGTAGTAGATTTTTTACAAATACGCCTGTGTCTCACAGAGACGTTCTTTTAAAATGTGAGCATCTGCAACAAGTGAGGTCTATAATAAGTCTATTGTGGCTAATCAAAATAATGGGTCATGGTGAGAACTGCAAGATATGGAGAATGTTGGAGACCCTGTACTTGTCGGTAAACAATCGATTCTAAATTTTAGTTTCCAAAAAAACTCACCAGAGGACACTAGCACATGTGCCCCGTTATGAACCAACCTGGTTGGCAGGGGGCACCAACCGCTAGGCATTTATGCAAGGATTCTATCAGGTAGGATGTCCGACTGGGTAGACTCCCATGCTATACCCCCCCCCTCTACCCCTCCCCCCACCCAAATGAAGGTGGGCGACCAAGTGTGCCCAGTATTGGGAACTATGAAGAATAGGGGGTGTTATGTGGCTCTCTTGTGTCTTTATCAGAGTGATACCAAATGGAAAGAAGGTACATTCTGGACCAAAAGATCCTACTGAATCCAGATATTGTGGTCTTGATTCTCAGAAACTGACCAAAAAAAAACACTAAAAAATGAGGTTTGATGATGCAAAGTATTGAAGCAATGTATAAAATTATGTTGAAAATGTTGAACAGTATCTATACATAAACGTGTCAATTAAAATCAGTACCTCAATCTACCTGTTCAAAATTAACCTATCCCTCAATCTGACAGACACTCTTCTTGTGTATCACTCTACCTATCCTACACGCTGCCTATCCCTCAGCCTACCTAGCCCTCAGGTTACCTATCCCTTGACTTAGAACCTTTTTTCAAATTATCTCATCCCTCCGAAAGCTTGAAGGCTAATGCTTACCTCTCTCCTTGCTACTCTTGCCAATTTTCTGTGCCTACCTATCCCTGAGACTACCTATCCCCAATCTGCCTATCACCCATCCTACCTATCCCTCCTTGTGACTATCCCTCACTCCGCCCATTCATCAGGTTTAATCAGCCTTATCCATATTTTTATCTATGCCCATCTGCTAAACATAACATTCCTCACCATGTCCACTATAATTTGTACCTATCCTCAATGTCCCTATCATCCAGCCTACCTGGGTGATAGGGGGGAGGGTAGATGGGGACTGGGGAGGGGGCCTGTCACACTATACCCATATGCGAGGCTTTGAGTCGGACCTCCTATCCTATATGCTTCTTGCTTTACGCACAGGAACCCATAGAGTCTGCATTAGTTCAATAATTAAGTGATAGTAGGCTAGACAATAAAAATGACTAGGCCTCAGGTTGAGCGTACGTAATAGGGTATGCATTCTACTTAGAAAGGTAGGTCAGTAGGTTGAGGTGAGGCGCCCTGGGTTGATACCTTATACTATAGTCAGTATAGGGGCAGCCTCGAGCTCTCCAGGCCCATTACAGCCGTCAGGCTGTAATGGGCCTGGACAAGTTTGTATCTAATGAAGACTATGTCCTACTTAGAAAATGATCCGGGATCCTGGATCATTTCTTAATGAGATAGGTAGCTCACTGATTGGTTAGCTATGGTCACATGATCATGACTGAGGTTGTGTATGGCCTCATGGGTTCGAATCCCACCTTGGGGAAAACGTAGGTTCGTTTTTTTACATTATTTATTTAGCCCATTTGAAGCATAAATCCATTTTAATTGACATAGTTATATAAGCTATTAGATATGTGACTAAGCACATTATCTCAATTTAGGTGCAATATGCAGATATCAAGAGTACAATAATTGAGCAAGAGTGGGGTTCGAACCCACACTCCCATGGTTGCTGATACTGGTGGGCATGTACAGTATAGCAGGGTATGTGGGCCAGTGTAGGTACATATGTCTAATTACTCTCCCAGACTGTAAACGTACAGTCAGGGCCCGAGACTGGTATAGGGGGTGCCACACTATAACACGGGTGGATGTATTGCACAATGTTGCACAGGGATTTCTTAGCTCTATAATACTATATACTTCTTTCTATGTTACGTGGAAATGACTGTGGTACAAACGTCGAGGACAGGGAGTAATCTCTCTGGTTACCTTTATATATGATTTTATATTACACATACATGAACACACAGAGGGAGGACTTCCTCATATCAAGCAAGGAGCACAAAGTTACAAGCCAATATTCTCTCTTATACAAGGAATACCTAATGAACACCGTTATATAGGTTATATATGGCACGCACTGATACACGGTTAAAACAAGTTTCTCATATTGTACAGGAATTCCCCACTATGTATTGCTGAATACATTATGGATACCACAAACTGACACACACGTTCGACCAGTCCATCAGAGTGGACAAGGACTACCTATGTGTGCTGGTTTATCTGTTATCTATGACACACACCTGCATGCACAAAGAAACACTGACACATATTTCACAATGTGTCAATTTATTAATCAGGGTGACCCATACCTATACTCTCTATAGTGGTACTGATATCTATAAAGTGTGTTAGACAGTTATCCGCCCACATTTAACGTACCGTAAAACCTCGCATATAAGCTGCGGTTATTACGCAAGTTAGATCGCAGGTACACTGTAAAAAAATTCTGTTTAAATTACGGAGAATCAATGCTAAATTTGACGGTGTATCACCATAATTGTCATTTACGGGGAGACACTATAACACTCATTACTTTTACATTGAACATCCGTAAACCAGTACAGTGAAACAATGTTTTTTCATTAACGGTGAACCTCACGTTAAAAGTTTGCCCACCAGGTGGCAGCTTGGTTTGATAGAGAGACTTTAGTGGAAGCTATCAAATAAAAATGTACATAATTGTGTTAGATTTATAAAAATATCCAACTATCTCATTAATTACACAATCAAAATTGAAGCCTTTGGCATATTAAACATAAGAAATATATAATTTCCTTTTATGAGACTCTGGGCACCAGTACGAATAGTAATAACACCCATTTTGTGATAATTAGAATTATGCATATTGAGACTGTTGTCAGAGTTTCTTTGTAACAATCCTAGAGTACCTTTTGCTCATGGATTGTAATTGTATATTGCTATGAGGCATTCAATTATGCTTCTCAGGCCTAATATATTTATATATATAGGCCTGGAATTAAGATAATATCATGAAATATACATCAATGAATCCAGAAACAATTATCATTGAATAACAGAGAATCATCGTTAAAATAATGATGAATCACCGTAAAATAACAACAGGAAAGGCCTGTAAAATTTACGGGGAAAAGCAAATTACGGTGACGGCAAAAAAAACGGGAAACGGTCGGCATTCAGTGATGCCAGTGATTCACCGTAATTTTTACGGGATTTTTTTTACAGTTTACCTATATGTGTCTTATTGGATCGGCCCAGCATCGGAGTGCGGCTTATACGAGGGCTTTGGCTATTGTAATATAGCACTAAAATCACCATGATCCTTGATGCGGCGTACAAGATTGGCCCAAAGTCGGGTGCGGCTAATACACAAGTTAGGCTTATACATAAGGATTTACAGTATGGCCTGCATCCACCCTCTTGACTGAATAGCCTGCCTACACTAACTCTACAAAATGGCTTCCAGTAAATACATGGACCTGAAGCTGAGTTGTGAGAGTTTCAAGGCAGGTGGGATGTCCAAGGGAATATCAAAGAGGGTTGAGTGTTTATGGCTGCCAGGGGATGATAGGTACTCACTGCGGAAACGGTCTGAGATTGTCTACGCGGTCATGCAGCATCGTAGGGCTGATCTATTGAGCAGTATCATAGAACATGGCTGGAACGTAAATGAAGTCCTCTTACCTCCGATATTTGAACAAGAGCAGAAACGTTGTTACTTTACCCTTGGGAGGAATACCGCTCTAGATGAGGCCATACGGCTGGATTGGGTGGAGGGAGTCAAGCTATTACTAGATGCAGGGTCAGACCCAAATAAATCTGGACACTGGACAATGCCACTAGAGATAGCCATAATTAAATCTAAAGAAGCAGAGATTGTGAGGCTTCTCTTACAGAATGGGGCCATGATAAAGTTACGGAAAAGCTACAAAAGACTACTCACCCTAGCTATCAAAAACTGTAGATGCTATTGGATCACTGGTACTACCCATATTGTGAAATTGCTTCTGCGAGACAGAGCAATTATGAACACTAAGCAACGTATGACTTCCATGCAAGCTATAAAGGAAGTTATGATTGCCTTAGAACAATCTTTACTTGAGATTCGCTCTTGGGTAGAGCAGGAAGGGTTTGGTTCCTCGCATAAAGATGAGCTTCAGAGAGTCATCAGGCATAAGTCTAGAAATGCCAGGATAGCTAATGTGAAACTTCTTGAACTTATCCTGAAATTCGGACCAGATGTGTTCATGAGGAAACAAGAACAAGGGAACTGTGTATGTATTCACTGCCATTCTGCTGCTCACCACTCTACCAACTGCCCACGTCTGGTAGCCATTTTGACTAATGTGAAGACCTATGACAGGGGCTATTTTAGACACACAGGAACACTGACTGAAAATATCATATACACACAATATGCCTTCCTGCCAGAACACCTAGACGTCATATACCGCTACGGTGCTGATGTCTCTGATGTTGGAGCAGTAAACCACAGTAATACCCTCAGATGGTTGATGAGACACGGGGTAGTGGTACCTCCTCACAAAACTAACTCAGCAATGAGGTGTCTCTTTAGAGAACCTCAGTGCAATGGATCATATGACAAGTTGAATCAAATTCCTTTGATTCTTGTTCAATCTGGGATAAGACTGTGTCAAGAGTTGAGAAAGTTCCTCATTGAAGTTGATATGCTGATTCAGAAAACAGAGCACATGGATGAAAATATTGCAAGGAATATTCTTTCTGAGGTTGATGTTCTTTGTAGTAAATTGTTCAAAGACCAGTCTAAAGACGACAGTGTTACGCACATATGTTTTTCCATATCTCACGAGAACAGACTACACCAGATGGCTGATCTTGAGGAATTCAGCGATGCATCGCTTTATATCTATCCTCAACGTGACATTAAACTGGAATATAGTGTAGGGTACCCATGGTACAGATTGCAGTTAACGTCATCAGTAGTTGAGGAGGTGCTTGACTTTATGAGTAAGCCTCTGTCACTGCAGTGGTGGTGCCGTCACTACCTGCGCACCTACCTGGTGTCACTGCATCCCTCTGTGGTGAAGACTCTCCCAGTACCAGCCAGCATGAAACGCTACATCCTGTGTCATGAAATATGAGTAGACACAATCTTTTACAAAATCTATGTAAAGTCAATAAAGATATGTTACCCAACTATCAAAGAACGTCAAGATAACGTTTTAAACGTGATATAACGTTTTGTCATTGTGAGTAGCCGTAGAAAAATGTTGTTTATTTCATGGTGAATACGGACTGTCAATACTAACCCTATGGGAGTGCAGTTCCTGAGCGGAGCGTCATGCGATAACCCTAGGCCGTATTGCACGCTGTGGCCGTATTTCACCCTCCTGATGGTCACGTGACCCTCAGATAGGCTAAATTAATGTATTTTCATGTAAATATGGGTAGATTTTGTCTATTTTTCATTGAGATACCCTGAAATAAACACAGAGCTTCACTCAAAAGTGTCCTCATCAGTGGTTATTGCACTCGTGGTGCTTGGGCCGTATTGCACTGGGCCTACGGCCAGCGTGCAATACGGCCCAAGCACCACTCATGCAATAACCACTGACTCAGTCACTTTAGCGAGCAGCTCTGTCTATATAACGTTATAAAATGTTGTTTAAGTGTTGTTTTTTTGGTATTCTTGGGCTACAAACATTCTAATCATTCTGTGTACTGAATTTCGATACGTGATATTTATATTGTATGTAGCACCAGTGTTTCAATTAAGGCACCAACAAAGTCCACGTAATCCTCCATGTATGAGCATCTAATATTTGACAAGAAAATACAAGTCACTTTTAGTATGTACAGCTTTACCTTTATTCTATCATGTACATTTTCACAAAGTTCAGTTTTTTTTTTTATGGAACCACCAACCACAGCAGCATTCTGCCTTCACCTCCATCTCCATAACCAGATACTATTTCCACTGCTACATTTATAGTATCACAACATTTAGCAGACCAAATCATTTTCACCATAAAGCTTTGGAGCCAGTGATGACCACTGGGAACAGAGGTCGAGGTGGGGCCAGCTTGTGTTCTGTACGTAATATTCAAGGCCTTCATATTCATAGTAAATAAAGTGCATATTGCTGTGTTAATGCAATGAGTCAGAAAGCAAATACGGCCCATCGTAAATTCACCCCTGACACTCATCTGACAGCTTTCGATTTCTTTGTGCAGCAATATATATATGTTCTCCCTATTGCACATGGGCGCCGTCTATTGTCTATCTCAATGCACTACGAGTGCCCTAAGTGCTGTATATAAGTTCAAGGTTTCACCACTATATGTCCTCGAAGCGGTACCGCACAACCGCCACACACACTTTTCATGGTCTTGTTTACAAAGTGTATTTATTATCCATTCAGATGATACCATGTAGTTCCCTAACAACACACTACAGGGTCCTAGACCCCAGCGTACAACATGAACAAGCAAGTAACATTTTATATCCTTCATCAGGATTCTCTGTAGACCATTACACTAAACTTGTACTCTGTAGACATTCGGCAAAAATATTGCTTTATCCTACATTGTCTCGACTATGATTGACAAAGATATACATTATTCTACATCATTATAACTGCAAAACTGGTATGTTTCGCATTTTCTTCAAAATACACAATTTTGAAACATTTGGAATGTTTTTTGGAACAAAAACGTTCTTTTTTGCTTCTAACATAGTTAAAGGGTAGACATAGAATATAAAGTACATGTTTAGAGATTGGAAATGAATTTTGACATCATTATAGACGTTCGTTTTTCTTCTTTAAGAGATATTCCAACTATTAAGGTCTCCAGACCTATTTTTAGTACACTAAAATTTGGGATTTTTCTGAAAAAATAGTTAAATTCGACATTTTGGATTGTCCTGTAGAGCTTAATAATTGGAATATCTCTTAAAGAAAAAAAGGCTCTTCATAAACATGTCCAGAAAAATGTCTGATCATTAGACATGCATTATATACCCAATTTCTGTACCGTAACCATGTTAGAAGAAAAGGAATCCCCAAAAAGAACCCCAAATATATCAAAAATCATAAATTTGGAAAAAAATCTGATAAATATGAATTTTCCCGTTGCATTGGTCTATAATATGTCTGGATTAAACAGAACGGGACCAAAATATATACCTATGAAAATGCAATGGAGATATATGGTCTGTAGGGGAAGGGAGGGGAGAGTTGAGGGGATTAAAGTCACCTGTGACACTGACGAGACATACCTGGACATTGTGTGTGCAAACAATTACAACTTTTGTACATATATGGTTATCATAGACATACTGAAATACAAATATAAAGAAATCTATACATTGTTATTGTTAAACATTTATTGTAAACAATAATTCTCCACAAATTGTCACTACGGACTGAGAGATTATTAAGTAAATCAGTCTAGGACCCCAAATACTTAAGGCTGTGTCTCACGACCTTGGGCCAATGTTTTTGTCTCTGACCGGGTGCCGTCTCTGACTGGATGCCGTCTCCAACCGGGTGCTGTCTCTGACCTTGTGTCAGAGAAAACTGTTTTTTAATTGTTAACCTATACTCACATATATATGGATTTGTAAAAACGTTACGGCAGTTGTTATGTAATTATAATTAGCCACCTGCTCTTGGTAGAAGGTAACTAAACTCCCAAAGTGATGTCCGGTCAGAGACGGCACCCGGTCAGAGACAGCACCTGGTCAGAGACGGCACCTGATCAGAGACAAAAACATTGGCCCAAGGTCGTGAGACACAGCCTTAATCTGAGCAGATTATACATATCATGGACTCCGCTAAAAAAGGTAAAGGAATATCCCAGACGGTTCTACTCAAAGGAGCTTAATTACCCGTATATTATATATATATATATATATATATATATATATATATATATATATATATATATATATATATATATAGTAAAGTGCAGCCCACTTGGCTGATAAAGGAAGATTGTTCTTAAAAAAAAATCTTTTAAAAAATGGGCGAAAGGTGGTAAGCTTCAATTAAAAGAATAAGCACACACATTTATAATGATCTGTCATGCATGATGTAGAATAAGTCTGTCAGGGGCACTGGACACAGCAATTTATTGAGCCCTGCATCACGTTAGGTGGTTGGACGTTAGGTGGTCCGGAGTTTAAGTGGTCCTGACGTTAGGTGGTCTGGACGTTAGGCGGTCCGGACGTTTGGGGGTCCGGACGTTAGGGGGTCAGGACTTTAGGGGGCCCGGAAGTTAGGGGGTCCGGACGTTAGGGGGTCCAGAATTTAGGGGGTCCAGACGTTAGGGGGTCCAGACGTTAGGGGCATGGCGTATTGTTTGGAGGGCTAACAGTCATGCGGGCAGATTGTCATAATTCTAACAGAACATATACAAATCAAAAAAAATATTATCAGGGGGGCTAATCACCATGTGGCTAAAATGCTGAGGGCCTGTTGTCCTAGGGCCGATTGTCAGGAGGGCCCCTGACACTGACACCGAAGTGAACAAGGCTTATTATCTAATGTGCAATCTCTGATTATATTTCAAGGAATGTTGGCATAAGTTCGTAAAATAATATGGAACACATAAGCTATCAGACTTGTGTTTGCTCAGTTGGACAAGGCTCCTCTATTTGTAAACTTTTCTTTTGGCAGGACGAAAACATTTGAACCAATGTCCGCCTGAAGACAGACCCGGTAAGACAGTACAGGATAAAGTTAACGCCATGATTCATATGATCCACTGTGTAGGTTATCTCAAGGAGTGTACTACCATCAGTTATAGAATATGTCCCTTTAAACTCTGATAGCAAACGCATGAACAAAACAACCATTGCAGGCAAAGTAGCAACAACAAAGACAATGCTTACAGCAAACATTGTGATGGTTAGATGTCTGCTGTTTTGAGTATGTATACCCTGATTAGTATCCTGATGATCAGTTCTGAATTTCTGCTGAGAATAAATCTTCTTCATTGTCAGTGTGTTTAAGACAGAGATAATACAGAATGGTATAACAGAGTACACTAATCCATCGACCACTGCATAGAGAGGCTCTAAAAGAGACCCGGCTCCAAAAGAAATACACACATCCTGCCCACCTGCTGCCCCAATGCTGCCAGTAAATAAGACTGGCAGGGCTAGCATAGACATCACAATCACCAGAGTAGTAATGGTAATCACAGATGTCTTTGCGGTACAATAGATATGTATCTTTAGTGGGTAGTAAACAGCGATCAGGCGTTCAATTGATATGAATACAATTAACCATGAGGAAACATTTTCTGACAAAATAAAAACAAATACAAGTGCCCGACAGAACAAGAGGGAGGAGGACAGAGGCAGTAGGCCATATATCGCAGGCTCTCTGAGAAATACAAACAGCAATGAAAGACTAT
Source organism: Harmothoe impar (assembly GCA_947462335.1). Lineage (NCBI taxonomy): Eukaryota > Metazoa > Annelida > Polychaeta > Phyllodocida > Polynoidae > Harmothoe > Harmothoe impar. The sequence goes on along the minus strand of OX381720.1, from coordinate 51,124,068 downwards.
CAAACACAGCAAGAACTAGGAGCAGGATCATAAAGACAGAGGTCCTTATGAGGGAACCGTACAAGATTACAATGATAACAAGACTGTTTAGTATTATTCCAATTCCACATATGTTGGCACTTATTATTAATTCCAATAAGGATGTTGATTCCTCTGCATCGTGTGTAACAGAATAGTTGTTTCCACTGATATTGAAATATGAGTCATTATATAAATGCTTTTCCATGATATCAATTATGTACCAAATGTGCAAAACTGCAGTTGGATATTATTATTGAATAGGTCCTAGAAAGAGTATGTGATTTGTTTCGCGTAGGTTATCTTTCTCGTGAATGTGTAGTAAATACGACGTTGAACCGTCCTATATATTCACACACATCCCAGTTTAAGTGCTTCAGTAATTCCTCAGCAAAATAGGACAAGCTTTTGCAAGCCTACACTGATATTCCCAGGCTCCCTATATAACCAATTTCTCAGTCACTAGTGCCTAACCTAGTTAGTCATTTTTTGGCTCCCTATACGACCAACCTAGATTAGTTACTATTGTCAGGTTGGTCACTACTGACCAACCCACCTTAGTCTTTTGATTTCCAGGGGGAGTCACTGAGTGGTCATCACATGTGGCACCAACTAGTGGTATACAAATACAACACACCAATGATGAACCTAGGTAAGCCACTACTGACTGACCCCTCGGTCATTTTTGAATATAACTTTGCCATTGTGACTAACAATCATATGACCAACCTAGGTTAGTCTGTACTGACTAACCCTTTCAACCTATGGATTTTCAGTGTAGGGCATACGCAGGCCGAGGCCCAGGTCTATTGGATTGGCTTGGGTATATCTCAGGCCGGCACAACCTCACACTAATTTGCTGGGTCCCAGGCACAGGTAAAAATGCTGACATATATCGATTCACATGGTACATACCTTTTATGGTGTTTGAGTTCAATCATTCAAATGTTGACTGTCACTCTGTACCATCACTTGGTAAACATGTTTTGACTTAAATGATTGATGTAACGCTGGGTTCTGAATCTGGCCTGACTAAGAGTTCCGTCACTGCTCACCAGGGCTGTCTCACAATGCGCTCTCGGCCCTCGGACCAGGCTGCTCCAACTATATGTACTATATCACAGATACACAGGTTATTAACAATATTGTATCAGTCAAGATTTATTCTAACCACTATAGACAATGCATATATGTACGACTAGAGACAGTATCACTAGGTTGTTGCTATTGTAGTTATAATGGTTCTTGAAGGATACAATCTTGGTTCTAACTGTCTCTGCTACCATCATATGGGTATTGATGACCCCGGGTTATAAATTGCTGGTTTTTCAAATCATGACACAGTATGAGATGATGCATTAATATCATTTCAGCATCACCCTTCATTGGTAACATGGGAATCGTTACAAAATCCTACGACCCCATGATACCCATGAGTAACACCTCTGTGATTTTCTATGTTATTATAGTATAAGTTGACTCATAAAAGCTATTGCAGGCTATACAGCCACCCATTTCAAGTTATCCTTGAGGGAATATGCTATATTTATTACATTTAACTGTTATAGCTTAAGAATAACTGAGCTGATCCCACTGGGATATTATAATACACCATATACCATATGTACCATATACTTAGGATAGATATAATTAATTACAACAAATATACTAGTCAACCATAATTATTACGGTTGATTGGTGACATAAATATTGTATGACCAGCAACAGACTGCTTTGAAATCTCACCAATTGCCTAGTTTATATATGTGACATGGCCTGGGAAAGGGGACCTTAATGCATCCTCAAATAAGATTCCATTTCGCAGATCGTGCCAAATGTGTATTTTCTTCACAATGTCAGGTATCACATTGTCATTTTTTGGTAACATAGCAAGCAGTCAAGCATTGACTTCATGAAGTCAAATATTGAAGTCATATTGACATACAAAATGTCTAAATATTGTCAGATCGAAATACTAATGGTATGTAAACAAAGTGCCTAGCTGCAATATCAAATGCAAAGGCGTACATGACCATTCTTCATGACATGGGGTCGTATAGCATTTTAAAATGAGCACAGGCTGATTACACTGTTCAATGACGGGCGCAGACCTACCTTATTAGACTAATTTAAGGTCACTGAACCTAACAAATGTACCATAAGTCTCAGTTTCAATATATTTCAACTATGATTATTTGTTGAATTTTGTCTCCCTGGCAGAGATAACATAACCGTGAACCCTATTCAAGGATAAGAAACCATTAGAAGCAGAACTCTACACTGCCATGGAGCCAAATCTGTGGTATTCTAGCGATATTTATTGAAAAAAACCCACCATAATACATAAAATATGGGATATAAAATTTGTTAAATCCACTAAGGTCAGAATTATAACCCATTATGACAAAAGAACGTTCAGGTTCTTTTTTTAGCACTGATTTTAGTCACTGCAGGGCACCAGAAAGGCAAAAGAGTCTGAAATAGACCGAAAATGCCTTTGAGTAATTTTGTATGCAGAATAAAATTGTACATCTTTGGTTTTCCATCTTTGTTGAAAGAATACCTTATATGGAATGTGAAATGAATGTTTTCTAAGCAAAAATGCCACTTTCTGGTTACCATGGCAGCCATTTCCATAGTATAAATATGATGTATTGGTTCTAGTATCCTTGAAATGTCATCATATTGCAAAACGTACGGTAGGTGTGGCAAATTCCTTTCAGAACCAAATTTCTACTAAAAGCCATCCATCAATAACATTTACTTCTACATAACACATGTGCTAAGCATATTGCTGGAGCCTTGTTTGAGATGATCTAAGTGCTAGATTTTTTGAAGGTCAAAAAACATCTATTTAAGAACAAATGTGTCTGGTACTATGTTTTTATTTAATTTTTGAAAATTTGCTGAACATTGTTACCATTATACATATATAAGTACAAATGTCCCCCTCCCCTTTTCAGATTTTGTCCATATTTTTGTTTTGTTTTTGGGTTGCTCCGTTTTCCCACTGATGGAGCGCTTAATACCAGTCCTGTGTAGGTCAAGCCAATTGTAAAGACAGTAAGAAGCTATGTAGAAGCGACTGAGGTAGGCAACTAGTTCTAATGGTAAATGTTAATGTAGATGAGTAGTGAAATCTACTGTAGCTTTACAGACACTACTGTTAGTTTACAGTAGATAATTAAAAGTTGTGGCTCACTGTTCGCAGTGTGTCGTCCTCCTGATTGTAAGAACTATAGCAATAAAATCATGTTGTTGTTTTTTCTCATATCAGGAAAACCCCATTTTATAGTAGTAGACAAATAAGTGAGTATAAACAAAGGTACACTTTAGTTCCAGGAAGTATTAACAGCCTTGGTGGACCTTCATTTTGTCATATACAATTAAAAATAATGCACCTTATTGTAATAAAATTATTGGCATTTACAAGTAGCAGTAATAGCCTTTGTGATATGAATATGAAGGTGTAATCTCAGATTAATCAGACTTGTGTTTGCACAGTTGGACAAGGCTCCTCTATTTTTGCATTTTGCTTTTTGCAAGACTGAAACATTTGAACCAGTGTCTGTCTAAATACAGACCCAGTGAGACAGTACAGGATGAAGTTTATAGCATGATTCATATGATCTAGTTGGTAAGTAATCAAAAGTAGTGTACTTTGGCCTGTGATTAAATATGCCCCTAGGAACTCTGGTAGTGAAAGTAAAACCATAAGGACCATTGCAGGCAAAGTTGTCACAATAAAGACAATGCAGACAGCAAACATTATAATGGTTAATGTTTTGGTGCTTTTGTTAATTGTACTTGGATCAGAATCATGCTGATGAGTTCTGAACTTGTGCTGGGAATATATCTTCTTCATTGTTACTGTGCTAGAGACAGATATGATACAGCATGGGATGAAGGAATACACTGATCCGTACACAATTGCATAGAGTGTTTCCAATTGAGACCCAGATCCAAATGATTTACAAGTATTCTGCCTATCTGCTATATCAATGCTACCAAAAAACAACAGTGGCAGGGCAATCATGAACATTACACTCACTAATATTGAAATAGAGACGGAAGATTTTCTCCTGGTACAATAAATATGTACCTTCAATGGGCAGTACACAGCGATCATTCGTTCAATCGATATGAATACAACTAACCAAGAGGAGACATTATGTACGAAAAACATCAAAAACAAAATTGCACGACAGAGGAAGATTGATGAAGACAGAGGAAGCAAGCCATATATTCCATTATGTCTGAGAAGTATAGAACCACAACAAAAATTGTCAAAAACAGCAAGGGCCAGCAGCAGGATCATGAAGCTAGAGGTCCTCATCAGGGAGCCATACACTATCACAACGATAATTAGACTGTTTAGTATCACTCCAAGCCCACAGATACTTGTAGTTGTAATTAAATCCAATAATGATATAGACCCTTCTGGCCTTGGTGTCATTAAAGAATTGTTTCCAACTTCATGAAAGCACGATTCGTTATAAGAAAGATGTATATTTTCCATGCTATAACTTGTTGTGGATAATGTGCAGTAATTCACTACAGTTATTGCAGTTGAATGAATCTCTATAAGGAATAGGTTATTATCCCTGTAAATGCAGTTCATGCATACAGGTCCTGGTAAGCGTGTATCTAACACAATTTTGAAGCTCTATGCATCCCAACTGTAGATGTGCCAGTAACTTGCAGACACAGGTAGAAATCTTGAAAGCTGAGATCGCTTGGCATTATGCCTTTCAGTTTGTTTTCCATTCACTGTAAATCTTCGTGTATAAGCCTAGCTTGTGTATTAGCTGCACCTAGACTTTGGGAATATTAATCATGCATGGTGACTTAGTACTGTAGTAGATATCTAAAACCTCAAGCAATTATAAGCCGCATGCAGACTTTGTCCTGATACTATAAGCCTCACTAACCATCTGACTTGCATACTAGCCGTGTAGTAGGGAATCGAAATTGGATTATCCAAGTTCTAGAAGCATTTCTGAGTAAAGTTTTGCAAGTATCTTTTTCTAAACCTATTTCTTCTGTAGATTCTGAAAAAATAACTTGCGGAGCTGAGAATTGAGTTTTAGGGGGGGCAAGAGCCCCCAAAATGCAATATTTTGACAAAAAAATTATTTTCCCCCTAGAATAAAATTTCTTCTCGTGTATCATGAAGTAATAATTAACAAGAACGGTATGATTATCATTTATCAGTAAATAGTGTTGTTGTGGTTGCCATGGTTACCTGCTTAACAACAAAACAAAAGTTACACATTAATCTATTTGGTTAAAACTTATATTTATACATCCATAGTATAGACATAACAGGCAATATTTAACTTCTCTATACTTGTTTGTGAAACCAGCTGCACTTGTACTGACCATAGTGACCTGCTCCTAGTAAATGACACCTCTGATACATTGCTATATCTCAATAATAAGTAGGTTTTGTCATCAGTACTCTGCCAGAATCTCTGTGCTTCTACTGCTTACTCCTTAAATGTCATCGGTTGAAAATGGGTCATAATCCGTCATATTTCACACTTTTTGCTTTATTGTCCTCACTTGTGAACAGTGTGGCAAGGAGAAGAGGCAGTTCCAGTGCAGCAATTGTGTGTATACTGGAACCCTGCCTTCCTATACCCACTCTGATAATTCCTGCACTCAGTCCTACACTGGCAGGCGACTAGAGAGAGGCCAACCTCTGGAATGGCTTCCTTTGTCATTAGCAGAGGTAACAGGTTATTGTCTTCCATCTTCCATCACATGCATGTAGGATCTGTAATGTTGGGTTTCGGGATGTGTGCCAAGTTCCATATCAGACTCTGGTAGTGTGCACACATGAGATGTAAGTTCAGTGCATCTGATGTTGGAGGAAGAGCTTCTTTTGTCCAAACAAAAGAGCCCTTGCATTGTTCACTGATTCTGCATGTGGCATCCTATAGATGTGGCAAACAAACTTCTGTGCTGATTTCAACATATCCTCATCTTTTCCAATGGCATCAAGGAGGTTATGATGTTGATGAAGACATCAAATGTAGTTTGTTGGAATGTTGAGGAAGGAATGATGTTGAGCCTGAGCCTGTCAATGCATGGAATGCAGGAAGTGAAGTATGGGGGCTGTTAGGCATGTTTCCGAAAGTTTCATGTATGGGAAACAACTTCTTACCAGTTCCTGCTTATAGCCACAAGTCTTTGCAACCAACCAAATCAATCCTCTGACAGTTTTCTCTAATTCTTAGGATGGTGTTGACAAATATGTTTGCTAAGTCCCCGAAAACCTTTGCTCCTTTGGGTTTGCCCAATGCATGTACTGTGGCCAACACATATATAATGATGGTTGAATCATGTGTTGTGTGAATTGAAGTTGGGCAGGCAATGTCTTTAGTCAGGCTACGTATGAGGAGTGATTTATCACCACTCCTCAACCTTCCATTTGCTTCTGCAAGAGACAGAGGAACTGCCATTAGCTCATGCTCCAAGATCTTTTCCAAATTCACAGCTCTTCGAGCAGCAAATGAAGTGTTATTACATTTATGTCAGCTTTCAACACAACAGTTTCCCCTTTTGCTTTTCTTTTCTTTTCAACCTTGTAGAGATTTGTGAATGTCATTGGATTGTTCTGCTTGATTGGCCTATGGAATTTTTCTGATTTTTCAATGATTTTTCAATGAATCTCTCCACAACAGAGTGCTCTAGTTGATCCTGCCCTTTTAGAAGAGCTGATGCTAATGCATCCTGAAACGCAGGTGTTGCCAGATCTTTGTTTGCCATGTTATGGAGTAGCTCTGTTTGTGTGAATACCTCCATGCTCTTTAACCGTGTTCCTACCAACTCACCTAATCAATCAAGGCCCATTTCAGGGAATTTAATCTACAGGCCATGACAGATATTCAGCCTATGATTGATCTATATAATCACACCTACAAATGATATTTAAAACTAGCCAGTTCTTACAGTTCCTGATCCTTACACTGCAGAAGAGTCGTGGTCATTGTGGTATATATGTACAGTCACCTCCCTCTATGAAGACCACAAAAGGGGGTGCCAGAAGGGAGGGGCTATTGGCTAGTGAGACCCTTTGATTGGAGCATAGTATGTTATGCCATTTTGGGATGATTATGCATGGATGTGAACCTGCTGCGTTTATCATTGGGGCTGCATTCATGCCTGATGAACCAATACTGTATGGTGAATTATTAGTCACCAGTGCTTCATTCATGCATTATGACAACAACTGCATGTGTAACTCGAAGCTTCATGTGATCCTTCAATGGTTTAAGGGAAACTTAGATATATAGATGGTTACATCAATTTATTTAACACAAAACGAAGCTTTCTTAGGTATTGATTGTAACCATGGTTACCATGGTTACCATAATGGTAATTCATGAAGAACCCTCTCTACCAGACCTTTCATTTAAGGAATTCCCTGACTAAATATGGTAATAAACAGCCCTGTATGACAATGAAATGTGGATTTTTGTCAGAAATCTGTGTTTTGGGGGGGTTTTGACCCCCTTATATGAATTTCTCAGTTTCGCAAGTACTTTTTTTGTAATCTACACGAAAAAGTGGTCCTAGAAAAATGGCTTGCGGAACTTTACTCGAAAATGCCTCTAGAAAGTTTTAGGACGACATTTCTCAGATTCAATTCCCTACTAGTGGCATATACACAAGAATTTACAGTACTCCTTTAAACATTCAGTCTGTGTCATCACTGGTAAACACTAAGGCATAATCGACTGTGGATATTGTTCCAAGGCACTAAGTAAGCTAGCCAAATCCTATACATTTCTTTCTCACTTCCTGCAAGGCTTGTTACCTTATTCTAAAAGGTCATATGTTGTGCCTCCATCTAAAATTGATGATGCAAACTATAGCATTCTTCATACGTTTGGCGAGTGGACACACCTAATGCACCAGACGCTTGTGTGCTGTAGAAAAACAGAATATAGAGGGAGACAGAGAAGTCGTGTTTTTTTTTGTCACAGAACCATGAACATCAAATTTAAATAAGGAGGAAAATTTGAGCGCTTATCATCAAATTTTATAATCAAATAATTATAACTTTGGCTGTGGTTCACAAGTCAGTGCTGACGTTTGCAGCCGTTTGCTAGTCGATTTTCGGAAACTATTCAGGCCCAGGTATAAAAATACGGTTTATGTTTATGTACCATTTACATATATATGTTAGACAAGACAGTTAGTAAGTCCCACCCCTATAGTAGCTGCTGATGCCTACAGGGGACCCTTTGTTTGTGTAGGAGCATCAATATACAGGTGTATCACGGGTCGGTTGTTCGACGCTGGAAAGGCGCGGTTCCACACAAGGTGGCAACACCTGTGGCTCTGCGTCACATACCGTTATCCGGTCGTCGTTGGGTTTGAGCAGTACACTCTAGATTGTGCACCTGAGGGGTGCTGTGTCGAAACTCCTCAGTCCCCGACACCAATATAAAAGGGGCTGTAACTGGCCACCTATAAAGGGAGTTCATCCCAGGTCTGCTGGGGCAAACCCTTTGACCAGCCGTCGCTGAACTTCTGTTCGAACCATTGATTTGTGACTGCTGAATACCCTGTATAATCTTATTTGAGCCGTGTTCGTATCAGATCAAGAACTGTCTACGCTACCCTTGAATAAAGCCTGTTGCATTCAAACCGAATTTTGAACCTGTGTCCGCTTCATACTCTGATACTTTCATTAGGGTGGCTGAAGGATCGGGCTGATCGCCCAGTCTGTATCTGATCCTATGTTAAATGGCCCTTTTATGATGTGTTCCCATTTTAGCTAGGGGGAAGATTTAGAGTTCTAGTAACTTGGTATTAAGAGATCTTGAATGGGTCTATCAAATACAGGCTGGAATAGGCATATTAAATTATATTACATAGTGTAATTCAGGGGCAATGTTGACAAACCTCCAGATTTCGAGTCTTTTTTGAGCTCTATAGCTGGGTAATCTCTTGAACCTGTCCTTTGGGAGAATTTGCACTGCTGGATTGCATATCCATGTATCAACGAGATTCTTTTTTTGTTCAAAGCCTCTTGAATGCAGGTATCCGATGGGAGGTCTTGTTATCACCTGATAAAATCATATCTTTTCCAGATAAGCTATCTAAAATAAATATGTTTGTACTTCAATATTTTTATAGAAATCTTAAATTGGCAATTAACGGCAAACTACTGAAGATAAGGCTATATCAACTGAAAATAATGCATTTAGAATGGAAACAAAGCAGCCTACCGCCTGCCAGCGTCAGGCAATCTCCTGGGGGTCATGTGAGGGTCCTAATCAGTTTAGACACATTCTAACACCAGATGACAGCATTGTATACTTCAGGTTTCTATTGGGTCCAATGGTACATGAACAGAGCTGAGGTCATTAGTGTAGCAATTTTATCCCAGGTGGCATGATGGTACAGTGGATTCACTGTGTGTGAAGGCTTCATTGAGGAATGGCACGATTTCAAAAGCTGTCAGAAGGTGTATCAGAGTGAGGGACTTTCAACCAACAAGATCAGAGTGAGGGACTTTCAACCAACAAGATCTCTTATTCATCCTATGAGCGGTATCAAAACAGTTTTCAAAATGTGAAGAATAAGGCTATAAGTAGATATGTATCACTTATATGTTGCATCATTATACAAAAATGGTCCGGCCACCCTACTTTCATGTCTCCCACACTTAGAACTATATAGTGCTTAATGTTCACTCCAGGGGGCGGAGCTGGGCCCGCTACATAGCAATATAGGCACATGGCCTGCACCTGCTCATGGTTATATAGAAAAGTCACAATATGGTAAATTGTTTCATTCTTTCCAAATTTGTGTTGTGAAAGTCTAGAAAGAGGTGTTTAGTTCATTTAAAGTTGTTGTATAAAAATATGCCTTAACTCTTAACTTCATTGAGAATAGAGTTACAACACATGGAATATCATATTTGTAATTCACCCTTCCCCCTCGTCCTAAGTTGAATTATTGATCTGAAACCTCTTTTTTCTTTTTTTTATGAATTATGACTGTCTCATTGTAATAACCAAGGAGTGCCTATTTCACCCGGCGCCCCTTTGAAATAACCCTCTTCCATATTTCACGGCCTGTAACGTCATCAAAGATGGCGGTTTGTCAACAATTGAAATATCATAGAATTAGGCTATTTTAGGCTCCCCTGATCCGCCCGCCCGCATCTAGTCATCTTTACAATGTCAGGCATCACATTGTCATTGTTCGGGTAAGGCCAACAAAAAACGACCGACCCTATCAATATAGGACCGACCCTACGTTTTTTTATGATATTTTGAAGAAATTTCCGTATTTTTACCCTTTTTTGGGTCAATTTTAGGATCTTTGGAGAGGCTGGCTAGTACTTTCAAGTTAAAAAAAAAATGTTTTTAATAAAAAGCATCCGACCTACCGACCCTACATTTTTGCCTGGATGTTACCTGAAACAAACCTTCATTTTTTGGCCTAACACAAACCTTTCTCATGAAGACAAACAGTCATATTGACATATCATATACGGCCCGAGGTCAATGCGTAAAATGGGCAACTAAAAGTCGTGCACATTTGTTTATATATCAAATGCTATATATATATATATATATATATATATATATATATATATATATAAATATATATATATATATATATATATATATATATATATATATATATATATATATATATATATATATATATATATATATATATATAGGTGTACTATGTTAAAGGTTATTGTTTATACAGAGGAAATTATGTGTGTCATCAATTTTTCCAAAATGTTATTATCAACAGATTTGTTTAACTGGTGAACTTTGATTATATTTCAGTTATATATCATAGCTTAATGCTATTATTCTACCATTTCTACTCAGGATCCAGAAAGACTTCTCTGTTCAGGGATGAAGTGCCATTGAATGCCAATGAATCTCACAACCTCTGTAAAAAATCTCTCTGCCCCATACTAATGGCATATTATGGTTTCCTCATAATCGATCATGTGGATAAAATAAAGTCGCTTAATCAAATAAAATATTATCACTAATTCTCTAGAATAAATACAAAAGGAGCACTCGAAGAGTGTATTAATCTCATGGACATTTGTCTATGTATCTCCGACTATTTTGGTGGGAGCATCTGTATGCAATATGTTTCTATGGCAATTTCAATCTCTTGGACGCTGTGGTCTGTGACAGCCAATGGTCTCCGGTCCTTGTGCCTTGTGGGTGGTACATTGTAGCCAAGCTGAAGGGCTACTTCTTATTCTTGGCTGTCCTAACCAATCAATAAAAGGAGTACCAAAGTTGCAATTTACCAAGAGCTTTACTGGCTGGGAATTTAGTACACATTAATGCACTCGACAGACATGTCTTTAGCATAATGTTAGCTAAGCCAAATGAGAAGCTGTTTACAAATTGTAGGGGGTTAGCCTATTTAGCATGTTTAGAAGCAATTTGATGATTTACCATTGTAACGACTCTAGCACATTTTTATGTATTTCTACCATCTAAGGTGTGTAGTGGTCTTAGACATCACCTTAATAGTTTTAGTCATCAATGATAATATCAAAGATTAAGAAAGACTTTGGCTTCTACAAAAATGTTTGAGCCGAAAGTGACTATGTTGTTTTTTTTGGGCGGGGGGGGGAGGGGCCCTGACTCTCACCCCCTTTCTGATTTCCAAAACACCAACTTTTCCCCATTATCTCCCCATTGAAATATCAATGACATCACATATACTCCACGTGAAGATGATTTGTATTGACATTACAGGAAATTCATTCATTTTGCTGATTTAAATTGCCTGGTTATTATAATATTTTATGAAGAACATTTGTCAAAACCTCAGCCAAAAGTCAGATAGGATTGCAAGTGAGGAACTTTGACTAAAAACAAAATTGAATTAAAGAAAGAATTCTGCTTCTAACCATAGTTTTACAGTATCCTTTTTTCAATAGTGATTTTAGTCATCATTTTAGATAACGGGGGTGAAAATCAATGCTCAGAATTTGAACTGTAATATCAATTTTATACTCTAAGATAACAATTATTGTAGCCAAATTAATTCCAACGACAAAATAGCATTGTAAAGGTTTTTTATTGAAAAGACAGTTAATAGATCAATTTTTTAAAATCCATAACTCATATTCAGCAAAATAATGCTGATTTTTTAAAGACACCGCTACCAAAAGATACATTTTACACATTAGTACTGCATTTATCAATGACCCAGACGGTATATCATAGAGGCCTGGCAATATTTCAGGATAGTTGAGACCACGTCGGTAGGCGCTCAGTTTTTGGTTGGGTTAATGCTGCTTGCTTTAACCCTTTAAGGACATCACACTTTGATCATATAATGCATGAATGCAATCCTGTCAAGTTAATTATCAGCACTAAATTCAGACATCATGTCCTAAAAGGGTTAAAGGGTTCCTCAGATGAAGCTCTCTAACAGGCGCCGCACATGTTCTTGCAGTCATTCCTTACCATGCTGCAGAACTGGGTGCCGAGCTGGTCACAAAACCACTGGTCTGCTGGGCACTCTGCAACAAAACAATGTGTATCAGTTACACTCATCTAGAACAATGTATGTCAGTAAGTCCCCCGGGCACTCTGCAACAAAACAATGTGTATCAGTCACACTGCTCCATAACAATGTATATCAGTAAGTCCCCCGGGCACTCTGCAACAAAAACAATGTGTATCAGTCACACTACTCCAGAACAATGTATATCAGTAAGTCCCCCGGGCACTCTGCAACAAAACAATGTGTATCGGTCACACTACTCCAGAACAATGTATGTCAGTAAGTCCCCCGGGCAATTTGCAACAAAAACAATGTGTATCAGTCACACTACTCCAGAACAATGTATGTCAATAAGTCCCCCGGGCACTTTGCAACAAAAACAATGTGTCTCAGTCACACTACTCCAGAACAATGTATGTCAATAAGTCCCCTGGGCACTTTGCAACAAAAACAATGTGTCTCAGTCACACTACTCCAGAACAATGTATGTCAGTAAGTCCCCAGGGCACTTTGAAACAAAACAATGTGTATCAGTCACACTGCTCCATAACAATGTATGTCAATAAGTCCCCAGGGCACTTTGAAACAAAACAATGTGTATCAGTCACACTACTCCAGAACAATGTATGTCAGTAAGTCCCCGGGCACTCTGCAACAAAAACAATGTGCATCAGTTACACTCAGCTAGAACAATGTATATCTTCAGGTCCCCTGGGCACTTTGCACAATGTGTATCAGTCACGCTGCTCCATAACAATGTATGTCAATAAGTCCCCCGTGCACTTTGGAATGGAACAATGTGTATTATCCACATCACCACAGGCCCCTGGGCACTCTAGAGCAGGACAATATTTATCAGTTATAAACGACCTTGAGTCCATCGGGTACTCTGGAATACGATAATGTATATCAGCCATATACTACCATGGGTCCCCTGCACACTCTGGAACAGGACAATGTTTATCAGTCATACATGACTATGGGTAGACAGTGCTAGCTGGTACAGAACAATGTATATCCAAAATAGCTGTTTCACTTGTTCCCTGTCCGTTATCATTGGATGTAGACCCAAACCAAAAGGTCTCACTCTCCATCATCTGTACCAAAAGGTGCATAGGAGAGTGAAGGACCACATGTTAAACATATGACCTGTACCTATGATTGTGAGATAGTGGCTTTGTGTACAATATTAAGTACCTTAATTATCTTTAACCTACGGTGGAGGGCTAAGACAAAGGATTTCACACCTTGGTTATTTTCACATAACCGAAGGTTAAGTCAGATACCCCCCTCGGACCTGAGTTATGTAATATTAACAATGGTAGAGTGACTGGTGCCCTATGACGGCACCAGTCAGTCTGTCCTGGTTAATTGTACATATTCTCAGGTCCTTGTGGGGTATCTACTACTTAAATACCTATACTCATGGATATGAAAGTGTGGCATGGTATGGGATTTATGGTAAATTATATTTATGGTAAATGGTAAATTATATTTGTAAACATGAATTCTTCAAATGTGTACCACCGTGTATAATTACAATATCAATACCAATAATATTGTTCTGGGACAGTACTTATTTGATATTTTATTAATGTAGTATGATATGATTGAAAACCCCGTTGAATACTTACGTGGCTTGGTCTGACCTCCACTCTGACCTCCACACTTCCCACACATGTTGGGGCATTCCACGGGCACAATGTCGGGGAAATAGTTGCAGTAAGTTGCTGGCCACTCGCTGCCGCAATGGCTCGGGTCACTAGATGGGCAGTTGGCTGAAAGGGAAAAAATTGTTCAATGACATAGACAGAGGTACACTATAATCATATTGGTTTCATGGCTATTTTGGTGACATTATGGTGGAAAAACAGCCCATAGAGAATGAACATCAGTTTCTCCACTGGGGTGTGGAGAACGGCCATTTTAGTAGTTAACCAGCCCCTTCGGTTCAGTTTTAAATTCCTTCTTTATCCAGAACAAAGTTGTCTAAACAAATGTTGTAAAAAGTAAGAAAAATATATAACTTACTGTTCCCGCTGTTTCCAGTATTTCCACTGTTTCCAGTATTTCCACTGTTTCCAGTATTTCCACTGTTTCCGGTATTTCCACTGTTTCCAGTATTTCCACTGTTTCCGGTATTTCCACTGTTTCCAGTATTTCCACTGTTGCCACTCGATCCACTGTTTCCAGTATTCCCACTGTTTCCAGTGTTTCCACTGTTGCTGCTGCTTCCACCTTCTAATGAATATGATAAGATATTACTGTTTAAGGACTAGATAGATACAGGTTTGTTCAAGCAAATATGGATTTAAACAGTTGTTGGGGTAGCATATAGGTTAAAGGCATTTAATATAGAACTGCCAGGAGTCAAACCCAGGCCGCCCTATCCCGAGTCAGGAATGCTAACCACTACACTGATATTCCTAGGCTCCCTATACGACCAGTCTCTCAGTCACTAGTGCCTGACCTAGTTAGTCATTTTTTGGCTCCCTATACGACCAACCTAGATTAGTTATTATTGTCAGGTTGGTCACTACTGACCAACCCACCTTAGTCTTTATATTTCCAGGGGGAGCCACTGAGTGGTCATCACAGGTGGCACTAACTAGTGGTATACAAATACAACTCACCAATGATGAACCTAGGTTAGCCACTACTGACTGACCCCTCGGTCATTTTTGAATATAACTTTGCCATTATGACTAACACTCATATGACCAACCTAGGTTAGTCTGTGCTGACTAACCCTTTCAACCTATGGATTTTCAGTGTACACAACAGTTCCTTGGCTGTCAATGTACATGTGTTCCACTTTACTGAACTGGTACGGGAGAGGAACAGTGACTACCCCAGCAAGCCATTCATACGGACCTACCACTCGGGCATTGAGATCACTGATCCCCTACACATGAATAAAATGCAGTTAAAGAATATGTATAAATAGTAGCAGTCAGTAGTACATGTCTCATTATTATCAGATGAAACAATAGTTCAATTAAGCTCCTTGCATTTATAAGATGTTGAACAGTCCCTGTTTTTAAAGGACTACTTTGCTACTCCATTATGAATTCTAATCACAGTTGGTCAGCACATATTTCATAGGAAAGGTTTGTTAATAATGTATCATTATACCAGTATTCCTATTATGGCTATTAACGTTTGATAGTTGTTGCGCATCTATAGGTCTCATTTATTTGCTAGATGTTTCGATGTATGAGAGAAAAGTGGAGAAAAAAGACTAGTTCTCCCTGTGCTGCAACCCCACAGCAAAGAGTGCAAGGGTATTCTTTGGCTCCCTAAACTGAAAAAATAAACTCGTCCCCAGACTCGTCTAAGTGACTGTCATAAGATAAAGGACTCAAAAGTTGTCTAACATATTAGGTTACCATCCCACAAATAGAATCTGGAGCTGGCAAATGTCGGGTTTTGGGCTGGCACATACCAAGTGGGTCTTCTATCTCCAGCTAGAAGACCCGCTTCCTTGTCACTTAGACAAGTTTTTGACTCGTTTATTTTATGACCGTCACTTTGAAGAGTCTGGAGACAAGTTTATTTTTTGAGTGTATGCAACCGATCTCTCGGTCACTATAGTGCCTTACCAAGTCATTTTTGGCTACTTAGGTTGGTTAATACTGTCAGGTTGATCAGTACTGACCAACTCACCTCAGCCTTCTCCATTTCAATGAGTTTTAGGCTAAGGCCTTTTCAGCAAGGCATTAGTCATATGGTGCTATTTCTCATTCATTTTTGAATAGCACTTTGTCATGCCTGACCAATGTCCCTATGACTAACGTGGGATGGCTATTAGACACTAAAGGCCGTAGCTTTTTGCTTTTCCCTGTGTGACAAGTAAATATAAATGACAATATGATCTGCATGAAAATAAAGATAATAACCCCAAAATTACCCCAGTAAAATGAGAATCAGATTAAGATGGTTATATTTACCGGCACATTTTTTGCACAGGATTGGGCAATCTATGGGGTAGTTGTCATAGCTGTCACAATCCTTGGCGTCTGCATACTGACACCAGCTCACTTGAGTCACTTCAGAGCATGACTTCTCTGAAAAACAGACACCGGGACATTTTTAGCTGAGGGTCTACTACGCAATTTCATCATCAAATAGGTGCTATTCTCACAAATATGACTCAAACCAAGGAATTTTTTCATGGACCGGTTTATGAGACAAGCAACACCAGACATAATAGTGTGCAAGATTGATGTGGCAAAGTTACATTCTTGTTATGTGACACAATTTTGGTCCCAATTTTGGTCCTGATTTCAATTTTCTCATACATACACGATATTTGATCTGTTATTATCTGAATGTTACGTAAACATACATTTAGAATATCATAGCCCATGTATATATTATATATATATATATATATATATATATATATATATATATATATATATATATATATATATATATATATATATACACTGTCAGAAGTAACTGTAGCTGCACAGCTAGTTATACTGTAGAACTACAGTATAAAAGGAGGTATTTTATATTTGCGCCCATGTCTCATATGGAATTTCATCAGTTAAAGTTAATTACCTCTTTTTCTATTTAACTTACCCAATCCGACTTAACACAGGTTAGCTGTAGACTCACTTTGTAAGATTCAAAATAGATGTTTATAATCCAAAATTAGATTGATGAAAATATTTAGTGTTTCATTTTTTTCTAAATCAAACAAGTTGGTGTATTAGGTTATGTACTTACTCTTGTCACACATGTCTCCGCCGTACGCCCCTTCACACTTACACTGACACGTGTTGAGATCCAACTTTCCGCCGTTCAGGCAGATTTTACCCTGACAGTCTGAAACAAGGGCGGTGCAGTTATAGCAGACAATGCACAGCACAGGTACATAGACAACAGTCCACGAGTTTTAGTCTCATGACTTTTTTATTTTTATTTCGCACGATGGCTGAGTGAAATGCGGCCCAGGAGCCAACAAGTGAAATAGCCAAGTCAATAGACAGTAAAAGAAAG
Source organism: Harmothoe impar (assembly GCA_947462335.1). Classification (NCBI taxonomy): domain Eukaryota; kingdom Metazoa; phylum Annelida; class Polychaeta; order Phyllodocida; family Polynoidae; genus Harmothoe; species Harmothoe impar. The sequence goes on along the minus strand of OX381720.1, from coordinate 51,106,512 downwards.
TGCACCTTTGTGTTTATTTTTTTAACTTTTTCGATTTAAATTATCCAAATTTTGATAGGGGGAGCCTAAAATAGCCATTTTCTACATTGTTCAAATTTAAACAAACGGCCATTTTGATTACAAGACAGGGAGGATGGGACGCAATACAGTATCTTTGATGGGCAATAAGAGACAGTTTAGAGGATTTTATGAGCACAGGTATAGTCCTTTACAGGGTATTTTTGATGGGTGGACTTGTAGCTTGGCCTCCAGAAGTCTTAAATAATTATTGAGTATAAAACTGATATTAAGCTGAACTCTAAGCTGAATTCAGAGGAATAATGTCTAATAAAGTAAACAGGACATGAAATATGGCCATATTGAAAATGTATGACGAAATCGATTTTTGAGCCCTAATCATCAGACCATGCCACTTTGAACAGTGGTCTAAGACCACTCACCACACAGGTTGTTGCTGCATTTTCCTGGACACTTTGAACAAGTGCTTCCACTCTCATACGGCTTGCCCCAGTCAAGCGGGTTTCTGTACAAATAAAGAGTTTCATATAAACATCATATAACATAAGTTTCACATATATTCTTGGGCTATTTCTCATGCACCACATGTATGTAGACTTCAATGTTATTTTACCTTTTCAATGTAGAAATTCATGTTAGGAATTGATACTCCTGAATATTCAAGTATTCTTAGGTTGTAGCTGGTTATGGCATGATAAAAAAACGACACTGACCCAACTGACAAAAAACTCTAAAAGGAAATCTCTTGCCAGTTCCAGTGTGTGCCCAATTCTATAATTTAGCTGATTGGTTAGCTTTAATCGTGAAATTTCATACAGTGAGTTTTAGAAAAAAATATTTTCTCATATGTAGCCCTATATATGATCAAATATTGGACATGGGGTTTACATAAACCCACCAATATGCATAGTTACACACTTTGTTGAAACTTACCCAAATGCATAGTTACAGACGTAGATGGGACCTCCGGGGCATTTGGCGTATCCACATCCCACGCGGCCAGCCACATCACGCACCACCTGTAAAGTATGCGGTCAACTTTTTTATTCACTTAACCCTTTAAGGACGGATGTCGCTAAAAGAACACATTGGTCGTCATGATGCACCAATGCAGCCCCCGCGAGTAATTAGCCAGTGCTGCATTGTTGCATCATGCCGACCCTTGGAAGTGTCTCAACCTCATAGGGTCGGCATGATGCATGAATGCAGCACTGTGGAGTTACTCGCCAGGGCTGCATTCATGCGTCATGACAACCAAGGGCATGATGCATTAAGGCATTATGCCATCCTTAAAGGGTCAAGAAAGAAAGCTAATCCATTTCCTCATTTTCCACTCCAATTTCCTGGCCGTTTTCTGAGCGGTTTGTAAATAAATGTCGGTTGTTTTAGCAAGTTTATTCATTACATTATTCTTTTTAGCTGACATTATCCGAAGATGATATATAATCACTCATTACTTATCATCGATACATCATCATCAGGACCTCCGATTGAGATGGTATGTTAATGCTTCATAATCCACTCAGCCTGCGCTTTATGGGATAAGGCCCCAGCCCCCGCTCGTGAAATATGTCAGAGACACAGCGATACACATAGATTCATGATGCATATCAGATGCCAACACCCATTGATACTGGGGATATGCCCCGGCACCCACAAATGAAATAATCAGAGAAGGTATCAATGTAGTTGGCATTTGTGTTTATTTTTAAATCAAACCATTTAATGAAGGAAAAACAAGTTTTCCTTGACCCATTGAATACAACCATTTTGTATTCAAAGGTGCGGCATTCAAAATGGCGCTCCCTGTACTAAAGCATAGGGAATATTGTATTTCAAAAAACTTAATTTATTATTATAGCATGACATGATAGTACAGTACCTGAGTGTAGTGTCCTATCGCCGCCCAGCCCCCAGACAGGTAGGTGTTGGGGTCCTGTCCGTACCGGTACAGAGACACCTCGCTGTGCCACGCCTCTATGGCATGGCTCCAGTCCCGGTTGTTACGTGCCCAGTTCTGGCCTATCCAAATGTTGTAGCCTGAAGAAGAGGAATCATATATATCATATAAAGCAATTGGTATCCAATGTAGTAAGAAATGCGAGTTTCACAGATAAATATTATGTCTTAAATGATATTACTGCCCTTGTGAGGCTCCTATCTTACAAACGGCCCCTATCTTACACACTTTTGTAAGATAGGGGCCGTTTGTAAGATAAAGACCACTTGCAGCCCCCATCTTGCAAAGGGCCCCTATCTCACAATTTTTTGTAAGATAGGGACCACTCATAGACATCCCCTATCTCACATAAATTTGCAAGATAGGGACCCTTTGTAAGATAGGGCCATGTTAGGCCGCTATCTCACAAAAAGTCTCGCACATTTTTGTAAGATAGGGACCACTCATAAACAGCCACAAACAGTCCCTATCTCACAAAATCCCTATCTTGCAAAAAGATAGCCTAGCACTATATACCACAATAGAGAGAGTTGCCTGTACCAACATCAAAGTACCCAGCTAACAAGAATATGTTATTTCACATTATAGAAACATTCCCTGAAGGTTTGAAAATAACTGAAATGTAACATAAAAACATTGTAACATAAAAACACTCAAAATTATGTGATATCAATGTTATATAGATGTTACATTATAAACCAATTATGAACAGGCTCTAGTGAACACGATTTGCTTCCTATGCCTCTGTTTGGTCTACTCACCGGGGACTTTCCTGTCGTCGTTGGTGTCATGACCGCCAGGGCAGGTGTTGGTCCACTTCTGGGCAATCACCGCAATCTCCTCGTCCCAGTACTGGTTGGGCACAACAAGAAACAAGTTAGAGCGACTGTGAAGCTCAACAAGAGAGTCACTTTGGGCCCACTCATGGTCTTTCACAGTGGATTTTGAATAGGTGGGAGAAAACTGTGCACAATATGGCATTAACAATGCGTTGACAATATTAAACATAAGATTTAAGCGGATAGGGATATAGAATGAATGGTACAGGTAGGAAAGTAAGTATGGTCTTGGTTAACCTCCTGGAACATTTTTAAAAGATCAGATTTTTAGTTTAAATCAATGGATAAGCTATCTTTAATCAGGTAGGTCTTTAAATTTGTTTTACCCCAGGAGAGCTAACTTGAAAGAAATAAGAGACTGGTACTAGAGGGAGGGCGGCAAATGCCAACCAGAAAAGCCTCTTCTACTGCTTTGGACAGAGTGATCTCATAAATGTGGTCAATGATGAGATGAATGTGCTTTGTTGAAAATTGACTCTTGAAGGACATTAGCTTAATTTTAGTCTTGCAAATTTGTAAATTGAAATTTGCATGACAATTTTTGACAATGCCCCAGATCCAAGATTACCGCCATCAGATGAAAAATTGACACTAAATCACAATGGGGCTCTTACAGTGTTAAACTCACCATTTTCTGCATGTTGGTGGTGGAAGGGGGGGGCCCTCACCATTTTCTGCATGTTGATGGGGGGGGGGCACTCACCATTTTCTGTATATTGGTGATGGCGCGGGGGGGTGGGGGTACTCACCATTTTCTGCATGTTGGTGGCGGTGGGGCTGACCTTGGTGCGGTACTTGTTGTGTTCTTCCAGGATGGTCTGTCGCTCGCTGCTGCTGATTCCCTTGTTCTGTGCGTTAGGACTGTCCTGGTACTTACACATGGTGCTTGACTTCTGCTCCCTGTACTTAGCAGTACAACTGGACGGCTGGTAAAACAGAGTTACATTGATATTACACACTTAGGTACAACTGGGTGGCTATTACTGGAGAGCAGAGTTACATTATACATATATAATGCCCCTAAGTCTCGTCATGTGATCACCAACCTATTATTGCCCCCAGGCTTGAAGGATGGGCGAATTTTTTGTCTCCATATATCTACACTTATAGTGAGAGTTAAATCTTTAGATCTGACATGCAAATTAGATGTGGGTATTTTAATTAAGACTGGGGAAAGATTAAGACAACATTTTATCGCGAGACTATTCCCCTATTCTACTTAGTAGTACAACTCGACGGATTTTAGAACAGAGATACATTATACATATTGTGCTTTGATTGGAAGTTTTATTTTCAAACTTATGTTCCAGTGATATAGCCAAAGAATCAAAGGGTTAGTAAGTCGTTTTCTTTTTAAATCATCAAAAAATATTAAGAATTTTAAGGGGCGTTATTTTCTCTCACCATTTCAGTGAGAAAATATTATAAGGCCTAGTAAAGAAAAGAGATGAAGTCATCCAAAGTTTTAAAAATAAATGAAAATAGGGTAAGCTGTATAAGATAGGGTAGAAAGGAATACCGGTCAAAAGAATTTTCTTATTGGCTTTAAAGTACAACCGGTTGTTGGCAAGGGGGAGGGATTTTCAATTTGTGAAACCAACAAAATGTGGACCCTTTAATCAGTGTTGACCAATTCAGTATCTCTATTCCCGGCATCCCTATTACCCTGTCCCAAAGATCTGCTTTAAAATCTACAGCAAAATCAGCCTAAAATCCCAAATCCCTTTTACCTACAGGATATGGGGTCACAGACAAAAAGGATCCTCATTGTATTTTTCCGTTTTCCTGTCCCTGGATAACCTAAATACTTACATATGCACGTTTTTGCAGCACCTGCAACAGTCGCTTCTTCAGAGATCCTGCAGAACAAAGGGCACACAAGGTTATATCATCTGCTAATATATAGTAGCAAAACATACAGGTGAAGTACCTTTAGAATAATGCACCTGGTCTCGAAAGAGCACTGGTGTTGCATAAATGTGTGTGGCTTCTGACTAATGTCCGTCTGATAATTTTTGGCCTTTCCAGCCTTACACGACCATGGGAAAAAACTGTGCATTGATCTATTATTTAATCTTTCTTGTTTTATTGAAAAGAAAACATACTAAGCTCACAGGAGCTGTACATTTTTGTATCTGAAATTGTAACTTTCGGATTTATGTCTGAGCAAAGAACCTCAATAAACGTTAAGAAAAGAGCTATCTTCTCCATTTCTTTTGATAGAACTTGAATAAAAGTATCATGTGCTCAAAGTTAGCAAACTTCAGGGTTTTCGACAAATCAAAGTTATCCAAACACCAATGTAGAAACATCCCTCTAAATCTATCAGACACAGAAGAAAACGTGTATATTTGATGTTTTTGTAACATTTATAATATGTGTAGAATTATAGTTAGGTGGAATATCTTTAGGCATGCTGAGCTGGAGAGGCAATTTCCTTTTACGCCAAGTCTCATGAAATCGTTCGCTGGTGTCCCGTCTATTATCAAGGACGCAGGTCCCTAGCAAAGGGTCATGATCTCCATCGTTGGCAAACTACCAAACATGTTTACAGGAGAGTCACTAAATAATAATACTAAAGCACAATGAAGAAAGCAACCGTTAAATGTATTTTTTACTTTGATAAAAAAACGTTTTACTAAACAGTCAAAGACTTCACAACAAAATGATGGCAATAATGGTAAATGAATATGTAATGTGTTACCCTACCTGACTGGGTCAGCCTATAATTATAACCAAATCTAAATAAAAATTAGTAATGTACATATAGTGTTATAATAAACTTTAACTTTTTTCCAACCATTTCTTTCTATATAGGCCCCATTTCAGTTATCAAAAAGTTTGCATTTCAAAGAATTCAGCCGGTCAATGGCGCCACCCGGTCAAAGACTATCTAATTGTATCAATTTCGTGAGACTTAGCCTTTGAGTTCTTAATCCCACCACTATGTGTCGGGTCAGGGGTGTTCAACCATCCTCTCCCCTCCCAGTATCCAGGTCTCTGGGCTATATTCAGGAGTCCCAGATCGAGATGAAAGGGTACACACAGAACTAAAATAAACTAGTAGTGTCCAGGGGTGGTGGGGGGGGGGGGGGTGTTGGTACTTAAGGCCATACTTCCCGCTGACCACCATCTGTTTATGGCTTATTTTCAGACATACAGTGATTTATTATATGGAGGGGGTGTTATGTGTGAACTGCAATAACCATGCTCCAAACAGAACCCTGTTAGCTTTAATTTGATACCGAATATGCCAACATTTGACCATTTTAATCATAATTTTCCTTCAGAATTTGCCAAAAAAGGGAAAAAAAGGAAAAACATCTCCAACCGATGATTTTGGTTATGCACACGGCAGGTAGAGACAGGTAGAGCAGTGACAGACCACTGGTAAGTGCAGTCTGTGTAGTGTAATTGTTGTACCTGATGTTTGTTCCTGATTGCTGTGATCAGTCACTAAACAAACTGTATCACTAGTTGTTGTGTAGTACATTATTATTGTTGTGTAATACATCAGCAATTGTTGTGTACTATGACATTAGCTTTTTGTACTACAGCAACAGTTGTTGTGTACTACATCAGCAGTTGTTGTGTACTACATTAGGAGATGTTGTGTACATCACCAGTTGTTGTGCACTACGTCACTGATTGTTGCGTACTATATCAGAGTTGCCGTAAAACCAATGCACCAAACACAAACTCTTGCTGCTGATAATTTGGTTACCGAGGCCCAAGGGTTGAGCAAGATCGCAAAGCAATCAAGCCCAACTCGAGGGCTGACGCAACCAAATTGTCAGCAAGAGAGTGAGTGTGAGGTCATTATTATCGTTCTATTAAACACTAACATATTTCCAAATACTAAACATATTTAGCCAAACTATGGACGAAAACAAAGACGCAAAGAAGCTCCTTTCCGGTTCTGGTGTGCATTGTCCTCTGACACTCCAAGATGGCAGCACTCATGTGTGGCCAATGAAATTCCCACATTGTGATCCAATGATCAAAATAAACTTCCGGGAGTGCAGTCTATACAAAAAGTTTTTCACCCTGCAGGACATTCAGTCCTGCAGAAATGTCTTTTTGCAGGCCCGGCTTCATTTTGGCAGGCCCGGATATTGGCGTGCAATCTTTAAGATTTAAGAAGTAGGTATAAAGCAAGTGTTCATACTGATAGTATTACATGAATAGGGTTCCTCAGCATGCTACAAAAACATTCATCATTTTGATATATAAATTACTGAAGAACATTACAGAAAATATTCAAGCTTTCTGTTGTACACTGAAGAAACCTTAATAATGGTCCGATTTACAAGCCGTAAAAATCGGCATGTAGGCAAGGATCTCTGGATTACAGCCTGACATTTGGGCCGGCAGAAGCAGCCTTTCTGCCGGACCGGCGGGCTTTTTAAACTGGGAGTGTTAGCACTATTTACCTTGGCAGCGCCCACACATGTGGGGACAGTCTACGGGTATGATGTCGGGGAACATGTTGCAGAACCCAGCTGATGACTCAGTGCCGCAGTGCGGTTCATCAGGAACTCCACAGTCCACTGGAAGGGAAATATTGTGCATTATTTTTCCGGGGAATAATCATAATTTGTTTTAGGTCCACCAGGATTTAAAAACATGTATTTCAATCTCACAGAACATTCTTGGCATTCTGGAATAGAACAATGTGTATCAGTCATACACCACCAGAGGTCCGCAGAACACTCTGGAACAGAACAATTTATATCTGACTCTATATTTGCATTTCGGGCCGAGTCATTTATTGCCAGCGGGGAGGGATGGGGCTTGGTAGATGCAGTGGGGGAGGGGGGGGGGGGGTCATTACCTCGGTATTGTGGGGGGGGGGGGCGGAACTGGAAAAGCCTCCATGGGGGTGGGGAATTTAAAACGGTCCCGTTAAATACCCGCAAAAACTGAAGATTCTACAGGTGCATGGCGGCATTTCACAAAATCCAAATAGAGTAGTGAGGGGGTGGGGGGTGTGCGGAGCGTCGAGATTACTTACGGCTAAGTGGTGGTTGGGGAGTCGGAATAAAATTTGCTGTTTTGGGAAAGTCCATTAAGCCCCCCCCCCCCCCAGCTAGTAATAAAGACTCGGTCCTTATGCATGAAGCTAGACATATATCTGTGCCTATGACTTTGATATAATGACGATGATAACAATGATAACCATATATATTTATACATGTATCTTTAATCGTGGGTATGATACTGGCGTGATTGTCAATTCATGTTTGATTTCTTTTTGATGTACACAAACATTTTCCCGTAAAAAAATACCTACCTAGTATGTCACCAAAAAGAATTGTAACCTCAGACCTAATAACGATATCATTGCCTACGATTCTGCAACAGTATCTAATTGATATTCAATTTGTGTGATCTGATTTAAAACTCATTCAGTACTTACGTATTGTTGTGGCTGGTCTGGACTTACAGCGGGGGCCCCAGTACTCGTCAGAACACGTACAGCCGCAGCGGTCGTTCATCTGTCCATGACCACCACAGTAGTCTTTAGGTAGCTGTGGGCAGAAATCTGGAACAAGTATGTTAAGTATTTAGCCCTATAACCCTTTAAGGACGGATGTCGCTAAAAGATGACATTTGTTTTCATGATGCACCACTGCAGCCCCGGCGAGTAACTTGCCAGCACTGCATTGGTGCATCATGCCAACGCTTTGGGAGCGTCTCAACCTCATGAGGTTGGCATGAACTTGAATGCAGCACTCGTCAGTGCTGCATTTATGCATCATGATGACCAAGGACATGTGATGCATTCAAGCATCATTCAAAGCCCATGAGGCTGATAGACTGCCAAAGGGTCAGCGTGATGCTTGGAAGCAGCAGTGCCCAGTTACACACTATAGCTGGGGTAAAGAAAATAATTATAATGGTCATGGGCCATTGAAGCACTTTACAGCTCTTAAACAGTTAAAAAATCTAATGAATTAATCTAACTGCACAGTGTACGGGACAACCTGTTTTATTATGCTGTAAAAATATTCAGTGTTAGCAGTAATGAATTCAATGTAATGAGTATCAACGCATCGGTCAGAAGAGATTATGTCAGCAGTTTTTGTGTACTACATCACTACTTGTTGTGCACTACATCCGCAGTTGTTGTGTATTACACCAGCAGTTGTTGTGTATTATAAAAGCAGATGTTGAGTATTACATCAGCGGTTGTTGCGATCTACATCACCAGTTGTTGCATACTGCATCAGCAAATGTTGTGTCATACTATGTAATCCCTCCTCTAAGCAGCCGCTGCCTTTGAGACGACCCTCTAAAAGAATTGTGCTTTGTAAAAAGGTTATGACAATTCAGAATCCCTGTCCTCAAGGGGCTGTAGACAACAGTCATTTTAGGACTTAAGCATAGTCATTTTGTTTCTCCACATAAAATAAATATGTATTCTTATGCATATACTTACCCTGACATTGAGATCCCCGGTACCCCCCGGTACAATCACAACGGCAGTTGTTGATGTTCAGTTCTCCGTTCTCCCCACAGTAGCCCTCAGGTGTATCCGGACATCCTGCAAAACAGTTATTTTATTCCTTAAATTAGGACACTCAAAATCTGTCTTTCTTCATTTCACATGTTTATGTAAAACATTCTAAAAGTGGACAAATATTGGCATACTTGATATCAAACTAAAGATTATGCTGTTAAGATCAATTAACTACTGAAATGTGAAAATTCTTGGGAAAACTCTATATTTCAATATGTATTTTAGCCCCTCTCCCCCCCCCCCCCCCCCCAGTAAAAAAGATTAAAAAAAAAACGGCCCCGTCATAACTTTCACTACCATGCTTCAATGCATTATCCTCTGTGTGAGAATGATGCAGCAATATGGCTGTGGCGAGTAACTCGCCAGCTCTGCATTTAACCATCATACTGACCCTACGGGGTTCATAGATTGCCAAGTATAATGATGACAAAAGGCTTCGGGTATTAAAGCATTTTACAAATCTCAAAGAGATATCACACTGAACAAATACATTTTGTAGCAGAATATAACTATGGGACTATTTTAATGAAATTGAGAATTGTACTAAATTAGTTTAATCTAATATAATGTTAGCATTAGTATTCTATTCTTGAAAAGGAAATACTAAATCAGGAGATGTTGTGTACTACATCAGCAGATGTTGTGTAATACATCAGGAGATTTAAAATGCATCAGCAGATGTTGTTTACTACATCAGCAGATGTTGTGTACTACATCACCAGTTGTTGTGTACTACATCATTAGATGTTGTGTACTACATCAGTAGATGTTGTGTACTACATCAGCAGATGTTGTGTACTACATCAGCAGATGTTGTATACTGCATGAGAGTATTTACCTGGGCAGAGGCCACATTTGTGTGGGCAGATCACGTGCATCAATTCAGGTGCTCGGGTGCAGAGTGCGATCTCTAACGCGGAGCATATTTCTCCATCACCAGGCCTGCAGTCCACTGAAAGAAAAACATTTCTTAATGATACATATTTTCCAGTAAACAAGAAGATAACCGTTTCCCTCAAAATAGGAGCAAAGAAAGAGATCTTCTGTCTCATGCATCCAGAAATCCCTTTACAACCGGTCCTGGTCACTCTGGCCTCCTGGTACATGGTTACCTGAGTGGGCACCTGGGATGTGAGCCATAGTAGCGTCCTCATTTCTAGAAGAGTTGGAATTTAACCATGTGTTTGTCCTTCCTGATTCTCAAGAACACTTGCAGTGCAAAGCAAAATACTGACAAAAGATCCTGCTGTGTTCCATAAGTGTTAAAATAACATTTAAAAAACGAGCAAAATTCATATATATATATATATATATATATATATATATATATATATATATATATATATGTATATATATGTATATATATATATATATATATATATATATATATATATATATATATATATATATATATATATATATATATATATATATGTATATATGTGTGTGTGTGTGTGTGTGTGTGTGTATGTGTCAACGCTGGTCAGGTTGGATGACCCATCATGACCAGGTTTCGTTTTAGGGCATGTCCGAATATCATTTAGAGGTCGCGTAATCTCGGAGGGAGGGGGGGGGGTTACAGACGTTTACTTCTAACCTCTGTTTCATCTTTAAGTTGTATGTGTCAAATAACAATAATAAAAGGATGCCCAGAAGTCATACTATGGAAGGCCAGTGCTACACATCTTTGCCAATTGCAATTTGCCAATTGTCAAATGCCATTACTTGGGTATACATGCCCAAAATGTATACATGAATATGATATTGTACATGGCCCATGGCACCGTTTAGCCTACTCCCTCACCAAGCTGGGGTCTTGTTAAAACCTGTGCCTGACATGACCATAACTACATGGTTTAGTTCACAATGCCACCACTACGCGTTGGGTCAGCAGTGTTCAGTACCCCCTCCCCCCATACACACCATTGTCCAGGTTTAGGGTCGATATGCAGGTGAAAAAGCTATATGCAGAAGAGTAATTGCCTGGTAGTGTTGAGGGGTGGCAGGAGGGGTGGGGTGGTTCTGGGGGATAATCATAGTTGACCACCATGAAAGGACTTCAGGTATTCATGGCATATTTTTAGACATACAGTGGTTTATTATATGGGAGAGGGGAGGGGGTTGGTGTGTGAGAACTGCAGACTATAAAGTGAAACCTTCCCCTCTACTCGGAATAACCTGCTTTATGGGATCCTTAAAGCCCCAGCGCCCCTATATATAGGGCTGAGTACCTGTCCCGGCTCCGCTCCGACTGCCGCTGGAGGGGTACCGAGATCTGCGCCTTTAACAATAACCGGTCTGGATCCCTGCCATTGGCAACCCAAACCAATTAACGCATTTACTACACTATAGACCTGCCCTTTTGACCTTTCATCAGCATTTGATATTTTTAACTGGGGCTGTATTTATACATTATGACAACCCAATGGGTATCATAAACTGCTGAAGCGTCTGTGTGATGCACCAATGCAGCACTGGTGAGTTACTCACCAGATTCCATTGGTGCATCACTATAGCAAATTAAAGCCCCAAGACATTATGCCGTCTTTAAAGAGTTAATGTCCATTGGGGCATTAAATTACTATGCGGTGGTGAAAGGGTTAACTAGCCAAGTTGAACCTGCTAAACCAGTAGTATGAAAGCATTATGCCCCTTGGGTCCAGCGTTGTTTTGACGGTTGGTTAGAATCTAATCCCGTGCCAAGGTCATGTAGCCAGTCTGAGAGCCAATTTAGACCAGACTCACTCAACCAGTACCCCTTTCTATCACAAGGCCTCCAAGTGGGACTGGTGGGACTGCTATACTTAGATTGTTATTTCTTGTCAGGCTTTGCACAGGAATTGGTGTACAGGATTTGATTGGTCAACTCCTGAGTAAAAGTTAGTGAAACAAGTTTTCATATGAGTTTGCCCAGACTACTATTATACCATTATTATAGAGTCGGGGTTTGAGACGGAATTAGACTTGCTAAACCAGTATAGTATGAAGGCCTTGGGATCCTTGATTCCAGACTTGCTTCATACTTTTCCATTTCCTCGTTTAGATATGCATTCCCTAAGTGTATGTATGTGTATTACTAGTTGTATCCTTATAGTAAGTTGAGACGTACAGGGGAGATGTGGATTTAATGGGTAAGGTGTAATACTCCCGCTCCCTATACACAATGTTCCAGCCTGTCCACAAATAGTGCTTAAATATTTGAGAATTTTCCCATTGAAACTAATTTCACATGTATATTGGTCCACAATAAAGAGGTGTAAAGCCCTCATTGTATTCTTCACCTATGGTATTAAAGATAGGATCTTACTGGTGGCCTGGTAATGTTCCAGCCAGTTGCTTCTCCAGCTGATCTCACATACGTCTTACAATGTCTAGGTGCAGTTATCCTTTCAGCTGTCAATATTTACTGCTTTGGACTTTTGAACTCTTATCTTGTCTCCCACGACCAGAGCACTGAGCCCTGAACCCTGAAACACATCAAGCATGACAGTCTACATTGTTTACCGCAAGGACATAGGTGTGATGGTCCTGCAGAGGTAGCTATGGCTATTTCTGTAGCTCCCTAGTCAGTGAAAATACCAAAATGTCCTGGCCTGGTAATGTTCCAGTCAGCTGCTCCTCCAGCTGATCTCACATAAACCTCCACTTACAATGTCCAGGTCCACTTATCTTCTCAGCACTCAATATTTAACTGCTTTGGACTTTTGACCTCTTGTCTCCCACGACCAGAACCCTGAACCCTAAACACATTAAGCGTGTCAGGCTACATTGTTCGCTGTGAGAACAGAGGGGTGATACACCCGCTGAGGTATGGTTATTTCTGTAGCTCCCTATATGGTCAGTGAAAAGCCCAGAATGTCACTTAGGTTCATATGGGTGGGGGCAAAACTATTTGGACTGCTCTGACGTGAGAGATTTTCACATGCATCTACACTATTCTAACGATGGCATAATACCTTAATGCATCATGCACTTGGTCGTCATGATGCATGAATACATCCCAGGTGAGCAGCTCGCCAGGGCTGCAGTTAAGTATCATGCCAACCCTTCGGGGTTGAGACATTCCCTACAGGGTCGGCGTGATGCAACCATGCAGCACTGGCAAGTTACTCACTGGGGCTGCATGGGTGCCAACAAATCCACTGACATGCGGTCCTTAAAGGGTTAAACAGCCTGCCCAATATATGTGGGGTATAATTAACACCCTATCTATACCCTAGAAAAAAATTCTCGTGATTTCCCTCTGAATAGTATGGGTTGAACTGGGGACCCGGGATTAACCCGGGTATAATTCCCGTCATATCATGGGATTTTGTGAGCAAGATTTCCCGTTCTATCACGGGATTCTGAAGCACTTTGTTATCCTTAAGGGGTTATCGTTATGACCTTTCTGGTTCTAGTTAACTCTGTTATTGATCTAAAATACATGTACCATAAAAAACATCAACTCCCACTATATTTAACCATTTAACAATTGTACACCTCCATGTCCTGACCGGAAAGGGAACCGGCCACCTTCAGATGAATAGTGCAATGCTCTAGCTGGTTACCTATTCGGTCATGTATTTGGAGAGGTACATAAACTGTGACCAGTGGTGGCTGTGCCTTAATACTTGTATATAGAGATAGGCCAAATAAAAGAAAAGGTTTGTTTCAGGTCACCCGACCGACCCTAGTAAAACAGGGCCGACCCTACGTTTTCTTCGTGCAATTTTGAAGAAAAAATATCCAACCTGCCGACCCTTCTTTCTTCCCATGTTACCTGAAACGTACCTTTTATTTTTTTTGGCCTTATTGTTGAGTGTTTTATGACCACAATTGAAAATGTTTCATATGAATTTATGGAGGTCATATGTATCAATGTCTAAATGGTGTATATCAAGATGAGATCCTGTATTAGTAGTTAATAAAAGGGCTATTCTACATCATGGATGTTTAATAAACACCCTTGGTATTCAAACTCAGAATCTCAAACCGCATCAGAGGTAAATCTCGTAGTTTCACTGGGTTGTACATGAAAAATCACGCCTTAAAATCTTAGGATATCACAGGAATATTTGCTTACAGAATCCCCAGATATTCTCGGGAATATCTCGCGCGTTGTTACCAGGGCAGCCCTGTCCGTTTATATCGTTTGTAAATGTACACTTGCAGGTGCCCCTAGGTGCCCAGAGCTCTTATTGACTGATGTTATCTCGGAACTTTATGAATGAGGCCTAGGTCCTTAACCTCTCTCTGCCCCCTGGATCCCAGCTATTATATACCCCATACGTTAGGCTGATTAAATCCTCGCCCACTTTATATATAGGGCTGAATACCTGTCCCGGCTCCACTCCAACTGTTGCTGTAGGGCTGACAGCGTCTGGGCCTTTGAACCTGTAGAGGTCTAGGCTTTGTTTGACCACGGACCGAAATCTCACACACCTTGTCATAGGGTTGAGTTATCGTGTAGTAATAAAATCACACCAAGAATAACGTTCTCATTTCGAGAAAACAAGATAAATAGACTCGTCTTGCGGACAAATTTAATGAACTTGTATTAACAAAGTAATCATCTTAAAATTTACTTAAAACTAGTCGTCTGTTCATCAGACAAGATGGTTTATCTTATTTTCTTGGAATGAAAACAAAGATTCCCTGTGGTATAGCAATTTTCACGTAAATCGTTTTCCCCAATCACCCATCGTCCTATTAGGGACTACCCCCTTTGTAAAAAAGTGAACATGAAAAGATCGTTTTCCCCTCCTATGTTCTCAATAAATATAACGTTTTAGGCAGGAGAAAACATGAATTTCCCATATAGATGACACTATATAAATTCGTTGTCTCCTTAACCTGTCCATTTCTATACGTGTTCTGCTGAGTACACACATAAATGAAGAGACACCAATGATATTATCATCAAAAACGGTCATTTGCTGCAGTCATTCAAACATTCATCATAGCCCCATTTTCAATGTGTAACCATTTTAATGGACCTTTCGAAGAAATGCTGCATTTTGGTCAATATTGAAATGCTGAATTTCTATTATTTTGCAATTTTCATACAGTAATTACATATACAAAGCCAACTTTCTTTAATCCTGGAAAAAAATTAAACGTAAGGCACAAAGTGTAGCCAATGCCTTTGCGTTACAAAGCATGACAACAGCCCGAAAGGGAGGGGACCTTCTAGTGCTGCATTCGTGCACCACGCCAACAGCAAAACGGGCATACTGCATGAAGGGAAAACGGGGACATAACCACTGCTTGTGATAACTATGCAACTTCAAACTACTTTTAGAAAGACCTTGATACATAAGATATCTATAAAACAGAGAATATATTCTAAATTCATGAAAACGATTTGTATTATTTATTTGTTTGTGACCTCTGTAAAATAGTGTACATGCCAAAGTGTTTTAATCGAACTACAGGGTAGCATACTGATGTTATGCATAAATTCAGACATAATGAGGCCCTGGAGAGTAACTACATAGTGCAGGACTCGTGCATGTAACCCACCCTCCAGGGGTGCGTGCACCATGTAGGCTAATCTAATACTCAAATGTAGCACTGGTGAGTTACTCCAGTTCTTCACAGAGAAAAGAAACAGAGCAAAAAGAGTGACATAAGTGAGTCACATAAGGAAGTCACATGGCTGCCTGGCTCACCTAAGGGAGTTACATACGGACTTGGGCTCCCCTAAAGAGGGGAGTCATTCTCGAGGCAACCTGGGCCTCGTTTTGACTGTTTCTTTTCTCTGTGGTTGCTATGTGGCCAGTCGGAGTGCAGTGAGGACCAGCACTCTGGGCCATTATGGAGGAGATCTGGCCTTGACGGGTTAAAGATGGGTTACGAGCTAATTCGTGGTCGATTTTCTAATTTCCCAATGTATAGGAAAACCTGTGCATAGCGGTAGTCAGGCGAACCGGCAGTATTCCCCCTTCAGGCCAGATGGTGTTACGCAATGTGTTATAGCCTAAGGGGATTTCTGATAGCAGCTCGGTCATGCCAACTGTGGTAATCATAGGAACTATCCCATATATCTCCATTTTTAGCCTTTCCGATGCTTTATATATTAAAAATAATGTACACAATCTATAAGAATAATCATTTAATATATTATTCATATGAATATGCTGTTTATAGGGATAATCATGCCCCGAAGCAGTACTTAACTGCTAACCTATCTAGTCATCATCTTTTCCCTACTGTATTTTCACTTTGCACAGTAAAATCCTTTAATATATAAACACGATGAAGGCTACAATATCATCCTGGTGGCCTCTTGATTCTTTTCTTATAACTTTAATTCCATGTTTATATTTATATAGAATTGAAATAAAAAGGGTAATGCTAAAGTTCTGTACTCAGTTTTTTGTAACGCCCTTGTCAAACCATACCAATGGTTGTATGTCCCAATATGTGCATCACCTCGACATAAATACTGAGCCTCACTATTGGAAACCTCACAAAAATCCAAGTGAAATGAATTGTTCTAAAAAAAGAAAAAGTACATTAAAGGAGCACTATCACCACTCGCGGTGCTATCCCATAGTAGACTAGCACAGCACTAGAATTTTGAATGGGGCACTCTCAGTGATTTTGCCGCTTTAATACACTATGATGTGGTAAAAGGAACCTACCTGGAACCTGAGCAGATGTGACATGTGTGAGGGCCAGGAGACCCAGGAGGAGCGCGGCACACAGGAGGGAGGACGTCATGGTGCTACAGGTACAGGCCCTGTCTACCACTGACCACTACTACAGGGTCTTATATACCACCCGGCACAGGCACCAACTGGCGGCTTGGTGCTGTGGTCAGAAGGTATTAGGGAGTGTTCATTTTTTAGCTACAGGTGGGGGGGGGTAAAAATGTCCGAATCCTCCTGAGAGGGGGCGTAACAAATTCTGACCCCTGTTGAGGGGTGGGGGGCATACAAATATAAGCCCCTTTTTAGCAAAGAAGACTGCGCGTTAAGTATAGTTCAAAGGGGGGGGGGCAAAAAATGTCCTTCGGCGAGGGGGGGGGGGGGCATGAAACGCTCTCTCGAGGGAGGGGGCGTAAAAAGTTTCCGAAATCTCACCACCCCCCTGTAATTAATAAATGAACACTTGCTTAGGAATAGGGTAATGGTCTGACAGTCCATAGTTGTCCAGGAGTATTGGCCCATATGATTCCGACTTATAGTTCCACCTGTAGCCACTAGAAGTGTGTAGGGTACACGAAGGACTGCCAAACTTTTACATTATTCCTACAGCTACTCACTAGCTCTTGGACAAGGCACCAGTTGACGCCTATGCCATCCAGGCACCCCTCCTACACACAAAACTACCCACTACTACCCACCCTCATATAGCCCTCTACACCCCCCTGTATCCACCCAACCCCTACACACACCCTACACACACACCCTACCCCCCTACACACTTATATAAGGCGATCAGGATGATGCATTGATGCTTACTGTAACTAGGAATATTTTGACATTTTTTGTAAATTCTAATAAGAAAGCAATTTCAACTCAGACAATTATTAAGCCGTGGGAGCTTGATATCCTGACCTAAAACTAGCAATAGTTGGCCTTTTTTTCTTTTCTTTTTTTTTGGAGGGGGAACCTATTTTACGTTCTCCTGAATAGGGATCAATGAGGAGAGGTTCAATTTTGAATATATGGATAAACATGTCAACTGCCTAATAAACATCGCAAACCCCCACCCCCTCCCGTACCACCCACCCAACCCCTCATTCCATAAATACACACATATACATGCCCATTCTATAAATCTCCTCGTCCCTCCATTCTAGGCAAAGCATGCCAAAGTTTGCATTAGCCCATTTATGCCACAATCACTCTATACATCTGTACAGTCAATTCTTTCTGCCTTAGGCTAGATATCTTACAAGAGCAGGGCCTGCATGGGAGCAGGTGGAGTAGTAAAGAACATATAACGCTTTATTTCACTAGAATTATATGAGTGCAGTTAAAGTAAGCGGAAAAAGAGGAATCTTTAATATGATTTAAATAATGCCTTTTTGATTTCTTCATAAAGTTATAGCAATGTGATTGGTGTGGACTTGTTCCCGCAACCTCTGTGAGCACACACATCCAGTGACACCAGTGATCTCGTGAGATGTTGGTTCTGTTCTCCCAATGTAGCCTGTTCCTGGCAGGCTATGGCACGTGTGTGGGTGTCTGGTGACTGCCTAATTCTCACAAGAGATTTTTAGTTACTAATAATGTGCGACCACTGAACCACCCGAAGTATTGCTTTACAACATTGCCTTAGGCCACTCAAAGACAATAAATAGTTTCTCATCACCAAGCAGTGAAAAATATGACGAGGGCGTTTTTTATTTTATTTTTTTCGCTTGTGGCAAAATATATAGGGAAATTTTGACTTTTTGCAATCAATTTTCACATTTTAGTAACTCTGAGTTTATTTATCAGTAAAAGTTGTTGTAATGCAAGTTATTGTTAGCTGACTGCATGACTGACAGTATAAGCTCAATTTGATACCAAATTTGCCAATATTTTTAAGGATTTAACATATTTTTTATCAAAAATGTTTAAATTTAAAGAAAATTATGTCCCATAATCATGAGTGGCCTTAGGCAGCCGTCTTTATATAATACGAGCTACCTGACCATGTGTAGTCTACACTGAACTTACACTGAACTTACCTATACAGCTATCCAGGCACCAACACAAACCCCCAATTATAGCTCAGCCTTGTACTTTCAATCCTGTAACCCTTTAAGGACGCCATAATGCCTTAAGGTTGATCGCTACTCATTGAATATGGACTCCTGCGCAGCTCTCTGCGCATATAGCTTTAAACTGTCAGAATGAGCTATTATTGGAAATATAGATACATATATATGCACACTAAGCCATTTCCAAAAATTGGATAATTCCGAACAAAATTGAGCATTTTATAGCACTTTAAATATTTGATATATTTTGAGCTAGTGATATTTGCTTTTTTTTAACATAAATCAGAATATTGGAATTATTTACCGATAAATCATTATCGAGATTGATATAGATTTTATCACTGTGCTTAAGACAACCAAGGGTATAAGATATATACACTTTTTACCCCGATCCTTGGCTTTTTACCCATTATTTTGGTCTTTACATATGAGATTTAGACCTTTTTTGTCCGACTTTTTTAACTTCAGAGGCCCAAAACCCTAAAATTATGCATGGGACCCCCTATCAAAATTACTTTTTTATGTTAGCAAATGATCTGAACAATTTTTTGAGAAAATAAAAAAAAAAGTTCATGGATTTTTTTCAGTGATATTCAGATATTGCTGCAAAATTATGCACCAAATTTAAATAATCTTCATCAAACCATCACGTTTTCTCATAAAAGGGTACATTTTTGGACCATAATTTTATTTTTCCCACTAACGGACATAACCTAGAAATATTCATGTGCAATGCAACATTAATGTTGGCAGTGGTTCATTAAGAAAAAAAATCATGAAAAGTTCCCATATTTTGGCATTTTTTGGCAGAAATAGAGAATACTTTTTTTTTCAAAAATCTGTATTAAAAAAAGTAGCTCGGGACCCCCCTATTTTTTTTACATTTTCCATTTTTTAATGATCTAAACTAACCTGACACAAAAAATTAGGAAATTCTATGGATGAAAAGTTAAGAGTAGCGATCAACCTTTATGCACCATGCCCTTTGTCGTTATAATGCATGAATACAGCCCTGGTGGGTGACTCATCAGTGCTACGTTCAAGCATCATGCCTACCCTATGGGATTGAGAGACTCCTGAAGGGTTGGCAAGACGTACCAATGCAGCACTAGCAAGTTACTGGCAGCATGATGACACATGTATTTTAGCGACATACCGTCCTAAAGGCTAAAGGGTTAAGGACCATACATAGTGATTTGATTTGTCCTGCCTGTATTCTTGTATTATAATGACACTTAAAGGTACACATCAATCCTGTTGGCTTGGCATAGTGCACCAATGGTGAGGCACTCACCAGGGCTGCATTCATATATCATGATTACAAAGTATTAACCCCGGCCCCCTTTACCAGACTCTAGTTTAACTTCCTGTTTGGCAACTTCACACACTACGTTACTCCCCCACCCTGGCTCCGCTTCTCTACAGAGATTGCTGCGGTCTTAAGGTAGACCTCCCATGAGATGACTAACTGGTCTGTTGGTACCTTGAGTAGACCGGTACATCTCTATCAGGGTGCCATTGATCATGGGGCCAATCTTCCACAGGGCTGTTATATACATGAGGCCGAACTTCCTCAGGAAATGGCCATAGGGCCAATAGTTCACAGGACTCCTGATCCGTCTACTGGTCTACTCAAGGTACCAACAGACCAGCTAGTCATCTCATGGGCGGTCTACCCATGTGTCTACAGTACTGGACTGCAGTATTGAGGGGATGGCGGATGTGTGTGTGTGTGGGGGGGGGGGGGGGTATACCTATACACTAGGGTCAATACATTGAACTCTATTTTTGATTGTCCCTGGGTTATAGTGATCCACAGCTTTAACCATACAGTGTTTGTGACCACGTTAGGGGGTCCCTGGACAGGCATCCATGGTAGTTTACACATAACATGGTATGGTACAGTCCAGCGATGATAAGAAAACAATGGAAATATGGGAGGATCGTCATACACATATGTAAAACTTGCATGTGGGAACCTCTCACATCAGGGCAGTCCAAATTGTTTTGACCTTCACCTGTATGAACTTAAGTGACATTTTGGCCTTTTCACTGACTAGGGAGCTACAGAAATAGCCATAGCTACCTCTGCAGGACCATCACACCTCTGTTCTCACAGCAAACAATGTAAACTGACACGCTTGATGGGTTAAGGGTTCAGGGTTCAGGGATCTGGTCGTGGGAGACAAGCGGTCAAAAGTCCAAAGCAGTAAATATTGACCGCTGAAAGGATAACTGCACCTGGCCATTGTAAGACGTATGTGAGATCCGCTGGAGAAGCAGCTGACTGGAACATTACCAAGCAACCAGGAAAACCCTTTAGTACCAAAGGTGAAGAATAGAACCAGAGATTTACACCCCTTTATTTTGGCCCAACATACATTTCAAATTAGCTTCATCTGGAGAATTCAATCCGCAAATATCTAAGCATTATTTGCAGGAAATGAATAACCGGTATACAGGTAGACAATGTACTTGGCTAGGTATATGTGGGTGGGTTTGTATGGCAGAAGTATATTTCGTGAGATATAATGACTTAGAGGGAAATTGTAGCCAGAATAAGGTATATTTATATGTGAACTCCCTGCCCCCGTCCCCCTACTCCTCTCTCACCACTTTACCTGTATGACCACTTCGTGCATCACTTGAAGTATTACCTCCCTCCCCTCCTTATCAAACACTTGTTTAATTTCCTGCTGGGTAGGTTCACACACAAACACATACGAACGGTTATGATACAGTCCAGTGCCAGCGGTTTACATCCGTTTAATGCCCCGAAGGAAATTAACCCTTTCAAGATGACAAAACAGCATCCGGTCTTTCAGCGCATCATGTTTGTGAAAATCACTGTAATTATACTGCATGTGACAATTTGTCAATGATACACCAAAAACATTTTCATTTTTGTCTTTATACAATATGGAGGATTGTCCAAGAAAAGTTCATAATTGTTTAGTTGATTTTTGTGTGTACGGCTGTTTTTTTCGAAAGCAGGTTCTACCCTCTGTCTGTTTCTGTCCAACTGCTAACTCCTACTAGGTTAATTTGTTTTATCTATGTCCATTTATCATCATGATACGTGGATGAAGCCCTGGGGGCGCATCATGCCAAGCCTACAGGATTGATGCACGCCTGGCCCTAGTTCAACAAACACTTTTCATCTGCTTGAAGCAGTCAATTTAGCTCAAGCAGATCAGCTTAAGCAGATCCCAATATCATACTTTGCTTGAAGTCCCATGCAGATGGCTGATCTCCTTGAGTTCTCAAGCAGAACAGCCATCTGCTTGACTTTTAAAGCAGAACTTAAGCAGTACAGGTACTTTCATATATAAGCTGTTTCATTAACCACAACTTTTAAAAAGCTGAGCTTGAGCTAAACTTAGCAGATGGGCTCTGCTTGAGCTTGCAGTTTCAAGATCATGTTTCGTGATCTGGAGCCTGGAAGTGTCGTCATGATACATATACATGAATGTAAATGACATTACATCTCTCTCTACATATGTGTGTGACAAATATAAATAAATATATATATATATATATATATATATATATATATATATACATACATGCAACCCGGTTTGTGGGATCTTTCGCTGTTCTCAGACCCACGTAGTGGGGTCATTCCAAAATTGTGGGATCTTTTGCAAGACCCCGCAACCCACCCGGGCTAAAATGATCCTATGTACTATGATATGTATAGATTTTGTTTTTTAAACATTTTTTTATGAAAACCCCACAATGTTTTCAAGTTTATTATTGATTCCCTAACCTGCTCCCAGGTGTCTCTACCCATCACAAAGTACAGCCAGAGTATATATATATACATCCTGTGTAGTCATGCCTGAGTGAGCACATGAAGGTCAAGCTGCCATAGAGAGGCTAGTATATCTGGATCTCATAATAGAGGGAAATATCACAAATATCATATATACAGTCTAATACCATCAGATACGGACTTAATCAATGAGAAATGAAATTTGAATGGTTAAGTATTACTTTTCCAAAGATATAACCACCCCATGTATGATAATTATGGTATAATGTCAGGATCCCACAAACCATGTAGAAAAAATACAAAGGATCCCATTATCCAGGAGCAGAACTAAAACACACTATTAGTATATGCAGATATATATGTATATGAATTGTGGGATCCTAGGTTCCTAGTGAGAATCCCATAAGGTCAGGGCTAAAATCATTGAGGTGTGGCAGGGTGCAGATGATGACAAAGGATGTCAGGGGTGTGACAGGGTGTACATGCTGACTTTGGGATATCAGGGGTATTGCAGGGTATATGAGGGCAGTGGTAGGGTGTAAATGACAACTGAGGAGTGTCAGGGGGTGTGGTAGGGTGTAGATGACGACTGAGGAGTTTCAGGAGGTGTGGTAGGGTGTTGATGACGACTGAGGAGTGTCAGGAGGTGTGGTAGGGTGTAGATGACGACTGAGGAGTGTCAGGAGGTGTGGTAGGGTGTAGATGATAATAGAGGAGTGTCAGGGGTGTGGTAGAGTGTAGAGGACGACTGAGGAGTGTCAGGAGGTGTGGTAGGGTGTAGATGACGACTGAGGGGTGGTAGGGGGTGTGGTAGGGTGTAGATGACGACTGAGGAGTGTCAGGGGTGTGGTAGAGTGTAGATGACGACTGAGGAGTGTCAGGAGGTGTGGTAGGGTGTAGATGACGACTGAGGAGTGTCAGGGGGTGTGGTAGGGTGAAGATGACGACTGAGGAGTGTCAGGGGGTGTGGTAAGGTGTAGATGACGACTGAGGAGTGTCAGGGGGTGTGGTAGGGTGTAGATGACGACTGAGGAGTGTCAGAGGGTGTGGTAGGGTGTGGTCATGCCTGAGTGAGCACATGAAGGTCAAGCTGCAATAGAGAGGCTAGTACATCAGGATCTCATAATAGAGGGAGATATCACAAATATCGTACAGTCTAATACCATCAGATATGGACTTAAACAATGAGAAATGAAATTAGAATGGTTAAGTATTATTTTTCCAAACACATAACCACTCCATGTATGATAATTGTGGTATAATGTCAGGATCCCACAAACGATGTAGAAAAGATACAAAGGATCCCATTAGACAGGAGCAGAACTAACACACACAAATATGAGTCCTAGGTTCCTAAAGAGAATCCCATAAAGTCAGGGCTAAAATCATTGAGGTGTGGCAGGGTGTAGATGATGACAAAGGATTTCAGGGGGTGTGGCAGGGTGTACATGCTGACTTGAGGATATCAGGGGGTGTAGCAGGGTAAACATGCTGACTTTGGGATATCAGGGGTATTGCAGGGTATATGAGGGCAGTGGTAGGGTGTAAATGACAACTGAGGAGTGTCAGGGGGTGTGGTAGAGTGTAGATGACGACCGATGAGTGTTAGGAGGTGTGGTAGAGTGTAGATGACGACTGAGGAGTGTCAGGAGGTGTGGTAGAGTGTAGATGACGACTGAGGAATGCGAGGGGGTGTGGTAGGGTGTAGATGCCGACAGAGGAGTGTCAGGGGGTGTGACAAACAGTAGATGACGACAGAGGGGTGTCAGGGGGTGTGGTAGTGTGTAGATGACAACTGAGGAGTGTCAGGAGGTGTGGTAGGGTGAAGATGACGACTGAGGAGTTTCAGGAGGTAGTCTAGTGAATTAAGGGAAATATACTTTATTTCTGGATAAAAGTACCAAAGTTGGTTTATAGGTAGATAAATATATGTTATTGAATATTTTTCCTTGCTCCAAGCAAAAAGTGTCCTGCAACACTATTTTTGGGTCATTTTCCTGAAAAATGTGAAAGATGACGATAATAATTTTATAAGTTAATCTTTTGCAGGTTTCTAGCATTGAGACCTAATAATATTGCCATAATAGACATTAATTGTCATAAATATGAAAGAATCAGCCCCCCCAAAATGCAATATGTGTGCAAAATTAAAGCTGAAAGGCAAAACTAATTGTGGCTTGATGCTTTCATTTTAATTACTTTCACAAGCTGTCAATAGTACTTTTTGAACCGCTCATATATTTTAAGGGTAATTCTATGTGTTTTCATGTATGTTATACCCTGTTAGGTTACAAAATCGGTAGTAGTAGGATTATCTAGGGGAGATATGTGATCAATCTATGTGGAATGGGTATTGCAGCAGAACACCGCAAACGAAGGGCTGCAGCCACCACAAGTGAACTGCAGTTGTCACACTGGGGGGTTTGGGGGCATGCCCCCTCAAGACAATTTTGAATTTAAGCCTTCAAATAGTCCATTCTTATGAATTTTGCACACACTTTATGAAAGGTCTGATCTACATCTAGCCTCTATCATTTGGTTTGGGATTTTTTTGGAGGGAGAGATCCTTTGGAAAAATACTTTTGTCACCTGAAGGCATGCCCCCCCACCTATAACATATATTTGAACACATTGAGAAGGAGGGAGTGGCATTGAGGGGAAAGAAGGGGTGCGGTTGGAGAGCTTAACTGAACTTGTGGACCTTTTATAAAAACTTAAGGTCACATATAAAGTTGCAAGCAGGGTGCAGCGAGCTTGGTACCCACAGGATATTTTCGAGATCTAGAGGCAAAAGGGTTCTTTCTGGTGGGTTCTGAGAGCTGTATAGATTCATTTGCAGCCAGCAGTCAGGGGTTGTTCTAGTTGATTTTTCTTTCAAAAAGGAAGACTGTGAATCCACACTCTTTTGTTTTGCATCCTATTTCCTGAATGTCCTTTTTTTCTAATGCTTCCCTTTCCCTCCAACTGCTTCCCTCTCCCTAGGCTTGAGTACACAGAGGTCGTAGAGGGAGGAGAGGCCACAGGGGTAGGCCAGGGCATGGGAGGGGATCTGGAGGGGAGGAGAGTGGACATGGAATGGAAGGTGAGGTTGAGGGATATTGGAGGTGTATGGTAGGGGAGGGACCACGTCCCCCCTCCATCTTCAAGAAATCCCTCAGCCCGCAGCATGCCCCCCTCCCAAACCTGCGAAGAGGAATGGGGGGAAGGGGGGTGGCAGAAGGCGTGACAATGCCCCTGCTCTCAGGGGAATTTGGAAATAACCTACTACAGGATCTATATAAAATATAGCAAATATTTCTGCATGTTTTTTTAAAATCACTTCTCAAACATGAGTTAAAATGTATAACAGAAAACAGTTAATAAGCTTTAAATGCATTATGTCCCACAATAAATAGAGAACACTTGCACCAACGATTATTTAGAAGAGAATATTCTACATTAAAAGTACCCTAGTGCATTTTGTGGCCTATTTTTCACTCTTTTGCTATCACTGTGCCCCCTGGTGGGCAAAACTAGAACTACCCCCCCCCCCCCGTCACATTTTCCCCCACCTGCTCAGAAATATATGAATCCCCCCTCCAGGAAAAGATACGATCTATTCCCCTGAAATACTTTTCTTAAATTAAGAGCTAGTTTTCCAATCTTTCTTTTCATTTCCTTCTCTCCTTTTCCTCCATCTTTCCTCTCCTCTCTCTTTTTTTTTTGTGTTGGGGTGGGGGCAATCCTGTTGCATCCCCCCCCCCTTCCCCCTGAATCAGCCTTTTTTTCAAATCAAAAGAAACAGCTAAATGAACCTGAAAAATATGGTTTCATGTGATCTGACAATCATCTTTATGAAGGGCAGCCATCTTGAATTTTTAATGCATGATTTAGATTTGGATATTAACCTACATTTATAGTTACCAGTTAAGCATCTTGTATGGCTTCAGCCCTAAATATTTCTATAAAAGTTCTACAAATTAGGATTTCCTGTTTATTTCAATGATTTTGGTTATCACATTTCAAAATGGCTGAAAAAAGGTGATAGCATGGAAATTTCTTTTGGAGCAAGGAAAAAAGTGAAAGTTCTTGGTTCAAACCATGTGTAAAAAGCTTTTGGCACTTTTATCCAGTAATAAAGTATAATGCCAATTCGTTCCCTTAATTCACTAGACTAAGGTGTGGTAGGGTGTAGATGCCGACAGAGGAGTGTCAGGGGGTGTGGTAGGGTGTAGATGACGACAGAGGAGTGTCAGAGGGTGTGACAAACAGTAGATGACGACAGAGGGGTGTCAGGGGGTGTGGTAGTGTGTAGATGACGTCAGAGGAGTGTCAGGAGGTGTGGTAGGGTGTAGATGACGACAGAGGAGTGTCAGGAGGTGTGTAGATGACGACATAGAAATGTAAGAGAGCTTGGAATAGGGTAGATGACAACAAAGGATGGGCAGGGTGTGTGGCAGGGAGTGTGGTAGGGGACTTGATGATATCAGGGGATGTGGCAGGGTGTATATGTCGAGTTGAATATATAGACAAAGGTGCACGAGTAGAGGTCCTCCCTGAGGGTTATTTCACGAGGCGAAGCCAAGTGAAATAACCCTCAGGGAGGACCTCTACGAGTGCTCCTTTGTGTTTATTTCATGTCCTGATTAACAATATTTATCAGAATTCCACTTATTTGCTCTGAAAAAGCTCATTTACAGTGATTAAATCAACAATTTTGATAATTTGACAGGCCGTTAGATACGGGCAAGGGTTATTTCACGGGGGGTGTTAAATACGGCCTTCCTTGGTTAAGTCAATGGGAGTGCTGTATTCACCATGAAATAAATATCAGGGGTTGTGGCAGGGTGCAGATGCCGACTTGAGGATATCAGGGGGTGTAACAGATTGTATATGAGTTGAGTTTTTGAGTTTAGATTTTTTATTTGGCAATAATAAATCACAGACGTGGGGCATTTCTCAATTTAAGCCAAAAATATGTACATAGTCATACGCGATCATCAATGTCAATATATATTGATTAAGTTCAGGGAACAATGGTCAGTGTTCAAGTTAAATAAGATAAGTCAGTCCCAATGGAGGCATATGTCGAGTTGAATATATAAGGGGGTGTGGCAGGGTGTAGATGCCAACGTTAGGACATCAGGGGGGTGGCAGGGTGTAGATGACGACTTTATGACATCAGGGGGTGTGGCAGGACGTACATGCCGACTTTAGGGCATTAGGGGGTGTGGCAGGATGTAAATGATGACTGAGGTGTGCTAGGGATGTGGCATGTGTAAATGACGAATGAGGGGGTGTGACAGGTTGTAGATGATGATACAGGAGTGTCAGAGGGTGTGACATTCAGTAGATGACGACAGAGAGGTGTCAGGGGGTGTGGTAGGGTGTAGATGACGACAGAGGGGTGGTAGGGGGTGTGGTAGGGTGTAGATGACGACAGAGGGGTGGTAGGGGGTGTGGTAGGGTGTAGATGACGACAGAGGGGTGGTAGGGGGTGTGGTAGGGTGTAGATGACGACAGAGAGGTGTCAGCGGGTGTGGTAGGGTGAAGATGACGACAGAGGGGTGGTAGGGGGTGTGGTAGGGTGTAGATGACGACAGAGGGGTGGTAGGGGGTGTGGTAGGCTGAAGATGACGACAGAGGGGTGGTAGGGGGTGTGGTAGGGTGTAGATGACGACAGAGAGGTGTCAGCGGGTGTGGTAGGGTGAAGATGACGACAGAGGAGTGTCAGGTGGTGTGGTAGGGTGCAGATGACGACAGAGGAGTGTCAGAGGGTGTGACATTCAGTAGATGACGACAGAGGGGTGTCAGGGGGTGTGGTAGGGTGTAGATGACGACAGAGGAGTGTCAGGGGGTGTGGTAGGGTGTAGATGACGACAGAGGAGTGTCAGGGGGTGTGGTAGGGTGAAGATGACAACAGAGAGGTGGTAGGGGGTGTGCTAGGGTGTAGATGACAACAGAGGAGTGTCAGGGGGTGTGGTAGGGTGTAGATGACGACAGAGGAGTGTCAGGGGGTGTGGTAGGGTGAAGATGACAACAGAGAGGTGGTAGGGGGTGTGCTAGGGTGTAGATGACAACAGAGGAGTGTCAGGGGGTGTGGTAGGGTGTAGATGACGACAGAGGAGTGTCAGAGGGTGTGGTAGGGTGTAGATGACGACAGAGGGGTGTCAGGGGGTGTGGTAGGGTGTAGATGACGACAGAGGAGTGTCAGAGGGTGTGATAGGGTGTAGATGACGACAGAGGAGTGTCAGGGGGTGTGGTAGGGTGTAGATGACGACAGAGGAGTGTCAGGGGGTGTGGCATTCAGTAGATGACGACAGAGGGGTGTCAGGGGGTGTGGTAGGGTGAAGATGAGGACAGCGGGGTGGTAGGGGGTGTGGTAGGGTGTAGATGACGACTGAGGGGTGTCAGGGGGTGTGGTAGGGTGTAGATGACGACCGAGGGGTGGTAGGGGGTGTGGTAGGGTGTAGATGACGACCGAGGGGTGGTAGGGGGTGTGGTAGGGTGTAGATGACGACAGAGGAGTGTCAGAGGGTGTGACATTCAGTAGATGACGACTGAGGGGTGTCAGGGGGTGTGGTAGGGTGTAGATGACGACAGAGGAGTGTCAGGGGGTGTGGCATTCAGTAGATGACGACAGAGGGGTGTCAGGGGGTGTGGTAGGGTGAAGATGAGGACAGCGGGGTGGTAGGGGGTGTGGTAGGGTGTAGATGACGACTGATGGGTGTCAGGGGGTGTGGTAGGGTGTAGATGACGACCGAGGGGTGGTAGGGGGTGTGGTAGGGTGTAGATGACGACCGAGGGGTGGTAGGGGGTGTGGTAGGGTGTAGATGACGACAGAGGAGTGTCAGAGGGTGTGACATTCAGTAGATGACGACTGAGGGGTGTCAGGGGGTGTGGTAGGGTGTAGATGACGACCGAGGGGTGGTAGGGGGTGTGGTAGGGTGTAGATGACGACCGAGGGGTGGTAGGGGGTGTGGTAGGGTGTAGATGACGACAGAGGAGTGTCAGGGGTGTGACATTCAGTAGATGACGACTGAGAGGTGTCAGGGGGTGTGGTAGGATGTAGATGACGACAGAGGAGTGTCAGGGGGTGTGGTAGGGTGTAGACGACCACTGAGGAGTGTCAGGGGTAGTGGTATTGTGCAGATGACGACAGATGGGGGTCAGGGGATGTGGCAGGATGCAGATGACGATAGAGGAGGATCTGGGGATGTGGCACTTTGCAGATAATTTCTACAGTATGTACTATAGTTTGCTTGTATCAAGTTTTTCTCATTGCATTTTATAAGGAGGGGAAATCATAGGATCCCATAGGCCCAGGTTATAACTCACTAACTGTAAGACCCTAAAATCAAGTAGACACAATTTTCTCTTTGTTTTAATCAAACAAGACACACCTCTTACAAATAGACTATTTGAACATATATTCCTTAATCCAAAGTTGACTATGCATCTACTAAGTAGAGACAGAGGTGGTTGGTGACAACAGCCACAGGCAGTATCCCATATGGGAGTTCTGCCTCCCCCCTCCTTTGCTAATCCAAAACTAACACTAAGTAAACATACCCCTGCACTAGGCCAAATTAGGTCAAGGGACAGCAGCTAAAAGACCACCACACTCTGGGCTCTTATTGTTAGGAAACAGCCTGACCTAGATAATATTTGCATTTGTTTACATTCACAAATAGAGTTGGTAACAGCAGGATATATCTACCCAAATCAAATATAGCCACATACTAATTTAGTTTACTCTTCTGTACACACTAACAAAGAATAGTTGTCACCAAAAATGGTACTTAGCTTCAACTACTATTAAAACTCAAATAAAATAAATGAATAGGTAAGACCCCACAATAGAGGGTTAAAACAGATACAAGACCCCATAATCCAAGAGCAGCATATAGAGTTATGTCAACCATCACATTATTGTGCTTTTCATCAATATATATATTGCATGCATACATCTGGTTAGTCCATAAAAGTGAATGTGTCCCCAAAAATTATTTCAATAAAGTAAATTTTCAAAGAGATCCCACTTTGTCAGATGATACATATAGTTAAACCATTTGTGGGGTCCTGGCAGAGGTCATAGTTCAAGGTCATCCAGGACCCCACAAGGGGATCCCACAATATTACATTTAAAAAAATTCAAATTTTGAAATTCTTTTGTCAGATTCTGTTTCTATTAATTTAGAGGTACACAAAACTGTAATTCTTTTCTTTATATGTCTGTTAGTTCCATTGGATCCCACATCACTGGGTTACAGCTGAGACCTCACAAACCGGGTGATATCGGTATATATATATATATATATATATATATATATATACATATATATATATATATATATATATATATATATATATATATATATATATATATATATATATACATACAGTCTTTGTGAAAACTTTTCAACCATGCTAGACATTCAGTCCAGCAGCTTGCAAATTCGGCAGGATGGGACAGATTTCCACGGGACCGGATACCGAAAGAAAATAATATGCTATTTTATGATATAAAATAAAAAATAGAATTAGCTTTGATTAGCTTAAAATGTTAGTGTGTACTCTAGAACTTGTACTCTCAGTTCTAGTTGAAAGCCCATGACCCGCAGGACATCTGGTCCTGCAACACCAGTCATTCTGCCGGGCCAGAGCGATGTTAGACAGACATTGCCACTGTCAGGCACGTTTTGGCAAAGACTGAAATAAAGCCCACATATATACGGTCCATAAGGGTTACCAGTACAAGGCTAAACTACATACACAATTATGGTTTTATGTTGGTGCCTTGAACTTGCAATTGGTGAGCTGTATAGGGGGCCCTAACCCTCGACCCTAAGCATATTATATACCAATGGTAGTTTCCTGTCCATTCCCGATTAAATGTTTCTTTACATATATTGAGTTATAAAGGCTACTTTGGTCCGAAACCCATATAAAATACTAGGTGGTTAAAAGACATCAAACAAAAATAAATACCGTTGATCTATTGGAACCAGTGCACATCAGTCAATTGATAGTTTGAAGGTGTCCACACGTAAAGAGCTAACATCAGGCCACGTTTACATGTTGAATTCGCCCTATTCAATTCAATGTTCTTTATTCAGGCTTGGAAAAATTGGCATTACTTGGCTTGTCTTGCTTTTCGTTCCAGCATAGAAAATATACATTTGTAGTCGCTCAAGGTCATGTTGGACAGGGGTGACGGAGCTTTGGACCCGTCTCAATAATCGTAGTATTGAGGGGGCGTCCAGTCTATAGGGTGTTTACCTCCAAATATCACCAGAAAGGGAAATATGTCTGGAAAACAATGCAAAAAGCTGCATATTAATATCTACTTTAGATCCAGTGCAATTAAGCAGAATGTGAGCCAGAGTCAGAGCTATTTTAGGAAAACCTTCCTATAGCCTGCAGCAGAGCTAAGTGGTCACTGCAGACCATATCTAGGGTGAGTACCTGTGTGCCTACAGTAGAACTAGGCAGCTCGAAAAGGGCCCTTACTAGATCTACTCCACTTTAAATGCTGTGGGAGAGCTCATCATCAAAATGATGATATTTTTGCCGTAGAACGTAGCATTATTCAGCTAGGCCCATACATGGTCTGAAAGCCCAATGTCTTGGCTTTCATGGGGTGGCATAGTATAATTGGAAATCGTTTATTTTTTTCAATTAAAAAAAAGAGAAAATACTAAAGCGGAGTAGAGAAACGGCCGTCTTCGCAACCCCAGTACCACAGGTAAACACCCTACAGTCTTTAGGGTGTTTACCCTAAATAGAAATAATAAGTGCACATAAGTAATCGAGACCTATGTCTGGAAAGATAAACATGTCTGGAAGAAAACGCAAAAGACTGCATACATAGATATATGCTCTAGATTCCTCTCTATTAGGCAGAATGTGAGCCAGAGTCTGGGTTATTTTGTGAAACCCTGCCAATAGGCCACAGCAGAGTAAAGTGGTCGTTGTTGACCACTGGTAAGGTGAGTACCTGTAGCACTAGGGGTCCTCAAACCTGCCATTTCTGTACTCTACTGGGTGCACTTTAATGGTTCATGGGGCCTTAATAAAGATATATCCTAACATAAACTAATTTCCGTTGATAACCACTGGAAATACAATCTGACATGCAATAACTTTCTGAAAACTAAATAATAGCTTTTTACAATGTGCCTAACTCCGTTCTGATATGGCCCAGACATAGCTTAAAGGCCCAGCGCCCCTATATATAGAGCTGAGTACCTGTCCCGACTTTACTCTGACTGTTACTGGACGTGCAGTAAGAACTGCAGGTTTAAGGTGACCCCTATACCCCCAGACCATTAGATTTACCCAATTCAATGCCACAGAGACTCCAGAAAGAAACAGTGCAGTGACTATTCTTGTGAGAGTTCCTCCATTAAGATGCCATGATTTTACTATTAGAAAATAAATAAGTACCAACCCTTATATCATGAGAAAGCCCAAAGCTTTGGCTTTCAGGGGGTGTCATAATATATTTGGAATTCTATTCCATTTTATATAAAAATGTATAAATACTGAAACAGGGAACAGAAACGGCCGTTTTCGCGGCCCCCAGCGGCACAGGTGAACACCCTACAGTGTAATGAGGTGCTCCATGTTTAGTTCTGCAGCCAACCACCAGGTGGCCACTTACCCTGGTTAGTGGATGAAGCTCCACCCTGTACTATGGGTTTATATGATCGGAAGATGTCAAAAGCTCTGCATATTTAACTTATTCTAACAATATTAAGTGTTACTCAATATCTGTATTGTGCTCTCTAAACAATGTAAACAAGGAAACAAGAACAAAATAAGCCATCTAGCATAGGTATAGGGCATGAACTGGCCCTTATAGTCTCACTGAGGGTAAATGTGAAAATGCAAATTATTCAGTGCAAATTCAGGTGGAATTCAGGTGGTTTTACGCTACAGACCAGTACTCAATTTTTTCGTGGTTAGAAGCTAATTTTGGTTGGAAAAGTTTTGTAGGAAAGATGTATCTTTTAGTTCAAGGGTAATTTTCAGAAGTTGTAAATGTCCTGGTAGCTGTTATTGCGTTTTCCGCTATATTAAAGTATATAGTAAAAGGATTTCCTTCACTGAAACCTTATAATTATGGACTTCCCCTTCAATACAGGATTAACTGCATGTTCAAAAGCCAGGTGGCAGCACAGTATGGGTAGTCCGCATATGGTCACGCTAGCGGTACTTTCAGGTCAGAAACACACTGAACCGTTCTAGTAGTGCATACTCCTATAATGGCCTACTTCTCTATACATGCAACATACTAATAACTGACCTCCTTATACACAGATAGGTTGGTGAGA
Source organism: Harmothoe impar (assembly GCA_947462335.1). Classification (NCBI taxonomy): domain Eukaryota; kingdom Metazoa; phylum Annelida; class Polychaeta; order Phyllodocida; family Polynoidae; genus Harmothoe; species Harmothoe impar. The sequence continues at coordinate 51,072,379 of OX381720.1, read as the reverse complement.
AACTAGAGCATGCCACACCTGGGTAGCCAGCATGATATATACATTCAGCTGCCTCAGAGAGACTGGTTTACAAGTAAAGAGAAGTGTATAGTATGCGGTGTGCAGAAAACCAGCATACCCAGTAATACCAACCTCACTGCGGGAGTACAGGGAGGAACTGAAGGTAGGTACAGATAACGGCATCTGCACACTATAATTAACATCTGACAACAGTCTGATCAGGCGCTCATTATAGCAGCTAACCATAGGTAAATAATCATATGATATCATGAAACACAGCCATATGCACTGATATAATACTTCATGCATAGGTATGTATACTACTCCATTATACACTATATAGACCTACTGTATTGTGTATAGGTGTATGGCCTTGTAACCTGGATATATTAAAGGATTCCCCCATGCAGCTGAGGGCTGCTGGGGACCACACCTTGACACAGACAGACCTCTACATCAGGCTCTGTGCCAGGACAACTAGTGTCAACTATAGCACCAACAATGGAGTAACACAGACGGCAACTACCATGAAACCTCACCTATAGGCCACAGCTAGTACTCTGCTCAGATCGTAAGTGTTACTTATAGGATGAGGATGAAGTCAGTGTGTGGCTCATAGGCAGGTTTTAGATTATACTACAGTACTAGTGTTGCCATAATATCCGTGTACGCCTTATAGGACTTCTCCAATGTTTAAAAGAAGAGTTAGGCTTATACATGAGGTTATATGGTAATGTGCCTGAAACCAACATCCATGGTTTATTTGAAAAGTGAATTGTATTTCTATCTCTCAGGTAGCCTACACATAACAGTCGGAGATGGCGCTACTGGACTCGAGCACCCTCTTGGTTCTTGTGGGAACCCTGGTGGGCATCCTGGTAGTTAAGAAGCTGCTGACCATGATAACAGGACCTAACCTACCCCCGGGTCCCACCCCGCTACCCGTCATAGGCAACATACACCAGCTTGCTGCCAGACCAATGCACTCCCACATCACCTTCCATGAATTCGCAATGAAGTGAGTAAGAAATAGTGCCCACATTTTAAACCGTTAGTTAAGGAAGGGATACATGAAAGATTGGCGTGGCTGATTCTGAGGTTTTTGAATTTTTGGATTTTTGAGGTTGTAACATTCAAATCATATATGAGCAGCGAAATTCATGTCTTAAGAGGAGTTTGTAGTTTGTAGTTTAATCATTTATTTGACCATAAAAAACCACAAACGTGGGGCTCACGATTATGAATGTCATTTTTTAATAACAAGGGGGCTGATAGGTTTTGATACGATAAAACCCAGCCTCCATTCAAGAATCAGTGCACGGCCAGGCCCTTTGAAGGATAGTAACTCTAAAAACAAATGAAATATTTTTGACCCCCCCCCCCCCCGAGGGGTGGAATGGTTTACATCCCCCTGGGCTAGGGATCAAAATCCAACCCCCTTCCTGTTGTTAAAGATGATTACTCCCCTTAGTTTTTTCCCATCAGAACATTAAAAGAAGACAAATCTCTTATCTTTTCACTAGGTATGGTGATGTGTACACCCTCAACATCTTCAATACCAAGTTTATTATGTTTAACACACATGACCTCATCAAGGAGGTTTTCATCAAGAATGCTGACGCCTTCTCCAACCGCCCGCTGACTTATATCTTGAAACTGGCCTCTGACAATGGGAAGGGTAGGTATCACATAGCATATAATTGTTATTTTATCAAATGAAGTTCAGCAGAACGGTAAAAATCATTGATGTAACACAGTATTACCATGATCTTTCCTACAGTGGCCCAGGAGGGTCAAATCTTTTTGTAAATTTTGAAATTGCAAATTCACTTTGCAAATTCACTTTGCAAAAAATCAATTTCAGTTGAAAGTGAAAACTCTAACTTCAACCATTTACTGTCACCTGTCAACTGTCAATTCAAGTAAAGCAACTTGTGACTGCTATCTTTCAACACTACATCTAACCAAAAACAATGCAAATGTCAAAGTTGAAAGTGAAAACTCCAACTTCAGTCACTTACTGTCAACTGTCAACTGTCAATTCAGGAACAACAGCTTGTGACAGGTATCTTTTAGCACTGAAGTTCACTCCATTTATCCTATGAATGCTATCAAGTCTCAATAAAGTGTCAAACAAGTGTCAATCACATCTCAATCACATCTCAATCAAGTGCCAATCAAGTGTCAATCAAGTGCCAATCAAGTGCCAATCAAGTGCCCAACAGGGTTCAAACAAGTGCCAATCTAGGCTCAATCAAGTAGCAATCAAGTCTAAATTAATTCAGAGAGGGTCAATCAAGGCTAAATCAAGTGCCAATCAAGGGCTCAATCAAATGCCAATCAAGTGCCCATTAAGTATCAATCAAGTGCCCATCAAGTACCAATCAAGTATCAATCAAGTGCCAATCAAGGGTTCAATCAAGGGTTCAATCAAGTGTCAATCAAGTGCCAATCAAGTGTCAATCAAGTATCAATCAAGTGTCAATCAAGGCTCAATCAAGTGCCAATCAATGGATCAATCAAGGGTTCAATCAAGTTCCAATCTAGTGCCAATATATACCAAATGAATGTACCAAATAATGTTACACTTAAGTCAGGCCAAACCACTTGTTTGGATTGCTGACAGGTAAAAACCCCATCTCAGGCTGACGTTTTCCAAAATATTTGATTATGTCCTAATTAGATGGACTCAGTCAACCAAACAAGGTCACACGTGGTTTAAATCATGAGGAGGTATTTTTAGAGCAAAGGTTCTTTCCCACCTTCTGTGAACATAGCCTAGGTCCACCTTGAAGTGGCATAATCACCAGGCGTATCCCACTCACAGGTCTAGTAGTGTTCTAGTCTGCTATGTGGTAAGTGTGAGTGGTGAGAATGCCCCTTTAATGGGTGTGTTGTTATTAGGTCTGGTGTGGCAGGAGGGAGATGCATGGAGAGGGATCAGGAGAATCACCATGTCTGCACTCCGTGATCTGGGTGTCGGTAAGAAGTCGATGGAGGCAAAGATACTTCACGAAGCCGCTGCGTTATCTGATGTATGTATTATCTGAAATATTCATAAGTACTGTAAAATCTCGCGTATAAGCATAACTCACCTATTAGCCGATCAGATAAGCCACCTCAGGGGCTTGATTATGGCTACTTTAATACTGTAGTTTACATTAATTTAAGTACTTGTGTATAAGCCGCACCCCCACTGTGTGCCGATCCCATAAGCCACATCAGCTATCTGACTTACGTACCAGCCACAGTTTCTACTCAAGGGTTTATGGTAGAAGTTTTTAGCAAAAGAGATGTTGGCATATGGTAGAGGTCAAAGTAAACAAATTAACTACAACAACATTGTATCGTACCCAGGTATTCGCTGCCCATGAAGGGGCACCGTTTGATCCGGCTGCGATCATCACAGAAGCTGCCAGTAATGTCATCTGTTCTGTCTGCTTTGGGAACAGGTAGGCAGATCTCTCAGTATTTCCTGAGTGTTTCTCAATGTTTGTGATCAACAAATTTTGTTGGGCCTGTGGGCGTGTCCATTTCTTAACATAGTACTGTCGAGATAATCACTGATAACAGTGGTAACATGGGCGGAATCTGTTACATAATGCACCCTAAGAATTCTGCAGTGAATGCAGGGAACTATCTCATTGGTTATTATTGCATCCAGCTACAGGCCTATAGAGGAAAAGGGTAGCTTGTTACTATACTTTTTATAGCCTGAATAGATTGAACCCTCACAATGCAGGGAGGGGGAGGGAGGTCTTGAGAAGTAATGGCAGGCTTGCCTCCTTACCACTCCCATAATCACTTTAAAACACAGATTATGTAGGCTTATCTTTATTCCAATTAACATTTTAGTATAATTATATACATTTCTTCTCTTCATCTGCATCCAGATTTGAATACACAGACAAGCAGTTCCGGTCTTTGATAGATAAGATCATGGAAAACTTTGCCATTGGTAACTTCATGGAGGCTGTGGACTTCATTCCAATCCTGCGCTGGTTCCCACTGCCAGCCAATGTAAGCTTTTTATCATTTTTTCCCATTATACCAAGGCTTTGTCTTCATACTCACTATAGTTGCCCTTCTCCTTGGGGAATAGGGTCTTCATATTACAAAGGGGCTCCCCTCAAGGGATTCCTACACCTCAAATGCTGTCATAAATTTGGCACGAGTTCTAAATTGTCAATAGTCAATAACCTGGCGTTTCCTTACTGTCCTCTCCTTCTCTAGTCCCTTACATCTCTCCTTGTTGGCTCCTGGTTGATTCCCTCATTTATTATTTAAACTTCTTTTGGCAAAGACTCTAAATGCTGTTGTATGCCTGTCTGAACACACAAGGGTTTGGGCTTTTAAAGGTAACATCAACAGTACTTCAATGTATGTTGTCAATTGACATTAGTGAAGCACCTGTCTGTCTTTCCAGTCATATGGCACAAGTTCAGAATATCAAACATTCTACTTTTTCTCCTTCCACCTCTCTAGTCCCCATCGTCTTTCCTTTTTGACTACTGGAGAAGTTTGCCTCAGCCTATAAACGGTGCTCTGAGCCTGTCTCTCTCTACTGGGTCTTTAAAACCCTACAACTACTAATACTATACTTGTCGGTAAATGTATCCAAGCGTCATGCCAACCTTACAGGCTGGATAGGCTCTTAAAGTCACAAATTCTAATTACTGTTAATCTGTAGAAGATGGCCTTAGCACACAATTTAAGCACTATTATTTAACATTTAAACTTACACCCAACTTAATGATGCACAGGTACTGGGCCGACAAGTTACTTCTCGTTGATGCTTTAGTGCATAATTGGGATCCAGCACTTTCTAGAGTCTAGTACTTAAAACAGGGTCAACATGTGCTTGATTATCAATTAAACCTAAATTACCAAACTTTCCTTCTGTAGGTTAAAACTCTACTCAGCAATGCCAAAGACATCGACAACTTTATCCAGAGTCAGATTGATGAGCACCGAGCGACGTTTGACAAGAACAACCTGAGGGACTTCATAGATCTGTACTTGGACAAGGAAGGGGAGGACACCACGGAGGAGGAACTCTTCTCAGGTATGGAGATTGTATTGTATGATATGTAAGTGAAATTGTGGGTAGCTTTAGAGATCTTACAACTGTTGCTATCATTGTTATCAAATTATTAAATATAGTAGCACAGAATATCGAAGAGTTACAACTATAATGTTAATTTTAAATAAGTTCCCAGCAAAGGTCCAAATTATTCTGGTCTGTCCCCCATAATCCATTTTCCTACCCTTAACATGTGACTACTTCTTAACACAATGGTAACATAATGGATACATTCAAGTCACAAGACACAATAACTTCATGTTTCCAGAGGTCAACATCAGGAATGTTATCCGGGACCTGTTCTTTGCTGGCACAGACACGACGTCCACCTCCACCCGCTGGGCACTCGTCTACATGCTGCACTACCCTGACATACAGACACGACTGGGCGAGGAGATGGAAGAGGTGAGGCAGACAGTCTGTTTTTCTTTTTCTTTACATTCTTTCATCCTGCTTCTTTCATCTTTACATATTTCATCCTGCTTAAGGGAGCATTCCACTGATGGAATCTGCTGGGATTTCGTCAGTCGGACACGATTCGCCCATAAGTTAACGGGAAGTATGGCCAACGATATTGAAGGAATTCTCCCTTTAGGAATCCATGCTGTAAATGTATCACATGCTAAGTGAGAACGAACAATATACTTTAATTTTTTTTTTCCCTACATCTAAATGGCATAGAAATAAATATTTGGAATGGTGTTATGAGTTATAGCATATTCAAATACGTTTTTAATGTGGATTTATTGGATCTAATCACTTTTTCAGGTAAAAACTAACTAAGGTGCATTGCCCTTCTGCCGCCGGCATTCCTATCTATACAATTTCTTTGATGGTCTTGTTAGATGTATGACTAGGGGTTCCATTTAAAAAAATATTCAGCGAGAAATAAAGACAATAAAAAGAAAAGTAGCTAGTAACATCTGGCATAGAAGTAAATGAAAATGATGAAATGAGATGAAAAAGAGGGTGTTTTATGAACATCGTGTGACAATCAGGTTTCATTCCTGAAGCAAGCTGGATCCATACGCTTTTCCCATGGCAACCTTAAATTTCCATAGTGTCTCATTCAAATGTATCTATAACATGAAACGATGAAAGACACATCATTTTACTAATGCAAGAATATGGCTTTAAACTGAATATGGGGCAAAAGAAACAATTGTCTTTTGAGTTCAAAGAGTCTTGATTTCATCAGGTAATTTTCATGAATACAATTCAATGATCAAATGTGTATGGAGGATGGTTGAGATTTCGCACTTTATAATTCATTATAATAACTCAGGTTGTAGGTAATGACAGGCAACCATCTGTAGCTGACAAGGCTGACCTCAAATACCTCCAAGCCTTCATCATGGAGATTCTGCGCCATGCCTCAGTCGGTGAGTCATGATAAAGGTTATTTTCATGTGGTCATTATTTATCCACAGGGATGGGGGGGCTGGTGGGTTTGGGTGGGGTCAAAAAATGTCCAACCCTGTAGGGGATGGCCAAAAAGGTTTCTGCCGTTTTCGGCACGATAGCCAGTGTGTCACTGAAGCTCAAAGAGGAATGCGGAAAAATTCCGACCCATCTCAAGGGAGCCCAGGAAAATATCGACCTGTCCTGAGGAGGGTGGGCGGAGTAATGTTCACACTCCCACATGAAAATCCACAATCAATGTCGTTAAATAATGGCCACTCCCTTAGATAAATGTCAACTTGGAGTGTTAACATTTTTCAGTGTGTAGATAATTGGTTTCATGCCATTAAACCTTTCATGTAACTTTTTTTTGTGGAAATAAATTATCTTTAAACCCAACATGTAGATGTAAAATACAAGTCTTTTTCTCTGCAGCTTTCTCTAACCTGCCCCACCTGTGCACGGCAGAAAGACAGATCGGGGGCTACACCATACCTAAGGGGGCCACAGTGCTGGCTAACATCTACCACGTCCACATGTCCGAGAGGTACTGGGAGAACCCGACCCAGTTCAACCCTGACAGGTTCCTTGACACGGAGGGGAAACTTGTTAATATTAAGGATGGCTTCATACCCTTTGGTGCAGGTAAAGTATTAGTTTCTAGAAACAGTCTGGGTCTTTTTTTTTTCTTATTTGGTGGGGTTGAGGAGGATAAGTACTAAAATAGTTATGCAATACAATAGCAATGATGCATGAAGTACTCCCTTTTGAACCCAGTTAGCATCTGTGGAGACGGACAGAATAGGTTGGTAGGGTGAGAGACTCCCCCTGGTGAGTAATGTGGGAATTAGCTAAGGTCTGTCTCAACAAATATATAACAATATTACCTATGGCGGGAACATGCTGCACAGAATACATTAAAAACTTACTTTTAGAATTGACAGTTTCTTTTATTAGTATCACTGTTAGTTTGGCAAGATGGGAACTTTATTTTCTAAATTGACTATTGAAACTATCATAAAAAAGACTGTTGTTTCCGCTTATAAATGTTGTTGTTATGATACCTTGTAGGTTCACGTCAATGTATAGGAGAGTCCCTTGCTAGGACTGAGCTCTTCCTAATCCTGGCCTGCCTCATTCAGAAGTTCACGTTTCTACCAGCAGAAGAGGACAACTTACCCCCTCTACTGGGCAAGGCTGGAATCACTCTTGGGCCTGAACATTTCAACATCAGAGCCATCTCTAAATAGTGTTGAGGCCGGTATATTTTTTATACTATTATATTGCGGGTCCTGTTGGGCACTGGATTGCGAGGTCATTATCTAGGTCGCCGGTCTGTGTGTGCACACACAAGTTGGTCACCTAAAAGTATAAGCAGATGCCCAGAAGTACAATTTATCAATTTATTGGATTCCTTGTGTCATCTAAATCAGCTGCTATAAGTTATAGATGATATAACTGAAATGCCCCTCCCTTGTACTTGTGCTCCAGATGTATGAACCAACTTGTAAATTTGTTAAGTGCATCACGGTACATGAACTTTTGTTAGTGTATACACGAATACTAGTGTGTTGAACGCACATATTACCTGTGACACATTGATGCTGTATGAATGTTCCTGTTGGCGGTAGTCGAAAGACATTACCAGTTAATGGATTATTGGCCAAATAAAAATATATCAAACTCAAACTCAAATGGTAAATATACTATCATCTCGATATACTAAAGGTACGGCAACGAATGCCGACTAACCTCACCACTCTGAACCCTCAGGGGTCCCAAACCACTGTTTGCTGTGAAGTTTTAATAAAACTTTTAATAAAATTTGCAACCTGTACATTGAATTTGAATTGTTCCTCGTTTCGTTTCAACGGTCAATTGGTCAAGAAGAAGCTAATGCTTTGCTGCAAGTTTTAAAATCTAAACACCCAAACACTTATTGAATGTGTTTAGCTAATAAGTGTCTAAAATCTAAATAATTTTTCATAAATGTGTTTAAAATCAAGCATCAGTTGAAGGTTGTTTTTAATAATCTCATTTCAAGTCAATCAATACCCCTACATTATGCTTCCTATCGTATCTCGATAAGTCAATACTTTAAACCTGACCGTCCCATGGTATACCATACACGTTCAATCAATTGTATTTTGAATAATAGAAAGTGAAAGACAGTTTTGATGGAACACGAATCCATCAACTTTATTAGGCCCCAAAATCACTGAGTTTTTTTCATTATTCCAGAGTTAAATTCCTGCCCTTGATCATACGCACCAAAGCCTGCTGACATAACCTGAGATTGGCAGGTGTATATATATATATATATATATATAAGCATGGTTAAAAAACCCTCATTGCACAGGCCCAGATGCAGATTTCATAACTTTAACTTTCAGTTGGCGCCAATATGTTAGAATATCACCTATACATAAAATCCAGTCTAAAAGAGAAACATCGGCCTATATGGAAAATAGATCCTTCTGGATTATAACCAAGATATTAAGTAGTCGAACACCTCTAACTGAATTGACAATATAGAATTGTGTTAATCCCAATCTCCACATAATTATTCACAATTATCCCATGTCAGTAGAATAGTTAAACCAGTGTCAAGCTCTCGTAGCACCAACATACACATACCAAGTATTTCAGCTAACTGTATTAAGACTAGATTCACAGAGACTGTCTCTAGAACAATTCCCCTCTCTAGTAGGGACTCCAGAAAAAAAAAGAGAAATATTAAATGATAAATTCTATTTCTTTTATGATATAGAATGTTGGAGATGTAAACTAAATCTCTTGGAATTGTCTTTCTATCTATCATAGAACTCAGACAATCTTCAAAAAGGTGTAAATAAAATCCACCCAGTTCCTCTAGTACATTTCCATGTAATTGCTATCCAGCTTCAGAGTCCCAGTGAACCTGTGTGGGGAAGGGTGATAGGGTCTGCCAAGTGAGTGGGGTATGTTGGAGGTAGTTATATAAGGGGTTTGGAGGGCATTTGAAGTACTGGCCAGGCTAGGCCATGATTGACAGGCCCTCTTAACATGATCACCCATTATACTAGTATAGAGTAAACCAATTGTCTTAATTACCCAATCATAAGCATTATGATGTTATGGTCTAGGAAGAGGTGAGAGGATCCTCTGAATGCTTCCATTTTCTAACATGATATAAAAACATATTGGATGAGATCACAAACCGAAAAGCAACGGAAAGCATTCATAAATTCATAGGGTTTTGATATAATGTATTTTATCTCCAAAATATTTGGTAACTTTTCTTAGCTGCAGTCACTTATTATAGGGATGGCTGGATGGGCCTTTCTCTTGAGTATATTTCTGTGTGCTTACCTAAAAGTAACAGATGAAATGTCACTCCCTAAGAGGGGAGTTTTATAACAGTGTCTGTGAGGCACAGCTGCACCAAAATGCTGACCTGCAGTGTGCACTCTGCACAGGGGCTCACCTAGCGGATTCTTGAGTCCCTATCTCTAGGGGGGGGGCCCTGGTCCTCATGTGAGCAAGGGAGCTGTGTAACTCAACCTAGGCGACCCCTTTAGGTCAGCTAGGGAGTTACCTAGGCTCTCTTAAAGATACAATATCAGTTGAAATGTCCCAAAATTAAATTATAAAATAACACTGCAATTGCTTTCATTAACAATTTTACTTGTGTTTGAAATAATTTTTTATGGTATCAATATTCTCCTTGTTGTGATTTGAAGGTATGAATTGACTGAATTTTAGTGGTGTATACGGATTGTTGTGATGTGATTGCAGGCTAAATCCAATTGTGTTATGATGCACCCCTAACAGGTCTTGATTTCTGCGAGCAGACAGTTATTCGTTTGTGACAATATACTATAGTTTTATTATGCTAAATGATGAATGAGGGCCTTCTAACTTTCTATACCTGCATACAAATTACCTAGAATTATCGGATGTATTCTGTGGGCAGCCTTGGTTCCCTTTTCTTTTCTCTGCATTATTATTACAATTCTTCCAATCGCAGACTCATAATGCTAATATGACAATTGAAATAAATTAATCACACAAGGTTATAGCATCAATATATCTAACAATAGATTAATGATCAGACTTCAAAAACGATTACAAAAATTCTCAAAATTCAACAAACCGCATTGACTAGAAATGTTTTATGTGTAGATATAATACAAGTGACTTGCTGTATGAGTTACAAGCCAAAGACAGGGTAGTTGACAGGGTAATCCAAGGTGTCAGCACCAGATAATTACCACTGTCCAAGGCTTATATCACTCATGCAGCTGGTCATGCGTATCATATCTGACTTACAGCTGCAGAAGGAGTGGGTACGCCATGTATGTAGTAGTTATAGGACGAGTAAAAAGCTGTACACAAAATACAGTGAAGGGAGTTCTATAAGAATACCCCTACAGCTTGGTAAAAGGCCTATATCTTATTTATACCACTAGCTGTATACAGTATACAGGAGGTGTGAAATGCTTTGTTCTCCTTACCCACTGTGGTATAAGTAAAATACAGACAGCCCATTTGTTCTGTTCCCTCAGCCAACTGTGGCGTAAAAAGAAATATAACGGAGTACATATTTCAACAACTGCTAGTAATTGGCTGAACTGGTTGCTATACACTTTGGCAAGGAGTTAGATATGAGTTGTTAGAACTCAAGTGACTCCTTCGGGTCAGTCTGTCTGATATGGTGTGATGCTGGCTGTGATGGCTGCTACCATCATACCTCACCCCGGGCCCCACATAGTCAGAACGCGGCAGTGAGTGGTAGTCCCGCCATTGCCGGAACAACCTCGGGCGTCGGAACCTAAATATGTATATGAGTACAGCGATGACGATAACGACAAGTCCCAATATGGCGGCGATGATGCCGTAGCGGAATGGCAGGTACTCCCACGGGTTCTGAATGTACATCATGTTTCCAACATCAAAGTCCAGGTTGTCTCCGATGTTAACCTAAAGGTGGAGGTAAAGTGTGTCAGTCTACATGTGGGGTATACAAGTAATTAAGCGGCCCTGCATTGATGTCAACCATTTCGGTCTAGGATCAGCATGACACATGAATCCAAAAGCGAGAATCTATTAATTGTGTCACTTCAATCTCTATGGTATATTGAAGGGTCAAAAAGGTAGGAGCTAGTACTCCTGAAAATGGGATATATTCAAATTGCAGATTTAGAGGAGCGTAGATATACCTTATAGTAGAATATTTTTAGAGAAAACTTCAAGCGTCTATGTAGCGTACATGATCTGAAACTTTCTTTATGGAATATATATATATGTAAGCAGAATGCTGCCTTACAGTAACAGGTATACGGCCATTAGAGCTGAGTACTCCTGGTGACAACTCAGGGCGTTGTAATGGCGGATTACACACGAGTCGGTTGTCAAAGTGTCCATCCGCCTCCACCTTACACTCGGCAACCCCCACACGGATGTTTATCTCAGTAGTCTTCAGGGTCCCTGGTGCCAGACCTTTACCCTACATAGTAAAATGATGAATGAGGAAGATTTAAACTAGTGGTAGATGGGGTGAGGGGGATTTTGTAGTTTGTCACTGGCTAAAGAAGTATTGCAGCAATAATTATCATTAGTGTTGTTTTTCCGGGGTCTAATCCTTGAAAGTGAAAGGAGCAAGAGGTGATAAAGGGAGTAAGAATTTCGCATATAATAGGGATATATGCTCATAATGAGAGAGTTCATGTTTGATATCAGACTAACATTCAATATAGCATACATAATGCAACTCAACTTGACTATACTGATTGCATCACTTCCCAACGCCATGGTTGTTGCTAAGCTTGTTGTTAGGGTAGATTCACCACTTTTGGACGCACGTTGGCAGTGCAAACGTGAGCCTATTCATTTCAACTATAGCTATGTTAAAATTCCACACAGAACTACCATTTAGCTAAGTATAGGGAAGGGAGTATTCGAACATTGTAGAAAACCAATAATTAGTACATTATGTGCATTATTGAATGAGATATTCTTTAAGAAAGTTAGGAAAAATAATACCCCATTTTCACCTGGTGTCGGACACTTTGAATTTGCTTGTTTATATTCAAGTAATAGTCATGGATTTATCTTACTAATATAACAGGCTTAATATTATTTATCCAGGGTTTGGATATTTCTTAAGGTATTCATCACATCTACACCCGAAATACGTTTTTAACTCCATGGAACCCCCCCCCCCCCAAAAAAAAAAAAGATAAAAGGAAAGTCTATAAAAATTCCATTTGTATTGACAAAACTTGATATTCTCTGACCTTTCAAATTTGAGAATGGTAATGGACCAATAGAATAACGATTGTGTTGCATCCTCTATCATTTAGCTAAAAGAGAAAAAGCAGTGGCTACTGATGTCCGGCTAAAGGTAACATTTTCTCATAATTTTTAAAGGTCTGCAAATATTCTTTCTGGTAATTGTTATGCATTTCTTTGTTATAATCTAATTGAAAATAGATATACCTTTCTGTCCAAGTTTGGGTATATTGACTGCATCCAGATATTACAGTAATATAAAGAAAGACAGGCCCCTGTCCGACATGAGGTGCTATGTAATTATACAGATGAGCCATGAACGCCTCATCGTAAAACAGGTCTACTTCACCGCATCATCAGACACACATAAAGTTGATTTTCATGTAGGCCTTTTTTTTCATAGGAAAGAATAACACCTCGCCTTTACTCTGATATTTTAATTCAGGCCATAGAATATGTGCAATAAACAATGATTTTTAATGCTGAAAGTGTCCGTCTAAGGGTGTGGGTCCGACTCAAGGTGAATCTACCCTACATTTAAAGCATGTGTGAGTAAGTATAAAGCCACTCTGACCTTGATTTCTATCTGTGTGTCCTTGATTGGCCATGTGCTTCTGAACACGAGCACTCCCCCGTCAAAGCCGAAAATCTCTGGGTCTCGATAGACCTCAACCTCACCAAACTGTGTGGTATTGGGATTAGCCGTGAGATTGGTGAAATCTGGAACGCCGTCCAACTCAAGCCCGATGTAGATGATGAGTCCGTCCTCCTCATTCACTGATGTCAACGCGGGCGTGGCTTGTCGACGCTGCCGCTCATGGTGCCAGCGGAGATCCCTCTTCTGCCTCACAGACTCCTTGAAGCCGGTGATATTCGCAGTGTCACACGCGATTTCTTCTCCAACATCACAGTACTGATGAAAGAGAAAACTCGTGATATAAAATATGTTTTTATACTTATATATCAGAAAAATATCCCAACGTCTATTTACTAATGATTAGATATTTTGATCAAACTTAAGGTTCAGTTGAAAGTCCTATCATTTATCCAGATATTCTACAACATACCGCTATCCAGCTCAATCATTCACAAATATAAGATTATTTGACAATGTGAAAAGTACATCTAGGTTGTTACAGTAAACAAATAATGTTAAACACCATTTTATAACGTTATATAACGGTATATGTCAACGTTTTTTAAGGGCTCTTTAGTGTGACATAACGTTATGTAAAATTTAAAACGGTTTTTTTTTCAGCTGGGGTCCCTATGGACTAAGCATGTTAGTGTTCACAAAAGGTGTGCCAGAAACATGGCACATGCCTTATGTTATGGCATATCATAATTTAACAACAGGGTATTGGCTAAATTATGTTGACCCCTTGACCATTTAGTGATTGGTGGGGGGGGGGGGGGGGGTCGGGTGCTGGGGGATTCAAATACCTGTTTTCAGCAAAAACGAAAAGGCACCAGATCACCTTAATGTACCTTAATAAAAATCTTTAAAAGAAAGAAAAAGGAGCCTAGATTCTGGTTGTATGTTTTAACATACTACACTAGATGTACCTTAATAAAAATCTTTAAAAAAACGTGAAAATTTAGTTTTGATCCATTTTGAGGAAGGGAATTCTCTGACCCATATAGGGAGAAAAATTTTGTCCACCCTCTGCAACCCACCCCCCCTCCCCCCCCCCCCCCAATGTTAAAAAATAATCACTCCCTTACCGTTGTGTATGTGCGCGAGAGGCCGGTGTCTATTTCTACGACTGTGGTCAGCAAGACAGCTGTATGGATGAACTCTACGTTGGTACCTTCTACAGTGATCGTAATCCCACCACTGAAATATGTACCCAGCACAGCCAACCAATTAATTAATGAAGGTCAGATATTAGATAAAATGTAATTATCAAAATCCCTTGGACAGATGCTGTCGAAAGGGCCAAATATATTATTTGAAGCTACATCTTCCTTTCCAAAAGTAACTAATGAAGAATATCAAAAGAAGCTCATACATAAAAAGGAGAAATACAGATAAATATTAACAATGTCTAGCTAAAATTTCATCATATTTTTAAAATTCTCCTCTGATGATGATTCTTTTTAAAAGCCATCGTATACTGCACCCAGAGAAAAGAAAAAGTCAAAAGGTAGTCCGAGTTGCCTCCAGAATGACTCCAATTTTTAGAGGAGCCAAGAATGCCTAGGGGAGCCTTGGTGACTTCCTGGCTGATCTGGGAGAGTTATCTGGGGGAGCCACATAGCTCTCTGGCTTACCTACGGGGGTGTATTAAGGACCAGAGCTCCCCTAGAGTCATTCTGGAGGCAACCTGACGTCCCTTTTGATGCTGTTTCTTTTCTCCGTGCTGGAGTACAGTGCCGTATATAGGCTATGCCAACTCCTGTGATATTTGTGAGAAAATAATATGTTGTTGAATATCAATGTTATTTCTGCACCCTACCTCTCCAGCCCTTGAAGGGGTTGCACCAAGCTGATGACAGGGTTGCCTCTATAGATAAAGCTGCCTGTCGTGTTCATGAGGATTCCCCCAGAGTTTACCTGGACCTTTAACCCTACATCGATGTCCGCCTCCAGCGACACACTCGCTGAGGAACACGTCACGAACAGCGCATTCCTGTATGTATGGGGACAGCAGTTTATTAAAGCTGCACAGCATTGTTTAGGGAACTCAAAACAAATAAAATGGTATTTCATCGCCGGGCACATCATAAAAGTCAGGTTCTAGCAAATTTATTTTTTTCTAATGAAAATCATCATCAAAATGGACAAATATTGGCATATTTCTCATCAAATTAAAGCTAATAGTGCCAGTAATGCAGTGGGAAAGAAATAACATATCTTTCCCCGACGTTTAAATATCAATGAGTTGTTAACTACCAAAATGTGAATTTTGGCCATAAAAAAATATATAATCCGTTACATATAAGCCGGCCAGTTCTTGGTGATGAGAAACCACTTCAATGCGCCCCAAATAGGTTTTATCTGTGCAAATTTGGTTAATATCATCCCTGGCTGCTTGTAGGAACCAAGATGGGATCAGCCTAGTGACTTAGAATATATTGCAAATGCTTCAAATCATACCCATCTGTGATTATTCTCAGAGTTTAGTATATACAGTACAGTTCTTATGGTGATGTGACAAAACGTGTGATGTGTTTTAGAAAAGCACACATACGGTTATAGACTTTCAACTTGTATCGATTTGGTGAGACACAGCCCTATACAGGGCCAAATAAAGCATTGGGAACAGCCCACCTTTGTTTAGGTTGACAGATGTAGCTTCCGATGAAGGGCACCACGTCTGGAGGTAGGTTGAACCCACGTATGGTGAGGAGGGTCCCGCCTGCCTGGGGGCCTTGTACCGGGGTCACATCACCGTAACGTGTCTCTGTGTCAACATAAAAACTACACTTCAGGCTGTGTCTCACGACCTTGAGCCAATGTTCTTGTCTCTGACCGGGTGCCGTCTCTGACTGGGTGCCGTCTCTGACCAGATGTCACTTTGGTACATTAGTTATGTTTTACCAACAGCAGGAGGCTAATGATAATTACATAAGAGCTGCCATAACGCTTTTACATATCCTTATACATATGAGTATAGGTTAACATAAAAAAAACATGTTTTTCTGACACCAGGTCAGAGACGGCACCCGGTCAGAGACGGCACCTGGTCAGAGACGGCACCCGGTCAGAGACAAAAACATTGGCTCAAGGTCTTGAGACACAGCCTTCAGCTGCCTGGTTTTTAATTTCATCCCAGTATTTTATTAAGTACTTGTCTAATTATTGAAGGTGTTATTTAAGGTGTAAAAAAGCACTTATGGCTTTACAAATCACAACAAGGACCACAGCTGTACACCATTATCATGATTTTTGACAATGGGGTGGGGGGGGGGGAGGTTGCTGGACTCTGGGTGATGTTTTAACCTTCTCGAGGGGCATTCGGGAAAGTTATTTTGCCTGATTTTAGCGGGGAAAAAAGCAACACTTTATTATGCAAGAAAGGGGCGTGAATCAGCCTGAGTGGAATTTCATCACCCCACACAGTTGATAGAATTGATCACCCCCTTATTATAAAGTTAATTTAGTTGCCACCATCTTACTATTCACAAAGAGTAATATTTAGGAATCTCTTAATTCGTATCACATGTCTATGTCCAAATACTAACTTTGAAAATGGAAGGAACAATGTCTGAAGAAACATTCCTATATATTTAATGGCCCGAACATAATGGACCATACTGAGGGGAGGAACAGGGCTTTCTGTCTGATATAAACGACACAGAAATATTATTAGGCATAACTTTGGCAAAGCCAACAAAGCCAAGACAAATTTAAATTAAAATAAATTTCTCCTACCAAACAGAGGCACATTGGCAGTGCCTAGCGCCCAGCGGCTGATGACATCCTGTACATGAGGCAACTGGTCTGTATACCCAACCACCGACAAGACATAGGAGATGTTCCGCGCTGTCTCCCGGTCCACTGACGGGCTGCAACAAGAGGGTTTCACTGCATGAATGTTGGCATTTTTAGCAAACCTTCATTGCTTGAAGTTATTCTCTAAGCAGCTTAAAGTTCAGTAAATGCTATTACATATCTAGTAATGGTCAAATTAAGTTGCTTCAAGTGGCATTAACATTCAGGAAGTTTCAGTTTTGAAATCAGATTGTTTCACAATTTCACGCAGGTAACATATGAATTATATGTTTGGCTAAACTGGATTAATGGAAGTTAAATTCTATCAAATCAGTCATCAATGTGTATGACTGGGTTATATTTCTTTTTTTCAATTAGTTTATAATGTATTTCATCTTACTTACGCTGTCCCTAAAAACTGGACTGTCTCAAACTCTTTTGCCAAGTCTGATTGTATCTGAAAAAACATTGTGCTATAAATTAACTTACGTCTTGCTTAAATTAACTTAAATCCGATGGTTCATGCAGTGAAACGTCCTCGGAAATAAATAGCATTTATTTCTCTGTTAACGCTGTAGCAATTTACCATTGGGATGATGTGTTACATCTGGTATGCTTCTGATCCCCCAATCTTATCATTGCTCATAGCTTATCATCTTTGAAACCTCTTGGCCTTACCCTATTTGTGGAAGTATAGGATCACTCCCGTCACAATAAACCATAAAACTATTATAAAACTTGGACTTGAACTTGAAACACAAAGTACCTTGACACAGTCAGGGCTGCAGGGCAGGTTGATGGAGGTGTTTGTCCAGCGTGTGGAGGGTTCTATGTAGCTGAACGTCAGCTGTACAGGGTCCTCTACAACAAGGCACACAACAGGACAGAGTTAAAGCAACATTAAAGGGGTTTACAGGTTAGGGAAATCCTACCTTGGATACTATATATGAAGGGGGAAAGTAGAAGGAGGGGGTTTCTCCCCTTGAATTTGCCTCATGTCATGTGATCGTAGGCTCAACCAGAATATCCAATTTGCGAATATCTAAACATTATTTTCGGAAAATGATTAGCCTATATCCGGGTAGACAATTAGATTATCTAGGTATATATGTAAGGCGGTTTGTATAAAAGACTTGTATGTAGTGAAATATAATGATTTAAAAGACAGAAAATAACCAAAATAAGGTATTTTTATATGTGGACTCCTCTCCCTATTCATCCCTTCCTCACTCACCCACATGGATTCGGTACAACACTGGAAGATTCCCTCTTTGATGTGCCGACCGGTGGCGGTCCTTACCTCAAGAGAAAAGGGCCACCGTCACTCGGTAACTCCAGGGCAAGAATCTTCTCTTGCTGGTAAAACCTACCCTATAGACTTCCATACCTCTAGTGGTGAAAAGGTCCGGAATTTCCAGGCCTGGTTAATGGCTTCACAACTTACCAGGTTGGTCACAGAGGACTTCGCCCACTAGCGGGGGGTTGCTCGGACACTTCCTGTTTCCCATCTGACAGTGGCGGCGGCACAGGTCAGACCGCAGAAAGCACAGATCGCCTGTAAACCCTGTCATTGTAAGATAAAATATATGTATATGGAACCATAATTCATGTAAATTCATAACAAAGGTGGATGTATAGTTTTAAAAGGGTCACTTTACAGATTCTATCCAGATAAGCTCGTTGGCTACATGGCATACACAAGCAACCTGCTTTGAAACCTTAAAGGACGGCATGGTGCTAGTTTTATGCTCAATTTAAGACTTTTAGAATGCACAGTATTGAAAATATACTGTAAAAGAATACACCTGTGCTCATTGGACCCTTTAAATTGCCCATCAAGGATATACTATTGTAGCCCATCTTCCAAATATAATACTGTAATAACATTTGAAGTACATTTTAAGTAAAATTTAAGATATAGAAAAAAATTTACCTTGCCACTTGTAAGGGTTACAAACCATGAACTTACCCGTGGGGCATCCGCAGCTAAAAACATCATTTGCAGCGTCCCTGTCCGCACAGATGCCCTGGTTGTAACACGTGTTGGGGTCGTCACACGGAGTGAAACGGACATCACACACTTCATACAGCAAGTTCTCACACCTGAAAAACGGACATCACACACTTTGTATAGCAAGTTCTCAACACCTGAAAAATGGACATCACACACTTAATATAGCAAGTTCTAACACCTGAAAAGCGGACATCACAGACTTTATACAAAAAGTCCTCAACACCTGAAACACACGAAGTAAAGACATCACACACTTCGTATAGCAAGTTCTCACACCTGAAAAACGGACATCGAACATTTCATAGAGTAATTCGCACACCTTGAACATACACAGAGAATGTACATCATATATTCCATACAGAACGTTCTCACACATACAGTAAAACAGACATTGCACACTTCATACATAAAGTTCTAACACATGCATACGGACATCACAGACTCCATACAAAAATTTCTCACACCTGAAACACATGGACTAAAACGGACATCACACACTTCATACAGCAAGTTCTCACACCTAAAAAGATTAGATCACACACCTCATACAAAAAGTTCTCACACCTGAAACGCGCTTCATAGAGCAACTTCTTAGACCTGAAACGTGGAGTTGCCACATTCCCTAGAGCTGACGTCCTTGGACACAGATAGTCATCATGAGTATTTTTTTTGTTAATATTTAGGAGAAAAGTGATAACATTCACTATGTGTAAAGTGGTATCTTGGACCAAGTTTAGTTCATAAAATGTTACTTACACACAGAAGTAGTTGTCTAGTAGGTTGTAGCATGGAGCTTGTTGCTGACAGGTTGTCTGTGTACACATGGGGAGTAGCTGCTCACACTGCTCCCCCGTCCAGCCGGCTGTACACACACAGGTATAGGACGTGGTACTGTCCACGCAGCTCCCCCCGTTACGGCACGGCCCCGTCTCACAGAAGTCTATGTCAACCTGCGGAAACAGGTGATAAAACAGCATGTAGTGTGACATGTGAGGAGAAGTATGAAAATTATACAATTCTAGTTATTATAGCTAATTCAACAAAGCATTGATAGTGTATTACAACAGTAATATCCAGATTTTCAAAATTAACATATAGACAAGGTCCACAAGTTTTAGCTTGTTGACTGGGTTATTTCACTCGTGGGATAACAAGTGAAATAATCTATCAACAGACTAATACAACTGGCAATGATTGATAAAAAATAAAAGGGGAATATATTAGTAGGTTCTGTCTATGTGGCCTATTTTATGAGAAATTGGCAAATGTGGCTACCTCACAGTTCTTCCCGGTGTATCCCACATCACACGTACAGATGTAGTCATTGAGTAGACTGCTGCAGCCGGACACCACTGTACCCACTGCGTCACACGGGTCAGCATCACACCCCGCGACACACGACGCTCCAAAGTAGAACTCTGATAACAGCAGTTAAATGTGATACATAGGTTGATAACAACTAAGAAAGTGAGGACATGAATCAGTAGGGTAGTTTAGTGGTGCTATACCAGACATTAGAGATGAGGTCTTTATAAAGTGAAATGATAAAAATACTAAACCACTGAGGTTATGGCTTTGATCTGTCAGTGTATAAAAAATAAAGTACAATGTCTAGTCACTACAAGTACTTTTAAGCAATTCACAACGGAATCTTGTTCCCTGTTGTATTTATTACTTACACCAAAGTTGGCTGAAAGAACAGAAGAGATTGGCTGACTGTATTTTACATACATGGCTGTATGGGCAGCAGTCCATTGAGCACATTCTCCTACTGTGAGTGTAAGTAAGATATGATACGCATGGACAATGGTAATTATCTGTGACCGGCGCCTTTGATAATTACCCTGTCATTGTCTTATAACTCTCATACAGCAAGGCACTTGTACCACTTAATGATGCATATTTTGATATCTAGGTTGATAAAAGATATATTCTCCTGAATGCAGTGAATTATCTTGTTTCTAATATATCAATAGATATGCCAACGCCCATTGATACCGTTACCACTGCATTGCATGGGTACGGACTGGTGCAGCATCCCATGAAGCTGCTGGCTGAGTGTGATAAGCCCCAACCCCCACGAATGAAATACATCAGAGCGGTACCAATGTAGTTGGCATTTGTGTTTATTTTGTAAATTTAAATACGAACATACTGAATACAACCACATTATATTCAATGGCGGGCATTGGATATGACCCTTCCTCTACTTAAGAATAGTAAATCTTGTTCTAAAAAAATGGAGAGGTTTATTACCATCATCGGAGACAGCGTCCAGACACCGACAGCTGTAGGCATTGTGCTGGTCTATACACGTGCCGCCCTCTCCACACGGGTTACTGCTACACTCGTTAACGCCGACCTGGCACCTCTCCCCCTGCCACCCCGCTGTACAGCTGCAGCTGAATCCCCCCGGTACCGCCCCCTGAGGGGTACAGCTGCCTCCGTTCAGACAGACCGGGGGATCCTCCGAGCATGGGGTCTGTACATCACACATGGAGGCAGCTTCAGTATCGGCTAATGACAAAATTAAATACTTTATTATAATGATAAATAGGGTTCGTATATACCAATAGAAAAGAGTAGAACAAAATGATGAAAAAAGATTTAACGTAAGTGTAGAGTTTGTCTATTAGAAGTAATTCGCAATAAGGACTCAAACTGCAGAATTCTTTGTAGGATGCGAAAAAGGAAGGTTTAATACAACGTGTACAAGTAAACTAAACCAGTTCATAAAGGACTGTTGGTGATCATGAGTTCTATAAGTGCTTTCAATATAACATTCACTATCCAAGACCTGAGGAGGTCTGTCTGAAACAGGGGTGAGAGACGGTATTCATACTGTCCGCATCTGATTGGAGCGTCCCCTAGTTCCAGATAGACGCACTAATATGTTAGCTTTTGATTACATACTATAGCTATATTCATACCCCTACATAAGTATATAATTAAATATATAAATCATTACATGTGTCTTTATGTTAGAATACAGTAGAAATTGGGCTTACATTTTTTTAACTGGATTTTTTAGAGATGGCAAAAAAATAAATCTTACCTGTATCGTATCCATCAGGACAGACACATATCCTGCCGCCTTGTCTGTAGTCCTCCACACAGCGGGGACAGGAGCTGGGGACCGGGGGGAGGCAGCTGTTGGGGAAGGAGCAGTCGGTGCCCTCATACCCTGCCTCACACATACACGTGTAGCCATCCACCTCGTCCTCACATGTACCACCATTAACACATGGACGTGAGGCACAGTCATCTGTAAGACAACATGTAGCACTAGTAACAAACAGCAGTAGTACATGTCAACAAAGTAGTTAAGGAATTAAACAGAGTTTAACAAATCTGCAGTTACAAAGGGGGTATCTAACTTAATCTTCATTTATGCGAGGGTATACAATATGAACAAGGTGTGTCTTTCTTTTGTCCTTTGTCTTAGCCTTTGTGATTGGGCCAATGTGAACGTCTTTGACTGGGTGCCTTTTTTGACCTCCTGACAGAAAACAGTTTATTTAGAGCAGGTTAAGTTATCTATGGAGATATAACCACCGCTATTTTCTTTAGTTTATCCCTTACATATCAAAGAAGAAATATATTTTTCTTAAATCTTTTTATAATGGTGGCCGGTTATAGATGGCACCCAGTCAAAGATGATACCCAGTCAAAGATGGCAGCCCGTCAAAAGCTCACATCTGCCTGATTTCATGAGACACAGCTTTAAGTATCCTTACCTATATTTACATCGCAGTCTTCCCCGGTCCAGCCGGGTGTACATGTGCATGTCCTGCGGTAGTCTCCCTGTAGGACACACTGCTCCGTGTTCTGACCGCACGGCTGTAGTGTACATGGGTCACTCAGCACCTCACACCTGACATACAACAGGGGCCAAAACATTCTGGTGTCATGGTACGTATTGCTACCCACAATGTTGTAGTCGTAAATAGTGCCAATGAAAATGGTACTACTGTGCATATCATCAGTGGTAGGACACCTTAAATTTGTCACAGAATCATAATCTGTAGTCCAATTGGCCCTTGCAAAATCATTTAATCACCATCATCTTTACCATCTCATTAACTAGTAAATTACTAAACCAAGTTAATTGATTAAATCAAATTAAGACAACAATTCACCCATATGCTAATTAACACCTCTAGCATATTATATAAACCTATTCCACCTGGTATAATGGAGCTCACTGAGCACCTTCTTCCATAAGAGTTGAGGTTGGTCAGGGAGCCCCACATATTATCTGTTCTTTATAATAATACAGGCTATAAGCCTACATATTGGACAGAATAAATAATCAATTACAAACAAACAAACATTGCTGCAAGAGGCCTTGGTAAAGGAAAAAAAGGATTAGTCGTTGCCATGGTAACATGGGTTGATGCTTGGAGGGGTCAAAAGTCCAGGTCAAAGGCACTTGTAAAATTTCTCCAGTTTGAGTAAGTCAGTTACCATGGTAACTAGCACAAAATCGGTACACACCTTTCATGTTGGATGCAAATGAAAAAATCAGGTATGTATTAAGCTTTAATTTAAGGGGTCATTCATAAGTGTACAATGAACAGAACTTGACCTTTCACCCATAGGTTAAGAATTAGAAGTTTTATCTGCTATTTGTACCGTGACACCTTCATTGTTAGCACTTTACCAATTGTCACCTTTTGCATCACCATTTTTTTCTTTCAAAGGTCTGGAACCATAAAAGTATGCGCCTTTCAAAGATTTAATTTTTAAAAGTGAGGAATCCCTTACCTATATTTTCAATTTCCTATTTCAAATGAGAAATGCTACACAAAGAAAACTATTTTGAATTCTTTAAACTTTAAATATTTAGTGTAACTTGAAACTCAAAATGTCTTTCCGTACGATAAATGCACGTTAAGTGAACGGATGCATGCATTAATGATTAGATGAACATGAAGTCACAGTGGGAGTACCACATAGGGATGTCCTTTGTATCCAATTTCATGAGTTATCAGTTATTCACTATTCTGGTGTCGACTAAGGTAATATATCAGTTATTTATTATATAAAAAGAAGAGGTAGATTAGGCCACAAAATTTTAGCGTACAGACACTGTAAAACATTACAGAACAGACAATGAAATATCAATATTTGGGTTTTTTGTAATAGAAATAATACTAAAATTTGTAATATTTAGAACAACATTTTGTCTTTCACTTTTTACAACTCAAAGACCTTTATAATAGTCCTATTAATACGCCATAAAAACTGACATGAAGCACAAAAAGAATCCAAGATGGCGGTGAATCTATACCCATCGATTGTCGTATCAGTTATCCAATACATAAAAAAAAGCGTTGTATCGATACCTATGATACCATTGACATCCCTAGTACCAAATACGCGTTGAATATACTTAAAGGAACACTTTAAGCATATTCTATTTGAGTAAATGCCACTCAAAACCACTTAAATGCCTCTATGACTTTTCTGTGACATTAACATAGCATGACTGAACTCAAAGCTGATTAAAGCCTTCCTCTAAGGCCAAAAAAAAAGAGGTTTGTTTCAGGTAACATGGTCAGAAAATGTAGGGTCGGTAGGTCGGATTTTCTTTTTTTTTTAACTTTTTTTTTTTAACATGAAAGTACTAGCCAATCTCTTTGAGGACCTAAAATTTGACCAAAAAAGGGTAAAAATATGGAAATTTCTTCAAAATTACATAAAAAAAACGTAGGGTCGGTCCTGTTTTGGTAGGGTTGGTCGGGTGACCTGAAACAAACCTTTTTTTTTTTGGCCTAAGCATCTTTAATTTTCTTCAATGTAAACATTCATGTGTATATGAGACAGGCTACGACGGAATGTACAAATGCCATTTTCCAGGGTTTGTCAGCCTTGACAGGCCCTGGAATGAAAGGTTGACCACCAAATTGGACCTTTTAGGTCTCATTCAATAGAAAACAGGTTTACCTCCCCCTGAGATGAAAAAAAGTTCTCTTAAAAATATTTTTTTGGGAGCTTTTTAGGCCCCAAATTCAAGACGTTGGCCGTTTGTTTCCTTGCTACATTATGGTCCAATAGCTCTAAAAACTGAACCGATCAAAATGACTTATCATAATGAGGTTCCACAGGTAGCCAAGATATAGCCCTTAACTTGGAATATAGCTGTTTTGACCAAATTGAAATTTTCTGATATGCCCCCTGCACACCTAATAGCCCAGACTCCACTAGGGCGACACATGTACCTGCGAAACGAGGCGATCTTTTTCTATGTTTTGATTTGCATATTTTGCTTCATTTCGCCCAATTTCGCTCTATTTCGCGGCATTGTCACCCTGATTGTCGCCCTGTTCCTGCTGATAACTAGGGCGACACTGCTGCGAAATGAAGCAAAATGAGGCGAAATGGGGTGAAATGAGGCGAAATGTGCAAATCAAAACATAAAAAAGATCGCACCGTTTTTGCAGGTTCATGTGTCGCCCTAGTGGAGCCCAGGCTAATTGTGCATTCCCTTGTGACCTGTCCCATATACACACCGTGACAGTACTCACCTGTCACCACTGGTGCCGTCACGACACTTACAGATGGCCTCCGTGTCGGCCTCTACACATACGCCGTTTGTACCACAGTCCACGCTGGCACAGAAATCGTGGTCCTCACACATATCTCCACTGTAACCTATCATGAACCATCAACAGATTAATCTGGCTATGATAACCTTTAAAGTGGGTATATCCGTTGTTTCCTCAAGCTCTAAATCTTACACCCATTGATGACGTTTAATTGACCTCTATTCTCTAAATGTTACAATCTTACAGTGTTTGGATACATTAATTTTTAAGTCTGCATGATCCACATATATGTAACAACGACAAGTTACTTGCCGAAGCCTCATTGGTGCATCATGACGACGAATACCATCTTTGAGCAACATGCCGCAATTAAAGGGTTAACAATTGTAACATACCATCAGCACAGCTGCAGAGGAATATATCCTGTGCCACGTTACATGTTCCTCCTGCCCGACAAGGGTTAGAGCCGCACAGGTCTGCCTGGTTCTGACAGAACTTTCCTGAATATGCTGAAATTATGAATGTTATATCTGAACATTTACTTCATTCTGCCTAAATAAATATAAGGATACAATGTATGTACATTTTTCAATGTTACATATTCATATTCATTGATCCGATGATATGTTACGAAGTATGCACAATTTTCCCTCGAAATTTCTTTTTTTCCAAATGAAATGTAACATTAAAGTACACATCAGTGACAGCTATTGAGTGGTTGGTGCAGGTTTGCACATTTATTATACCTAGCTCAAGGTGTGGCATAAATATGTCATATGCCCACGTGTGGGCACATGGCTATATGCCCACTGCTGGGACTAGCTGTGGGCATACAGCCATATGCCCACAGCTATAGTCTCCAGAACAAACAGCCACTTAGCCATCCACCCTGCTTCCCTGGAATAAGCAGGCCTATGAAACTGTGAAATAGGTATGCTATATTAGTGTTTACATTAGCCTTCAGATAGGCTAAGAAATAATCCATCTTTTTGTTATTCATTCAGAAATAGCTCACAGTTTCACAAGGGATGGCTAGGTATAATAAAGCCAAAACCACATTTGAATGCTTCTAGACTTCTGTATGCCTTTCGTGTGTGCCTATGTGTATTTGAGCCCATACACATAGGCATACACTTAAGGCATACAGAGTGCATTCTCGTGCAGTTTTGGGATAATATCTTAATTGTTTACTGAGATGTATTGCAGTAGTACCGGTATGTAAACCCATTCGCATAGATTTATGGAAATCAACACCAAGAATGAATTGTATGGACTTAATATGGAATAAAAGATATCTAAACTTAGAAATATCTTGTCCCTTTAAGAACATCATGTTGCTTAAAAAGTAACATTTGTTGTGATGAAACATCAACGCAGCCGGTTGAGTAACTCGCCGGAGTAACTCACATTGTGGCATTACAACAACCCATTGGGAGTGTATCGACTCCATAGCATTGGTATGATGCTTGAATGCAGCACTGGCGAGTAACTCACAGGGTCTGCATTCATACATCATGCATCCTGACGACAAAGGGCATGATTCATTAGGGAGTAAGGAAGCCTTACATTGCGGACAGGAGCAGGTGAAGGAGGGTTCGGTACAGGTCCCTCCGTTCAAGCAGATGTCCGGACACGCGACTGTCAACAGGTAAACACAAGATCCGTTTGTTTTAGTTCATACAAAATATAACATTTCCATTAAGCCCTGGCTAGTACACAAGTCAGATCGCCAGTGAGCTTAAATGATTAGTGTATAGAGTCAGGACATAGCTTGTATGTGAGTTTTCAGATTGTACAACAGTGCTAAATCAGCCGTGATCAGATCCCCTTTGCAGCTTATACTATTCTCAAAAGTGATAGGCCAACTTGTACACGAGTTTGCTAATTTATGAAAATTTACGGTAATTGTTCAATATACACTTTTTGACTGAATGATACACATATTAATGTCTACCTTATTATTTTAAGAACTTAGTATAGCACAGATTTGTTTCTGTAGGACCATATATATCATTTTGTATATTTATATCTTTCTTTAAACATGGTAACTTAGATGTGAATATACTTCAGTCTTGGGCATGTTATGATAAAAATAGCTATGCTGTGAACTGTTTAGTCACACCTACTTACCACAATCCTGTTCTGACCGGCCAGCGATAAGCAATGGGACCCGTCCAGTGCTGCATGTCATACACTCTGAAGCCTCTATCGTCTCACTGAAATAAGGATATTTATACTAGTGTCTACCATTTACAGAGTCTGTTCTTGTCTATTAGCTGATTGGCCATGACCTGGAAGTAACTATGACGCTGGTGCATCATATAATGCACTCACTGAAATAGGTGTACATGCATTTGCTCTAACCGGGATGGTACCCATCCACTGTTATAGGTCCTATACCCCAACAGCCGTGAAATCAAAATAAGGAGTATTTTACAAATATATACCTATAATGTTAACTCTTTACGGACGACATAAATACCAATGATGCACCCCTCCTTATGCTATCTAATACGAATTAATGGTTTGCACCCCAGAAAGGCTTAAATTCAGCATTTAAACTGATTACTAGCTGAATTCTAAGCGGAATTTTAAACTGAATCCCAGGAAATAAAGTAGGCAGGACATGAAATATAGCCACATTGAACGATGTTGTTCATCTTTAACTAAATTAGTTTTCCCTATTATTGAACACATGTGTTAAGTAGGGACTCACCTGTACTGGTCAGGGGGGCAGAACTCACAGAAGGGCACCCCACTGTCATTCAGGAACGTGCCCGGCAGACACGGATCTGTAAAGATACAATAGTCATCAACATACCCATAATTAAAGGGTTTAAACATGGCAGACCCTAGACATTTCAATCTTATCAAAGAAAATGTACATTTTAGGCCATCAACGGGCTATTGAAGAGTCAATTTGATTGTCCATGGGGCTGTGGTCTAAGTTTTTAATCACAGTGCCTGTAACCAAGTCACAGCATTGAGGGAAACTTCCTAAGATGGAGTGGCTTGGTCAACAGGCTCCTTGCAGATGCAACATGGTTAAATACCGTTCTGACAACCAACAAAAGGTATGATTAATCAAATAAACAATGATAAACAGAACAGTATTGGCTATAATACCAGTTGATGGCAGTAGCCATCTTATCAGTGACGTCACAATATGTGACCTACATTCTGATTGGTGTTGCTATGATGTATAGAAGTTAAATTTACGAAATAATTATTCGTGAAGCAATAATGGAAATGTAACTCAACTTACAGCAGTTTCCTTGGAAGTCGACTTGTCCGTTAGGGCATGCGCTGCGTATGGGCTGGAAATTGATGGTAAATGCCGACAGAGAGAAACTGCCACAGTCGGTTATTTCCACTGACGACGTTAAGTCAAAGCTATCCACAGCCGCCTGCAATGTTTCCTGACAGGCCCGTACTTTGGTCACTTTATTGTCCTGTTCAGTGATAGACACATTATAGCGGATCTCATAGCCCTAAAAGATTCAACATAAAATGTATGAAAACCAATTATTTTATGGGAAGATGGCATAAATGTAACAACAAACTCTTATTCACCGATTCCAGCCTCATGTACATTTCAATATATGAGAATTAGATTTTGATTGAGACAAATGTGAAAATTTATTTGTCCACATTGTGATCAAACGACTATGGAGGTATGTATTCATCATGAATTTGGAAATGATTCATTCATATCACAAAGGATCTTATGGTAACTATACTAGTAGTATATTTTGCAAACCCCTTAATTTCTATTCAGCCTGCATCCAAAATCAGAGCAACTGAGCCATCCAATTAGTTTAAGTAAAATTTAAAGTTGAATAACGACATTCTGCCAGCAGCTTAAAGAAACTTTATGCAACTGTATGCAACTTTCTCAGATTTGCTCAATGTTGCGTTAAGGTGGGTCGATCCAATCGAATCAGAGTTTCACAATTCTTTTTTTCTGTGGCTGCCCTAAATCATTTGAAAATGGAAAAAAAGAAAAATAGGGGGTCCCACGCTACTTGTTGAAATATAGAATTTTGAAAAATAAAAGTATTTCAATTATTCATTAAAGAAACGTAAATAATGTAAAAATTCCTATGATTTGTTTTTTTATCAACCAATAACCACAGAATTTTGAAATGTCACACAATAAAAACCAGGATTTCTACCTTTATTCTAAAAATAATTTCAGAGTTTTATCACTTCGCATTCTTGGGGGACATGACATCTTTTGGAGAAGAGAAGCAATAAATTTGCAATATTTCTTTACATAATCAATAGAAAAATAGTAGCAAAAATGTTCAGATTTTTCTGCTGATGAATAAAAGTAATTTTTATATGGGGTCCCGTGCATAATTTAAGGGTTTTGGCCATTTGAAATAAAATAAGTAATGGAAACATGGACTAAATCAAATCTTTGAAGCTTTGCATTATGGGTTAATTCCCAACAATCTGCATTTAAAATGATCTTGCCATGTAGGTTTGGATATATTCAAATAATTTATTCACTTTTATGCTCTTTTAAATGCCATTTTTTACTTCACGAATGAAAGTTTCAGAAGAATCATAGAAAATGCCCAAAATACCTATAATTATCATGTCAAAATGTGAAAGCGCTCTAAAATGCTCAATTTTTCTCAAGATCGTCCAAACATTTGTTTGAGTATAGAAAATTGTCCCGAGCATATGCCTACCAAAAATGGCAATACTCTGACATATTTGAGCTATGTGCGCAGAAAGATCCGCAGTAGTCCATTCTGCAATGGCCGCCACCCACCTTGAGCCCCTAACAGTATGCCATTAAGCTGGGACTCCACTATCCGATTTTGTCAGACTGTCAGATTGAGACTATAATCACAAATTGGATGCCTGATGTATACATAAAGAACCCTTAAAGAAAACAGTTGTTCATGTTAGAGTTATGTTACGATGACAGCTGACAGATTTACTTTTTTTGTGAGAATGAACCAGAAAATCCGGTTGTGGAGCTCCAGCTATAATCAAATTTAACTATCAGGTTGGGGAAATCCTACCTTTTATACCTTGACGGGAGAAAAGACAATGAGGGGGTTTCTCTCCTTGATTTTGCGTTGATATACATGTAACTTTAAGTTCACCCAGAAAATCCAATTTGCTGATATCTGAACATTATTTGCGGAAAATGATTAATCTGTATACAGGTAGATAATATAGCTAGCTAGGTATATGTCAGTTGGATTGAATAACTGACTTGTATTTCGTGAAATACAATGATTTTAATGACAAAATATGGCCGAAATAAGGTATATTTATATGTGGATTCCCTCCCCCCTTCATCTCTCCCTCACCACCCCACCTGGATAAGATACGTGGTGGCGGGAGGTTCTCCTCCCGCCGGATCATTACACCCCCCTCTAGTGTCAAAATCTCCCTTCATTTACTTCATACTACTACCACCACCTGGTGGTCATCCATTTAACCATTCACCTCACCTCAAACCACCTGTACTCGTCCTCACTCCTACCTACACCTCGGTCCTACCAACATCTCAATTACCCACCCTCCCACACCTATTTATAATTATTCCCACTCCAATATTCTCAATATTTCACTCATGGTTCAATTCAATATATATATTTCATCTATATTACCAATTTCTTATCATCATATCTTACCAATAAAATCTCATTGTAAACACCATACAATAAAATCATGGTGTATATCTCATACATAAAATTTATTAAAATACAAATAAATTTTATTAACCCCACTTACGTCTTGATCTTGTCACTGGGGGACGGGGTAATGAGCACAGGGAGATTTCCCCTTGGTGGTGCGGACCAGGGGCGGCCCTCATCTCTCCCTGCCGCCCTTATCTCTGTTAAGATAATGGCTGCACGTCCACCGTGGAGCTATCTTAATTAAGGGGAAATCTCCCCTTGCTGGTAGAATCACCCATATGGGGTATTGTACCTGTAGTGGGAAAGTTTCCGGATAATCCAGGCCTGACTATTGCTAAAAGTCGCTGAAAAGGGATAGTTGGCACATTCGGTGAACTTACATCAGTAATGGTGGACGAGGTATCGCTCTCTACCATCACTTGTGAGTTGTCAAAACATGGTTGGTTATTGGGAATGATGGAGTTAAGGAAGTCTGTGACACAGCTCAGGGTGACGTTGGTAAAGAATAAGACAACGCGAACATCGAAGAACAAGGTGACCACGGACGACACATCTCTCTCTGTAACATGACAATAGCAGTGTGTTCAGTACAAGACACTGACAACATTGTGCTTAGCAATTTGCTGCAGTAGTCTCTGCTCTCTCAACAAAGTAAGCCTTGGCGTCATTCCCCAGAGGATATCTGGTGCTGACTAGAATCCAACTCAATGAATTAAAATAAACTAGTGAGGATACTTTTATACTTTTATAGACTGCCAGGTATAAATAGAATCCATTGACAAGGAGTATGCAGTGTAGCAGTATAGTATGTATCGGAACGGGACTATAGTTAACTACTGTTTATTACTCAATCGACATGCAGCCAATCAGAGGCCGCCATTTGGTCACGTGACCCGTTGCCATGGTAACGTGACCTACTTAGGGCTCTCAGCCAATCAGAAGCCAGCATTCTGGTAACCATGGTAATGTGACCTACTTACATCACGTGACCTACTTAGGCTCAGCCAATCAGAAGCCGGCATTCTGGTAACTAGGGTAACGTGACCTACTTAGGGTTTGTTTGTAAACAACACCACGTGGCTCTCTTGTTTGTAAACAACACCACGTGACACGTGACTGTTTGTAAACAAACAAACAAAAAAGTTATGTAACTTATATATAGAAATAAAAACACAACAAGATAATTTCTTTTTTGTTCATTTTATTCTTTATTTTCATTTCAATCAAAAAAACACACAAGTTTATGCTTTTTTAGCTCGCTTCTTCGATTTGCAACAACCCAACAGGCCGCAAAGTCTCACGCCGCCGTCACTCGCACCACCACACCCCGGACGACTTCTCTCCAATAGACATTGCACGACTTTGGATAAATCCAACACCATTTCGGCAAGGCAGAGAATCTTTGCCTCCATGAAACGGCCGCCATCGCAACAACCCGTCACAACAGCATCATCGATAGCTTCTGACTCACTGTCCGGTCGCTCAGCTTTGGGATTTTGCTCATGCGCATGGAGCACTTCTTGGGGTTTCTTGTTCGACATGCTTCAATTAGGAAATGAACGCAATGAGGTCCACAGGTGTCAGCAGAAGTGTCTTGTAGTTGAACGCGGTTTCTTTGCCACTTGAACGGAGCAGAGCGTTCCACGAAAGACAAGAACTCCGCACTCAGCCGCGGTAAGCCGAAGGAATCAAAGTAGTACACTTCACCCGTGCTCGACACGTAAAACGCCACCCAATGCTGACCTGGTAAATGTTGCGGATCTGTGTTGCTCACGAAACAAGTGTCTTTGATAGGGTGCTTCGGAATAGTGTCACAAGAGAAAACACCCAGAAAACGATGTTTTGTGTGAACGTTTTCCTTCAACACTCTGCTTATTTCAAGCGTGTTCATACGATACGCTAAGTACCGCTGTCTTGTCTTCAGTTCATGTGGTAGTCGGTGATGGGGTGTCGATCTCGGGTCAGCTCGACGACGTTGTCGTACACCAAGTAGAGTAGCACCGTTGTTGTCGCTTGTAGCGCCGAGCGGAAACTGACTTCCACCCTCAGCTGACCCGCTCTTATAAGGTTCACGCGACACCCGTCGTGCGATCTGTCTGGGGTTAAATCGAGGGGGAACACCGTGTAACCGTTCAGGAATTGATCGTATGAAATACCGCAGGAGCGCGCGCCCTCGTACATCCCCGTTTCCGTGTGTAGCGCCAAGTACTCTCTCACGGCCGCTTTGGTCTTAAAGTCGGGCACGTAGGCGTCGTTCGGCACTTTCTGATCGTTCACTATCACTTGAAGCGAGCTGATGTCGTAATGCTTCATCTCGAACGGGTTCTTGGTGTAGCTACCGTTGAAGGCGTCGTGGTCTAGGAAGCAAATCATCATCGACTTGGGAAGCTGGCCTGTGTTGGAGTGCGTGTAGCTGTGATCTCTGTTACCTTGAGGGATGGCGTACGTCGTCACCTCCACTCTGTTCACCGGGTAGTCAAAGGGTCCGTGTTCTATCACCGCTCTCTCGTGCGTTTCCGCTACAGCGTCCGCCACCAACACGCGTCGCACGTAGAGCTTTGCTTTGTAGATCTTCAAGCTGTAGCCTCCGTCAGCGGCGCACATCAGATAGAAAGAGGGCGCTGCCTGTTTCAGAGTGAGATTGATTTCTGTCTCTCCAACGATGAGCTTCGGTTGATGAGCCAGGTCAAAGTGCAGTCGCGCCATCAGCGAAAAGCGCTTGTTGGAGATTAGCTTCCTGCGCTCTTTGTACCCCGCATTCGCGTTACTCAACGCGTCAAAGTGACCAGGCGTATCTTCATGCCATCCCTGGGCGCTCATGACGCCGGCCTTCACGTCTTTGTTGTAGTTGAGTAACCCTTCCAAGTAAGCTCGGTAAGGGTAGGTCTCGGTGTTGCCAGACACTTTGAAACCGCCGATGGAGACTTGGACGTCTTTGAAGAGCGAGTGAGCCAAGTTGTTCACCGGAGCTACCGCGTCGGTGTCCTCGAGCGCCGCTCCGTTCGGTTTCAGCACTTGA
The DNA here is from genome assembly GCA_947462335.1 of Harmothoe impar. NCBI lineage: Eukaryota > Metazoa > Annelida > Polychaeta > Phyllodocida > Polynoidae > Harmothoe > Harmothoe impar. Next base: position 51,037,934 of record OX381720.1, on the reverse strand, counting down.
CATTCCAGATGAAGGTAATTCTCGTTCAGGTCTGTGTACTCTTGCGACTTGTTGATGGTGAAATTTATGTTACCTCCATCCTCTAAAGAGTTTTTTGTTTCTATCCCCAGGAAAGACGACTTTAAGATAGTAGTCTGAGTCGGCGCTACGGTGTGCAGGTCGAGCTCAGAGAGCGCGCACTCGTTACTGCTCTCGTGTACGTAAGCCATTGTGTTCCAGAGGAGTCTGATACAAATATTTATTTTTTTTTAAAAAAGAAGAGGAGGAGGAGGAGGAGGAGGAGGAGGAGGAGGAGGAGGAGGAGGAGGAGATTAATTTTTTTTTTTTTTTTTTTGATCATTTAGGCAAAGCTCGTCGCTTTGCCGCTTTTTTTTCTATTTCTGTGTTGTGACACGATCGTCTCGAAAAAGCAATAAGGCGTGTGAGCGCGGCGGTGACAAATACATATTGGAGCGTATGGTTTAAAATAGTGCGTCCCTATCTTCTTCAATTCGGCTGCGTTGCAATATGCGGGATAACAAGTGACGACGTCGAAACGTTTAGAGACCGTGTTCACGTCGGCCACAACGCGCGCCCACCGAGTGGGAACTGCAGTCGCTCCCAAGAAACCGATCGGCTTGTCGAATCGTTTCATAGCACTTATTCTCACTTTATAAGAGGAGGCAGGGTGAGGAGAGTAGCGGCGCTCTTTCTTTTCATGAAACGCCCAACGAGTGGGGGCGCTGAGAGCGGCTGTTATGCAATGGTAGAGTAAATACTGTTCTGAGAAGACGGCTCTCGGCCATGTCGCTACGTTTTCCTTTTCCGCTCTTGTATAACGACGATGGCGCTCAGCTTTGCATTTCTCGAGAATTCGGTACGCTTCAAGAGAAGCGTGAACCTCAACTACGTGACGCTCTCTCCTTTGAGATAAAAAAATAGCCGGGCAGTTGAGGAGGGCACTCTGTTCGCGCGACCGTCTTTTAGAAACTCGCGCCCTCTGCAGCGCCATATTTCTTTCCTCCGAAACAAAAAAGACTGAGTGAAAATAAAAATTTAAAAAAACAAAAAGCTCAAAGAAAAAAAATAAGCAATAAGCAGACTCAGCTCGAAATTCCCTGCTGGCGTGATGGCGGTGACTGCAGGCGGTGGCGGCGGTCGGCTGGCCGGCGGTGGCGGTGTCGGCGGCGATGGTAGAAGGGTGTGTGGAAAGAGAGACGTATCTCAGTCTTTTATAGGAGCGGCGAGTCTGACATTTTCAGCTGTCGAATGCTGACCTGCTGCTATCATAAGAGAAACAAGAGCCCTAATCACGCTTTTCAGCTGGATCCTTCCACCCCGCCAGACATGGATCCAGATGGGAAGGTGGTTTAAAATTAAATCCGTGTACCGACTGTCATACAATAGAGTAATTAGTTGAACGCGTGTTACCTGTATAAAGGATTAGCGGGTCATGGGCTCAGTGTGTGTATAGAAAAACAACTACAGGTAGCGTGAACAAAGCGACCCCCTCCCTTTCTGTCACTCTGTCTGTGACTAGAGGGTGCGCGTGTGGTAAGCGGCTTAAATCTAAAGAAAAACAAATCACCCTCTCCTGTCGTCAGCAGTCAGCCGGCCGGCGGCTGGAAAATGCGATTAGAGGGATGATGAGCCGCGTAGTAAGCGACTTAAGGCTGATCTAAAGACCTGCCGTGAGGGGGCAGCTGGCCGGTGGCTTGAAAAAAGGGGGGAGTAAGGGTATATAAGGGGGAGTGAAACCGTATTCGGCATCGTCATCATCGTTCACGCTACTACTACTACTACTACTACTACTACTACTACTACTACTACTACTACTACTACTACTACTACCACCACCAGCACCGCGCCTCAATTTGCAGATCCCCATGATGGAAAGTTGCTACCGTGACATGAAGCGGAATGACGAAGCGGCGCGGGAATGTGAAGCTGATGCTGTAGCCTCTGCTACTGCTGCTGCTAGTGCTGCTCAGCGTGCTACTGCTGCATTTACTGCGGCTGTTAGTGACGCTGGTTGTGATGACGTTGTTGTTGTTGCCGCTGCGGCTGTGACTGCTGCTGTTGCTGCCGCCGATGCAGCTACTCATGCCACCGATGCCGACGCTGCTGCTGCTGATGCTGTTGCGGCTGCCGATGTCGCCGCTGATAACGCTGCTAGTGCCCGCTCTGCCGCCCTTGCTACTGTCGCTGCTGCTGTTGTTGCTAATGCTCACGCTACTGCTGCTACCGCTGCTGCTGCTGCTGCTACCGCTGCTGCCGATGCTGCTGCCGATGCTGCCGATGCTGCTGATGCTGCTGATGTTAGCAGTCGCGTCGACAAAGAATCGTCATTTGTCACTCTTAAACCTCCAGTTGAACGCGCGACGAGTAGTAGGGCTACCAACGCGACGGCCGGATGGTGCAAATGGTGTCGTCGCTTCTGCTCGTGCGCTTGCTTTTCTTCCGGTCCTACCTGCTGCTGCTACGGTATGATAGTGTTATAGTGTTTGAATGAGAACGCGCGTAGTTACACATAGACGCTGTAACAGATGTGCTTTTTTTTGAAAATATAATTTTAACATAACATGGAACTTGTTGTGTTTATTTTCTATATATAAGTTGTTTGTTTACAAACAGTCACGTGTCACGTGGTGTTGTTTACAAACAAGAGAGCCCCGTGGTGTTGTTTACAAACAAAACCCTAAGTAGGTCACGTTACCCTAGTTACCAGAATGCCGGCTTCTGATTGGCTGAGCCTAAGTAGGTCACGTGACGTAAGTAGGTCACGTTACCATGGTTACCAGAATGCCGGCCTCTGATTGGCTGAGAGCTTCTAAGTAGGTCAGTAGGTCACCCAGAATGCTGGCTTCTGATTGGCTGAGAGCCCTAAGTAGGTCACGTTACCATGGCAACGGGTCACGTGACCAAATGGCGGCCTCTGATTGGCTGCATATCGATTTAGTAATAAACAGTAGTTAACTATAGTCCCGTTCCGATACATACTATACTACTCAGTGTAGATTTTCATGTGAGTTCAAGTTAAATGTGATGAAGAATTGGTGAAATAAAACGTGTATTTAATGTATCTATAGGTATTCAAGAAAACACATCGAGCGAGCATACCAGGACTAGAAACACCCATCAGGGCAACAAAGTAGTATAAAAACCGTATTTCTGGTAGGATTTACATGCTGTAAATTTCCAAAAAATCTCATGCATGCCAGCATCTGCTAGGTTTAATCATATTGAGTGCCATACCTGCGCAAACGCCTGTAAATGGGAACTGTGGCTGCGTGTGTCCATCGTATTCACAGTCCAGGTTTTGAGACTGCGTGGTCACGCCCTCCCCGTTCCAGAAGATGTAGCCGTCGTTACATGAAATGTTGCAGGCCTGACTGCTGCACGGCGTGAAACCGGTCACCTCGAAGAGTCTCAGCACTACCTCCCTATCACATTGCAGGTCTGCAGGTAAGCATGATGGTTCGACTTTGGTCATTTTGAAAAGATTCTCTCAATGCAAAAGCATCTATCCAAAGTGGCCTAGGAGAAGGGTGACCCCTCCCCCCCCAAAAAAAACACTAAACAAGAACTGTGGTTGTTGCCGCGTAAAAAAATGCCTCAGGCATTTTTATACGCAGCAACAACCGCAATTCTTGCATTTGAAGGAACATAATATCTACATGGTTGGTATATTTGTAGGGGACCCATTCAAGACACCATATAAACAGGGCGGGAGGATGATATAACTGACGGATGTGACACAACAGGGGAAAACGTGCCATTAAGGGATTTAGTGTAATACACAGCCACTAGGTAGCCACCAGTGCAGCAGCACTAATAGAACCATTGAATTCCTTTGGTCCATGTGGTGTAGGGGGTGTAGGTAGGATTATAATCAACCTCAGGAGCATGGAAATGGGTGTTGCTAGGGAGATAAACAATTAGAATAGCTGTTGCTAGGCAACCAGCTGTCTTAGCAACAAACCAATAGAACCATTAAATTCCTCGGGTCCATGTTAGGGGGGGTAGGTAGGATTATAATCAACCTCAGGAGCATGGAAATGGGTGTCGCTAGGCAGATAAACAATTAGAATAGCTGTTGCTAGGCAACCAGCTGTCTTAGCAACAAAATAATAGAACCATTAAATTCCTTGGGTCCATATTAGGGGGGTAGGTACAATTATAATCAACCTCAGGAGCATCGAAATGTGCGTTGCTAGGCAGATAAACAATTAGAATAGCTGTTGCTAGGCAACCGGCCGTCTTAGCAACAAACCAATAGAACCATTGAATTCCTGGGTCCATATTAGGGGGGGTACGTAGGATTATAATCAACCTCAGGAGCATGGAAATGGGTGTTGCTAGGCAGATAAACAATTAGAATAGCTGTTGCTAGGCAACCAGCTGTCTTAGCAACAAACCAATAGAACCATTGAATTCCTCGGGTCCATATTAGGGGGGGTAGGTAGGATTATACTCAACCTCAGGAGCATGGAAATGGGTGTTGCTAGGCAGATAAACAATTAGAATAGCTGTTGCTAGGCAACCAGCTGTCTTAGCAACAAAATAATAGAACCATTGAATTCCTTGGGTCCATGTTAGGGGGGGTAGGTACAATCATAATCAACCTCAGGAGCATCGAAATGTGCGTTGCTAGGCAGATAAACAATTAGAATAGCTGTTGCTAGGCAACCAGCTGTCTAAGCAACAAACCAATAGAACCATTGAATTCCTTGGGTCCATGTTAGGGGGTATAGTTACGCTGATGATCAACCTCAGGATCGAAGGTTGATTAATATTAATTTTATCATTATATGTATAGATTTGTGTTGTGACACCTTAAAACAAAATGGCGGCACCCCTTAAAACAAAATGGCGGCACCCGTACTGACTTCCTGTCAAATGAAAACAATATAATGCCTCAACCTGGTAGCTCGCAAGCTCACCACCAGGGCCCCTCCGGGGCCTTTCGGCCTTAAAAAAACCCACTAAATTGTCAAGACCCTACGCTTTAATACACATAATTCTCAAACCCTTATACAGAAAAGCCATAATGCCAACCCATAAAACTAGGTGAAGAGGGCCCCCTGCCCCAAGGAAGATGTGTGTCCTACGCAGCTGATATAGCAGGCCACCACATAAATCTATAATCAGATTTTAAAACTTCTAAAAGTTTAAATTGGGATAATGAAGAAAAGATTGCCCTACCTTCTACAGTAACATTGAAGGTGCAGCTGCCAGGAGGGGCTATTTTGTCCACATCATTCAGTGTGTCGGCACTGATAGTCACAATGACATCCTCTACTATACGATATGATGGGTACGGTGAGGGCTCCTCCTGAATGATCTGATTAGCAGGCTCAATATTGTAGAAGAGGTGTACCAGCCCACCCGAGTTATCCATGACGGTCGGCGGCACGTTGTCCATGAGCCATGTGCCGATCACAACCCGCTGGTCTGGGGGGCATTCCAACACTGGGGGTTCCGCATCTGAGGAAGAGGTTAATGTGTTTAAAGACATCATATTTTGCTCCTTTAATACAGTATAAAAGTCACCATTATCAGATGGCCAATGCGGCCAAAAAAGTGACTGTCATCAATAAAGGGTTTGCTTAAATGCCAACAGTCATGCAGTGCATTATTTTGACGAGAGTCAAGTTTGATTACGAGTCGCAGATTGTTATCTGCTAAGTTATCTGTTATTGCTGAGTACATATTATATGTACCGTATTGCAATTTCTCCACTAAATATCAAATTATCTATTGAGCCTTAAGCTGTGTTTGTTGTTGAGAAAAGAAATGCCATCATTGAATCTTGCCTTCTGTATATAATCAGTATATGTAACCTCCCATATAGATGGTACCTACCTACACACCTAACGGTGGTGCCATTCGGGTTGACCCACACTGCGGAGTTACCGACCAGGGTGCAGGTGTAGGTGAGGTTAGGGTGGGGCACGTACCCGGGTGTCTCACAGCTGTAGTAGAGGGTGGATCCCAGGGTGTAGTCTCCATCCACTACCTGGGTGCCGCCGTACGGGGTACCGGGGTCACTGCACTGTTGACCTGTTCATGGTAACCACATATAACCAGATTAATGTACGTAATAGTTAGAGTACGAGTACTAAGCTGTATGCGAAACACAGCCTTCCTTCCCTGAATATCCCTACAGCTTGGTACAAGGCCTATAACTTATTTATACCACTAGCTGTATGCAACATACAAGAGGTGTGAAATGCTCTGTACTCCTTGCCCGCTGAGGTATAACATACATTAAGCCATGGTGGAGGGGTATCACAAAGCATTTTACACCTCAATAAGTTATATCCAAGGGCCAAAGGTTAATAGCAGTATCAGTGGCAAGCATATATATACTTTCTGTTGAACCACATCGTTATGTACTGTAGAATAGAATGTACTGTAAATTCTCGCGTATAACCTGTGGATTGTACGCGAACCAAACTTTGCATTGATTCAATACAAAATGTGTGAATTACAAGTGTCCTGAGTTGGGGTGTGGGTTATACATGTGGGTCATAATCAGAAATTTACAGTGAGTAGGGTACAGCGAAATGCCGAGCAGTGGTAAAACACAATTGTAGTTCTCATACCAACAAAAATGCCTCTTAAGGTTGGTCGCTACTTGTTGAATATGGACCCACTGCGCAGGTCTCTGCGCATATGGCCTAAATATCTCGGAGTCACCTAATATTAAATGACTGGGTACAAATATATGCTTTCTAGACCATGTAAGAAAATTGGATCATTTAGAGCAAAATTGACTCTTTTATTGGACTTTGAATATTTAATATATTTGTAGCCAATAATATTAGCTATTTTTAGTGAAAGCTAGAAAATTGGACTTATCAACAAAGAAATCACTATCTAGATTGATTTAGATTTCACCACATTTCTTGAAATAACCAAGGGTATAAAATACAACCATTGTGTATACCCTAATTCTTGCCCTTTTGCCCATTACCTTAGGATTTAAATATAAAATTTAGACCATTTTTTAACTTCAAAGGTCAAAAACCCTAAAATTATGCTCGGGACCCCCTATCAAAATTACTTTTTTCGGTTAGTAAATGACATAAGCAACTTTATGGGAGAGTTTAAGGAAATTCTGTTGACTTTGAATACTATTTTAACCGATAACAATATGAAATTATGACAGTTTAGTCCTACCCATTCCCGAAACATTACATTTTTACCCAGAATACCATGTTATATGACTATGAAATTATTTTTGCAGTAAAGGAGAACATATAAGCACTTCATATATGACGTTTCATATTTCTCTGCTTAAGGGTTGGTATGAAAAAAAATCTAGGAAATTTTCACATTTTTTCCTGATTTCTAGAGAATAATGTAAATATTTTTATTTTTCAAAATTCTATATAAAAAAAAAGTAGTTCGGGACCCCCCTTTTTTCTTTTCATTTTCGGATACTACATGATTTAAACTACCTGTAGAATAAAATTGGAGAAATTCTGTTGACTTTGATCTAATGGTAGCGACCAACCTTAACGGCCTAATACTGTTTGGGAAATTATGTAAATTCGGCCTTGGTCAATCAGAGCCCTGCGGGCAATGACCTGAAAAATGAATCTTCTGAAGGGAAGAAACCAAAAGCTAAAGGAATATTTGAAATAAAGTAATATCTTATAATTACGAATGTCTCACCTAAGCAGTAGGCAGTGCCCAGCAACCATTTACCATCCAGATCACATATGGTGCGGGTTGGGGTAGTGTATGTGCTATTACCAATAAACACGGCTCCGTCCTCGCACACAATGTCATAGACAGCACCTAACTCATTGGAAATTCCCTGTACCAGTTCTAGGTGTCCACTGCCTACATTCACTCCACTGGCCGGTGGACATGTTACCGCTGTAAAGAGCCAAAGTAGGTTTGTTAAAAAAGTTTTTCAGATCAACAAATTTGTTTTTCTAAAAAGATTTCAGTATGAGTACATACAAACAACCTCAAATGAATAGCCTACAAAATTGGACTATTTTGAAGCATCTTTCAAATTTTAGAAAAATATAGAAACAAGAATCCTATGAAATCCACTGAGCAGCCTTTTTGTTGGTTCTACTCTTCAAAGCTCTGAGTAAGCACATTCTGAATACCGCCTGGTAATTTTGTGAGGACCAAAGTTTAAAAAAGAAAACATATGTCTGTCAATGTCAGATAAGGTAATGTAAATGAAACAATATCAACAATGTCAGAAATACCCAGGTCTATTTGAATTTTCCCAAATATGGTAAAAGGACAGAATGTCAGATAATTACGCTTGAGAAGACATTTTACAACTTTCTTACCTTCACAAGTTGTGCTCAGGATAAGATACTCATCATTCTCTCTGTCATAAAAACACCTTAACGATGTCATGTCAGTTTGTCCGTAGGTTTCACAAGACACAATCACTGTATCACCGTAAGGTATTTGAGCATCACTTGGTAGTACCACTTCAGTAGAACTGTTTAAATAGGTGGGTGGGTTGTTATCCTGGGGTAGGTTGCAGAACACAGCTGAAACCAAAAGGGAATAAAATAAGCTATCAATGATGTGTCTGAATGATTTTATCATAACTGTCTTCAGTTGTGTAGTAACTTTGATACTGGGACTGTAGGCTGAGGACTAGAGACTGTTGAGGAAAGGTCTAAGTATCTAACTACTAGTAACTGTATGGAGTGTATGACATCCAGATGCTATACCCAAGAATGAAACACAGGTCATTTGTACAAGAATGAAGAGCAAGCTTTATCAAGGTTGTGTTATGGGCACTGTTGTAGATCAAGGACACACACTATGGAGTTTTAGACAACTAGATGGAAGGCCCGACAGGCCCTGTACCAGGTGCTTCTACCCAATAGGTCCATGTGGGAAGCAGACTGGTGTTCTGTCAGGTGAAGTCTTGAGTAGCTTGACAAAGTGTATTAAATGACTAACTATCTATCAACCGCATAAGCCTGCTGACTCGGGTCAGATGCAATAGTTAACTAATTATATTAAGTGCTACGCATGGACCATCAGATTCTAACTTTAAAGAAAAATTAAAGTTAATAAATTGCCATCTTTCAACAGCTTTCAGCAACTTTTGATAATTAACTTTGATAAAATTTAAAAAATCTTAAAGTTGTGGAAAGTTGCTGAAGTGATGCAAGTAATCTTCTTTCTTAGCTCAAATTTGCTAAAATCGGATGGTTTATGCAGTGGCTTCAATGATTTAGACAGTTCATTGCACTCACCTTGGCACACGGGTACATCTGCAGACCATGTACCGTCAGTCTGACACTGTATGAGTGCGGCCCCACTCAGGGTGTAGCCGAGCTGACAGTCAAACTCCAGGATGTCCCCCACGTGGTACCGGGCCTGGTACCGCAGCAGGTCTCCATTAGGGAACGTGTCGGAGAACTCACATTGACGCACTGAAATAGTAAATATAGGTCACATACTGTATAAGCCACCAGATTAAACCAACTTTAAGAAATGTAGATTTAAGTTGATTTAAGGTCCCTCTATCAGCGGAGAGAAGCAACTTTAACCCTTTTAGGACGGCATGATACCTTAATGCATCTTGGCCTTGATCGTCATGATGCATTAATGTAGCACTGGCAAGTAACTCGCCAGTGCTACATTCAAGCATCATGCTGACCTAATAAGGTTGCAACGCACCCTCATATATTCCTCATATATTAACTTGACAGTAGGGGACAAATACCTTTGCCACACTTTATATCATAGCTTTTTAATATTCAAATGCACAAGCGCTTCATTCATTTCAGTCCTGAATGATGCCTCTGTATAATCTCTTAAGACAACTATCATGTTCATTTTAATCATTCATCAATCAACTTTATCAATAATATATGTACCACATAAGCAGAAAATATCATGTTCCCAAATTCGACTTGGTTTGTGACTTTTATCAAATTGAATCTGTTTTCAAACTAAGGTTTCAAGATCTAATTTCTATCACACTTTTGTGATAGACTATATGTGACAGTACTCACAGACACAGGTGTGGTCGGTGTAGGTGTTGTTGATACATTGTAACGGTACTCACAGACACAGGTGTGGTTGATCCTGTAGGTGTTGTTGATGCTGTCAAACAGTGTCTCAGACTGTGGTATGTCGAACCCCTGGTCACCATCTACCGTGTAGAGTATGTAGCCCTGGTCGCTGTCACACGTACAGAGGTACCCACCCACCAGGTTCACACATGCACCATTGGGGCACAGGGTGGGGAACAACAGGCACTCATCATCATCTTAGGGACAAGAAAATTATTCATTAAAGATCAATTAAATGTCAAATTAATATATCATTTTTAATTCTATACAATTCAATTGTTGATGTCGAATCATGTAAAAATTAATCTACCCTGTCTTGCAGAATTTACAATCTACAGGTCCGGTTGTTCCTACGGCTCAGAGGTAGTGCCAATTATGAATTAAAAGGAGCTTAAAGTCTCCTAAAGGTTTATCTGGAACTGTCCATTTTCATCATTAAATTATATTCTTGTTCTTGTCATATTCTGATCAATGTTATGAAATAAGGGCCCTGGGTATTAAAGCACTATGTTAAAGATTAAAGAGTTAAGAGATCAAATTCATGAAAACATCACTTACCTTGACATGTGGTTAGTCCCTGTGAGAGGCTGTAACCATGGTTACAGTCACACCTGTAGCTGCCGCGGGTGTTGTAACAGAGCTGGTCACACGGCGCCTCGCTGTCTGTACACTCATCGACATCTGTGTGTGGATATAGACAAATGCCAATGACCTTAGACGTATTTCACTTGTTGGGGCTGGAGAAATATCCCACTCAGCCTACGGTTTTGTGGGAAATGCCCTTGCGGCCACACATGAAATACATCAGAGACGGTATCAGTGTAGTTGGCATTTGTGTTCATTTTCTATTTGAAGATATTTAATAAAGGAAAGAAACCTTTACCTAGGCAACCCAGGGCTTCAGTACTTAAGCATAGGAAATTCTGTATTTCAGAAAAATAAATATTTGTACTGACTGTTCAGTCAGTGCGGGAACTACACACAATTTGAGCCCTCAAGCTTGAAGCAGGGTGGACATTAAATTTTGGTTGCTCTTGTAGCAAAGATAAGGAAAAAATTATTTGGCAAGGTTGTGGAAAAATCCATCAGAGCCTCCTGTATGGTCCCTCCCTTAGACTGGACAAACTTCTTAAAAGAGGTGATAATGGAAAAGAATACTATGAACAGAATAAGATAATGATGACTTTCTCTGAAAACCATTGGGGGAAATATCAAAAGAAATTAAGTATGTACTAGGACAATGACCTGAATAATGAGCAATATTTAAGGAAGATTTATAACAAAATCTCACTTATCATACGCTGACATTACAAACTAACCATAATTATGAAAGAAGAATTGTGGGATAAGGTACCTTGACATGCGGGTGTAGCGCTGAGGCTGCCATCGGTGGTACAGTTAATGACCTGGTCCCCCAGTACAGAGTACCCTGTCGTACAGCTGACTGTCACCGACATACCATACTCTATGTATGTCAACGGGCTGCTGGGGGTTGTCGCTGGTACCAGGGTCAGGATGGATGGTACCGCAGGCAGTGTACACCGGACCTCTGAGTTAAAGGAAGTAACAGTTTGTCAGATGATGTCTTACCGGTATCTCCCTTATGACTTGGTATTAAGTAGACCATCGATGTGGTCCCTCAGCTAGCCAGTTGGCGAGGAGCGAGGGACCATTACAGCCTGGGGAAAGTTCACGGTCCTAGCCTACTCATAATGCACCAATCACCATATGTTTCTTATGTGAAGTCATAATGGCGCCAAAATAAAGCACAAATCAGCGACTCTACAGATGTTGCTCTGTAATAGTCCCTCGCTCCAGCCAAACCCGGAGCAGAAGACTAAAAAATAGTCTATGGTATGGTGAAATGGCACTATGGAAGGCCAAAGTATATTTTGGAACCATATCCATATTTTAGACGTTTTTGCTAGGTATATATATATATATGCTGCTGCTGCTGCTAGGTAACCATGCACAATAGCAACACCACCTTTGTTCCATTTGGGTAAATTTAGATGCAATTGGTATGTGTACATTATTTGTGTTTGATATTTGCAATGGCTACTATGGAATTTCAATATTGATTGTCTGTTGCTAGGCAAGTACTGGCTCTAGCAATGCTCTATCACCATGAAACATCCTGAAGTTGATCTAGGGGGATAGGTGAACTTGGCCCTTTGGAAAAGCCCAAAAGAAAAAGTAAGGGAATTTGAGCATATTGACCTGGTGCCATCTCATTTCCCGAGCGGGCTCACACAGGACAACCCAGATAGCCTTTCGGGAATCCTCTGTCCAAAAATTGGCTTGTTTTGAATTTGTTAGACCTCAAAGTCTAAGATGTTGGCTGTGAGAGGTTGGTGTGACTACCATTCTGCACTTACTTTGAAAATGGCAAGTTGTTCCACGTACTACCCTTACACCGTGTATAGGTGCTTAAGGGTGTGAGATGCTAAAAGTACAATAACTACACTTAACCCACGGGTAACACCTAAGACAAAGGAATCGCACCTTGGGTATATTGTATACACTGACATAACCGAGGGTTAAATCAGATAGACTACACCTGGCCAGGCTTCTCCCACATACCCACTGCCCACTGGTCAGCGACTCGGTGTATGACACCTCGTCTAGACCTGGTGGGGCAGTGGGTATAATTATGGAAGAACCGTGTCCAGGTGTAGTCTATCTAACACTTACTTTGACATGTCGGCTGTGAGAGGTTGTCTGGCAGGGAGCTCCACGTGCTCCCCTTACACTGTGTGAAGGGAGTGGAGGGAGTGAGAAGGTAGCCGGTGTAGCAGTAGTAGCGGTAGATGGTGCCATACTCTGTACCGTTACCAAACACCAGTGTCCTGTTACCCACCGCCGAGGGTATACCACTGTCTGGTAACATGCTGCATTGAGGGCCTGAAGTTACAACAATATATTAATTATTAATTGACATATCTCATAAAAGATGCACATTCCTCCATAATGCTCTCAGGCCAAGTCACAACAGGAAAATTTGAACACTGAGTTAATGTTCATGGTAATTCCATCGAGGGTACTATGATACCCAAAGTCATTGTCGATGTTTCTTAGACGTTTGATAGTGTTATAATTTGTATTCATACTTAATAATCAATGAAATATTAAGTCATAAATTGGCTAACAAAGAACGAAGCTATGCAAACATATAGCAGTGTCCTTTTTCCCCCAATTTCTTTTGTGGTCACTACTTGTGCGTAATCCAACACATGAAACACTAATGAAGGACTGTCTCTCTACTCTCATGTAATACAAAATTAAAACTGATCATTCTGTATCACTCTTTTTGGAAATGTCATATAACGGTAATCTGAAAAAATTATCTTGAAAATCCCCATGTCTTGCCACACAGTTTTAACCTGTGTACCTGTGGATGTTTTGGAGGTACCTGTTGAATTCTGCTATGCTTTGCCCTTTGGCCGCCATGATACATGAATGCATCCTGGGTGAGTCTACAGGGAAGTGCTGCATTCAGGCGTCATGGCCAACCTTCAGGAGTGTTACAACCAACTAGGACCGACATGATACATAAATGCAACGGTAGAGAGGGTGAGTTACCCCTCAGGGCCGCATTTATTCATCATGGCATCAAATGACATACAGAATTTGTGTGACATTCTGCTCTAGATATTCTATGATGGATCGCATTACTGAGCTTTTTATGGGTAAAGCGGCATCCAGCCGTTCTTTTATTCCCATTCACCTCATGTAAAGGTATGTTTTTTGGAGCTCTTTGTATTTTTCTCTGTTGTGATTATTATGTATACATTGTATCTTTGGGAAAGCCCCAGTGAAATCTCCCCGAACTGCTTCTTCATCATTTTTAATGATTTCATGCTGACATCCATGTGTCTGCCAACTGTGCTTACATTTATTTTGAAATATTTTGTATGCTTTACGCCTCAATGCATCATACCCTTGGTCATCACTCACCAATGCTGCATTCAAGCATTGTTCTGACCCTACAGGTTGAGACCATCCCAAACGGTCGGCATGATGCACCAACGCAGTACCCTCGAGGCACTCACCGTGGCTGCATTGGTGCATTATGACGACAAATGTAATCTTTTATGACATGTATTCCTATCGAAGGTGACATGATGCCAAAAGTATTTACCACTGCAGTACATGATACAGTTAGAAGCAGTAAACTGGGAACCTAAACTTTCTTTTCTTCAAATCTATTACAGAATACCATAGTTTCGTCAATGTGTAAAGGTAATCAGATAAATGACGAAGGACAAGTTTTTTGTCCCTCTCTAAAGGGGTCGGCATTTTTTGTTGCCCTCCCCCCATGGGCTGAAAATCAAGTTGCATGTGCCCCCTTTTAAGCAGTAAGGCGCAGACTCTTTTTCTCTTTTTATGACCTCGTGCCAAGGTGGGGTGAAATCTTATAGCCCCATCCTTTGTGTTAGAAAATGAGGCGTGCTAAATGGAGCTCACTATAGTTTGAATTGTCAAATTCAAAATCAAAATTTGGCCACTCCTCCCAAAGAAATACAAAAAAATGGATTTATTCTTTATGTTTACATTGCCATATTTTTGCAAAAAAGATCACAGCCCCAAAATCATTATCTTCAGAAATGTAACCAATGTGATAGATAACGGGTATCCAGATGTTAGTTCCTCGCAGTCATCCCCACAACCATCTGAATCAATCAAGTTGTTAAGTAGATTCTGTGCAAGAGAGACGGTGAAAATGTAGTTTTTTTTGTATTTTCTCTTGTGGTTGTTGATGTATGGGTCGGGTCGGGTCGGGGGTAGGGTGGGGTGTAGTAGAGTGCAGGTCTCATTGTACACCGGCATGGGGGCAGTCTGTGATCAAAGACAGTAGTGCATGACAGTAAAACTCAAGTAGTCAGCCCAAGTTAATACTTTAACCCTTTATAGGCCACATAGTGATTTAGCCTTTTAAGTATGGATGTCGCTAAAAGTGGATATTTGTCAGCACGATGTACCAATGCAGCACTAGTGAGCAATTCGCAGGTCCTATATGGATGCATTATGCTGACCCTTCGGGAATGTCATAATCCCATATAATAGGGTATATATTTATGCTCCATTCATGTAACCCTGGGGAGTTACTCGCCAGGGCTGCATTCATGCATCATGACGAACAAGGGCATATGATGCATTGAAGCACTATGCAATGGGTTAATGCATTGAAGGCTCATATGTTGGTACCCCAACAGTTACAGTCGGAGTTAAGCCAGGACAAGTACTCAATCCTTTGTATAAGGTGGATGGGAATTCGAGACTTTTTTTTATATCGTCATAAATATGAATGTAGCTCTAAATGGTGCTTCTACTCTCTATGTGATTCATGCATCAGGCATTAAATCAGCATTATTTACAAAGGTTTACAGCTGATCATCTGATAGTTATCTGGACAAACGTGAACACTGTTCAAAGTATACTGGGCACCGTGGGAAGATCGGACCCAGTTTAGAACGGGACTACAGCTCAGCGTATAGTACTATAATACAATATGGCCTCACCAGGGCTATATTCATGTATTGTGCTCACCCATTAAAAGTGTATCAACCTTGTAGGGTCGTCATGATGCGTTATGCATTCATACAGCATGAGTACCAATGACATAATTAATAACAATCATCAAAAGGGGTTTCTGTTCAAAGTTAGAATGTGTCAACCAAATTACCCATAGGTCTCAAAATAGCTGTGGATTTTGGATGGATGTTTTTTTTGTTTTTTTTTTGGGGGGGGGGGGGTACCTCTTTTGCAGGCTGGACAAAGGTACACTTGTCGTTCTCAAACGAAAATCCCACGCCAACCCCTTGATTACAATAAAAATATACCCTACAAACACAATGGTAGCTCTCGACGATCCAAATACCAGGTACCTAACAAATCGACCACTCTCTGGGGGGTTATCTATATATGAATGATCTCACTAACATAGACACACCCATTACCAAAGTTATACAAGTTGAAATCTATGACGGGCAACAATCTATGACCGGCTGACGTTCATAGCCGGGTAGGCTAGGTGCCTATGTACATGAGAATTGAAGTTGGTAAAAAGATGATCTTTTAAAACGGGTTTTAAATATAAATTTTGACATTTGTACATCTGCCCTAAATACGCCATTTTCCTCCATTCCGGTCACTCATTACTAATCTCTGACCCAGTTAAAGTGATATAATCACCAAGCGTGCGAGTGCTAAGAATGCCCCTTTAACCATGAACTCCTTAGAACGGATGAGAGCTTGCATGCCTTGTTCTCAAAAATGCCTATTGTGAATCTGAATGGGTATCGTTGCTTTTGTAGAATACTCAATACGGATAATGCTGACCAAAGTGGCCTACATCACCACACCCAAAACTGAGATGAAAAACAGATAGTATGACACAAGTATGGAGAGCTGTCTCAGTGCAAGACAAATGGAAACATGGTTCGGTGGCCTTATCCTGAGTCCATATCAAGCCTTAATATGGTTGATGCTTATTGTACCATAATAGTTCACTTACAGGAAATATGGAAAAGACAAAGCAGTAGCTGGACTTAGGCCTGTGGAAAACACAAACGGCCTATTTATCATAAAAGAAAAAAAGAAAAAAGTAATTGCCCCCTGCAGCCAGTCTGGCTCTGAGCAATGGCTGACCAGGCTGGCCACCGGCACACTGGAGGCTAAGACAATGGCGCCCCCTGGTGTGAAAACTAATGACCAACCCAATATGATTGAGTAATTACATTTCTCGTAAGAAAAGAGGGGGGGGGGGGTAGGGGGGGGACTTTCTGTAGGTACCGAGGTTGGTTGGGAATGGAGCAGGGACAGTTAAGCTATGCAAAAAAAAACGTCTTTCTTATCACCCGGCAGTAAGAAATAAGACGAGCGTCCTTTTTTCTTTTTTCCTGTACTGAGGCTCAACATTTTTTGCATATGATTTTCACACTTTAGTAGTTGAGAATTCATTGATCTCGACAAATTGTTATATTGTAAATTAAGCTCACTGCAGTTTTCACAGTTTAACCTTTAATTTGATACAAAATATGCCAATGTTTGTCCATGTTTTAACATATTTTTCATTAAACCTTGAGAGTCCTCACTATAATGAAGGCATTTTAATGCCGCACCTGTGGGTGTCGGTTACACTCCCCTAATACCAGCAGTATCCACAGGGCTGTGAGAAGTGGAAACCTGATACGTGAGACGTGCCCAATGTCAGCGCTAAATGTATCAAAGGACATTGAAGGCCTAATTGATGCTGCCCTTCCACCAAGAATAGGAGTGGAGCGAAGACTCGCAATTGTGGTGTTATATCTGGTGTATGGGGGTCAAGTAAAACCAATCATGCGTTTCAGTCTATTGAAGGTAGACAACTATATCCAAGCAAATACTGTGAACACAATTGGTGGGGATGGTCCCTTGATAAGCCTTTTGTAATGAACCCAACACATTATACTACATGGCTATTATGTGGTTAACACTCCCCAAGAACAAGTAATCCCCGAATCATCCTCAAAGCAGAAGGTCTTTATGAATTACAAGGCCATTCTACTGTCAATCCATTCCCCATATTAACCGATGTTATCCTCAATCTTAATGAATTTGGTCGTCAGTCTGAATTGTGTATAGTACCCCAGCGGGCACAGCACAGTTCAAGAGGCTTTATTAAGGGTTTATTAAGCCCTTCAGAGAAGATGCACGGCTTTGGTAGCGCTTACCCAGTGGGCAAAAAATTCAGTACGTTGAATCAATGTTGAATCGACATTGAATCAACATTGACAATCACCTTTCAATGTTGATACAATGTTATGTGCCCACTGGGTAATAAGTGGTATGTGTCCACTGGCATACAAATACATGACAATCAACTTAACTCACTGTAATGCAGACTATACAGTATTTCCGCATTGTACATATTTTCACGTGATTTTTAAATATCGGCGAAAATATGTACAGAACGAATATTTATTTACACTGTATCAAATTAAAGTGCCAAATATCGGAAATCCGTGAATTTGAATATGTGCGAAGCTGTACTTTTAGGCAAATCCGCGAAATTTTATACCAGTAAAAATATCTACGTTTACAGTATACAAATATCTATAGCATTTACTTGTGCAGTCATGCATGTCATCTTTTGCAGACGGTCTGGGGATACATGCTACTTCAGAAAAAAAAACCAGTGTGGATTGACACTTTATTGGATGCTGTACAATACGTCTTGCTTTTTAGGCTGTATTCAACATGATTTCTTAAGGCTGTATTCAACATGATTTATTTGAAAATAAATGCCTGTAAGGGAAATGCTACAGTGTTATCTGGAGGGGCTAACATCCCTGTATAAGCAGAAGGAAACTTCCTGCATCATGTCTTAGCTGGATTCATTGTGGTTTTGTACCTTCTAGCTTTCATACAGTCATAAATACCCTATTCACCATTCTAACCTGATGTAGGAATGATCTGATCCTTTTTTTTGTATAGCTCTACGTTCTCGATATACATGAATATCTATGACAGTATCATTTGAAACGTCATCGTGTGGAACAACTTGATCTTTGGTATAATCAAGATAAGCTTTGTATAAATTTGATATTGAAATATCTTCTAACATCACTTTGTATATTTAGTGGGAGATGATAAATAAATGGTATTAGGGGCTTACCTTCTCTGGCGGGTATATAGATCTCTGCAGATAGAAGGACAATGTTAGATTATGTAGCAACAGTCACAATATTAGCAAAGTATGCATGGCCGAACACCTTTGATAATGATAGTCAGACTGAAGCCATTCCTTGGCTAGCCAAAATCAGTGAATGTAACATTGCCTAAGTTGTAGTTCATTCAGAAAATCTATCGCGTTCTCCGTTATGATTAGCAGTGTGCTTAAATGCCAAACTCTTGCTTCCCGTCCTGTAACATTTGGAGCGGAGGGAGGACTGGCACGCTGAGCCTCTATAGAGGAGGTGGGGGATAAACATAATGTCTCTCTCTGTTATTCTCCCTGTCTCCTGTTGTCTTCTGAGCTCTCTCTGTGCCTGTATCTGGATCTCATTATTTCTCTGCCTAGCTGTCTCTATCTCTTGCTGCCTCTCTCTTCCACTATCAGCTTCTCTCAGCCTCCCTTCCTGTCACTCTCTGTCCCCCTGTCTCTCTGTCTGTCTCTATCTCGCGCTGCCTCACTGTCTTGCCTTATCAGTCTCCGTGTCTGTCCTCCCCTCTCCTTCTCTTTAATGATCACCCTCTAGCCGTCTCTCGCTCTGACTCACTCCTCAATCCAGCTGCTCAAATGATTGCTGCTCTTTCTCTGCATTGCCTCTCTCAGGAGTGAACTTCCTCTCTGAGTCTCTACCTCTGTCTGTCTCTCTTTGCTTCTTTCTATCTGCCTCTCACTGTGTCTCTTTTCATGTCTCTGCCTTTTCCTGTCTTTTTTTCTTTTTCTCTCCTCCCTGCCTCTCTGTCTTCCACAATCTTTTAACCCAACCCAATTTAACTCTTGAAATGTGTTCCAAAATATCTTCAGTAAATATGGGTGTATATCTCTGTCTGCCTCTCGTTGTCTCTGTCTGTCCTTTCCCGTCTCTACTTTCTCTCTCTCTCTCTCTCTCTCTCTCTCTCTCTCTCTCTCTCTCTCTCTCTCTCTCTCTGTGTGTGTCTCTCTCTGACTCTCTCTGTCTCTCTGTCTCTCTCTCTGTCTCTGTCTCTGTCTCTCTCTCTCTCTCTCTCTCTCTCTCTCTCTCTCTCTCTCTCTCTGCTATACTCTCTCTACCCTCGCTTTGCCTTTCTTCATCTTTCTGAATCAGCATGTACCTGTCTGTCTTTGTATTTTAGTGTCTCTGTCTCTGTCTCTGTCTAGTTTATATCTTTGCTCTTCTCTCACTGCATGTCTCTGCTACTCTCTCTTTTTTTCTTGGTTTTCAATTCCTCTCTCCCTGCTCTACCCCACTTTCTCTCCCTTTCTTTGAACGTCCTCTCTTTTACTACCGTCATCTGCACCCTATCTTTATGTCAACATGTAGGCCTATTTCGAATTCTTCATGAAAAGTGCACATGCCTCGATATTCCCTTTCAGAGCCTTTAGACTACAAATATCTCTAATGAAATTTCAGTCTAGAAATGTGCCCCAAAATGTTACCTATAAACATGTGTATATCTGTATTGCTCACCTGCACAGCTGGGGGTCTGGGTGGTGTTCCAGCCGTTACTCAGACAGGTGAGTATAACATAGGGCTTGTCCTCGTGAGTCTGCTGGTTAAAGGTGTGTCCCGCGGCACACGTCACGTTCACCGTGCGCCCAATAGCGAAGGTATCACTGGGTGGGTCTAGAATGGTGGCCGCACTCACTTGTAGGGATGGACAATCTGAGGGTGGACACAAAGGGATATTGTTCACCTTGTTTACCATATTTCATCAGAATCACTTTCACTCATCAATGATCAGGCCATGGGAATTCACAAATGAGTTAACTGTCCGAGACATTTTGGAAATAGATGTGGCCTTTTTTCATTATTCATTTTTCATTATTATAAAACTGATGGTATCTGGGGGTTGCCGCAAATAAATTTCAACCCTAAAATTAGCCAAAATATCACATTTTGTCAAATTTTGACAATAATGAAAATTTACATTAATAATGAACTTTTCAAGCTGCAATATCCTCTAAGCATTCCCAAATCTGGATACTCTATACTCCCTTCCCATAACCTATCCCAACTCTAGAATCTAGTATTTCCTAGCTCTGTTTTTATTTGGGAATGCTACCCAGTGTGCACATTAGTACATGATGCACTGTGAAGAATATACAGCACCTAATGAGCGCTTGATAGTAGTAGTATAGTATGTATCGGAACGGGACTATAGTTAAGTACTGTTTATTACTCAATCGACATGCAGCCAATCAGAGGCCTCCATTTGGTCACGTGACCGGAAGTGACCTACTTAGGGGATTAGTGGTGACGTCACGTGACCTAGTTAGCCAATCAGAGGCCTCCATTTGGTCACGTGACCGGAAGTGACCTACTTAGGGGATTAGCGGTGCATTCTGGGTAACCCTGAAGCCAATCAGAGGCCTCCATTGGGTGACCGGAAGTGACCTACTTAGGGGATGGTGCATTCTGGGTAACCTACTGACCTACTTAGGGGACCGGAAGTGACGTCACATGACCTAATGGCCAACCGGAAGTGACCTCATTGAGGATCACGTGACCGGAAGTGACCTGATTGATCACGTGACCGGAAGAAGAAGAAGAAGAAGAAGAAGAAGAAGAAGAAGAAGAAGAAGTGACGTCACGCGACTTAATGAAGAGATGAGCGTCTTTAAGGGGTCACGGGCTTTAAAATGTGATATCTTTTTTTTTTGGAGGAGGAGGCGAGTCTCTTATTTTTTTTCGGTAAACTAATAAAAAACACTACGATATAAGTTTTTTTTTCTTTTTTTTTCATTTTTTATTGTTTTACGAGCGACTGGAAGTGACTTATTGAACTAGGTAGAAGCGTTCTTTAGAGTGTATAAGGGGGGGGAGGGGAGGGGAGGGGGGGGAGGGGGGCTTCTTTAAGATGCATGGGGAGGGGGGCGCTTTTAGGATGCATGGGGCGAGTGGTGGGGGGGAGGGGGGGAGGGGGGAGGGGGGCACTCTAGGGGGGTGGGGGAGCACTCTAAGGGGCGTTTGTCTCTTTTAAGAAAAAAAGAAAAGAAAAAGATTTCAATCGAGAGACACGCTTCTTCCTCTCGAGAGGAAGAAGCGTGTCTCTTCGTTTTTTTTTTGTTTATCACGTGCTGCGATGAGGCGATCAGCTGCGACTGGAGGAAGTGACACTTTAAGAGATCGCGCGTCTTAATTGTTATGATATTTTTTTTTTTTACTTACTAATAAAGAAGACGTATGAAAATAAAACACAACAATTCACATGTCCGTCGTTCTCGTTGTTTCTTGCTTGGTGTCTCTTCGTTTTTTTTTTGTTTATCACGTGCTGCGATGAGGCGATCAGCTGCGACTGGAGGAAGTGACACTTTAAGAGATCGCGCGTCTTAATTGTTATGATATTTTTTTTTTTTTACTTACTAATAAAGAAGACGTATGAAAATAAAACACAACAATTCACATGTCCGTCGTTCTCGTTGTTTCTTGCTTGATAAAGTCAAGTAATATCGCGATGCCGAGGCCAAACTTTCCCATGTCCTCAGTCAACACTCGAAGGAGTTCAAAAGGCGTACCGCCGGCGCCGTCAGCTTCATCTTGCCACATTTTCAACACTCGGAAGGCCCACTCAGCGGGACTTCCTCCGTATTCGCATTCTTCAGCGATCTTATCTAACCTCTCAGGCGACAATTTTAAATGGTCCCCCACCTCTTTCCACCTGCTACCCAGACGTCTGCCGAGGGTGCCCAAGTGCTTGTGCATCGCGCGCGAGTCGGGGTTTTCGAAATCCAACCCCTGTCTGTGGAGAAGGGCCATCCACTGAGCCAACAGTTCCATGCGTCTTATGCGGGTGAAGACGCGACCGAGCTCGCCCCATCTATGACGATGCGGGGTTTCACCCCACCACACTCGGAACATCGCCGTACACAGCTCCTCCGGTGTCTTGACACTGCGCTCTACTAGAGCATCCATACGGGCGGCGCTGACTTTTAAGCTACTGCCCAACTCTCTCCAACAGCCGCTCAACTCTTTACCTAGTTGACGAAGCAAGGCGTCGCTATAGGCTAACCGCCGCTGTCCTACCTGTCGGGTCTCCCCATCATCGGTCTGCTGCCTCGCGCCGCGTCTCACGTCGTCAAGCCGCATTAACTTTTTTTCAGGCGCACCGGGCGGTGAAGGCGAGCTTGAAAGTGGAATAGCTTGAGCCATCTCGTCTCGTCTTGGCGGCGGCGGCAGCGGCGGCGGCGGCGGCGGCGGCGGTGGCGGCGGTGGTGGTGGTGGCGGTGGTGGTGGTAGTAGCCGTTACTGGGGTCAGAGGTGATATGTTTTTTTTCCAACAGAAATGAGAGCTTTTTATACAGAGGGAGTTTAATCCCATTTCCAACAGCGCTCCAGCTGTCTAGCACCCTGTCCGCATGACGCTTTTTCAGCCGCTCCGCTCCTTAAGAGCTTAGATGACGAGGGGGTGTGGCATCGCTATCCGTGGAGACCAGCTGAAAACGGTGTTTTTTCCTCACTCATAGCCTTAATACCTCCTACCCCCTACCCGAGGACGTCTCCCTCCCTCTGACATTCATTGTAACAAACGTCAGAGGTCAGGTGAAAATCGGATTTTTTTTCATGCACAGCCTTAGGCAGCTGTCACCCCTCCCTATTGAACTAGCCGGCCGCCCGCCCGCCTGGCCGGCCCGGTCTACTCACCACGGCAGGAGGTGGCGATTTTTGTCTTACACTTAAGTCGCTCACCACATGCACACGTCTCTACTCACAGACAGGCACGTTCGTCTTAGGGGGGTCCTGCTTCACGCCACACGCCTCCTGTAGTTTTTTTTTGTATACACACTGTAAGCTCATCACCGTTACCGTTAATCCTTTATACAGCTAACGCGCGCTGAATGGCTGAACAGGGTGGTAAGCGGCTTAGCTCACCACAGTGGATCCCTCAAAAAGGGATCCAGCTGAAAACGTCATACCTTATGTCTTTGTGAATGGCCGCCGCCGGTCAGTCGACGGCAGGCAGCAACCGCTTAACCCTTTATACAGCTAATGCGCGTTGAATTGCTGAACAGGGTGGTAAGCGGCTTAGCTCATCATCACAGTCGATCTCTCAAAAGAGGGGGGGGGGAAAGGGATCCAGCTGAAAACGTCATGCCTTATGTCTTTTTGTTTCTCTTTGTGAATGGCCGCCGGCCAGCCGGCGGCAGCTGAACAGGGTCGGTAAGTAGCTTAGCTCTAGAAGCGAGAAGGCGTATATAAGGGGCTTGGAAACCTCCATTCACTCACTCATTCTTTTTTGCTGCTCTCTACAGTCACCACCATGAGCAAAAGACAACAGCTAGCGGCGTTCAAGAACAAGAAGACTACGCGGAACAGCGTTCGTTTAGCGTCAGTGCCTGCTCTTGCTACTGAACATGAGACTACCGCCGCAGCCGGTTGGTCTTATCACCCTCCTGCTGTAGCGAGCGCTCGCGGCAGTAGTAGTAGTAGTAGTAGTAGCAGTAGCACTAGTAGTAGCAGTAGTAGTAGTAGTGGTAGTAGTACTAGTAGTACTACTGGTAGCAGTCGTCGTGCTAGCGACGTTGTTACACTCGCGACGGTACACGTTGCTGCTAAGCGCGCTGCCGCTGCTACCGCCGTCCCGCCTGCCGCTGCTGCTGCTGCTGCTGCTGCTGCTGCGCCTGCTACTGCTGCGCTTGCTACGGCTGCGCCTGCTGAGGCTGCTGCTGCGCCTGCTTCTGTTGCGTCTGCTGCGGCTGCGCCTGCTGCGGCTGCTTCTGCTGCACTTGCTGCTACTGCTACTACTACTGACGACAACGCTCCTGGCACAGCGCAGTACTGGCAACCGGGTTTTTACCTCCCCACTACTGTTGATGACTTTGATGACCTGCCGCACGTTGCACAGCCCCTCTCCTCCACCACTACATCGACGGACGCCCTCGACGCCGCTCGCGCTGAGAGTTACAGCTATTCGGACACTCAGCCCCTGAACCGAGAAGAAGAGGAGGAGGAGGAGCAGCAAC
Source organism: Harmothoe impar (assembly GCA_947462335.1). Lineage (NCBI taxonomy): Eukaryota > Metazoa > Annelida > Polychaeta > Phyllodocida > Polynoidae > Harmothoe > Harmothoe impar. The sequence goes on along the minus strand of OX381720.1, from coordinate 51,013,223 downwards.
AGGGTGAGACAGAGAACGACGCTGACGACGAGGCGTACGAAGAACCCGAAGGGCAAGGGGTGAGCGGTACGTTTTTCGGCTTCCCTCTTCGACCTTTCGACCTCACTTCCTCCACTGCTAGCGCCCCCCCGTCCGGTCCGTGGCGACTGCCCTCACCGCCACCTTACGAGGGCGGCGGCGGCGCTTCATCTTCTACCGCTACACACAGCACGGACGGCGTGTGGCTGCGCTGTTCCAACAACGAGACCTCCGATACCACCAGCGCTGACGCTGCTCCTGCTATCGGTTCTGCTGCTGATTCAGCTCACGCTGATGGTGTTACTCATCCTGCGGGTGTGAAACGTTCTAAGGTGAGTTCCAGAACAACAAGGCCCACTAAGAAGAGAAAAATACAAGAAAAAGAAGGAGATGGACGAGAAGAAGCAGAGAAAACACTCGGGTTAGAGTTCTGCTTAGACGGAGCTTTGACGCTGGAGATCTGGGAGGACGTGGCTAGACTGTCTAGGAGGCCGCGCTACACAAAAGACGGCCAGGTGAAAGAGGCGTCTCTGACCAGAAGCAAGCGAGTGCACTTCACGGCCGACGCGCTGCGCGAGCTCATAGCACGCATCGCCGATATCCGCGCAGTGGTGCGCATACGCGACACAGCGGCCGCGCAAGGAAAACCTAATCACACCCCCTGGTTCGCAGTGCTGGATGAGGCGGGCGAAGTGTACGCAGCTGTGAGCTACTACAGCGGTAAGAACCTCGTCCACGTGCGCAAGTACGAAGGTCCTGACAAAAAACCCACACAGCAGGGGGTGACGCTGTCCGCCAGAGCGCTCAAAGAGTTGGATGACAAAACAGAGATCATTCTGAAATATCTCGGCATAGATTCGGAATGAGAGACGCTCAACGCTCACGCGCGCGCACACACACACACAGCGTTTGACGTACGCTGTATGAGACAGACAGACAGACAGACAGACAGACGGATACACAGACAGCAGACAGAAAGATAGTTACATAGACGACAGATTGATAGATGGCTAGATAGATAGATAGATAGTTAGACGGCTAAGTAGTTGGTAACCGAGTGAAAAAAAACATGACACAGTACGTATGCGAAAAGTGTTTCAAAATGTTTAAAAGAGCGTACAACCACGAGAGACACGTAGAAAATTGTAGAGTAGTAGCTAAGTTTTGCCCTCTATGCGGCGAAGGGGATTGCCGAAAGAGCGCTTGTCGACGCGAATCTCTGGACGGGGTGACCGTCCCTCCGCGCATATGTGCTGTACCGAACGGGGAGGAAACGTTCACGGCGAATTGGCCTGCGATACAAACGGGCGTCAGGATGCACGGGACTCGCGTGAGTGTAACAAACTTCAGGCTACCAACCGGCGAGTTGAGTGACGCTGTAGATACTATGCGTCGCATTCACTTGACACAAAGATTCAGATACAAAGTGGGTTTCTCGGTAGGCTTACTGTTACAACACAGAGAAGACAAGAGCAAACTGCGCTACTTCCACGCCTCCCAGAACAACGCAACTCTCATACAACCGCTCCCTACTGTAACTAATTCAGAAACTTTGGAAGAGCTCCTCTCAAAGATGCAAAACACCGTCGCTTGCGAGGAGGTACGGAAACTTTGCGACGCTGACACCAAGTGGCACGTTCTTTTTCCTACCAATTTGAACATCTGCGTTTACATGGGACCGGGGGAATTCCCCATAGGCGGTAGGATCACTCAGGCCGGTCGAGTTGGAAAGAGAAGCGGCGTGTTAGATTTTCCCAACAAGGACAACCTCTGCATCTTCCGCTGCATTTCCTTTCACTTATACAACACCAGCAAGCGCGCTTCAGATTTGTTACGTCAGTTCTGTCCCGCTGCCACACCTGAATCCTTTCCGGGTCTGAACATCCGCGACTTACCCGCGTTAGAGAACTTGTTTGACGTACAAATAGCGGTTTACACCGCGTCGCGTCAAGTGCCGGGGCGGAAGTTGAGAAGACGCGTTACTCTGATCAGACCGCCTTCCAGAACTGTGGCCGCCCGAGGTAAAGTCAACCTACACCTGACGGCGAAAGGCGGTTTGCACGTCTCTCTCGTCACGGACTTCAACGCGTACGCGGGCATATACGAATGTTGCAAGTGTAAGGCGGCGTTCACCACCGAGTTCTTGCTGAAGAGACACAGGAACCAGCTTTCCTCTTGCCGACAAGTCAAGTTGCGCTACGTAGGTGGCATCTACCAAAATTCGAGAACGATTTTCGAAGCGCTAGCAGACTTCTCCATTTTTCCCCCCGACGGACATTCCGGAATCTACCCTTACAAGATCGCCTTCGATTTCGAGGCTTTCTTCAGACCGTGCAAAGAACCGTCGACGGAGCACGTGTCCCTGCTGTGGGATCACGTCCCTTTGTCGGCTAGCGTCGCATCCGACTTTCCGGGGTGGGAGGGGCCCGTCTGCTTCGTCAGAGCGTCCGACGCAGATTCCGACCCCTTGTTGGACCGAGTTTTAAATCACATAAACGAGAACGCCAAAGCGATCGGGGAAGCTGTGCTAGAACTTTACCGACCGACGTTAGCGAAGTTAGATGCGGCGATAGGTGAAGCTCTCCTGCTGGAGGAGGCGACGTTCACCACCCCTTCTCCAGGCGGCTTCGCTGCGGCTCAGACCAGACACCCGTTAGTTCAACTGAAGAAGCGTCTTCTGAGATACATCCGTCAAGCTCCAGTGGTGGGCTTCAACTCGGGGCGTTACGACTTGAACCTGATCAAAATACGCCTTCACTCGTTCTTCGCCTCCGGAGACCGAAGAAACCAAGAATTCAGCGTCATAAAGAGAAGCAATCAATACTTGGCGGTTTACACACAGCACACGGTTTTCTTGGACGTAGTCAACTATTTGGCACCCGGTTACAACTACGCGACCTATTTGCGAGCTTTCACCAGGAACGAAGAGAAAGGTCACTTTCCTTACGAATGGATGACGTCTACCAGGAAACTGGCAAACAGAACGCTGCCGCCGAGATCGGCTTTCGACAGCGAGCTGACGGGCGTCAAAATGTCCGAATCCGACTACGCCGCATGTCAGAAAGTTTGGTCCGACGAGAAGATGCAAACTATGGAAGACTACTTGATCCACTACAACAACAAAGACGTGAAACCTTTCATAGAAGCTCTGAAAAATCACGCTAAATTTTTCCAAGATCGCGGCATCGACATGTTGAAAGACGGAGTTTCTCTCGCCGGTTTGACTTTACGCTTCCTCTTCCAAAACCTAGAAGACGCGTTCACAACGTTTCCCCAGTTCGACGCCGTCCTCCACGCTCTGATCAAAGAGAATCTAGTCGGCGGTCCTTCCATCATCTTCCATAGATTTCACGAGAAGGGCACCACGCGGATAAGGGAGCACAAGTACGGCGAAGAAGCGAGACCGTGCCAACACATCCTAGGACTAGACGCTAACTCTCTGTACTTGCGCTGCATGAGCGAAGCGCACTGCACGGGCTATTACGCGGTGAGACGGCCCGAGACCGAGTTCAAGCCCGAAATCAGGCAAAGAAACTCTCACAGCGCTTTGGAGTGGTTACGCTTCGTAGAGCACGACCGCGACGTGAAACTGCGCCACGCTCTGAACGGCGGCGAGATGGCGGTAGGCTGTCGGAGAATTCGCGTGGACGGATTTCACGCGGCCTCTAATACGGTTTTCCAGTTTCACGGGTGTTGGTTCCACGCTCACGAGTGCATACCGTCGCACCGATATCAGTGCGCTTCACTGAGAGAGGAGAGACGCGACAGAACGACCAGAGTAAGCGCTTACTTGAAAGCGTTAGGTTACAAGCTGGTCGTCGTGTGGGAGTGCGAATGGCGAGAGATGAAGCGTCGAGATGAGCGGGTCAAGGCCTCCCAACAACGCTGGAAGGTTGACGCTTTGAAAGTGTCTCGAAACGCGATGAGCGAGAGCGACATCCTTTCCGCTGTGAAAGAGGAGAAAATGTTCGGTTTAGTTCAAGTGGACATCACTACGCCGCCTCACCTACGAGAGTACTTCGAAGAAATGACCCCCGTTTTCAAGAACGCGACCGTTTCAAAATCGGACATAGGCCCTCACATGTCAGACTTTGCGCAGGAAGAAAAGCTGTTGAGCACGCCTCAGAGATGTCTGATAGGGAGTTACCACGGAAAAAATATTCTCTTGGGAACGCCGCTTCTCAAGTGGTATTTAGAGCACGGTTTGATAGTCACCAAAGTGCAGCTGGTGGTAGAATACCTACCTAAACGCTCCTTTGCCGGTTTCGCGGACGAAGTGACGGCGGCGCGAAGACGTGGCGACGTGAACGAGAACGAGAAAATTCTGTCAGACTGTTACAAGTTAATGGGAAACGCTACGTACGGTAAAACAATCTGCAACAAAGAAAAACACACGGCGGTGAGATACACTGACAGTCGGAAGTTCGAACTATTGGCCAATTCGTGGCGCTTCAAAAAGGCGTCCGAGTTGACTTCCGATCTGTTTGAAGTCGAACTACAACCGAAAACGGTCAAGAACAACCTCCCTATTCAGATAGGGTTCATGGTATACCAGTACGCGAAGTTGAAAATGTTAGAGTTCACATACGACTTCTTGGATAGATTCGTCGATCGGCGCGATTATGCCCTTTGTCAAATGGACACCGACAGTCTTTACATGGCTCTCAGCGGTGCCACGTTGGATGACCTAGTGAAACCTCGCCTGAGAGAGACGTACTTCAGAGAGAAACGAAAGTGGCTTCCGACAGCGGTGTGCGACGAGCACTTAGAGCTTTTCGTGAAGACAAAAACGGAAAGAGTGCGAGAATGGTGTGCGCCGCCCGGCGGATGTTGTGAGAGACGGTACCTTCACGATCTGAGAACTTCGGGGCTCATGAAAGCGGAGTGGGAAGGTGACGGGATCCTAAGTCTCAACCCTAAGACTTACATTTGCTACGATCGAGTCAGCGACACCGGTGAAAGAAAATCCAAAAAATGGAGTGCAAAAGGCGTACAGAAGAAACAAAACCCCCAGGAACCAGACGCCTTCTTGGATGTTCTTCGCCAACGAAAAACTCTCATTGCTGTAAATAGAAATTTCAAAGTGGTGCGAAACAAAATGGTCACCTACACCATAGAGAAAGACGGCGTGCGCTACTTGTATTATAAGCGTCGCGTGCATTCTGACGGTGTGACAACGAGTCCTTTAGAGATATGAAAAAAAAAAAAAAAAAATAAGCGTGTGCATCTTTTCAAAAATAGAGTGTTTATCAAGATTGAAAAAAAAAAATAAAAAAAATTAAAAGAAAATATTGTTGTGTTTTTATTATCATACGGCTTCTTTTACTAGTAAGTCGCGCAGTCTCTTAAAGCGTCACTCATGTGACGACGTCGCTTCCAGTCACGGGATCCTAAACAAAAAAAAAACTTCTTCTTCTTCCGGTCACGTGATCAATCAGGTCGCTTCCGATTGGCCATTAAGTCGTGTGACGTCACTTCCGGTCACGTGACTCATCAGGTCACTTCCGATCACGTGATCCTAAATTAGGTCATATGACGTCACTTCCGGTCCCCTAAGTAGGTCAGTAGGTTACCCAGAATGCACCATCCCCTAAGTAGGTCACTTCCGGTCACCCAATGGAGGCCTCTGATTGGCTGCAGGGTTACCCAGAATGCACCGCTAATCCCCTAAGTAGGTCACTTCCGGTCACGTGACCAAATGGAGGCCTCTGATTGGCTAACTAGGTCACGTGACGTCACCACTAATCCCCTAAGTAGGTCACTTCCGGTCACGTGACCAAATGGAGGCCTCTGATTGGCTGCATGTCGATTGAGTAATAAACAGTACTTAACTATAGTCCCGTTCCGATACATACTATACTACTGATAGTTGTTGTTCAACTACATGGCGATCCCTTCATTCCAGAAGAAGATTATAGCATTACCTGGTCGACGGTTAACTATTCTGTGTTGGCCATCTATTGAAGCAAAGGCACAAGGTATATGTCAGGACAATCCTTTTAATACCCAATCATGCCTGCTTGTGTGCGCGGGGAACACCCATTCTAATAAATGCACATACTCATTTAATTTCATCTCAATTTCCTTTATTTATTCTGGCTGAATGAATAGACTGGACAGATGTATCACTATAAATCCAGCTTTTTCGATGAGCAGAGGAAGAAATTGAGCAAAAAAGCGTTGATTTATTACAGGAAAGTGCTAATACAAAACGTATTCCGGTTTTTGTCTTCCTAAGGAGGCGGTATCATTTCTTTACAAACGCGTTAGACATTTCTAGACGAGACAGTGAGGACGTGTAGGTGTGATAACGGGGGTTATACAAGGTCATCAACAAACCAGTATTAATCATTAAGAGCCGCACAGTACTTTATGCATATTTCTTGTTATCAATATTATGATGCATGAATGAAGCCCTGGTAAGTCTAGTCACCAGGCCTGCATTCATGCATCATGCCAACCCTTTGGGAGTGTATCAAATCCGTATTGGGTAACCATTAATGCCTGAATAAAGGGTTGACAAGTTAGACTCACCAGGGATACATTTATGTCTCACGACAAGAAAGAGCATAGATCATAGATTAATGTGCTATGCACCTAGAGGGTTAACAGTAGGATAGGAGAACACAGAACACTAGATGTGTATCTATCGTGTAGCACAAACCGATGACTACTGGTAATTGACCTGTTATAGGGACATCTTACTGCTCTAATTACCAGACAGAGGTCATATCCCAGCCAACATCCCACTATATCCCAACCATATTGGGCTCAGATGTGGCTGCCCATCTGTGGCCCACCTCAGTTCTGACCACGGCAATAGCATGGGCCCATAATATCATGGGCTTTCCCAGATTTGAAATGGGCTGGCCCTGTTCATATCTAAGTGGGACCCAGGTGGGCTCCTTTACGCAAACTCGAACTCCTTAAAGGTTTAATAATGAGAGTGGACTCACCCCCCTGTGCCTGGATGGTGGCTGTCAGGCAGGTTAGCAGCACCACGTACACACAGGGCCGCCACAACATGGTTCTCTGCAAACAAAACACAGCATACTTACACATCCTATAGCATTAAGGTGTAAATGTAGATACCGTAAAACCTCACGTATAACTCACGTGTTAACAGCACTTGACTTTAAGAATAGCCCACAAACCTCGATCACAGGGGGCCTGATTTTGGTGAACTTACAGTACTACAGTATACACCTAAAAACATGTGTATAAGCCGAACTTTGACTTTGTCCTGATTCTAATACTTATAAGCTGCATTGGCGATCTGACTTTGGCACTATCCTAGCCTATAGGTGAGTTTTTATGGTAGTATAATATCATTAATCTTACAAGATTACAAATTTTATTCTATTCCAAAAAACATTTACCCCAATAAAAACACTTTTAATATTGAGTGAATATGAGGAATCAGATTTTACAGCGCAACTCTCCGGCATTGCATCACTGCATCATGCCGACACTTGGGGAGTGCCCTAATCCTGGTGGGTCAGGATGATACATGAATGCAGCCCTGGCGGTTAACTCGCCCTGGTTTCATTCATGCATCAGTAGGACAAGGAGTCACAAATATGTCTTTTTGTTCTTGTTCCTAGGTTTCTAGGAATTCAATTTAACTAAAGCGCAGTTACTTGATGGGTCACAAACAATGTTTCTTACTATACTATTTCCCTATTTATATGCAAAATATACAAATTGGAAAAAAGTGATTTAAATCTACAAGGAAGTTTAACAACAGTACACAATATGATAAAAGTGTTGGACTCTTTAGTTTATTGTGCAGGTGAATTGTATCGGCATTTGGTGGTGTGTTGTTGGTTATTTCTTATACTAGTCTTCACACCTCCCGCCGTGCTGAATTATATTTATGACAGAGGAATAAGTGGGGAGAGTTTGAACTTGGAAAGACAGAGAGAGAGAGAACTTTACGTGTAGGGTAAAGGCACCCATTTCGGGCGCTCCTGGGCAATAGAAAGATGTCCACATTTAGTTGTAAAAATTGACACCTTAAATGGATACTAACTCCAATTTCTTTTGAACCATTGGACACGTCATATCTGACAGCTTCTATTCCTGAGAGATTTAGAATGAATTAAATCATTTGAGTATAAATAAATCTCCTTCTAATATGTCTATTTCAAAAGGTTATACTGCATCTAAAGTCGGACACCTTCATGTCTCTTGACACAGACCCTCACAAAAGATAATCCTGTATTTCTATCATAAGGCTTAGGAATTATGTAACTATAATAGGAAAACCAGAACAAACAGAATAAGGAAAGCAATTTTCCCACTGCATCATGAGTTTTATGTTGAGAATATTGCAAAAAACACCTAATGTTTAAGCAGTCATAGAACAATATAAGAAGTGAGTTACATGTGGCCTGATGTGTTTGCTAGAAGCAAGAATACCTGGATTTTCATATTTAGGTAGCATAATACGTGAGTTATGTACAATGATTATATAATTCAAAGTCAAGTGTGTCCGACTCAAGGTGTCTGTCCGACTCAGGGTGTCTTTACCCTATGGCACATAAAAAAGAGTTAATCAGAGCTGGAGGAGGCTATTTTGAATACCATATGATACAATATATCAGTGTGTATCTATTATAAATTGCATCCTTGTGTGGCTGGGTGTTTTAAACCAGTTTCAGCGTGTGGGCCTTTATCGCTATGATGTATAAGTACATACAGAACTGGTGAGTTATTCACCAGTGCTGCAGTATATATAAGGTTGATGAATCGGGCGCTATATCGGAACTGTCACATTTCTGGATCTGCACATACTTAGAGATGTGCAGATCTAGGTTTCCATAGGAATTCAATTTAACTAAAGCGCAGTTACTTGATGGGTCACAAACAATGTTTCTTACTATACTATTTCCCTATTTATATGCAAAATATACAAATTGGAAAAAAGTGATTTAAATCTACAAGGAAGTTTAACAACAGTATACAATATGATAAAAGTGTTGGACTCTTTAGTTTATTGTGCAGGTGAATTGTATCGGCAGTTGGTGGTGTGTTATTGGTTATTTCTTATACTGGTCTTCACACCTCCCGTTGTACTGAATTATATGATCACAGAAGGATAAGTGGGGAGAGTTTGAACTTGGAAAGACAGAGAGAGAGAGAGAGAACTTTACGTGTAGGGTAAAGGCACCCATTTCGGACGCTCCTGGGCAATAGAAAGATGTCCACATTTAGTTGTAAAAATTGACACCTTAAATGGATACTAATTTCAATTTCTTTTGAACCATTGGACACGTCATATCTGACAGCTTCTATTCCTGAGAGATTTGCAACAAATCAAACCATTTGAGTATAAATAAATCTCCTTTTTATATGTCAATTTAAAAAGGTTATACTGCATCTAAAGTCGGACACCTTCATGTCTCTTGACACAGACCCTCACAAAAGATTATCCTATATTAGGAATTATGTAACTATAATAGGAAAACCAGAACAAACAGAATAAGGAAAGCAATTTTCCCATTGCATCATGAGTTTTATGTTGAGAATATTGCAGAAAACACCCAATGTTTAAGCAGTCATAGAACAATATAAGAAGTGAGTTACATGTTGCCTGATGTGTTTGCTAGAAGCGTATACATGGATTTTCATATTTAGGTAGCATAATATGTGGGTTGTGTACATTGGTTATGTAATTCAAAGTCAATTGTGTCCGACTAAGGGTGCTTTTACTCTATAGCACATGGAAAAGAGGTAATCAGAGCTGGAGGAGGCTTTTTAAAATACCATATGATACAATATACCAGTGTGTATCTATTATAAATTGCATCCTTGTGTGGGTGGGTGTTTTCAACCAGTTTCAGTGCGTTGGCCTTTATCGCTATGATGTATAAATGCATACAGAACTGGTGAGTTATTCACCACTGCTGCAGTTTATATAAGGTTGATAAATCGGGCGCTATATCGGAACTGTCACATTTCTGGAAATGCACATACTTAGAGTTGTGCAAGATCGGAATTTCTACATGGTGCAACAATTCCGGCACTCTTTAAAGTTCAGCATTATTCATGCATGCATTCCTGCAAGCAGACTGGCTCCTTGGTCAAACTCATAGATACCCAACACTCCCGAATACTATACTCCCAGATTGCCTGTTCCCAGGGTCTCACACCCAGATCGCCTGTTCCAAGGGTGTCACCCCCAGATAAGGGGGGGTGTTAAATCACTAATTTTGTCGTACGGTTTCGGGGACAGGCTCAAATTATGCATTTGGGACCTAAAACTTGGGAAATCACAAAACATTTTTTTCGGACCCCCGTGACCCCCCCGCACATGGGGTCCGAAGATCGGCAAAATAGTGAGAAAACAGCCAAAATTCAGGCTTTCAGATTCCTACTCAAACCTCACCATGTCTTCATGAAAATGGTCTGAAACCTTCATTTGGGACCCAAAGAGAGCATTTAAAATCATATTGTTGTGATTATAGTGGTGTTACTCCCTCTGGGGAGGTGGTTTGTCCATGGTAAAATACCGATAAATCAGCTTTTTTGAAGGCATTTGCTCCCATACAATCAGGTCCCTATACTGCCATAAAACATCATCATGAACCCTTCTGGAGGGCCCCCTCTTTCTCTTTACTACCCCCTATGACCCCCCACCCCCCACCATTCCCATTCCCCCCTCAGCATGCACCAATAGCCATCAGATAACTCTCCCCTCCCCCCATCGCCTTTATATTACACTGTACACAGAATGTCAGGATCTTTGAACATCAATAGGCATTTACATACACTTTAGCCTATCTTGTAAGACAGTGGTGTGTTTTAAAGAGGGGTATGGAGTATGGGGGGGGGGCCCAGACGCCCTCCCTTACCCTATACAGACCTAAGAGGAGGGCTACCTCAGCCCATCTAAGCACTGCAAGCATCAGACCTCTTATAATTTATTAATTACACATGAATAGCTTCGGCACCTTAACAGAAAACTGATAAGGGAACCAAAGAGACAATTAAAGGTTATATTCTTGTGATTGCATGAGTATAATCCAAATTTGGGAAGTGCATCCTCCTTAGTGTAACGGAGATACATGAGCTGTTTTGCATGCCTTTGCTTCAGTATAATTGAATTGTCAACATTTTAAAATGAGTTTTGATCAGATAGATAATACCTTTTCAAAGGTCTCTATATTCATTTTGAGTTACCCTACCAATAGTCACACCCCCCCTCCCCCTCCATTCTATGGCTAGTACCCCACCCCATGTGTATTCATAGTCAAGATGACTGCTTCATGTTGTTACACTTATTATACATAGTACTATATACATTATCTATAGTAATTGTATAACAGTTATAGCAGAGATTTAATATTAACATCACCAATAGCCTGATACAACATCAAATAAAAACCCTCTCCTCCTTAACCAAGTTAAATGCATAGAATGATGGTTGGTAGAGGTGGGGGGAACCTGCAAATGACCCTAAATAAAGACTTGTGTCCATATCTCCTTACCCTGATACCTCATTTGCAATGATAAAGATCAGATTTTGTTGAAGATGGGCATACATGCAACATCTGAGGGTGCTGCTACAATATTCAGATATATGAAATTATATCATAGGCCTGGTAGACCTATGCCACCCCCCCATATGGGATAAAGGGCCGGCTGGTAAAACCTGATATCAAAATAGAGGACAAATGAATACATATCTTGATATAAGACCAAATGAAGAGTTTCGATGCAAATTGACATATCTCCATCCCAGAATTGAAGCATGTAGTGCTTTTTGTAAAGAAACCATTAGGTCAATTATTGTACTTTGGTAACAGAGTGTATACTAAGTAGGTCCTAATGATATGAAAAATGACAAATCTTGGTGAAATAGTTTGAATATTATATTTCACTATCCCTAATCTATGATTTTGTCAGATTTTTGTCCCCATTTTTAAAATGGCGCTTATGTCATTTTGCATCTAAACTCTTCAAATATTGAACCCAGATTGGACTTGGAGTGCAGTATCCCTCTACCAGCTGTAGTTGATAGACCTACCAGGGTGATCTCAAGGACCCAGCTCACTCATTCTGAAGCATTGGAGGAGGGTTTGGGGGGGAGGGAGCTTTTGGCCCCTCTTTTAACCAAACCACTGTCCCACTCCCAGGTGGTGTGATACATACCATGAGAGGCAATGCTGTGCACTGTGCCATATGGAGGGAGTGGTCGGCTGATGGTTGGAGTGCCTAGATCTATGTGCTTAGGCACCCCTCCTCCGCACTGTCTTACTTCATAGACAGGCTTGAGAATGTTGAAAGATCCCTTCATTCTGCTGTACTGTGTAAGGGGGCGGGGGGTATGGGGGGTGGGGTGGTCATAGGGGATAGTTAACAGAAACAGGGAGCCCTCCAGAAAGGTTCAAACCGTCTGATAATGCATTATTTCAGTGTAGGGTAATATGGAGGCGAAGGGGGGGGGGGGGGGGGGGCAGGGGGAGAGAGAGTTATCTGATGGCTATTGGTGCATGCTGGGGGGAGGGGGAGTATTAGGGGGCAGTTAAGAGAAAGAGGGGGCCCTCCAAAAAGGTTCAAACCATCTGATAATGCATTATTTCAGTATAGGGTAATATGGAGGCGAAGGAGGGGAGGAGAGAGTTATCTGATGGCTATTGGTGCATGCTGGGGGGGGGGGGGGGCCTTAGGGGGCAGTTAACAGAAAGAGGGGGCCCTCCAGAAGGGTTTAATCTGTCTGATTAAGTGTCCTGATGATCTCATTTATGGCTGTAAGGGACCTGATTCTATGGGAGCAAAGTCTTCAAAAAAGCTGATTTATCGGTATTTTACCATGGACAAACCACCTCCCCAGAGGGGGTAGCACCTCCGAAATCACAACAATAGGACTTTAAATGGTCTTTTTGGGTCCCATATGAAGATTTCTGACCATTTTCATGAAGACATGATGGGATTTGAGAAGGAATCTGAAAGCCTGAATTTTGGCTGTTTTCTCACTATTTGGCCGATCTTCGGACCCCATGTACGGGGGGGGGGGGGGTTATGGGGGTCCGAAAAAAATATTTTTGGGATTTCCCGTGTTTTGGGTCCCAAATGTATAATTTGGGCCTGTCCCCGAATTATTTATCACCCCCCCTACCCAGATGCCCACGTCCAAGGGCCTCACTCCCAGATACCCACATCCCCAGGGTCTCACTCCCAGATGCCCACGTCCCAGGCCTCACTCTCAGATACCCACTTTTTGATCCTAGCAATTTCACAAATCATGAGATTTAGGCAACACTTTCTCGCCGATTTGGGCCTCTCCTTGCCAATATAGGTCTCAAAATCGCTGACAATATCAAATCGCAGCATTTTCGACCCTCTCTCGTGTTGTGGGATTTGGCCATATCTAGGGTTTCCCCCCTACTTTGTATGTTTTTAGAATTCTGATATGGCATTTTATTGTTGTACATGTGATACATTCACTACATACAGTACAGTAGGAATCTAACAGTGGAGATAAAGCCAGCACTTTTGTATACGCCTATACGCCTACATTCTATGTTACTACTAACAGGGTCAGTGCTTCCTTTAAGCTGATATTCCCAAGGGTCAATCTCCGACTCAGGAGACCCAGTTTCCAGAGAAGCCTGACAGCAGCAAAGTGTATTATTGTTGGTGTTTGGTGTCAGATGAGTGGTGTGTGTGGGTGTGAGGTGAGTGGTGCACCCGATGAGGGGTGTGTATCAGGTGAGGGGTGTGTGTGTGAGACATAGGCCTTCACTGAGAGTGTTGTGGGGGGGAGATGGTTGGCAGGGGGTTATTAGTATTAGGGTAAGGTCTGACACACAGGTGGCACGGTCATCTGGACACATAGACTCAGACCTCTACTGACTAACCCCCTACACTGAAAATCCATAGATTGAAAGGGTTAGTCAGTACAGACTATCCTAGGTTGGTCATATGAGTGTTAGTCATAATGGCAAAGTTATATTCAAAAATGACCCGAGGGGTCAGTCAGTAGTGGCTAACCTAGGTTCATCATTGGTGTGTGTTATTTGTATACCATTAGTTGGGGCCACCTGTCATGACCACTCAGTGGCTCCCCCTGGAAATAAAAAGACTAAGGTGGGTTGGTCAGTAGTGACCAACCTGACAATAATAACTGACCTAGGTTGGTTTTATAGGGAGCCAAAAAATGACTAACTAGGTTAGGCACTAGTGACTGAGAGGTTGGGCGTATAGGGAGCCTAGGAATATCAGTGTACCGACCATCTCCCCTACAACACGCTCAGTGAAGGCCTGTGGTGTGAGAGGTCCTTACCTTAAGGTGTGGTCTCCTGGCAGTAGGTATGACTCAGCTCCTGATGCCTCCTCCCCACATCACTGACTGATACTGATACACACAGCACTGTCCCATAACCCATCATGTCTCTGCTATTTTACTTCCTGACGACCAGTTGTTTTTCCATGTTGATCTGTATTTCCCCACCATGTGTGTGTTTGTACAGAAGGGTGTGATGTTACTGAGGTGGCGGGGGGTGAGTTCATGGTTGGGTTAATCAGTTGTACAGAGCCTGCCTGCCCTAGTATTAACCCTTTAAGGATGGTAGGGCGCCTTAATGCCTCATTCCTTGGTCGTCACGATGCATGAGTCCAGCCCTGGCGAGTAACTCGGCAGGGCTATAGTCAAGCATCATGCCGACCCTACGGGGTTGAGGCAGACCGAGATAGTCGGTTTGATACACCAATATTGGTGCATCATGAGAACAAATATCACTTTAAGCGAGATGCTGTCCTAATAGAGTTACCCCCCCCCCCCCCCCGCCCGTCCTCCAGTCCCCTCTACCCCGGCCTTGACTGTAGCTCCCCTTGCCCCAGTTAGTGCCCATCCAACTGTATCCAGGACACGCTCTGTCCCGCCACACCAAATCCTACCCTCAATTGAGGACATGACTTAGCATCTGAGATTTCTCAATGCAGAGAGCACCACCCACCTAACAAAAAACGTTATTTTACGTCAGAATAATGTCTTAAAACTTTATACAACGTTACGCTATAGTAGGGATCCTTAGAGAAACATTGTATATAACGTTATGCAATGTTGTATACCGTTTTTTGTTTACTGGGCAATCACTCTAACTCAAAAAGTGTGTTCCCTTTTTTTCTTGTAAAACTATCTAATTAGTTCAGATTGGTCTGGTATGTCTGTATAATCGATTTAAATTAATTTTAAAATCTAACATAGGGAACGTTAGATAGCATCTTTTGAGGTAGTTTACTGTCATACGGGAACATCAAATAACTTTTGCCCTAAAGCCAAAAGAAAACGTGAATATTATTCAAGGGGATGGACGGCATTATTAGTATGATTTTCATCTGATGAAAATGAGGGTACTGAGAATGAGGTGTGAAGCACGACATCATCTCAAATTAGAATGACTTATGGGATGCTCCTGCAACTAGAAATATCAAGAATGTCTAATTGTAAGGGGATCTTCAAAAACATGTATGAAAACGCCATAACTATGAAGCACTGTGCAGGACTGGCTGCTTTTTTCGGTCACTCACTGGAAGAAAAACTCCCTAAAATCTCACCAACCTTTAACAGCATGAGAACAGCCAACATGCATGTGTTCTGTTGTAAAAAAGAAAGTTCCAAGCTGCACAAAGTGCACTGATATTCATCGGCTCCCTGCACGACCAATCCCTCAGTCACTATAGTGCCTAACTAAGTTAGTCATTTTTTGGCTCCCTATACGGCCAACCTAGGTTAGTTGAAGACCACATCCGGAGGTTTTTAATTGGCAATTTTGCTATTGTAATCAGGTACCTAGGTATGTTAACTGACTTCCTATCTAAAGGTAACTCCTGTAGAGCTATATTTATTCATTTATTACTAGGTTTAGTTGGGGGCCAATCCATGAGACCTCATATCCTAAATATCAGTGATTGTGCTGTCCCCAGTGAGAAACACATGAACTACAGCCCAAATACCCAATGTGATCTCATATTGGGTGACAACCAACCCAATGGGGAGGCCACCCCATATACTTTCTATAGAAACTACATGCATGTGAAAATATCACTTCAGACCTGGTACTCTTATTACAAGAGGTAAATCAACAAACTAGCACTAATATGATGAGAAACCCCTCCTAATCCCTATCTATAAAGGGCCCCAGAAAGTACCCTTTCCCTTGGAATCAGGGTCACACATGCTAGCCAATACTGAGGGAGTGGCCCCCTGGGCCCCTGCAGTGGTCAGTCTGCCTGAAGCACTTACCTCCCACTGGCCGTCCCTCCCTCCCCCACCCAATCACTGAGCACTGGCCCTGATCACTCACCATACTTCAATACAGAGTGTAACAACGGGCACTCCATAGGGTAGTTAACAGTTGTTAGTTTCCCTGCAAGCAGGTGGTGGGGGGGGGGGGGGGGGGGAGGTGTATGTGGGTACAACTACCCCCCCCCCACACACACACACACACTCTCTCTCACACATGTACTTAGCAACAGCCTCTCACAGCAGACCATGCACAGCAGTGCCCCCTTGTGCAAGGTGAGGAAAGCACACATTGACCAATTCAGTATTTGGAGGGATTTACTATTTTTGCTGAAAACACCACTTTATTCACATATTTATGTCACATATACTAAAGTATTATTCAAAACAGTATGTCTGCAGTGGTATATTCTGGTTTTCTCATATTATTCAAAACCTCCGGATGTGGTCTTCAATATTGTCAGGTTGGTCAGTACTGACCAACTTGACTTAGTCGTTCTATTTTAGGTCCTTTCTTTTTTAGCAAGGCATTAATCATATGTGTATTCTTGAATAGCACTTGGTCATGCCTGACCAATGTCTCTATGAGCAACCTGGTATTGCCACTACAGACTAAGGGCCAGGCTTTTAGATTATCTGTGTACCTTTAAGAAGAAGGAAAGGGAGGAGGCAGAGGAGGAAGACAAGGGCTCTGTTAAAAGTGGCATGGACAAAAGATAATCCCTAAATTATTGGAGTATAAACATAGGGAAACAAATTATATATCAGTTTCCAATTACTGTAGGTAATATTGTATTGAATTTCCATCCCTTAATGCTTTCCAAATGGAGAAAAAGGGCCTTAGCTGTTGTATATCGACTACACACAAGTAAATTAAGTTTTAAAGCTACCGCTAATTTTAGGTGATTTTCCCATTTTAGGTTGATAACATGATCCATGATTGCATGCAGGTACTGGAATTAAGTCGGAATGCTCACATTCATCATGTAGCATCATTAAAACTACAATATATTGTCACAAATGAATAACTGTCAGCTCGCATAAATCAAGACATTTTAGGGGTGCATCAAAACACCACTGGATTTAGCCTCTAATCAAATCACAACAACCTGTATACCAGCACTACATTCAGTCTATTACTACCTGCAAATCACAATGAAAAAAACATTGATACCATAAAGGATGATGTGAATTACAAGGGAATGGTTAATAAACGTAAGTGCTGCAATGCTTTTTTTATAACTTGGTTTTGGGTGTTTTAACTGATATTGTATCTTTAAATGTTTGCATTACTACCATCTTGCACTGAGCGGACACATGTCAGTATATATCATGTGTACATTAGGACATAAAGCCCTAGCTCACACTCCATGCTCTAGTTATCCGACATTTTATTACAATATCAGTGTACCATGTATATACCGCCTATAAATGTCTATCTCATTTATCTAGCCATTCCCTGGGATCAAGTTACAGGATATTCCCGGGAATTTTTGGTGATTCTGTGAGCAAAATTTCCCGTGATTTGACGGGATTTAATGACGGGATTTTACATGTAGAATCTTGTGGAATCACGGGATTTACCCCAGTGAATCAGCAGGATGTGGGTTCGAATCCCCTGTGTCAGTTCACTCATTGAACCCATGGGTTAAGATGGTGCACACCATCATACATATATTTTTATCTTATTTAGGCACCAATGGATAAGAGAAAATGTTAGACACTACATTTGGGTGTGAAGGAAATGTTTTCTAAATGGCTTATACTAAAATAAAATCAATAGGGATTTGACCTATCAACCTTGAGATCTACAGTGCTAGGCTCTATAGACTGAGCTAACCTGGCTTGCCTTGTGGGTAATGCTTAGAGTGGTAGTCCTGGTAACAACTCACAAGATACTCTCGAAATTATATAAACCATTTAATGTGAAGACATTCATACATATGACTATTCACATAACACCCTTTTAAATCAAGATACAAAACACTCCTCTTTGTAAACAGCTACTCTTTATATACTATGGCACAGTCACCACTAGTTACAGTTCATAAACCTCTCCCAATACATGCCCCGCTAGGTCGGGGCCTAGAGCACGGGACTATGGATGTAAAGGTCGCTGGTTCAAATCCCGGGCTTCACATGCAGGTATTGAATCGTCAAATATATATGGATGGTTTTAGGTGAATATTTTAATCACTCGCACAGCACACATTCACTAGAAAGAAAGAAATCTTTTAGTAATGGGATTCGAACCAAAGCGCCCCTCTTTACCTGTATCCTGTAATATCCAGAATACACTTCAAAAAAGATGCAAATGTTATCCATAACCTAGTGGGGATTTGAACCAGCTACCTCCACATCCATTGTCCCGTGCACTAGGCCCTCCCCTACTGGGACATGAACTGTGACTAGTGGTGACTGTGCCATAGTATATATTGATAGAATTTGATTGTTGGTGGGTCCTCGAGTCGATAGAGACAGTAGGGACCTTTAGCAAACCCGACGTAGCTCATTAAACACAGACGTATCCTATGCTTTCAGCACTGCTACGTCTGCGTTTAATGAGCTTTTACGTGGTTGCTAAAGGTCCCTAATAGAGGAAGCAGACGTAGCCTATCCCTTCAGCACTACTACCTCTGAGTTTAATGAGCTACGTCGGGTTTGCTAAAGGTCCCTTATAACTATAACTGACGTCACGTACGCAATAGCCACGCCCCCTTAGAAACGGAAGTCATCAAGTTGTCAAGAGTTTTGGCTCCCGGTCCACATTATAAATATGCATTTCACTATAATATATTAGAGGGGTTTATGTCTTTAGTCTGACTTGAAATTCGAAAACTACACATCAGATTACCCTGGGGGTGATGTTTCTAACTCTCAGGTTGCAAAAGATTAACTGAGAATTACGTTTCAAATTCCACTTTTGTGGCGGATTTTTTCGAGGGTCGGTTTTGTGACGTAACACAAATGCTGTTTCATTGATGCCGCAACAGCCAATCAGGGTGCCCTGTTTTTACTACATTGACAACATAGTAAAGTCTGCTTGACAACATTAGATATCGCTTGACAACATCGGATATCAATCTGATATTTGATGCCTTGATATTTGATTCAAACCCCACATAGAGTGGGACCTTTAGCAAACCCGACGTAGCTCATTTAACCTAGACTTATCCTATGCCTTCAGCACTGCTACGTCTGCGTTTTATGAACTTTTAGGCCTACATGGTTGCTAAATGTCCCTTTTCTTTTTGTAAACAGCTACTCTTTATATACTATGGCACAGTCACCACTAGCCACAGTTCATATACCTCTCCCAATACATGCCCCGGTAGGTCAGGGCCTAGAGCACGGGACTATGGATGTAAAGGTAGCTGGTTCAAATCCCGGTTAGGACACACATATAATGTAGGATTGTAAGTGGTTAGAAGGAATATAAGTGGATATATTTTTATACAAATATTTAGATAAATTGCATCCACTGAAACCAATCTAGCTCTGTTAGTGATGGGATTCGAACCCATGCAACCCTCTTTACCAGAATCCCGTGATATAACAGGAAATTTTGCTCACAGAATCCCGTGATATAACGGGAATACAACCTGTGTTAATCCCGGGACTGACACCAGTTCAACCCATGTTATTCAGGGGGAATTCACAGGAATTTGTTTCCAGGGTTATTACCACATGGACTGTGTCCTGTGTCAGGGTATTTATGCCCTCCCCCCGACACTCTGTACAAATTAGGCTCAGTCTCACGGCTTTGTAACAATTGGATCACCTTTGAGTGGGTGACGTCTTTGACCTGGTGACGTCTTTGACCGGATGACATCTTTGACCAGGTGACGTCTTTGACTGGGTGACGTATTTGACCGGGAAACGTTATTAGAGCATAAATTAGGCCTATACAGTAAGAAAAGGTTGGAAAAAGTCAAAGCATATTTTCTGACCATATTTAAGGAAATTTATTTCAAAGTTGGTTATGTTTAAATGAAGTCCATATTACATGAACCATAGCATTATCAAGTATTTCCTCTACCCGGTCAAAGATGTCACTTTCTATATAAATTGGTGTTTGAATAGCTGCACTGTGCAAAGTATTATGAATAACATCCGCGTGAACCTTTTCCTATAGTAGAGATATGGAAAAACACATAAAAAAGATATTTGCCTTTTCTAGCCACCCGGTCATAGATGTCACCCGGTCAAAGACGTCACCCGGTCAAAGACATCACCCGGTCAAAGACGTCACCCGGTCAAGGATGATCCAATTGTTACAAAGTCGTGAGACTGAGCCATAAGCCCCTTAGGGGCCATCTAGTGCTTTAATGCACTATTCCCTTTGTCATTATGATGCACAGATGCAACCCAAGGACAGTAACTCACCAGTGCTGCATTCATGCCTCGTGCCAACCCGATGAGATTGATACATCCCGAAGGGTCAGCATGACTGCATCAATACATCCCGATGATGAAGGACAAAGCACATTAAAAACACGATGCGGCCCTTAAATGGTTAATTGAACTAGATAAGTGACTGTGTAAGTATACAAGGTTGGAGTGACTGCGGTTAATTATGGGGGTAATTATGTCATCATGAAGTCAATGAGTCATAATAACCCTTTAAGACGGGACAGTGTTTTTATGTTCTATACGCTTTGTCATTGCCCGGGGGGGTGTTACAGAAAAACAATGTAAGTTTAACAGCAGGGTGTTACAGAAAATTCATGCTGTTGACTTTACATTAATTAACGTAAATTTTCATGTAAAAATCAGCATCACCTCCAAACATGGTGCGGATATTAAGCGTAACAACTTAAATCTGAAGACATTAAGGTAAATTTGAAGACATTAATGTAAATTATTTAATATTATGTTAGTATTAACGTAAGTTATCAAATAGCGTTAAGGATTAACATAAATTTTCTTTAATTATTTACTCAATTTCTTACACTGTTTTCTGTAAGAGCCCGCTGGGGAGTAGATTGGCTAGGGTAATGGCATGTAAATCATCACACCATAGGAGATACAACTGTAGATAATGATATCACAAGGATCAAACAGAACCTGCAGTAGTGTTTGGTTCAGGAACTAAGAGACGCTAACCCAGTGGGCACACATTTCAGTTCAACGTTGAATCAACATTGAATCAACATTGAATCAACATTGTCAACCAGTTTTCAATGTTGATTCAATGTTCTGTGCCCACTGGGAAGGTGGCGATACGATAAGGTTCGGATCGTATATAAACAAGACAGTAGGGATGTCATGGATACCCCCTAAATTGATGTACTGACATTTATGGAATTTCGATTATCACATGGGTAAAATTGTTATATCATTACACTCCTTTACCCCGGGAAAACTGGATGAATTTTCTTTCCAAAACTAAAAAGATTCTGCAGGTATTCCAGCTAGAACTGAAGTTACCGTTCTAAAAGTTATGCAAGTCCACCAAGACACCAAGGCAGTTGCCTGAAACACATCTTCATTATTATTTGGCCTGACCACAATATCTGTGACTCTTTGCATGGATGATGTAATACCTCATAGCTGCACATTTACATGTAGTTGTAATCCAAGTGTAGTAGAACCTGTGTTTTTTTGGGATGATCTAAGCTTAATCCTAATATATTTTATCGACAAAAAACGGAAAATCGAGAAAAGCAATGTCTGCATTGCATGAGTATCAGTATAGTTAAAGGTTCACAAGTTTTGGTCTGTTGACAGGGTTGACCACAGGGCTGGATTCCAAGTTGAATGTTGTCTGATGGTCAACAAGTGAGATAACCCTTAAACAGACCTATTAAAACGAGTGTTCCTTCATGTCGATTTTTTCAGGTTTTCTAATGCAAATTATTAAGACTATGATAGGGGAAGACTGAAATAGCTATTTTTGATGCTGTACAAATGTAAATAAACCGGTACATGGAAGGCCTTGAAATATGGCAGTGGGTTATTCAACTGCTTAGTAAAATACGGTCTTCCTTGCTTATATCAATTGCGCCACTGTGTTGGTTTAAAAAAAAAAGAATTACAGATGACAGGATATAAAGATACCAATGGCCAATTTAATCGCTACATATGTGAAGGTTACATGGAAATCTCTCTAGATACTGGGAATCAAACCTGGGTCGTACACATTGATACAACACACCATCATCATATATTCATGATATGAACTGAATCATATTTAATAGTAGGGGAGACCGGGGCACGTTGACCACCCGGACACGTTGAGCCGCCCGCTCTCTTTGCTGTTCCTTTGGGAATTTTCTGGCAGTATGCCTACCTCATAACCCCTTTATAAAGACAATTTAGTTCAGTAACTGCTTGATACAAAATCAAGGTTCAGATTCCTTTAGCAAGGTCAGAAAAAGATAGAGGTGTCAAAGCGGTTCAACGTGCCCCGGTCTCCCCTACCTGTGACGATTTTGGCATGCAATGTCTGCCACCCAGTAAGTTCTTTACAATTATAAACAACAATCTGCTTAACTCAGTGGCTCCATCTGTGGGGTTGTGTGGCTAGCATCATTTATAACTGGAAACTAGAAGAGTAATAGATAGATGGATACACAGAGGGGATACCCATCCCTCTGCCAACTCCTGGAAATCAAAGGATCTATTAGTTACCTGTGCCTTCTATGGGATGGCACAGGTGAGTAAAACCTAGAAGGCTATGGCACAGAGGTGCCATCCTATGAGTGTTGTACGAACTAGCTTGCTTTATGAATGAGATTCACACATCTCATTAGTAGTTTAGTAGACCTTAATTCGACATCACATATCAGATCACTGACTTTATGGCATTTTGTTATAGCAATTACTAGTATGTGTAGCCGCTGATATCATGTTTGTTCACTTCCAGGTTATCAGGTTCTTAATTGTGTAATGAATGTTGGAAATGTCACTGCCATGACTCATTGTAGCTAGTTGTACATGTAGTGACTTGCCAAGGTGGACAAATGAAGAACTATTATTTTACAACATTTACTACTCATACTGACTCAATCACTGGTCAATGCTGACTTCATATAACATAGTAGGAAGGTTGAACAGAGACTGATCAACTTTTTATTTTGTTTCAGATATTAGTGGCCTTGTGCAACAAAGCTGTTACATTGTCATATATGGACATCGTCATCTAGCAGTTAGCCACTATCCTCTAGGCTATGATATTCATGACAGTAAATGACAAATACAGTTGGCAATTAGATGTGTAGTATGGGTTTATTCATATATACATGCAGTGTAGATGTTGATGGTATTGCAGTACAACCCAGAGTGGTCAGTACCTGCAGTGTGGGCTCAATATATGCACAAGAAGTGGCACAGTGCAATGCAATGGCGGATGGTGGCATTACCTAACAAGTCTGTACATGTGTAATGTACAATATAAATATGAAAATAAAGAATGTATATATTATGCTATCTCAAGTCCCACCCCCTACGAACTATATTGGTGCATTCTCTACCAGCCTGTCATGTCCCTTTAGAGAGTGAATCTGGGACCCTTCTCTACCATTCTGTAGTGTCCTTTGTGAATGATAGTCTGGGACTATTCTCCGAGTAGAACTGTGAGTACCACCGGCGGTGAGTTGATATTAGCTGGTCCTCGGCACACTGAACCAGCAGTGGTCTACGTTCATACCGCTTGTAGTTCCAGACCATGATGTCCCGCTCCACCTGAGGACAGCACAAGTGGAGTGATAGCTAACCTATTTTGGACAGTATGTTACTTTGAAGCAAATTATGATGTTATCATAATGCATCAATGCAGCCCCTGCGAGTGTGAGTATTGCATTGGTGCATCATGCCGACCCTGAGAGAGGAGATTCAGTCTGATGTATAATCACTGACAAAGATTGCATCTATGCATCTTGACAATAAATGATTACTGTGGTTGTACATTATTTCGCACTGCACATGTTTTTTCAGAATCTGCGGGGATTGAAAATAATTAATGTAATTTTTTAGTATATGCTACAGCAGTACACACACATTTGCTTATTTTCACTCATGCGCAAAAATGAATACCCTTGAATATCAAAACTTTCACAGTATTTAAAGGATTGATGTTTTTATGCTGATGCACTCATAAATAAATGACATTGTACAGATCCAGCGACAGCTGTCTTCCTAAACAGAAAAAAGGTAGATTCAGTGAATGCACTTATTAGAATCAAAAATTAAAATGATCATTCAGGTGCACTGTGCGCTTATTATGTTGAATACAGTAGGTCTATTATAACAGAACACCACAACTTGTTATGCGGCTTAGTGCATTATGACGATAGATGTACTTACCATGATAGCTTCCCCGATGAGGAGCACCTTGGCCACCACAGGGGGGACCCACCAGTCCATGTAGCACTGGTGGACCATGCGTTGTACCAGGGGCTCACTAGGGGTGACTGACTGCAGAAAGGCCCCCTTCCCAAACACGGTGTTAAAGGTGATGTATACAATGCCAGGCCCAATCTGAAATGCAGTTTTATAAAATTTGTTGAGAAATGATAATTTCTTTAAAATATTACCTTTTCATGATTTCAGAGAGGTCAAAATGTGTTGGCGAGTCAAACTATTGTGGTGTATTTGTGCATTTCTACATACAGTAACGCGCTTGGTTTTCTGGATTTTCAAAGAAAATAGATCAGCTATGTTTTGCCCAGCCCCTACACTTTTTTAAAAGCCCCTGGTCAAGGACTTAAAATTCCCGCCTCCCGAAAATAAAATCGACAACCCCCTGTATATTTAACAAATCTTAACAATCAATGTACATTGATACACATGTGTAATCTGATTCAAAGTATTCATTTGATATACGCACTGCATAAACCATTGCATTTGAGCAAATTCTTTATTGCTTAAAATCACTTTAGTTCAGTATATGCCATGTAAATGTCTCAGAAAGGTCATATTGACAACTAAGCGGCTTTGAGTAGGATTTTCTGGCTTGGACTTTAAGCAGTCAAATTGTTACTTAAATGCTAACATTTATGCAGTGACGATTATCTCTCCAACGGCCCGTTTTCTTACCTGTCTAGCAGTCACTCCCCACTCCAAGAACTTGATACGTATACCAAACAGTGTTAGTCTATGGGTAAGCTGTAGAGTACCTAGTGAGTTTTCAATGTGTATTTATTTCATAAGTGATCTTCAAAACACAACAAACCTCAAATTGGTAAAATTACTACCAGTACATTAGATATAGTACAGCACATAAATGTGCTTCTGGAAAAACAGTATTTGTAACTGATTACATGTACTGTTCATCATGTAAGGCTTGATTGAATAATGGGTCCTTAGCAGTGCTTAGTTGCATTGCTACAATGAAACAATGGTAGGGATGTGACCAACTCAAGTATAAACGTACACCTTCTGAACATGGTGTCGAGAACAAACACATCATTTTTCCATGGGTCAGTCCTGCATGCTAACCAGGGACCAAGGCATATATATATATATATATATATATATATATATATATATATATATATATATATATATATATATATATATATATATATATATATGTATATATGTAATTTTAAATAGATGAGACCAATGCATCAAGAAAGTGTGACTTTTTCAGAATAATGTTGGGTTTACGTTGTTATCAGTAGAATGCATGTAACATTGCCAGCAATAGCTACATTTCCAAACATCTCATATCAGGAGATTCAAAAGACAATTATCTTTCAAATAGTAGATGTAAAACGACATGATTTTGAGGGTAGATTGATGTTTTTGTCTTTCACGCCTCACAAATGTTCAAAAACGTTATCAACAACTGTTCTGAAAAGTCACCCTTTTTTGTTCCAAGAAGTACATTTTAATATAGTACCTATGTGTTTGTGGTCGGGGTCCTGCGTCCAGCCCCCACTCCACTCATGCCGCCCAAAGTCCCACAGTCTGCTCCACATGTAGCGGAGGTCGGTGCCGGCCGTAGCCAGGGGGATGTGGATGTGCCCCAGGTGGGCAAGGTCGGCTCCGTTCTCTGGTAGTTCCTGTAGAATGGGAGCATAGCAGGAAAGAGGAAAGTTGGTTAAAGTGGAGATATTTAGCCTAAACAACATAAATTTGAAGACATTTATGTAAATTATTAAATATATGTTAGTATTAACGTAAGTTATTAAATTTGCTTTAATTATTCACTCTATTTCTTACACTGTTTTCTGTAAGAGCCCGCTAGGGAGTAGATTCGCTAGGGTATCCTAATTTTACACAATTCTAATCCCTACATTAAAAGAATGTAATGCTCCAAAGACTGTGAGAGTATAATATTTATAGGTTGGGGCACATTCTAATGCTATCCATTACCATTAACTTCTCAGCAAGTCGGTCCCATGGGTTCAAACAATGGTCTTTTACAAGTGCTGTTAACATGATGTTTTCGCCTGTCTTCTGTCAACTTACTAATATGCAAATCAACTAAAATTTGTAACTGCTATCCTTTAGCATTAGCAATAGGGACCCTTAAATGGGTAATGTACCAAAGCCTTGCCTGATGAAGGATCATTAATGATCCGAAACGAAGCAATATAAGATCATTCAACAAAACAAAGTCTGCAATAACATAGACATAAAAACCCTTGTGTTGGGTTTTGTGTGGTAAAATACTTGTATTACAAAGTTAACTGTTTACCTGTATATGTGCGTTAACTTCATGCTCAGTCCGCCCGAAGTATGCCCACCGCCCACCCGGGATCTCCTCCAGTACCGGTGGTGTCCAGGTGGGCTCTGCTCCCTCCGCGTGATACCAGATGTAGATGAAGCCGTTCTGCTCCAGGGTGTTGTATGCCTTAACATGAGCCACACTTGGGACTGGTAGAATATAAGGGTGTTTAGTATTAGCCAAACCAGGTACCAGAGGAAACAAGAGTGTTCAATATTAGCCTTATTAAGTACTATACACCCTCATAAAAGTGAGAGTCATTGTCGCTAAAACTACCCTCACCTGAGAGTCGGGCAGTGCCTGACCCTCAGGTGAGGGTAGCTTTAGCGACAATGACTCTCACTTTTCTGTGTGTGAAGGGCAGCAAATAGTGAAAGAGGAAAAGATCTATTTCTGCTTGTAGCCCTTCAATACTGATTTGTCCTTAACCTTTAATGGCAGCATATTGTAATGACAAATAATTGCAGCCCTGGCGAGTAACTTGCCACCTCTAATTTCATGGATTGTGCCTGCCTTTAAAAGGCTTAAATAAGTACCAGTTTTACGAATTTATATCCTTTCTGGCCAAATTCAGCATTGGTTAGTCAAATGATTTTCTTTTGGGACTATAGTAAATATAGCCGGTAATGAAGGCAGGTTGAAGTGCGCCATACAGACACTAGCGCTTCAACCGGGATGCTGCCAAACTAAGGACTCGCCGCCAACAGCGGAATCTCATCACTTCCTCCCACTTCAACTTAACAAGAAGGTGTTCATTTTGTCTCCCACCCAATCCACACCTTATTAAGGCTCATTATCTCAGACTATGTCTATATAGACTCTTAGGACTGACTCGTATAGACTACTTGGACACATTCCTACATACATGTATATATATATATTTCATCATGTTAGTTACCATGGTTACTGCATACTTACATGACATGGTTGTCATGGCTACTACCGGTACAAGATTACCCTATATATATATATT
The DNA here is from genome assembly GCA_947462335.1 of Harmothoe impar. NCBI lineage: Eukaryota > Metazoa > Annelida > Polychaeta > Phyllodocida > Polynoidae > Harmothoe > Harmothoe impar. Next base: position 50,985,302 of record OX381720.1, on the reverse strand, counting down.
CATTTACTACATTTAGGCCAGAGTATTAGGCCTCTTATTTCTTCATTCATATATCCTGTTTGTACTCCCCATATTCAAAAGTTCAGGATTAAAATGGAAACTATAAAAAGCTCCGTCTTGTCATTATTAGATATAAACTGTCCCACGGCTGCAATAAGCCAATTTGAGATTTTCAGAATGTAGCATTAGCCAGATTCAACTTATAGCTAGCGGTAACCATTTTGGTTTGACTTTTTCTCTGGCAGTGCTGTCTGTGAGACTTGCCGAAGAGAACTGGGAGTGTTTGACTTACTTTTATCTGTTGTGGGGATATGGTCACACTTGCCGTTGTCTCCCCTGAACCTCCAGCCATGGAAGGGGCATGTGAGGCAGTCGTCGACGACCCGCCCCCCGACAGCCATGTTGGTACCCAGGTGGGGGCAGTAGGCATTGGTCACGTGGGCAGTGCCTCCCTCCCCGCGAAACACGGCCAAGGTCAAACCTGAAGGTCAATATGTCAAGGTCAATGTTTAAGGTCAACAAGTCAAGGTCAAACCTTAATGACAACTAGGCAGTGCCATGGCTATAGCATTTGAAATCCCAGACATGTAGAGTTAAAGGGTAAACATATGAGTATTGTAGTGTGTCTCTTTTAAGAGATAGTGCTTCGATCTCCCCTGGACAGTATTCTATATATCATAATATCCAGTGAATTTGGTGAATCTTTCTTCCAGTCTTTTACATTTCTGAATGGATCACTCATGTATGCTCCTGGTATAAGATAAAAATTAATCTAGACCCTTAGAATTAACAAGGAGACATAAGCATTTTTGACATTAGTTACATGGGTCATAGGGACCCCCTGATCTTTAAACACATAGGAAACATTTCCTTACCTAATACATTGACGTTTTTCACCTGTCCCGCTGCAAGGTCCCTGGACTCGAGCACGGAGAACCAGCCATTAGGGTAGACAGGGGGGCAGTCCCCAACCTGCTTTTGCCGCCTCACCATGTTAACGATATCCTTCCTACTCCTCCTCCTCTCCCCAATGTACCCGCTGTCCCCCAACAACATGATTCTGTTCGTGGGGGCCCAGAGGAGCTGGTAGCTGCAGTATAGCAGTACCACCACAGCTAGCCCCATCATCCCTGCCCAGGGGCTCACCCATGCTGGGAGACCCAGAACAGTGGTCTGGGTAGTGTGTAGAAGTCTGCTGAGTGCTGTGGGGAGATGCTGGGTCGTTGCAGGCATGGTGGCCGCTACAGCTGAGACTGCCACAGCTAGGCAGCCTCCACATGCAGCCAGGAGGTAGCCCAGGTGGTGGTAGAGAGGTCGTCCCATGCTGGTAGTGTGGTGGTGTGTGGCCGACCAGCTCCTCTGGTGGCACTGCTGAAGGAATTGACAAATAGTGGACCCAGATAAATACACTGTAAATAGTTAGTGTAGGTATACAGTAGAATATACTGTAGATCTACAGTAGAATGTACTTTAGAATGGATTTACAGTAGAATCTACTTTAGATTCACAGTAGATTCTACTCAGTACTAACAATAAACTTTAGTTTCTAATGACGTTTCGCTCACTACCAAAGACCGAATAGCTTTTTTTTAAAGCAAAATCTAGGGTAACCACCCATTGGAGGAAAGATTTTCTGCCTAAAACAACACACTTTAGGCCTTTTAAAATAAAACTTAAATGTAACATAACTCGTCCATAATGAAAATAAATGTAATTGTACTATGATCATTATATATATTCCATTCGAACACTTTAGCTGGAATCTTAGTAAGAAATGCCCTAGGTTAATTGGAAGTGTCAAGGATAAATAAAACAATTGCCACCTCGACTCAACTCAACTCTCAACTGTACACCTACAGTAGAATCAACTGTACACCTACAAAAATGGCAACCAACTTTTAACAGTGTAGGTGAGGTAGGTGCGGATCGATAGAGGATTTATTGTGTGGTATACTATATATGTGTACATAATATATGAGTGTACCGATTTATTCTACATACTGTGGAAGGAGGTGGGGAACTTTATCTTATAGCAACATCTGTTTTAGCAACAAACACCAACAACAGCATTATGATCATATCAAACAGTCACTGCTGCTGCCCCATTAATTATGTTATATGAATTATTTTTACTACCTGATAAACATTTTACTTCCACATAGTATCTAATCGGTACCATAAAATTATTCCTAGTGCAACTTAGATAATTAAGGACCGCATAATGTATCAATGCGTCATTCCTTGATCGTCCTGATGCATTAATCCAGCCCTGGTGAGTAACCCGCCAGTATTGCATTCAAGCATCATGCCGACCCTTTGGGGTTGAGACACTCTGGGAGGGCGGGGATGATGCACCAATGCAGCACCAGTGACTTACTCGCCAGGGCTGCATGGTGAATCATGAAGGCAAATGTCATCTTTCAGCCACATTTGTCCTTAAAGGGTTAACAGAAGCAAAATCAACATGTACTCTACCAGTGTTTAACCTGAGCTAACAAGCATCAGTCATCAATGCCTGACCACATACAGTAGTCATACAATACATGTATTGGTTTTATTTACTACATTTGTGGCCCACTGTACTGGAACATGCCAGTTGCACTGATAATCTATTGGTTTAAGATGTTAGTAAGTAGTGGCCTACCAAGTCAAAATGATGAACTGATTTTAAAAGTGAGAGGCAAATTTTGACTTATGCCTTAGTCAGTATTAATTACCATGGAGTTGATTTCCCTGGGTACATATCTCCCTGAAATTATTTTCCCACACAAAGTAGGCAATTTTCACTTCTCTGAGAAAATGTAAAGCCATGACTATAGATACATTCACAGTGACTTGACAGTATCACATTATAAATAGTTGGTGTAGGTACACAGTAGAATCTACAATAAACTGTACACCTACTGTAAAATCTACTGTACGCATACAAAATGTTGCTGAACATTTCCATGTCTCATATTACCTGGAATTCTTGTTTTTTCGAACAAGTGCGACTTAAGAAATACTCATCATCGGTCTACTTGTGCAACTTCTGGCTATTTGCATGAGTAAATCTCAGGAAAAACACATCACCGTTGAACATGTCTCTTTTCTCGGGAATCTCTTCAAAAAGATTCATGGCCTTGTGAGGAGAAACAAGTTGTTTTTTGCTGAGTGGCCTGTGATATGCACGGCTGGGTACAAAGCAGTGTGACCTCTGTGGGAAACACTGCTGCCACCTGCTCTGTCTGCTGAGTCCTACTTTAGGAGTAGTAGTAGTACTTTATACTATGGATCTGTTAAATATGAAAGCGTCCAATGCTGATTCCCGACCCTTGAGAACATAGGTATAGATAGCTCTATTCTGTAACTTCATTTCCAAAAGAGAAAAAATCCAACCCTTGGAAAACAATGGTTCCTGACTTTTTCTATTTTTTTCCATAAAAAGCCCCAGTGGATTTTTTGTGAGACTTGCATTTCTGAATTTATAGCATTCTACATAAGAATGCATCGTCAAACCTTTTGGTCACCAAAACAAAAATAAAAGTGGCTAAGCTCTTCTCATTGCCTGAACATGACACCGTATTGGGCGGTGTATCACTAGATCGGGCCAATGTGAACATCTTTGACTGGGTGCCATCAAAAAGACGTGGTCTGATCTGGTGAGACCCAGCCATTGATTGTTCTGCGCGAGACATTATCCCTGGCCAGTTTTCATGCGGACCACTAACCTGGTGTTGATATCCACACTAGATACGTAGACAGTATCATTGCCAGTGAGTTTAGGGGGTCCGTATCACGTTGAGAATTTTTTCAGTATCTGTCTGAGGCCTCATAGGAATTTGAATTTGGGCCTACTGTTCGATTCAAATATGTTCATTGTTCAGAAAGGAACCAAATTGAACTATAATCCACTCAGGATGAACAAAATATCATTCTGTTTTTTAAGGATTCAATCCTGCCATTCTCACATAGACAAATGTTGGCGGACCCAAGGGGGGGGGGCACTCTTGGTTTTATCGATACCATGTGTGTAAAAGACTCTGAGATTGATACTCTTATAGTGAGACTAAATTCCTCCAAATGGCCCCAAATCCACCCTTATCTGCAGGGCCACCTGGACGCATCGATGGGACCCAAAAAAACACCATTTCCCGCTTATGCTTACATAATTACTATACAAAGTCCCCCCCCCCTCCGTTACGCGCCGTGACTAAACTCGCCGACCTCTTCCCAGAGTCAGCCTTGCACATGCCAGACCAGCATAGGGAGGCGTAACAAAAAGCTCACAGATCTAGTTATACTCTATACTAAGGGAAGGGCGGGGGGGGGGGGGGGGCAATCAAGACATCAACAACTACAGAGCGAAGTACTCGGCACAAACAAAAAGTGTGAAAGTCTCCCATCACAATCATGGTTAGCTACCCCCCCCCCCAACCGAGCCTACAGCCCAAGGACAATTAATCAAAACATCAACAATGGGTCTACATATTCATACACCAGTGCTAAGGCCGGAAGCCTGCTGATACACAACTTTCAAATAACCCTTATACAAGAGATTTTTACCGGAAGTGGACTGATACGCTACTCCTGTTCAAAGCCTATGGGAACCCTTATTTGACAAAATCTACTTAATAATAACACCAATTACCATATGAAGTTCATACTGATGCTTAAAGATATCATAAGTATGTGTGCATCAGTTTGACAGTGCCAGCAATTTTTTCATGTACACCGCGAAGGATCCATTTTTTCAGCATAACATTTTAAAATGAGTTGAGTTTGAGTTTAGATTTTTATTGGCATTGATAATTCGTAACTATACAGACGTTTTTCAATAAATGCCAAGGTATTGATGTTATATTACCACGTTGTTCATGACATAGCGACATTTTCAATACTTAGTCAGTTCATTACAGATAGAGATAGTAATAAAGCAACTATCTGGGCCAAAGTCAAGTATTGGTCATTTAGACTTATAGACTTATAGACTTATAGTTTTGGTTAGAGACGTAAACTGTTAATTATATGACTAGTCGTTCCAGTGGTCTCAGATCCGCCGGGGTCAAGCTGTTGACAAAGATGTCTTTGGTGGCACTCTTCTGCTTGTGCGCAGTCAGTCTGTCCCAGAGTCTGGATCCGCGGTATTCTGGACTGTTGATGTAGCAAGTCTTGATGGGTCGCTTTAGCTTGAACCTGGCCTTGATGTTTCCGCGAAGTAACCTTGTAGGTTGAAGCAGGTTGTCTTTGACTTTCGCGCGTCGGAACATGAAGATCAGTATTTGTCTATTCCTCCGGACATGGAGTTTCTCCAAGGCAGCGTCGTCATGTAGAGCATCCACATTAGCCTCTCGTGCATCATGGATGTTATTGACGATCCTCAGACAATCGTTTTGTAAGACTTGTAGCTTCTTTACCGCCCATGCCGGACCACTGTCTAGTAGTAGGGGGCAGTATTCCAGACAGGGCAGCACCATGGTTTTGTAGATCATCATGGTTGTTGCCTTGTCGGTCTCCTTCCTCGTATTCCACAGTTGAGTGAACTTCCCTCTGACTGTGCCTATTACCTTCTGTAAGTGTTGACAGAAGGATAGATGGCGGTCCACTACTACACCTAGGTAGTTGAAAGATTTTACAATTTCTAGGTACGTGCCGTTCAATTGAATACCGAGGTCAGTGGTATCAACAGGTGACGTAGAAGGGTATATCCAGAGCACTTTTGTTTTATCCTCGTTTATTGTCAGTTGGTTTTTTGCACTCCATGTGCCGACTGACACGGTGTCTCCCTGTAACAGTTGCTGGACTCTCACTGGTGTAGTTGAAGAGCATACTAGTGCTAGATCGTCGGCGTAGATGTATCCTTTAGTGTTATGGATAGCGTCTGCGACGTCATTGACGTACAACAGGAACAGCAGGGGCCCCAGGACGGATCCCTGGGGTACCCCGCAGGTGATGGGCTCGGTTGGTGAATCTATGTTGTTTGCTGTTGTATACTGTGATCGGGCTTGTAAGTAGCTCCTGGTCCATTTCAGTGTGTCACCGACAATCCCGAACTTGGACATCTTCGAGAACAGTATGGAGTGGTTAACCGTGTCGAAAGCCTTGCGGAGGTCGACAAATACGACAGCCGCAGGCATGTTGTTGTTCATTGATTCCAGAAGATCCTTGGTCAAGTGGAATATGGCATCGTTGGTACTACGGCCTGGGATAAATCCGTATTGGTGTTGTGACATATGGTTTCTACTGATCATGTGTTCCATGATTCTGGTATGTAGTACTTTCTCACAGATCTTTGAACAGTTGTTTAGAAGACACACTGGTCTCCAATTGCCCACGAGCTCCAGGTTGCCGGCCTTGGGCAGGGGTACTATTCTCCCAATCTTCCAATCTGGTGGGAAGTCCGCCTCCTGCATGCTGTAGTTTATAATCCTTCTGATTACTGAAGGCATACAGGAGAGTCCGTCCTTCAGTACGTTTGTACGCACGTGTTTCATTCCCGATGACTTAGTTGTATTTATTCTTTTCACCAGTTTGCTGATTTCATTATCGTCTGATGGATGTAGTAAGAGCTGGTCTGCCAACGGAACTTGGATCTGGTCTTGTACATTTGGTGGTTGTGGGTTGAATTTTTCAGCAAGTTCCAGACCTATGGTGCTGTAGAAGTGATTTACATAGGCAGATGTTTCATCTTGTGGGATCCTCACACCCTCAGCATTCTTTAGGGACATTTGTTGGTCCGGTCGGTCCCCGTCCCACAGTTCTTTTAAGACTGCCCAAAATTGCCGCGGGTCATCCTTGTATTTCATCAGGTCCTCTAGGATGAGTGCCTTTCTGTTGGCAAGTGCAGTGACCTCAATTGATTTCATCAGGCGTCTGGCCTTGGCAGTGTGTCGGTTGTAAAGACCTCGTGGGATGTAGCGCGCCTCCTTTAAAGCTTTCCTTCTTAGTCTCACTAACTTCAGGACGTTCTCTTTGAATACTGGACGCTTGGTGTCAGGTACCGAGAAGGTCTTCACGGGGTGGAATTCGTCCAGATATTTCACTAGTGCATCCAGTAGGCTGTTGTATGCTTCACTGGTTGTTGTTGGGTCGTCCAGCGCACTCCAGTCTGTCTCCATAATGTGTGCTTTTAACGACTCTTTGTTGTAGTGTTTGTACGAGCGGCCGGTGATTATTTTCTTCATTTTACGTGTTGGCATTTGCTTTTTAATAATGTACACGGGCATATGGTCACTAGGGCTATCATTGACGATCCCATTTTGGGATACTTTGTCACAGTTTGTGTATACATGATCGAGGATAGACGCTCCTCTCGGGTGGTAGTGAGTATACCCAGTTTGTAGGTATTTCAATTTTGCTTTGCGGAGAAAACTGGTCATGTACCGGTACTTTACGGTGTGGTGGTACAGGGTGTTAACGTTCATATCTCCTAAAATCCAGACTTCCTTATTGCTGATCATTGGTAGTTGTAACATGGCGAGTAGTTGTTTATACGCATCTTTGGTATTGCCCCGCGGGGGTTTGTAGGCTGTAATGACAACTCTGTACCTCTGGCCTGGGGTCTTGGTGATCAGGCCAATTGGCCAAAATAAGCATAACATTTCTACTTTCACAGCAATTTTCTTCTTTTCTTTTCAAAACAAAAAGAAACTTGTTCCATACTAAACCTTGTGTAGAGATATACAGTGTTGTGTAGGTGAATATAGTGTCACCTTAGCTTCAGAGCTTACACATTACCAGGTAAAACCCACCTGTAGGAAGAAACCTGGTTGTGGGGAAAGGGGTCACATTTTGTGCTACCAGATGAGGTGCAAGGATTATTATGGTCTAACAATTTGGAGTTATCGCTTCAAACCAAAGGACTGTTTGAAATTAGCTATCAGCAGCATAACAAATGGGCAGAATCAGAGGGTTTGGGCATCAGTTACATAACCATGACTTCTAGCAAGAAAGAAAGGGGAATAGGTGAGTCAGGGAGAAAGATACGTAAATTGAATGACATTGAGATAATATGTGGGAATGATAAACATTTAACACTTGTTGATTTGATATGAAATCTTTCTTTTTCGGACGAAAACTGTTTTTCAGAACAGATACCCTGTTTCTCTTTTTTGGTCATCTTATGATATTACAAATATCATGGTAACTGATTTAATGATAACTGACGAATTAACTGATTAACTAGAAGAATTGGCACAGCTCTCATACTTTAGTCCAGAATGAAGGGTCACAAAAATGTATGACGAGTTGATATGGAGGGAGGTGCAGAAGGTTATGACCAGACAGTGGGGTGGGGAGGGGGGGGGGGGGGTAATAAACTCCGTTAAGAGGCAACGTACTTCACGAGAGTTATCTCAGACATCTTATCTCAGGGAGGCAACATCTGCAAAAGCTACGTGCCTTAGTACAAGCATACTTAGTACAACCATACTTAGTACAACCATACTTAGTACAACCATACTTACACACCTATAAACAGAGGTCCCTCGGCACACACAGCGGTGTATTGTTGTCATACGGCTGGTCATTAAATAAATTTAGGGGTCATAAACAGTGTGAAGCATGCAGGTAAGTGGTGTAAGAAAAGAGGGAGGGTCAGGGGAGGGGGGGGCCTAATTATGTTTGGGCCCCTCCCCTCCTAAAAACAAAAATTGTCAAGACCCTACAATCTAATATAGTTCCCAAGCCTCACATCTCCCTCTTAGGGATATAAGTGGGGTATGAGAACCTGCTTCCTTAATCAGAATAAAAGGGGGCTCAAACACTACTATTCTATACAATTTCAACATGTGTATATTCCAGGTGGACAGGTGGTGAACTAGGTAATGCACTTACTCCACCTGGGAATATATCCCAAGGTTACCGCCCAACATTTGCGTCATATATATGCAACATTATGCAGAAAAGCCAATGGTTAAACTGGTTGGAGTCGGCCTCCCTCGGCCCCCAACCAGTTTTTAGCAATTGAGGGGATGGCTGGAAAATAAACAATCCTTTTAGAGAGGGGGAGGGAGGCAGTGAAAGAAATGGCTCAAAGATCCCAAAGATCAACCCTTTGTTAAATAATAACCACTCCATTACGACCCTATGATAAGGCTCTGTGGGAGGTTACTCATATCTAGCCGTGTTGTCTGAGTGCATGAGGCCGCACTAAATATAAGACATAGCAAGAAGTATGGCAGAGATTAAACCTTTGAGGATGACATTATGCCTTAATGCACCATGCCCTTTGTTGTCATGATGCATGAATGCAGCCCTGGCGAGTAACTCGCCAGTGCTGCATATAAGCATCATGCCAACCCTACAGGGTTGAGACACTCCCGAATGGTGGGCATGATGCACCAGGAACAGGAGTTACTCACTGGGGCTGCACTGGTACATCATGCCGACCATTCGGGAATGTCATCTTTTAGAGACATCCATCCTTAAAGGGTTAAGGGCAACTGAGTGATTCTATCCAAAATGCACTTTATCATCATGATGTATGAATGCACCCCTGACTCTATGCACCTGTTACAGAGTAAAGGTGCAGGTGAATGATGGCCTTTAACCCTAAAAGGATGGCATGTCGCTAAAAGATTACATTTTGTCCTCATAATGTATCAATGCAGCCCCAGCGAGTAAAGTGCCGGTACTGCTTTGGTGCATCATGCCCGTTGTTTAGGACCGTCTCAACCTCATGAGGTTGGCATGATGCTTCAATGCAGCACCGGTACGTTACTTGTGAGGGCTGCATTCATGCATCATGACGACCAAGGCACGATTCATTAATGTATTATGCTGTCCTTAAAGTGTTAAGTCTGTGCTCCTCTGTGCCCAGTCTCGGGCCCCGACTGTATGTGTACAGTCTGGGAGAGTACTTATGTACTGACTTATACTGGATACCAGCAATCGAATCCCACCTTGGCATAATGGGTAGTAATTTTTATTTCTGTACAATGCACCTCTATTACACTATTGTTCCCATCCAAATATGTAATATATAATAATACTATGCCACTATAGGGGTATTTATGCTTCAAAAAGGCCAAATAAAAAATGTGAAAAAACGAACCTACATTTTGCCAAGGTGGGATTCGAACCCATGAGGCCATGCACAACCTCATGCATGGTCATGTGACCATGGCTAACCAATCAGTGGTTGAGCTATCTCATTAAGAAATGATCCAGGATCCTGGATCATTTTCTAACTAGGTTGCAATTATTAGATACAAACTTGTCCAGGCCCATTACAGCCTGACGGCTGTAATGGGCCTTGAGAGCTCGAGGCTGCTCTGTGCCAGGAACACCTGTCCCATATTGCGGTCAGCCGTATCTCTTAGTTTGCCCTGATTATGATTATTGACCGTGATTACCAAATCCAGCTGCTTTGGTCAAGGACAGCTCCATCCATACATAAGCATATACATATATGATTCAATAAACCGGCAGATTTAACATCCGGCCGCACTTCCACGGAAACACTGTTTAACAGGAGTGGTCGGATTATCGAGGTGTCACTGCAGCTGTTATGCGACATTTGGCATCAAGGACCTCTGTATATATCAGTGTGTATTGGTAGGTACCGTAACACCTCGCACATAGGCCGCGTCTAGTACGCGAATCAGATCACTTGTATGGCCTATAGGATCATGGTGTGGCTTATACGAGGGTTTTTGCTACTATGGTACAGTACTGGAGTAACCAAAATCAGATGGCTGGTGCAGCTAATAAGATCGGCACAAAGTCTAGATGCGGCTAATATGCGAGTTAGGCTTATAGGTGAGGTTTTACGGTACAACGCAATCACTATCAAACTTTGTATTCATCGTACTGCCTGGTACTGTGATTAGTCATGGCTGAGCACATTCACCTTCATGATATAACTGACACCACACTTGGGTGGAAAGGCAAAAGAAACTGCCTGCCTGTACAATATGTATAAAAGGTGATAAAAAAAACTTTACTCTGGATTTTGGCTTAGTCATGGCTGAGCACACTCGTCTGCGACTCACGATCGGCCTTGACAGTCACCAATATTCTGAGTAAAGGGTTTTGGCTGTGGTTTAACTACTACTTAATACTCACTATCAACCAGCAAGTAGTAGTTATAGGACGAGTACCATACTGTACGCGAAATACAGTGAAGGGAGCCTTATACCTACAGCTTGGTACAAGGCCTATAACTTATTTATACCCTTAGCTGTATGCAGTATACAAGCAGTGTGAAATGCTTTGATCTCTGTACCCGCTGTGGTGTAATTAGATATAAACCAGTATTTTCAACTCCATACGGTCAAAGCACCTCATGTTAGAGTACTTACCTCTGGCTATGTATTAGCTGGTGTGTCATTTCATTCAGTATCAGACATGGATTAAAGTTCAATGCTTCAAGTGGTTGTATCATACACTCAAGGCGATAAAAAGACAGTGTGTAAGGCCGCTTAAGAATAACACCTTGTTTCTCATCACTCCGCCCGTCAGGTTTTGAAAAAAATTGAAAAGACTGTTGACAGATTATAGAAAATAAGTATATGCCTATTTGCTACCAAAACTAGAGGTCACACTGCAATGAACTAGAAAGGACTTGCATTTTAGCAACTTTTGAAGATCAATTAACTACTAAAACGTAGATTTCGTTGTCGAAAAAGCTTTTTCCCTACCCGTAGCATTTTTCAGTGATGACAAACAATTTATTGTGGATGGCCTAAGTGGGTGGGTGAGATTGTAAAGTCAGAGGTCAGATAAAGTTCATCACACTGTCACTATCTAATCTGTAGCATAGTCCTTAAACTTTCCCTTTCTCACATTATCATATACGAGTTCGTGTGTACCTACCATTTCTCAATCCACGAACCCACCTGAGGAGTTAATCTGGATGCGTACAGTAGATGCTGGTAACTTAAATAGGATAGTTGCATATATACATGATAAGGGCTGTGCCTCACGACCTTGGTCCAATGTTTTTGTCTCTGAGCGGATGCCGTCTCTGACTGGGTGCCGTCTCTGACCGGGTGCCGTCTCTGATTGGATGTCATTTGGGAGTTTAGTTATCTTCTACCAACAGCAGGAGGCTAATTATAGTTACATAACAACTGCCATAACGTTTTTACAAATCATAATATATATGAGTATATGTTAAAAATTAAAAGACACTTCCTTCTGACACCAGGTCAGAGACAGCACCCGGTCACAGATGGCACCCGGTCAGAGACGGCACCCGATCAGAGACAAAAACATTGGCTCAAGGTTGTGAGACACAGCCTAATATTCAATAAGTCATCCAAATGCTATTAGAACACCTGCCTATTATAAGCACATAATAGTGATACATCATCATTTATACACGAAGTGCGTTAGCACTTGGCGCATCGGGTTTTCTATTGATCAGTTTTTTCCATTCTTTTCTGTTTTGAGTGAGTTCCTGGGCTTCTCCAGGTGTTATTATGAGATCCTTAATATCTTTATTTAGTGACTTTAGCCAGGTTGACGCTTGGCCGCCTTGAGGATTCTTTGTTAAATAGAATAGTTGCATATATACATGATAAGGGCTCAGAATGACGGGGAGGGAGATTAATTGGATTTCAAATATGTAACAAATAGTAATATGCCATTGATAGATCATTTTCTATGATTTTTTGAAAGAGAAAGGTTGATATAATCGACCTGTCAGTCTATACCACTGTTTCTCTCTCTTGGAGTGGTTCTATGCTCCTTCCCAACTCTGCATTCAAGGCAGGGCTCTGAATGTCCCAATTTTGAAGGGGCCTCAAACATTACCTTTTTAAGATATCATCATTCTGTTTTTTATATTTGATTACCAAAAGTCTTTTCTGTCAGATCCACTAACTAAATAAAATATAAGGTGCTTGAATAATACCATTTTAGACATTCTCCTGAAAGTGGCAATCTTAGAGTAATTACCCCATTCCAGAAGAACCCCTGTCGCTAATTTTGGCCAGCATAATTCTACACCAAACTAAAAGGATATTAATCACAACCCTATATTCTACCTAGTAGTGGGGGTTGGGGGGGGGGGGTTTAGGGGGTATCTGACCATATAAATCGCCTGCAAAAGTGATGTACCTTAATCACGGATTGTTTTACATAGTAATTGTTGTGACACAAGGTAGAATAAGATACCCATAAAATCTGCTCAGTCAGTAGAATCCACATGTATAAGATCCCAAAAACACAAATGAAAATGTTAATGATTAACCCACTTTTCTGTGAAGCTAGCCCCAGTGCCTCCCCTATAGAAACCGTTCCAATCTACCTGTCTGCACCACAGTTGTATTTATTTTACCGATTTGTTTCTCAGTATCTATTACCCTGGCAGCTAAAGATGGGTGAGACAGGAAAAAAGACAATCTTCCTCTTTGCAATGATATGTCATTTGATATTGTAAGATGTTTCATTGCTGAGTAATGAATTATTTCATTTGGTTTGGTTAGCACTGTGACACATACAAACCCGGGAATGGGGCCCGGGATTGCTCTACCTACCTATAGCTAGGATGGCGTAGTCTGCTATGTGCTGCCGCCTGGCGGGCATCTATGTAACTAATCTCCTTCTGACAGTCACTGCCGTTCTACTCACCAGGGGGCAGCAGGGCAGTCTCTACACCTGTAGACTGGGGGTGCGTCTAAGACATAGAGACAGGCAGTAGCCGATTTGCCTGGCCTTGCCCTCTGGTGGCAACTGCCTATTCTTTTCCCTTTTCATATATAGGAAATGTATAGAAGCAGAGCAGAGCTGTCATAGTAGGCTGGCGTTGAAGCATAGGACACCAGCGTAGGTCGGGCGCCTGGGCCTGTGGCGTGGCGGTGACCAAAACATGGAGGGCTGTACCTGTCTGTAGTAACTGAGTGTCCCGTAATCCTAGTTTTCAAAATAGCCTGGCCTCAGAGGATGAACCAACTGCCGCTCCCCCTATATTGATACACAGATGGGGCGGGCTCTGGCTGTCAGTATTTCAATTTTTCAATTGTTTATTCATAACATCCATTGGATTTTCAGTTTCAAATATGTTTCGTGTTTCGTACATGTGTTCATTTCAGCTTCAGAATTATCGTTGAAGAGTAACCTTTAGCATAGAGAAATCCTAGTACAAAATTTATTCAAAGATTTTTATAGACGACATCTTATATAGTATGAATATCACAGGTTGTGTATGACTGCACCTGGTCAGAGACGGCACCTGGTCAGAGACTGCACCTGGTCAGAGACAAAAACATTAGCCCAAGTTCGTGAGACACAGCCATGACGACATTATTTTCTCATAATTCAAAGGAGCATGTTACTCTAGTCATGGTTAGTAATGTTAATATAATGATGTTAAGAAGCAGACAGAGACAGACAGACAGACAGAAAATGGGAAACAGGGTCAGACAGAGACAAAGACAGAAAGATAAATAAGCAGATAGAGAGATAGTGAGAATGGAAAAGAGGGGGAGAGATGGAGACAGATGGAACAGAGATGGCGTTTTTTAGAGAACAGGCCATGATAGATCAATATCGACTGACAAATCAAACGCACTCCAAATATAGTGCCGTTTAATCTGCTTTCATTCAGGCTGGTACCAAACGTAACAGTATTTGTGTACCCTATACCAATCTAGGTGAGCGGGCTCTGCCCCCTCTACCCCATCAAGTCAAGCGGACATGGGACACTCTGTTGATTGGGTAGGGAGAATGTCTACATAGGGAGAAGTGAAAGTGCTGACTTTGACTAGATTCTGCAATGACAGACGGTTCCTGCCTACCCTTCACATATCAGTTTTCGACAGTAGAAGGCTGGCAGAATGCATTTGTCTTGTCCGATGGTGTATTAGGGTGTGTCTCATGAGATTGGGCCAATGTGATAGTCTTTGACCGGGTACCATATTTGACCGGCTTGATAAACGTTTTATTTAGATCAGAAGAAGATACAAATGGTCTAAAAAGATTAATGGATGTTACAGCACTTGAAATTCGTAATTAGTAGCTCATTTATATCTTCATCTGTCCTTAATAAAAACGTTTTCTATAGCCGATTAATGATGGCACCCAGTCAAACATGGCACATGGTCAAACATGGCACCCAGTCAAAGACTATCACATTGTACTGACCTCATCAGACACAACTATTAGTGTATGGGAAAAGTCACTGTGCACACAATGAAACCTACTAGAGACCTGTTACAAGTTTGGAAATCACTTAAGATAGTTTTTCCAAGAAACTATTGCAAAGTTGCGCATAAACAAAACATCCCCAACCTAGCGTTCTAACCTCCCCAGCTGCGCTCGCCTCCACACAGTGTTTTACAGAAAATACGACAATATGGCAGACAGACTAGTCAGCAGAAAGGGCTCCTACTGCCTATCGAACGGGCTGGCTGTAGTCTCTGGGTCTTAATTTCATGGTACACAGAGAATCTAAATGTCCCAGCCCTTAGTCCCAAGTGCCTATCCCAGGTTAGTCATAGGGACATTAGTCAGGCATGACCAAGTGCTATTCTAAATTGACTGAGGCAAAACAACATATGATTATGACTAATACTTTACTCAAAAGGACTTAGCCTCAAACTCACTGACCAATCTGAATATATGATGAACCTAGGTTGGTCATATAGCAAGCCAAAAAGTGACTAACTATAGTGAGTGAGAGATTATATAAGTTGTACAAGGAACAAATGAATATCAGTGTTTGAAAGATCATCTCTTTATTGAAAGTTGTGGGAGAGCCTTTGCACGTGGAAGCAATAAAGTCATTTTACCCACGGTGAAGGGCTAATACAATGGATTTCACACCTTGGTTATTTTCACATAACCGAAGGTCCTCGTAACTGAGCTATGTAATAATAACAATGGTTAAGTGACTGGTGGTCTATGAGGCCACCAGTCAGTTTGTTATTTTGACATACACCCAGTTACTCGTAGGGTATCTACTACATAACCAGTCGCTGCAACATCGGTAAGTTCTATATGAGACATTTCCTCAAAAATGGCTCCTGGGAAAATGATGATATCTATTACAGAATTTCCCCCGCGGTGCCACCTTGGCATCCACACAGTCAAACATAGAACAGTTTCCACATAATATAGTATTTTGCTAAGTGTGTACATTAAAATGTTTAGAATGTAGACTGATAATCTTTGCCTCCCTATACGACCAATTTCTCAGTCACTATAGTTCCTTACAAAGTTTGTAATCGTTTGGTTCCTTATACGACCAACCAAGGTTGGTTAATATTGTCAGGTTGGTCAGACCAACTTACTTTAGTCTTTCCATTTTAGTCCTTTTGAGTAAGGCATTAGGCTGTGTCTCATGACCTTTGGCCAATGTGTTTGTCTCTGACTGGGTGCCAGCTCTGACCGGGTGCCAGCTCTGACCAGGTGCCAGCTCTGACTGGGTGCCAGCTCTGACCGGCCTGAATAAAATCGTTTTTTTAGGGCAGATGGAGATGGAATTTGGCTGAAAAGGTTAATAGATGTTATAACTCTTCAAACTAGTCATTAGTTGCCATTTTTATCATCATCTGCCCTAAATAACCCGTTTTTATTCAGGCCGATCAGAGCTGGCACCCGGTCAGAGCTGGCACCCAGTCAGAGCTGGCACCCAGTCAGAGACAAAAACATTGGCCCAAGGTCGTGAGACACAGCCATTAGTTGTTGTGTTGTCTTGCCTCAGACATTCTTTAATAGCACTTGGTCATGCCTGACCAATGTCCCGATGACCAACGTGGGACAGCCACTACAGACTAGGGGCCAGAGTATTAAGATTTTCTGTGTACAGGGGCACACTGTTTAATCCAATTATCCATTGCCTTTTACTTCTATTCTTAGATACAAAATGCGTCCTCGGATATCCAATAACAGGTGTAGTAGTGAATACACTTCATGGTGAATTTTCTCCCATGGAGACTGCTTACTACCCAGGGCCATAGTCCTAGCATCATTGACCATCATCCAAAATGGCGCCCACTCACCAGAGGTTAAAGCCAAGGTCTCCCAAGACTGGAGACTTTAGCAAAGATCGATATGTAATTGTTGGCCCTGCGGATGTGGAGGTATACGAAGGGGCAGTTACACTTGTCCCACGTGCCGTTTTGGCACAGAATGGCAGCTGCAAACACCACTATGACCTTGAACTTGAACTTCTCCAGCTTTAGGCAATTTTGGGTTGCTTTCTCTTTTTCATTCAAACCCCCCTACCCCGTCACCCAAGCTTAGCAAGAAATTCTCATTTATTTTTTCATGCTCAAAAAGGACGATAACATCAGTCCGTGGGAAATACCATCATCCCTATTTCACATAGTTTAATCATATGGAATTAACATCATCCATAATGATATAAGATCATCCTGGGCAAATAACATCAGCCCTTATTATTTATTCAATTAAGTATAGTGTATTGCAGGGAAAATGTTATCCCTCTTATTCTTTCTGTTTTGTCCATAACATCCAGGACGAAATCCATATAATGGTGCCTCTGGAGGAATACTAACGTATAGCCTCGTAGCACCCATATATATGGACCTCATTATTAAGAACTGTAATATAATTAGCCAATAAGGCAACTTAATGTATCGTATTGGTCAAAACATCAACCATATGCTGCAACACGAACTGCTATTCGCTAATGGGGACTGGTCCCACTGTCTGGCAGGTTAAATAAACGAATAATCAATCAATCAATCAATCCCTGTGATTAAGCTCAAAATTGTAGACAGAAACCAGAACTGGAAACACCCTCATCATACATTCTGGTTCCTGTCCGGTGGTTCCAAGTTACCATTAGTGATAGCCTAAACCCAGCAAAATCCAATTTCAAGGTCATGGTGGTAGTTACAAGAGCCTTCATGTGGAAAGATCTGGAAACGAGAGTAAGTTCACTGCAGCTGAACATGGTAATACCCGCTCACACCAGCTTCGTTATCCCTCCACTAGGGGGCACCGCTGTGCACTGGGAAATTCCATTTTCTGCAGACAGAGAACTTCCCCCCGGGACAGACCGTGGACAGTCTGTGTGTGGGCGGGAAGGAAACTATATGCAGAGATAAGGGGGTCTTTCAGAGGCGTAGGAGGCAAATCCTCATTGGCGAGGGGGGGGGCGGGGGAGGGGGCATGAGGACCATTTTAAAGCAGTTTTAAGCGTAAGCTTTTATGTGTGATGGCGCATACACACTTAGGTTAAAATGTGTATAAAGTAGTGTTTGAGCCCCTCGAATTATGTCAATCAGTTCAGAGCCACGTGCTCACTCTTCCCTGTATTGGAGAAGTAGGTTTTGGAATTATAAGTATCATAATGTAGGGTCTTGAGAGATTTCGGTGGGGCCCAAACATATTCAGCCCTCTCCTCCTCTTCTGTGATTGGGGAGCGTCCACGGAGGCGAGCGTCCATTTGTCAGAGGCAGGTCTCTCATAGGAGAGACGCACTATAAAAAGTAGTCTCAAACAATGGTCTATACAAGAGTGTGCCTGCCTTCTTTTGAGGTATAGGCAGTCAGGTAATAGCTGGATGACTTTCATTCTGACCCCCTCATATCTCCATGTCTTGCCTATCTATCATTTTTGCGAATTTGCCAAGTGGGAAAGAGGAATAATTGAGACCCTGTACATTCTGTTGTTTGGGTACAGAAATACCTAAATACCTTACCAGCACCACATTCAGGCCAGAGAATAACTCTCCAATACAGAACAGTAGGGTGTCGGCAGAGTGGTGTTAGTTCAGCAGAATGCCTGTAGGGGCCCCCACCTACCACCTCCCAGACCGTTACCACATCCTGGAGGTAGGGTCAGATAACATGTAAGAGTAAAGTCCTTCTTAGAAATGACATACTTGGCTGTAGTATTGCAACTTTTGGAACTGAATTGGCGGCCATAGGAGCAGGGATAGCCACAAAGAGTCAAATAGGTTCTATATCTGCATGGCTAGCACTAGTCAAAGTAGCTTGAACACATACATATCCAGATCCTCTTGCATGTCCTCCCACCATGTGCTGAACTGACCAATCACAATGCCCCATGACAGAGTGGGTGGGAATTGTGTCAACAGTATATGACCCCTATCATAGTTGATATCCGTTGTGGATACAAAGCCATATTTGGGCTGCTACAAAGTATCTATCGCATGGTAGCCATAGCTTCTAGAATAGTGGAGGCAGTGATGTACATGCCACTGATCTAGCTGAACATGTAGTGTTGGAAACATGACAGGTGAGTGGGATTAATGAAATGATGTGTCATTAATCTGTCAGAGGGGATGTCTTAATTGATGTCCCTATGCTAGTGCAGCCACCCCCTTCCTATCCTACTCCCTGCAGTATATATAGGGCCCCATATGTTGGAATGGTGGATATAACAGTGATGAATATGCTCATCAGGGTTGCATTCATGATGACAAATACCGACTTACCCAGCTAACAAAAAAACATTATTTTACTTCAAAATAACGTTTTGAACTTTGCATAACGTTATATCATACCAAAGACCCTAGAAAAACGTTGACATATAACGTTATATAACGTTATAAAATGGTGTATAACGTTATTTGTTTACTGGGTTAAGACAGTAAACATCAAGCTGTCCTGAAAGGGTTTAAGTGAGTGGCATATCAGAGAATGATTAAGGTGACATGTGTGACAGGTCAGCCACAAAACATATTTCCTCCAGGTGCCCCCTGTATGGACATGGTTCTGCAAAAACAACTCAAGACAAAAACAGCCGCAGAGTTCAATGTCTCCTGAGGCCGGATTGACCTGTAGTGATGAAGTGATCAGAAAAAGGTTTCTTAATTTATTGCTGTTATCAGTTAATAGTTAAAAAAAAAACATGTTTACAGACAGGCATAATGAGCTATCAATGACGGCCATAAATACAACTTGGAGGGGGTCATTGCTGAGGTGGTGGTTAGCGCTTAATTGATAGTAGCTATCTTCTGGATGACCCTATTTAAGTACTCGTATTCTCGTATGAGAATTTTGTAACATAATGTGGACAGCTTGACACTGGGCTATCAGGCTGGACTATAAAAGGGATCAAACGAAACTGAATACAGAATATCCAATTTTACTTCAATTATGAATCAATTTGAAAAAGTAAATGGTGTTCAATAGGATTGATACCATTTTTGAGAAATGCGTAATTTCCCCAATATGTCAACTGCTATCATATCTAAACACACCATTATGCTTCAATGGCTCTTTTCCGTGCCAAAAAGTTTCAGAATTTATTCAAATTCAAATTCAAAAAAGAAAGCAAATTGAGATGATCTGCACTACTTCACATAGAGGATGCATGGTTTAGAAGTATATTTTTGCTAGCACTTTTAAAGGCTGCTAAAATGGGCCATTACAGAAATTACATTGTGTCAGATTAAAGAAAAGTGGATGGCTTATTTGAGATCAGATTGTTTCCTTCAGATTGAACCCAATTATCATACAAGATCTGTCCTCTATGCCACACTGAGCGTACAGGTACCTCTCAAGAACGACGAGACAATTTTTTTTTATGTGATTATGAAACTTTAAATTTGAAACAGCTCGAGACCATTGAGACAGGCAGAGTGCAGTCCTCTTTCTCGGGATGACGGTACCTCCATGGCTATTCATGTGCACCTGGTGAAGGGGTTCTACCAAAAATGTCATCTTGATGAACTTGGAAGAGCTGTTTGTTAATTTGCTCTGTGAAAGACCTCAAACACTGGACACAGGAACAAAGGTAAGCAATGATAAGGGTATTAACAATCCCAAGAACTGCTAAAGCTTCTCACCCGTCTATCATTACCTTTAGGCAGTACGTATTTTTTTAATGACGTACATCTTTAAGTCTTTCTAGTCTGACTTGCTGTTTTCATGTAAAATGTTCAAAACTGAATCTACTTTTCAAATTGGATTTCAGATACATTCTCCTCAAACAATAACGCCCTGCGCCATCATCTCAGTTACTAAATGCAAGGCACAGCGCCCTTGTTTGCGGAATGGCACATTGGTGCATCATAGCTAGTCTGCTGGAGTGTCTCAATGCTATCAAGTGTGCATGATGCATTGATACAGCACTATTAACCCTCTAGGGCTGCATTTATGCATTATAATGACAATCAAAGTCAACATACCATCCCTAACATGCATTGCGGTGAGACACAGAAACGAGTAACATTTCTACTGTAACCAGTAAGTTTATTGCAACCTCACATCAGTTACATGAATCACAACACTGCAATTAGGGTAGTTTTCTCTCATATCAGAGGATGTGTGGAATATATATGTATATAGCATCACTTCAGTAGAGAAAGTAAACAAGTCCCAGGGCGTTATGATAGACATGCAAGTGGGTCCACTTTTCAAAACAGAACCCAGCTAACAAAAAAACGTTTACATAACCAGGATTTAACGTTTGTAGAAGGTTTGCAAACGTTTGCAAAAACGTATATAGAACATTTGTTTAACGTAAAAACGTTGACACTAAATAACGTTTTTATAGTGTTTCACCGAGCCTAGAACCCAGGATCTGTTGCATGTCAGTCTAACACTCTACCCCTGCTCTATCGAGGAACTGGTAGTAAATAGTTCTACTAAAAGATGGAGATCCTGTTGAGCCCATTTTTCACATAATTATATACATTTAAAAATGTGTAGGAAGATAATAGCAGTTTGATTTTATTTCCAAATGGATGTTAGAGGGTAAATAATAGGGACCTTTAGCAAACCTTACCTAGCTCATAAAAGGCAGAAGCCATATGGTACATCTGCAATGAGCTACCTCGGGTTTGCTAAAGGTCCCCCATCTATTGCTCACCCTGTAGCCTCTCACATTCCACTCAGAAATAAAGTGTAACAGCTATTGCAGTTCCATTTTTACTTAATAAATATGTAAAATATGGGCTCAATAGCCCTTTTGGACTTGATCTCTCAACACTAGGAACCTTTAGCAAACTCAATGTAGCTCATTAAATGCAGATGTAGCCTATACTTTCAGCACTGCTGAAAGGATAGGATACGTCTGGGTTAAATGAGCTACGTCCGGTTTGCTAAAGGTCCCTATTGCGATGCTTTCTGCGCAGCTGATGTGTCTTGCTCTCATACATAGCAGTATGTAAAAAGATAATGGCCTGACCAAGGGGCGAACTCACAATGCCAGTGTGTTAGTCCTGTGCTGATCCTATTAGGCCACGGAGGCTGGTCTGCAAGTGGTCATACATATAACTTTCTGTATACTAACTTTCGATTTATACAATATCATTATTTTTTTATGATTTAATTCCACATTTATAGCCATACAAACTGGAGGTTTATATGACCCATAAAAAAGTGTTTGGGACCCCCTACTTTTCTTTTCACTACTTTGTTTCAAAGTATGTAAGGTATATTGTGGAAATATTTGGAGTGAATCTAGATACTTTGGATCCATGATAGGCAACCACCTTAAATGAAGACTTTTATTGGTATCTGTAATCGTTTTACAATTCATTGTGTCCATTGTCGTTTATAAGAACATAATTATTCTTAAACATGGGGGTGCTCTTGAACTCAAGAATGTCTTATAGGCCTCATACTCTGTTTTGAGCCTGATTATACTAGGGACCTCATTAGGTCAAGCAGGAAACCCTGGGACTGCCACTCTAAAGGTCCTGGGTTCGGTCCTTGGGGTGAATTTTAGTGTACATGTAACAACAAACCAAACCAAACCCTCTGGAAACCTTTTGCAAACCTTTTGCAAACGTTTTCTAGACGTTTAAAAAACGTTCTACAAAAACGTTTTGGTGTAACTCTCTACAGACGTTTTCTTCCAAACCAGATAGAAACGTTTGCAAACGTTTGGAAAACGTTTCTTGTTAGCTGGGAAGGCGCATCCGGAAAGCTTAATTCTACATACAGGGTAAGAAAAGCATCAATAAATCGTACACTAACAGAACATAACCTCCTTGATGATACCTTACTACCTATCTTTAATACAAGCTTTACACCTGTCCATCTGTGGGCCTAAAACAGAATACATGATATTGCAGTATCAGCTGTCTGACAGGTTTATAACTGTTACCTTATAATGGTGTATCTACACCTATACCCGGTACTCAGATACACATGTACATGGTCCAACAGTGTAAGGTCTCATACAAGGTCAGCCATCTTGGCACTAAATGAGATTATACAGGGGCTAGGCTGGGTGGTACTAGGGAATCAAGGTTACCTCTGTGTTGTGATCAGTGACAATACTCCTGACCTGCACACACAGAAAAGTGAGAGTCATTGTCGCTAAAACTACTGCCTGACTTTCAGGTGAGGGTAGTTTTAGCGACAATGACTCTCACTTTTCTGAGCGTGTGGAGGAAGGTCATTGGTAGCTTATCATGTATGAATACACTATGTACTTCCTCTCCCTTCATTGTCTATCATGCCTTATTCTGCCAGTAACTAGATAGTATATTTATACAGGGTGCTCTGATATCTGGTCAAGGACATAGCAAGGGGTATTAAATTAACATCCCTGTTAACCTAGGGCAATATAGGGCGTTGATACAACATGTCATGCCATGAGCCAAATGAATGTTAAGTGGTCGGAGAGCCATCATGTACTTACACTTATGCCAGTTTGGGGGAGGAGCTATTACAAATCAAAGTTGCATGTTCAGAGGGAAGGATTTAAAGCACAGGCACAAATAATTACCAAAACAAGTTACAAAGGATTCAGCCAGAATTAAGAGGCATAAGCGAACAATGATTTTGTTGCAACCCCTGCAAATAAAATCTCAAGCGGGAATTTTAAAACATTTCCTAAACGTTTTAGGAAATCTTCTTGTGTCATATTCCCTGTCATTTCTTGTAGTGAGACTTGAGAAATATGCATCTGCATTCTACACATGGAATTTCTAGTTATTTGAATGAGTAAAACTCGGGAAATACACATCAACAGCTGATCACCACTGAATAGGAAGGTTCACTATTCTCGAGAAGTTCCTGTGTCTATCTTGTATATATATATATATATATATATATATATATATATATATATATATATATATATTCACCTGTCGACTCCATAACATGAATAAATGACAACATGAGAAGACACGTGATAACTTTTGCCCCTACAAAACACAACTAGGCGGCCTCATTTATTCAATAAACATAAATATAAAAAAAAAAAAAAAAAACAGAAATGAGGATAAGAAGGTATGTCCTTACAGGTTCATGACAAAGCGGATTATGGTGGAAGAGAACCGGTCAGCAGAGGTATGACCCCCACCTAGTGGTGTAAGGTGGAACTGACCGGATAACTGACACAGGTCTCCACCTGACGGGAAGGTGGAACATTACGTCTGGGGGAATATACCCCAGTAACTCCATACTAGTTACTGGACTCATATTCACCTGTCGACTCCATAACATGAATAAATGACAACATGAGAAGACACGTGATAACTTTTGCCCCTACAAAACACAACTAGGCGGCCAAAAGCCCAACAAACAACAACTTTTGCCCCATTAGAATACAGAAAGTTGCTGCGCAACCAGTTTGTCTTTTTGTTTGCGAGCTGCATAATTATCACTCACATATAGCAGCACAGCCCAGGACTTCCAGTCCCCATATGTGCGGACTGAATGTAGAGGAAGGAAGGTTGCCAGAAAGGTGGCAGAGCCTCTCCTGAGACTGTGTGTTGTGATGTGGCC
This sequence comes from Harmothoe impar, assembly GCA_947462335.1. Taxonomy (NCBI): domain Eukaryota; kingdom Metazoa; phylum Annelida; class Polychaeta; order Phyllodocida; family Polynoidae; genus Harmothoe; species Harmothoe impar. The sequence goes on along the minus strand of OX381720.1, from coordinate 50,960,691 downwards.
CGACACTCTGGCTGTCTGACACACCTTCTTGAGCTTGGCGGCGAACACATTGTACGTATAAGGAAATAATGGTGAATCCGGGTGAAGATGAGCTCTCTCCAAATAACTCTTCAAATAACCACAAGGACATAGCACACTAGCTGGTGAAGCAATAATAGGTACCACCACAGAGCGTTCTTTAAATTGGATTGTCTTGGAAGAGCGGATTGTCACATCCAAGCCGTCACTGGTCCAACTCAAGTCTTTAACCCTCAAGGTATGTGGCGAAGCTACAATGTGACTCACCCTTAGCAAGCAGCGATACATGATGCACAAGGCTGCCCACAGTTGCAAGTCATAGAATTTTGCCAATTCGAGGCTGCCCCAAATGCTCTTCATGTCCGTGGGTGACAAGGGATCAGCCTGGATTGACTCACACCCCAACAGTCTTTTACAACCCTTCAAAGATGAACTGATGAGGAAGGTAGTGGGGTCCACATGGGGAACACCCCAATAGTCATGAAGTGCCCATACTGCACTTATGTAATTAATAATTGTCACATAGCAGCACTTGCGTGCTAGGAAGGTAATGTATAGTCCTATTGTCTCTATTTCAGCAGGCACTGCAATTAACCCAAATTTAGTGCAAAAGTCATCAAAGCGCCTCCATTGGCTCTTTCTGCATTTCCATGTATTACCCGACCAGCAATGGGCTCTCATCTCACTCCATTCCTCCCTCAACGCAAGCAACCCTGCAACATGCAGAAAAGCCCGTAATATCATGCTCACATATATACACACAATCCGGATTGTTAAGACGGGACAATGCATCCGCCCAAATATTGTCCCCCGATGTCACCCTGTGAGCTTTGATACTCAAGTTGAAGAAGGATGAAACCCAGAAGATTTCTCTGAGCCAAGCCATGGCATAAGGGTTAGAACTCCTGCCACTATTCACCCAACTCTGAACCTGGGTATTGTCTGTCATAATAGTAACCTTGGAGTTGCGCCACCGCATCCCCCATCTATGCACCGCTGCCATGACAGGCCACAACTCTGTGACATTAATGTGGTCATCATACTTGTCATAAATAGGTGGGTCGTGTGAATGAGGGCAGTTCAGAGCAGGCTGGCCCCAAACTCCCCAAAAATAATCGTCCTTCACATGAGCGCCAAAGCCATAACCTGAAGAGTCTGTGTACACAGGCCATGACTCACTCATGATGCCCAATACCCTGGCTTTGCCATTAAACCAGTGTACAAAGCTGCCCCACCAGATGAAGTCCTGCTGAATCACCTCGTCCAAAATTATAATGTCCCCCTTAGCTAATTTTAATGCATTATAAATCCTCCGGGCGAAGGTACGGCCGCCCTTAACCACAGTGGCACAGTGCGCCAGGAGGCCTGCCACCTCCTCCAGGTCCTTGCGCTTGCAGAAGGGCTTGTCCAACATATTAAGTACTTCGGCCTTGACTCGGGACAACTTGTCCTCACCAATACTGATTGTCATCTTAACAGTGTCCACCCATATACCGAGGTACTTGAACAACTGGCTTGGCGGTGTCACTTTATCTAGGGCGAGCTGGAACCCCAAATTACTCAACACACGATGTAGTACAGTTTGTGCCCTAATGCACTCCTCCAGGGTGTCACCAAGGACTACAAAATCGTCTAAGTAATTTACACATCTGGATGCACCATGTTTCAGACTGCATTTCACCACAAAGTCAGAAAACTGAGTAAAGATCCAGGGGGCGCTACGTAATCCAAAGCACAGCCTGAGATCCTCTATGTAGTGTGTTTGGCCATTAATGTCCCACTTGCACCCCTGGAACTTCCTGTGAGAGGGCAAGATGTGCACTGAGCGATAGGCGCTGGCTATATCGCTGACTGAGCCATAATCCAAATGACTCATCATGTCCACAACAGTATCAATATTCTTGTAATGAAATGATGCACATGTTGACTCCATGTAGTTGTTAATACTAGCGCCATCTGGTTCAGAACAGTCTGTTATCGGGCGCAGTTTCCCATTGGCTTTCACTACACCACCTAATGCATGTACACACACTGGCTTATCGTCCACTATACGTAGTTTACATTCAGACAATTCCTTAGACACAATGTCATTCATTTGAGACACAAACTCTTTGCCCGTGATAGATGAGTAATTATCACATTCATAATTACAACCACAATCATGATCAACAATACGGGCACCTCGATAGACACTAGTCAGAACATATATGTCTTCCTGAGTGACATCCCAACCAAAACCAATTATGGCTGCTGCAACTCTGCACGGCCTTAATTGGCACTCCATACCACACAAGAAGTATCTACAATCGCACACTCCTTCCACACACTCCCTGAATACAGGGGCGTAACAGTTAGGCCCGATTATCACCACTGCCACAGGAAGATCAACATCATACATTTCAGCAAATTTTATGCAAGTAGAAATTTCAGAATCCAATATGACATTGCTTGGAAGATTTTCCCAATAATCATCGTCAGTGACATGTACATGAACCTCTCTACTAGGGCGGCTGACAATACTAACATGATTGAAGGCGGCGTCACGTGCGCCCAATTCTGTTCTTACAAATAATTCCTCTCTGGCATCTACATTCCCCGGCCCGTCAACAACCAAATCTGGGTAATTAATATCAGCATCGTGTACCAGACCCATTAATTCTACCTGAGACGCCACTTCATAGGGATCTATTACAAATTCAGGAGTCACCAATTCCACAGCATTATTGGTAGCCTCCGAACGTACGTCTCCACTAAGAATTAATTCCCCAGACATGCAATCAACATCCTTACAGAAACTCGGCAAACTTGCCTCACAATTAGGAACACAATCATCAAGATCATTACCTGCGTTAGGTGCAACACACATCCCATTGATGCCATCAACAACAACATTGTTATACACCCCAGAATCGGCAGGTGACGAGGTTACCAGAGGTTGTTGTCACGCCTTACCAATGTCACCCTTGTGGGCCACACACTCCAACATATTGTGACTAACATTATCACAGTGTACACACTGATGTTTGAACATACACGGACTAGTATCACATGGTAAGCCTTGACAGTACTTGAAACAAATACCCTTTTCCGCCGCTGACTTGCGCCATCCAGAAAGAGAACCCCTACTCCCTCCAGATGTGGGACGACGGTTGTTATAACCCCTAGAACTGTTGTTGTAACGACCACTTGACCCCGTGCCAGACCCACCTGACCTACCTCGGTAATTATCAGCCGCCGACCTAGCAGCCTTAGTACCAGACACCCCCAATTTGGAATTAGTCAGCTGGGTATCAGCACCACTGAAAGCAGCGGGGCCCCATCTACGTGCTCTTTCTAACATAGATTCATCATAGCTCACTAGGGCCTTTACCTCATAGATATTGGTTCTGGCCATCTCCGATACATAATTCATATGATCTGACAATCCCCGGACATCTTCGCCCAGTTCCAACAACTCCCTCATCAAACAGTTCTGAAAATGCCACAACTCCTCGGTAGTATTAATCACCAATTGTTTTTTACGTTCAGATGTGGGTAGATAACGTCTATAATCAAACATACCCAATTCAGAGTCTGACGACTTGCCACAACCATGGCCGCAGTGTGAAGAATGTGCACTGTCCCCGCCTCCCTGAGTAGAGCCGTATGGAGGGTGACCGCCCCCATGGTGATATGGGGAGTGCCCTCCCCACTGCTGCTGCTGGTATCCCGGGAGTGAGGATGGTTGCTGGAAGTACGGTTGCTGATTGTAGGTAGGTGACTGGTGGTAACTACCATTACCCGGCTGATGATATCCAGACTGCTGGTAGCTGGGGTATTGATAATAAGGTCCATGCTTAGCCTCTGCATGGTAGAAGGGGGGTGGTTGAGAAGTTGACGAGTAACCCCCCCAGGTTGACGAGGTACCATAGCTAAATGGTGGATATCCAATGGGAGGTGGGTATACAGGCGAGTAGTCAGGTGTAGCAGGGTAGGGGAGAGTAGAAGGGGGGTTTGGTACTCCAGGAGGGGTAGGCACGGGAGGGGTAGGCACCACAGGTGTTGCACCAGCGCCCTCTTGGGTTTTCCCGCCAAACGCAGGGTCACCGCCGCCATTTTGAATTTCCTCCTTCTGTCCCAAAACCAATGTACTTATCTGACTTGATAGTTTGCCCAAGGTAGAATCCAATCTACCAATTAATACCTCCATCGGGTTCAATCCACCTCCTCCCTGCTTAGATTGAGAATTGATCTCGCCTGGTCCCGACTTAGACTCCTTGGGCGGAGGTCCGCCCTTCTTGGCCCGCTCCTCCTCGGATGTGGCCCCTGCTTTGGCCTCCTCCTTGGCCCCTGCAGCGGGAGAATTGTCGTCGTGAAAGTCCTCCAGGTCATGGAGACTAGTGTCACCAATAAACTCCTCCTCGTATGACAGATCACTTTTCCTCCGTTCACGGACATCAAAAAAGACGGTGCCGTCGTCTTTTGCTCCCAGCTGCACAATCTTATAATCCGTGCCTCCTTTCCCCTTCTCTCCTTTCTTGCTGCACTTGGGACAAATCTGGGCAACTCTGCCGTCCCACTCCAACAAACAATCCGTGCAAAACATGATTTCAAAAAAAACAGAAATGAGGATAAGAAGGTATGTCCTTACAGGTTCATGACAAAGCGGATTATGGTGGAAGAGAACCGGTCAGCAGAGGTATGACCCCCACCTAGTGGTGTAAGGTGGAACTGACCGGATAACTGACACATATATGGGTCAAGCCGCTGACTTATGTAGGTATTGAGCTGGGGAAGGACAAATCAGAAACCTCAGAATATGTTTATATAAGTTTATTTTATTGAAAGGTATATATCTTGGCTCCATGAAACCACTGCCAGTACGCTTCTAACCCTAGCGGTTCAGTTTTTATAACAATGCAAAGATGAGTGGGCATTTTTGGTGTTACTCCGTGCTTTTAAGTACAAGGACACCTTAATTTCCTCTCAAATACAACACAGCAACTAATAATTCCATTTACAGCATGGCACAATATACATCCTTAACCCCAATAAAGATTGAAATAATAAAATTAATAAATTCTGAGATATGGGCCTGTGAAATTTGGATTTTTTGGAAAAATTGAAAAGTTTTATCACACTTCCCCAGCTTTACTCCTACTTCTTCAAAAGGGGTCAAATACTCTTGTTACTCACTCTGTATTATCTTCAACATATCTACTTTTGTGTAAAGCTAGTACTTTAGCCCATTCCATCACCCACCTATCACAGTACGGGCCTGAATATGGCCAATATCAGCACTTTAAAGCACGGAGTAACACTAGTTACTCCGTGCTTTTAATAGAATATCACAATAAATAGTATAAGAAATGTGAAATTCCCACATTTAAGGGTGCAGACTATCTAGGAGGGTTGGTAGCAAAGCAATGAAGTAGTTAAAACTTATATATATTGGATATTAGCATTTCTGTGTGCCTTTATTTTTTTCAAGAGTTACTCCGTGCTTTTAAGTCAAGGTGAATTTTCAAATTACCCACAGATTCCAGATATGTGAGGCATTGTTGATTATAAAGCATTAAAACGATCAAGGAGTGTTGTAGGCACCCTCTGGAGCACAGGGAAGTTAATTATTAGTGAGGATTTGCCTGCTGCTACTTAAAAGCACGGAGTAACACCGCAACTTAAAAGCACGGAGTAACACCATCCGGGATTCAAATTTGTCATAGTGAAGCATTTGGGTGTGCATGCGTGAATGGATGATCAACCATAGCTATCAAGCACTAAGCCCCTGTCACCACAAGTCCTTTTGGAACATAATCACTCAATATATAGCCAGAAATAACCACAGGAGAGAAAGAAATGGCAATTGTTACTCCGTGCTTTTATGTTGTATCAAATATGCATCTGCCCCTGGAGCCTAGAGCATTGAATTTTTTTGAAAATTTTCTTTTTCCAGTATAAGGCCCACATGTTACCTCAACATGAGGGGTAAAAAAGTTATGCTATGGTATCTCTTTAATTACTTTATGAGGACACCAATATAATAACATAGATCGACAATAAGTGACAAATTCACAGCAAAAAGTCTACAGTAAAAAATAAAAGATACATATCATGGTAAAATCTCTTGAATCCATCTACTATAACATAGGCCTAATGGAAAAAATTAATTGGGATGGGCTATTGATTCCTCACATTAAATGAGGGGCATGTAAAATATGTCATTTTTGTCATTTTTGTCACTTTTTAGGGCTTTTTTGGCTTCGGAGGGCCATAAAAGACAAAATCTTGGTCCAATACGCAAAATTATTTTTTTCCCTGAAATGTTAGGATGTTTTGTCACACATGCCAAAGAATATAAGCATTTGAAGAAAAATTCTTAATTCTGTAGGCTTATAAAGCTTAAAAGGCCTGAAAAGACCAAACCTACATAAGTCAGCGGCTTGACCCATATACAGCTTGTGCTTTTCCTGGGAAATACACACATTCCAAACTTGTGTCATTTTTTATTTCTGTCTTTGAGGGACAGCAAGTGTAGTTAATGCAACCGAAAGACCGAGAGCACTGCAGCTGCAGCTTAGCCACTATGACACCACAGAAATCAGGCAGACCACCTTACCTCTACCAGCTGAATACAGGTCAGTGATCAGATCAAGGAAGCAGGTATTATCATAAAAACATGAATACTTAGGTTGATGTTTAACACGCAAAACCAGACACAGTCAAGTAAGGTTAAAGATTTATTGAACACAAGAAGGTTTCTTTGTACATCAGATGTTGGAGTAATATTAGAATGGTAGTTGAAAGTGATCGACGTTTCGAACAAGTTGATTGTTCTTTTTCAAACATGAAAGGGTACAAATGCTTATCATTTCAAAATTATGTTTAAGGTTCATGTATTTTTTATCAATTCAACAGTTTTTATCAGAGACAGCTGGTGATCCCCTGTGCCTTACCGGGCTGTGTATGTTAGATGTGCACCTGCCTTGTGTACAGAGACAGCCACGGTATGAACCTGTCTCTGGGGATAGTCAGTTAAAGGCAGTTAGATGGAAACTTTTATATTTCTGGCCTTCAAAGAAATTCGTTGTAAACGTGTAAAAAAGCAGCTGTACAAAGAGAGTGTCTCGTGTTGTAGTTATATTATATTTGTTTGTGACTTCCAAGTACAGTTTACCGAAATCATATTCTTAGATCAGGCCACAAAAAGAAGTTGTTTCAGGCAACCAGCTGAATTATTTTTTTCGACTCTTGATAAATTTCTTTCTGATTTATCTTTTTCTGAAAGTGCCGTCTGACCTCAGTGCCTTGCATTTTAAAGGAAATACAAAACAGTTTTGTAGATACCTCCGCAGCTTCTACAGAACTAGACTTTCTGTTAAATACCAAACATGCTTATTCACAACTTATACAAGAGCTGCAATAAGTTTACTACAGTATCAAATTAGCAATTTTTAGACCCCCTCGGCTGCTTATATATATAATTTGTCTAATAAGTTGGGGCTGTGGCTTATGCGCATTTTAGAGTTTTATTTTTTATGAAATATGAAAGGGCCATTGATTAAACCAAGGAGCGCCGTATTTCACACCACCCGTGAAAGCAACCTGTGCTTCTATTTCACGACCCTGTCTCCTTGTAAAATGTTCAAAACTAGACCTATTTTTCAATTGTTGGAGGTGGGGCCACATTTCACTTTGTCTATATACTCTATACATAAGAATTTGTGGTAGTTCATAGCCCTTTGAGGTAAGTGTAGTGCCTTAATGTGCTATACTGTTTTGTTTATATCATGTATGAATACAGCCCTGGTGAATTGCATAGCCATGTAGACCTTAGGAATATGGAATTGATACACCCCCAACCGCTCGGCATGCTGTACTAGCCAGATGATGTAAATCTATGATATTCTAAAGGCGCAAACCTCCGTACCCCTCCAGCGACAGTCGGAGTGGAGTCGGGACAGGTACTCAGCCCTATAAATAAGGGCTGTGGGGCTTTGAGGGGTTAAGCTATACTTATAGGGTTTATATTGTCCTGTTCTTGTTCCATTATGAAAGTGCATTGTCGGTAAAGCTTCCCACTTTGTTTCTTATTTATAATATTTTGAGCACCTTCTTCCTTAAGCGATCTTCCCCCCCATCCCCCCAGGAATCCCCCCCCCAGAATTCTCCCCCCATGATTCCTCCACCCCTGGAAATCCCCCAACCTGGATTTCTGCCCCCCCCCCCCCAAGTCTAAATGCCCTTTCCTCTATCCTTCAGAGATAAATGGGTTCGGTTTAGTTCTGTTACGGTTTCAAAAAAGAAAAAAGAAAAAAGAGAGTGAAATAAAAAGGGGATGTCGGGGCAGATCCCCCGATATATATCAATGTTACCAACTTACAGTGGTGCCATCTAGAGCATATCCCTGGAAAATGATTAAGATAACCGGAAAAGTAGGCTTTTACAGGTAAAATGGGTGGCATCTGGTCATTTGGCTGGTACGTCCCCATGTGCCTGACACAGGTGGGGGGGGGGGGATTCCGAGGGGGAGAGTTCCAGGTAGGGAGATTTCCAGGGGGGAGAGTTCCAGGGGGGAGAACTCCTAGCACCGCAAAAGCCGCCCCTGTGACGTAGGAGCAGTGGAAACTTGAATCCCTCCTATTCGTCCCAGGTATTGAGAGGGTTATTGAAACATACAGACAGCCTTGATCATCCTGTGCATTCGTACCTACCCGACTGTCAATATATAACATACACTGGCCCCCTTCAAGGCTACCCAACCTTGACTTCTTTTGTACATACTTTTCCTGTGCAGAAAGTCTGCCCCGGTGTGTGACCTTACACTACTTTGACTATGGATCCATTGAAGAAAGATCATAGGCTTATTATGGCAACGATCTGAGTCTGGAAATGTCTAAGGTTATTGGTATGTCAAAGGTATGTGAACACTGTGACACAGCTCTATTCATAAAGGATGTCCCCGACAGGCTTTTGTTTGCACCCTAGAGTATCTTAGTTATGTCGGTAATATATTTTCAACCAAGTGCTCGGCAGTGCTTTATTTTAACATTATTCACACCCTACCTAAGGTTGCCAGGGGTCTACACTATTCACACACATGCACTTCACCGATACTTGCTACCGAAACTTTTCTTCTAAAGGCTTCAGGAATCTGTGTTTTTTGCAAATAGAAGGCATGGTATTGAGCTGCACATGAGTCAATGGCTGACAGTGTAACTTCTCACATAGTCCATGTCTCTACCTAGTATGTATGCCCCACTTGCACATGCATGATGAGATTATGCATGTCTACACTGTAAATAGTTAGTGTAGGTACACAGTAGAATCTACAATAAATCTACAGTATAATCTACTAACGGGACTATGCTTAAGTACTGTTTATTACTCAATCGAGATGCAGCCAATCAGAGGCCTCCATTTTGTCACGTGACCGGAAGTGACCTACTTAGGGGATTAGTGGTGACGTCACGTGACCTACTTAGCCAATCAGAGGCCGCCATTTGGTCACGTGACCGGAAGTGACGTCATATGACCTACTTATGGACCGGAAGTGACGTCATATGACCTACTTAGGGGACCGGAAGTGACGTCATATGACCTAATTTAGGATCACGTGACCGGAAGTGACCTGATGAGTCACGTGACCGGAAGTGACGTCACATGACCTAATGGACAACCGGAAGTGACGTCATGTGACCTCATTGAGGATCACGTGACCGGAAGTGACCTGATTGATCACGTGACCGGAAGTGACGTCACGCGACTTAATGAAGAGATTAGCGTCTTTAAGGGGTCACGCGCTTTAAAATGTGATATATATTTTTTTTGGAGGAGGCGAGTCTCTTATTTTTTTTGTAAACCAATAAAAAACACAACAATATAAGTTTGTTTTTTCATTTTATTTTTTAATAGCGACTGGAAGTGACTTATTGAACTAGGTAGAAGTGTTCTTTAGAGTGTATAAGGGGGGAGGGGGAGGGGAGGGGAGGGGGGGAGGGGGGCCCTTTAAGATGCATGGGGAGGGGGGCACTTTTAGGATGCATGGGGTGGGTGGGGGGAGGGGAGGGGAGGGGGGAGGGGGGCACTCTAGGGGGGGCACTCTAGGGGAGTTTGTCTCTTTTAAGAAAATAATTTTTTTATTTTAATCAAGAGACACACTTCTTCCTCTTGAGAGGAAGAAGTGTGTCTCTTAATTTTTTTGTTTAGGAAGTGATGGTCTTTAGGATCACGTGACCGGAAGTGACCTGATGAGTCACGTGACTAGAAGTGACGACGTCACATGCCCTAATTAGGAGATCAGCAGCGACCGGCGGCGGCGGCGATGGCGGCGGCGGTGGTGCTGGTGGTGGTGGTGGTAGTGGTGGTTGTGGTAGTAGACGTTACTGTGGTCAGAGGTGATATGGTTTTTTTTCCAACAGAAATCAGAGCTTTTATACAGAGGGAGTTTACTACCGCTTGGTCTTATCATCCTCCCGCTGTAGCGAGCGCTCGCAGCAGTAGTAGTAGTGGTAGTAGTAGTAGTAGTAGTAGTGGTAGTAGTAGCAGTACTACTGGTAGTAGTCGTCGTGGTAGCGACGTTGTTACACTCGCGACGGTTGTTGCTGCTAAGTGCGCTGCCGCTGCTACTGCTGCGCCTGCTGCGGCTGCTGCTGCTGCTGCTCGTGCTGCTGCTGCTGGTGCTGGTGATCCTCGCGCTGCTGGTGCTGCTGCTGCTGCTGCTGCTGCTGCGCCTGCGCCTGCTACTGCTGCGCCTGCTACTGCTGCGCCTGCTGAGGCTGCTGCGCCTGCTGCTGATGCGCCTGCTACTGCTGCGCCTGCTACTGCTGCGCCTGCTGAAGCTGCTGCGCCTGCTACTGCTGCGCCTGCTGCTGCTGCTGCTGCTGCACCTCTTGCTGCGACTGCCGCTACTACTACTGACGACAACTCTCCTGGCACAGCGCAGTACTGGCAACCGGGTTTTTACCTGCCCACTACTGTTGCTGATTTTGATGAACCGCAGCACGTTGCACAGCGCCTCTCCACCACTACATCAACCGACGCCATCGACGCCGCTCGCGCTGAGACTTACAGCTATTCGGACACTCAGCCCCAGCAGCGCGTAGTAGACATATTTGCCCTTAAGCAAGAAGAAGAAGAGGAGGAGGAGGAGGAGGAGGAGCAGCAACAGGGTGAGACAGAGAACGACGCTGACGACGAGGCGTACATAGAACCCGAAGGGCTACGGGTGGACGGTACGTTTGTCGACCTCACTTCCACTGGTAGCGCGTCCGGTCCGTGGCGACTGCCCTCACCACCACCTTACGAGGGCGGCGGCGCTTCATCTTCTACCGCTACACTCAGCACCGACGGCGTGTGGCTACCCTGTTCCAACGAGTCGTCGGATACCAGCGCAGACGCTGCTCCTGTTATTGGTTCTGCTGCAGTAGTACCTGTATCATCATACTTCAAAGGAGAGCCGTTAGGATACTTGCCAGACGCTATGCTACTGAAAATAAGTAGTAAGTTGCTGACATCAGATTACATACGGTTAGGTTCATACCTTAAAGTGAACTTGAAGGACATGGGATATCTCAGTTGTGAGAGAAGTGTCATAACTCAAGCTAGAGAAATGTTCACTACTTGGTACCAGAAAAGTTGTACTACTAGGTGGAAGGAACTAGCAGCCGCCTTGGAAGAATCTTACCGTATGGACCTCATCCAATTCTCACGTGAGTACATGGACAAGCATGACATGTGGGATGGCTTAGAGAGTGGAGACATGGAGTGGAAAGTGCAGGAATATTTCTCTCTTTTAGCTGAGCTCTGCCCTAGAGACTGGAAGACCATAGGGATCTACTTAGGGGTGACTTCTCATGCAGTAGCTTTCATCTCTCAACCTGTGCCTTCTGACAGGACTGTGAAGAACCCTGTCTATGAAGTGCTGAGAGCTTGGAAGTACAACGAGACGTCTGAGCCTATGGCTCTGATGAAAGTGTTGCAAGACGACATGGGTCGCAGCGACGTTGCAATGTATGTTCAAGGGTTGTATGTAGCTGTACCCAAAGACATAAAAGTGAGCTGTGTCACTCCAGTGTTGACCACTCTCGTCTGATCACTGCAGTAAGATGGACGTCTCTAGCACTGTGGAATCTGTTGAATTCGATCCTAGACTACAGTCACCTTTCACTATGCTAATAGCAAGACCTACATCGTGTGGTAAGAGTCGTCTAGTATTCGAAGTGATAAATAACGTTTATTTTTTTTAATAATTGGTAACTAAGTGAAAAAACAAAAAACAAAAAAAACATGACGCAATACGTCTGCGAAAAGTGTTTCAAACTTTTTAAAAGACCGTACAATCACGACAGACACGTAGAAAAATGTAGAGTAATACCTAAGTTTTGCCCTCTATGCGGGAAGGCGATTGCCGAAAGATCACCTGTCGACGCGAATCTCTGGACGGGGTGACCATCCCTCCGCGCATACGTGCTGTACCGAACGGGGAGGAAACGTTCACGGCGAATTGGCCTGCGATACAAACGGGCGTCAGGATGCACGGGACTCGCGTGAGTGTAACAAACTTCAGGCTACCAACCGGCGAGTTGAGTGACGCTGTAGATACTATGCGTCGCATTCACTTGACGCAAAGATTCAGATACAAAGTGGGTTTCTCGGTAGGCTTACTCTTACAACACAGAGAAGACAAGAGCAAACTGCGCTACTTTCACGCCTCCCAGAACAACGCAACTCTCATACAACCGCTCCCTACTATAACTAATTCAGAAACTTTGGAAGAGCTCCTCTCAAAGATGGAAAACACCGTCGCTTGCGAGGAAGTACGGAAACTTTGCGACGCTGACACCAAGTGGCACATTCTTTTTCCTACCAATTTGAACATTTGCGTTTACATGGGACCGGGGGAATTTCCCATAGGCGGTAGGATCACTCAGGCCGGTCGAGTTGGAAAGAGAAGCGGATTAGATTTTCCCAACAAGGACAACCTCTGCGTCTTCCGCTGCATTTCCTTTCACTTATACAACACCAGCAAGCGCGCTTCAGATTTGTTACGTCAGTTCTGTCCCGCTGCCACACCTGAAACCTTTCCGGGTTTGAACATCCGCGACTTACCCGCGTTAGAGAACTTGTTTGACATACAAATAGCGGTTTACACCGCATCGCGTCAGGTGCCGGGGCGGAAGTTGAGAAGACGCCTTACTCTGATCAGACCGCCTTCCAGAACTCTGGCCGCCCAAGGTGAAGTCAACCTACACCTGACGGCGAAAGACGGTTTGCACGTCTCTCTGGTCACGGACTTCAACGCGTACGCGGGCATATACGAATGTTGCAAGTGTAAGGCGGCGTTCACCACCGAGTTCTTGCTGAAGAGACACAGGAACCAGCTTTCCTCTTGCCGACAAGTCAAGTTGCGCTACGTAGGTGGCATCTACCAAAATTCGAGAACGATTTTCGAAGCGCTAGCAGACTTCTCCATTTTTCCTCCCGACGGACATTCCGGAATCTACCCTTACAAGATCACCTTCGATTTCGAGGCTTTCTTCAGACCGTGCAGAGAACCGTCGACGGAACACGTGTCCCTGCTGTGGGATCACGTCCCTTTGTCGGCTAGCGTCGCATCCGACTTTCCAGGGTGGGAGGGGTCGGTCTGCTTCGTCAGAGAATCCGACGCAGATTCCGACCCCTTGTTGGACCGAGTTTTAAATCACATAAAACGAGAACGCCAAAGTCATCGGGGAAGCTGTGCTAGAACTTTACCGACCGACGTTAGCGAAGTTAGATGCGGCGATAGGTGAAGCTCTCCTGCTGGAGGAGGCGGCATTCACCCCTTCTCCAGGCGGCTTCGCTGCGGCTCAGACCAGACACCCGTTAGTTCAACTGAAGAAGCGGCTTCTGAGATACATCCGTCAAGCTCCAGTCGTGGGCTTCAACTCGGGGCGTTACGACTTGAACCTGATCAAAATACGCCTTCACTCGTTCTTTGCCTCCGGAGACCGAAGAAACCAAGAATTCAGCGTCATAAAGAGAAGCAATCAATACTTGGCGGTTTACACACAGCACACGGTTTTCTTGGACGTAGTCAACTATTTGGCACCCGGTTACAACTACGCGAATTATTTGCGAGCTTTCACCAAAAACGAAGAGAAAGGTCACTTTCCTTACGAATGGATGACGTCTACCAGGAAACTGGGAAACAGAACACTGCCACCGAGATCGGCTTTTGACAGCGAACTGACGGGCGTCAAAATGTCCGAATCCGACTACGCCGCATGTCAGAAAGTTTGGTCCGACGAGAAGATGCAAACTATGAGAGATTACTTGATCCACTACAACAACAAAGACGTCAAACCTTTCATAGAGGCTCTGAAAAATCACGCTAAATTTTTCCAAGATCGCGGCATTGACATGTTGAAAGACGGGATCTCTCTCGCCAGTTTGACTTTACGGTTCCTCTTCCAAAACCTAGAAGCTGCGTTCACAACGTTCCCCCCGTTCGACGCCGTCCTCCACGCTCTGATCAAAGAAAATCTAGTCGGTGGTCCTTCCATCATCTTCCATAGATTTCACGAGAAGGGCACCACGCGGATATGGGAGCACAAGTACGGCGAAGAAGCGAGAACGTGCCAGCACATCCTAGGCCTAGACGCTAACTCTCTGTACTTGCGCTGCATGAGCGAAGCGCACTGCACGAGCTATTACGCGGTGAGACGACCTGAGACCGAGTTCAAGCCCGAAATTAGGCAAAGAAAATCTCACAGCGCTTTGGAGTGGTTACGCTTCGTAGAGCACGACCGCGACGTGAAACTGCGCCACGCTTTCAACGGCGGCGAGATGGTTCTAGGCTGTCGAAGAATTCGCGTCGACGGGTTTCACGCGGCCTCTAATACGGTTTTCCAGTTTCACGGGTGTTGGTTCCACGCTCACGAGTGCATACCGTCGCACCGATATCAGTGCGCTTCACTGAGGGAGGAGAGACGCGACAGAACGGCTAGAGTAAGCGCTTACTTGAAAGCGCTAGGTTACAAGCTGGTCGTCGTGTGGGAGTGCGAATGGAGAGAGATGAAGCGTCGAGATGAACGGGTTTAGGCCTCCCAACAACACTGGAAGGTTGACGCTTTGAAAGTGTCTCGAAACGCTATGAGCGAGAGCGACATCCTTTACGCTGTCAAAGACGGGAAAATGTTCGGTTTAGTTTAAGTGGACATCACTACGCCGCCTCACCTACGAGACAACTTCGAAGAAATGACCCCCGTTTTCAAGAACGTATCCGTTTCAAAATCAGACATAGGACCTTACATGTCAGACTTTGCGCAGGAAGAAAAGCTGTTGAACACGCCTCAGAGATGTCTGATAGGGAGTTACCACGGAAAAAATATTCTCTTGGGAACGCCGCTTCTCAAGTGGTATTTAGAGCACGGTTTGATAGTCACCAAAGTACAGCTGGTCGTAGAATACCTACCTAAACGCTCCTTTGCCGGTTTCGCGGACGAAGTAACGGCAGCGCGAAGACGTGGCGACGTGAACGAGAACGAGAAAATTCTGTCAGACTGTTACAAGTTAATGGGAAACGCCACGTACGGTAAAACAATCTGCAAGAAAGAAAAACACACGGCGGTGAGATACACTGACAGTCGGAAGTTCGAACTATTGGCCAATTCGTGGCGCTTCAAAAAGGCGTCCGAGTTGAGTTCTGATCTGTTTGAAGTCGAACTACAACCGAAAACAGTCAAGAACAATCTCCCTATTCAAATAGGGTTCATGGTATACCAATACGCGAAGTTGAAAATGTCAAATGGACACCGACAGTCTTTACGTGGCTCTCAGTGGTGACACGTTGGATGACCTAGTCAAACCTCACCTGAGAGAGACGTACTTCAGAGAGAAACGAAAGTGGATTCCGACAGCGGTGTGCGACGATCACTTAGAGCTTTTTGTGAAGATAAAAACGGAAAGAGTGCGAGAATGGTGTCCGCCGCCCGGCGGATGTTGTGAGAGACGTTACCTTCACGATCTGAGAACTTCGGGGCTTATGAAAGCAGAGTGGGAAGGTGACGGGATCCTAAGTCTCAACCCTAAGACTTACATTTGCTACGATCGAGTCAGCGGCACCGGTGAAAGAAAATCCAAAAAATGGAGTGCAAAAGGTGTACAGAAGAAACAAAACCCTAAAGAACCAGACGACTTCTTGGATGTTCTTCGCAAACGAAAAACTCTCCTTGCGGTAAATAGAAATTTCAAAGTGGTACGAAACAAAATGGTCACTTACACCATAGAGAAAGATGGGGTGCGCTACTTGTATTATAAGCGTCGCGTGCATTCTGACGGTGTGACAAGGAGTCCTTTAGAGATATGAAAAAAAAATAGGTGTGTTATTGATTGATTGAGCTCATCTTTTCAAAAATAGAGTGTTTATTAGAATTGAAAAAAAATAAAATAAAAAAATTAAATAAAATTATTGTTGTGTTTTATTTTCATACGTCTTCTTTTATTAGTAAGTAAAAAAAAATATTATAACAATTAACTCGCGTGTCCTCTTAAAGTGTCACTTCCTCCGGTCGCTGCTGATCTCCTAATTAGGGCATGTGACATCGTCACTTCTAGTCACGTGACTCATCAGGTCACTTCCGGTCACGTGATCCTAAAGACCATCACTTCCTAAACAAAACAATTAAGAGACACACTTCTTCATGACCCAGCCAATCAGAGGCCACCATTTGACCGGAAGTGACCCCCTCATTTGCATAATGGGTCACTTCCGGTGTACCAGCCAATCAGAGGCCTCCATTTGACCGGAAGTGTCCCCATGCAAATGAGGGGGTCACTTCCGGTCAAATGGAGGCCTCTGATTGGCTGCGTCATGACCTTGACCTCTAACTAGGTCAAGGTCACGTGACGTCACTTCCTGTATGCCCTTATATGGGCATGTGACGTCACTTCCGGTCAAATGGAGGCCTCTGATTGGCTGCAGGTCCAATGAGTAATAAACAGTACTTAAGCATAGTCCCGTTCCGATACATACTATACTACTTCTACTGTAGAATGGACTGTACTGTAGATTTACAATAGATTCTACGGTTTACCTACAATAAACTGTACACCTTCAGTAGAATCTACTGTACCCCTACAAAAATGGTAACAAATTTTTTACAGTGTAGGCACTTGGAGTACAGCTGGATTCACATCATGATATTAGTGTTCGCTCGTGTACCGTGCTTAACTAGGTGCAGTCAATATGTTGGCATCTCATTTCTTAAATCTCAATTTCTTTTTCTCATTTCATTTCATTCTACTCTGTTGCTGACTGAAAGAAACACAAAATAGGGGCGCAGCTATGACATCATTAGATGCCAAAGGCGTCTATGAATGCATGCAATCGTGGGGTGTTTCCTTCCCTTTCATTCTGATATCTGCCACTAGAATTAACCTGTCAAGTCCAACATAGTTCTTCAATGTACTATGCCATGGGTTGTCATAATGCATGAATGCAGACCTGATGAGTCTACTAACCAGGCCACCAGGTATATGCATCATGACGACCCTTTTGGAATGTATCAGCCATAGTTGGCATGCCGTTTGATTGCATTCTTTGTGAGTTACTCGCTCGGGCAGCATTCATGTATTATGATGACAAATGGCATTAAAGCGCTATGTGTTCCTCAAAGAGTTAGGTTGGCCACCGACCGGCCTATACATCATTAGACACCCAATACCTCCATGAATACCGGCAGCATTCCCCATACCACTTCAAAGACAACCTCTGTTACTTGGATTCTCACTGCTAAGGCAGTCCTGGCACCCCACTTCACCCAACCCTAACCCTGCCATTGTCGACACCATGAACCCATTCTTTGACTGACCTCTTGCTAGACTACCCAAGGCCCCCTATTGTGTGTCATTGTGGCAGGATCTTCCACTACTAGTATGTATATATAACAGGGGGCATATAGTAGGTATATTTTGTCAATTCCCTAAGGATGATTATCTTTTTTTCCCCTGATTTCTGAGGAATTCGGCAACATAAGGATTGTCACCTAGTTGTGCCGTGAGTCTTAATAGGTGTACCGGCAGGACCCTATCCTAGTATCGGCAAAGCTAGGAATAGGTAACACCAGGATCCTTACCTAGGTGTTGCAAGATTATGGCTAGCACCACATACTAGGAGGACCCTCATCAAACCGATTCAAGTTGAAACCCTCAACCATGTATAACCGGCTAACGTCTATTACCGGGTAGCCTAGATCTGTGTTAAAGTACAAAAAATACTATGCCATTTTTCTATCATTGCAGTCATAGATGGTTGCATGTCATAGATAGTTGCAGGTGATAAAGTTTCAACGTGTATCGATTTGCTGAGACTTAGCCTTATTTGATTGTGGAAGCAATTCGGGCAGACTTAGGTAGCATCAGGAGCCTAACCTAGTTGTGGCAGGAGTCTGGCCAGCGTTCAGTGTCCAGGGAGAATCTTTGATGTCTGATACACCCTCTTTCTTGCCTGGACACTGTTACAGTTCATCTCACTGCATGAGCGTTGGTATTTAACCCTTTAAGGGCTGCATGATACCTTAAGACATCATGCCCTTGGTCGTCATGATGCATGAATGCAGCCCTGGCGAGTAACTCACCAGTGCTACATTCAAGCATCATGCCGACCCTATAAGATTGAGACACTCCCAAAGGATCATCGTCATAATGGACCAATGCAGCACCGGAGAGTTACTCATGATGACAAATGTCATCTTTTAGCGACATCCGTCCATAATGGGTTAAGCAAACGTTTTATCACTCTACATAGAGGACATGTAAAGGTACCCTAGAGCTCATGATGACACTTAAGCATGATTATGCTTGAAGAGTGATTTTTAAGCAATGAAAGGTGCGCTTAAATGCAAACATTCATGCATTGTTTCCTGGGCGTCCAATGGCTGCAATATATATGTTAAGCCTACCTCTATGGGTTGATGAACACTATTTGTTAGTAAAGTGATAAGGGGTTTGTCAGAGTTATTTATAGGTTTTGGTTTGAATTTTACTATGGCTTATTTGTATATTTCATTCTCTTTTCAATCATCAAGTCCAAAGTCCCGCATAGATCTCATCCAAGTTATTGAATAAAAGACTGTGACTGAGACCCTAGCTGATCATGTGACATGAAACTAGGGACTCACTATCTCCAATCACAGACATATCATTCAGGCTGAGTACAGCCACGTATACATCAACTGTAGAATCTGCCCGGAGAGTGAGAGATGGTTGTTCCTCTTTCGTCAACAAACAGTGTTTGGTTCCTGAGAAAGGAACCATGTTCCTCTGTCAGGGACGGACGGGGAATCGATGCTCGAGTGGCGTTTACTTCTTACAGGACGACAAACAACAAGTAAAAAAGGGGTAGCGGGAAAAAGGGAAACACAAAGCTTATAGCATTTATAGTGGGAATTAACCATCTGGGCACCGCCTAGTGGTTTTGGTGCTATTCCCCATAACATTATGATGCCTGTATGTAGCATTGATTAGTAACTCGCTAACTAGTGCTGCATTCACACATCTGACCAACCCAACAGGGTTTGATACAAAGATAAGCATGAACATGCCAACAAAGGGTACGTACGGCACATGAAAGCATTTGCCTCACTCAAAGGTTTGAGTGTAAAAAGGTACATAACTTTTGTCATGGGAAGCTAGGAGTTACTATAGCAACATCATCCATCATAGACTTCCGGTCAGCTGTGCACCTGCGCAGTGGGAACTACAAGCAATGTGCAACAAAGAGTACAACACAGGGAACAGCGTATTGTTTATGGATGAATAGAAACATGAACGGGCAATTTCTCGGGGAGGGGGCTTTCTTTGTGACCGTTTTTAGGGCCTCTAAATCTGGACCTTGCATCTCTAGATTTCTCACATATATACCGTATTGCAAGCTCCGTGTAAAATTAGAACTGGGGAATTGAAGGACCATGTGATACCTCTGAACCAATCAGATCGCTCTATTCACCTACCAGCATAAATAGATATAGCTAAATTAGAGGTACCAAACACCTTACCCGCCAATCATCAATCTGGACTTGCTATTTATCACTAATACAGACAGAAATTGAATCTGAATAGTTGGGTAGTATGTCATGATAGAAACTGGAGACTTTTCGATTTAGGAGGTGATTTCTAAAGACGCTTTTAGATAATTGCAGTCCTTCAGTTTCTGAAGGGAATTATAATGCCCCATTCTGGGTGCTACTGACCATTCTGAAGCACACCAGTCTCTGATGTGTCTGCAGCTATCTCCCTTGACTTGCTTTCATTTGTTAACTATGGGCACTGCTTTCGCCTGGGCCAAAGTATGGGGAGTCACTCTCAAAATGTACCTACTCAATGCTCTTGAAACAACCACAAATACAATTATTTAACTTTATAGGTATTAGAGGAATATGCAGAGGAAATGTATCTAAAATTAGAGGAGTATCAGTTCTTTATGATAGGAATTGTACATAATCTTGTGACCTATGTTTTGTGTAGGGACAATGGTATGCAGTCTGTGATGGGTATCCCGTTAAGGCATTTGAAATATGCTTAAAAGCAGACATTCAAGCAGTGCTTGTTGTTCATGTTGCCCCAGCTATAGGACAGCCTTATTTTGGCTATATATCATGCTGTAACTATTTTAGCACTGACTCTGCCATCAAATTCTACTTAGAATGTACAAAGTATTTTTCTCACCACCATAAGAACAAGGGGTGCTTCCCCTCCACAGCCAACGCCCACTCTCCCTACCCCTGCTAACGAGCGTCCTGTCGTTTGGGAAACAAAAGCAGGGCAAAGCCGTGATTACATTGTCATTATACAGAGGTTAACATTGTTCTTTTTAACTTTTTGCATTTTGCAGTTCTAATCCTGGCCTTAAGTCCTCTGTCAGTGGCAAGATTTATGCAGGAGAGAGTACACAGTAGGGAGAACCTAAGCTTCACCCAACCTAGTGGTTGTCAAGGTGAAGCAAAACTACCACAAGTTCAGCACAGTACTTTTTGTACTTCTCAACATTGACAAGTTTAGGAAATTCATTATGAGAGGTGGTTGCTAAACTAATCTCTCTGCCCTAGAGACCTACCCTCATTATTGTACTAGTTTTGAAATACACGCATACTATACTGCTAAAGAATGAAGGTTTTACCGTATCAAAGTAGGACCTAATGGAGGGTGTGAGAAATAATTTGGATAATTTCTTCAAGTTAAGAATTATTTTAAATATTAGACAGATACCATATGAGCCAAACTGGTTGTCATTTAAGCATTTTGTTTGAAAGGGTGAACATGGTGTAACAAGAATTCACATACCAAGGTGGTATATTTGAATCATGGCAATGGTAGGGAAGTAGGGAAAGAACTACCACAGTATATATAAATAACTACCCTTGCTACATTGTCCTTATCATTAAGGTGAGTCACGGAGGATCTTCACTAATGAATAAGGGGGCTTCGAAGGCAAGGCCTAAGGCATCCTTACATTTAATGTTATTTACCTAAATGAGTAATCGGATAGTACTTCAGAGGTAAGGCATTGATATGTAGCACCAGGACATACCTGGTGAAGAAGTAAAGCCTGTATAGATAGGAACAGCGTAATTATCCCTTCAGGGCTTAACATTTGTACATGCAGGTCGAAGAATACCTACCTAGGGAGAGGTCATTATTTAACAATATGGATGTAGGGTTGTTGTTTTTTTCGAATGAGCACTCAATCATTTTTCAGGGGCACCATTGAGGCAATATATTGAACTTTAATAACAGGCTGGCTTTTTCAACCCCCTCCTTTTTAGAGGGGTCAATATTTTGACAAATACAATGAAGAATACTTGTAAATTTCTCACAATCAAAATAATATTATAAACACATAGTGGATACAGTATTCATGTAAGGTATACCGTGGCCGTACTTGTGACTAGCTCCTGATGTGTATTCACTGTGCCCCTCCCACTCTCCCCCTGCACAGAAAGAAGAAACAGCGTCAAAAGGGAGTCCAGGTTGCCTCCAGAATTACTACCCTCTTTAGGGGAGCCTAGGCTGCCTGTGACTCCCCTAGATGACTCCCTGGCCTACGTAAGGGAGGTACCTGGGGGAGTCCCATAGTTCCCTGACTCACCTAAGTGAGTCACATTACGACCTGGGCTCCCCTAGAGAGGGGAGTCATTGTGGAGGCAACCTGAGCTCCCTTTTGACGCTGTTTCTTTTCTCTCTGTGGGCCTGGACAAGAAGACAAGGACACGTCTTGGGGTCAGACCCTGTCCAAGGTGAGAAGCGTCCAGACTCCTACTGTGTATACAAGCAATTAGGGAGGGAGGTACTTGTAGTAGGTCTCTCTCTTTACACCCGTTTCTGTTTCTCTATGAATCAGATATTTCAGGCAATGTTGGGTGCATGTTCATGAACTTCAGGAAAATGTCCTCTGAGATATCAATTTCAGACATTTGAAGAAATTATGGGGCGGCATATATTCGTTAAAAGACCCTGTTTAGGCACACATTTTGAATTAAACTTCCTAAAGGCTCATTTTTCACCAGGTGCCCTAAGGCACCATCAGAATAGGGCATTATGCCAATTGTCATCATGATGGATTTAAAACAGCCCCTTGATTAACCCGCGAGGGCTACATTCATGCACAATGCCTACTCCCTTGGGTTGATGCACTGCATCCATGCATCACAATGACAAGGAGTATATAGCTTGACGGTACTATGCGGCCCCTAAAAGTCTCTCCATCACTGCAGCACAGGTAGGAAAAATAAATGTAGCCTTTTTTTAATCACAGATGCTACAAATACGCACATCAAAATGCGATAATTCTTGATACAGCGTGGTATTAATTCATAATCAGAACAGGATTATCTCTTGTCTAATGCTGATTATCTCAGTTAAAGGGTAACCTCTGGTGGGTAACACTTACAGAAGGCGGCGGCGGTGGGATGAATTAAGCCTTTTAGCAAATTATGAGATTTGTCTGGGATTAAACAACTGGGGAATAATCAAGATGGCCAGCGTTTGAAGAGATTAAAACAAAGGCTGTCCAGCCAAAGGATTTGTTGCACTGAGTGTCTCCGGTGTCTCTGCTGTCTCTATTGTCTCCTTCGAAGTGTTACTCTCTTATCATAATGTTACCATAATACAGCATGTACATAGCACCTCAATCAAGACCCCCAACCCTACCCTAGCCCAACTTGGGACAACTGTTTTTCTCTTACATAGCATGGTATTTTAGATAATTTAGTTTAAAGCGAGATTGATACGATGATAAGGGCTCAATAATCAATTTCTTCCATAATGAACCAGAATTCTCCCCAGGGCTATACTTCATGTGCTAGCTACGTTATTTAATCTCATTCTCTAGGATTTAGCTTAGAACTAGACTAACTATCAGATTATGGCTCAATTGCCTAATTTTGGACTACATGCTATAATTCCCCATTTGAAAATCCGCTATAAAATAACAAACTTTGGCCACATCTGCACCTCTAATTGGGCTCCTATTGCCTATAGATGATAATTGTAAGTTACTTTAATAACCAACCATGTGAAATATCAGCGAGATGTAATATAAAACAAGATTTCCTTGCGAAAAACAAACTTGAGCCTATAAATGGGTAAGCTATAGGCAAAGGGATAATCAAGGCTATCTTTGCGGTGTGATCAGTGGCAATGACACTGACCTCTGGGTCAGAGGAGGCGGGTGCTTAAATACATAAGATTATACTTATACTGTGGATTTGCTGTGCTTCAGTGCCCTTCATCTTTCTCCCTGGAACTAAGTAGGTGTCTTTATATACAGCATCATAGATTTACATCATTTGGCTAGTACAACAGAAGTGCATCACCCCTACCCATAGGGAGCGGATCAATCCCATATTTGATCTGCATGGTCTGGTGACTCACCGGGGCTGCATTCATGCATCATGAAGACAAAAGGTATAGCTCATTAGAGCACTATGCTGCCCTTAAAGTGGCATAAACACCGAGCGTATTACACTCACAATTCTAGTACTGTCCTAGTCTACTATGTGGTTAAGAGCGAGTAGTGAGAATGCCCCTCTAAAGGGTTAAATGGTTAGGAAATGTTTGGGTATTTATTCTCTCTACTTAGGTCAGAAAATTAGCCTCTGAGATTTATGATGTCAATCTGTTGTCTCATCAAACATTTCCTTAAAAAGGGAAATCAACTAAATTGAGAAAATTTTCTTGTGGCCTAATCCAAGATTAACAAATATAATGCAAAAGGAACATAAGACACCTGCTTGGTACACCTGACTTTTTTACACTTCCAAAACAAAATTTGATTTAAAGCCACCAATATGAAGTATAAGCTTTACCTGCCTTTCAGCCTCACTCCCCCTAGAGACAGGTCCATACAGTGGATACCACAGTGCATGGGGCAGGTGCACACTTAACATAGGGGCCTAAACATCCCGGTAAGGCACAGGGGATCACCATCTGTCTCTGATAAAAAAAAACTGATCATATTTTTATCAAAAATACATGAGCTATGAACATAATTTTGAAATGAAAGCGGTTGTACCCTATTTTGTTTTCTTGTAATACCTATTGACCTTATAGTTGACCTGTATTCAGCTGGTAGACATATGGAGGCCTGACTGATTTCCAAAGTGTCAAAAGGGGTAGTGGTAAAGCTGCAACCTCATATGGCATTTGTGAGACCCCTAAGTCTCAAAAAGCCCCTATCCCTAAAATATTTGTAGGATAGGGGCCTTTTGAGACTTAGGGCACACCTAAAGTCCCTTAATATCAAAAAGCCCCTATCCCACAAACATTTTGAGACATAGGGACCACATTCAAATAGCCCCTATCTCACACAAATTTGAGAGATAGGGGCCGTTTGAGACATAGGGACATGTCAGGCCCCTATCCTACTAAAGATCCCTAAGTATCACAGCCCCTATCTAGCAAAATAATTTGTACTCAATTTTAAGGACTATTCTTTACTTCTGCAGTAAATAAGCACGCCTAACAAAAACACAATCATTTAAAAGTTCAGCCAAAGGGAATATTATTTTGGTTCTCCCTTCAATCCACCAACCCCCCTGTTGTTAAAATATGACCACTTCCTGAGGAAGGGTCAACATTTTGTGCACACCCTCTCAAACCCACCAAACATCCTGTTATTAATAAATGACCACTCCCACCATTCCCTTTCCTATTTCGGGAGGAGTAATCTATTATCAAAAGTCTCTACCCCTCCTGAGGTGGGAAGGAACATTTCTGAGTGTAGGTTGGATATTATCCAATATCCTATAAATGATCTATCTATTGCACATATTTTACCAAGGGAACACTTTTGAGGGAAAATGGCTTTTGAGGGATAGGGACGTGCCAAAAATATTTGTTACTTAGGGACTTTACATAGGCCCTATGTCTCAAAACATTTTGCACATAGGGACTTCGCCATGACCCTATTTTCTCAAACGAGCCAATCTTGAGGGATAGGGGCCTTTTGAGGGATAGGGGCCTCACAGCATGCACTATTACAGTAAAAACTCACATAGAGGATGTGGCTAGTATGCGAGTCAGATCGCCAGTGCGGCTTATAGGATCAGCCCCTAGTGGGGGTGCGGCTTATACATGAGGCTTTGTATGTATGCTACAGTGCTGTATTTGCAGTTGTCAGACCCCCTATTAGGCTTATAGGATATCTTGTTGAGGGTGCGACTAATACACGAGTATAGGTTTCACGGTAAATATCAAGCATCAGGGGCTTGGTTCGCTTGTGCTTCTCAAATATTACGTATCTCAATACATATTGAATTAGTTTAAACTTGTACTGGCATTATTTGAGCTTCAGGTGTATACACCTCCTTGGCTGTGGTTAGATTTCAGGCAGGTATAGAGGGTCCCAAGTGTTCAGAGAACACCTTTAGAAGACTAATCTGGATAGTCTACTTCATCCCCGTTAGCTGACACTGTGCGAAGCCCCCTTACCGGCGGTCTCTTTAGAGAGAGTACCACCGACACTGGAAGAAAAAGTAGTTTAAGGTCATCTCTCACATCTAATAACTTCCCAGGTTTTCTCGTGAAATACTCGTGGTATACTCATTAATCAATGTTCATTCATCAAATGATTTGAGTTACAGGAAGTGTGTATTTCTGCCGGCATGAGAAAATCCAAAATGGCAGACAAGGAGCATGGATGAGTCGAAGTCAAACTGATAAAGGTTATTTGCAAATGATTTAGTGGTTTAGTAGATTTATAGCAAAAGCATCATGTCAATTCTTTTTGGAGTACATGGGACTTTGCTTTTATACCATCCCAAAGGGCCATGATGTACCAATGTAAGACCAGCCAGTCACTTGATGGTGTTGTATTTGTGCATCAAGGCGTTCGTTGATCAAGGGTGGTGAATCCAAATGCATTGTGAAGTTCTTTCAACCACAGTTTCTACTACTGCTGAAGCTATTTCCACCGGAAGTGTAGACTCTATATGGGAGCCTCCCTTATCCCGGGCTTGGCTCAGTATTCACAACACTTACCCACCGTGATTGAGGTCATCTACTGTAGACATAATCCCCGCCCACTCTGTCACAGGGCATTGTGATTGGTCAGTTCAGTGCATAGGAGAAGGACATCAAAGAGGAGTGTATTAACCTTAGTATACACTTATTCACATACATGTACAGAGATGGTGAAATGGCTCCACAGGGTTGCATACCAGACCAGACTCACGACAATTGTTGCCACTATATATGGGACTCAAACTCGAAGTTTCCCCTGCATGTTTTAAAGAGTCATTGATTACTTTGCAACCCCTCAACCAACAATAGTGATCAAGGTATCAGGTTAAAGCTAAGGTGAAAAGCTAAATGATTCAGGCATTGCCACTCCCATATTTTGAAAATCATGTGACCGGTTGCCATGGTAACCATGACAATTTTTTCTAAAATTTGGATTTGTTACCTACCTTTCATCACTCTGACTGCCATTACAGGATAACTAATCACAGTGTGCACATGGGAAGTTCACAGATTGGGTAAAACTAAATTCCACTTCTTTTGAGCCTATTTTGATAACTCTAGCACCTTTGCTTTGGAAATTACGAACCTCTAAACAGATTCTCAGAATGAGGCAAAACAAGCTTTATGCCTGCCATTAGACAGAATATGTGAGGATCTCTTGAACTGTTATGCTCAGAGACCCAATATTAGGTGCAAACCCAACCTTATAATTTGGAGCTACAATCCTAAACATTGAGTAGTAGGATGGAGACTCAAGCTGAGTAGACGTGCGTCACATCGGCTCTGCACTAAAAGTTTGATAACTTTGGAATTATTACATTTAAATTTGTACAACTCGCGACAAAGTTGTACATTTTTGTACTGCGGTCATTTTGATACTAAAATTGGCCATGAGTAGTGAGAAGAAGATGGGTAAGAGAGGAAAAACCGAAAAACCGTTAAAGGCCGGCGCCGCTGCGCTCGAGAAGCAGGATATTCAAAATGGCGGAGCTGCTCGCGGAGCTGCTCGTGGTGCGACTCGTGGGGCAACTCAAGATGAAGGAGGGGTTCCTGATAACATTACTCAGGATCAGCAACCAACACAAGCTACCAGATCAGCTGCTCAAGCTCAACTTGGTAACGGTAAGGGGTTATTGATCAAAGATAGTGATATTTTGGTGGTAAATGAAGTTGAGCCAACTGTTGATTCAAATGTGGAAAAGTTGATTGTCCCTGAAGACGAGGATCCTATTACCACTATCCTAAGGAAATTGAGTAATCTTGAGAAGTCACAGGTGACTGAAACAGGATTGCAAGATATTCTAGGTGAGTTCAAGAAAGAGCTAACAGATAGTTTGACTAACATTCTGAAAGAAAATGAACAACTGACTAAATCTGGCAAAATCTTGGAGTCTAAGTTCAGGCATCAAGATAGACAGATTCATGATCTTAAGCGTCGAGTGAATTATCTTGAAGAGGAAAAAAAATCAAAGCACCTAGTCATTGAAGGACTAAAGGAGAATGAGGGTTTGAACCTTAGAACACAGCTTGATGAATTGTTCAAAGATCTGGATGTCAAGTTTAACTCAGAAGACACGGAGGCCTGCTACAGAATGGGTATCATGCAGGATCAACAAAAGAGGCCTAGGCCAGTTATGGTGAAATTTAACAGCAAGCGCCACAAGCAGCAAGTCTACTCACACATCAAGAATCTTGGCAAGTTCAATGCCAAATGGAACAATGTTTCACTTAATGATGATTTGTCTGTCCAGCAACAGGAAGAGAAAAGAGATTTAATGGCTGTGTCAGCCCACTGCAGATCAAATGGGAAAGAAAGTAAGGTGATTGGTAGTTACCTCATTCTGGAAGGGGAGAGATACTCGTATGACATGTTACATAAATTGCCCAATGATTTTCAACTAGCCCGGGTCAAAACCGTTTCCACAAAGGAAGGTACCATGTTTCATGGGCAACACAGTTATTTATCCCCAGATTTCCCATGCATAATTACACATGAAGATTGTGAATACAACAGCGCTGAAATTATGTATCTGGCCCTTCAAGCTTCATTCTGCGGAGACGAGTTGTTGGCAGATGAGATTGCCATTACACAACATGCTTCAGAGGCAAGGGACTTGATTAGGGATCTAAAAACTCCTAAAAGCTGGGACAAAAAGGAAAAAACCAAAGCAATGAAATTGGTCAATACCCTCAAATTTGATCAACACGACGATCTGGCACGCAAATTGCTTGATACAAAAGGACCGATTTTCAACTGCCAGTTTGATAAATTCTGGGGGTGCGGCATGGCATTAACCCAGAAAAAGTACATTAAAGCATCATCTATTCCTGGTAAGAACCATGTAGGAGCGATCCTCATGGAGATCAGGGATGAATAATGGGTATTCATACATGTACGACTATCACATTACAGTCTACGCGAGTGACAGCGAAAAGCACATGGCGTTTGTTATTGTTTTCAAAATGCACGACCGGGGAGTTGACGCGGTTACGTAGCAACGCCTGTAACAATATACGTCTCCTTGGAGACCGCGCGCTTTGTGACGTCACATGAAGTTTTGAAGACGTCGGCACCGCAACTCTTTCTCATAAACAATCTTCGCTGTCTTTATCGCTGTCTTTATTGCCTGTACGTCACCTTCAACAATGGACACAAGGAAATTTGTAATCATAGCAGACGATAGAGGTGGAGTGGACGGAGAATTAGAATACTTTATGACCCATTTGATCAGAAGAGAGGGAAGAGACGACGTGGACATTGAGGTAAAAGTCATACCGGGTGCGGGCATGGAAAGACTCTGTTTTTATGCTGACAACCGTATTGAAGCTGACCCTTTGCCAATTTATTATATCTTTGGAGGGATTAGAGACATGGTACCTTCTATCAATGGACAACCTACTTTCCATCAAACCAACGGCGACAAATTCCTACACCAGCTTATTTCAATGATTGAGGGATCAGTCTCTTATCTAAGGCGCCGACACCCATACACCACCATCCACGTCACCGACTTCACTGGGGTTGATCTTAAAGCGTATGGGGCGTGGTCTTTTGGTCATGACCCACAGCGTGTGCTTGACACTTTGATTAATAATTTAAACCGGTACATTGTCGACATGAACGAGGACTATGGTACATCTACGCCTACAACTTCATCAGTGGTACATTCCTACAAAGACGGACTTCCATACTCCAGGTATTTCATGCTAAATGATGGAATTCTTGGGACCCTCGAAACCTTGGAGCTCTGGGCGGTTGAGATCCTTAATCATATGGATTATTAACTGATGGTATGTAAACACAATCACTACATCATCAATGTTGGCTTCATTTACTATTAAACTCCAATATATTCTATCTTGTCATTTTCCCCAAACTGTGAACCAAAATAAATAGGACAATATTCATTAAGCAACTAACATTCTACCTGGTTATTTATTTACTATTAAATAATTACCATGCTTGCATTACCTTCACATTGGACAGTGCCTTGAGTGAGAGGATAGAATCTGCTCCACTGCCTACTGCCGGAGCTATAGGACTTAGATACGTAAACGTTGATGTGCACAAATTCACCTGTAACCCTAGACGTAGACGTGATGATTCTACATAGATGACAGAAGTTCAAGCCTCGTCGACAAGTCGACGTCCTGGTCAACTTGATTATGGATCCAACATTCTTGTACATAGATTCTATCAAATTAATTAATCATATTTAAATTATTATAATTAAATGTAAAATTTTATGATGTGGGTTTTAAAATTTCTAAAATGTCGCATATAATTATATTGAGCAATTTACCTTGCTCATTAAGGTATTTATAATGGTTATTGTATTGACAGTGATATGTTATATTGCTGAATTACGGTTTAACTTTAATTAAATTTAAAAAATTGATTAATTTTCAATTAAATTATCTACTTCAAAGTAGCTATGGATTACTAGGCATGTCATTATATTCTTGCCACAATTGAGACAAACAACCACTGGACTTCTTTTTGTGCAGAAAAGATCAGTAATTCTTCATCATTTATCCAAAACAAATACAAGTACGACGAATGTCGATGTTCTGTATTTTAGTTAATTATATGTTTTTGTGTTTATATGTAGTAAAAATGTTTTTGAGAGACTGCGAATGCTGGGTGATGTGTGGCCCCACTAAGATTGCTGTGACAATCTGCTTGTTACATAGGAATAATAATATTTCATGTCATTTTTAATAATAACCCTTTTGGGGTGGCTGAGTTGTCATCCTTAAATGGTGAAAAATTTATACATCTGAATGTTAGAAGTATTAGAACGAAGAAAACAATTGACGAAATGAAACTAAGGTTCTCGGGAACTGATTTTGAATTCTTGTCAATATCTGAGACCTGGTTAAAATCTGATGACTCTGATGTTTTGCATATAGATCTGATAGATTATGGTCTGATGATAAATCAAAGGGTAAAATTAAAGTTGGTGGAGGTTTGGCAATATATGTAAACACAAAGAACAGTTGCTGCACTGAAGAGTTAAAACATAATAATTACTCAATGTGTAATATTTAATCACAGTGCGTGTCAATTACAAATTCTAGTGGATTATCAAGTACGGTTTGTTCCATTTATAGGCCACCTCAAGGTGATGTTGAAGATTTCCTTGACAAATTGGAGATTATTGTGGGTGACTTAACTGTAAAAGAAGACAAAAGGCTATTTATTCTGGGTGATTTTAATATTGATTTATTAGATCCCCAGTTAAAGGAAATTAGAAATAGGTTGTTAAACACGATGCTCCAATATGGTCTGGTGAATTGGGTTAAGAAACCTACAAGGGTGGTCGATAAGGAGTCATGTCTGGACTTGATATTCACAAATAATGATTATAAAGAGTCTTCTGATGTTATTCCGTTTGATCTTAGTGATCATTTCATTGTTTATGGACATTTAGCCCCGATTTCAAGTCAAAAAATAGAAAAACAGAAATTCACTGCACGCTCCATGAAACATTTTGATGAAAAATTGCTAGTTGATGGTTTCACTAAGCAAAATTGGGAAAATTATTTTCTGTGCACTGATGTTGATGACTTGTGGGATGATTATATAAATAGACTATTGGTATTATTGGATGATATGTGTCCATTCAAGGAGTTCAATGTAAAATGTCCAAAAGAAGAATGGGTTACCCCTGCACTCTTAGAAGAAATTTCCATAAAAGATACACTACTATCTAGGGCTTATAAAACTAAAAAAATAATTGATAAACAATCTGCTAAAGATGCTCGTAGTGCTATTAATTCAAAAACCCATGTGGTTAGAGAAAATTTTGTAAAAGACTTGACTGAAGAGTGCAGGAGTGACCCAGCTCAGTTCTGGAGGCAAATTGCAGCCTTGTTACCTGGAAACAAAAAGGTCAAAAAGAATTTGCATTTGCAGGATGAAGAGGGTATCAAGGTTCCTAAAGATCAAACTTCTAACTATATCAATGACTATTTTTCTAACATTGGTTCAAAACTGTCAGAGAGCTTTAATACCCCTTGGTCATATGATGGTGAATATTACAATGGTTTGCCACTTGAACATATTGTTACTACTATTGATGAAATTGATGAATTCATTAAGGGTATTAAGACAACTAAGTCATCGGCTGTAGATGGTGTGAGCTCAAAATTCCTAAAACTAATATTTGAGCAATCAAAGCCACAACTGGTGCATCTTTTCAATGTGTCGTTAAAAACTGGAAGAGTACCTGTACATTGGAAAAATGCTACTGTTATTCCTATCCCTAAAGGAGGGGATTTACGTCTGATTACCAATCTGAGGCCAATTTCCTTGCTCTCACTCCCAAGTAAAATTTTAGAAAAAATAGTCCACAAAAGACTTATGTCTTTCCTAGAAAACAATAAACTTCTTACAAATTTCCAATATGGCTACCGTAAAAATAAGTCGACAATTACTTCAGTTGGTAGTATCACTGATGACATTCTGTCTGACAGAAATATTGGTATTAATACAATAGCAACCTTTTTTGACTTAAAGAAGGCCTTTGATACGGTTAATCACAAAATTCTGTTAACAAAATTACAAAATTTAGGAATTTCTGGTCCACTAATTTCTTTGTTGGAAAATTATTTATCTCAAAGAACACAACAAACAAAAGCTAATGGTGTGATTTCCAACACTGCAGACATTACTTGTGGAGTGCCTCAAGGCTCAATTTTGGGTCCATTATTGTTCTTGGTCTATATTAATGATGTCCAGAAAATTTGTGAAAATGTGAAAATTAGTCTTTTTGCAGACGATACAATTATTTATGCATCTCACCCTAGTGAAGAAATGGCAATTCAATACATGCAAAAGGGGATTGACGACTTTGTAGCTTGGTGTGACAAAAATCAGTTGACTGTTAATATTGAGAAAACAAAATATATGGGTTTTGGCAACATTAAATGCTTTAAAAATATCACTCTCAATTTTAAAGGAGTCAACTTGAAAAGAGTCTCCAGTTATAAGTACCTGGGGGTCATTCTTGACCCTAGGCTAACATATGAAATATTCATGAGGCATCAGTTGAAAACCATAGCTTATAGGACATATCAACTTATTAAGATTTCAAGATTTCTTAGTTCTGACAGTCTGCTGAACATATATAAAGTTTACATATTGCCAATTTTTGATTATGGTGACATACTATATGCCAAATCTTGCTCATCTCTTCTGGGGAAATTACAGAGATCACAAAACAGAATTTTGAAAGTTTGTTTGAAAATGGAGAAGAGAACCCCTACTAATGAGGTACATGCTTTGGCAAAAATTAACTACTTAAATGATAGAAGACTTTCTCATATTTATATGGAGGGTTACAATAGGGCAAGAAAAGATTGTTATAGAAGAATTGTGGGCAGAGAATTGCGTTCTACTGCTGCACCTCTGTTAAAAAATAAACTACCTCATACAGAATCGTATAAGAAAAGTTTGGAATACAGCATATCTACCTCTTGGAACAATTTGGATGTTAACTTGAGACTAGTTGAATGTAAAAATATTTTCAAGAGCAGAGTTAAATGGAAAATGAAAAAGCTCATTCCAGTCCTCTAATGGACTTTTGGGTGAGATTAAGAGATTAAGATATCGAATTTCATATGGTAAACTACTTTTCGCTTGGATTGTAAACTTTAAAATACACTTGGTTGTTGGTTACTACTAACTATATCAGATGTTAAATGTATATGGGAAATTTTATTTAATTATTACTTTGTGATGGAAACCACAGTCTATTAATAATTCATAACTGTTTATTGTTAAGTGGTGAATAGTATACCCAACATAATTAGGGTATCATTATTGAATTTTATACCATTTTTACAATATCCTAGTTGTCGTATATGAACCACATTCATGGCATTGTTACGGATCTTACTGGGGATCAACGCTTTACTCAAGCAGCACTTCAAATTTTCTCATTGTACATAGTCTTGTATTGTCTCTGTAATTTTCAATTTGTCTAGTCTACTCATTGAAATTGTCTATTGGAATAATTATAAACAAATGTTCAATTCACTTGGGATCTTGTAAAAAGACTTATCATATACTATGTATGCAACATTTTATGCCAGTTTGTATGAAAATTCCTCATCCTGAACTACAAAACATGCTGTACTTGTTACAGTGGTACTATCTCATCGACTCTTTATATTTAGAGTTTTATCTATACATAACAAATTTTGCTATCTAGCAAATGCGCTTATTCATTTACTTGGGTTATTAAAATAACCAAATTGAATTAAGTCAAATCACACTGATTATTTTAACAACAAATTTTAAGGTGGCTGACTAAAACTAGTTTACTCTAAGAAGCAGCCTTTTTGTCAACATGTCATAATGGATTATTACTGTGTCAAGAGATTACATAATTATAGCCATTGAATGATTATTATTTATTTCATAATTATTGCCTGGTTACTCGGAGATAATGGAACTTGTTTACAATGGATAATATTGTATATTGTGAAGCTATACTGTTGATTGTCGACAAATAAATTTTTAAAACTTGAAAACTTGAACTTGAAAGGGGGTGGGGGGACTAATGGGGAGGCTAGTAGGGCCTTGTAAAGGCAGCCAAAATAAAGTTTCTGTCATCCCACTGTGTTCTACTATAGGGAATCTGACCATTGGGTCTATGAAACAGGCTTTCAAGAGTTAAGTGGTGCCTTCTTGCAAAAAGTGCTAAAAGATGGGTAACTAATTGTTACATTTTGCCTCCTAACTCAAGCAATATTTGCTTGTTTTCTCAACTTGAAACAGTTTTGGAAAGCCAAGACAGTCTTCTTACTTAAGATATATAATTGAAAGCTCTATGTCTGATGCTAATAGTCTTAATAGTCTGTCTGGGGCACATATGATGCTTCAGAAAGTTACAAATCTGACAGCATATAGGCCTGTGCAGGTAAAAAAAAAACTATTTTAGGCTGTTCCACCCCCATTTCAGGATGTTCCAATCAACCACTTAGCTATGAAAATCAGAATTTGTCCACATTTTTAATCAATTATGCTTAGGAATGATGTGCAGGCCTTCTACTGTATGATCAAAAAATAAATGACTGGCAAAAACTCATCCAAACTGATAATTCCCTTCAGTGAATACACCTTGATTGTTGAGTCCCATATATGGTGGGAACATCTGTGCTGTGAAATAAGACTGTGAAGGCATCAGCTCAAATCATAACAAGGATTGGCCTCAAACACTTCAGGGTCATCAGCACAAATCTTGTGACCGGTCGTACAGAAAACCAGTTGTGTTATTGGTTAGATAGGTGTAGATAGCAGCCGCTGAGGTGTTATATAAGTAAATACTGCAGATATGATGAGATCATCTGGGCGCCCAGACATGGTAAAAGCAACGAGGTCAGACAGAGGGCTTGTCTAACTTAAGTATAGGTAATGATGTTATCAATACACTGTTAGAAGTAAGTAGTGTCTCTGTACACCAAATACTGGGGACATGATGGTAGATTGTGCTTTAGACCTAAGTCAAGTGAGCTTATGTATATTTACAGCACATAATTATACTGTACAGTAACAGCAAAATCTACTGTTACTGTACAGCAGAATTAATTGTAAAACCAAATCTGAAGGTCCTGGGTTTGCCTCCCCAGTGCTGGTGAAATTTTTAATCATCCATGTGAGGGAAAAACTAATTATAGGTAGATGAACCTGTGATGTTGGAGACTGAGAACTGTATAGTTTTCTGTTACGAGGGACAGAAAGTGATCCCCTGTGCCAGACAGAGCTGAGTATGTTAGATGTGCACCTGCCCCCGTGTACTGCAACATGCTCAGGATGTAGTGTCACTGGGGGTATTTAGGGTGTAAGGCTGCTATAGGGACACTATGTCAACCCTTTAAGGATAGAATAGTGCCTTAGTACATCATGCCTTTGGTCATCATGATGCATGAATGCAGCCCTGGCGGTTAACTCACCAGGGCTGCATTCAAGAACCATGCCGACCCTATGGGGTCGAGCCTCTCCCAAAGGGTCAGCATGATGCACCAATGCAGCACTGGTGAGTTACTTATCGGGGTTGCATTGGTGCATCATGACGACAAATGTCATCTTTTAGTGACATGCGTCCTTAAAGGGGTAACCTTGCGGTGGCTTGTGAGTAATGTGATGTGAAGGTGTACAGAAGCAGATGTACCAAACAGGCTTGTGTGTGGGTGTTTAAGTACAGGTCATGTCACCCCTGAGACATTACCTGCAGAAGCTTTCATGAGAATTTATTTTTCAAACAAGTTTCACATTTTATTGCTTGAAAAAGATCTTGAGTTTAATGTTAATCAACGAAAGTCTGGTATCCTGTACCTTGTCAGTCATGTATTTGACATATGATATGCAATGTTATATTCAAACATAGGTTCATACAATAGCATCTAGACCAAATAAATTAGATACAAACAAATGGAGTTTTTAACAACGGTGGGAGGCGGTTGGATTGGGGGGGGGGTGAACCAAAGATTTGGAACCCTTGAAGGCCGTGGGGGCAAACAAATCTGGACCCCTGGATCTGGAGGGGGATCAACGAAATTGCACTCCTTTTTAGTGAAAAAGCCAACTCGTTTCTATAGCTCAAAGGGGTTGGCCGCACTCAATTTCAACCTGCCGTTGGGGGGGGGGGGGACTGAAAGAATTCTGACCTGCTGGTGCTAGAATCCCCCCCCCCCTCTGTTGTTAAGTAAATGTCCTGCAATTTGGCATTATTGGAGTGTAAGAATCCTGTCAGCTGGTATACTGCACAGGTAAAGATGGGGCAATGCTGTGATGTGTCATGCCATTGGTCTTCATAATGCACCAACATTCTGATGACAAATATTTAGTGACATGCAGTCATTGAAGGGTTATTCCCCTGGTTTCAATGTCATGCACTATGGAACAAATGAACATGGTGCATTAAGACCCTATGCTGCTTTTAAAGGGTTGACAGGTATGTTAATTTAATGCACCCCTGCTATTCACCATGACCTTGTCCAGATACCAGAGCACCCTGTATAAATATACCATCTAGTTCCTGGAAGAAAAAGGTATGAAAGACAACGCAGGTAGAGGAAGTGCACAGTATATTCATATATGATAAGCTATCGATGGCCTTACTCCATGCCGGGGTTATTGTCTCTGATCATAACACAAAGGTAGCCTTGATTACCCCCTACCACCATACCCAGCCTAACCCTGTATAACCTGATCTGGTGCCAAGATGACTGCCCTAGTATGTGACCTTACACCATAATATCTTGTGTCTCTACATACCTAATATAGGTGTGGATACACCATATACCTGTCAGACAGGTGATTCTACCATACTGCGTATTCTGTATAAGGTCTATAGGCAGGTGTAAAGCTTGTAGTAGGGAATCGAATTTGGATTCTCCAAGTTCTAGAGGCATATCTGAGTAAAGTTTTGCAAGTGTTTTTTCTAGACCTATTTTTTCTGTAGATTCTGAAAAATTAACTTGCGGAACTGAGAATTGAGTTTTAGGGGGGGGACAAAAACATTATTTTCCCCCTACAGTTAATATTTCCTCTCATGTACCATGAAGTAATAATTAACATGAAAGGTATGATCATCATTCATCAATAAATAGTGTTGTTGTGGTCGCCATGGTTACCTGCTTACCAACAAAACAAAAAGTACACATAAATCTTTTTGGTTAATACTTATATTTATACATCCATAGTATACACATAACAGGCAATAATTAACTTCTTTATTCTTGTTTGTGAAACCAGCTGCA
Source organism: Harmothoe impar (assembly GCA_947462335.1). Lineage (NCBI taxonomy): Eukaryota > Metazoa > Annelida > Polychaeta > Phyllodocida > Polynoidae > Harmothoe > Harmothoe impar. Next base: position 50,922,921 of record OX381720.1, on the reverse strand, counting down.
CTTGCACTGATCATAATGACCTCCACCTAGTAAATGACACATTTGATGCATTGCTATATATCAATAATAATTAGCTTTTATCATCAGTAGTCTGCCAGAATCTCTGTGTTTTTACTGCTTACCTCTTACATGTCATCTGTTGATAATTGGTTATAATCCACCATATTTCACCCTTTTTGCTTCATTGTCCTCATTTGTGAACATTGTGGCAAGGAGAAGAGGCAGTTCCAGTGTGGCAATTGCTTGTACACTGGAACCCTGCCTTTGGACACCCACACTGATAATTCCTGCATCCAGTCCTACACTGGCAAGCGACTAGAGATAGGCAAGCCTGTGGAATTGCGTCCTTTGTCATTAGCAGAGGTAACAGGTTGTTGTCTTCCATCTTCCATCCCATGCATGTAGGATATGGTGTGTTGGGTTTTAGGATGTGTGCCAAGTTTTATATCAGACTCTGGTAGTGCACACGCATGAGATGTAAGTTCAGTGCATCTGATGTTGGAGGCAGAGCTTCTGTTTTCTTACAATGTCCAAACAAAAGAGCCCTTGCATTGTCCACTGCTTCTGCATGTGGCACCCTATAGATGTGGCAAACAAACTTCTGTGCTCATTTCAACACATACTCGGACGGGGGATTTTCATCCTTTCCAATGGAATAAAGGAGGTAATGATGTTTGATGAACACATCAAATGTAGTTTGCTTGGAATGATGAGAATGATGTTGAGTCTGAGCCTGTCAATGCATGGAATGCAGGAAGTGGAGTATGGGAGCCTTCAGGCATGTTTCTGAAAGTTTCATGTATGGGAATAAACTTTGGATTCATGATCACCTTTCAAGCCAGATGTGTCTAATGGGAGTGTGGTCCTTACCTCCTCAGAATCATGTAATGTTCCACCCATTACAACCATTTTGTGCTGCACTGTTTTCATTACATGCTCCATAAGGAAAGTAGAGAGTTCCCTTTTGTTGTCCGGGTGTGCAATGAAATTCCCCCAATCATCAGGGAGAGGAACAGTTTCCTTCTGCACCATCCTCCGAATTGGCATTTTGTTGTTCTTCCGTTGCTTCCTTGTTTCAGCCTTGATGCTTTTGTCTCTGCATTGATCACCCACCAAATCAATCCTCTGATAGTTCTCTCGAATTCTTAGGATGGTGTTGACAAATATGTTTGCCAGGTCCCCAAAAATCTTTGCTCCTTTGGGTTTGCCCAATGCATGAATTGTTGCCCAAACATCAATAATTATGGTTGAATCATTTGTTGTGTGAATTGAAGTTGGGCAAGCAATGTCTTTAGTCAGACTTCGTATGAGGAGTGATTTATCACCACTCCTCAACCTTCCATTTGCTTCTGCAAGAGAGGAACTGCCATTAGCTCAGGCTCCAAGATCTTGTCCAAATTCATAGCTCTTCGAGCAGCAAATGAACTCTTTGCATTACATTTCTGTCAGCTTTCAGAACAACAGTTTCCCCTTAGAATCGCTTTCGCAGTCTAAAATTCAACCTTTTAGAGATTTGCAAATGTCATTTGATTGTTCCGCTTGATTGGGCTGTGGAATTTTTCCGATTTCTCAATGAATCTCTCCACAACAAAGTGCTCTAGTTGATCCTGCCCTTTTAGAAGAGCTGATGCTAACGAATCCTGAATGGCAGGTGTTGTCAGATCTTAGTTTGCAATGTTAGGAAGTAGCTCTGTTTGTGTGAATACCTCCATGCTCTTCAGTTGTTGTAGGATTTTTTCCTCATCATCACTGTCTCTTTTCTTGCGCTTTGAGAGGCTCTCATTAAGGAGGATTTCATTTTCTTTGGCGATCTCCTGACCAATGTGTGATCGTAGAGTATAGAACAATGCCCATCTGTTCAATGCAGTTCTTGTCCTTGAAATTCCCACAATACATCCCTCACTCTTTCCTATCCTATTCAACCATTCCTGGCCATGGTCTGCATCCTAGCCAGTTCTTACCTTGTGTACCTTTAAAATGGTGAAGATATTGGAGATCCTGGAAGCAGGCTTCCTGATACTTGCAGTGCACAAGAGTCCTGGTCATTGTCGTATATATGTACAGTCACCTCCCTCTATGAGGACCATGAAGGGGGTATTGGCTAGTGAGACCCTTTGATGGGAGTATAATGCGTTATGCCCTTTTGGGATGAGATGCATGAATGTGAACCTGCTGTGTTTATCATTGGGGCTACATTCATGCCTGATGAACCAACACAGTATGGCGAATTATGCATTGATGCATCATGACAACAATTGAATGTGTTACTTGAAGCATCATATGATCCTTCTATGGTTAAAGAGAAACTTAGATATGTAGATGGTTACATCGATTTATTTAACACAAAAAGATGCCTTCTTAGGTTTTGATTGTTACCATGGTTACCACAATGGTAATTCATGAAGATGCCTCTCTATCAGACCTTTCATTTAAGGAATTCCCTGACCAGATATGGTAATAAAGAGCCCTTTCGGACAATGAAATGTGGATTTTTGTCAGAAATCTATGTTTTGGGGGGGTTTTGACCCCCTCATATGAATTTCTCAGTTCCGCAAGTACTTTTTCTGTAATCTACACGAAAAAGTGGTCCTAGAAAAATGGCTTGAGGAACTTTACTCAGAAATGCCTCTAGAAAGTTTTAGGACGACATTTATCTGATTCAATTCCCTACTATTGTGGTAAACAGGTAGGAAGGTAGTATCAAGGAGGTTATGTTTTGGGACTGTCATACTTATTGATGATTTGCTCATCATTTATCTGTTGACAAAGAACATCAGGAACAAAAGAAAGGGATGTCATGCTGTATCCAACTACCATTCCAACTCGATATAGTACAAGAAATATGTGAAATGGTTTGGCACTTCCGGCAGAAAGCATGAAATTTGGTATACAGGGGTTTTGAGACGTGCTGAACCCGATTCTAAGAGGATACATTCATTTTTATTAATGTGACTACATGTAAAACGACTTTGAAAAAATAAAGTAAAAAATAAATTTTTAATTCTTTAAAAATATATATTAATCATTTTAGAATGGAATAAAATATAAAAGATAATCCTAATGATAGAAACCAATATACATGTAGTTATTGCATGTGAAAAAGTAGGATCCTCAGAGGGATTGTTATGTCATAATAAGGTGATCATTTGCATATATTCTTTCTGCTTTCTACTAAAAAAAAAGTCATTTGGTCAAACCTGTTATGCATAATAGGTCAACAAACCCAAGGCGAAGCACAGTAACATAGAGTACAGCAAGGCAGAGCATGACAGGGTAAAACAGAGCTGAGTAATGTAAAGCGAAGAAGGGCAGAGCAAGGCAGAGAAGTGTAATGTAAAGCAGGGCAGAGAAAGAAAGAGCAGAATAATGTAGAATAGAGCCAGGCAGAGTAGGGCAGGGCAAGGCAGAGCAGCATATTAATGTAGAGTGGAGCAGGGTAGACCAAGGCAAAGTTATGCAGGGTAAGCAGAGGAAGGCAAAACATAGTAATATAAAGAAGAGCAGTTCAGTGTAACACTGAAAAACTCTGGACAGCTTTGGAGTCCATAAGGTCATCTTACAGGACGACCCTAGGGTGTTCTAAGTGAACAGCATAGAATCAACTAGCTTCAACTCGTCAGATTGATAACCTGCCAGGTTACCATCCCAAAAGACAACCCTAGACTTGTCAAGGTTGTCAAACTAAGATAGTTGATGCAGGCCTAGATTAGCCACAGCTGGGGCTCATCATTGCATAAGAGTGGTAGGTCTAGGGTTTCAAATGTATGAGTTTGGTCTGGTTCCAGATGGCAAGATTATGTTATCAGTTTTTTTAAATACATAACCACATATAGAAGTGATATTTAATACACTTGTGTAAACAAGGGTTCACATAATGTATCACCAAGTCTTTACTGAGGATAGGCTACTCATCAGCAATGGACTATAGGCATATGTATGGATCATACCAGTAGAAGGGACATGTGCCTACTTCTGTCCTGGTGAATAACAGAAAAGAGGTGTATTCACTCTACACCTATCATCTATTTCCTTAATGCTGCCAAAGCCATGCATTCTTTACATTATCAGTTCTTATGTTTTTACTAGATACTTCACAGAATTCTCCATATTAACATATAGGTATGTTAATACTCAGTATTATATTAAGATAGGAATTAATCAATTTATTCCCAAGGGTACGAATTAATGCTAGACAATGGCCACCTGCAGGGGAAATGGTGAGTAACTTCTAGACAAGTTTAGGGCTTGCATGTACCAGGTGGAGCTCGTTGGGTCTTCTAACTGAAGAGTTTTGCTTGCCAGCGCCTTTCCTTGTCAAATTGACAAGGCAGTGCCAGGTTTGCCAACTTTGGATTTTTTCTGTGAATGTAGAGTGATGCAGGGTAAGGCAATTTAGAGCAGAGCAGAGCAAGGCAGGACAAGGTTGGGTGTGGCAAAGCAGGGTATTACAGTACTTCAGAGTGCACCAGAAGGCTGTCGGGGCAAGGATCCCCTTAGAGACTTACCCTTGGAATCTACCCCAGGGCCTACCATCTACCCCCTAGAGCATTTACCCCTGGGATAGAGGGTAGATGTCCGGAGGTAGGTGTCTAAGGTGGTGGATGTCCTAGGGGGTAGAAGTTGTGATGGGGTAAACATCTAGGGGATAGATGTCCAAGGGGATAAAAGTCCTAGGGGGTAGATGTCCCAGGGGCTAGATGTCCCAGGGGCTAGATGTCCCACGGGCTAGATGTGCAGGGGGTTGATATAGTCACTCCTGGCTATCTTCATGACTAATATGTGGCTAAGTTGTATACCGTACCATCACGATTATGCGCCGGTCTCAAAAGAGCGCCGGTCTTGTTTAAGCGCTGGGGGTATAGAGGTCTTGAAAGGATCCTTAAGCACTAAAATAGGATCTTGAATAAGCACCTGTCTTGGGTATAAAGGTCCCTCCAAATTGAAAAGCGCCCCGGCGCTAAATCGCAATGGAACAGTAGTCCCCTGACTGCGTGAGCCAAACTATGGTGGTACAGTCACTACTGACTATGGCTATAATTATCAGTGAGTAGACAGACACACAGACAGAGACACAGAAGGACACATAGACAAACAGGCAGACACACAAAGAGACAGCAGATGACCATGTTAGTGTTTTCTTATACATGTATGGACGTTTAGCGGATTTCTGACCTTTGACCTTGATTTTGACCTTGATCATTTCTAGATAGCAACGTACATGTAGCAGATTTGGAATCAGCATTATCATAATACCCTAGTTCACCCCTATTATAAAGTGTAAGCCCTTCTAATTCACATGTGTGATATTTTATTGGGTTACTCTTCATTTTCATACTTTTTGAGTTTAACGTACATTTTCATGAGGAAATTCTTTTCAAAAATCATGTATCCTCTTTGATATGAGTTCAGTATTATGTAAAGACCCTGTGTGCAACTTTTCATGTTTTCTGCCAGAGGTGCCAAATACCTGCTGAAATTGTTACATATTTACTCTACTAATAGGATTCAAACACCCAGGTAAGCCAGGTATGTACCAATACATACACTGTGAGTGGCTTGCTAGTTCTGATTAGGTGAATCTTAATTGGTCACAAATGATAACGCAAGGATTCACTTTGCTTTCATTGAATAAAAAAGGTGTTAATCCATGAGTAGAACCAGAGGATCCTGCTCTAACGATGAAGGAGAAAACACAGCTGATCTGCAAACAAGCAGCATTTGCCTTGGATTAAACAACTAAGATGAATGAACTGAGGGGTCATCATTTGAAGAGATTAAATAAAGGCGGATAGGGCGGATAAGGATCTGTGGTCTCTGTCTCTCTCTTCATCTCTCCTGCTTGTTTCTCTCTCTCTCTCTCTAAAAATCTACCTTTATCAGCTGTGTGCATATATGATAAACAATATATATGATAGATGCCAACCACACGTGAACAGACACTCTACTAGCATAAGGACATCCATTAAGACATCCCCTCTGACAGATTAATAACCCATCATTTCATTAATCCCACTCACCTGTCATCTTTCCAACACTACATGTTCAGCTAGATCAGTGGCATGTACATCACTGCCTCCACTATTCTATGAGCTATTGCTACCATGTGATAGAGACTTTGTGGCAGCCTAAATGTGACTTTGTATTCACAGTGGTACTCAACCATGATAGAGGTCGTCTACTGTTGACACAATTCCTTCCCACTCTGTTATGGTGCATTGTGATTGTTCAGTTCAGTAGATGGTGGGAAGAGATCAAAGAAGACCTAGATAAGTCTGCATTCATGCTTCTTTTAAATGATGTTTTCAACTGTTCTACTTCTGTCAACTACTCACAAGAATCTCACTACCAATAAAGTATTCTTGATACCATGACATATTAAGTTCTGTAAGGATTATAAATAGGGCTAGAGACTAACTCACTGGCACTGCACTGGCACATTGTCATAGAATAATGACACCTTGGTATCGGTGAGGCTTCTGTACTCATACCAGCTGTCATACAAGAATTCAGACTTAGTAGAGACAAACAAATAGTGTCCATCATCAGAAAATTAATTTTTACAGTAAATATTCTGAAAAACTTTTGAAAGTATGACATTTTTGACAAAATTATCAAAGACATAATTTTCAATTATTCTTAATAATTGCATTGATCACAACAAATTCCTTAAGCGATTTGAAGTTCAGTAAAAGTCATATACCATTTTTGTTGGCAGATATGTAGGAGTGAGGTGTCTGTCTTCAGCTTATCTCATAGATTCAATCATCCAAGGTATCCCTTTGACCTACCTTTACTTAAACTCGAGAAAGTCTTCTCTGCATTAGTTAATGGTACAATACACATCTACACAAACAAAAGAAAAAAAGGTTAATGTAATAGTGAGGTTGTATTTAATCAGCTTACAGTGGCATTTACTAAATTTAAAAATGCTTAAAGCTGTTCAATCTTCAGTAAATGATGACATTCATGTAATGGACTGCTGCATTTATGGATCACGACCAAAGATTGTCCAAATACCGGAGCATCCTATAAATATGCTTCCTCATTCCCTGCAAAAAGAAACATGAAAGACAAAGCAGTTAGAGGAAGTGCACAGTTTACTTCTTACATGATAGGCTAGCCTCCTTGACCTTCCCCTGTTTATCTTAAGTCCCTATGTCAGGGTTATTGTCACTTATGTAGCTTTGATCACCCATTGCCACCATACTCTGTCTAGCCCTGTATGACCTGATCTGGTGCCAAGATGACTGCCCTGGTATGTGACCTTACACAGTTGGATCATGTGTCTCTAAGTACCTTGTATAGGTGTAGAAACACCATAATCAGATAACAAATAGACACCGATCATACAGGTGACACTATAGTATCGTGTGTCCTTTATTTAGACAAAATCTGTATTGCTTGTTATGGAGAGAGAGGTGAAGAAGGTGTTAATAAGGAACATGGGATGTATTAAATATTATCTCATGTTGTGTCTATTGGCTATATGTAATGCTTATATCATGATGAAGAGGTGCAGGGCACTGGCCTGACCTGCATTACAAATACAAAGTCATGATAATGAATAATGGATATTTATGATTACATATCATTCTCACAGACTTTAATCCCTTTACCCAAGCCCTTCCATGAATTAAGGTTCTTGATGCCTGTGGAATAGTGTTTTTAAAGCTACATTTGTATGGTAGAAATATAATTTCTCTCTTCTAATTTCATGCATATGACTGGTACCTTCATATTGCACAGACCTCCCCTTTGTATACTACACTAGATACATAGACAAATGCCAACGCCCATTGATACCGTCTCTGTTGTATTTCACGAGTGGGGGCTGGGGCAGTATCCCACGAAGCCGCAGGCTGAGTGGGATGCGCCCCAGCCTCCACAAGTGAAATACATCAGAGCGGTATCAATGTAGTTGGCATTTGTGTTTATTTTTTATTTTAAGACATTTAATGAAGGAAAAACTACTTTTTGTTAGCCCATTGAATACAGCCACATTGTATTCAATGGGGGGCATTGAATACGGCCTTCTAGTGCTTAAGCATAGGAGATCTTGTATTTCAAAAAAATAAATGACAGATGCGGACCACCAGAGAACAGACAAGCTAGTTAATTATTGATTTGTCTGGTCTATATTTAGCACCACAGTCAGACTGCATGCCACATAGTGACCATACAGGGCCCATTGTATACAGTATAAAGCCTGTCAGTGGGGGTCCAGCCAGTGTCTGCTGTTGATAAGGTTTAGCCTATGTGGTGGTCCTTTCATTCTTCTTTTACAGTGGCCCAAGAGGGTCAAAAAGTGATTTCGAAAGAAAAAGGTGATTTTGGGGGGGAAAAAAACTTCTTTTTATTCGAGAAATTTAAAAAAAATTCGTTCGATGCTGTCAACTATCAATTCTGTAAATTGACAGCTGACAGTCCCAATGAAAATGAATTTCCAAATAGTTGCCCCCAAAAGATCACTTCTTTTTTTTCAAAATCACTTTTTGACCTTCTTGGGCCACTGTCCTTTTTCTAGATCTATATTTCTGGTCTCCTGGAATTCTCATTGTATAATGATTGAAAGAGACAAGTCCAGAAAGAAAGTTGGGCTATCGGCCAAGGCCAACGGCCAGGGAATCACGATGGGAAACTATTTCTATACATTTCTTACATAACAAGTGTATAATTGATATTATGAGATATAATATTCAGATTGGCACATAAAATCAGCTATGTTGAGTGTCAGTCCTTATCGTTGTTGACAGTAATATATCAACTTGATATAAAACCATCTGCAATACTTGTGTGACATAATACCTTCTTCTGTGATATTGAGATATACCAATACAACGATGGACAATACTTGAATTGTACTTTTTTTGTCTGTGCAAAACTCACTATCAATAGCAAATTGTACCGAAATAAACACTTCTTGATGAAAATGTGGATACTTGAAGATTTTTGACTTTGAATGGAATGTAGTTTAAAATTATTTTATCTATATTGAAAGTAAAGAGGTCCATGAGCTGGGATTATGTTGCAATTAAGATCATTTTGTAAAAAATAGAAGAAAGAGAGAAAGAAAGAATGAAAGAAAGATGAAGAAACATAAAACGTGGCCTAGGCTATGACTTAGGTGTAAAGGAAGAAATCGTAGATTTAAGTTGTATGTCCAGGTCTTATTCTCCAGGCAGATGCACTGATGGACTACTACATTTGGGTAGTATACATAATATAGTATCTATATGAATCATATACTACAACTTAGCAGAGTTTTTCCATCTAATAATTCTATATATGTTATCATTTTTCCGTTTGCTATATCCTTAGTAGCTTCATCCATGTCCCAATATCAGGCCAATGAAGGAGAGATCTATTTTACAAATCTACAGGTCCAGTGTTAATTACCAGCCTTATCTTTCCAGCTTCCAGTGTGTGAAGACTTCCAATAAACAAATAAATAGACAATGCTTTAAAGGTAATCAAAATCAAATTTTCTGTATAAAACCTTTCAACAGGTACACATAAACAGACACTCGGGGGCTTACCCACAACACAACAAGGTCTTAACATGATTCTTAATCTGTCTCAAAGGTAATCAGCTGTTTCTATCTTAAAGTTTCATTTCTCTTTGCACTTTGTTCTTGGGGAGTGTTCAGTGTGGTGTAGTCAACAGGTCTTATAAGAAATAGGGGTCAATTTGAAGATCAAGTAAGGAGCTGAAGCATTTGTTTTTCTTTAGTTTGATACAAAGTTGAATTACTCTATTGTCCTTTAATAAGAGCAGGCAAAAGGACATGTGGAAGCAGCCATGCAAACAGGATCCTCTATGCTGGGGTGTTGGAATCACCCTGTCCTTTATCTGCTAATTTCTGCTTGACTGCACACATTATACTCAACATGACCTAATCCATGTGTCCATGGTAAGGTAAAACTAGAGGTGTCTGTCTCTAATACATTGAGATATGAGGCCCTCGGAGTGGGGTTTACATAGCAGTACAGAGAATAAGTGCCTGTACTGTTTAATGACCGTTGTCGCTAAGAGATGACATTTGTCCTCATGATGCACCAATGCAGCCCCTGCGAGTAAGCTGCTAATACTGAATTGGTGCATCGTGCTTCGAGTGTTTCAATTCTATAGGGTGGGCATGATACTTGATTGCATCACTGGGGATCTACTCATCACCGCTGCATTCATGCATCATGATGACCAAGGGTATGATGCATTAATTGGTAATGCCTTGAAGAGCCATCACAGTAGGATGGTGTGTTAAGACATAATAGCATACAACATGTTGAGGAAATAATCCATTGACCATTCTCTAGGGATGATTGCATCGCTCTTATCGTACACTTAGCATTTTCTGGGCATTGTATCATGCAACTGTGATAGGGCCTTGTTATCACAACTAACCATATTGCCTGGCATCATGTCAATCTTCTACATAAGTCTGATCATTTCTCACTTTTTCAAATTGCTGCATAATTGAAGTAGAAATTGGATGGCAATGTATTGTAATTGTCATCCCTGTTTGAAATCATATTTCCTATCAGTATTTTGCTCTACTAGTACAAGTGTACAATGTTGGGTACTTGCTGGCTGTCTCTGTTCTGCATTTAGTTTGGTTTGACCCTTTTTATAGTTCAGCCTGATAAGAAGCTCAGCCTCCAGGGTCAGGCCCTCCACATTGTGCTACAAAGACAAAGGTGAACGAGTTTCTGGTCTTTTTGAGGGTTATTTCACGAGTTGACCCTCGGGCCGTATTTCACGAGGCCGCAGGCCGAGTGAAATGCGGCCCGAGGGTCAACAAGTGAAATAACCCTTTCAAAAGACCGGAAACGAGTGTGCCTTTGTGTTTATTTTTTAACCTTTTTCGATTCAAATTGAAGTATTAGGGCCGATAGGGGGGTTGGGGGGCTAAAATGACATTTTTCCACATCATTCAAAATGTAAACAAACTGCCATTTTGATGACGTCACAGGGTCGTGTAATACGGCCAAGGATTATTTAACAGGGGGTGTGTAATATGGCCTTCCTTGCTTAAGTCAATGAGACAGCGGTATTTGATGAAAAATAAAACACAGGTTTATCAAGGGTATTTGTGCCAGTTAGTTGGGGTCTAAGCTTGTGAATTGCTCACCAATTATCCTAGCAAGTCCTTGGCGATATCTATGTCTTTAAGTCCCTCTGACACTCTGTTGATATGAAGTCTAGTCTTTACCCCGGTAATATACAATGTCCATTTTCATGGTCCATTGGTCAGTCTTACAAAACTGCTGAGAGTAGTTCAAGTCCCTTTAAGGGCTACATCATGATTTATTTTGACAGCTGGGAAGAAGAGTTAGTGTGACAAAAGAGACTAAATGAACATAAGAATGCTTCCCTGAATGGTGGGATGACTCAATTTAGTAGGTTAGTTTTAAAGAACAAAATTCTCCAAATGCATTCTCCCATACTTAAATAAGGCGATTAAAAGCAAGTCTGATCTCTCAGTAGGACAATCTAAAAGATTTTATATGCTTTTGGCCAACCTACTCCTTTTATTAATGACTCCTCCCCACCTCTACTCATGGCCGTCATTCATAGCTCATTACGCTTGTCTGTAAAAACAGTTGTTTTTGGTAAGTGATTAACTGATAACAGCAATAAAACACAACATTTTTCTACTCACTTTGTCAGTAAGGGTCGATCCGGTCACAGGAGACATTGAACGCTGTGGCTGCTTTTGTGAGTTGTTTTTGTATGGTTGTGTCCATACTGGGAACCACAAGGAAGTGTGTTTTGTGGATGACCTGTCACCCATGTCAACTCTTCATTCTTTGGTGTGCCACTCACTTCTATTCCTGTTGTTAGTGTTTTAACCAACGACATGAAGCATTAAGGCATCATGCTAGCCTTACAGGGTTAATGTGCTATACTCTTTATCTTCTTGATGCGACCAAAGTAAACTGGGCAGGGCTGCATGCATTATACATTCAGCAGTGTATCAAACCTACATAGAGCTATCTTGAAGCCCTCGCAAAGTTACTATGGATCAATGAAGCAAGAAAGAACTTTTCAGAAAAGCTGTTGATGAAGTTTTTGAGCATTTCTGTAGTGTGACCGACAAATGCATAAATATAACCTCAAAATCCTGCATTATAATCTTGCACTATATGAAAGGTAATTATCCTGTAAATCCCCCGTTATGAGATGTTCACAAATGTAGCCACAACAGACAATGTTAAAAACTGACGGAAATACAACTTTGTTATGAAAAAAATCACCCTTTCTTAATGCTTTGGTCTATGGCCAGGGCTGCATTCGTGCATCCTGAAGATCCGTTTGTTTTTGTTACACATCGTGCTGACCCTTTAGCTCCCTATACGACCAACCTATGTTAATTGAATTGTCAGGTTGGTCAGTACTGACCAACTCACTAAGGCTTAGTCTTCTCCATTTTAATGAGCTTTAGGCAAAATCCTTTTCAGTCATGTGTTGTTATGCCTAAGTCACTTTTTGAATAGCACTTGGTCATACCTGACCAATGTCTCCATGACTAACCTGGAATAGCCAATTCAAACTAAGGGCTGGGCATTTTGATTTCTTTTTTTGTGCAGATGGGTCGATATGATGGCTGAATACAAACCTTTTGAGTAGACTTCATTTGTATTCATGTACGACAAAGGGCATATAACATAATGAGCCACTTTGTAGGGTTTAAAGGGTAGATGAGATTTTCTGAGAATTTTGAATCAATGCTTCAACTGTTCTAGTCAGTCCTAATGAGTTGGTAAACTATGTGTGACAAAGAGAATGAGCTGCTTATGAACAAAAGAATATATGCAAAACCGATGGTAGAAAGTATCAATTCAAGGCTTACAGATATAAACCAGAGCACTGAAAGCAGGTAAAGTGCATTATTACATAATAACCATTTTGCTGGGATGATGCATGAATGCAGTTATATGGGGTAATTCACCGATGATTCCTTGGTGCTTCATGATGAACAAGAAGCCTTGAGGCAAGCTGCAGAACTCAACCCTTTAAGGGCCGCATAGTATTTTAATACAGTTTGCCTTTTGTCGTATTGATGCATGAATTCCTCGAGTGAGTAACTCCCCAGCGTTCCATTCAAGCAGCAGGCTGCTCCTATGGGCTCAATACAATCCCCAAGGGTCGGCATGATGCATAGATGTAGCCCTTGTGAGAGTTGAATTCATGCGTCATGACGACAAAGGGGCACATTAAACCAGTATGCAGCCTTGAAAGGGTTAAATACAACCCATCACTATTACGTCCAGCAGTCTACCCTATGGAGCTATATGCGGCATGGGAGACCGGCTGTACCCTCAGCGGGCCTCCTATCAAGACACTGACTCTGACAGATTAATGACACATCATTTCATTAATCCCACTCACCTGTCATGTTTCCAACACTACATCAGACAGGTGGAAGGGACATTGCTGAAATCAGATTATACCAGTATGGGTACGTATGGCACTAGGCTCTATATAGGTGTATGGGTATGAGTATGGCAGAAGGGCTTGAAAATATCTCTGAAAATGATGTCAAGCATTTTAGAGATATTTTAGAGATGTGACCTAAAGCATAAGAAAAAGTCCAAAATGGGGGAGGGGGTTAATAATAAATCTGCAGTTTTGTAAAGTGAAATAAAGCGATCAATTTAAAAAGTAAGGTTTGCCAGGAAGCGCTTTAGCTGTTTTGTACAGGCATTATACATTGTACAGCTATTAGTACTCCCTAATGGGAGATATCATGCAATAGAAACTTCCAAACTAAAACTCATATACTAAAATATTGAGCACATTGAATGGCAAATGCTCTTACTGTGTTTTAGATTCAGCTCTGATACAAGTAGCACAGCTACTTTGACTTTATGTGAGAATTTACCCAACAAGCCCCAAGTCTGCTGAGGCAGTATTGACAATAAGGTAAATATATCAAACTTATAAAAAAGAATTCCAGTTCTTTGTTCATGAATGCTCTGCTCTAGGGAACTATATATACTGCCGGATAGGATATCCACTGTAGCATCACAGCACAGGTTGTCATGACTTGACCTTTAAAAGAAATAGTATTTCACATTCATCAATTTTAATATTTTCGTCCTGTAATTATATTCTACAGAGTAATGCTGGGGACAAAGCAGAAGTCATATAGCATTTCACTGGATAGAGGATCATGCCGAGAACAGAGTGCACCGGCCAGGGTCTAACAATGTCAGTCCTTGTCAAAACGTCCTGGACAGTGGCAGTATCTGTCTATAATCAGTACAGCGCACAAACGGTAGTGGACTTGTTCCAGGGGTAACCGCGTTGCTGCTGGCACAATATTCTTCGTGAGAATTTGGCTCTGTTCTTGGTACGTAGCCTGTTCCTGCCAAGCCGTAGTGTGTTGGTGTCTGGTATCCTATACAACTGGTTATTTTTCAAAAACTGAAAGATATTTCTTAATATTCCAACTAGAACTAAGGTAACAAACAATACATATAAATAATCTCTGTTTTTGGTATCCAGTCCAGTTGAAATCTATCAAATCCTGTAACTTTGGCAAGCAGAAGGAGCAACTGTCCTGCTAAATCAATTTTGCAAGAACTGCAATGGTGTATCGGGATACTTATGACAAGCCCCTGTTCAGTTTGGGAATAATGTAGATAACGATTCATCCACCACTCATGTGTCTTTCTCTTATTGATTGAACGATAATCTATAATCTATAATCTGGAACTCAATAAATCTCACTGTCTCGGCCCACTATCTTACTCGTATACACGTCAGGTGCAGAGTGACGTCAGCATCTTTCTACTTCCTGCTCCATGGGGTTTGTCTGTTTGGCAGCACAGGAGTAGTATAGTATGTATCGGAACGGGACTATGCTTGAGTACTGTTTATTACTCAATCGATATGCAGCCAATCAGAGGCCTCCATTTGGTCACGTGACCCGTTGCCATGGTAACGTGACCTACTTAGGACTCTCAGCCAATCAGAAGCCAGCATTCTGGGTGACCTACTGACCTACTTAGAAGCTCTCAGCCAATCAGTGGCCGGCATTCTGGTAACCATGGTAACGTGACCTACTTACGTCACGTGACCTACTTATGCTCAGCCAATCAGAAGCCAGCATTCTGGTAACTAGGGTAACGTGACCTACTTAGGGTTTTGTTTGTAAACAACACCACGTGGCTCTCTTGTTTGTAAACAACACCACGTGACACGTGACTGTTTGTAAACAAACAAAAAAAGTTATACAACTTATATATAGAAATAAAAACACAACAAGATAATTTCTTTTTTTTCATTTTATTCTTTATTTTCATTTCAATCAAAAAACACACAAGTTTATGCTTTTTTAGCTTGCTTCTTCAATTTGCAACCCAACAGGCCGCAAAAACTCACGCCGCCGTCACTCGCACCACACCCCTGACGTCCTCTCTCCAATAGACATTGCACGACTTTGGATAAATCCAACACCATTCCGGCAAGGCAGAGAATCTTTGCCTCCATGAAACGTCCGCCATCGCAACAACCCGTTATTTCTGTCACAACAGCATCATCGATAGCTTCTGACTCACTGTCCGGTCCCTCAGCTTTGGGATTTTGCTCATTCGCATGACGCACTTCTTGGGGTTTCTTGTTCGACATGCTTCAATTAGGAAATGAACGCAATGAGGTCCACAGGTGTCAGCAGAAGTGTCTTGTAGTTGAACGCGGTTTCTTTGCCACTTGAAAGGAGCAGAGCGTTCCACGAAAGACAAGAACTCCGCACTCAGCGGCGGTAAGCCGAAGGAATCAAAGTAGTACACTTCACCTGTGCTCGACACGTAAAACGCTACCCAATGCTGACCTGGTAAATGTTGCGGATCTGTGTTGCTCACGAAACAAGTGTCTTTGATAGGGTGCTTCGGAATAGTGTCACAAGAGAAAACACCTAGGAAACGACGTTTTCCTTCAACACTCTACTTATTTCAAGCGTATTCATACGATACGCTAAGTACTGCAGTCTTGTCTTCAGTTCATGTGGTAGTCGGTGATGGGATGTCGATCTCTGGTCAGCTCGACGACGTTGTCGTACACCAAGTAGAGTAGCACCGTTGTTGTCGCTTGTAGCGCCGAGCGGAAACTGACTTCCACCCTCAGCTGACCCGCTCTTATAAGGTTCACGCGACACCCGTCGTGCGATCTGTCTGGGGTTAAATCGAGGGGGAACACCGTGTTACCGTTCAGGAATTGCTCGTATGAAATACCACAGGAGCGCGCACCCTCGTACATCCCCGTTTCCGTGTGTAGCGCCAAGTACTCTCTCACGGCCGCTTTGGTTTTAAAGTCGGGCACGTAAGCGTCGTTCGGCACTTTCTGATCGTTCACTATCACTTGAAGCGAGCTGATGTCGTAATGCTTCATCTCGAACGGGTTCTTGGTGTAGCTACCGTTGAAGGCGTTGTGGTCCAGGAAGCAAATCATCATCGACTTGGGAAGCTGGCCTGTGTTGGAGTGCGTGTAGCTGTGATCTCTGTTACCTTGAGGGATGGCGTACGTCGTCACCTCCACTCTGTTCACCGGGTAGTCGAAGGGGCTGTGTTCTATCACCGCTCTTTCGTGCGTTTCCGCTACAGCGTCCGCCACCAACACACGTCGCACGTAGAGCTTTGCTTTGTAGATCTTCAAGCTGTAGCCTGCGTCAGCGGCGCACATCAGATAGAAAGAGGGCGCTGCCTGTTTCAGAGTGAGATTGATTTCTGTCTCTCCAACGATGAGCTTCGGTTGATGAGCCAGGTCAAAGTGCAGTCGCGCCATCAGCGAAAAGCGCTTGTTGGAGATTAGCTTCCTGCGCGCTTTGTACCCCGCATTCGCGTTAGTCAACGCATCAAACTGACCAGGCGTATCTTCATGCCACCCCTGGGCGCTCATGACGCCGCACTTCACGTCTTTGTTGTAGTTGAGTAACCCTTCCAAGTAAGCTCGGTAAGGGTAGGTCTCGGTGTTGCCAGACACTTTGAAACCGCCGATGGAGACTTGGACGTCTTTGAAGAGCGAGTGAGCCAAGTTGTTCACCGGAGCTACCGCGTCGGTGTCCTCTAGCGCCGCTCCGTCAGCTTTCAGCACTTGACATTCCAGATGAAGGTAATTCTCGTTCAGGTCTGTGTACTCTTGCGACTTGTTGATGGTGAAATTTATGTTACCTCCATCCTCTAAAGAGTTTTTTGTTTCTATCCCGAGGAAAGACGACTTTAAGATAGTAGTCTGAGTCGGCGCTACGGTGTGCAGGTCGAGCTCAGAGAGCGCGCACTCGTTACTGCTCTCGTGTACGTAAGCCATTGTGTTCTCTCTTCACGCGGACGACAGACTGACGCCGGCCGCTTCCAGTCTTTTTATTTATACCTAAGCGCCTAGGCGCTTACCGGTCGAATACATCCCCTCTACGTCTCTTGCAAGAGCCACCGCCCGTCTGAGGAGAATGCCGGCGACGTTTCGACCCTTTCTTAGATGCGACAGTTGTCTTTCCTCCTGAGAACGCCGTACTTGCCAGTCTCTTCAGAGCGCCTGCGCCTCGGTCTTTCACGCTGCTCTTTAAAGTCTGACCCGCCAGCACATCTTTAGCTAAGCCCACACCGGCGCGGAGCAGCGTTTTTCCCACTGACTTCAATAGCGAGGTAGCCGAGCGCATCAGACCTAACAGAGCGCCGCCCAAACCGTGCCCGCTGTGGAAAGAGCGCCCGCTGTACACGTTGATGCCGTTGCCCAGCTGCGCGTTGTAGTAATCGCTGTACCCTCTGCCGACGGTGCGACTGGGTGGAAAGTACGGAACGCGTTCACGCATCATTTTTTTTCTTTTAGCGCTCAATAGGTCTCAGATGAAGTGTCACGGTCACCTCGCCTCTACTGAATGGGATGAAATGGCCGGATCGGTCTCTTAAATAGATGCCGACCTCGGTAAACCTCTTGGATTTCAAGGGGAAATAATCCAAATGGGGAAAACTGATAGCTTGCACGCCACCTCGACGCCTTCCGCCTCTGTCCACCGCGACGCAGCGTAACAGCGGCACTTGCATGTCGCCCACACGTCTCTCCTGGATCATGTCGGTGTATATGTACACAGAGTGCACGTCCCCGAAAACATCCATCGAGTAGGCGCCGGTAGTCGGTGACGCGAAACACGTCTTCTCTCCGAGGCCTAGAACACATGCGAGATGCTGAGTCAGCAGGATAGCACAGTGTCTCGGCGGTTTGATGGTGACGCGTTTCGTCTTGGAGTCGTACGATAAGATCCCCATCGGTTTGAGCAGGAAGCTGGTGCTTTCTAGTCTGTCATCTCGCAACGTCTCACTCAAGCGCTCGACTAGGGTGTGGTTGCTTCCGGTGAAAATAGGAGGTATCTCGAATATGTTTGGCATAAAACTGCGCACTCCCATGTCTTTCTCTATCTTTCCGATCATCTGTCTTGCTTGATCGCTGATCGCCTTCTTCTTCACGGCCGGGGACAAGAACTGCTTGTATACGGCATTCGTCTGTCTCAAGTCGACCTCTCTCTTGAACCTTTTTGTTTCCGGTTTCAATCGCTGCTCTTCCACTGTTACATAGCTCGCTTCCTTCCCGCTCAGCGGGTATTTTTTGCTGAACATTAGCTTGCTCAGACCGTTCGCGTTTTTCATTCCCCTCCAGTTTACCTGCGTTTTTTTTCTATCGGCGAATTTAGCGTCTTTTAAAACGTTGATCGCCTCCTCTAGCAAACCCTTGGTGCGCAGAGGAACAACGATGATCAAGTCGTCGTGCACGTTAGTCCAATCTGTAGGGAGGATGATCTCAGTCAGAGCCGCTTCGTACGCTTCGGGCAGAAGGAGCGGCGAGTCGAAGTGAGTTCGGAAAGACGTCAAGCTGTTGTCAGGATAATACTCCATAGAGCTGTTGCTAGGTAGGGTGATGTTCATTTTTTTTTCTACGTTATTTTTTTGACGGGGATCCACTCGTTGAACTTGTCGTTGTAACCTAACCAACGTACGAAAGCTAGCTCTTTACCGTCGACGGTCTTGCGGCGCAACACCTCGTCTATCAGGTAGTTGTTGTCGTAACGACTCTTGTACACCTTCTGAACCTCTTCCGGGTAGAAGACGCCTTTTATCTCCTCGCACTTGTCGTCTTTTAGCTCGAACCCTCTGCTTCCCAACGTCTTAGCAACGTCGACCACTTCCTCGCGCCAGTTTCCCTCGTACCCTTTGTCAAAGGCGCCTTTAGTTCTCAACATCCTCACTCTGTCACCCGGAGCGATGACGTCGACGGCAGACGTCTTTGTTTTTTTCTTCTTTTTCCATATTTCGTCGATTTGTTTGTTAGTTGGGAGATCTTGTCGGTAGAAAACTGTTTCGCTGTTTTCCGAGCTGACTTGAGCCGGCGCCATTTTCAACGTCTTGTGGTGAGTGCGATTGTAAGAAGACACTACATGGTGCAGTACGTCTACGTAGCGATACGTGCGCTTGTGTGTGAAATAACGCCACAGCTTCTCCTTCAGACTGCGGTTCAAGCGCTCCACTAGACTAGCTTTGATGTCGTCGTTCTCGCCAGTGAAAAACTCTATGCCCTCGCTCTTCAAGTGATCTTGAAAGATCTTGTTCACAAACTCTTTCCCCTTGTCTGTCTGAACAGTGCGCCAGTGTCTGTCATCTTTTGGAAGGCCTCGGTAACATCAGCACCACTCTTGGATTTAATGGGAACGGCCCATGCGTACCTAGAGAAAACGTCGATCGCCGTCACCACGTACCGGAAGCGGTCGTTGTGAGACGCCAAAGCCTGCATGTCCATCAGATCTATCTGCCACTGCTGATCGATTGCACCGGTTATAGTCTTGTTCCTTGCGAATTTTCTCCGAATGGGTTTATGTTTAGTGTAGGCGTCCAGCGACACTAAAGCATCTCGGATGACGGCCGGGTTTAGGTGGCGAAAATGATGTTTCTGGAGTTTAGTCATGCTAGTGAAACTGGAGGGTGCTTTGACGTCGGTATATCTAGCTACTACGCGCTTCTTTTCTTTTTCCTTCTTGGTCAGTCTCTTCACTGGTTTTCCCATCGTCGGCCTGATGGAGTAGCACCAGGAGCGGGAGTGTACGACGACGCCTGCGCTAGGCGGTTGCGACTTTTCTTTTTCCTACTCGCCGCGCTCCTATATGACGACGGGGGTTTCACTGTAGTCGGAGTTTGGAAAAGTTCACTGCCCTCGTCGTCGTCAGAGGATTGATCGTCCACCTGGAAAGAAGAGTCTGCTGCTGCTGCTGCTGCTGCTGCTTCTTCTTCTTCTTCTTCTTCTGCTTCTCCTTCTTCCGAGTCGAAGCTCGGTCGTTTCAGACCTCTGTCAGTAAGCCTTGTGTCCAAACGTCGGCCAGGTCCGCTCGCTTTATACAGATGGTTTCCGATCAAGGAGTCTGTGGGATCTGCTTCGTGCAGCGCTTTTGTGAACGGAGAGTAGCCAGCCGGTCTGTTCGCCGTCTTCCTGAACCTGGCGGCATCGCTCAGTAATTCCACTATGTTGATGTGACGCTCAGGTGGTATTCTCCGACCAGACATCTCGCGCACCGCACCGTCCTCGTTCCACTTGACCACACCGGATTTCTCCAATTTATTGTACAGCGCAGCGGTCCGGATGCGATTCCTCTTGGGAACTTGGTTCACCAACCGCTCAAGTAGGGACGCGCTGGCTTCTTCAGCAGACTGACGGAGGTGAGCCGGTGGCGAAGAAGTGTAGGACGAAGAGATGTTGCTGTTGTTGGGATTCGCGAGAAAAAATTGCAATCTATTCAACAACCTTCGGTATTTCAACATTTTCTCGCGCGATTCCAAAGTGGGATCGTTCAACACTAAGTCCAAGTCCCTGTAGATAAACTGTAGCACCTGGTGCAATGCCGCGTTGGGATGAAGGGATTGTTCTGCCTGCTTGTGGTAATAGGCCATATCGGCAGGTAGGCGGGCGGCGGTGGCAGGGGCGGAACTCTCGTTCTTTTCACTACGCTCATTAGGAAGAGGAGGAAGGTTTGGAGCAGTAGAAGTACTAGCAGCAGCGACTGCAGTAGTAGCAGCGCTAGTAGTAGCAGCAGCGGGCACATGATGAAGTAGACCTGCTCGTGATGATTTGTAGAGCGTCTCAGGATCCACGAGCGCTAAGCGTTTGTAGTGTTGTTGCTGCTCTGAGTCTGTCATGGGGACGACGGTGGCGATGACGCTGTCGGCGAGTAGGTGTCAAATGAGGTGTCTCATATACGGAGAATGCTCTTTATAAGCGGTAAGGCCATCCCTATGAGAGCCGGAATGAGGAAACCTCCCTGTTGTACCAAGACGCTTCTCTTTTTTTTGATGGGAGTAGATTTTTTGCCAACCTCCCTCAACACGTCAGCCGATTCTCGAAGCTCGTCCAGTTGTTTGTCGCTGAGCGGGATGTTCCCTACGAGTAAATTGTGACAGATCTCACTCAACGCTGCGATCAGATCGTCGCTTCCAAAGTCTATTAGATGCGAGCAGTCCTTTGGCGAGCACTTAGCTAAGTGCTTGAGAGTACCAAAGTGTCTTTCGAGTAGATGAGAAGCCATTTTTGCTACTACTTTCTCTTCTTCTTTTTTTTGTCTAGCGGTACGAATACTAGCTGAGAGTGTATGGATGTCAAAGAGGAGCGTATTCTCAGATCGTCAGGTGTTGACTGCTTGAAGTCCAGAAGGAGGTATGAGTGAGGTCGCTTGAGTTCATGGGTAAATATACTCAAGAGGGCCGCCGCGTTGGAGGGAAACACCTGGCGAGACAGACTAGCTATTTGCCCCATGTCGCGCGGGTTCTTGAAAACGATCATGTAGTGAGCGTTCAGACTCATAGTTCGAAAGTCGGGTGATTTCTGGAATAGGTTCTGAGTGATATATATGACGCTCACGTTCCAGTGATGGGAGTATTTAGTAAAGATGTCAGCTACCACTTGCTGATTGGAACTGCTCATCAGATCGTCCAATATCAGTAGAGTGTGTGGTCGTAAAGCGTCTTCTGCTACTTCCACGTCTCCCGCTATAGACTCTTTGCTAGGAAGACCTTCTCTGAATTCCACACCGTACTGATTTTGCATTTTTTCAAACAGAGGTTGCCACTCGCCGTAATGGTAAAAAGTCTTTTCCACCGGCGGCGTGACCAAATTGTTCACGTCGCTCAGAAATTGATCCACCAAGCGCGATTTTCCACAACCTGACGGACCGCTAATGATACAACTAAAGGGTCCTTGTAGTCGAGCGTCGAAATGAATTTCTGTGAAGAGTTTGCTTTTACTACTCGACATTTTTGTTTTTTTTCAGCACGCGTCAGAGAGTAGTTGTGTGTCTGACTGTCTGCTGTGTTTCTCACTCGAACGGTCGGTAGTGAATGGTTGTGGAGAAAAGTCAGCCGACCTTTTTATTGATACCGGCCGGTGTCACAGTAGCGGCGGCAGAAGTGTCTTTTTTTTCTTTTTATTTTTGCGATAAAATTCTATTTTCACTCAATAGTCATAAATGTTTGTATCAGACTCCAGAGGAGTCTGATACAAATTTTTTTTTTTTTTTAAAAAGAAGAGGAGGAGGAGGAGGAGGAGGAGGAGGAGGAGGGGAGGAGGAGAGAAAAGGGCAGATCAATTTTTTTTTTATTCTTTTTTTTTTTGATCATTTAGGCAAAGCTCATCGCTTTGCCGCTTTTTTTTCTATTTCTGTGTTGTGACACGATCGTCTCGAAAAAGCAATAAGGCGTGTGAGCGCGGCGGTGACAAATACATATTGGAGCGTATGGTTTAAAATAGTGCGTCCCTATCTTCTTCAATTCGGCTGCGTTGCAATATGCGGGATAACAAGTGACGACGTCGAAACGTTTAGAGACCGTGTTCACGTCGGCCACAACGCGCGCCCACCGAGTGGGAGCTGCAGTCACTCCCAAAAAACCGATCGGCTTGTCGAATCGTTTCATAGCGCTTATTCTCACTTTATAAGAGGAGGCAGGGTGAGGGGAGTAGCAGCGCTCTTTCTTTTCATGAAACGCCCAACGAGTGGGGGCGCTGAGAGCGGCTATTATGCAATGGTAGAGTAAATACTGTTCTGAGAAGACGGCTCTCGGCCATGTCGCTACGTTTTCCTTTTCCGCTCTTGTATAACGACGATTTCTTTGGCACTCGGCTTTGCTTTTCTCGAGAATTCGGTACGCTTCAAGAGAAGCGTGAACCTCAACTACGTGACGCTCTCTCCTTTGAGATAAAAAAATAGCCGGGCAGTTGAGGAGGGCACTTTGTTTGCGTGTCCGTCTTTTAAAAACTCGCGCCCTCTGCGGCGCCATATTTCTTTCCTCCGAAAAAAAAAGACTGAGTGAAAATAAAAATTTTAAAACAAAAAGCTCAAAGAAAAAAAATAAGCAATAAGCAGACTCAGCTCGAAATTCCCTGCTGGCGTGATGGCGGTGACGGTAGGGGCGGCCGGGTGACTGCAGGCGGTGGCGGCGGTCGGCTGGCCGGCGGTGGCGGTGTCGGCGGCGATGGTAGAAGGGCGTGTGGAAAGAGAATGCATCTCAGTCTTTTATAGGAGCGGCGAGAGTTCGACTTAGTCTGACATTTTCAGCTGTCACATGCTGACCTGCTGCTATCATAAGAGAAACAAAAGCCCTAATCACGCTTTTCAGCTGGATCCTTCCACCCACCAGACATGGATCCAGATGGGAGGGTGGTTTAAAATTAATCCGTGTACCGACTGTCATACAATAGTGTAATTAGTTGAACGCGTGTTACCTGTATAAAGGATTAGCAGGTCATGGGCTTAGAGTGTGTATAGAAAACAACTACAGGTAGCGTGAACAAAGCGACCCCCTCCCTTTCTGTCACTCTGTCTGTGACTAGAGGGTGCGCATGTGGTAAGCGGCTTAAATCTAAAGAAAAAAAATCACCCTCTCCTGTCGTCAGCAGTCAGCTGGCCGGCGGCTGGAAAATGTGATTAGAGGGATGATGAGCGCGTAGTAAGCGACTTAAGGCTAATCTAAAGACCTGCCGTGAGTGGGCAGCTGGCCGGTGGCTTGAAAAAAGGGGGGAGTAAGGGTATATAAGGGGGAGTGAAACCGTATTCGTCATCATCATCATCATTCACTCTACTACTACTACTACTACTACTACTACTACTACCACCACCACCACCACCACGCCTCAATTTGCAGATCCCCATGATGGAAAGTTACGACCGTGACATGAAGCGGTATGATGAAGCGGCGCCCGAATGTGAAGCTGATGCTGTAGCCGCTGCCACTGCTGCTGCTAGTGCTGCTCATCGTGCTACTGCTGCATTTACTGCAGCTGTTAGTGACGCTGGTTGTGATGACGTTGTTGTTGTTGCCGCTGCGGCTGTGACTGCTGCTGTTGCTGCTGCCGATGCAGCTACTAATGCCGCCGATGCCGACGCTGCTGCTGCTGATGCTGTTGCGGCTGCCGATGTCGCCGCTGATGACGCTGCTGATGTTAGGACTGCTGCTGCTAGTGTACGCTCTGCTGCCCTTGCTACTGTCGCTGCTGCTGTTGTTGCTAATGCTCACACTACTGCTGCTGCTGCTGCTGTTACCGCTGCTGCCGAGGCTGCTGCCGCTGCTGCTGATGCTGCTGATGCTGCTGATGCTGCTGATGCTGCTGATGTTAGTAGTCGCGTCGACAAAGAATCGTCATTTGTCACACTTAAACCTCCAGTTGAACGCGCGACGGGTAGTAGGGCTACCAACGCGACGGCCGGATGGTGCAAATGGTGTCGTCGCTTCTGCTCGTGCTCTTGCTTTTCTTCCTGCCCTACCTGCTGCTGCTACAGTATAATAGTGTTATAGTGTTTGAATGAGAACGCGCGTACTTACACATAGACACTGTAACAGATGTGCTTTTTGAAAATATAATTTTAGCATAACATGAAAAAAAAGAAATTATCTTGTTGTGTTTATTTTCTATATATAAGTTACATAACTTTTTTGTTTGTTTGTTTACAAACAGTCACGTGTCACGTGGTGTTGTTTACAAACAAGAGAGCCACGTGGTGTTGTTTACAAACAAACCCTAAGTAGGTCACGTTACCCTAGTTACCAGATGCCGGCTTCTGATTGGCTGAGCCTAAGTAGGTCACGTCACGTAAGTAGGTCACGTTACCATGTTTACCAGAATGCCAGCCTCTGATTGGCTGGGAGCTTCTAAGTAGGTCAGTAGGTCACCCAGAATGCTGGCTTCTGATTGGCTGAGAGTCCTAAGTAGGTCACGTTACCATGGCAACGGGTCACGTGACCAAATGGCGGCCTCTGATTGGCTGCATATCGAGTGAGTAATAAACAGTACTTAAGCATAGTCCCATTCCGATACATACTATACTACTCACGGGGGACCGTACAATCTGGTTAGGTTAGCTGAGTCATGGTGATCTTTGGCAACCCTTAGTTCTGTCTACATCCACCAGGAGGTGGACCCGGAGCCACCAATGCTGCACTAATATGTGTTGCACAAATAGGTGATATAGGTCAAATGTTCTAAGAGCAAACTTATATAATCTGAAATCTTAATATAAAATCTAATAGCTCCACTTGTATCTGCCAGCTAGTGTCACATACCCAAAATATGTGGTCCAGGAGCTATAGGCCATTTTCTGTATGAAGGGTACCAAAAGGTTTGAGAGGCTTTACTAACCCAAAAAATTGTGCCGAATCCAAAAATCAACGTCTTAGTCGTCAGAAAGTGCGCGAAAGTACCGAAAATTGACGATTTCTAAAAGAAATGGTGAAATTTAGCCAAAAATTCTGTAAAAATGATAAAAAGTATAACTCACTTAGCTTCACCCAATAACCACTGAAAACAACTCTGTATATGACCCCTGACATGAGAAATGCATCAAAAAAAGTTTTATTTGACCTTGACCCACTTATCAAGGTCAAAGGTCACGAAAATGGTTTTCGCCATATCTCCGCTTCTAGATGGAATATTATTGTCATTTAAAGCCCTAAATTTGTGCTTTGTGCTGGGTCTGGTCCATTAGGGTATGTTTTGCTTCTGTAGGTGTGTGTTATGTAAAGGATAACCCACAAAGACGTGAGTCTCTGTAAAAATAACCTCGCCAGACTGGCCAGTGCACTCATGGCCACTCTATCATTGTTATTTTTACATATGGGAATACAATTCACAAATGACCTCACATTTTTTTGACTATTTTCAGAACCCCCCTATCCCCCCCCTCCCACTCACACACACTTTTTGTTACCTATCAGCGATAACCCCACTAAAAAAACATTACTTAGTTTGAAAAAAACACTCCAGCGAACTAGTAGAGTCTTAAATAGTGCAGATTTGATGAGACACAAACCAGATCTTAAATAAGCATCTGACTTGTAAGTGCAGTGGTAATCATGCCTCCAAATTAATAAATGGCAGGACCCTCATCTATATGACGGTTCAGTATGAGTCTTATCATTCATAAATGTAGATACCTAAAGACCTAAATAGCCTCTAAATTCCCCTCACTGATGTACATGTCTTATAGTTGGACAGACATAATATGTTATATTATAACCCTCAGATTCTACAAAGAAATTTAGGGTAGCCTAGACACTCTCTGCACCCCGTGACAATGACAGTCTTTGCGAAAACTTTTTCATCCCACAGGACATTCGGTCCTGCAAATTTTCAATATTGAAGGACCGGCTACATTTTTAGAGGACCGCATAGCCACATATATCTGATGATTTCTGCATTTTAAGTATAAAAGAGTTTTATCCATTAAAAATACATTATATTTGTAATCATTTATGGCCAAATCAGGATAGATATATAGTTTTACACAGTATATTGACATACATGTTTCAGCTTTAGAAGCCCATATGAATTCTTCTCGTTCAGAAAAGCCCAACATGTGACTGGACATTTGGTCCTGCTACACGTGTCAATCTGCTGGACCGGTGGCATTTTAGAAGGACATTGCCACTGTCCTGCATGTTTTCGCAAAGACTGCAATGGCCATTCAGCTAAAAAAGAAAACTTCCCCCACTAATTGGTCGTTTTATTTTCCTCTTTATCCATGCTCAATATTGTTGTTTTTATTCATAAAGATGTCTGGACCTGAAAGGTGATGGCACATAGACTCTGACACCCCCCGCCCACTTCCATTTCACTCTTCATCAATAAAAAAACAAAGACCCCCTCTACTCTCCCATCCCTTACCAGGTGATGTCATTTGTGAATGTTCCCTATACTATTATCATAACTTAACTGAACTTTAACCTCAGTTATGTGGGGATGTAAAGTACCTGGAGAAAGACAGCTCTTCATGTTGAATGCTATGGGTCTGGATAGTTTACCATAACTTCATAGCCTGCTCTGCTCCTTAATTAGTTTACCCCTATCTCTGTTAAGATCTGAAGCTAAATGTAGCATTTGTCAGGTACCACCTAGATACCCTTAGCTATCATCACATCACTACAGACTACCTTCATATATTTCCAACAACCCCACTGGGGTGGGAACCATTGCAACCAGTACCCACTGGGTGGCAGGGCACAGTTGGCTTTATAGTCACATAGTGTCCTATGATGTCAAGTAACCTCAGGTCTGCTCTACTATGAGGCCCAAATAGATCCTAGATACCAGTAGGTAGTCTCTGATTCATCCTTGATATATAAATTCTCAAGCAGCATTAGATACTCCTTAGATACTTTCAAGTTGAGCCTGATAACTCTTATATCCATGGATGTATATTCGAGCGACCGCAGATATCCCAGATATTCTCCAGACAGGAGGAGTTGCTAAAGACGACAAAGGACAGGCTAAAACTCCCAGCGAGAATTTACAATATAATTATGTCAGTCTCACAGAGGGGAGCACACTGAAATATATGGGGCGAGTTCAAATCACTTCCAGGGTTATATGTGAACTAGATTAATGAAATCCCCTCCCAGCATGAGGGCTTGCATAAACCTAACCCAGTAAACAAAAAAACGTTATACAACATTTTATAACGTTATATAACGTTAAATAACGTTTCTCTAAGGCTCCTTACTATTGCATAACGTTATATGAAGTTTTATAACATTATTTTGACGTAAAATAACGTTCTTTTGTTAGCTGGGAAGACTTATAGGGCCTGATACCTTCTAGACTGCCAGGTAAAACCCTGAAGCCCTGATCTCCTAGATACTGTCAGGAAACCTGTGAGATTCTGTCAAACAATTCAGAAACCATTGTGGATGGCACTTTAAAGTGAAACCCTGCATTACGTTATAGGTTTACTGTATGATTTATGAAAATAAGTCATTGTAAACCCATGAAATAAACCCTAGTGAGGTCACATGATCACCCTTAGGCTGTGCAGAGAGACCGAGGGTTACTTTATGGAGTTATTGGGAACAGCATTCCTATAGGGATGGTCATTCCTACCATGAATTAAAACATCTCTCATTGGTTGCTAGTTAGATATCTTCTACTTTTGACAGGAGGTATCCAACCGTGGAACTCCTCAAGGCCTTTGTTACTATCACTTTTGTGCATTGACTGGCAGAGTGTATGCAGACATACCAGTAAACCTGAATGCTGCATCATCATCAATGTAGGCCTATTATAATGGGTACTTGGGGATTAACCTCAGCCCAAGGCAGAGACATAAAATAGACTGAAAATAGTCCAAAAAATGTGAGGTCATTTGTGAATTGTATTCCCATATGTAAAAATAACAATGATAGAGTGGCCATGAGTGCACTGGCCAGTCTGGCGAGGTTATTTTTACAGAGACTCATGTCTTTGTGGGTTATCTTTTACATAACACACTCCTACAGAAGCAAAACATACCCTAATGGACCAGACCCAGCACAAAGCACAAATTTAGGGCTTTAAATGACAATAATATTCCATCTAGAAGCGGAGATATGGTAAAAACCATTTTCGTGACCTTTGACCTTGATAAGTAGGTCAAGGTCAAATAAAACTTTTTTTTTATGCATTTCTCATGTCAAGGGTCATATACAGAGTTGTTTTCAGTGGTTATTGGGTGAAGCTAGTGAGTTATACTTTTTATCATTTTTACAGAATTTTTGGCTAAATTTCAACATTTCTTTTAGAAATCGTCAATTTTCGGTACTTTCGCGCACTTTCTGACGACTAAGACGTTGATTTTTGGATTCGGCACGATTTTTTGGGTTAGTAAAGCCTCTCAAACCTTTTGGTACCCTTCATACAGAAAATGGCCTATAGCTCCTGGACCAATGCTACCTGGGGAGCCCCCGTTACAAGCCTATCCTACAATGGACTGTGTAGGCTTACCACTACTTATGGCACCATCTTAATTTGGTGAGTAAGACTTTTAAGATTGTCTAAGATTATTTACTCAAGATTAAGATTATAATATGCTTAGGACGTTTGTCTGTACTGCTAGGAGAGCTATCACGGATGTTTGTGTGATACACCTGTTACAACATATGGTCGTGATATAATTAAGGCAATCTTTGTTCAGCAATTTGTGCAGTCAAGTTGGGGCCAGGTTGGGACTATCTTGCCTTCATGGCAAAATGGTGATATGAATCATACACTGAAAAAATGTGAGCGTCAGCCTGACGCTGGCCATGTTGCCAAAAACACTCTCCAAGTCAAGCACAAGTCAAGCACATTCTTGAGCGTAAGGCAATACTCAAGCCTCTTCCTATATGATTCTTCAACATTGTATCCTCAACCCTTTAGGCACGATATGATGCAGCGCTAGTTAGTAACTGTATGATGTTGTATTGCATGCATCATGCCGACCCTAAAAAGAAGTATCAACCCTGTAGGGCCAGCATGATGCATGCGCTGCAAATTTATGCATACTTACACTTAGAAAAATGTGGAGATTAATAGAGAGGCAACCTTGAGTCCAGCATTGTCAGACTCTAGGAAGAGGCTTCAGTATTGCCCTACGCCTAAGAATGTGCTTGACCCTTGTAGGAGAGTGTTTTTGGCAACATAGCCAGCGTCTGGCTAATGCTCACATTTATTTTCTCAGTGTATGATTTATCTCACCATTTTCCACAGAAGACAAGATAGTCCCAACCTGGCCTCAACTCGACTGCGCAAATTACTGAACAAAGATTGCCTTAATTATGTCAGGACCATATGTTGTAACAGGTGCTATTACACCGTAGGGAGGGACTAGGCTTTGATGGCGTCTATGACGTCACTGAACACATCATTGACGGACGCTGGCAGTGACAATATTATTTTATGACGTGTAATATGATGAACGACTCTGTGACAACCTGATTAGGACGCACACAGGACGCGACAAATTACTGTGCCTTGTGCGTCGGACGCCATCAGTAGTCATGACGTGACAGTCCAAACACACAATGCTTTCAGCATGTTACAGAGATACCAAAGCCATTGGAAAATACCCAAAAAGCCTCTATACAAGCTGGTCCCAGCCTCTTGCAATTAGATGTGTATGAAGGTTGTAGTTTAACCCTTTTAGAGTAGCATAGAGGTTTAGTACATTTTCTCCCGTTGGTGGCTCGATGCATGATTTCAGCCTTGGTGAGTCTACTGACAAGGGCTAAATTAGGCATCATACCAACCCTTGAGCAGCACAGAGAGAAGTAAAATGCATCACCATGGCTCTTTTACCAGAGTCAACTCCAGTTTGACAGTAAAGTCATGATGCCTCTGATACAGGGGTCACAGCTGCACCAGTCATACCCCTTGTCCCTTATACAACTTGACTCTACCTTCAGTGCAGAGTCAAGTGTAGTTGATTCTGCTCACAGCCGAGGCAATAGTAGTTTGACTCTTCGGGGAGAGTCAAATAAACAATGTTATGATATTAGCATATGAAACCACCTTGTGGGTTAGGGAAATAGTTATAAGGCTGGGCACTAACTATCTGAGCTATAGGGTATAGCGCTGCTTCCTACTACATGTAGACCTATGATAGTGGCACCTAATTTGATGTATGTGACTTAAGGTCTCACACGGGCAGAAGTGGTGGGCATTAAAACATGTCTTGTTATTGGCCTACTTTAGGCAATAGCCCAACCATGGTACTCACGGCTTTGTCCACTTATACAACTGTTGCCCCCACTCTACCCTGAAATACACAATCTACCTTACCGGCATGCCACTCATGTATTCATGTACCACTTTTGACTCCCCCTCTTTTGATGTGTCAACTGCTGTTGACTCTTCAAGAATGGAGAGTCGAACTCATTTGACTCTCCTCGACAGGTGTGATATGGGAGACAAGCTATGACTCAGGCTGTCAGAGTTGTGGTGACTCCTTTACTTTTCTCAGTGAGTATATCAACTCTATAGGATCGGCACGATGCAGGCATCTCGGCAACCAAGGGCATAGCACATTAAAATAAGCTGGAGATGCCAGTGGTGGACTGGTACAGGCTGCAACTACAGGACTAGCAGCCTGTTACTACAGAACTACCACCGTCAGGTGACTGTTGGCCCCAAGCTCCCATGAGACGAGGCTCCTGATTGGCTGCATTATATCACCAAGATCCTGCGCAAACACTCAGAGCAATAAGGCGAGGAACGTCATGGAGTAGCCGCGCAGTTAGGGGGATGAAGAAGAATGGGGTGGAAAGGGGGATTTATGGGGTAGGGTAAAAATATTACAGACACATTTTGTTCTTGATACTGCCCATAAATGAGGTTTGCATCAAGATATTATTTAAGATTGTATAACCTTAAATGGGTGGGAAAATGGTATCTCTCCTATATTAGCAATATTGTACTCAATTTTAACGGAGATGTCAAAACCTCATAATCCAGAACCACTGCCGGCATGGTAGCTTTAGCCTGAATATAGAACCACAACACACTGAATGACAGGATCTAACTTAACCCTCTGAGGCATGCAGAGTGATTTTATGCAGCATGGCATTTAGTCATTATGATTCATGAACGCACCACATGTAGCTAGGTAGCACTGCTGTATTCATACAAAATGTCTACCCCTTTTTTCTGGCGGGGGGAGGACAAAATCACTTATTTACCACACTTCCAAGGGGGCGCGCACACAATTTATGATTCACGGGGTCCACTCCCTGACTGGAACTATATCGGTGCATGCATCATGACATGGAACTTAGCCCTTTAACGACAGCGTGATGCCTCAATGCAGCCTGTGGGACTGAGATACTCCCGAAGGGTCTGCATAATGCAACAATGCAGCCCCGGTGAGTGACTCGTCGGGGCTGCATTGATGCATCATGACGACCAATGTCATCTTTTAGCAACATGCCGTCCTTAAAGGGTTAAGGTATCATGCTGTCATCAAGGGGTTAGTTGATGAGGAGGGCTCGTAGGAGAAGGGGCTGCAGGAGTGGATAGGCTGTCTTCGTTAGACCCATTGAGGGACGTCTTTGGAATGGGAATACCGAGGGAGACTTTAATTAAGATGTATTAACTGACTATTTTATGTCAATGAAAGAGGACCTGGTTTCTGGAATCAGTCTCCTATAGATAGCATTTCCTTTCGTTTCCTCTTTGAATGGACACTTTACTTTTCTAGATAACTTATATTTTGTGGATAATTGAATTAGATACGATCTCATACTGGATACAATGATGAAGGCAGGCTCCAGAGTTGAAGAAGGAATCCACGTTTTCAGTGATGCATACATCCTACCAGCAGGATACAATAAGCCTCATTCCTAATTTGGAATTCCCTTTTGAAAAATGCATTAAAGTAATGTGGCTCTGACGTAGTAGCCAGATTATTTCTTTGAACTTAACTTGAATCATGTTCTGGTTATACAATCTATGCCATTTTCACAGAGGACAGGCATATTTATCTGCAGATTACTGTGATATATTTGTATAATGATCTATCAACTCAAACACATGTTATATAGATACGTAGTGGTGAACATGGCAAACTGCTTCTCAACACTGTCATTGTATGTAGCAAAGAGCGCACACATTTATGACGTCATAGACGTGTTACTAGGCAAGACGCTGTACATACATAGGTCTAGTACGTCTACGTCTACGTCTACGTTCAACCTGCTAAAACTCCTTGCTGTACAGTTATGTGTAAGTGGTCAAAGCGATGTGATGTCTATAATCAGATAGGAATGAACTTGTATTTCGCTAGACGAGCGTTTTGAGTTTTGAAGTGTTTAATGCTAAATAATCACAAAGTCTCCCTTCAAGCAATTAAAGTGGAAAACCAAATCCCGCTCAGCAATTGACGATTACATAAACGCTACCAGGTAATACAATAGAGCTGATCGGTTTGCGGCTCCACTTTAACATGTCCAGGTGCAGAGTATGAGTTGTTGTTTTTTGAGATACAAAATGTTTATGCCTAATTTCTAAAAGGGCCGTATTCAATGCCCCACATTGAATACAATGTGCCCGTATTCAATGGGGTAAGAAAAATTGTATTTCCTTCATTAAATGGCTTCAGAAATAATCACAAATGCCCATTGATACCGTCTCTGACGTATTTCGCTCAACGGGCCTGGGGTTCGTTCCACTCAGCCAAAGGTTTCATATGATAAGACCCTAGCCCCCACTACTGAGATACATCAGAGACAGTATCAATGGGCATTGCCATTTGTCTATATAGAAAAACCAGTTGAATTATCACATAAAATACCTCCCACCACCACTTAATAGACCATAACCTAATTTAGGTATGAATAAAACAAAGCTGTGATTTTTACCCATTTATTGTTTGGTTAACACCATTTACCGACATCAAAGTAAAATCACTGAAATCAATGTCGGCAAGCAAAAAAAAGACTTCATGACTTGACGCCATAAAAGGCTCCACACTGTGCATTTGTCTAGTGTTATTTACATTGTTGTATACTTCTCTTTTTTTCTCTTTCTATTTTTTATTCAAACTGTGTTTACTGACAGCCATTTACATTTGTCGTGCAAACATGATTTATGTCAATTTGTTCCAGCTCACACCCCGCGTGACAGCAACATTTATAGCCATCACCCTTTTAGTGCAACATAGTGGTATGTGGCCTTTGGCCGTTATAATGCATTAATGCAGCACTGAATAGGACCTTACCAATGTTGCATCCATGCATCATGCGGATATTACAGTTGTGATACGCTCCTGAAGGGCTGGCATACTGCCCTGATTGAGTGCGGTTGATTCTACACTGAAAAACTAAACTTGTCTACAGACTCGTCGAAGTGACTACCATAAAATACACAAGTCAAAAATTGTGTAACCTATCACGTTACCATCCCACAAATAGAATATGAAGCCGGCAAATGTCGGATTTTGGGATGGCATATGCCAAATGGGTCTTCTCCAGTTAGAAGACCCGCTTCTTTGTCACTTAGACGGGTTTTTGACTCCTTTATTTTATGACCGTCACTTGGAAGAGTCTGGAGACAAGTTTACTTTTTGAGTCTACTTGTTATGCCTTGATCTGGAGTGAAAGCCCCAAGAAGGTCCCTTCGGTCGGGTTAGCTGCTTTGCGGCTACCATTACTGTGCTGGCATTAAAATCTTGCCACCCTTAGTTACGATCTACTGCAGCGCATTCATGGACAGATATATTGGATATATTTATAAATGTATACAGCATGAGCGGTTTCACAGAAAGTTTACATGCTTAAGTTCCAGTAAATCCACTTCAAGCTTCATCTATGTCATCATAACCTTTCCATTAACATGGCATCTACATGACATCTACTGAATTTAAAACCGCTAAAAGTGTGACTTTAAGCAAGGCATGGTTTGCTTAAATACCAAGGGTGATGCAGTGATGTTGACGGTTGTATTTTAACTACAGACAATATATAAAATATACAGAGCTGTAAAGATATGCAGGTAGGCACAAACAGACTAAACATACATTCAGGTGAAAAACACTATAGAAATGGTCTTGCATTATTTCCTCATGGTCCAATGCAATGATGTTTTTTTAGACAAGAATCAACGTTATTAGCTAGATTTTCAGGAGTTTTACAATGTGTCTCTATCCAGCGTCGGGTGATCAAGAATATAAATAGTGATGATACATTTTATAAAATAGTAACAGTCTTTGAGACTAGAGACGTTAACTAAAACTATTCAGCCAAAAAAGTATATACATTCTACCATGGCTGGTAAGTTGAAAGAGAAAGAAACAAAAGAGAAAAACTGAGAAAAGAGCAGAGAGAGAGAGAGAGAGAGAGAGAGAGAGAGAGAGAGAGAGAGAGAGAGAGAGGAGGCGGGTTGAGGAGGGTAGAGGGGTGTCTGAGACAGGTATACATAGAGAGCTGGATGGATAACAATATAGAGGCCATGATTTATGCTATTGTTCCTCTAGAGGGGGCCGTCCACCATTGCTTATCAGACACAGACATGTCTGCATCCATACTCGTCTGGTTCATTATAATCTCAGGAATCTTTGTAATGGTGCACAAAATCATATTATAGAGATATACCGGCTTACGTAAACCTATTTTTTTCGGGGGGTTAATTCTTCGGGACATGGCTAAATCTGTCTAATAATTATATTATATATAATGATGTCGATTTTTGGAGCTTGAAAGCTGTCCATGAATGACGTTGCACAATTGGGGGATGATGCGCTGGGGGTGTTGGTCTGCATGAGACACACAGTGATGAAGATTTTGGGGAAAGCGTGACCTGTTGGGGTGGGGGGGGGGGGCGGGGATAAAAAAAAAAAGGGCCATATCTATGTTACGTAATTTATGGATGGCCCAAAGTATCATTGTTTGATATTAATATCTCCAGTTGCCTGTATACCTCCCTGTCTGCTGATCAATTCCGCTTTCTATACCGTTATACATATTTGAATGAAACAGTGCACAATTATATCAGGAGGGTGAGTAATTTACTCGATTTAATCTCATTGTCTGGAGCAGATTTATGTTGTCAGGCCGATAGGTCCTGTGACTGGAATTAATCATTCTATTGTATCATACACCCCCACCCCTCTTACCCTTCAAATGCTGTATAGGGTTTTAATATGTGATACACTTTGTGGCACGTGCATTAACTAGGTCATTCTATTCTCCAGACAGATGTTCTGATATATTACTAACAGTGTGGGAACCATTTGACTACCACCTGCTGTGTAGGGCGCACTAGGGGCAATCTGAGTGAAATTAGATGCCCCAAATAGTGCAGACCTTACTTATATCCTGATTCAGTTACACGCTGCTATTCCAGAACCTAAGAAGTACTTTATATTTGAGATTTTAAGCATTTTTTTGTGTTTGTCTACCACCTCCTATGTCATCTAACAGGGGGCAGTGCAAAAAATGGCTGACATTCAGAGTGTCCCACACTGTACCTTACTATAGGCAACCTCCGTTGTGAGAGTGTATCGATCCAGTTTATGCACTTGCTTTGTGGTCATATGCACTAATGCAACTCATGTGAGACGACTCACCTGGGCTGAATGATGAATGCATCAATGCACCCAGGTGTGTGAAGCCTGAATTCAGAACTGGTGAGTTACTCTCCAGGGCTTCATTTTTGCATTCTTGGTGATAGGGGCTGAAAAGTAAATCTTCTTAAAAATGAGTCAGGATATTCACAATCAACATACTCTCCTTCCTATAATATTATGTTCCATTACCCCTCTTTCGATATGGCTCATGATGATTTTATTGCCCAATATAATTTATGCTCATTTTGGAATACAACCGTGCATGATTTTATACTCCCCATTGAGAAGACACTAAAAAAGCCTATGATTTAGCCACATTTCGACCTATCACTACCGATGGACAGCCTTTGATTGACCCCCATGCCCTGAGTATTTTACAGTTACAGTGTTTGGAACCCATTAACCCTTTAAGGACTGATGTCACTTAATGTTGACATCTGTCGTCATGATGCACCAATGCAGCCTTGGCGAGTAACTCTCCAGTGGTGCATTGGTGCATCATGCCGAACCTTTGGGAGCGTCTCGACCCTGTCGGCATGATGCATGAATGCAGCACTGTCGAGTTATTCACCGGGGCAGCATTCATGCATCATAACCACCAAGGGCACGATGCACTACGGCATCATGCCGTCCTTAAAGGGTTAATGTAAGATTTACAATTTGAGGGAAAACGGAGATATAACGGAGATATAGATTTGATTAATAAAATCTCTGACATGTGTTTTACAGAACCATCCCTTTATGTCTTTTACAGTACAAAAGTGCATCCTATTCCAAGGACTGTTCATATACTCCTTGAAATCTCTCATTTGAAGTTGTGATAAGTTGACAAGTTACATTCACGCCGGTATGAAGCAGGTAGAATAACAGAAGGGGAGGTAATTAACTATTGACGTATTGACACTGGGGGCGTTCTTCTAGAAGGTTCCAGAGGTCTCTAGACATCCACAAAGGCCCCACCTTGACACCTGACCCTACTGGAGAAGGTAACGTCTACAAAGGATGTATTCCTGGCTTTCTCATCAAGGATGCACACAAACTTCTACAAACTATTTTGTATGTTTTAACATTTTAAGGGCTGCATAGTTCTTTAATGCATGTTGTCATATTTTCATGATGCATGAATGCATGAGTCTTGGTGAATAACTCACCACAGCTGTATTCATGCACTATGTCGACCCTGAATTCAGGAGTGTATCATCTCTGTAGGGTCTTCATGATGCATGCATGCTGTTGAGGTACTGGCCAGGGCTGCACTCATGCATCATGACGACAAAGGTATTGCTAAGCACATTAAAGTATGTAGGGAATGTTGACAAAAGTGAAGGATTTTACCTGGCTGTGTCAGACAGGTATAATCTAATCATTCAGAACTGACGGTTACTTTATTTATTAGACTAGTCTGGCTGCGCCTCGTGAGTTGATGCTCAGTTTCTAATGATTTTCGGGAACCAGTTTCTTTGGTTGAAGAAAAAACAGATACTCAAGTGAATGAATGCAACTTTTTTGTTTGTCCTTATTTAAAGTTGGACTTTTCACTTGGCGGTTTAATGTGAGGACGTGGTGTGGGTGGGAAAAAACTAGTCTAACCGTTTGTTATATATATAGGCGCCATTTCGATATTTACAATTTACAATTGTCCATAGCCCATACCTGATTTTGAAAGCATTCAGCTTTTTTTTTCAAATTGTGTACATTGTGTACATTGTAGAAACAGCGATAAGCAAATTTGTCAGCAAGTTGGGGAAGTCATGACTGATTAAACAAAACACTGAAGCCTCACATTTCTTATTAAACACGGACATTCACAGAGAGGAAAGCTAGCCTCTGAACATTAGGTGGGTCGGAGACGTTCACCACCTCCAAGGACAAATTAGTATAAGGCCTATTTTGGCTGGGCCTGGCATTAGTTGGATACCAGGTTTGCACGAGTTTAAGGCTGTGTCTCACGAAATCAGGCTAGTATGAACATGTTTGACTAGGTGCCATCTTTGACCAGCTTGATAGAAAACAGTTTATCTAGGGCAGGTGAAGATATAAATACGCTACTAATTACTATTTAAAGTGTTCATCCATTACATCTTTTAGCCCATCTATATCTGCCCTAAATTAACTGTTTTCCATCAAGCCGGTCAAAGATAGCACCCAGTCAAAGATGGCACCCAGTCAAAGATGGCACCCAGTCAAAGCTGTTCACATTGGCCTGATTTCGTGAGACACAGCCTTAAATCCCCATGACAGGCAGCACCTCGCGAGCCATGAGACATGATCCCTCCCCTGACATAATTGGTGTAACTTACCGACACCCGTATCCCGCTAATCACTTTGATGCCGTCACTCTAATTAGTTAATCTCCCCCTGATCCTCCCTTAAACATTTTAGGACGTTTGTGGTTTAACACGTTAGGCCTTTTGTCGTCATATTGCATTAAATACAGCCATAGCAGGAAACTTATCAGGGCTGCATTCATGCATTGGTACTCAGAATGATGCTTGAATTCAGCATTGGTAAGTTACTCACTCGTACTGCATTGATGCATTATGACAACACAGTGGCAGTTAATGCAGTATGCAGGCCTTAAAGAGTTAGGTTCCTATGGCAGGGAATGAGGAGCATTCAGAAAGCAGCGCCAGTGTATCAGCTAGTGGCAATTGGAGGAACTAGAACAAGGGGGAGTAAATTAGCTGAGTAGGCTAAATTGGGGAAGCTCATCAGAGGGCTGGTGTGGTGTCTTTTAGTGTGGAGTGTCTTTGTGATGTGAGAGGGCGGCTGGGTATGATGATACCTACCACGCGCATGCGCGGTGGGTGCTGTCAGAATGGCGATTATGCTCTGTCACTTTGATCAAGGGAAACTGATAACATTCCCAGCCAATCCTCTTACATCAGGAGCTAAATGCCCGGGTGTCACTTCTTCAGACCTTTTAGGGCAGTTTAGTGTTTTAATTCACTATGGGTGAGTAACTCACAATAATGTTTGATGTATCATGTAACCGTTCAATTTGACTCCAGAGTCATAAAATGAAGACAAGCCAATTTATCAGTAGTGCTGTGTTTATATGTGCTATACTGGAGAAGGAAATGGTATGCTACCCTTTAAGGGTTATTATCTACCCCTTGTATCTTATCTTATAAAAGGCGGGAATCAGGTAATTGGCGGTAATTTGAGGGGTGTTGATGCTCTGGGGCCCCCTGCGGCGGGATCGTTACCTTGTAGTAATAGGGGGTGGTTCTCTGTGTTCTCACTCCCCAGTGTAGGTCGGTAATCAGTAAGCTGAAGGCCTTAGAAGTGTGCATACATCCTCACCCTGGTGCTACACGCTGGGGGCTGTGTCTCACGACCTTGGGACAATGTTTTTGTCTCTGACCGGGTGCCGTCTCTGACCAGGTGCCGTCTTTGACCGGGTGCCGTCTCTGACCGGCTTGGCTTGATAAGGTCAAAATACTAGCAGCAGGAGGCTAATTATAATTATAACTATGATTATATAACAACCGCCATAAAGTTTTTCCAAATCCTTATATATATTTTAAAACACCTTTTTCTGACACCTGGTCAGAGACGGCAGCCAGTCAGAGACGGCACCCGGTCAGAGACGGCACCCGATCAGAGACAAAAACATTGTCCCAAGGTCGTGAGACACAGCCATGGACTAGTGTGAGGTATGGAGGATATAGTGTGGGATGCACAGGTGATGAAATAATAATGAACTGGTATACATATTATGTCCTAGACTGAGAAGCAGTAATTGATCTCTAAAAGTTGGCTGTTCTGAAACAATGGAATTACCATAAATCCCTGAATGCATACTACCCATAGGTTAAAAGCAAACCAAATTCGGCTTTCATTTAATCCCAAACATCGTCAAAAGGGCATAGTGGATTAAGGAAATTACTAAACAACAGCAAAGCCACAAGTTGCCAATTTACCCCACTCCAAGTTGGTGCGTGGGTGGCGAGGTGAGATATGGGAGAGGGCAGGACGGTAAAGTGGAACAATGACAGCTGTATAAAGACAGAGCGGTGGGTAGTATACACTGTGTGGGACATCCTGACTGTCTCTCCCCTCCCTACTCCAGTCTACTCCCTCTGCTGAGCGGTTTGACCCTGCCCTTGACCCTGCCCTCTTGCTTTTTTTAAGGTGGTTAATATAATTGTAACATGTAGGGGAAACCCTATCTATTATCATTGCCAGTACAAACACTTGTATACATGTAGGGGAAACCCTATCTATTATCATTGCCAGTACAAACACTTGCTTTATTTTTGATTTTTAAATAGCAAGGTTGTACTCCAATATCCGGGCCTGCAAAAATTGAGCCGGGCCTGCAAAGAAAAAAATTTGCAGGACCGAATGTCCTGCATGGTGAAAAAGTTTTCTTATAGACTGTCCTAGACCAGTTCTTACCTGCCCTCGCTACCCTCTCCTAATGCTTATACATCACTGCATAGTCCTATACCCACATTCCTGAACCAACCTTTTTGTAACAAGTGTTTTTTAACATTCCCATTGCCAGTAGACCATGGACAGTGTGTACCCCCATTTGCCGCTCACAGCTCACCCTTTCCCCCTGTCAGGTGGTCATCCCTAACCACTACTCTGTCCGCTAGGTGTCTCTGTACGTGTCTCAGGAGGCTGTGTGTGTGGTGTGGGTGGTGGTGTCAGTGCTCTTTAAGAGCCGCATAGTATGCCTTTTGTCATCAGCCATAGAGATTACCTTTGCGGGGCTGCATTTATGCATCATGACGACTCTATATGGTTGATACACTCCCGAAGTGTCGTCATGATACATGGATGCAGATCTAGAGAGTTATTCACCAGGGCTGCATTTATGTATGATGCTTAGCAAGGATATAGGATATTGGATGATTGTGCGGCCCCTAAAGGGTTAAGGTACAAGACGGCTAATCAATAGTCTTGTACAGGAGGAGGAGGTCAGAGGCCACTCTGTCCCCAGAGATTCCCCACTCCTAGATGTCACTTGTATCTCTGTCCCAACCCATATGTTGAGATCCATCCACCCAGACCAGAATTTCATCGCAGGTTTTGTGCAAATAATGTTATGTGATTCACTTAGTATTAAGTTCTATTAACTCTCTTAAAAATAACAAACTCACCATTTCTAAAACCATCTTAAGCAGACATCTATTGTAAGAGGTTTTGCAGTTGTAAATGTAGCTATAGGGTGCCATTGTCTAGCGTATACATCGTAATGAAATAGTTTAATAACCAAAATATTACGTCGCATACTTTTTTATCTAATCCTGTTATTGGATACTGACATGAAGGGCCAGGTTGAGGCAAAGATACCAACAACTACCCAACATGAAGGGGTAAAGGCGGTGATGTGTGGTAACAGATCTAGAGTGGGGAGCTAGGGGCCACTCAGGGTCACTGTACAGCTCACAGCATACGGTATACCTCAAGGGGCACCGATGCGGTGGTTAAGGGGTAGGGGTGAAGGGTAGGAGGTGGTCAGAGGGTCCTTGGTGCAAAACAGCGTTTTGTTGTGGTGTGAGGAGAATACTGAATATTTACAGCTGCTCTGTAGCTCTAAACACAGCTTGACATTATGTGTTGTTGATATAAGCAGTTATATAGATAGTATATATATTTATATTAGCCTTATACACTATAATAAGTAAATGTAAATTTTAAAAAATCATAGTCAGAGAAGACAGGAGATTGGCAAGACTAAAAGTTTATAATCAAACAACATCAAACTGATGAATCTCACTTTATTTTCTTACCCAAGTACTCTAGGAATATGTGCAGTCAGCAATCGTCATTTTACTGACAGTAGTACTATTGTGTACCTCTTATATTTCATATTCCTGGAAAGACAGGAAGCTGTTTTACAGAATCAAACTTTTGATATGGTCTTTTATATTGATATCAAATCCATATTTTCACATGAGAGGGCACGAATGAGTCAGCTTACTACCAAGCCCTGTGTGTGACACCGGAGTCTAGCATGCATTGAGGAAAGTTAAAAGTACAGATATCACGAAGGGGTCTAGATTTGGACCAAGTAAAGTAAAGACACCCCGAATACGTCTCAAAAAGGCCCCTGTCGTTTTAGATTTTAACTAGACCTAGCTCTGAACCATGTGAAACATTCCTTGTATGCTTTCTTCAAAACTGTCAATTAGAAAAAAAAAATTAACAGCTCCGTTTGATTTTCGAAATTGTCAATAAGGTATTTTACTCACGGTTGAGCTATAGTAAAGAATCTAGTGCAACATGTAACACTAATCAGTTAATGTCTCAGAATTGATTAGACCGAGTAGCAATATGCAAAGGTATGAAGCAAGATGAAAGGTATGAAAACAGTATTGTGCCCGTGAACAAAAGGGCAGCTGATATCTAGATTGTCAACAAATGTCAACAAATGAAAGTTTAAAAAGGAAAGTTCCTTTGCTTCATTATAGTACCAATAGACTGGTGGTGCCAAAATGAAATTCCCCTTTGCGTCATTGTGGCAGCGTGTCAATAGATTCATCAGTGAGGAAAGCTGCAACCAAGGACAGTGATGACGGTGGTAGAGTTTGGGGAGGTTGCTATGGCGTATACCACACCTGCATAATATATTCCCAGCGGTATACCAGGAATATTGAATTGACCACAAGGGTAGTTATCTCTACCATATTGTAACGTATGGGGTACATAGAGACTTCTTCCTAAAGGCCCAGCGCCCCTATATATATAAAGCTGAGTACCTGTCCTGACTGCACCCTGACTGTTACTGGACGTGCAGTGCGATCTGCGGGTTTAAACCCAGTACTGCTTCAGTACCACTGTTACGGGCCTTAAGACTCAGACAGTAGTGTAGAAGCATAGTGAAATAGGACTATGGCACAGGCAGCGTAGTCGAAAAGGGAATTAGGCCTAATATTCATGCAGTATTATAGAAGGTTAGGCCTAAGGTGCAGGAAATGGGGCAGTAGTATTGGGAGTTAGTTATAAGACTAGTACACCAGTACAGTAATATAGGAGTTAGGCCTAAGATGTAGGTACTAGTAGTAAATAGTCATCCGTGTCTGACGGATATAAGACGGAGAGATATATGGGTACGGGTAACAGGAGGACGTAGCGTTAGACACAGCTGGCTAAGTAGTATAGGGAGTTAGGCCTAAGATTGCAGGTACTAGTGTAGTAGTATAGGGAGTTAGGCCTAGGTGCAGGTACTAGTGTACAGTAGTATAGGGAGTTAGGCCTAATGTGCAGGTACTAGTGTACAGTAGTATAGGGAGTTAGGTCTAAGGTGCAGGTACTAGTGTAGTAGTATAGGGAGTTAGGCCTAAGGTGCAGGTACTAGTGTAGTAGTATGGGGAGTTAGGCCTAATGTGCAGGTACTAGTGTAGTAGTGTGGGGAGTTAGGCCTAATGTGCAGGTACTAGTGTAATAGTATAGGGAGTTAGGCCTAAGATTGCAGGTACTAGTGTAGTAGTATAGGGAGTTAGGCCTAAGGTGCAGGTACTAGTGTAGTAGTATGGGGAGTTTGGCCTAAGGTGCATTTTGCCTATGGCTCACTCTCACCAAATCAGTGCAACTGAAAAAGTGGCCGTACATTATCGGTGGCCGTACATGATCGGTGGCCGTACATGATCGGTGGCCGTACATGATCGGCAGAGTACAAAATCCACCTATTACCCCCCTGTACTACGATACTTAACTCTCCTAACCATACCTACAGGCTGTAATGTATCTTTGGAGAGTTTATTAGAAAAAAAAACTCCCAAAATATTTATAGGGGTCAAATGGGGGGGGCTCAATGCACAACCAATCATGTACGTCACATGACGTACATGATCGGTTTGAAATGTAATGTAAAATTTTCTCATTACCCACTGCTTCACATATCTAAAATCTTACATGTCAAGACATACATCATATGTACACCTTGCTATGATCGATCTATGTTTTAAACATGGTCAGAAAGGGTACTTAAAGTACTGATCATGTACGTCACCGATCATGTACGTCACATGACGTACATGATCGGTATTGAAATGTCTAGTAAATTTCTCTTTAATAGTCACATTTACACATGCCTAAAATCTTACATGTCAAGACACACATCATATGTACATCTTGGTAAGGTTTATTTGTGTTTTATCATGATCAGAAAGGGTAAGGCACTCAATAAATCACCGATCATGTACGTCACTGATCATGTACGTCACATGACGTATATGATCGGTATTGAAATGTCATGTAAAATTATCTTATAGTCGCATCTACATATTTCTAACATATTACATGTCAAGACACTCATCTTGTGTACACCTTGGTAAGATTTATTTATGTTTTAACATGGTCAGAAAGGGTAGGGAAGTCAATAGATCGCCGAACATGTACGTCACCGATCATGTACGTCACCGATCATGTACGTCACCGATCATGTACGTCACCGATCATGTACGGCCGCCGATCATGTACGGCCGCCGATCATGTACGGCCGCCGATCATGTACGGCCAAATAAAAGTTGCATCGATCTTTTGAGAGTGAGCCCTATGCTATTATAGTTCATTTGACTTTCTGGGATTCAACATTAATG
Source organism: Harmothoe impar (assembly GCA_947462335.1). Lineage (NCBI taxonomy): Eukaryota > Metazoa > Annelida > Polychaeta > Phyllodocida > Polynoidae > Harmothoe > Harmothoe impar. The sequence goes on along the minus strand of OX381720.1, from coordinate 50,877,995 downwards.
TCTATGCTTTTACCTCTTGGCCAGCAAGTGAACATTTGGGCCTCTAAATTGATTCTTAGCTACATTCTAACCTGTAAGAAAAAGACCAAAATTCTACCTATCAGATAATATAACCTGATATACATTGCTTTTTCGCTTCAAACAAGGTGAAACTCGTGATGTTTTATACGGTTGGCTATGACGAGTCACCCTCTGTACCTCTCCTTGAGAGGGCTACCCCTTACTATTGGCAATCTATAGGGGAGACTGGCACTAATTAGTAGTTACTGGAGGAGGCCATCATTATTCAATCACCCTGCAGCAGTTGTAAGGGACTTTGATTATGCGGAGTACAGAGCTGGTATTGTATAGAATGTGGGATTCATCTGTCAGACTACCGCTGCTGTTATATTAAGTCTAGTCTGTATATCAGTGCCATCTTTGTACATATATGAAGCATTCCGCTACCTTCTGCTACATTCCTGAGAATTGCATTGTTCATTGTATATTATAGCATCTGCTTGTTTAAACTTATGCGGAGGAAATGACTCCAAAAAGCAAATCCCCTTTCACGGGGGTGATGGGGGGAGGGGCAATAATATTGATTAGGGGCCTTCAAACATCTATATAGGGGTACATAGGGGACTCTCACAATATTTTGGAGCCCCCCCTCACTTTTCTGACACCACAACAGATTTTATTGACAGATATAATCTAATAGGCCTCTAAGCTTGTTACCATTAGATTAGTGCAGTGGCAATATACTCCCATACTACCTAGTTTGGTGATGAGGTGGCTCTGTATTGATAACAGGTGGACGGCTGTGGGGTACAAAGGACAGGCTGTAATACAAGAGTGGATAACATTGACTCATCCAAGGACTAGAATATCCTATATCTGTAGTCGGGTAATGTATCGGCATTTAGTAAGGCTAGGCAAGGTGTCCTGTTATTTAATAAAGGCTATTTTTTGTATCACCAAGTTTTCTTTAAAATATGCTTCATGAATGTGATACTCATTTAAGATTTCTGCTATTCTGGAAACTCCAAATACTTTTGGAATTATAGTGCCCTTTTCACGAATTGATTGTATCAGTTTCTATCAACTATAATGAATCTTATGATTGAAGTTGCTCGAAATTACTTCAAGTCGCAGAACATTCTTTAACAGCTTTAACGTTTTGTCGAAATTATTTGATTGGCATGATTTCGGCATGAAGCTGCTTTCAATAAACTAGGCTAAATAGTCATGTATGGTGGCAGCTGCCAGACATGCCCTCTCTATATTTCTCCTATTGAACCCTATCTGACAGCCATACATCATTCATCGAGCAGTTACACACACACGCAAACAAGCGCCAGTGAACATGATGAGTTTGCAATTGCTAGTGTGTCAACTTTAACTAATTATTTAGTTTGACACATAATGTACCATTAAAGCAAGGCTATAATTCAATAGCATTGTATGTATATGTATTCGGTCAATATAATATGATAGACTGAGTGTTAAACACAATACGGTTTTGTGGTTGTTTACCAATAGTTAATTTATCCTGCTAATGTGACACTTATATTACCAGTCTAACACTATATATACAATTCATTCTCCCCATGCTGACTGCATCCTGCGTCATAATTAGATATGTCGCTTATCTGGTCAGTATACTTGTCTTTGGTTTTCCATGAAATATTCTGTATTTTCTACGTATATAATTATGGTATGAACAATGATCCTTAAAAGTGGGTATATCCGATTTTTAACCAAATTTTAAACCCTCGATAAATATGTTCCAAATACTGTAAAATTTATTATTTATGGGTTGGGGCATATTAAAATGGTATCCATGGACAGGAAGAGCTCTGGACATGTATCTCATGAGGTCCACCTATGTGGTTTTCTAGTGTGATTTCAATGGGGAGAATAGAGTCATGCACGATTTTATTCCAAAATGACCATATATTGAGCAATACAATCAGTGGAATACATAAAAAGGTAAGTATGTTATATATGAACATTCTGACTCATTATCAATCATCAGGGAATTTAATTTTCTGTCCCACACATCGGATATACTCACTTTACCTTGATAACATGCATCCTTGGAAGCAGAGATAATCAGCTAACCATGTGATAGCATTTGACGAATTTCATGAATCAGGCCTCTTCACAATGAAGTGCACAAAGTACTCTGAGTCAGCACAATATTACAATAAAATGTTCATTATACTAACATTATATTTGTGTCTAACGATGTAAACAGTTCAGTACCGCTGTAATTACTACATTGGTCTATATAGAATAGGCCAACTACGCAACATGTGGTAAGGGAGTGTTCATTTTTTAACAACAGGGGGGGGGTTGGTGAGTTTTCGTTTTGACACACAAGTTATTTTGCGCCCCCTCCTCCGGAAGGGCCAAGTTAAAATCTGCCCCCCCCTCGGGAGGAGCTGAGTTATTTTGCGCCCCCCCCATTTCATTTTTTCTGCATCAATTTGCATTGCATCGCTGTGTCGCATCAGTGTCACCTAGAAATGAATCTATACTTGATATATCTATAGGATAAAGGCCTTATTTACAATGTCTATCCCTATGTTGCTTCATGGCATGTACCATAAAACCCCTCCTTTTAATAAGACAGACTCATTTTGGGGTATATTTTTCCTAACTGGGGGGTCGTAAGGGAAGGGTTTTACGGTAAATGTACTCCTAGAAATGGCCATAAAATATTTAAATTGTAAGTATTGATTTTGATCTATGGATTCATCAAATTTAAGCATGAATATTAGGGACACTATAGCCTGGGCTCCACTAGGGCGACACATGAACCTGCGAAACGAGGTGATTTGCTCATTTCGCCTCATTTTGCTTCATTTTGCAGCAGTGTCGCCTAGTTATCACCAGGAAGAGGGCGACAATCAGGGCGACACTGCCGCAAAATGAAGCAAAATGAGGCAAAATGTGGCGAAATGAAGCGAAATGTGCAAATCAAGACACAGAAAACGGTCGCCTCGTACCGCAGGTACATGTGCCCCCCTAGTGGAGTCTGGGCTAATATCTAGCCAGCTTCCAGGGAATCACAACCATGCTCAAAGTGCAGTGCTTCAGAAGGGGGTTAGAGCGGCATATCCGTCTCCTAACTGCAATATTTCAGAATCTAGAGGTCAAATGGCGTACATTCATGTGCACTTTGAAAGCTTCATAGAAGGGTTGGTGGAATCCTGAATGGATTGTATACCCACAAGTTGACAATTTTGAATAACCTTTATGTTACTCAATACTATCTATTACTGTCCAATATTGAGTGCGGGTTATACGAGGGTTTTTATCACTATAGAATAGTATTAAAATTGACATTTTCAGATCCAAAACCGAATTATATGATTCTCCTGAGTTGGGGGTGCGGGTTATATGCGAGATGCGGGTATTACGCGGGGATTTACGGTAGTTGGTAACAGTCTATCTGGAATGATGAAGCATCCTGGGTACATTTGATGATCACTACTATAGTCTCTATTATTATTTTTACGACTAGGTCATTTCATTGCAATGATATAGCACAGATAGAATCTGCCATTAAAGAAAGGTGTAAAAATATGAACAGTTGGTAGTAGTTTGGACACAACTGCATAGGTTTATGTACTGAACTACAGGAGCGTGATGCAAACCACATTAGCATTTCATCCGACATTTAATAGGCATACAACGGGTTCCCTTTTTTACACTGAATAATCTGTTTGGTTTTAGTTGGAATTACTACAAACCTTTTTCAATATTAGATAAGCAAATTGTTACTCTACCTGCCAATCAAGGGTGCATTGATAAAACAATTTTGTTGATGCAATAATGGGACTTCTGTAAATTTTGGAATATCAATTTGGGGGTGCCCAACCATGTCTGTTTTTGGTTTAAAGGTAGAAGCCAGGGTTTGGTCGATTGTGATCTACCAACAATTTCTCTTCAACACTTCAGACTATTTTAGTTTGACGCATGATATGATAAAAGCAAAAAAATTGATACTTCATAGTGCTATATTTTGATGTATTGGCAATTGAAGATAGAACACCCTTAACAATAGCCGGCCATGGGAAAGTCCCTATTTTTTCAACATTTTACAACTTTTTGAAAAACTGACCAATGATATCTCAACCAAACTTTTCAGATGTTTAGAGGAGATCATTAGTAACACAATCAGTCGAAAGAAATTGCTTGTCATAGGTGAAAGTCAAGAGCCGTGACCAATTATGGGGAAAAACACAAATGTAGAAAATTGTATTTTTTCTACATTTTGTAACACAGAAAATATATTTGCCAATAATTTGTAACCAAAACCTTAGCCATGTGTACATAAGATCATGCCATACATTTTACTATCAGAATAATAGTGATTCATTGATGAGTTAAAGTTGGTATCCCAACTACTGCGGTGACAAATTTCCACTTCCAGCATGGGGATATGCATGCTGATGTTGTAAGACATATGTGAAAGTATTAAAGCTCTATGAGAACTATTTCCATACAAAAATCCCCACACAGTAGCAAAAATGAATTTTCACTGAGCAGTCAAAAATAAAGCAATTAGCATGCCTCTCTTCTAAACCACAAGGTGGCAGCTGTGTATAGTGTTTACAAAATATTCCCATTGCAGACCCAGTAGCTCAACTCCATTCATGAACACATTAGTATATTGACATCTCTACAGGTGGCAGCATATCTCAGATGGTTTGCCAATGCTTGAGTTTTCTCCATGAAAGCTGTAGATCTAGATTTTATTACACACTTTACATTAAAGCCTTTAAGACTCTTGGTAACCAGAATTAAGCACCCATTTCAGAAGAAAAGTGTATATTAAAGACTTTCAGGTAATTATTGAGAGGGGTCAACTCCAGTCACCCCAATTGGGATACCAACTTTAATACAGTTTTGGAATTATTCAAATATTTTCTAGTTGGTCTAAACGCCTATAATAGAGTAGCACACATCTTTTTAGCAACAATAAAAAACAGTGACAAGATGTGTAGAACACCATATTGTGACATATAAAAGCGAGAAATATACTTTTATCATGATTATAGGCAGTTTCATTTTTTTGCCACCAGGTGCCGTATGCATAGACCCTGGTTTCTACCTTTAAATGCCACAAACATTCATTTTGCAGTCTGGTGTGCTCTGTTATACCAGCAAAAACAATGAACCGGTAGACTGGCCTGTTGAAAACACACATCTTACTGGCAAATGTGGGCCTACAGTGCACACCAGATATGCAAACTCCGAAGAGGAAAAAATCAAAGCCCAGGATTTTTTGGGGGAATGCCACCGCAAGAAAATGTGAAAGCCTATGACTAGCAATGCTGCATTCTGATGCACTTTGGCATACAATATATTAAGGCTCAGCTCTGAATTGTTAATGATTGGGGCTGTAAACTTGTTTCTTTTTTAGGAAAGGTTTTTAGGAAAATTGGAAATCTAGCCTTGAAATAGTGCTTTCTGCTGCATTTTGGCCAAAAATATATTACAACTCGGATCTGCATTATTCAGCGCCTATGATTGGGGCCTTATCTTTTTTGAGAAAAGGTTTTGGGAAGATTTGACAATCTAGACCTGAAATGGTGCATTCAGTTTCCTTTTGGCCAACTGTATTATGAAGCTTGTTTTTAGTGGGAAACGTTTGGGAACATTTGAAAATCTAGACCTGAAATGCTGCATTCTGGTACATTTTGGCCAGAATTGTATCAAGGCTGAGATCTGTACTAGCCAGCCTTTATAATTGGGGATGGAACTTTGCTTTTGGGATGGAAAATTCTTGATTTCAAAAGGTGCAATCCAATGCATTTTGGCACACCTGGCATGTCTACCCCCATCGTAAACCATCACTGAAATAGTTATGTGTTCATTTGCCAATCACATGTCACAGCAGTACTAGGGGGGGGGGGCATGCCCCCCCCCCCCCCAGGAAAATTTCGAAAATCAAGAGGGCAAATGGTGAAATTTGTTGTATTTCGATTTTCTTGTCCGACACATAAAGGTAAACAGAGTATTCATTGGATTTGGACAAATCACAAGAATGACCAATTTAGAGAAAAATAAATCTGAGAAATCTGAGGAGTTTGCCTGCCTGGCACATACCCCCCCCCCCCCCCACCCCCCCTTAAATGAAAATTCACATAGTAAAATTGTCAGATTTAACGGGTGCGGCACAAAGTGTCGCAAGAAAATTTTACAATTTTAGAGGTAATTTGCTGCATTTTAAGGAATTTCTGCAGAAAAAGTGAAGAGTTAAAGTATTCAGCGTCATGTAGCGACAAATCACGCCCCCTCGAAAGGTGTTGAGTTATTTTACGCCCCCCCTCAAGAGGGTCAAGTTATTTTACGCCCCCCCCTTGGAAGGGGTCAAGTTATTTTACGCCCCCTCCCTAAAGTCACCAACCCCCCCTGTTGTTAAAAAATGAACACTCCCTAAAGTCTGGGAATATCTAATGACGAACTTTGATTACCAGAAAAATCTGTGCAGGCCACCGTTTAAGGGTACGAGGGGGACCAATTCAGTTTTGAATGCTGATAATGTGAACAGAGATGTGAAAAATATGAGTGTAGACATGTAAATATGTCCTATCAGTGAGGCCAATCCCTGGACCCTGGCGTTCTCACCTCTATAAGCTGCACATACACCCCACCTGCCCGGCATCACTTGAACTAAACCGTATCTGTCAGCTGTGCCGAACCCCCTTCCAAATCTTCCTCCACACACCATTTCTATTAGTTACAGAGAACCGACAGACAGAAAGACAGACAGACAGAGGCTCATAGAGACAGGGAGAATGGGAGAACAGAGAGAGAGAGGGAGAGAGAGAGAGAGAGAGAGAGAGAGAGAGAGAGAGAGAGAGAGAGAGAGAGAGAGAGAGAGGAAATAACAGAGAAAGAGATAGGGGGAGAGGGAATAGAGAGTGAAAAAATGAGAGTGGGGGAGGGGAGACAGACAGACAGGCATGATCAGCAAATGTGACAATGTAGTGCTGGTGATCCCGCATCATAGGGTTTATGTTGGTAGAGAGGCGGGCCCTCCTTGTATAGTATGACTATTCAATATACCTCATACAGGATAGATGCTTCTGCTGCTATTGTTTCATTATACATTGAGTGGAGAGCACACTGGGTGCAAACCCTATCTACAGCCAGATACCTGAGAGAAGCTGCCCTCATTGACACTGTGTGGTGAAACCTGAGGGTCGGCAACCTCAAGGTCCTTAGATAACACGAAGTAAGGTCACTCCAAATAATATACTTGTTTCTCATCACCACGTGCATCATCAACATCACCTTTTGGATTTTTTTTTTTGCTAATGTAAGTGGAAAAACATGACAAAATTTGACATATATGTGAGCATATTCTTATCAAATTAAAGCTTACATTGCAGGAAATGTAATGGGCTGGAGGAAACATGCATATTGAGAACTTCCGCAGATCCTTATTCTCTCAAGTACTGAAATATGAATTCGGTTCCCAGAGAGGCTGCAATCTTCTCTACCATTAAGGCCTGAGAAAAATAAAAAGATTAAAAAACTGTCCTCTTCATATCTTTCATGGCTTTGTGATGAGAAAGAAGTATATAATTTGGAGTGGCCTAAGTCAGGTTCCTGATGGCACGTGCAACACTTTGAAGTAGACAAGCTTTAGAATGTCAGACATCTGATAATGATGGGTCTATATGAATTATGTTCCTATAATTACGCTCCTGGTTCAGGCTAGAGCTGATATGGCGGCAGCAGACCTAGTCTGCGAAAAGCTAACGGAGACCCTCTGTGTTATTTATGATACAGGGTTCAACGCGGACAGTCTGTTCAGACATTAATATTTACTGTGTACATACCATCAGATACTTGAGCTTCTACTGAGCTTGATATAAAGGTCATTTAAAATTCCTTCTTGCTCCAAAAGGTATTATGCGGCCGCTGGTATATATATGTTATTTTCATATTTACTCAAGATCAGTCTATTCTTATTTACTTGGGGAGTAACACCTGGGAACCTACAGGGAGAATTGAATGCAGTTTTTGTCCCAATGAGACACGTTTACTATCCAACAATCAGCCCCAGGGTTCCCATCGAACACACCGGTCACGACGTGAGTCCCAATGGACATCGGTACCCTAATGATGCCCCAGCTACACCTACCGTAGCAGCTACTCCTACCATAAATTCTCGTAAAGAAGCTGTTGCTTGTACATGAGTCAGATCAGCTTTATTTAGAGGGGGTGTGGGTTAAGCTGGGTGCACTACCCGATTTTTTGGGTCATTCTCACGGACCAATCATAAAGGTCTTTACAGTCTGATCAAAGCAAAACAAACACATATTTCCTATCTGTTATTGTGCATAAATTGGCCGATTAGAGCCCTTTGAATGGGGGAGCATCAGATAAATGAAAATCAAACCTGTCTGATATGAGATCGGATGCCCAGATTGGCCTCAGATGCAAAATGGGGGCATAAATCGGGACCTAAATTGTGTTACATAGCCTTAGCAACTCTATTTTCCACAATGTTTATAAACAAAGACATTATTTGTAAACTTGTAAATCTGTTCCTGTCTACCGTATATCATTGTCATGGTATATAACTGAGCCAGATTCGTGAGAATAGCCCCGATCTGAGAACAAAATCGGTTAGTGGAGCCCCACCTTTAGTTTTTGGAAACGTAATTGCATGCACAAGGGGTACAGTGCCAAAGGAGAGCAAAACATATTTTTCCCCACCATATGAACATGGTATGAGTGTAATTCAGGAAACCCTTGATTAATTAGCATTAACCTAATAATGAGTTGATGTTCATATTGATTCATTCTTTATTCACTGATGCATAACCAGCGATTTATTTGTATCAATACAAACCCCATTTTATCAGGATGATGTTGCTTAACTATGACAAAAGAACATTAAAAATTTAAGGTGATCTGTTAGGGGACTCACCCTACCCCACTTACTGCACTCATCCCAATGAGGTCGGTAAGAGGAAACCTTGTAGGACCCCTGTGTCAGACGCTTGTTCTCGTCTTTGGCCCTACTCAACGAGTAAGGTCCTTGGGCGTACCATATAGCATTTCCAGTACAAGTCTCTATTGCATGGGGCCTCGACAAGACTGGTGCATAAGAAGATCAATGATCTAGCTTCGTTTATTTGATGATAGGCCTCTTTTTACATGGAATATGAAAATCAGAATACTGAATAAAAAATATTAGTAGTTGAATACGGTATATAAACACATTGTTGTGAGCTTTGTTTATACTTATTATCTTTTTGAAGTGATATTACACCTTCAATTGTGTACAATATGGTGGTGTTACTGACCAGGCATACTTCAAGACATCCAATGACGGTGAACCTCCTGACTGAATGGGACATTACTTGGCTGTGGGGGGAACGCTCCTGAGCTGGGGGTGTCGGCGCATGTGCGGACTGCTGACGAGACTTTGATTGGAAAGACGTGCAGCCACTGCATCTTTAAGACTCTGAGGGCAGCATAGTGCTTTAATGTACAATGTCCTTTGTTGGCATGATGCATGTATGACTCCCAAACTTATACATGGAATATCCTAATTTTAGTTGATTTCTCCCAGAAAAAATAAAACATATATATGGCAATACTAGGGTCCATACACTTGGTTTAGAATGTCTTGTGTCCTGCTGATAGGTTTCTGCCAGAGAAAAACATTGATTCCATCTAATGTTACTGCTGCAAGATTACACTTCACTGTTGGTCACTTGCTAAAATCTGGTCCAGCCTTGACTGACCTGCCACCTAGTGTACGATGTGCCCGCTACTCTCACATGCTGAATCCATCTATATGATGCTGAGAAGTGAAACAATGCTGTAGGGCGGTCATGTTGCCTGAATGCAGCTGATGTGAGTAAACCCTCCTTTTTTTCTTTTTTGGCCTTACCCATTGTATGTTCATTTACACCACAGCTGGCTGAGGGAATAAAGGAAATGGCCTGACTGTATCTTACACATGGACGTGAATGTGGTCTTTTGAGCAGCCTCTCCTACTGTGAGTGATACCCATGAGTAGCTGCATAAGTATTATAAGCCTTGGACAAGGGTATTATCCTCGACTGGCACCTTGGACAATATACATCGCCCTTGAATTATAATAACATGTAGCAACTCACTTGTACCATATCTATCACATATAACACCTGTATAACACAAAGGCATCAACATCATTATTTATGCATGAAGTGTGTTCGCACGTGGCACATCAGGTTTTCTATTAATAAGTTGTTTCCATTGTTTTCTGTTTTGAGTGAGCTCCTGGGCTTCCTCACGTGTTATTCTGAGATCCTTCAGATCTGTATCTAGCCATTTTATAACGTTATATGATGTTATATGTCAACGTTTTTCTAAGGCTCTTTAGTATGGCATAACGTTACGTAAAGTTTAAAATGTTATTTTGGCGTAAAATAACGTATTTAGGTTAGCTGGGAGTGTCTTCAGCTTCAACACAAAGAGAACCAAATCGCGACGCTATACATATTTAAGAGATGCAACCACTAGGTTGTGAGGCAGTATGACCTGGCATCTGCAAGACCTCAGTGATGATGACTAAACCCCAATCTAGCAGACAATTAGTTTGCTGTACCCTACTATGCATGCCATAATTGATTAATCTTCCTTCATGTCCTTGTGCTGCCTTTCCATCGCATAAGTACTGCGGGTCACATTATTAACCCTTTAAGGATGGCATGATACCTTAATGCATCATGCCCTTGGTTGTCATGATGCCTGAATGTAGCTCTGGCAAGTTACTCGCCAGGGCTACATTCAGGCATCATGCCAATCCTTCGGGGTTCAGACACTCCCGAAGGGTCAGCATTATGCAGCACCAGCAACCTACCTGTGGGGGCTGCATTGGTGCATCATGACGACAAATGTCATCTTTTAGCGACATCCGTCCTTAAAGGGTTAAGTAGCATTGACCTGCATAGCTCAGCACCAGTCTTCATCACTAATACATTGATGCCCTTCACCCAGCCACCTGATAATGGTGTAAGGGTATCTCCTTGTCCCAACGCCTGCATGGTAGATTTACCTAGAGTCGACCATATACCTTGGGTCGGACACAAGAATTTGTACTTATGTTTAATCATGATAGGCCATCTGTTCTTGTATAATAGTACAATTTCAGTGTTACTTCTGCAAGCAAAGGATAAATGACGTGCACAAATAAGCATGGATCTAGGTGCCTGACTCTATGTGTTTTCGACTCTAGGTGAATCTACCCCACATGTTACATTAACCAAGAGGAAGAAAGAGTACTAATAGGGTCCCTAAGTAAAACACAAGGGGGTCAACCCTTAGATTTCCCATGCATAGCCTAGTGGTAATTATGAGGTTAAATCTGGGAAGGTTATAAAGGCTGTGTCTCATGAGATTGATACAATTGAAATGTCTTTGACCGGTTGTCATATTTGACCGGGTGTCATCTTTGACTGAGTGTCGTCTTTGACCAGCAAGCTTCAAATATAGATATAAATAAATATAACAACATTGATATGTTTTTGTTATGATATGGCTGTGTCTCCCGAACTTGGGCCAATGTGTTTATCTATGACCGGGTTTTGTCTATGACTGGGTGCTGTCTATGACCGGGTGCCATCTATGACCGGGTGCCGTCTATGACCGGCTATCTAAACAAGTTGTTTGGAGGGATAAACTTCTTTTTTTTTAATATTACAATTTTTACAATCTTTTTTATCCCTCCAAACAACCTTTTTAGATGATTTTTAAATGATTTTTACATGATTAATCGCATAATTAAGGTGGACAACTAAGGGTATGTGGTTAACTATCCACTATAGGTCGATCTACCCTATTGGCTACACTATGCCGATATCACTTGGGATTTCCTCTTACGGTTAGATCCTTTATTCTCAAATATTTCTCCCTGTTTTGCTGTGTTTTGCTGTTCATTCAGGCAACATTCAGGGCAAAACACAGCAAAACAGGGTGAAATATTTGAGAACAAAGGAGCACCCTGTTTTCAAGGTAGCTGTGTCACCCTAGTGGAGTCTGAGCCTTAGAGCAAGTTTTGAGTATTCCCCCAGCAGAATACGCTGGTGGTGATCAGACCTAGATCGTCCCATCCCAGGGCAGCATGTAGACTAGTGTGAGAGTGGTTAGCACCTGGGGGTGTGGAGCTGCTCACGTTCAGGTCTCACCTCACTAAGTCATTACCAACAGGAGATGAGAGCCGCCGCCGCTTAATTAATATCAGCCTCCGCTTACGTAATTACTCAGGTCTCAGATTCACCCGGTCTGCCACCACAACATGATACTAGATCTGTACTGGGCTCTGATTCAGAACGACTGCCGTATCTGCCGGGGCGTCAAATATGTTGCCGACAATCAAATATCAACTTGACGAGAGGTATCGCCAGCGGCAAACCAATACATAGTAGCTGTTCGTCAAACTCCATATTTTGGGTCTTTCACAATAATTCCTCCCCCCCATATATAAGATATATAGATATATAAGATATATAGTAGGATATAACAAAACTTATTGGCTATCATATTTTACTGATCGTCATCTTCAAACCTTAATTTTGACGGCAGTCTACCCCCCGGCAAATACAGCAGTCGTTCTGAATGAGACCCCTGGCATGTCCAGCTGTCTGCCACTGAGGCACAGACAAGGAACATACGCACACTGTAAACAGTTGTTGCATTTTTATGGTATAATCTGCTGTTGTCTTACAGCATTTACTGCAGCTTTACAGTAGATTCTACTGTGAAGTTACAGAAAACTGTACACCTACAGTAAATTCTACTGTAAAAAGGCAACCAACTATTTACCGTGCAGTATCATAAAAGTCTCAAATACAACTTCTCTACACAGCCACGTTTATAGTTACATTTTTAATGTCCACAGCACATGGCGGATCCACCATTCATAGATTTGAAGAGTCTGATGCAAGGAAACAGCAATGTGACTAGTATCGTAGATCCTAGATTTATTATGTAGACTCTTGGACGTCACAGTGAGAAAGAGTCCTATGGAAAACGAGAGCTAGGCAACATGACTACGTCGTATCTCTGGAATGTGCTGAATATTAATGTTGCCCAGCTTAAATTTAGGGCTTTTTGTGTTTGATATTCAATGCTCTACCCAAACCTTTAAAATATACACTGTATTGATGATATGGCAATCTCTATTATGAAGGTCAAGGTCACTGGGATTAAAAGTAAAAGACATATTTCAGGTTGGAACAGTGGACAACCTTTTTGTTTCCTCTTTGTCTAATATATCAAGCTGGCCAAATGATGCAGAGAAGAAAGATCAAGGACTATTTTTCAGCCCCAATTTCGGTAGAGGCATATAGTCAGGGTATATTGCACTAACGGGATCTTCATCCCTGAGAAGTCACCTCCTTTTCTATCACACAGGAGTGAGTTGTGACCGACATATGACGAGGTAGTCCTCAGTACATGAAGGGTGCTTAGGTGCAACCACAGGTTATAACATGACCTCAGCTTCGGGAATGAGTGGGTTATAGGCTAGCATGGGAAGGTGTGCAACTAAAAGTCCATGATCATATTTACATGACTTTACAAAGATGCAGTGTCCACAACATACACTAGATGGCACTACGTCTTTGTAGAGTCATAAGGATGTGCAAAGATGACTATTGACTTTTAGTTGCACACCCTCCCCTGGTGCCCTACAGCCTACTCACTCTCCAAGCTGAGTTCTTGTTAAAACCTGTGGTTGCAACCAGTGGTACGGAGGTGACAGCTTAGAGTTACGATATGATCCTTGGGACGTGTCAGATTGATTACAGGTACTACCAGTAGAGCAGAGTGACAAATTGGCAGACTGTGTTATATCACGGTATATGCACCGCTGCGGCAATTAGTTCTTCTAATCAACACCAGGGCATGACAAGCACAAATGGGGATATAGGCCTGAGAGACAGGCTTGTGCAGCTTTCTTAGATGAGAGTATTATCTCCGTATTTAATATGCCATTACTCGTTAAGAGAAATCAAACAATTCAGTAGCAAGTACAGGTGGTCAGTGGCAGAAACACAATCTTGACTACAATTTGGTAGTATTGCACATTTGTGAGTAGCCAAGCAGAAAGGATGCCCTGTATGCAGATATAGAGCAAACCATTGTCAATAATGCAAGGCACCACCCTCATCAATTGAAAAATCCTGATTGGCTTCACCCTTATCAATCAGAAGCATCACCCTAATCATGTGCAAAACAGAGACAAGTTATTCTGGGTCTTATTCTATATATTAAAGCCAGTCCTTCAGTTAATGCATGTAGTGATATATAGTAAAAATGCAGTAGAAACTGTGAATAAAACAGTATAGAAGAAGTCTAGTCATTTTCCTCGCAAATACGGGATAGCTCTCTCAGATAAGAAGACAAACGTTTAGAGCGTTATCTTAAACTTAAATTTTGATATCTTAATTCAGTGTCTTAAAAAACGAGCTGCACCACTCCATTTAATATGTTATGGATGGTCTAGTGGTGCAGTGTTTCTGCACGATCAGTCACTGTGACAGGTACTTTTTTTCCTTAGGCTTAGAGTTAGGTGGGTAAGGGTTAGGGTTAGGGTTAGGGTTAGGGTTAGGGTTAGGGTTAGGGTTGGGGTTGGGGTTGAGGTTATGTTCCCCCTATGACAACAATCTGTCATGGGGCGTGGGGGTGGCGACCTCTAAGTTCAACTTCAGACACTAAAGTTAAGACAAATAAGATCATCTTAATAGTCTTATTAAAACAACGCTCTAAACATTTGTCTTCTCAACTGGGAGAGCTATCCTGTGCATGCCTTTCTTATGGTGCATTTACAATTAGCTGACATTTGCGATAAGGGTGATGCACATAACCCTCATTGGTGGTGGGACAGTGACCCTGACATGGACCTGCTATTTTTCTATTTTGCACCTCTACATAGAATTTCCTTTCTGCCTGGCTGCTCAAAAGTAATCCCCTTTATCTGCGCCTGAATCAATGCTGTGAGGAAACAATATGATCACCACATGAATTTGCATTTAAGTAAATTAAATATGCATAAAGAAACACCTGAAGCCGATTTTATTTGAGTAAATGACACTTAAAGCTGCTTGAATGTCGTTGAGACCTTGAACATCTCTGGGACATGAACATGGTATTACTTGATTTAAAGCTGCCTAACGTGTTCCTTTAAGGCATCTACAATTTGCTCAAATGCAACCATTTATGCAGTGAGTTTTGTGATGTTGAAAAAAAACTTTGGTAAGAGTCACGTCATTTATTTTGTGGTGAATAAGGCAGTTTTGTTAACTTAACCAGGGAAAGCTGTATTTTACACCCTCTATTAACTAACCCTCTCCCGTATTGAATAATTAGAATCGATGATTTACTCACTATGAAATAGTTTTTGCTGTCAATTAAGTTATTATTATTGTTATTATTTCATTCAGCTCAGCCTTGTGAAATAACTCTGAGTAAGGAATTGTCCTCACAAACCTTATGTCTATGTTTTAGAATACCGCGGTTTTCACCAGTCTAAAGAAATTAATCATGCAGACAAAATTTAACATGCATTTATTTTTTGATTATGGAATATGAAGATAATAATACACAAAAAAACAGCTACATGTTGGTCTCTTTTCATTTGATAAGACATGGTAGTGACTAAGTTTTTGAGTCATACATGGGAGTTGCATTATTTAACACCCACACCATTCTAATATCGACCATTAGTGCCATGTTTCCGTCACTTCCCCATCCCACACACCACCCCCTGTTAATTCACTATACGCGATTCCATGACGCCGCTCATCAAAAGGAGGCTCCGCTAACCAAACTTGACGGGCAGCCGGAAATAACAAGACGCGCGGTGTGAGGCGGGAGACGCTGCCACAGGAAGTCACTTAGATATGGCATCCGCGTCATGTGACGTACAGCCACCAATGGGTGATTAGATAACTGAGGAAATAAAAATGGCGGGAAATGGACGGTCTGTACCTGCTATAGGGAGATGTCGTTTATGGTAGCTCAATAACACACCACCACAGGCCGTTAACATTCTAGGGTAATACAATTTGTACTCTTATTATCCAACCCGAATAAATTATACAAGTGTATCCAATGAGAACGAGGTTAGGGACTACTGTCAGTAACTAAGGCGCCAGGGTCTGTTATCATTAAATTCTGTATTCATTGTTTTTCCTTCAACGGCTCCCCTAAGGCTCTTTCATATTTAATATTTAATCCATAATCACTGATTGGAAAATAATCTATCAGGGAAAACAATTAAAAGAAGTCAATTATGCCGTGCTTGACGGTGTGAATGAAAAAGGGAAACTTACACTTATTCCATGAGGGACAAGTAGTTGTCATCTATTTTTTTCCAGCTCAGCTTTCATTGAAGATTCTTAATCTGAGGGCTGTTCATTCATCACGAAATGAATGATTATATTTTTCACGCCATGTTCCGCATTTCATTATAGATATTAACCTAATTAGCCGAGTTTAATGGTGTGAATGACTGTGTCTCACGAAATCAGGCCAATGTAAACATTTTTGACTGGGTGCCATCTTTGACCAGGTACCATCTTTGACTGGGTGCATTCTTTGACCGGCTTGATAGAAAACGGTTTATTTAGGGAAGATGAAGATATTGACGGGCTGAGAAGGTTTATGGATGTTATAACACTCACTTTAATTTAGTAATTAGAAGCCCATTTATATCTTCATTTCCCTTAAATAAACCTTTTTCAATGCAGTCAAAAATGGCACCCGGTCAAAGATAGCACCCGGTCAAAGATGGCACAAGGCCGTTATACAAGCCCAATAACATATACCTAGCTAATTATATGGTCTACCTGTTTATATGATGTGGGAGCCAACAAACAGATAAAAGGAACCAGCAACATTATATCGGCAAACGATGGCCACCAATACAGTTACAAAATACAATATGGCCGCCAACAAAGTCACATGACTCAAGATGACCGCTGAGTAAGTTACAGGAGAAATTATTGTGGCCCTAAAAGTTGGCTGCCAACAAAGTAACAAGATTCAAGATGGCCGCCAGCAATATCACCTTGGCAACAAGATGGCCACCAACAAGCTGATTAGTTATAGCCCTCTCTACAATCATATCGCACGGCAGCAAACTGGCACCCATTAGTAAATGTTATCACCTTCTTCACTTTAAAAGGCAACAAACTCCAACACCTTTAAGACACTGAAAAGAATGGCAAGAAATTAAGTTGTTCCACTTCTGCAGTCCACATTACCTTAGAATGTCCTTCATTATCGCCCAACCACTGTTGCTTGTAATTGAGTTTTTGGCAGCAAGGATGAGGGAATATGACATTTGCTATACAACTTATTCTTAATGGGAATTTACTCTCAATATGATCTGGTTTAAATGGGCGCACCATCAATTGGTATATCTATACCCAGCTTTTAGAGGTTTGGTTTAAGGTAACTATGCTTTTTCTAAATAATAAATGAATAATATAAGAGTCACCCTTTCTCCTTGATGTGAGACAGTTAATAGTTAACTACCCTCAATACGATTCAGTATTCAACTTGATAGCTGGCAACAATGTAATTATGAGTTAGTGATTCACTTATATGTCTCCTGGCTAGTCATTAATACCATGCACAGTTGGTGATTACATGCTAATAGGGTGCTTTGGTTACAATGAGGTTACTGGTACAAGAGCTGCCAGGGGGTGATAACTCTCAGTACGATTGATTAGATGTTACATTGAAAAGGTCCTAAAGCATTAAGACAAAGGCTAAAAGTACTTCGAGAATGTTGGGGACTATAAGAATAGAAATGATTTCCTACATATAAACATAGTTCACTGAAATATATTGGACTGGGGCCACAGACGCGAGTTTTGGCTTGCAAAAGCTTGTAATGTCTACGTTACTGGGTCGGTTCGGTAACCACTGCCCTTACACCA
Source organism: Harmothoe impar (assembly GCA_947462335.1). Taxonomy (NCBI): domain Eukaryota; kingdom Metazoa; phylum Annelida; class Polychaeta; order Phyllodocida; family Polynoidae; genus Harmothoe; species Harmothoe impar. Next base: position 50,860,041 of record OX381720.1, on the reverse strand, counting down.
TATTATTTCATAACAACCATGCTTGTTAGGCGTATTTCAGTTTAATTCCGTGCTATAGGTCCTCTCGTTGGTACAACAATAATTCTGAGTAACAGAGATGGTGAGACAAACTGGATGTTGTAAATGAGATAGTTGCTTATAAACAAGAAGGTCAAACCTCATCCTCAATATATAGAACGATATGGAAGAGTTCAGACTACGTTAAACAATCATTTAGATAATAGCACTCAATTACACGTAATAATGAAGACATAAATGTATAATTATCTAAAGCTAACTCGGGTGTTTCAGGCCACTGGCTGCACATATATTATATCAGCCTGTGAACATTGTGACATGTGGTCACTGAGGTGTGTATACCCAAGTTGGTTTTTAGGTCACTGATCAGAATATATCATCATGATATTAACGCTTATTATACGATATGGGCTTACACCGTGCTTTTTAGGTGATATTCACGTTCTGATATTCCTGCATACCCCACACTTGAGGGGGTCAAATCGTTCTGATATTCTGGATATCAGAACGATTCTGAATGGGGAATTCAGAATCGTTCTGATATCCTGAATATCAGAACGATTCTGAATGGGAATCGGCAGCCATAAAATCCGAGGTTCTATGGAGACTCGAACACCCTACATCAAGACTTGAAGTCCGATGTGCTAACCACCACGCCGTGAAGGCGCTGGTAGAGGTAGGTGGCGAAACAAGGAGTCTACAGGCGGATTTCCAGCCCTGTAGGACCATTATTTACCGAGTTACAGAAGAAAAGGCATTTTTTGGTATAGTTTCTTTGAAAATCAAAAAAAAATTCTAATTTCTTTTTTACTATAAAGGTAGAAGTTGGACTTTACTTAGCCTTTCGTTAAAATAATTCTAGGGATTTTTTTTCACATAGAAATAGGCATTTTGAAAAAGGTTCGTTTCCACCCAGGATCGATCCGGGTACCCTTGGTGTGTGAGGCGGAGACGCTAGCGGCCATGCCTATCCGGCTGTGGTGAATGCGGAGGGAAACGCTGGTTAGTATATAACATAGCCCCAAGCTGGCCCCCTCACAAATTCTATGTTGAACTCAGTGTTGGAGATTGAGGGTATGACGTCACCAGGCTCCACCAATCAGCAAGCAGGGTTGGTGGGAGGTCAAAACAACATGGCGCTACTGCTGTACGAGTGATATTCAGTCAATAATCCTTCAAAATGGCCAAATTAGGACGTTTTAAAGGTAAATAAGGACATATTAATCGAAATATCGTATAATAAACCTAATAATATATGAATATCGCCGACCTTGGGGTGTGTATTCATGAATAACGACCTCGGTGCTACTCACCTCGGTCATTATTCAAGAATACACACCCCGCGTTCGGCGATATTCATATATTATTGGTTAAGTGTCTGATACCTAATGGTGAATGTTATGGTGGGTGGTTACTGGATTGTAAATGTGTAATTGGGTTTTGAGGACACTGGTATAATTTTGAATACTTTGTCCTCCTCACTGGGCCAACTAAAAAGTGATCATATCTAAATACATAATACATCAACACTAGATAGCTCCCACTATGAGGGCACCTGTTGTGGTTTCTGCGGTATATCTGATAGTTTTTGTGGTAACTTCACAGATCAGGAGAAGTGATGGAGCCAGGATTCTGTGTGTCAGTCAACATTTTGGCTCCCACATGTTGATGGTACATACAGTAGCTGAGCGACTGATAGAACGTGGACATGAGGTGTACACCATCTTCAGTGATAGGATGCCTGTACCCAAGGGCCTGGAGGCAAAAGGGTTCAAGGTAGGTATTGTCACTAGGTTCTTGGTGATATATTTCACCAGTTTGCAATGTTATATTGGCACAAAATACACATCTAAAAGGATTTGACTATTCCTGCTAACTCATTTACTCATATTATATTGCCTTTACAAATATGATTTTTGTAATATATTCACTGCATGAAAACTCCTGTTTAAGCATATTTAAGTTTTCCCTAAAGGCCATTATATATATGCTTAAATATTGTTGATAAGCACATATAATGACATCTAATCGACCTCGCCAGGTAAACTGAAATGTCAAAATTCTGAGATTCAAGCATATTTCAGTATACCAAAAGTGACTATTTTGGTATATTTAAGCAACATTAAGTTGACCTAAATGGTCTGAAATATTTACCTATGAAATGTCATCAAAACTTGTTAAACCAAATGTCAAGGCCATGAGAAAGCTACTTAAATGTCATTAGATGCCCTGAAATATTTACCTAAATGTCATTAAAGGAGATTAAACCTAATGTCAAGGCGGTGAAAAAAAGTTACTTAAATGTGATTAAATATAATGTCAAGGCCCAGGTGCTGGTTACCAAAAATTGACATTTAAGCACCGTTAATAACATTTAAGAAGGAAATGTCATTTTCTCATTCGACATTTCCGGTAAATTTAATTTCACCTTAAATTCCCCGGAAATGTCCCTATATTTTGGTACACTAAATATACTTAAATAGGAAATTTGTTGCAGTGATTTCTATCAGAAAATATAAAAAATAATAATCAAAGTCTACTTTTCTGATGCATGTCATTTTTTTGTTGTGGCCTTTGGTATAAATTTATAAGTCACGTCAAGAAAGGTCACTATGCATATTTACTGTTAAAGTTCTCACTAACTCCCCAATCATTCAAATGTGTGAATTGACAAGCACTTGGGTTGGTAACCAACCCTTGTGCTTGCTTATTCATGCATTATTCCCTTACAACAACTATTCTCTTAATGCAATAAATATTACAGAGCAGCGTTGGCCTGTGTTTTGTAGGTGCTGCGCTACCACACGCCTGACACCAGTGACTTCATGGCCTCAGACGAGCACATCAAAAACATGCTGCAGACTATCCTAAGACAGCAGCAGGTAGATCTTACATCCTTCTCCAGAACAGCCCACTACGAGTGCACAGACATTGATAATGATACTGAACTTTCCAAGAAGCTTTTGAAGCTGAGATTTGATCTCATCATAATCACAGCCAGCTCAGTTTCTTACTGCCTGCCATTCATTGCACTCAAACTTAATGTACCTTTTGTGCTGCTGCCCTCTTCATTAGACATAGAAGTGACGAGAAACCCCACACTGCCGTCGTTCTCCCCAAGTGTATTTTCATTGTTTACGGATGAAATGTCATTTTTAGAGAGACTTTACAATACTTACATTACTGTACGGGTCAACTGGCATGGAGCAAGTCAATACCCAAGTTTATCTGACATAAGTTTACTCAAGAAATACAATGGCAATTACACAGTTAAGTCATGGATGGAATTGGCCAGGAGAGCTGAACTTTATTTTCATATTAGAGGTAATGTTGTGGAGTATCCAACAGCGCTTGCACCAAATGTGATCAGTGTTGAGTGTCTCACATGTAAACTAGGGAGAAAGCTGCCTAAGGCTTTAGAAAAATTGGTCGATAATTATGAGGGTATAATTGTCATCTCATTTGGTTCACTCATAGATGATCTACCAGATTATATTGCTCTTAAATTTGTTGAGGCTCTGTCCGACAGGAGTGAATTGGTTTTTTGGCGATTTAACAGAAAATTACCAATTTCAGTCCCTTCAAATCTAAAAACAATGCCATGGCTTCCTCAGAATGATCTGCTCGCACATTCCAAAACTAAACTCTTCATCACACATTCAGGTAACAATGGCCAACATGAGTCTGTCTACCATGGGGTCCCAATGATTGCCTTCCCCATGTTTGCTGATCAACCTCATAATGCTGTAAGAATTCTAAAGCATGGCTTTGGGTTGAAAGCTGATATTCTCAATTTCACTGCAAATGAACTTTCAGAGAAAATCAATGAAATCCTTCAAAATCCTTTGTACAGAGAAAAGACCCAAAGGGCAGGGCAGATAATGAAAAGCAGTCCCATGAATCCCCAAGACAAAGCAGCTTATTGGATAGAACATGTTCTGGAGTTTGGTGGGGACCATCTACGCAGCCATGCCCTGAATATGCCCTGGTATGCCTTCTATATGATTGATGTGATTCTGTTTGTTGAAGGTGTCATGGCTGTATTTGTCTGTGTACTGGTTTGCATGTGTTCATATATGTATAAACAGACTTGCAATCCTCTCCAAAAACAGAAGCAAAGTTGAACGTAGAAACAGAAATGTGAAGGATGAATAATGGACATGACTAGCCAAAAAAAGATACTCGACTAAATGTATTACTATTTTTGCTTTTCAGCTTTTATCTCAAAAGACCCATTTGCATCTGGTTTTGAATTTCTGCAATAGAGCCAATAAACTTATACTTAAATGTCTAGGGTCATATTCGGCGATATACAATTTTGTTTACCAATGTATAACACATTATTATCATCATCATTGATGTTTCTATTTATCATTTCTGAATGTAAGATTAATCAATAGCTGTAGAAAATTAATGTAGATTTATATTCTGTTTTCAGATAAAAATGTACCTCTTATTAAAACTCTGAATGAAACTTATCAATCCTATACAATTATTAACAATGAAAGTAAAGGATGTATCAAATGAAATATATGACATGACATACAAAAGTTTAATTGTATTTGCAAGTCAGTAATAAAAACCTTTATATTTGAAATTGAATTGAATTGATGGGGGATTGCCTTCTAACATCATGAGCGGGCCATATTTAGGACTAACTACTACATGTACCCCATTCCACATGGTGAACAAATGACCATGATATAGACTGTAATTTTCCTATCGATCCCGTCTTCTGCATAGCATTAACCCATGTTGGTACCTTTGGAATAAAAGAACACTTCTACAATTGTATTGCAGACTCATGGGTTGAATCAGTTAAACCCCTCCTAAAAAACGTGTGTTGCTGTGAGAATAGAGAGAACCTTCCAAATATAATAGCGCAGCATATCTTTGATTAAAGATTTGCAGCCTATGGTGCATCAAATAAGTCATACACAAATGCAATATGACCAGTGCCACCAAGTATATGTATACAACTAATGGTCCTGCTGAATTGGCCATATCTAAAGGGTCTTGTATATGTAAGGGTATAAGGGACACTGCATGGGGGAACACATACAAATAGACCAATCAGATAGAGACCTGGATAGAGTCTGCTCCTGTAACTAGTAAGGGCTCCTGAAGGTACCATGACCATATTTTGTTCACTGGTATCCATTCATCACAATTGTGATGCCAATAGGTTTACAACTTATGATACTCAGATGGGTACCTGCAGAGGTCGGCCCAGGGAGAAAACGGCCCCAGAAAATGACAAATGGCATAATGCATTAAAGCACTATGCAGCCCCTAAAGGCTATTCTTTACCTTTTATGTGTGGGACCGATTTGTGTGATGATAAAGATACTCGCAGCGTTATTGATTAACGATTGGGTACTCTATGTACACCTTGTTATACTTTTCCACCCCATACGCTGCTCTGTATGTGACCTTAGACCGTTGATGCGTATACCATTGATTCCCTATACCTAGATACATAGAGGTTGACAATATCTCTGTGATGTCCCCAACGTGGTTAAGGGGATAAAGGGTTATAAACTAGACTGACTTCTTTGAATAAATGTGATACTGCTTTACTATTATCATTCTCATGTAGTTCAACTTAAAACCAGTTGGGGTTTATTCAATGTAACATACTTTCTTTGATATGTAGACAGGATCAGTAAAACTGACTTTGGGGGGTCCGTATCTGGTATCAATTTTTCCGTATCAGGCTGCAGACCCTTATAACGGTATACGGACCCCCCAAAGTCAGTTTTACTGATCCTGTACTTATTATTAAATGACTCCTCTATAAAGAAAATTGACATTTTAAGTGTGTTTACTCACTCAATTGAAGCAGACGATTTCTATTTTGGATTCTTCCTGCACTTCCGGTTTTCCAAATACACACAAAAAAAGAGTCCGCCCTCCCAGAGTATTTATTCCCTTTTTTTCTACAATTTAGGCTTACTGCTCGATTCAAATTTGTTATTGGTTCAAAAATGAAGAGGCTTAAACCATAATTTCTTAAAAAATAATCGAGATATAACTTGATTTTAACTTCTGTACGGCCTTGTATGACTGTTTGTTGATGTGTTCATTGAGCATATGTGACTGGTTGGGGGGGGGGGGGGGGTATACATCGCTGCACTAGTGCCTGGCTGCCCTGGTCGCTCCCACTAGTGTACCTCACAGTCAGGACAGGACCCTTCTTAACTCAGCCGCACGCTACTACTCCCCCCCCCCCCAACCCGGTATGGTTAGGACGGACTGTGTCTCAGCCCAAGGGGGGGGGGCACTTCCCATTGCTTCTATCGTCACCATGTACATACATAAAATACCGGGAAAGGGGTACTTTTTGGGCCCCATTGGCGGGTCCCCTAAAAGAGGTCCAATTTTGTTGAATTTTGGAGGTATCCCGCTAAAAGTGGACATTTATGATATCCTGGAAAAAAGGGGGCCAATTTTAGCCAATTTAGTGGTGACCAAATATAAGAGGTCTGATTTCTTCACATTTTGGGGGTTATCGTGCCAAAAGGGGGGTATTTTGGTGGGTTTTTATCCCGCCAAAAAGGGGTCCAAATTCAGGGTCATGTATGCACATGGTATCAAAAAATGTAGGAGTGGCCCCCCCCGGGGCACCAGCGCGACTGGCCAGTCACGGTTAGCTGCCACTGCCCCCCCCCCCCACTCCACTGAGCTTACAGTCGGGGAGGGTCAATGAAAACAAAAAACAATGAGTAAACATATTCATACACCAGTGCTAAGGCCGGAAGCAAGCTGATACAGACACCTTTATACGAGCTAATTTGACAGGAAGTAGACTGATACGGCCCTGCTGCTTTAAGCATATGGGATCCCATATTTAACCAAAACCATTTAATAATAATATATTATCTGAAGTGTTCCCATGTAAATGAGACGGGAATAAATAACCATTGGCATTTATGGATAACCATTGGCATATGTCGTCTTTTAGTGGTAGTTGAATCTTTATCAATTAAACCCACAAAAAATTGAGTGATCAGCCATATTGACGGAGTATTAGCTTTTGGCAGTAAATGTTATATAAAAATCAATAGAAACTGAAGCGTCTACAAATCAGTACTGAGTCTAGCGCTGAGCATAGGAGCCATAGACACAGGGATAACAGTATCAGGGGTGTAGGGAGAGGTCAGGGTGCTACTGGATACCTGCCCCCTAGCCGACACATCCACTTGTCTTCCATGGTATGGTATGGTGATATATTTTGCAGGCTGCCATTTTGTCTGAAACTCAACAAAGGGGTAAACTAAGACCTGGGCTGTGTTCTAAGATATATATGCATGGGATTAAGCAGGTCGACAAACCAACCTCTTCCTTCGTTCAGAGGTCGGGAGCGAGTCTGTAAGTTCTAGTCTGCTACTCTGCCAAATTGTCAGAGTAGCTCTCAGCCAATCAGAGGTGACGTTCTATTGACCATTCAGTGACGTGACGCATGATTGGCTGATGGCTGGCATAACGTCCACACAGCAAGAGTTATGTTTTTAAAATATCTTTAATTCAGCTTATACTCTGTCATATTACTTATACTTTGAATTACCATCTACCTTTCTGAATGGTACCAGCATACAGAAAAACGTTTAAGACAGATATTCTGGAATTTTGGGGTCACTACAACAAATAATTTCTTCAGAAATTGATATCGTTTTTTGACAACATTGCAGTACTACACGCTCTCGAACTGTCCCCAGAGACAGTTCGAGCCTCTACGATCTAGGGTCAAGAGGCACTCTGATGCAGAGCCTCTAATTCACAGGTTCCCAAGTGACCTCTTATACCCCTAAAACAGCTTAGCAGCCCTTCCACCCCCATATGACCCTTCCAAGCCTCAACTACAGGACCCACCAAGCCTGGAGGCATCCATTGACTACCAGGGGGTGCACGTAGGGCAGCAGGCAAGGTACAGAGGTCCAGGCCTGGGGGACTAAGGATCTGGTAGGACTAGGTGTACCCTGGATGTGTTTGTGGTGTGTTGATGGTACTAGGATCCCTAGATACAGCTGCAGGGGTAACAGTATCAGGGGTGTAGGGAGAGGTGAGGGTGCTCCTGGAGACTAGCCCCGTAGCCCACACATTCACTTGTCTGCCACAGTATGGTATAGTGTCATATTGTGTAGGGGTTGCCATTTTGTCTGAAACTCAACAAAGCGGTGAACTAACCTGTGCAGTGTTCTAGGATATATGCATGGGGTAAAAGACACCCTGGTGCGGAGCTTCCGATTCTTAGTTTCCCAAGTAACCTCTTATACCCCTATGACAGCCGACCCTTCGTTTGACCCCTTCAAGCTCCAACCTATAGGTGTCTGGAGGCCGATATTGACCAGCACGAGGGGTGCAGGGCAGCTGGCTAGGTCCAGGCCTGAGGGACCAGGGAGCTGGTAAGACTAGATATATCCCTGATGTCTTTATATTATGTAGATAGTACGGAAAGCTCTAGCCTTTGAATGTAGAAATAGATGGCCTCCCCCCCCCTTCCTCCCCGCTGAGTCGTCCACTCACAAGAACTACATCGTAAAGCAACAACATTATTATTATATGCTATGATCCATTAGCATAAAATGAAAAGGAGCCTCACTGATATCTGTGTTAGTAGGTCTATGAATTTTCTCACCTGTCTTTTATTATTAGGTATCACCTTTGTCTAGATCTGTCACTCCTCCAAGCCTAATGTATAACTCCCTTTCATGGTATCAAGTCTTGTGGGGGGAGGCATAAACCTCATTAACAATGAAAAGGAGTTCTTCATTCTTTCATTCTTGGGGGAGTGCAGATTAGTTCTAAGATTAATTAAGGTACGGGAGACAGGACAGCTTTGAGCTCTCCAGGACATCCGTCGGGCTGCAATGGGCATGGACAATTTTGTATCTAATATTTGTAACCTAGTTAGAAAATGATCCAGGATTGCTGGTATCCAGTACAAGTCAGTACATAACAACTCTCCCAGACTGTATACATACAGTTGGGGCCCGAGACTGGAGACAGGATGGCTGGCAATTAAGTTACAGGAGACAAGATGGCTGACAATAAAGTTGGAGGGGACAAGATGGCTGCTAACAAAGTTACAGCAGACAAAATGGTTGCCAATAAAGTTGCAGGAACCAGCAGCATTGCTATAAAAACAAAATGGCCACCAACCAGTCATATCCTATATAATGATATCACAGAGCCGCAAACTGGCACCCAATGGTAGAAGTAATCACATTCCCCAGAAATTTCAAACAATAACACCAACGCTTCTATAACAGAGAAAGAGATAGCAGGAACTTTAATTGTTCTGCTTGAAAGTCTGCTTTGACTTGAAATATCCTGTGCTGTTACCCAGCCATTGTTGTCCGCTCATTGAGTTTTTGGCTGCAATTCAGAAGATAAATGACGTCTACTGACGGCTGTTATGCAACAATCTCACTTTGGATGAGAATTTTGTTTACTGCCCAACTATCATTATGGTGTCTGGTTTGAATAGGACTCAACATCGATGGTAATATAACTGTATTTGGAACTCAGAGATTGCTCAAGAATGCTTTTGTCATGTAATCAGTTAACGGGTGAGAAGTATCATTTCTTTAATGAAGGGTTTTTCTTTTTCATTTAGATTCAATATTCAGCTTGATAGCTGGCAGTAATATAACTATAAGTGATTCATTGGTATGTCTCCTGTGCGCCCAGACAAGTCATGAATGGTGTGGATTAACAGACACTTCAGTTGTAATAATGGGGTTGCTGTCATCATAGCGGCTAGAAGGTGATCACTTTCTCTCCCACTCATTAGATGCTAAATTAGTGAATTAAAGGGAAACGATTCAGAACAACGTGGGCGTCAATGTCTAAATAGGTGGTAGGAGAAGTGTTTGGAATAGTTTGATAATGTGTGGGAGATTATATCAAAGTAATTACTTAGTAAGGGAGTGGTCATTTTTTAACAATAGGGGGGGGCGGTTTAAATTTTGTTGGTTCCCCTTGTGGGAGGGGTCAAAGAATTTCTGTCGAAAAATTTTCAGTCCCCCCCCCCCCCCAGATAGGTTGATATTGAGCTCGGCCGACACCTAGTAACAGGCTGGCTTTATGCCCAAAAGGGGTACAATTTTTTTGTTCCACCCCTCAAGAGGGGTCCAAATCTTTTGGGTCTACCCTCCCTTCAAGGGTCCAAATAATGTTGGTTTCCGCCTCCCCCCCCTCTAGATCCACCATGCGCCCTTGTTGTTAAAAAATAAAGACCATTCCCTAAATAGAGAACACGTTTCCGGGCCTCACACTCAAGTACAGATTACCATACGGTAAAGGCACCCTGTTTGGGTGCTCCTGAACAATGAAATGTTTATTACTCCTGGGTGTCTTTGTGGCCTGAATTTAATCATTTTATTATACATAAATTCCTCACTAACATGTTGATTTCAAAAGATGTAACTGCACCTAACATCGGACAGTTAAGGCTAAAAAGTGATCCTAGTGTTAGACAAGTAACTCACTAGGGCCCCATTCAAGCATCATGCCGACATCTACATTTCTACATTTCCATAGCTGACACATTATCAAAGGTATAGCCCACATGGTCAATTTCTTAGAATTTGGTGCAGATGCTCCAAAGAGTGTTTAAAATATAGATGCCTAAATAATATTGAAGCAAGGTTCGATCTGGAGGAGGCCACTGATTCCGAAACCTGATAATAAAGGTGTCCCGCATTAGCAGCCAGAGGTGAAATGCACCTAGTATTATGTATGATGCGCCGTTTGAAAAGGGGATATTATGAATAAACAGAAAGAAGCATATTACCAACCAGATCTTTCCCATCCGTCTCAATTTTAATTAACGGTCTACGTATGAAGTATAGCATCATTATCATGTTGACAGCACTCAACCCGATGGTAGTACTACTAGTCGTAGGCACCATAACGAACAACAGAGGGTGCCACTTGAGTCTTCTGCTCTTTTTTTAAAAATAAATTGATGGTGTAACACCTTTAAGTCCAAGGGGTAACAGTACATATTTTACCTAAGCCCTATATCAATGTGAAAGTGGCAGATTCTGAAAGAAAACACATTGAAGTTGTTATATCCTAGCCGGTGTGTCCGGATTTTGGATGCAACTCCTCAAAAACAGTGAGTGGTATGTGACACTTATTTTATTCTATGTTAATTCTACGAGACTGAAGACGCCGCTCTTGTACGTCATGCTTGTACGCTACGCTAAGGGTTTGTACACCACGCTTAGGGCTCGTACACCATGCTTAGTGCTGAGAGTGGTATACCATTTCCTTATGACACTCATACGCTGTCAGCAGCTTCTATAGTTAAGAGATAGGGACTCAATGTGCAGTCTTTGCAAAAACATTTATATCCCACAGGACATTCGGTCCTGCAAATTTTCAATGTTGAAGGACTGACTGCATTTTGGAGGACCGGATAGCCACATATCTGATGATTTCTGCATTCTAAGTATAAAAGTGTTTTGTCCATTAAAAAAACAATTTATTTGTAATCATTTAGGGCCAAATCAGGATAGATTATATAGTTTCACACAGTATATTGACAAACTTTAGAAGCCCAACTGAATTCTTCTCGTTCAGAAAAGCCCAACATGCATCAAGCCATTCGGTCCTGCCACATTTGTCAATCTGCTGGACCGGTGGCATTTTAGAAGGACATTGCCACTGTCCTGCATGTTTTCGCAAAGACTGTGTGCTTTGTTGTCCTAGGTTTAATAAATACAATTGGCCTGTTGTCCCTACTACTAGTAATGTGGTTTGTTCACAGAGACAGAAAATGGTATTACATCAATTCCTCATTAGGGGTAGCTTCGTCAGGGATCACTTCTCCCCCACTATTTTTGATTTTTTTCCCCCTCTTTTGTTACTCAATACAAGAAGGCTATGGTTGAATGATAAGTGTTCATGAAGTAGCTAAATATTGACATGTATTTTATGCTGTGTTGTAAACAAGATTTACAGGAAAATAAGCTGTCTTGGAGGACCTGCATAGTAAGGCTCTAAGTAAAAAGGGTGTCTGAAATCTACTGCAGATTTGGCTACGCATCGATCATGGGTACACAAAGAAAAGTAAAGGTGTCAATTTTGTCACCCACGTGGCTCTGGTAAAAAGACATTTGTTTGTGTAGATTTGTGCAGCATATTTCTTTCAATGGGAAGAGTGGATGACAAATTTAGAAGTTTATGTCTAGTTGTGAAACAAAGATTCCTCATTTGATGCACTATAAACATGATGGATTCAAACTCTCTGATCGGTCATTACAATATTATCACATGATATTTGTGCTAAATAGGGCCCTGTGAGTTGTCATCTAATCGGTCTAAGGTTGAAAACATGTGAGTTTCCCGAAATGAGCACTGTTTTCCTCCCTTTTGATCCAATATGAACAAACTTCGCAAAATAAAAGTCACTGGCAATGTATGAAATGAAAGCAGAATGAGATTAAATTCAGGTTATGTTTCGTGCACTATTAAACTGTACTCTGACCGTCAGCAAGCTATTAAACTTTGAATGAGTAAATCTATATATATATATAACGTGTCATTCACTATGAAATAATATATTTGTTTCTCATCACTGCGCCCATCAACGAAATTGTCTTTTGATTTTCATAATTCTTTTTTTTTTGCAAAATCTATTGGAAAAACATGATAATGATGGACAAATATGGGAATATTACATATTGAATTCAAGCTTACAGTGCTGTAAATGTGATTGCATAGAAAAACATGCATATTCACAATTTGCTTAGATCAGCTGTCTTTTAATTGCTGAAACATGAATTTAGTTTGCCAAGAGCCTAAATTCTCCTACCAATTTAATGTCCATGAGTGATCATATTTCTTTTAATATTAAGCCTTAGTTACAATGTCTTATTTCATTTCAAGAAACAGTCACTAGGGTAAAGGCACTCATTTCGGATGCTCCGGGACAACAAAAAAAGTACTCACCTTTCCCTATTAAATTTGAACCCATTAAAGATAAGCATTGTGATATGGGATGTGCCATTGGGCACATTATATATATATAGCTTATATTTCCTAGCAAATTGCAATAAATAATATAATTTAAGTAGGAATAAATCCACATCTTATATGTCATTTCACAAAGATGAAACTGCACCTTAAGTCAGACACTTGCACCTAAAGTCGAACTGTGGACTTGAATTGTCACAAAAGATACATATGTTCCTATAGTTATCATTAGGAATAGCAAAGGTAAAAAGGAAGCTAGAAAACATTGAATAAGAAAACCTATTTCCCCATTAACTCTTCATTATTGTTTTGAGAATATAGTAAAATCACCCAAGAATTCAAGCAGTCACAATACCATGTAAGCCATGGCAAATATTTGTTATATTGAATTTTTTTGAAGAAGGAACCCCTCAATTATAAAATTTAGTGGATATGAAATAGTAATATTAACTATGTAATTGAAGGCCAATGGTGTCTGACTCAAGGTAGCTGTCCGACTCAGGGTGCCTCTACCCTATGACTATGAATTACTATGAATAAAGGGGAGTGATGAATCTTCCTTCTCTTCCCTCCAATCTCAGCAAGAATAAAAGGAAAAGAAAGTGTCCTCTTCATGGCTTGGTTTTGAGAAACAAGTATATTTTTGGAGTGGCCTTACAACCAAGTTTTCTTGTTTTGTAGTAGCAGACGACCCGGCTGGAAAGCCAATACGAGGTATTTGGGGGTACATTAATCTTTGAGAGACCTATGTCTGGGCCAAGTCTACTTTCATTTTAGACTAAGTTCTCATGGGTTGAGGATGATAGTATTTAAAAACGACATAATCAGTCAGCTCCCACAATGAGAGGAGGTATGGTTTCTGCTATATTCCTGCTGGTTTTGGTGATTATTTCACAAAGCAGGAGAAGTGATGGAGCCAGGATTCTGTGTGTGAGTGAACATTTTGGCTCCCACATGTTGATGATGCATACAATAGGAGAGGGACTGATAGAACGTGGACATGAAGTGTACACCATCTTCAGTGATAAGAAGCCTGTACCAAAGGGACTGGAGGAGAAAGGTTTCAAGGTAAGATTTGTTATAAAAAATTTTGTGTTATTGGATGTATTCCAAAGACATTACAGGCTAAAAGAGTTTTGCCAAATAAAAATATTTCAAACTCAAACTACTGTAGTGGCCCTTTTAAGCGCCCCTGCGCTTATAAATTTCAACTCCCCGTTACCCCCTGCGCTTATACAGGGACCTGCGCTTATATGAGTACCTTTAAAGAGAGATTTGTGGTTTCAGAAGGGTCCTAGACCTGCGCTTAAACGAGACCTCCAATAATTTGAGACCCCTGCGCATAAACGGGCCATTACGGTATCATAGTTTCAAATGCGATACAGACATACTTTTTGAAAGTTTTTTCAAACCATTCATATTCTAATGGCATTTAAGCGACCAAATATAATTTGATGGTAAATGAATATGAGTTTATGGTAAAGAATTAAATGATAGGTCTAAAAATTCAAATTGTGTACCCATGATCGATGCGTAGCAAATCTGCAGTAGATTTCAGACACCCTTTTTACTTAGAGCCTTACTATGCAGGTCCTCCAAGACAGCTTATGAATACACAGTGTAACTTATATAAGAGTTTTTGAATACTAAAGTGGCCATAACCAGTACCTCCGTGTTGCTTATATGATATGTCAAAGATAGAGCTATTTATTCTCTCAAATGTAACAAAGCTCTGAAATGTTTGTAGGTGCTGCGCTACCACACCCCTGACACCAGTGACTTCATGGCCTCAGATAAGCACATCCACGATATGCTGCAGAGTATCCTGGGGCAGCAGCAGGTAGATCTCGCATCCTTCTCCAGAACAGCCCACTATGAGTGCACTGCCATTGATAATGATGTTCAACTTACCAAGGAGCTCTTTGAGCTTAAGTTTGATATTATCATCATCACAGCCAGCTCAGTGTCTTACTGCTTGCCGTTCATTGCACTCAAACTTAATGTACCCTTTGTGCTGCTGCCATCCTCATTAGACCTAGAAGTGAGTAGAAACCGCACACTGCCATCGTTCTCCCCGAGTGTATTTCCATTGTTTACGGATGAAATGTCATTTTTTGAGAGACTTCACAACACTTACATCGCTGTACAGGTCAACTGGTACAGAGCGAGTCAATTCCCAAGTTTAATGGACACAAGTTTACTTCTGAAGTACAGAGGCAATTCCACAGTAACATTATGGATTGAATTTGCCAGGAAAGCTGAACTTTTTATTCATATTAGAGGTAACGTTGTGTAATATCCTACAGCACTTGCACCTAATGTGATCAGCATTGAGTGTCTCACATGTAAACCTGGGAAAAAGCTGCCCCAGGCAGTTGAAGAACTAGTTGATGACTATGAGGGTATAATTGTCATATCCTTTGGTTCACTCATAGGTGAGCTACCAGATTCTATTGCTCTTAAGTTTGTTGCGGCTCTGTCCAATAGGAGTGAATTGGTATTTTGGCGATTTGACAGAAAACTGCCAATTTCTATTCCTTCAAATCTGAAAATGATGCCATGGATTCCTCAGAATGACCTGCTTGCACATCCCAAAACCAAACTCTTTATAACACATTCAGGTAACAATGGCCAACACGAGTCTGTCTACCATGGGGTACCAATGATTGCCTTCCCCATGTTTGCTGATCAACCTCATAATGCTGTAAGAATTGTAAAACATGGCTTTGGGTTGAAAGCTGATATTCTAAATTTCACTGCAAATGAGCTTTCAGAGAAAATCAATGAAATAATTCAGAATCCTTTATACAGAGAAAAGACGCAAAGGACAGGGCAGATAATGAAAAGCAGTCCCATGAATCCCCAAGACAAAGCAGCGTATTGGATAGAACATGTTCTGAAGTTTGGTGGTGACCATCTACGAAGCCAAGCCCTGAAGATGCCATGGTATGCCTTCTATATGATTGATGTGATTCTGTTTGTTGAAGGTGTTCTAGCTGTATCTGCTTGTGTATTTTTTTTTTTTGAATAAGTTTATTGACCAATAATTCATGTAAATGTATTACACGTTCTGCCATTATGGTCAGGATAAATTATAATATAATATTGGTGTGAATCTGTTCATATATGGGTAAACGGATACATGTACATGTAAATCGGCTTGTGATCTATGGCGAAAACAGGAGTACAATTGAACGTTCAAACAGAGTAGGTATCTGGAAAATGGTCAAAACACTACTTTATTTTACCATTCTTTTTCTCCTGCCTAGCCTTATTCTAATATAATGTATACATTGACTTTTTTTTATGTATTTAGGTCAGGCTGGACCTGTGCTTGATAGGGTACCTCGGTTTATCCTGTCAAGATCAAGAAGTTCCCAAAAAAACGCTCTTTTCACCATTCCGCAGCCTACTGCATTTTTTTTTAAAGTATTTATTGGGTCTAATGGCGTATAGCCAAACCTAGACTTAGGCGCATTGCCTTTCTGCCTATGTAATAACATAGCGTTATGCTTGTTTCGTTTTCTGCAACTTTCACAATGATGTAAGGAGCTTTTTAGTATCAAATGTGCATATATAGGCAGAATATTGGTTTCTTTTATCTGGAATAGAACAAATACGTTGGTCCAGGCTGATTGGTATCTGTGAATAAAGTGTCAAAGTGACCAGCGTGTTAGACTTTACTGAAAACCATATGTTGAAATAAGTACTCACTAGTGCGGACTTCAGGGTGATCACTTTGATTGTGTCGAGGAGTAGTATCCTGGTGATCTTTAAAGTGATCACAAGTGAAGACCAAGGTCGTCAAAATGATTTCCTTTTTTTTAAATCATAGAGGATGCTACGTAACCAATATAAAGACCCATGATACTCAATTTGATGATTGCCATGACCTTTACAATGTTTTCTTGTTATGCAATGATATTGACAAATATTATTAGAATTAGCCTCCTGAAGTTCATCACCCTCAAAGGGTCCGGCCCTTTTCAAGAGTAAATTTTAGTCCTCATAATAAGGCAGATTTGAAATAACAGGTGACGGTCAATCTTAACACCTCTCACTTTGGTCCCAGACAAAGAAACAGTGTCTTTGTGTATGAATATCTATGGTCAAGACTTGCCCTAATTATCTTTTAAAACACCTGAGGTTCTACTATGAAAATATTCATTATACCCTCCAATTTGTCAATATTCATGACCAATAGTACTATAGGTGTTAGTCAATATATCACCTGAAGCAGTGGTTATGTGTCACATTGTTGTATAGTAGGCCCCCCTTGTGGTGGAATTGTGTCCTGAAAATGATCAATTTATTACTCTGATGACCTAAGGTGATCAATGAGCATGGTCACCCAAGGTCCTCTGTAGTGAGTACCTTTGTATTCGCCTGGGTCTTCAGTGTTGAACTTCAGGGTGATTTCGTATGATATATATGGTTGTTTACTCACTTATACCACGATTGGCCGTCTGAATTGGCTTGTTTGTATATAACATACCAACTGATCACCACTGGTGATATAATTCTGCCACTGCATGGGTAAAAATCGATTGGGGCGACACGGCGACACGGCCACTTTTAGAAACTTTTAAAAATCGACGGACACAGGAAAATCGGGGATAAAAATCGACTCACAGGGTTTTTTCTCTATGTTCTTATATAGCTAAAACTCGACACAATGCCACTGCCCATCCTGCTAAAATTCGACCCGGCGACATGGCCTAAATTGCGGGTACCCATGTAGAGGCACATAATTCAGTTGACCCTTTGTGGGCGGGTATTAACTTAGGACAGTCACCTGGGTATTCAAATAACTCCCTGGCTCACCTAAGGGAGTCACATAGGGACCTAGACTCCCCTGACGAGGGGAGTCATTCTGGACGCAATCTAGCTGGACTCCCTTTTGATGCGGTTTCTTTCATCTGTCTACTGACATGCTTCCGTGACACACTAAACTCCCCTGGAGTGCAACTTGTATGTAGACAGTCCATAGCCTTGACATCATTAATGGTGAAGTCTGGAGCTATAAATAGCCAGTCCCCCACCTCCACTCACACATTACGTGTAAACATCCGAGTTAGTGACTCCCACTCAATCTGCAGGTGGGTCGGTACTGACTGACTTTACAGCACCAGCGCCTGCCCTCACCTCATCCTACACTGATATTCTTTGGCTCCCTATACGGTCAATCTCTCAGTCACTATAGTTCCTAACCAATTCAGTCATTTTGGCTCCCTATATGACCAACCTAGTTCAGTTGATATTGTCATGTTGATCAGCACTGACTAACTCGGACTAAGTCTTTCCATTTTAGGCTAAGTCCTTTTTGAGTAAGCCATTAGTCATATGTTGTTTTGCATTGGTCATTCTTGAATATCACTTTGTCAAGCCTGACTAAGTTCCGTATGATCAACCTGGGATAGCCACTACAGACTAAGAGCCAGGGCTTTTAGATTATCTGTGTAATGCCTCTTTTCCCATGCACCTCTAATCTTTTCCTGCAACCCTTTACGAGCTGGATCCCAGCAGTACATAGAGTAGTGGATATTCATGCAGTTCCAGTCGGTTAACCCCCCCCCCTTCTCCAGGTTCCATTCATGACCTGACCAGGGTCATTTCTCACAGTTCAATCGATTCTTCTTTCAAATTTCCTTCGACTATTGTCCTATATGTATGCGAGTATCCTTCCCCCTATCAAACTAATTCTCAAAAACCTGTTGTATTTTGATCGAAGACAACAAAAAGAAATAATAAATATACTCTCGCACAGTGGATCTAGTACACCTGTTAGGATGTCTGCAGTATTGTGGTCATTTCACAGATTGGTAAATGTACTAGATCCAGGATTATGTGTATTAGTGAACAGTTTGTGTCCATACACAGAAAAGTAAAGGAGTTGCCTCGACTCTGACAGCTAGAGTTGCACTTTGTCTCCTATGTGACACCTGTAGAGGAGAGTCAAATGAGTTTCACTCTCCATTCCTGAAGAGTTAACAGCAGTTGACCCCTCAAGAGAGCGGGAGTCAAAATCGATACTCGAATACATGAGTGGCATGCAGGTAAGATGGGTTGTGTACATATATATGGCAGGGTAGAGTTGGGCAACAGGTGTACCCAGTAAACAAAAAACGTTATACAACTTTTTATAACGTTATATAACGCTAAATAACGTTTCTCTAAGGCTCCTTACTATGGCATAACGTTATATAAAGTTTTAAAACGTTATTTTGACGTAAAATAACGTTTTATTGTTAGCTGGGGTATGTAATTAGTAGACAGGTCATGTGAGGCCTGTGAGAGAAGTGAGTGGGTGAGGTTATTGCCCAATTAAAGGGGATCCAATGGAGCCCATATAGTCCTTTACAGTGTATTTTAAATTGATAGATTTGTACATCTGTGTAGTGTGCACTCAAAAAGTAATAGATTGAGGCCAAACCTAAATTGTATGATGTGTTATGAGGAATGAGGATAAATACAGCATGCAATTGGTACAGCATGAAATATGTCAATATTGAACATTCCATTTCTATGTCTAACTGACACAAGATTACTAAGAAATACATAGACAAATGCCAACTCCCATTGATACCATCTCTGTTGTATTTCACAAGTGGGGGCTGGGGCCATATCCCACGAAGCCGCAGGCTGAGTGGGGTATGCCCCAGCCCCCACGAGTGAAATACATCAGATATGGCATCAATGTAGTTGGCATTTGTGTTTATTTTTTATTTGAAGCCATTTTATGAAGAAAAAACTATCTTTTCCTAGCCCATTGAATACGGCCACTTTGTATTCAATGGGGGCATTGAATACGGCCCTTTAATGCTAAAGCATAGGAGATCTTGTATTTCCAAAAAATAAAACGGTGATCCTGTAACAGCATGGATAGAGTTGGCCCGGAAAGCTTAATTATCATTTCATCCTAGAACTTACTAACCTTCTAGATATTATGCAGTGGCCTTAGCTTCAACCGTGAAGTCTTATCATAATTTGTTATCTATACATCTAACATAACACATATTTGATTGAACATTTGAGGCTTCGTATTGACCTTGGCAAGAAAAAATAATTTCTTATGCTATAGCATATAGGTCATCCACAGACATGATATGAGCTGTGCCCCCAGTTATGTACAAATTAACGGCTCTGCAGTATTGGCCGTAGATAAGCAGGGCTTGTATATATAAGGGTATAAGGGGCACTGCGTTGGGGAGCACATACAGATAGGCTAATCAGACATAGTCCTCATTGGTCGCCATTGCCACTAGTTAGGGTCCAGAAAGGTACCGGGCTGGTTTATTTTCATTGCAAGTTATGAAATATAGATGCCAAAGTTAAATGGGTTAACTTGTGGAATCATGTGTTCTTGGGCAAAATTGAATAACTTCGGCAGAAAAAAACATGTTTGGTTATTCATCAGTTATTCTATTAACAAAAACGAAATCGCTAGATGTTGTAGGTCGAAAACAAAGCCAGGTCTGTGAACAAACTACTAGTAGCATCACCTCAATACGTAGTAATACTGCCAGGCTACCTTCCAGGAAAAGCTACCATCTATCTGTAAGTGATCCGTTATTTGGCCGCAGCACATAATACAGATTCAGGATACAGGACCTTAAATAGCTGTACATAAAAGATCCTTGGCTTATTCCATGTCCTGTTTCTAGTCCTTACCATCACACAGCTAAGATGCAGTCATCTAGACCAAGGTAAGGTTTCTGAAGGTGTATCCACCATCTTGGGTATGCACATAACCTCTTAAATAAAACACTTTGTATACAGGGTCTAATGTTCTCTACCATCTTCATGTTTCATCTCTTACTTCAGTGTAAGTAACCTATTGATGGAATGAAGACACTCTATGGAGGCTTACTGGTAATAGTATATGTAACACTTTGGTAAGCTGAAAAAGTAAACTCGTCTCCAGACTCATCTAAGTGGCTGTCATAAAATAAACGAGTCAAATGTTGTCTTTCAGTGTACTCTACATCTTGTTAGCATATGTCCTACTTTGTACCCTGCTCTGTTTGTGACCTCAGCACATTGAGCTGCAGCTATCCTTTGATGCTAAACACCTCAATACATACACAGGCTTAGTACCATTCTCGTTGCCATGAGTACATGAATGAGATTTTTTCTTGATGTCCAATAATAGCATCCCCCCTCTTTATGATATAAGGTTACAAGGCTGTCAACTGTGAGTGCCCTATGAATGAAATGTCCCTTTGCATTTGCTATCATCTTTCCCATATTCTCCTAACCTTTGGTATCAGTCAGTGACCGATTGATGAGACGATACACCCACTCTTTGTGTTATTGATTAACACTTTGGTGCTCAGCAGCTTGTTATGCTTTGGCAACCAAGACCCTGCTTTGCATTACGCTAGCTACCTGTGTGTAGTATATTACTGTAAACATAATATTTTTGCGCTGGACATATTTTCGCTGATTTTTGAAAATAGCGAAAATATGTCCAGCGCGAAAATGTATACGATATCGTCATACTACTACAAGGTTTTAAAATTCGCAAATTTATATACATGCGAAAATGCACTTTTTAGTAAAATCGCTGGTCCACTTGGTGGCATTTCCTATTGATAGAATATTAACCCGCTTTTTATTGGTATAAACCATAGTTGCTTGGTCAGAGCAGGTGATAGACCATGTGTGAAAATGGACAAAAAAGGCGTCTACAAAGGCGTCTACAAATCAGAACTGGGTGTAGTATCAAGGGGTAGGTTTATCTGCGAGGAAACAGAATCAGGAACGTAGGGGAGAGGTACTGGAGGAGGAGGGTTGGTGTGTTGGCAGGGGTAACAGTATCAGAGGTGTTGAGGAGAGGTCACAGTGCTACTGGATACCAGCCCCGACACACTCACTTGTAACTGCCTGCAAGGGCATGGTCTACACTGATATTCCTAGGCTCCCTTTACGACCAATCTCTCAGTCACTAGTGCCTAACCTAATTAGTCATTTTTGGCTCCCTATACGACCAACCTAGATTTGTTATTATTGTCAGGTTGGTCACTACTGACCAACCCACCTTAGTCTTTGTATTTCCAGGGGGAGCCAGTGAGTGGTCATCACAGGTGGCATCAACTAGTGGTATGCAAATATAACACACTAATGATGAACCTAGGTTAGCCACTACGGACGGACGCCTCGGTCATTTTTGAATATAACTTTGCCATTGTGACTAACATTCATATGACCAACCTAGGTCAGTCTGTACTGACTAACCCTTTCGACCTATGGATTTTCAGTGTACTCTGTTACCTGTTAACCCTTTAAAGACGGCATAATGCCTCGATGCATCATGCCCTTGGTCGTCATGATGCATGAATGCAGCCCTGACAAATCACTCAACAGTGCTGCATTCAGGCATCATGCTGGCCCTAGAGTTGAGACCCTCTGTAGGGTCGGGATGATGCACCAACGTAGCCCAGGCAAGTTACTCACCAGGGCTACATTGGTGCATCATGACGGCAAATGTCCTTTTTTCCCAACATGCATCCATGAAGTGTTTAGGTTGCATGTTGCCATCTTGTTCCAGATGCAAAAATTACAAAAGGGAATGGCCTTTCGAGTTATAACACCCAATATTTTTGTTAGAAACACCCTGATTCAGAAGTTCTTAAGAAGACTCTTACACTGCTATAATAACTACTTCGGAGCCTACCCTCCTGGTTCCTTGAAGACTCCACCTACAGTACCCACAGGGCCTGAAGGTGCTATTGACTACTGAGAGGAGTGCACAGGGGGCTGAGTACCCAGCAAGGTCTACAGAGGTCCAGGCCTGGAGGGCTGAGAGAACTAAGGTATCTTAATACTGTCTAGACTCGAACACGTAGAAAACGATCAGGTCTATGTACTGTTGGTGAGAACCGCTTATATCATTAAAAAAAGATTTTTTTTAAATTTAAACTGTTTTCACTTTTATCATTATACGGCTGTGGGCAGTATTCTTAGTGTTGTTGTTTTTGTAGTTATATCACTTGGAGTAGCTCAGTTAATAGGCTCACCGTATTAGCTATGGTTCAGTCAGGCACTCCCGCTGCATTAACGTTGGCATATGAGCATGCACTGCTTAAAGTCACCCTATAAGTATCTTTTATTCCAGTAGAGGCCACCAAAAACTGCGAGTGACTTTAACGTAGTTTAAGCAATACAAAGATAGCTTAAATGTCAATGTTTATGCAGCTTCCCTGAAACCCAGTACAAAAGGACCTAGATCTAGTTTCTGGGGCAATAGCAAAACCCACGCAACATCTCAGTTTGGGACCATACCCTATAAAAGCCTACCCAGGACCCTCCCATCTTCCACATACAGAAACCACAGGGCCTGGAGACTGCTATTGACTGCTGGAAGGAGTGCACACAGAGGGTAGGCCTGGCGGCTATAGGAGCTGGCATACTCTGATGTCACTGTGCTATGTAGACAGTGCTTTAATCCCTAGATCCCTAACAATAAGACGGGTTTGATCGCAGGTAGATTATTTACCATAAAAGAATTTACAGTCCATGAATATTTGCATTTAAGTAAATCTAAAATGCTTAAAAACACTCAAGGCATATTCAACTTTAATGAATGCCACTTAAAGCAACTTAAATGCTCTTATGACCTTTCCAGTAAATCTGAAAGGGTTGGAAGAACACTTAAAGCATATTCGATTTGAGACCTTTCCATAATGATTAAAAGAGGAGTTTAAGCATGACATTACATTTCAGTAAATGCCACTTCAAACGGATTAAATGCGTTCATGACCTCTCCATGACATTGACATGGCTGCCTTTCTTCTCTCAAAATCGTACGTTGCCAAAAAGTCCACTGACCAACTCGTCGACTACCAAGTCGTCCACCATCAGTCCCTATCGTTATGTAGTACCACCTTTTGTGCTAGGGTAAGATTCGAGCCCAAAAATCTCTAGGCGAGTTTGTAGCTCAACAGTATGTGATACTGGAAGCCAAAAATACATAGACAGAAGTAGTATAGTATGTATCGGAACGGGACTATAGTTAAGTACTGTTTATTACTCAATCGACATGCAGCCAATCAGAGGCCTCCATTTGGTCACGTGACCCGTTGCCATGGTAACGTGACCTACTTAGGGCTCTCAGCCAATCAGAAGCCAGCATTCTGGGTGACCTACTGACCTACTTAGAAGCTCTCAGCCAATCAGAGGCCGGCATTCTGGTAACCATGGTAACGTGACCTGCTTACGTCACGTGACCTACTTAGGCTCAGCCAATCAGAAGCCGGCATTCTGGTAACTAGGGTAACGTGACCTACTTAGGGTTTGTTTGTAAACAACACCACGTGGCTCTCTTGTTTGTAAACAACACCACGTGACACGTGACTGTTTGTAAACAAACAACTTATATATAGAAAATAAACACAACAAGTTCCATGTTATGTTAAAATTATATTTTCAAAAAAAAAAAGCACATCTGTTACAGCGTCTATGTGTAACTACGCGCGTTCTCATTCAAACACTATAACACTATCATACCGTAGCAGCAGCAGGTAGGACTGGAAGAAAAGCAAGCGCACGAGCAGAAGCGACGACACCAGTTGCACCATCCGGCCGTCGCGTTGGTAGCCCTACTACTCGTCGCGCGTTCAACTGGAGGTTTAAGAGTGACAAATGACGATTCTTTGTCGACGCGACTGCTAACATCAGCATCGGCAGCAGCATCGGCAGCATCGGCAGCAGCATCGGCAGCAGCGGCAGCAGCCTCGGCAGCAGCGGTAGCAGCAGTAGCAGCAGCTGTAGCAGCAGTAGCGTGAGCATTAGCAACAACAGCAGCAGCGACAGTAGCAAGGGCGGCAGAGCGGGCACTAGCAGCGTTATCAGCGGCGTCATCGGCAGCCGCAACAGCATCAGCAGCAGCAGCGTCGGCATCGGTGGCATGAGTAGCTGCATCGGCGGCAGCAACAGCAGCAGTCACAGCCGCAGCGGCAACAACAACAACGTCATCACAACCAGCGTCACTAACAGCCGCAGTAAATGCAGCAGTAGCACGCTGAGCAGCACTAGCAGCAGCAGTAGCAGAGGCTACAGCATCAGCTTCACATTCGCGCGCCGCTTCGTCATTCCGCTTCATGTCACGGTAGCAACTTTCCATCATGGGGATCTGCAAATTGAGGCGCGGTGCTGGTGGTGGTAGTAGTAGTAGTAGTAGTAGTAGTAGTAGTAGTAGTAGCGTGAACGATGATGACGATGCCGAATACGGTTTCACTCCCCCTTATATACCCTTACTCCCCCCCCTTTTTTTTCAAGCCACCGGCCAGCTGCCCCCTCACGGCAGGTCTTTAGATCAGCCTTAAGTCGCTTACTATGCGGCTCATCATCCCTCTAATCGCATTTTCCAGCCGCCGGCCGGCTGACTGCTGACGACAGGAGAGGGTGATTTGTTTTTCTTTAGATTTAAGCCGCTTACCACACGCACACCCTCTAGTCACAGACAGAGTGACAGAAAGGGAGGGGGTCGCTTTGTTCACGCTACCTGTAGTTGTTTTTCTATACACACGCTGAGCCCATGACCCGCTAATCCTTTATACAGGTAACACGCGTTCAACTAATTACTCTATTGTATGACAGTCGGTACACGGATTTAATTTTAAACCACCTTCCCATCTGGATCCATGTCTGGCGGGGTGGAAGGATCCAGCTGAAAAGCGTGATTAGGGCTTTTGTTTCTCTTATGATAGCAGCAGGTCAGCATGCGACAGCTGAAAATGTCAGACTCGCCGCTCCTATAAAAGACTGAGATGCGTCTCTCTTTCCACACACCCTTCTACCATCGCCGCCGACACCGCCACCGCCGGCCAGCCGACCGCCCCCACCGCCTGCAGTCACCGCCATCACACCAGCAGGGAATTTCGAGCTGAGTCTGCTTATTGCTTATTTTTTTTGTTTGAGCTTTTTGTTTTTTAAAATTTTTTATTTTCACTCAGTCTTTTTTGTTTCGGAGGAAAGAAATATGGCGCTGCAGAGGGCGCGAGTTTCTAAAAGACGGTCGCGCGAACAAAGTGCTCTCCTCAACTGCCCGGCTATTTTTTTATCTCAAAGGAGAGAGCGTCACGTAGTTGAGGTTCACGCTTCTCTTGAAGCGTACCGAATTCTCGAGAAATGCAAAGCTGAGCGCCATCGTCGTTATACAAGAGCGGAAAAGGAAAACGTAGCGACATGGCCGAGAGCCGTCTTCTCAGAACAGCATTTACTCTACTATTGCATAACAGCCGCTCTCAGCGCCCCCACTCGTTTGGCGTTTCATGAAAAGAAAGAGCGCCGCTACTCTCCTCACCCTGCCTCCTCTTATAAAGTGAGAATAAGTGCTATGAAACGATTCGACAAGCCGATCGGTTTCTTGGGAGCGACTGCAGCTCCCACTCGGTGGGCGCGCGTTGTGGCCGACGTGAACACGGTCTCTAAACGTTTCGACGTCGTCACTTGTTATCCCGCATATTGCAACGCAGCCGAATTGAAGAAGATAGGGACGCACTATTTTAAACCATACGCTCCAATATGTATTTGTCACCGCCGCGCTCACACGCCTTATTGCTTTTTCGAGACGATCGTGTCACAACACAGAAATAGAAAAAAAAACGGCAAAGCGACGAGCTTTGCCTAAATGATCAAAAAAAAAAAAAAAAAATTAATCTCCTCCTCCTCCTCCTCCTCCTCCTCCTCCTCCTCCTCCTCCTCCTCCTCCTCCTCCTCCTCCTCCTCCTCCTCCTCTTCTTCTTTTTTAAAAAAAAAAATAAATATTTGTATCAGACTCCTCTGGAGTCTGATACAAACATTTATGACTATTGAGTGAAAATAGAATTTTATCGCAAAAAAAAAAGAAAAAAAAGTCACTTCTGCCGCCGCTACTGTGACACCGGCCGGTATCAATAAAAAGGTCGGCTGACTTTTCTCCACAACCATTCACTACCGACCGTTCGAGTGAGAAACACAGCAGACAGTCAGACACACAACCGCTCTCTGACGCGTCCTGAAAAAAAACAAAAAAAATGTCCAGTAGTAAAAGCAAACTCTTCACAGAAATTCATTTCGACGCTCGACTACAAGGACCCTTTAGTTGTATCATTAGCGGTCCGTCGGGTTGTGGAAAATCGCGCTTGGTGGATCAATTTCTGAGCGACGTGAACAATTTGGTCACGCCGCCGGTGGAAAAGACTTTTTACCATTACGGCGAGTGGCAACCTCTGTTTGAAAAAATGCAAAATCAGTACGGTGTGGAATTCAGAGAAGGTCTTCCTAGCAAAGAGTCTATAGCGGGAGACGTGGAAGTAGCAGAAGACGCTTTACGACCCCACACTCTACTGATATTGGACGATCTGATGAGCAGTTCCAATCAGCAAGTGGTAGCCGACATCTTTACTAAATACTCGCATCACTGGAACGTGAGCGTCATATACATCACTCAGAACCTATTCCAGAAATCACCCGACTTTCGAACTATGAGTCTGAACGCTCACTACATGATCGTTTTCAAGAACCCGCGCGACATGGGGCAAATAGCTAGTCTGTCTCGCCAGGTGTTTCCGTCCAACGCGGCGGCCCTCTCTAGTATATTTACCCATGAACTCAAGCGACCTCACTCATACCTCCTTCTGGACTTCAAGCAGTCAACACCTGACGATCTGAGAATACGCTCCTCTTTGACGTCCATACACTCTCAGCTAGTGTTCGTACCGCTAGACAAAAAAAAGAACAAGAGAAAGCAGTAGCAAAAAAATGTCTTCTCATCTACTCGAAAGACACTTTGGTACTCTCAAGCACTTAGCTAAGTGCTCGCCAAAGGACTGCTCGCATCTAATAGACTCTGGAAGCGATGATCTGATCGCAGCGTTAAGTGAGATCTGTCACAATTTACTGGTAGGGAACATCCCGCTCAGCGACAAACAACTGGACAAGCTTCGAGAATCGGCTGACGTGTTGAGGGAGGTCGGCAAAAAATCTACGCCCATCAAAAAAAAGAGACGCGTCTTGGTACAAGAGGGAGGTTTCCTCATTCCGGCTCTCCAAGGGATGGCCTTACCGCTTATAAAGAGCATTCTCCGTATATGAGACACCTCATTCGACACCTACTCGCCGACAGCACCACCACCACCACCACCACTACCGCCACCACCAGCGTCATTGCCACCGTCGTCCCCATGACGGACTCAGAGCAGCAACAACACTACAAACGTTTAGCGCTCGTGGATCCTGAGACGCTCTACAAATCATCACGAGCAGGTCTACTTCATCATGTGCCCGCTGCTGCTGCTACTACTAGCGCTGCTACTACTGCAGTCGCTGCTGCTAGTACTTCTACTGCTCCAAACCTTCCTCCTCTTCCTGATGAGCGCACTGAAAAGAACGAGAGTTCCGCTCCTGCCACCGCCGCCCGCCTACCTGCCGACATGGCCTATTACCACAAGCAGGCAGAACAGTCCCTTCATCCTGACGCGGCCTTGCACCAGGTGCTACAGTTTATCTACAGGGACTTGGATTTAGTGTTGAACGACCCCACTTTGGAATCGCGCGAGAAAATGTTGAAATACCGAAGGTTGTTGAATAGATTGCAATTTTTTCTCGCGAATCCCCACAACAGCAACATCTCTTCGTCCTACTCTTCTTCGCCCCCGGCTCACCTCCGTCAGTCTGCTGAAGAGGCCAGCGCGTCCCTACTCGAGCGGTTGGTGAACCAAGTTCCCAAGAGGAATCGCACTCGGACCGTGGCGCTGTACAAACAATTGGAGAAATCCGGTGTGATCAAGTGGAACGAGGACGGTGCGGTGCGCGAGATGTCGGGTCGGAGAATACCACCTGAGCATCGCATCAACATAGTGGACTTACTGAACGACGCTGCCAGGTTCAGGAAGACGGCGCCCAGACCGGCGGGCTACTCGCCGTTCACGAAAGCGCTGCGCGAAGCAGTTCCCACAGACTCCTTGATCGGAAACCATCTGTATAAAGCGAGCGGACCTGGCCGAAGTTTGGACACACGGCTTGCTGACAGAGGTCGGAAACGACCGAGCTTCGACTCGGAAGAAAGAGAAGCAGCAGCAGCAGCAGCAGCAGTAGCAGCAGCAGACTCTTCTCTCCAGGTGGACGATCAATCCTCTGACGACGAGGAGGACGACAGTGAACTTTTCCAAACTCCGACTTCCTATAGGAGCGTGGCGAGTAAGAAAAGGAGAGGGCGCAACCGCCTAGCGGCGAGCTCGTCGTTCACGCCCTCAACAGGCCCACCATGGGCAAACCAGTGAAGAGACTGACCAAGAAGGAAAAAGAAAAGAAGCGCGTAGTAGCTAGATATACCGACGTCAAAGCGCCCTCCAGTTTCACTAGCGTGACTAAACTCCAGAAACATCATTTTCGCCACCTGAACCCGGCCGTCATCCGAGATGCTTTAGTGTCGCTGGACGCCTACACTAAACATAAACCCATTCGGAGAAAATTCGCAAGGAACAAGACTATAACCGGCGCAATCGATCAGCAGTGGCAGATAGATCTGATGGACATGCAAGCTTTGGCGTCTCACAACGACCGCTTCCGGTACGTGGTGACGGCGATCGACGTTTTCTCTAGGTACGCGTGGGCCGTTCCCATTAAATCCAAGAGCGGCGCTGATGTCACCGAGGCCTTCCGAGAGATGACAGGCACTGGCGAGAGACGACCGCGCACTGTTCAGACAGACAAGGGGAAAGAGTTTTTGAACAAGATCTTTCAAGATCACTTGAAGAGCGAGGGCATAGAGTTCTTCACTGGCGAGAACGACGACATCAAAGCTAGTCTAGTGGAGCGCTTGAACCGCAGTCTGAAGGAGAAGCTGTGGCGTTATTTCACACACAAGCGCACGTATCGCTACGTAGACGTACTGCACCATGTAGTGTCTTCTTACAATCGCACTCACCACAAGACGTTGAAAATGGCGCCGGCTCAAGTCAGCTCGGAAAACAGCGAAACAGTTTTCTACCGACAAGATCTCCCAACTAACAAACAAATCGACGAAATATGGAAAAAGAAGAAAAAAACAAAGACGTCCGCCGTCGACGTCATCGCTCCGGGTGACAGAGTGAGGATGTTGAGAACTAAAGGCGCCTTCGACAAAGGGTACGAGGGAAACTGGCGCGAGGAAGTGGTCGACGTTGCTAAGACGTTGGGAAGCAGAGGGTTCGAGCTGAAAGACGACAAGGGCGAGGAGATAAAAGGCGTCTTCTACCCGGAAGAGGTTCAGAAGGTGTACAAGAGTCGTTACGACAACAACTACCTGATAGACGAGGTGTTGCGCCGCAAGACCGTCGACGGTAAAGAGTTAGCTTTCGTACGTTGGTTAGGTTACGACGACAAGTTCAACGAGTGGATCCCCGTCAAAAAAATAACGTAGAAAAAAAAAAAAAAAAAAAAAAAAAATGAACATCACTCTACCTAGCAACAGCTCTATGGAGTATTATCCTGACAACAGCTTGACGTCTTTCCGAACTCACTTCGACTCGCCGCTCCTTCTGCCCGAAGCGTACGAAGCGGCTCTGACTGAGATCATCCTCCCTACAGAATGGACTAACGTGCACGACGACGACTTGATCATCGTTGTTCCTCTGCGCACCAAAGGTGCGCTAGAGGAGGCGATCCAGGTTTTAAAAGAAACTAAATTCTCCGAAGGAAAAAAACCACAGGAAACCACTGGAAGAGAATGAAAAACGCGAACGGTCTGAGCAAGCTAACGTTCAGCTCAAAATTCCCGCTGAGCTGGAAGGAAGCGAGCTATGTAACGGTGGAAGAGATATCAGACACGTCGGAAGAGCAGCAATTGAAACCGGAAACAAAAAGGTTCAAGAGAGAGGTCGACTTGAGACAGACGAATGCCGTATACAAGCAGTTCTTGTCCCCGGCGGTGAAGAAGAAGACGATCAGCCATCAAGCAAGACAGATGATCGAAAAGATGGAGAAGGACATGGGAGTGCGCAGTTTCATGCCAAACATATTCGAGATACCTCCTATTTTCACCGGAAGCAACCACACCCTAATCGAGCGCTTGAGTGAGACGTTGCGAGATGACAGACTAGAGGGCGACAGCTTCTTGCTCAAACCGATGCGGATCTTATCGTACGACGCCAAGACGAAACGCGTCACCATCAAACCGCCGAGACACTGTGCTGTCCTGCTGAGTCAGCATCTCGCATGCGTTCTAGGCTTCGGAGAGAAGACGTGTTTCGCGTCGCCGACTACCGGCGCCTACTCGATGGATGTTTAAGGGGACGTGCACTCTGTGTACATATACACCAACATGATCCAGGAGAGACGTGTGGGCGACATGCAAGTGCCGCTGTTGCGCTGCGTGGCGGTGGACAGAGGCGGAAAGCGTCGAGGTGGCGTGCAAGCTATCAGTTTTCCCCATTTGGATTATTTCCCCTTGAAATCCAAGAGGTTTACCGAGGTCGGCATCTATTTAAGAGACCGATCCGGTCATTCCATCCCATTCGGTAGAGGCGAGGTGACCGTGACACTTCATCTGAGACCTATTGAGCGCTGAAAGAGAGAAAAATGATGCGTCAACGCGTTCCGTACTTTCCACCCAGGCGCACCGTCGGCAGAGGGTACAGCGATTACTACAACGCGCAGCTGGGCAACGGCGTCAACGTGTACAGCGGGCGCTCTTTCCAGAGCGGGCACGGTTTGGGCGGCGCTCTGTTAGGTCTGATGCGCTCGGCTACCCCGCTATTGAAGTCGGTGGGAAAAACGCTGCTCCGCGCCGGTGTGGGCGTAGCTAAAGATGTGCTGGCGGGTCGGACTTTAAAGAGCAGCGTGAAAGACCGAGGCGCAGGCGCTCTGAAGAGACTGGCGAGTACGGCGTTCTCGGGAGGAAAGACGCCTGTCGTGTCTAAGAAAGGGTCGAAACGTCGCCGGCATTCTCCTCAGACGGGCGGTGGCTCTTGCAAGAGACGTAGAGGGGATGTATTCGACCGGTAAGCGCCTAGGCGTTCAGGTATAAATAAAAAGACTGGAGGCGGCCAGCGTCAGTCTGTCGGCCGCGTGAAGAGAGAACACAATGGCTTACGTACACGAGAGCAGTAACGAGTGCGCGCTCTCTGAGCTCGACCTGCACACCGTAGCGCCGACTCAGACTACTATCTTAAAGTCGTCTTTCCTGGGGATAGAAACAAAAAACTCTTTAGAGGATGGAGGTAACATAAATTTCACCATCAACAAGTCGCAAGAGTACACAGACCTGAACGAGAATTACCTTCATCTGGAATGTCAAGTGCTGAAAGCGAACGGAGCGGCGATCGAGGACACCGACGCGGTAGCTCCGGTGAACAACTTGGCTCACTCGCTCTTCAAAGACGTCCAAGTCTCCATCGGCGGTTTCAAAGTGTCTGGCAACACCGAGACCTACCCTTACCGAGCTTACTTGGAAGGGTTACTCAACTACAACAAAGACGTGAAGGACGGCGTCATGAGCGCCCAGGGGTGGCATGAAGATACGCCCGGTCAGTTTGACACGTTGACTGACGCGAATGCGGGGTACAAAGCGCGCAAGAAGCATATCTCCAACAAGCGCTTTTCGCTGATGGCGCGACTGCACTTTGACCTGGCTCATCAACCGAAGCTCATCGTTGGAGAGACAGAAATCAATCTCACTCTGCAACAAGCGGCGCCCTCTTTCTATCTGATGTGCGCCGCTGACGGAGGCTACAGCTTGAAGATCTACAAAGCAAAGCTCTACGTGCGACGCGTGCTGGTGGCGGACGCTGTAGCGGAAACGCACGAGAGAGCGGTGATAGAACACGGGCCCTTCGACTACCCGGTGAACAGAGTGGAGGTGACGACGTACGCCATCCCTCAAGGTAACAGAGATCACAGCTACACGCACTCCAACACAGGCCAGCTTCCCAAGTCGATGATGATTTGCTTCCTTGACCACGACGCTTTCAACGGTAGCTACACCAAGAACCCGTTCGAGATGAAGCATTACGACATCAGCTCGCTTCAAGTGATAGTGAACGATCAGAAAGTGCCGAACGACGCCTACGTGCCCGACTTTAAGACCAAAGCGGCCGTGAGAGAGTACTTGGCGCTACACACGGAAACGGGGATGTACGAGGGCGCGCGCTCCTGCGGTATTTCATACGATCAATTCCTGAACGGTTACACGGTGTTCCCCCTCGACTTAACCCCAGACAGATCGCACGACGGGTGTCGCGTGAACCTTATAAGAGCGGGTCAGCTGAGGGTGGAAGTCAGTTTCCGCTCGGCGCTACAAGCGACAACAACGGTGCTACTCTACTTGGTGTACGACAACGTCGTCGAGCTGACCCGAGATCGACACCCCGTCACCGACTACCACATGAACTGAAGACAAGACGGCGGTACTTGGCGTATCGTATGAACACGCTTGAAATAAGCAGAGTGTTGAAGGAAAACGTTCACACAAAACATCGTTTCCTGGGCGTTTTCTCTTGTGACACTATTCCGAAGCACCCTATCAAAGACACTTGTTTCGTGAGCAACACAGATCCGCAACATTTACCAGGTCAGCATTGGGTGGCGTTTTACGTGTCGAGCACGGGTGAAGTGTACTACTTTGATTCCTTCGGCTTACCGCCGCTGAGTGCGGAGTTCTTGTCTTTCGTGGAACGCTCTGCTCCGTTCAAGTGGCAAAGAAACCGCATTCAACTACAAGACACTTCTGCTGACACCTGTGGACCTCATTGCGTTCATTTCCTAATTGAAGCATGTCGAACAAGAAACCCCAAGAAGTGCGTCATGCGCATGAGCAAAATCCCAAAGCTGAGCGACCGGGCCGTGAGTCAGAAGCTATCGATGATGCTGTTGTGACGGGTTGTTGCGATGGCGGCCGTTTCATGGAGGCAAAGATTCTCTGCCTTGCCGAAATGGTGTTGGATTTATCCAAAGTCGTGCAATGTCTATTGGAGAGAAGTCGTCCGGGGTGTGGTGGTGCGAGTGACGGCGGCGTGAGACTTTGCGGCCTGTTGAGTTGCTGCAAATCGAAGAAGCAAGCTAAAAAAGCATAAACTTGTGTGTTTTTTCTGATTGAAATGAAAATAAAGAATAAAATGAAAAGAAAAGAAATTATCTTGTTGTGTTTTTATTTCTATATATAAGTTACATAACTTTTTTTTGTTTGTTTGTTTACAAACAGTCACGTGTCACGTGGTGTTGTTTACAAACAAGAGAGCCACGTGGTGTTGTTTACAAACAAACCCTAAGTAGGTCACGTTACCCTAGTTACCAGAATGCCGGCTTCTGATTGGCTGAGCCTAAGTAGGTCACGTGACGTAAGTAGGTCACGTTACCATGGTTACCAGAATGCCGGCCTCTGATTGGCTGAGAGCTTCTAAGTAGGTCAGTAGGTCACCCAGAATGCTGGCTTCTGATTGGCTGAGAGCCCTAAGTAGGTCACGTTACCATGGCAACGGGTCACGTGACCAAATGGAGGCCTCTGATTGGCTGCATGTCGATTGAGTAATAAACAGTACTTAACTATAGTCCCGTTCCGATACATACTATACTACTGACAGAGCTGCATGCAAAAGTGACCGAGTCACTGGTTACTGCACGAGCAGTGCTTTGGCAGTATTGCACGCTGGCCGTAGGCCTAGTGCGATACTGCCCAAGCACTGCAAGTGCAGTAACGAGTGAAGAGGGCACTTTTAAGTGACGCTCTGTATTTATTTCAGGGTATTTTGATCTAAAATAGACATGCAGTGCATGTTAGTTTACTTCCACAGCGTTTTTTTACTTCCGTGGTGTTTGTTTACTTCTGTCGGCCGCCATTTTGAATTCCGAACAGGTCACGTGACCCTCGGGAGCGTGAAATACGGGCAGAGCGTGAAATACAGCCGAGGGTTATTTCACGCTGCCCTTGCATGCGGCACTCCCATAGCTTTAACCTTGATAGGCCATATTCACCATGAAAAATTTCCTTTTATACTGTGCAGATACACCGTTGAGCTTTCAGGAGAGGTTGGGGACTGTGCAGGGAGGCATGAAGAGAAATAACCCCACCTTCATAAGTCTTTTGTGGGTTATATCCTGGTATTTGCTTAGACCTGTACACTACTCACGTCTAACAGAGTGTGTGTTTACTTGTGCCTCACATCTCATCAATCACATTAGAGAGCAGGGGCCTGATTCACAATGACCATCACATTTGTCAGTGAAGTCAATCGTCAAAATTCTTTCAAAACATGTTAACAGGTTGGCCGATAATAATCAAAAGCCAATACAAATAGTCCATGGTGAATGGTGTATTGTAGCAACACTATAACTCTATATAGCCAAGACACAATAAGCCAGACATATTGCCGAATTCACCTTGTGCAATATCCAAGAAATAGAGTTTAGACTTCATTTGCCCTGCCGAGTGCCTGGTTAAGTTGAGAATTCCTAGTGGTGACCATTTTTGA
Source organism: Harmothoe impar (assembly GCA_947462335.1). NCBI lineage: Eukaryota > Metazoa > Annelida > Polychaeta > Phyllodocida > Polynoidae > Harmothoe > Harmothoe impar. The sequence continues at coordinate 50,824,606 of OX381720.1, read as the reverse complement.
CAATTTCTTTTTCTAATCGATACAACAGTCGTTCTGAATCAGGTCCCAGAGAACTGCCACTCATCTTCTACAATAGTTTCAAACAACAATACTATAATAGCACAGATAGAAATGGCATAAGATAATTGTCCCACTGTGAAAGTCTGCTTTGCCTTGAAATATCCCCCATTATCACCCTGCCATTGTTGTCCTATTATTAAGTTGAAATAACGTCTGCTTCACAGCAAACTCATTCTGTGTGGAAGCTTTGTTATCAAATTCATAGGCAACTATCGTCTAACATTTTCTAATAGCGCTCAATATCAATCAAGGTCTCTATATTTAATCATTTATTGTAGTTTAAGAATCTGTTGTCATTCATTCAATGGTTTAGCTGTCATATGTGTGCAACTGGTATTTCTGGTATTTTCCTTCTGATTTAATACTCATTTACGCAGCAGGCAGCAAATTCAATCATAAGAGATTTACCCGAGTGTCTCCTGCTAAATCAGGCAAGTCACAAATAGCATGTATAATTCCTTCTTCAAAAGACACTTCACTCTACTTATAATGAAGTTATATTTTTACAAAGTGCTGTTGCTGGCTGATAGGTTTCACTGTTATTGAAAACATGCGAGAGTCGCATCGTAAGCAATGAAGCCATCAAAGGGATTAAATAGTTTGAAATACTTTAAGGAGATGGGGTAGTGAGTGAGTTAAAGAGTAGATATAACTTCTAAGTTTATCAGTGGCATTAGTTTTAATTGATAAAGTTGTCTTATCTTAATTCATATTTTCAATTGAGATTTTATATTTGAAAGTTGAGCTATTGCCCTACCGTATTATAGATAGGTCATACACAAACATGATATGACCTGTGCCACCAGTTATGTACGAACTAACGGCCCTGCAGTATTGGCCGTAGATAAGCAGGGCTTGTATATGTGAGGGTATAAGGGGAACTGCATGGGGGAGCACATACAGATGGTCCACTCATGTATGTTCCTACAGGGTCTCCCTTTACAAATAGTTATGGTTCCCGATGGTAGTGTGGTCAATACGTTTTTAAGTTTATCACATGTGTATACATACTGTTAGGAGTAGGTGGTGTAACTTCACAGTATAAAGGGAAGTATTGTTTGGCTTCCAGTAGTATACACTGTAGGTTACGCCACATTGTAGTGTAACTGTCAATCCAGAGACCCAAGGTTAAAACCCCAGTCAGGCTACCAGTGTCTCAATACTAAGGAATGACCATACAAGGACCAATACCCAAACCCTTCCTCAAATAACGTTGCAGCAGGTGAGTACACTTATTTGCTTTAACAGTCTGATGCTATCTGAAATGTCCTTAAGCCAAAAACAATAACCAATTTTAGAATGTCATTCTGGAGTTTCATTCATTATTTAATGGCTTACGATTCATTAACTAGTAATTATCAGAAGCATTGTTGGGATGGCCAACAAGTTTACGTAAAAATAGTGAGCACACTTGTAGCTGTGAAAAACAGAGTCCATGGACAAATATTACAAATCATCATCCACTCAATTGGGAGGAATTTAGATTGCTGAGAAGAAGTGCAAGAGCAGTTAACGTTTCCGCTCTGCTGTATGTCCCAAATCCAGCTGTGAACGAATAATGCATTACAGGCTGGCAAAGTAGGATAACGTTTTTGTTTTGCCAAACGCTATACCAATTATGACAAAAATCCAATCACTAAATTTCGATGATTTTGGATTTTGCTTGAATAGAACAACCATTTAAGACCAGCATAATGTACAATGCACTATGCAATGTTGTCCTTGTGATGCATTAATGAATGAAACTGCACCATGCAACTCCCAATGCTGCTTATAAATTGCAGCTTTCCGTCAATATGGGGATGAAACAGACCGTTTGCCTCTTTGTACCAATATACAGCGGGAAGATATTGATAAGAGGCATTATAGTGAAAATAGTGTCCAAGGCCCCTGCTGTCATGGACCGATCAGGCGGGGCAGGGCGTATCGACATGGCTTAATGAAGGGGTGAATATGCTTTTTCATAAACAAATTGATCATATTATTAGTTACCTACATCTATAAACATTTACCCAAATCATAATCTGTTATTGGTGGAAATAATACATTTGCTTTTATGATTATAATTCCGCATACCAATGGACATAATAATAGGGTCTAGTCAGGGTCTTACATATTTAGTTTCCTTGTGAAAGAACTAACCAATTCTTTTCAGAAATCCTCATATCCATCACTCTGCAACATTTCACCCTATGCCCTTTATAAGCCAATATCCCGCGCCCCCATGCAGTCCCATGTCTAATAGATGTGTGTGTAATGTTGGTGCTGCCAGCCGGCCTTATTTACACCATATCAAGTGCATAATGTAAGACTGCTTACCGCCACCAGAGGCTAGAAAGGCACCAGAGGTCTGTTATAGGGTTATTGAGCTAATATAGAAATGCAGGACTACACCTACCCAAGCTGGTCTCAACTGGCATGTATAATGATATTCATGTGGAGATTGACTGTAGTGTGTGACAGATCTTTAAGGCATGGGAGTAGGTCGCGACACCTGGGGAGTGCGTTCTGTACTAAAGTATAAAGGAACTGGCTGCAGGGTTCAAGGTCACATTATGGAGGTCATGGCCAGGTCAGAGGGTGTTTCCTTATACTGCTACTGCCTGTGGTTTATATCTTTGTGTCTGGTAAATCATCAGAGGACTGTGTGGGTGGATATATGTCGCTGAGGTATGTGTGTATGGGCTTTAGGTAGATATGGGATGGTTGTACCTATGGTCATGTCTTACCTAAATGGGTGCTTCCATCAAAATCCTTCCATCTGTCCGTCCATAAAAATCGTCCAAAAAAGCAGGGATCCGTCCATGTTTGATGGAGGGACTGATATTACTCACTTCCACCATCGTCCGACCGTTCATTCCATCCGTCACAAACTGGACCATGATCATGTGAAACATCAACGAGTCCCTATTCCATCTTAACTATCATCATCACCATACCTTGCCAAAAATTTAGTTAATATCACAGAAGAGAGAAATGCCCCCTTAATTAAACTCGTCAAACAAGGTGAATAGCATCCCTTTACATTTTCCTGCATACTAAAATGACCCCTCACATTCTAGATTCTATTTCTGACAGATTTACTTATGAATTCTAAGATTAAATATGTTTGACTTAAGGTGTGTGTCGGTCTTTGGGTGACTGACGCTATTTGCAGGGTATACCTATATTGTTAGTCTTTTGGGGATGAATAGAAAACTAAAAGTGCAAGTTCCCCTGACAATTCTAGGCTACAAGAGGAAGCTTAACTATCATTAAATTACCTTTAGTGGTGTGGGAATAGTTGGATACATCTTGAATCAATCTTGGTACTCCCAGTTGTGGTGAGGGTAGGCTTACATGTGGTTAAACAAGTAGCACAGACCCTAACGCTGTGTCATCATACATCTCTCCATATCCTGCTGTTTTACATCTAAGTGTTATACAATTACACATGACATTGTTTTTTTCCAGGGTCTACTTTAATTTGAATTAGTTTTGTCCATATGTTTCCTGTGACTAGTTGATGATGCCTATTTTAGGACGTTGAACTGCTCCGAGTCTTCTGTAGTGGTGCGTTTTACTTTGGGAAAGAAAAAAAGGTTGGTGTTTAGTAACATGGTTTAATTCAAATCTCAAAAGCATGATTAGAATAAAGCAATATATTAGCGAATTCTGTAGAGTTTCTTCACTTGAATGTGCAATCATTACCCTGACCTGCACAGCACTGCCCTACACTGATAATCGTTAGGCTCCAGAACTTAGTCAGTACTGGCTAACAAATCAGTCAATAGTTCCAAGTTAGTCATTTTCTGGCTACCTATATGACTAACATAGGCTAGTTAATATTGTCAGGGTGCTTAGTACTGACCCATTTACTTTAGTCGTCTCCGTTTTAATGAGTATTTGGATAGGTCCTTTTGGGTAAGGCATTACTTATTTGCTGTTTTGCCTCACTCATTTTTGAAAAGCAGTTGGTCAGGCCTAACCAGTGTCCCTTTGACTAACCGGGGATAGCCACTACATACTAAGGGCCGGAGCATCTAGATTTTCTGTGTATGATCACCACGCTCTGAAGAGCCTACTGTCTAGAACATATGATGCTACGCACTATGGTCACAAACAGATCATATTTTCTACTGACTGCCCACCTAACCGAATAATATTTTGGTATTAAAATTTGGTTACATACTTCTTTTTTTTCAAACAACAAAGATTAATGAAAACAAATTAATGAATAATCAAATTCTGCAAAGTTTCTGGCATAAATATTTTAATGTACATTCAGTCCACACTGGTTCTTCACCCAACATACAGCACTGTTCGATGTACAGCTTGGCTATATTGGAAACTACTCAAGCCCCTGCTTGCTAAGCTCTCACCGTGCATGAGCCTACGTACAGCACACTTCAGACTCAGGGGGCATATATGTCTATTTTGAGGGAAAGGTTAACTTAGGAATACCTCTCTGAGGGGTCTAAACTATAGCAGAGATATTCATCTCTAAACACACTTTTGGCAAAGATTCAAAGAAAGCTGCATAGATTATCCGCACTAAGAGGAAATCAACTGAGGTTTGGCTATAGAATGGCATGGGACTTTGGATGTTCTGTTGTGGATTTGTGTGGTGGGGGTTGAGAAGGATAAGAGACAGCATCTTTATACATGAATGTATTAGCATAACTGTTTACTAATATACCACATAGGGCTGAATGCGATTTAGAATAGGCAAGCTGTCTTACTGCTTATCTAGGATTGATAAAGGAAATACAAAATAACATACATAGGCTAGGCAGTATAGAGGGAAACCACATTCTGCAGCCGAAGGTGGTTGGAAGACATCCCTAGAGGGTTTACATCTCTTGCAGATTTGTCAATTTATTGCTCTAGACTAAAATTAAACTGTATAAATTAACATACATTATTCACTGGTGGAAAAAGATGACTGTAGGCAAGAGAGAAAGAGAGAGAAAGAAAAAGAGAAAGAAAGAAAGACAGAAAGAAAGAAAGAGAAAGAGAGTCAGAGGGAATGGGGGTTAGAGGGAATAAAAAACTGCTAGAAAGGCCAAAATAGGAAAAGTATAGATCAATACATAAAAGAAGAGAACCTATTATAGTCTCACATAGCATTTGCTGATACAACATTGATAACAAATTAATGGTACCATCTGTAGCCAAAAAGAGAGTGAAAATGATAAATCCATACATGTGTAACAGGCAGCGCAGACTGCTACGTTATTTGTATACCTGTTCTATGTGCACTGACCGTGACGGTTTCATAACAAGTTACATAATCATCTACACCAGGTGGCTCTGGTGGTGTGGTCAGGTGACCCCCACAGGCCTGTATATAAGGTGACTGCTTCCCCATTGGAAGCCAGTCAGGTTTGGGACTGTCGTGACAAGACCACCCTGTGCTCCGGGCTTAACTCTATGCTGTAGGGTTGCCCCACTGTATTATAGTGATCTGATCTGATCCCTGTATAGCTGATGGTTATACTTGTCATTATAATACTCCAGAGTTACCCTTTTTAATAAAGTCGCCGTATATTAAAGTCTAATTTACCTTGTCCGGTGTTTGATTCTCATGCGTTACACTCGTAGTACTCGACCAACTACATTGGTGCCGTGACCATTTGATCTAACCGACCGTGATAAGGTATTAAATAGGCTTATAGTGTATGGATTACCTATACGATATTGTCAGCTCGTTCAGCGGCAGGACTAAAACCCCTGCTGAGGAACGTGAGGAGGCCGTACAAAATGTTCGGTTCTTCACGGGCAAATCAAATAGGGGGGAGAGCCGGGCAGCCTTGGAGGTGCCCGGTGACGACCTCTCCCAAGGAGCAATAGGTGATCCTATTGTGGAGGCTTTTACCCGAGGTGAGGACGGAGAGCAATCTCCGGTCCCAGGACCCTTTGATATCAGTCCCAGGAGATCGTTGGACTCCCTTTCCACGAACATTTTCTGCCCCGAGGGTCAGAAAATACCGGGCAGAGAGACGCGTTCTCTCGGCCCCGCTCCCGTCGGTTCCACACCGACGGTAGCGGATCCTTCATTGGATCCAAACACGTCGGTCTTTTCTGATGGTGCCACTACCACACCCGAGGGTGTGGTTAGGGGCAGACCGTCGGGAAAAACTGACGTGGCGGGAAAGGCTCCTGTAACTGTGAACTTGCCCGCCGTAGAGGAACCATCCAGCTTACCGTTGGATACAACTCTACTGGCTGACATGGGGATCGGGACAAAGAAGCCTGAACTGCAGGACCTCTAAGGGGCCCCGAGGGAACTTACTTCCATCAAACAAACTAGGAATTTATTCCTTAGGGAGGTTGATGAGAAGAAAAGGTTCCTTCTGGAACTCCCAGAGGAAATGGCCTCTCAGAAGGCTGAGGTTGATAAACTTTTGCTACAGAGGGTGTCTGGTGAATGTGAGGTGGCAAGCTTGAATACCTTGGGAAAGGATTTGAGCACGCAGCTCCAGTTAGCCAGGCGGGACCTCGAAAGCTTAAAGCAAACCAACCTTGAGCTAAAAGAGAAGTCAGAACAGGTACCACCACCAACTCCGGTGGTACCACCGGTCGTAACTACACCTAATTTGTACACATCGGTGACACCTTCTGGTGTCCCGACGGTAGTACATACTACAGTCCCTAGTATGACACCTCAGATGGGGGCAAGCTACTTACAGACTCCGGTCTGTGGTGGCGCCTTTGGGGGTTCGGCAACACCTCCAGGGTACACCCACCCATCTACTGGTTCAACGATGTTGAACCAGCAGCAGACCTTGGTCTCGGTTCCAGTACCGAAGCCCAGAGCTAGACAGGGTTTAACCCCTGTCCAGCGGGCTAAGTACGCCAGGAACCCGGCCATAGAGAAGCTGGGGACAGACATCGTCCCGCGGGACATCGATGATTTGGATGAACGGTATGCTCCTTTCAACTTTGGGGAGATCAAACATCCAGATGCAGCCTGTCAAAAGGCCATCGATATTCCGCCTTTCACAGGGTCGCCACCCTGGAGAAAGTACAAAGTTCGGTTCAAGGCTATTGTGGAGAGCAATCGCTGGAACAATCAGCAAGCGCTGGTTGCTCTGAAGCAAGCACTCTGCAACGGGCCAGGTGAACCAGCCCTTTTGGCATTTGAGCAAGTGAAGGTCAAGACATTGAGCTCACTTGAGGAGACTGCTGAATGGGCGATTGGTAAGATTGGTGAGCATGACCCAAGGACTCAGTTGCTCAAGCGTGTACAACGCAAGGACGAGCATCTGAGATCCTACGGATTTGCTTTACAGGAACTGATATCCGAGTGTTATCAGGGATGTAGACCTGACACACCCACTATCATCCAGGAGTTAACCTCCAGGTTTGTCAATGGGGTCAGGGACACTAATCTCCAAGCATATCTGCGGGAAAAATGGCAGCCGGACTTGTCTCTGGCTGACCTGTTTGACCATGCAGATGTGTATGAAACCAAACAGGCTGTTTTTCCAAGTGGCGGTGTGGCGGCATCCCCATCTGTAGCCCCGAAAGGAGCTCAGGTGACGGAGGCTGCTACAAAGCCACCAAAGGAAAAACAGCCCGCCTCTAAGGAGGTGGCGGCAGTGACGTCTGAAAGGGACATGGAAAAACTGATTGAGGGTTTGTTGCGGAAGCACTTGGAAAAGAGCTCCACGTCCACTTCTGACTCTGGAAGGAGAAAGAGAAAGAAGAAGGACACAAAACCTCAACCATGTCGACGCTGTCAGGAGATGGGTCATTGGGCTAGCAAATGCAAAGCCCCTGAACCTGTTGCTGCTAAAACCGAAAAGGAGACGGAAAACTGAATGGGGCCCATCCTTTTGGCGAGGATGGCGCCCCCACAGTTAGCCATGCCTGTAAGGGTTTAGTAGACGGTGTTAACACTTCCATGAACCAAGGCCGCGCAGAGGCAGAAGGGTCTGATCAACCTGTAAGCGTCTGGCAAGGCGGGGCTGGCAAGGACAAACGGAATCCTAAGGATTCTGTAGTCGCTGGCTTAGAGGAGTCTTGGTTAGAATCGATTGCCCAGAGCAGTGCGATTCAAGACTCCCCGAGCGACCCATGTTGGGATTACCTCCTGACAAAAGGGGTTGCTATGGATGGAGGGGACAGGCCGATGCTGACCTCTGAGTGTGTTCCTTTACGGGGACAACGTTGGTACCTGAGTCTGGTTATTTCCGGGACGCGTGGTGAATTTTTGGTCGACACGGGTGCATCTCACACCCTGGTTGATCGTAAATTCATGGCCCGTCTTTGCAACCAGCCCGATGCTCCGCTACTAGGAGTAAAGGCTCGGACTGCTACGGGAGATAGTATGCAGACTTATGGCAGAACTGTAAAACCTATGTTGGTGGATGGCAAGACATACTGGATATGTCCAACCATCACCGACATCACTGATGATGGCATCCTTGGGATGGACTTTGCTGCTCTTTACGGAGTGACAATGAACACCGCAACAGGCCGACTTCAGATTAAACATCCTTATAAACAATCTGTACAGTGCGTTTTAAGGAATGGTTCTTCTGTGGCGTCAGTGGCACAGGACACAAAGCTAGCACCGGGACATGTTTCAGATGTCCTAGTCAGCTGCGTGGGAGTGCAGGCCAAACGGCCGGGAATGTTTGAACCAGAAGATCAAAAGCTCGCCGAGCTAGGTCTTGCTGGCTATCATACTTACCTGGCCAACGCTCGTTGGGGGGTGATACCAATCTGTAACTCGAGTAGTAGAGAAGTCACTCTACGAAAGGGGACACCTATTGGTAACACTACGCGAGCATATGGTGTTGATTCGCTGACTACGGATTTTGTGGACGTAGGTCTGGTTGCTGGACATTCCGCCCATGAGGATGCCCTAGCAAACTCCAGCCTACCGAAACATCTAAGATCCCTGTTGTGTGAGTCACACCTAGATACCCTGGAGAGCGAAATGGTGGCGCATGAGCTGTCAGAATTCTCTGACGCTTTTGCGCAACCAGGAGATCCTCTAGGGCGTATCGACACGGTACAACACCGGGTTGATACTGGGGACGCGCTTCCCAGTAGAATTCCCTACCGTCGGTTACCCATGGCTAAAAAAAGTGCTATGGAGGCTGAGGTAGAAAAGATGTTGGATGAAGATGTGATTCAACCTAGCGAGAGTCCATGGTCAAGTCCTGTGGTGATGGTCACCAAGAAGGATGGTTCCTGTCGATTTTGCATCGACTATAGGAAGTTGAACGGACTCACTAGGAAGAATGCATATCCTCTACCTCGGATAGATGAATGTGTGGAATCTCTGGGTGGGGCGAAATGGTTCTGTACACTAGATTTACAATCTGGTTATTGGCAGATCGGCATGGACCCCCGGGACCGAGAAAAAACTGCATTTTCTACCCATATGGGACTATTTGAGTTCAACGTCATGCCATTTGGGCTATGCAATGCCCCGGCAACCTTTGAGGCAATGATGGAAACCATGTTACGGGGTTTACTTTGGAAAAAGTGCCTAGTTTACTTGGACGACATCATCGTCTTCGGGGGTTCTGTGGAGGAAACTCTACAGAACCTCCAAGCTGTGCTGAAACGCATCTTATCATATGGTCTGAAATTGAAACCTTCAAAGTGCAAGCTTTTTAGGAAATCAGTTGAATACCTAGGTAGAATTGTTTCTGAACATGGCATCATGGCTGATCCTCATAAGATCGAAGTGGTACAGAACTGGCCTCGTCCGATGGACATGAAGGAGATACGCTCTTTCATCGGGTTTTGTTCATACTACAGAGATTTTATACCTGGATTCTCGAGAGTCGCAGCTCCCTTACAAGAGCTGATGATTGGAGAGAAGAAGGCTAAGGCTAAGATAGTCTGGTCTCCAGCCGCAGAACAGTCTTTCAGTGAGTTAAAGAGACTCTTCTTAGAAACACCTGTTTTGCACTACCCTGCACCTGTTGGTAAGTTCATCTTGGACACTGATGCTTCTAATACAAGTATTGGTGCTACCTTGTCGCAGATCCAGGATGGGCGAGAAGTGCCGCTGGCATTTTCGTCCAACAGTTTAAGCAAAACACAACGTAACTACTGCACAACCAAGCGTGAACTCTTGGCAGTGGTGGTTTACACAAAAAAGTACAGACATTTCCTATATGGTGGGAATTATCTCGTACGGACGGATCATTCATCTCTGCAGTGGCTCCTTAACTTCAAGGACGCTGAGGGGATGATGGGTAGATGGTTGAACCACCTCTCTGAGTTTGGCATGACGAATGAGCATATCATACACAGGAGTGGAGTAGATCATGTGAATGCGGACAGCCTGTCCGGCTATCCTATCCGGAACTGTCACCGTGTAGACTGCCGAGACTGTGGGTCTCACAATGCAGTGATTGCGTCTGTGGGTGCGAAAGTTCCTAACTGGACGTTGAATCACTTGAAGGATGAGCAGCTTGCGGATCCGGCTATTTCGAGGGTGTACTCCTTGAAGTTGTTGGGCCTGTCCAAGCCTGTTCGCCCCGCACTTTCGCTGGAATGTAAAGAAGTTAGACAACTGTTAGCGCAGTGGGATAATCTTTTTATACGGAACAGTGTATTGTGCCGCTGGAGGGTGCAACCTGGCAGGAAGAGAACAGCTCAGTCTGTAGTGCCTTTGTCACTCAGACTACAGTTGCTCAATTACTGTCATGGCCACCGAACTTCAGCACACTTTGGCAGACAACGAACTGAGGCAAAGATTAAGAGTAGATATTACTGGCCTGGTATGACTTTGGACATACGGCGTTGGGTGAAGCAATGTCCCCAATGCTGTTTATCAAAGCCTGGACCTGGTATCGGTAAACTACCTCTAAGTCAAGAGCTATTCGGTGTTCGGTTTGCCCGGATCGCTGTTGATATCATTAGTGGTTTCAACACGACCCCCCGTGGGAATACCTGTATGATGGTGGTACAGGACTACTATACCAAGTATGTCCAAGTATATCCGTTGGTAAATCATACAGCTGTTACCTGCGCAGAAGCACTTTTCGAGAATTGGATCCTCACGTGGGGAGGTCCTTTAATGCTTCACTCCGACCAGGGTCGCGAGTTTGAATCTCGACTGTGGGCAGAACTGTGTAGTAAAATACACATCTGCAAGACGCATACGAACCCCTATCGACCCCAGTCGGACGGTATGGTGGAACGTTTCAATCGGACGTTGATCCAATGTCTCACGACAATGGTTAATGAGCACCGGGATGATTGGGATGAGCACGCTCGCTATATCTCCCATGCTTACAATGCTACCGAACATGCGTCGACGGGCTGTACGCCTAATATGCTCGTAATGGGTGAAGACATAGTCATGCCAAGTGACATGGTCTATGGCGTGCAGGGACACCAGCTCGAGCAACCCTGCACAGTAATGTTTGTTGAGTCACTTCGACAATCATTACGCGAGTCCTATGGAGTAGTGAGGGACAACTTGGAAAAATCTGCTAGTTTGCAGAAGGTGGGCTATGACACGGGCCTTAAACTCCGCCAATTCAAGGTGGGGGATAAGGTCGCGAGATTTAGCACACCTAATTCCAAAATCAAGACCCTGTACTCCTGGGATGGACCGCATACGGTAACTATGGTGGTTAGTGAAACTACTGTGGTGATCCGTTTGAAAAAGGGAACATTGACCAAATCACATGTGGCAAGACTCAGACCTTGGTATGGGGTGCCATATGTAGATGACGACAATGATGCCCTAGGCGCTGACACTGGTCCAGTGAAAGCGCCGACCGACCCTGTGCCACAGACGGTACCTAAGGTAAAACCAACGGTTGAACCAACGGTACCAACAGTGGCACGACGACGGGGTCGTCCGAGGAAAATACCTATTGAACCACAGCCGTGTGTTACCAAGCCCAAGCGTGGTAGGCCTCGTAAAAAAAGGCCGGCTACGCGCAAGGGGCTGACCGTAGACGCCTGTAAACATAGTAGTTCGGTACCACCGGTACCGCAACCGCTAGACTTACCGACAGAAGGTCTACGGAGGAGCGCACGTGTTCGAGAGCGAGAAAAGAATGTGTAAACGTTTTTTTCTTACCTTGTTGACGACAAATAGCTGTTGGCTTGATTATATTTCCCTGGACTATTGAGTACTGGGGCGGTGGTCTCCGTTCCCGGTACACGATCACCAAAACACAACGAGAAGCAGAGGGCTATCCGGTGTTGGTTATCCGTTGGAGGTAGAAAAGCACATGTTCGGGGCGGGTGACTTGCTTCGCCGGCTAATTCTAAGTAAGGGATTAGCTTTGATCACATATCGCTGAGAAGCATGCTGCTGTATCATATCCTCCAACGCTGGTACACTATCACCGTATTTCCCTGTGGCGCTGCCACAAAGAGTATGTGTGGGATGCGACGAATGTATCGTCAAATACCACACAGGAGGAGGTCTCACCTGGTTGTTGATGACAACCAGGGTGATGACCAGCAGTCGACTGGGGCGTCAACCCAGCCTTCTGGCCCTCCACAGCAGGAGGCTCACTCATCACCTTCACAGGTGGTTGAGGATGGTGCCTCTGTGTCCGACCACGGGGATGCTGAAGGGCTCGGGTGTTACCCTTGTAGCCTGGAGACATGCCTCGATTTGATGCTGCTTTCTCTGATCTCTTGGCCGCTGGCTTTGAGCTCTTCAGAGAAAAGTTGGCAGTCAACTCAAGTAGACTGCTTTGGTATCAAGGCACCCAAGTAGGAAGGTACTACTTCAGCAACCTCTGGTTGTTGGGAGTGGAGGCCATTCGACAGGGTGTGGTACGGATGGCTGAACGTGCCAGACTGCTTGCCGAGAGTGAGCAGAATCTGGATCAAGATCACGCCTTTGATAAGGCAACGATCACCCAGCTCGAGTCCTGACTGAGTACTTGTGACGCCAGGTTGTTTGGGAAGTTCGGGCTAAAGCTAACAGATTGGGAGAGGGCTGGTTTTCTAGACCTCTGGACAGTTTTGGGGCTGCCACCAAGGCCGCCATCATTGCTGACCACCCCGATACTGTCGGCTCAGCCTCCTCGGTACGATGCTCCCTTTGCATTTTTGGGCAGCATACGGCCTAGAGGCTGGTGGAGGGGTATCTGTGACCCCTGCTACCCCGAGTACTTCCTCGGTGGCAGCAGGTGATGGCCTCTCCTCTCAGGTGGTGACTAGTGTAGTTTGCGCTGCACCTGTCCAACCTGAGAAAAGCCCTGATAAGGTGGAAAAGCCGGCTGGTGGTGTCCCTCTAGACACCTAAAGTTGTGCCTTATCAGGCCCTCTGGGGAGCACTGTTCCGCTCCTCGGAGGTAAAACTAAACCGACATCGCTACCCCCCCCATACCGGAGAGATGCAAACCGACAGTGGAGTCGCTACCGACTCCTGAAGGAAGCAAACCGATGGTACTACTGTGGCTACCCTAGGCCACAACCGTCGGTCATCAACGACTCTAACGCTGGCCGGGGCTACCGATCCTGTGGTCATTTGTTATTGACCTATGAACTTTTAAGGATCGCCTTCCTGTGATATAATTATATATGGAGGCATGGACCTGCCTTTTTATACTTTATTTCACAAGAGATGATATTACACTATACCAGTGTAGGACTCTATTCATCTCTACCACCATGAACTGCTAGGTACTGGAGTACCAACCCTAATAAGGATGACGATTTATCCCACCTTATTTAGGATCTGCATTTATGGATTTTATATATAAACTATTCTTCGCCAGAGGAAGTGGGAACTACTATAGTTCCTTTATTTATATATAAGGACACTAACTCCACACGGATTCGCACCATTGCTGAACGTAGTAGGTGATGTGTTGAGTTTCCAAAGTGGTTATTGGTGCCTTGTTTTAGTAACTGATACTAGTCAAGGACTATCAGTTGGACAGTTTCTATATCATGTGCCTACGGGACTATGGTTTTTACAAAGACTATATTGTTGATATAAACTGTTATGTGCATGTTAACTTGTATGTTCATGTATGTATGCCTGTTTTAACTATGAGTAAAAATGTTACTTGTTGCTAAATAGATATACGTGGTATATAATGTATCTAAGAGGTATTATTATTATAATTCCAACCCTACCTACATTCTAAAGGGGGGTAGTGTAACAGGCAGCGCAGACTGCTACGTTATTTGTATACCTATTCTATGTGCACTGACCGTGACGGTTTCATAACAAGTTACATAATCATCTACACCAGGTGGCTCTGGTGGTGTGGTCAGGTGACCCCCACAGGCCTGTATATAAGGTGACTGCTTCCCCATTGGAAGCCAGTCAGGTTTGGGACTGTCGTGACAAGACCACCCTGTGCTCCGGGCTTAACTCTATGCTGTAGGGTTGCCCCACTGTATTATAGTGATCTGATCTGATCCCTGTATAGCTGATGGTTATACTTGTCATTATAATACTCCAGAGTTACCCTTTTTAATAAAGTCGCCGTATATTAAAGTCTAATTTACCTTATCCGGTGTTTGATTCTCATGCGTTACACTCGTAGTACTCGACCAACTACACATGTATGTATGAGAAGTACCCGTACTCTTTGTTGTCACCCTGTGATGGGCCTCAAAAAGGGACCGCACAATAAAAGTCCACTACATTCAGGCCATTATGACATATGGGAATTCTGTCAGTCGCATATGGCAAGGAACCAGGAACTTTTTAATGAGTTCCTTACAAATGTGGTCTCACATGTATATCTATGTATAGACATTTACACATGCAAGTACATGTCCGGGCACATTCCCTATGATATGGTAGAGCCAACAGTATTAAAAAGTCCCAGACTATACAATTTAACAAAGAAAACTCTCAATGGAAGTGATCCCCATGAGCTGTGGTCGGTTATTGCCATGTTTGTCTTGAATACAGAGAACTCCTCCAATAATTTCAGAGTGGAGCACTAAAGGTCTTTCCCTCTGTGGCAGACTTATCCCCATAGGTAGTTCCCTTCTCGTTCAATGGTTATTTATCAAAACTAATGAGAAATTCACAATATCACATGTCCTTTGCTGTGATGAGTGCAATTTTTCAGTACGCTGAGGGAAGGGTTTATTGCTGTGTAGGTTGTGTTGGTTTCTGCAGCAGGTTTCGGAACCAGTGGCTGATCATGTGACCTTCTGGAAATCTGACAGACGTGTGAAATTATTACCCTCTTTTATGTTCTTCAGTGTACAGGCAATCAGGAAAATCGAATAATTCCACTCAATATTAAAATTAAAGGTTTACATTATGTATGGCAGTTTCTGGGTTTCAGACAACCCCCACCCATTATTTAATGCAAATGCCTGATATTAGATTTTGCTTCTATATTAGTTTCAGTCAAATGTAGGCACTTTATTGATGACTAAGGACACCAAGATTGCAGCTACAGTAATAGCCTGGTATGTTCACATCTTCATACACTGATATTCCTAGGCTCCCTATACGACCAATCTCTCAGTTACTAGTGCCTAACTTAGTTGGTCATTTCTTAGCTCCCTATACGATTAACCTAGGTAGGATATTAATGTCAGGTTGGTCAGTACTGACCAACCCGCCTTAGTCTTTTAATTTCCAGGGGGAACCACTGAGTGGTGATCATGGTATCTTACAGGTGGCTAATGGTACTAATGGTACACAAGTACAGCACACCAATGATGAACCTAGGTTAGCCACTACTGACTGACCCCGAAGTGAGTTTAGAATATAACTTTGCCATTATGACTAATACACGTATGACGAACCTAGGATAGTCTGTACTGACTAACCTTTTCAATCTATGGATTTTCAGCGTAGTAAGCTTAATCACAGTGAGTCTCTCACTGCTCCTTCCCATTACATCCCTGAGACTACAGACCACTCCCCCCCCCCCTTCTGCTGTCCTCGTCCTCCCCTAGGTGTCCTCCTGGTGTGACTGGGCTGTATCTGAGGGAGGCTCCAGAGGTCTGCTACTGCCGGGGGAGGAGAGGAACAATTACCCCACGGAGAGGATCCATGTGGGTCTGGTACACTGAAAATCCATAGGTTGAAATGGTTAGTCAGTACAGACTATCCTAGGTTGGTCATATGAGTGTTTGTCACAATGGCAAAGTCATATTCAAAAATTACTGAGGGGTCAGTCAGTAGTGGCTAACCTAGGTTCATCATTGGTGTGTTGTATTTGTATACCACTAGTTGGTGCCACCTGTGATGACCACTCAGTGGCTCCCCCTGGAAATAAAAAGACTAAGGTGCGGGGGTCAGTACTGACCAACCTGACAATAATAACTTACCTAGGTTGGTCGTATAGGGAGCCAAAAAATGACTAACTAGGTTAGGCACTAGTGCCTGAGAGATTGGTCGTATAGGGAGCCTAGCAATATCAGTGTAGTCTGTATGTCTACTCCACTCACTGCATTTAAGGGATCTTCAACTCCAACCTCTACACCCATGAGTTGCTCTTTAGCTGTAAACAGATACTGTAAACTAATTCCCGTATAATTAATCATGTGTACGATTCATGTCGGGGTCTGTAGGCTTGGTAAAATGATCTAGAGTGGTGAGTTAGAGGGTTGAAAAGGGAGAAAAACCTCACTTTATAATCATGATCTGAGTGATCGGTATTTGGTTTAAATGGGGCTTAGTAGCCCTGAGACTGTCCACTCCTAGATATAGATCCTCCTTATGAAAGCCATTGACAGGGGCTATAACGATATCACTGAATTCACATTACACAGATGCTGACTTTACATGCATACATCTTACACTAACAAACGTCAAGAGACATGTCTATCAGATCATTTAAATCCCTAAGGATTTTAAGCATGGGCCATGGCATTGTACATGTCCTTTTAGCAATGTTGCAAGAAAGGCTGACTTTTTCATGAGAAAGTCATATTTATGTTGGTTCAGTGTACTCGTCATAACATTGTCTGGAATGGCTATATGTTTCCAGATTTGTCATATCACAAGACAGCTATCAAAATATGTATATCATAATGCATGATTTTGAAGTTATATCTATGCACTTGTTAGTCACCGTCACCTTTCTTGCTGCATTGGTTATTAGAGCTTAATCAGTGAGTAGCATATGAGTTTAGCGCTGTGATGTGAAGACTAATAAAAATACTTGCTGGCAGATTCCAAGATGCGGTTACATAATAATATTGACCCACATCCCGGACAGGGCCGCACCCCAGGGCCATGTGCCACGTGGATAGGGCAGAGTTCAGAGGAGGAGGTATGGAGGACAATTGTACTTTACGATGAAAATATCCTTGGCAGATATAATGGAAGAAGATATTATATAGACAAAGGTTCACATGTGTAGTTCCCCACTGAGGGTTATTTTAAGAGGCAGAACTGTGTGCATGGGGAACTGTCTGAGTCCTCCTGTGTGTTTACTTCATGTCATTATGAACAATATTCATCAAAATCCCACTTAGTTGATCTGAAAAGGCTATCTTACAGTGATCAAATCATCGATTTCAACGATTTACGAGGCCGTGAAATACGGGAGATTGTTATTCAACAAGGTGTGTGAAATTTGGCCTTCCTTGTTTTAGTCAATGGGACTGCCCTATTCACCATGAAATAAATAATCAAGTATGTTACAACACCAGAATTATACCCATTTTTATAAATATAATTTCACTCCGCAGCAATCTCAAGCAATAACGCCAGGGACTTAGCGGCACAGAAAGGAATGACAGGAATTGAATTGTCTAGCCCTGAAAGTCTGCTTTGCCTTGAAATATCCCCCATTATGACCCAACCATTGTTGTCCACTCAATGGGTTTTTGGCTCTTATTCAAAGGGAAATGATTTGTGCTATGCAACAATCTTGTTCTCAAAAGGTTCTTTGTCATCTCATTCATGCCAAACGCTATTAATACTCTGTCTGCAGTATTTTGAATAGGGCTCACTAACAACTGATACACCAAACTATACCATTTCCATTCCATATCCAATCTATTGAGGAATGTGTTTTCTTTCAGTTCATAGTTTGAGACATTTTATGCATGGAACCGTTGATGTGTAATTTCCCTCCAATGCAATAATCAACTTCATCACAGCCAAAGCGTCTAACTGTGAATTGTTTTCAAATGTATCTCCTGCTTAGTCAAGCAAGTCAGAAATAGCATGTATAATTCCTTCTTGAAATAACACTTCACTTTAGTTATAATGAAGCTATAATGGTGCTTCTCCAGGCTGATAAGTCTCACTGTTGTTGGTTTCATGCTAGAGTTGAATGCCTTGAAAATGATGAAGGCTTTAAGACTGCATGGCTTAAGCTCTACTTGGAATACTTGAGGTAGTAGAGTAAAGCAAAGAAAAAATATGACTTCAAAATGTATCTGTGTCCCTACCCCCCCCCCTTGTGACATGTTATCTGTCTTTATTTCACAGACAGCTGTATAAAAGAAGCACCTGGTGGCAGAGCGGTGTACCGTTGTCCTGCATACGGCTGTATGCTCTTGAGCATACAATCGTATAGAAACGCAGTCTCTAGAAATGCAGTGATTTTCTATGGGATCAGTGCAATACAATGGCAGTGCTGCAGTCTAGATGTTACATGTGAGAAGCAGAGGCATGAATAACGCCTACTAAATGAGCCTCATCCAAATATGCTTTACTGGCTGGGCCTACCATGCATAATTAAGACTTATTTTTCTAGTAATGTTATGTAAAATCACTATATATATTACAAGAAAAATAAGTCAGAACCTTAGAATACACACTTGATCCATCTTATCCTCTTGAAAACCTTTTGACATAATCTAGAGACATTAGATGTTTGTGTACATATCCTATTTCTAGTCATTGTCAACAAAGGTAAGGGTGACAAAGTAGATACCAATACACAAGTAAAGGTTACCCCTGAGGCTCATACAACTGTCTTCTTGATGTTCAATAATAGCACACACTTTTATCTGATATCAGGTACAAATGTGAAGGGTGAGTGTCCTATCGATTCATCAATCCAACATTGGCAAGTTATAGTTAGGGCTGTACTACTGCATGGTCCATTCATGTACTATGCTGTCCATGAATCCCCAGCACTTATTTGGCCCTTTATATACACAAAGGCTGTTGATATCTTTGTTTGTGTCCTCCCAGGGTTGTTCTTAAAGCCTTGAAATTCCCAGCTCCATTGTATTAGGCCCTGGAATACTGGTCCTTAGTGAAGAGGCGCTATAGATTGGACATTTAAGGGAATAGTGGGGATCCTTTGGTAATTCTGTTGGGGTTTTGTGGGGAAATTGTAAACTATACATTTTTGGAAAGCTAAGAACCCCCTGAATCCAAAATGTCCAGGTTGTTCTTGTCTCTCAATATTGAGATATCCCAGCCCGCCTTAATGCTGCAATGGTACCATGTGAAGCATGTCTTCATGTAGCCTTCAGGGACTCAGTCACCTGTACAGAGCTCTGCACCAGTCTCAGCCTTTCCCAAATCCTCATATCTATATCATTCTGCAACGGCTCACCCCATGCCCTCTGTTGGCCAATAATGTGCAACCCCCTCACCGCCCTCATGTCTAATAGATGTGTCGGTATTGTTAGCTATAAGCAAGGGCCCGTATTTACACCATACATTTATTTACACTTTGCCAGGCCAAAGTGTGTTTCCTTATACTGCAACTGCCTTGGGCTATACTTTGTGTCTGGTAAATCATCAGATGACTGTGTGTGTGCATATAAATGAATGTCCCTGAGGTGAAGGTGCATGGAAGATGGGGGTGAATATGGCATGCTTGTTTATATATAGGAATGCATTGCATATTAGGGAAACATCCCTCTGCAATGATGACTGTAAGGGTACACACCTTGATAGTCTTTACGGATAAATATAAAACTACAAACGGATGTTCCCTTTGGCAATTCTGAAGTGGCAAGGGAGGCTAAACTATCATTAAACCATCTTCAGTTATGTGACAAAGAATGGATTCGTCCTGTATCAATCATGGTAGCCTCAGTTGTGGTGAGGGTCTGATTACATGTGGTTCAATGTGTGGGCACAAACTGTGCTGTGTCAGCATTTCTCCATCCCTCAAATGTTTTATAATTAAACATAACTATACCACAAGTTGTTCTACTTGAATCAGAATTAGCTTTGATTCATGTTTTCTTTTCTCTGTGATAAGCTTTAATGTTGTTTACCTGACCCCCCCCCCCATATATATGTTAAGGTATAGTGTATCAACACCTGAGGCTAGGCACGGAAATTACCCATCAAGTCTACACCAGTACACACAACCATGATGACCTCACGTGACGACACCAAGAACAAAGCGTGTATGTTAAACCCAGAAAAAGCTAGCTTAGTATTGGCTTGATGATAACTTCTGCGATCAATCAGTTCTAATCGCTTTTTGGGCAAGTAAATCAATCTAAAAATGTGTTAGGATAACTGAAACAAACACAAGTACCAGTATGCTTAAACCATAAACAAAAAATGTATATACATATATTTATATAATATATATACATTTATATATATATATACATATATATATATATATATATATATATATATATATATACATATATATATATATATATATATATATATATATATATATGTATATATATATATATTTATATATGTATATATATATATGTATATATGTAGAGAAAGAGAGAGAGAGAGAGAGAGAGAGAGAGAGAGAGAGAGAGGGTATACTCAGCCCTGCTCACTGCGCTGTGACCGTGCATGAGCAGATCCCACTTACAGACAACTTCAGACATAGGAGGCACGGACCAATTCTGAAGCAGAGGTCGACCAAGGAATCAGTCTTTAAGGGGTCTAAACCATAGCAGAGCCAGCACCCAACACACATTCTTGGTCAAGACCCAAACCAAGTTGGATACATTATCTAAAAATGGCTGTATCCATAAAGATAAGCATTCAGCTGAGGTGGCACTACAGAATATCATGGGCCTTTGAATTGAAGGCACTGTGGTATGAGTGTGTGTCTGTCTTTGTCTTTGTGAAGGGGGAGAGTAGGTTAAGAGGCAGTAAGGCAATATAGAGTGTAGACTCAAATTTCACTACATAAATTGACCTACATTATCTTAGATGGATAAGATGGGTGTATCTGTGCAAGGAGATAACAGACAAAGAGGTTACAGATTGACAGACATACAGACCAAAAGGGGCAGGGAAGAGAAATCTTACCGGGTACCTATGAGAGGACAGGCAGAGCATGGTGAGATATGTTATATAGAGAGAGAAATTGACAGAAGTAAAAATCATTATGCATGGTATCAAATAGTATTTGATGCCGACAGTTAGCATTTGTAAATTGCAAATCCATACGTAAGAAGTAGCCTCTATTGTCGCTGTGTCTGGGCTCGACAAGGGGCCACACTATAAAAGGCTGCTACATAACAACCACCATAACATATGGGAACGAGCCAGGAACTTTTTAATGAGGTTTTTCACAATCGTTGTTCCACATGTACAAAGAGTAACACATGGAAATACATATATAGGCACATGGACTGTATGCAAACAATATTTGTATGAAGAATGTTGAACAAGTCCCAGACTGTAAGCAATGTAACAGAACCGCTTCCGATCAAAATGATTCCCATAGCTGTGTTTAGTTCTACGATGTTTGTCCCAGCTCCCTTCAGTAATTTCAGAGGGACAACAGAGGAGGTTTCCCCAGAGGAAGACACTAAGGTTGTTTTTCTTATTCTATGTCTTTAAAAATCTAAACTACTTAGAAATCCACAATATCTTTTTCTCCCTTCCTATTTATTGGACTTGTTAATCCAAATTTGTCCAGGAAACAATAATTGAGCACCTTTATCTACTTGACTATGTATAGGGACACCTCAATCAGAGTGAGTGATTATTGCACCCTCCCTCCTCCACACTCCCACATGTTGCTATATTACCATCACTCACACTAACAGGTGTTATGCTGTATGTATGGACATGAAGCTAGGGATACTCTCTCTCTCTACACCAGGCAGTAACTATAGCCTCTGATTATTACTCATGATTCAGTCCCTAGGTGCACTGGACCTCATTTCTCACATGCGAGGAGCCAGACAGCAAGGATAGCTAATGTTTTGATGAAGTTTTACCCTTCTTTTTATGAAAATGCTTAGACTCAAATTTGACATAAAGACCTCTGTGTCACATAGATTCATAACTGACTCAATGTTGTGATTCAAAAATCATTTATTGTTGATGTGCAAAATTAATGTGAGCAGCCACGCAGAAAGGATGCCCCGATCTGATTCTGTATAGGTCAGTTGCCTCTTTGTAAAGATACAGCATTCTTCCTCCACTGAAGGACAATGGTAATGCTTCATTGAGTTATGACAGAGCATCTGCTCAGAGAGTTCCTGAAGTTTTGACCCTCCATAGAAGCCTTTTGCTCACAGCCTCTCCTCAGGAATATATACCATGATACCAGTAGATGGTCCTACTGACAGGAAACATCAATTGTGTTGCAGACATGGCGATACTATACAGGGGGAGGTGACCATTCATTCTGCACATAGACAACCCTGCAGGTGGTGCCTATAGGGCCTTAGCAAGATGATCAGTGGATAGCGCCATTCCCACTGGTACTAGGTCCATTCCCAGTACTCACAGCAACCAGCTTAGCCAAATCTCGTGGCCGAGATTAGGGTACAAGCAGGGTGCAGGTATTGTGAATAGGTTGTACCTGGACACTCCTAATGTCATCTGTGTCCAGTATAGTGTAGTGGTTAGCACTGTGGACTCATGATGCAGAGTACCTGAGTTCAAATCTCTTCCAGGCAATTCCTGGTAATCAAATTCATAAGTATAGCAATTTTGGAAACAGAATACATTATTCACAATACTAAAGAAAATTTAGAAATATCTATTTAAAGGACATAGTGTTATTTGGCCTGGTAGGGCTTTGAACTTGGGCTCCCAGCATTATGAGTCCACAGTGCTAACCACTACACTACACTGGACACAGGTGACATTAGGAGTGTCCAGGTACAACCTATTCACAATACCTGTACCCTGCCTGTACCCTAATCTCGGCCACGAGATTTGGCTGAGCTGGTCCTTGCAGAGCAAAGGGTTATGATTGTTACCAGTGGTCCAAAAGGTGGAGCCACTGTATCTCGCTAATGCGGAATATAGTAGTGTCTGTAGAATGGAAGGAAATGTGATATATTAGTAGAGTGATAGATAAGGTACATCTGTAGTTACTCCTCCTGTAGGTCAAATGGGAGATGAAGTAGGGATATATTTATGTGTAGGGCGAGGGAAGGGGCGGATAGCAGTAAGAGTAATACCCTGGTCCATTCCCTAGGCTCAGTCGCACAGTCTGTTTAAACCCCCACCTCTCCTATAAGGCCCAGAGTGCCAGACCTTGCTTAGCTCCAAATGTTACTGGAGGGACAGCATGCATTTTGCCTTTAATCACAGACCCTTTCTACTCTTTCTGACTACATACACACAGGCAAATATCAGAGTCACCCAATGTCGCCAATACTACTCTCATTCAAGGGTCAGGCACTGCTGGACTATAATAGATGGGTCAAGGGCCATTCTAGTGAGGGTCAAGCTAGGCTGGACATTCAATAACAGGCTGGACCTTGGCAAACTTGCTTGAAAGTCTGGCCATGCTGGATCCTCATGCCACAGTCTGACAATGCTGGACTCTTGCAGGCTGAAAGAGACTCTCCCCAGAGTCCAGCATTGCCAGACTATGCCATGAGGATCCAGCATGGCCAGACTTTCAAGCAAGTTTGCCAAAGTCCAGCCTGTTATTGAATGTCCAGCCTAGCCTGACCCTCACTAGAATGGCCCTTGACCCATCTATTATAGTCCAGCAGTGCCTGACCCTTGTCTGAGAGTGGTTTAGGCGACATTGGGTGACTCTGATATTTGCCTCTGTGTACCTGAGACTACAAACCACCTCCCTTACCTGAGGACATCGCCGCAGGTGTCCTTCTGGCTTTACCGGCTGTATCTATGCTGCTACTCCGTGATCCATGGGAGAGGACAATTACCCTACTATAAGGATCAATACATGGGTCCAGTAGTCTCAACTGAATGGAGGTATCTTCAACTACAAACACAACATCCACAAAGTTGTCCCTCCTCACACGTAACCTTCTTTTCTGGGTATGTAGGCTGGGGGAAATAATCTGAAGTGGTAAATGAAGAGAAAGGTTTTTAATCATGATGTAAGCAATGGATAACTTAATTGCATTATTGCATGGAGCTTAACAGCCAAGTGGCTGCACACTTCTAGATATAGAACCTCTGAATGAGAGCTGTTGAATGGGGAACAAGTATCAAATGCGCAGTAATAACTAGCAAAAGTTTCTGTAAACTTCTTCACTTATCACCTTATACAGGTGCTGACATGCATGCAGTTTACACAAACAAATGTCAAGAGACATTTCTGTGGACTCCAAACTAAAGCATTCAAATACCTAAGGACCTTGGGCCGAATCAGTGACTAGCATATGAGGTTAGAGCTGTGATGTGAAGACCAATAAAAATACTTCCTGGCATATTCCCAGATGTGGTTACAGAATGATATCGACCTACATCCTGGACACAGCCATACCCCAGGGCCATGTGCCACATAGAGATGTAAGGTTCACAGCAGGCAGAGGGGAGGACAAGTGTAGGAAATCTTGAAAATATCCACCAGCAGACAAAATGGCAGCATATGTAGTCCAGGACGTTATGGTCTAAACAATAGCAAACTGGCAACCAACGGTGTAAAATTAATGCAGTCTCACTCCACAGCAATCTCAAACAATGCCGCCAATGCTTTTATGTCACAGAAAGGAATGCTAGGAAATGTAATTGTCCAGCACTGAAACTCTGCTTTGCCTTGAAATATCCCGCATTATCACCCAGCCCTTGTTCCCTGCTCAGTGGGTTTCTAGCAGTTATTTAGAATGAAGATGGTGTGTGCTATGCAACAATCTATCATGCACACCCGGCTATATTGACTCTCTCTGCAGTAATTCCACTGGGACTCAATAGCAATTGTTATATCAA
Organism: Harmothoe impar; assembly: GCA_947462335.1. Taxonomy (NCBI): domain Eukaryota; kingdom Metazoa; phylum Annelida; class Polychaeta; order Phyllodocida; family Polynoidae; genus Harmothoe; species Harmothoe impar. The sequence goes on along the minus strand of OX381720.1, from coordinate 50,799,567 downwards.
AATGTACAATTTAACAATTTAAGTTTAAGAATATGTTGTTCAGTCAATGGTTAGCTAGATTGTAGGCAAAGCATCCAAATGTGGGTAGTTTACCCATCAATGTGCAAACTCCTGTTTAGTTAGGCAAGCCTCAAATAGCATGTTCAATTCCTTCTTCAACAGACACTTCACTCTAATTATAATGAAGCTATGATTTTTACAGGCTGTTCCAGGCCGATAGGCTCAGTATCATTGATTTCATGCTAGAGTTTAATGCCCTGAAATGAGGAAGGATTAAGACAATAAAGGAGTACTTTGGGAAGATAAGGGGTAAAATAAAAGTGGAAACATGGCTTTAGAATAGATCAGTGTCATACTTGTCGGCTAGAAAATATATAGCATAAATCATTTTCTTCAAAGCATATGAGATACATTTTTGATTGAAATGTCAAGCTAGTCTCCTTCATTTCCTTTGGGGCTAATTCCAAATTATTTGCCATAATTTGAGAAAAACATGATTAGGAAATATTATCATTCATACTGGGAATAAGGTCTATGGCCTCATCATGGAATCAGTCTGCAATAATGGCTGGCTTCTAGTCAGATGCAAGAAGCAGAGTAACAGAATAACACATAATTACAATATATATGCGTTATATATAGAGCATCCTTTCTACTCTTTGTCATCAAAGGTAAGTGCGACCAGGTAGATATCTAGATACAGGTAAAAGCTACTATTGGTGTTCCATAATAGCCCACACATTTATCTAAAAGGCCACCAGATATCAGTTGAGAAGGTGAGGGGTGAGTGTCCTATTGATTCATCAATCCATCATTGGCAAGTTATACCCAGAGCTGCACCATTGTATGACACACTCAAATACTTTGTCCATGAATCTCCAGTACTTCTTTGACCCTTAACAACTTAATATACACAAAGGTTGTTGATATCTAGTGGTGTCCTTCAGTTGTCCTTAAAATGGTGAAACACCCTGCTGTGTTAAAGAAGGCTCGGACTACTGATTCTCAGTGTGGGAGGGCAATAAAGATTGGACATTTATGAGAATCAAATGTGAAGAATTAGGAGAGTTGTTTTAGATTTATTTTTGTCTTTCAACATTGAGATATTCCACAAATATTAAAGTTGTAAGGGTAGCATGTAAGATCATGTCTTCAGCTAACCCTCAGGTGCTCAGTTACCTGTACAGATATCTGCACCAGTCTCAGTCTTTCCCAAATCATTTTATTTATTAATCATTCAGCAACATTTCGTCTTGTGCCCTCTCTCAGGTAATAAGCTGCGCCGCCTCCTAGCCCATGTGTAATAGATGTGAGTCTATTGTAAGTTTGAGACACCAATGGCAAGGATACAAGAGAGGGAATAAATCAAGCAGGTAAAGCATATTAACACCTGAGGCAATGCTGGGAAATCCCCATCGCAAACACACACAGTGATTAGGGCATCACTGGCCACGCCAATATCATAGACATGCCACTCAACAGTATAAAAACTAATCGGCCTAGAATCGCTCTGATCAAAAGCATTCAGTCAGTTCCAATGACTTTTTTGGCAAGTAAATCAATCTTATAAAATGTCGATTTAAATTCAAATAAAGTAAGATTGATGAAACAAAGAAAAACCAATAAAATATCATATTGCCTGGACTCTAGCATCAAGGAATATACATTTAGTGCACACTGCTTTTTCCTCTGACCTGTACAGCTGAGCTACTGGAGGAGCTACTCAGCCCTGCTCACTGAGCTGTGACCGTGCATGAACAGATCCAACTTACGGACAACTTCAGATATAGGCAGTATGGCCCCATTCTGAAGCAGAGGATGACTAAGGAATCACTCTCTGAGAGGTCTAAACTGCAGCAGAACTAACACATGGGTCTATGGAGGGGGTTACTGTGGTATAACCCAGTTGGCACAGAACATTGAGTCAACATTGATGAATGGTTGTCAATGTTGATTCAATGTTGATTCAATGTTGATTCAATGTTGAACTGAATTTTGTGCCGACTGGGAAGTGTGTGTCTGTGTCTGTATCTGTGTCTGTGGGAGGGGGTTGGTTAAGAGCCAGTTAGGTGGTGTAGAGTTGACTCAAATCCCACTATGTAAATGAGCGTCCATCATTTAAGTTGGATAAGATGGGTGTATCTGAACAAAGAGGTAATTGACCTCTGGCTGGCATCATCTCTTGTTAAAGTATGGGGAAGATACAGCAAAGAGACACAAGGGATAAGTAGGCAGAGGCAGGATGAAGGTTTGGGAAAAAGGAAAGGGAGAAGTTATGGATACGAATTCAGCAACAGCAGATCCAAAAATAGGCAGACATACAGACAAAAGGAGCAATAAAGGGTAAGGTGACACCTAAGGTGACAGACAAGCCAATGTGTAAGAGGTATAGAAAAGAGATTAAGAGAAGACAAAATTCATTATACATGTATATATACGGACAGGACCTGCAACAAAAAAGGGTTTTACCCTCACCAGTTTCTATATAGATAAAAGAAATAAGAAACAAACAACAGTGTTAAATATTATTTGCTTACTCAACCTTGGTGTAGAAATACAATGCATATTTGGCAATATATGCAGACAATTAGCAGTCGTAAATTGTGAATCCATACATAAGACACACCCTTTGTCATCATAGATGTGGCGGGCCTCAACAGGGAGCCAGGTAATAAAGACAGCTACAGACAGCCAGCATAACACATGGGAATCACATATGGCAGAGAACCAGGGGAGTTCTTTACAATTGTTGTCTCACATGTATAGTCATGTATAGACACTAAAACATGGAAATACATGCCCAGACACATTCAGTATATAAGGTAGAGCAAACAATGGATGTATGAAAAATGTTGGAAAAGTCCCAGACTGTAAACAATGTGTTACAAAAAAACTCCTGATCGAATGATTCCCAAAGGCTATGAGTTGGATCTTAAGGCAGGCTTTGGTAGGAATGTCATGGGAGGGGGGGGGGGCAGAGGGTTCATTCTGAGAGGCAGAAGTGTCCCCGTCCTTCCTCATATGTAGTTCCCTTCTTATTGAGATGATTTTCATTCAAACTTAAAGCATAGTATCTAATTTGATTTGTTTTTTGATAGCCATTTCAGTGTGCTGAGTGAAGTGTTCATAGGCCTAGTTTTAGCTGAAATCTTAGCTGAATTCTCGGGAATTATGTTTAATTAAGTAGTTGGGACATGAATTATGGCCATTAAGAACATTCTTGTTCATTCTTAACCAAATTCATATATGAGCCCTAATCATCGGACCATGCCACTTGAGATAATATTATCAATGTTCTACAGAAAGATTTTTTGTTGTGTACAGCAATGTAGAGCATTGTAACCAGATCACTACTCCTTTTTGGGGCCCACTGTGAAAAAGTGGCTTAGAATAGTTGGTTTTCCCATCTGATTTATTGGAACAAGGCACAGAATTATTTTTAATGTTTTTCCTCTCCCGTCTGGAAAATGATAATTTGAGCATTTTTCAACCTCTATGCACCGGACCTGTATAGAGACATCTCGAACAAAGTCGGTGAGTATGGCACCCTTCAACCTCCATCCATATGTTCCTATATCACTCACACAGGTGTTACGCTCCTAATTGATGCTTTCTCTGTACACCAAGCAGTAATTGGAGGTACTCATCCAGTTTCACATGCAGTAGCCTAACAACTACACTGATATTCTTTGGCACTAGTCACTAGTGCCTAACCAAGTTGGTCATTTTTTGGCAACCTATACAACCAACCTGGGCTAGTAAATATTGTCAGGTTGGTCAGTTCTGACCAACTCAGGACCGAGGCATTGAGATTTTCTGTGTAGGATAGCTTACATTCTGGCTAGGAAAGCATGTTTAATAATATTTCTGAAATACACTCTCCTTTTGATGTAAACTTTTCTATGTCATGTACATTGCATGAATATAAAACTATGTATTCTAGTGAAGCCTGTGTGGGCAGCAACACAGAAAGAATCCCCAGTTGGGTTTTGCTGCAGAGGCACTTCTGGTTGAGGGCTCAGTCTTACTGAATCGATACTAGATGAAACTGTATGACCGGCGGTTATCTATGACCAGACATAGCCTTTTCGGCTGGTGTAGCAGCAGATTAGATGCTTCAGCTGACAGGAGGAATTGGCAGGTTATAGATATGGTTATAATACACAGAGGCAGGAGACTATCTATTGTGCAGATAGACCCCTCTGCAGGTGGTGGCTGTATACTACTGTCTATGGATATGATGAGATATATTACTAGAGCTGTAGACGAAGTACACCTGTAGTTACTCGTTCTGCAGGTCAAATAGGGGATGCACAGATAATCTTAATGACCGACCCTTAGTCAGTAGTAGCTATCCCATGTTAGTCATAGGGACGTTGGTCAGGCAAAACAACATATAACCAATGCCTTATTCAAAAAGACTTAGCCCGAAATGGATAACTAAGCTGAGTTGGTCAGTACTGACCAAACTGATAATATTGACTAACCTAGGTTGGTCGCACTGGCAGCCAAAATGGTGGTTAGGCACTACAGTGTCTGTGTGAGGAGAAGAGGGAGGCAGTTAATATCAGTTACAGTGATACGGACTGTTACTTAGGGGGGGGGGGGGGCAAGCAAGAGTTTTACCTTTAATTAGGGCCTTCCAACTCCTTCCGATTAAATGCCTGAGACTACAAACCAACCCCCCCCCCCATGGCTCCCCCCCCTCCCCCGGGTGTCCTTCTAGTGTGACCGGCTGTATCTGAGGCAGGCCCTGGAGGCCTGCTGCTACCAGATGTGTTGGAGAGGAACAATGTCCCTACTGTGAGGGTCCGTATGGGATCCCTTAGCTACTGCTGCTCCTCTATCTCTACTCCAGCAATCTCCTTATCTAAACCAGCAAAAGGCAGAAGGTGGACGGAATAACTGTTACACCAGTGGGTTCACTGAGAAAAGAAATAGCGCCTATATGACTCTCTGGCCGACCTAAAGGATTCCTGCATGTGACTCCATTGGTCGCTAATGTCCCATTGGCCGCTAATTGAGGCGGGGAGACTTTACCCTGTTCTGTCATGACCTGGTGTTACCCGGTACCCTCCCAGTGGGCACAGCAACACTTAATAAGTGACTAATAAGCTCTCCAATGAAGTGCTTATTATCCATCTTTATTGTGGCTAGAATGTAAGAACTATTAGTCAGCTAATCTGCAGCACTTCTTAAGCCCTTCACAGCAGTGGTTATCAAGAGGTTCAATAATTCAGCTAATAAGGGCAACAAAAGTAAAATTTATTCAAAGATTATAATTGTGACACTACCGCACTGCTATAAAGCAGCACTTATAAGTGACTTGCTCTGCAGTTCTTATTCAGCACTTCAAAGTAGTGATTAGTAATAAGCTGAAGTGTGCCACTATTTAAAAAGGAATTCCACTGAAAACTGAAACTTTCTGCTGTTTATTCAAGCATATAACATTCATAAGCAGCTCAGTATACATACATTGGAAATTCATGATTGTTGTACAAATTAATGTTGTCAATGGGAATCGAACTCCTTACCTCCAGATGTAAAGTCCAGTGTGCTATTGCATGAGCTAGAGGGGCTGATGATAAGTGGTGGTCCTAAACCTTACTGTACCCCTAGCATACCCTAGGTACACTGCAAAAGCAGCCCTTCATATATCATGCTCACACACTGGCTAAAAAGGGCTTTATTTGCAGTGAGATACAAACAAAAACTGTCTTATGTGAATCTGATTGAATGAAAAACCCATTCAATTCATTTTGGAAATAGATGGGAAGTATTATTCTCTTCAGCTATGCACCCATTTTCTTTGCGTAAAGCAAAAGCAAAAGGTCCAGATGAGTTTTTCTCCAAATCTTTTCGGTTTTATCTAACCTCTCACAATATACAGAAAAGTGGGAATAGAAGTATTATATCAAAATTGAAATTGTATTGACAGTGTACAAGTCATAGTCAACCACTGTGAACACATCCTAGCTCCTGACCCTGGCAAACCTGACACACCTGATAACCAACTGGTGACTGTGGTGCAATGTGCCTTGACCGTACACACTGTCAGATAGCGTGGGATGGCTGCTGTCACAACCTTTTCTCAGAGTCTCCAGTGGTCCATTGTAGCCTTTTCCCCTCCCGGCTAGGACCACCTTTGTCAACACTGATATCTGCTATCTTTTTACCAGTCGCAAGTGTATTATGCTTCTACGGGCTGAAGCGGATCTGTGCAAGTCTCATGGGAGACCAGGACACCGAAGGTTCACTGCAGTCTGTCTACTGACACTTACAGACGCGACTCCTGTCAAGACAACTCTTGGGAAAATTTGGTGCCGTGGCTCCTTCTGGGATCACACCCAGGACCTCTCACACGCAAGTCCAGCGACTTACTCATTAGGCCACCAAATCTCCTTGTAGAATCATGGTGTATTCCCCCCTCAAATAGGTACCAGAACAGAAGACAACAAGGAGACACAAAGTATTCTCAAAGATCACACAACTTACCCTTGGGTATTAATATGTTATGACATAAAGTGGTTCTTAGACAATACAAATACAGTCCTTATCAAGGGATGTCAATGCACTGACTAATAAGAACTTTATTTGCGGGGCTTAATATCCATTACAAAGAAGATGGTTAATCAGTTACTAACAAGCCCTGCTTTTGCAGCCCTGCAGAACCTGTAATAAGGTCTTACATGTGATAGACAGTGAAAAAGCAGCCCTTATCAGGGCATGTCGATTCACTGCTTAATAAGGACTTATCTTGCACTGACTGATAAGAACTTAATTTGCAGGGTTTGATATTCATAACAAAGACAATAGTTAATCAGCTATGAATAAGTCCTACTTTTGCAGCCCTGCATAACCCCAAATAAGGTCTTGCATGTGATGGTTATTAGACAGTGCAAAAGCAGCCTTTATCAGGGGATGTTGATACACTGCTGAATAAGGACTAAAAATGTAGGCCTTCTTAGTTATTATGAAAACCACCATTAATAAGTCCTGTTTCTGTAGCCTTTCAGCTGTTGTAGCTAACCAGAGCTGCATGGCCCCACCTAATAAGGGAGGCATATGTAGCCCTGCATGTGCATCACTTATTAAAAGCTTAATATTCTGTTAATTATTGAGTACAAATAGCATGCTAAATGTTACCAACTATTGTGTGTTGCCTGAATGGATAATACGCCCTGCAAGGTCATTAGCCACCAGAGCAGCTACTAATCAGTGGTGGCGTGCCCACTGGGCTGTTCCTTATAATAGGTGGACCCCCTGGTCTCCCCCCATGCCCTCACACCACCTGGAGGGGTCCCCCTGTACCACTGTGACGTCACCCCTCCCTTCCTGGCGCGAGCCTGCTCAAATTCAAATCATTCGTGAGGTTTCTGTCGGTGCAGCAACATCTAAAGCTAGGCTATATTTGAGTGGTGAACGCAGACACTTTTTATATTGTGTAGTGCGCTGTTGCCAGCTCTTTGGTCTCTTTGTGTTTGCCTGCTGCTCCGACATGGCCCTACCTGTCACACGCAAGGGGAAGAAGGCGCGGAAGGCTGCCCTCGCCGCCATTGCTGCCCAGGTCGTGCCTCAACCGCCGCTGCCGGCGCCTACACCACCTCCAGCTCCGCCTCCACCGCCGCCGCCGGCTGCCGACGTGCCGCCCGGACCCGTGCCGCCGCAGCCCATGCCTCTACCGGCCCCGCCTGCTCCCCAGCCGCCCGGCCCCGAGCCCGCCGCTGACACTGCCGCTGCTGCCGCCCTGGATAGGAAACGCCGCCGGCAGGAGCTCAAGAAATGGAGGGACGCCGCCGACGACAAAATGGTAAAGCTTACTGATCAGATTCAAACCTTGGCTGGCCTCGTGTACGCCACCTTGGAGGATAAGCCTACCCCACCTGTTGTTAATGTGCCGGCCGTTGCCGTCCCTCCTCCTGCCATCGTCCCTCCCGCGGACGTCCTGCCGCCGTGCCCGCAGCCGCAGGTCCTCGGCCTCCCCCCGCCAACTTGGGACCGTCGCCCGCCTCCTCGGCCCGCCGGTGCCCAATTCCAAGATGGCGGCCCCCTACCAGTCGCCCACCCACCGCTGTCGGCTAATGATCCCGCTGACAGTGAGGAGGTGGCTCGCAGGTTGGCTCAGCTCATGACTGCCGCTGTTTCTGCCCCTGGTAAGCATGACCCTAGATTTCCTCACTACTACGTTCGCCGGGGCCCGAAATGTACTGCCACTACATTGGGCGAACTGTCATTCCATGAGTATGTTTTCGGCATGTTGAAAATGCATGACTGCCCCCACACTGCCCCCGCTGACCAGGCCTTCATCCGTACCCACCTCTCCGTCGTTGCCATGGACGCCGGCACCTACGTCTGGGAGGACGTACGCTCGTGGTCGGAGGCCATTATTGCCGAGGTGGTGTATGGGGATTGGCAGTGGAGTGAGAGTTGGAAGATTGACATGAAGAGGGTGGAGGTAGGAACCCGCCGGCTTCTTGCTACCACCCCACCGCCCTCCTCCCTTCCTGGCTCCACAGCTGCTGCCCCCCGCCGTGACAGCCCCTCGGTGGTGGAGCTGTCACCACAGCTCCTGTCCGCTAAGCCCGCCCCACCCTGCGCCCAGTTCAACACCGATGTATGCAAGTTTAAAACCGACCATGTTGATGCTGGTTTCAGGAGGATACACATTTGTTCCCACTGCCTTTCTAACACATGTCGTGCTAGGAGCCACCCAGAATGCCGCTGCTTCCAGAAGGAGGGCGCTGCCAACCGTGGAGGGAAGCCGGCCCCAAAAAACGACAACAGCCAGGGCTAGTAGGTGCCTCTCCCCTGGCTACACCTGTACACACCTGTGTTCACATAAGTGCACTTCCCACTTCTAATAATATTGTTTCAGCACCAGCTGACCTACATTTAGATGCTGGACTGGGTCATGAGGTCGCCGTCACGCCTGACTCCCCCGGCCTCACCGCCCCCTCACCCACTGTGATCACTGACTGTGTACTTGTTTCTACTAACGGTGACCCGACCACCCAGGTGTGTAATGGTGTCCCACTTTGTGACCCCTCCCCCGCTCACCGAGCCAACACCGCCCCCCTGGTAGCGGATACTTTCAATATCGCCACAGCTGACAGCGGCCCACCACCTCCTCCCCCACTAGTGTGTAAGGAGGCCCCGGAGGCCCTCCCCATTGGCCCCTGGGAGTTTAAGCCCATACTGGACGCTATATGGCCCTGGCCGTCGCAGCATGGCTGTGACGTCGCCCCCCATTACATGAAGGTATACTCTGCTGTCAGAAAAACTGCTCTTCCAAATTACCTCTCTGCTCGTGTTGTGCTCCCCTCAAAGATGAACATCCCCCTCTGGAGACATGAGCTCCGGGACTATGAGGACGCTGAGGTCCCCACCTTCCTTCAGTATGGGTGGCCGAGCTCTTATACCCGCCCTGTTTTCCCGACTCCTTCACCAGACAATCATGATGATGTTATCACATATGAATCACACATTGATGAATTTGTGTCCAAAGAATTGGCCCTAGGTACACTTCTTGGCCCCTTCGACAGCGACCCCTTTGACCCCTATGTCAAGACCAGTCCGCTGATGACAGCCGATAAGAAGGACCCCTCAGCCCGACGCATAGTGGTGGATCTTAGCCACCCACCGGGAGCCAGCGCCAATGATGGTATAAGAAAAAATTTCTTTCAGGGTCGCCCACTTACGTATAAGTTACCCTCCATCAACTCCCTTACTCAAAAGATCCAGTCCCTTGGTAGTGGCTGCCTGTTATGGTCCGCGGACATCCGGTCAGCATATAGACAGCTCCTCGTGGACCCCCTAGACTTGGCCCTCTCTGGCATATGTTACAAGGGTAAATACTACCTCGACAAAACTCCCTCGTTTGGTAGCCGTGCTTCATCAACACACATGCAGAGAGTGTCCCAGTCATTGGTACACATGATGTCAAACCGCGGATTTCATGTAATTCCATATATTGATGACTTTGCCTCCGCCCACACTGACCTACTTTCAGCAGAGGCGGCCCTCACTACTTTCGAGTCACTTACCCACGACTTGGGAATAGACCTTGCTCCCAAAAAGACAATACGCCCCACCACTGCTATGACATGGCTGGGCTATCATGTCGACACTGTATCCATGTCTGTTACTATCCCAGATGATAAGATGACAGAGGTACTGACCCAGCTGGCCGACTGGCAGACCAAGGTCAAGGCCACTCGGAAAGAGCTGCAGTCCCTCGCCGGAAGCCTTTTTCATATCACCACATGTATTCCGCCGGCTCGCCGGTTTTTGGCGCGTGTGTTGATGATGCTTAGGCTTTCCCCCCTAAAAGGTACCATCAATCTCTCTCTAGACATGAAGAAGGACCTGGCGTGGTTCCAGCATTACGCTGCCGACTCCAACGGTGTCCTCCTCATCCCGGAAGGGGCCCGCCCCCAATGGACCATGGAGGCGGCAGTATCTGGGCGGACCCTGGACAATAGGAGACGACAGGCCGCGGCGTACCTCAAGTTCTGTGCTGCTTATGGAACGCTCCCTCTCCGCCCCTCACCCAGGGAGGTGGGAATGTACGCCCAGTATTGCTACAATAGTATGTGCTCCCTCGGATCTGTGAATAACTACATCTCGGGGGCGCGGACATATGTGGATCTTAATGGAGGTGACGTCACTCCCTTCACCTCACGTCTGCTGAAGGAGGTGCTCGCCGGGCTGAAAAGCATGTCAACTCATGCTCCTAAACAAGCCCCGCCCCTCCAGCCACATCACCTGAAACTCATTAGTTCTTACTTTGATACCCAAGGACTGGAGGGAACTGTTTATAAGGCTGCCATTCTCATCAGCTTTTTTAGCTTCCTCCGGCAATCCAATCTAACTGATGTCTCGGATTCAGTTGCCTCACCCCACAACATCCTGCGTAAAGATGTGTGGTTTGTGCCCACCGGACTGCTCCTGTTTGTTAGGAGCTCCAAGACGCTCAAAGCAGGGGGACAAGGTGTGCTGATCCCCGTGCACAAGATGCCGACACCTGTGCCGCATTGCCCAGTAATGGCGTACAGAACTATGGTGACCCTGCTCCCCGGTCGGCCTGACTCACCTGCATTTCAGCTACCGGGAGGACGCCCTCTCACCGCCCCGGCCCTGCTCAGGGGACTTAGAGCAGCCCTCAGCGCCTCAGGTGTGTTAGACTTTAACATGTTTACAATACACAGCATGCGCCGGGGGGGCTCCCAGCTGGTGGCCAGAGCTGGGGTTGATGTCTGTGAGATCCAAGACCATGGCACCTGGCGGTCGGACGCCGTATACCAGTACACGCCCCGCCATCTCTACACCTCAGTGCCAGACACCCTAGTTTCCTGTTTGGATGTGTGAATGGACTTGTGTGTATGTCACTAATTGTATTGACCGCCTTGACTTCAAATATGAACTTTAATTGAAACACAATAGAGTTATATTCACGCTTGAATTTCATGATATATTACTTAGACATTCTTTAATAATGTCACACGCCTTGATTGATTGACAATGTTTGAAATGTGATTGATTCACCTATGCCATGCACGGTGGAACCGCGACTTGCCTTCCCCTGTATTGTTTTACTGTTGTACTTTACACCTGTTGGGTCTGTTGACCTGGTTATCATTTGGACATGTTTATAATCATCTCAGTTGAGCTGGTACTGATCTACGACATTAAATTGTTAAAATAAACATGTCAAATTTTTTTTTCCAATTATAAATTTGTGTTCGTGTCTCAATTAGGTAAACGAGAAGGTCAATTAGGCTCCCTTTGGTGACTCAGACTCCCCTAAACAGGGCAGTCATTCTGGAGACAACCTGGACTCCTACTAGAAACCAAGGGTCCTAGAGCGAAATCAATCAGCATAATTTATATGTACGGTTGAGTTGCTACATGTACCAGGTGCAGACCAATGAACTGCTTGCTACCAGACTTCCAGATCTTGTTACATGTGTTAGGTGCAGACCAATGAACTGCTTGCTACCAGACTTCCAGATCTTGTTACATGTGTTAGGTGCAGACCAATGGAGTGACTCGGCCCTAAACAGCAGAATTGATAGTTGAGCTGACAGGAGACCTCAATGTGTTACAGAGTCTGTTATACTGTACAGGTGCAGGAGCCTATCTATTCTGCACATAGCCAGGTGGTGGCTGGATAGCAATGTCTATAGAATGGATATAATGAGAGTAGTATAGTATGTATCGGAACGGGACTATAGTTAACTACTGTTTATTACTCAATCGACCTGCAGCCAATCAGAAGCCTCCATTTGACCGGAAGTGACGTCACATGCCCATATAAGGGCATACCGGAAGTGACGTCACGTGACCTTGACCTAGTTAGAGGTCAAGGTCATGACGCAGCCAATCAGAGGCTTCCATTTGACCGGAAGTGACGTCACACGTCCATATAAGGGCATACCGGAAGTGACGTCATGTGACCTTCACATGTCCATATAAGATCATACCGGAAGTGACGTCACGTGACCTTGACTTAGTTAGAGGCTTCTGATTGGCTGGTACACCGGAAGTGACCCATTATGCAAATGAGGGACTACTTCCGGTCAAATGGAGACCCCTGATTGGTTGGGTCATGAAGAAATGTGTCTCTTAATTTTTTTTTGTTTAGGAAGTGATCGACTTTAGGATCACGTGACCGGAAGTGACCTGATGAGTCACGTGACTAGAAGTGACGACGACACATGCTTTAATTAGGCGATCAGCAGCGACTGGAGGAAGTGTCACTTTAAGAGGACACGCTAGTTAATTGTTATAATTTTTTTTACTTACTAATAAAAGAAGACGTATGAAAATAAAACACAACAATAATTTTATTTATTTTTTTATTTTCTTTTTTTCAATTCTAATAAACACGCTATTTTTGAAAAGATGCTCTCAATCAATCAATAACACACTTTTTTTCATATTTTTAAAGGACTTGTTGTCACACCGTTAGAATGCACGCGACGCTTATAATACAAGTAGCGCACGTCATCTTTCTCTATGGTGTAAGTGTCCATTTTTGGTTCGTACCACTTTGAAATTTCTATTTACTGCAAGGAGAGTTTTTCGTTTGCGAAAACATCTAAGATGACGACTGGTTCTTGATGGGTTTTGTTACTTCTGTACACTTTTTGCACGCCATCTCTTTTTTTGGGATTTTCTTTCACTGGTGCTGCTGACTCGATCGTAGCAAATGTAAGTCTTAGGGTTGAGACTTAGGATCCCGTCACCTTCCCACGCCGTTTACATAAGCCCCGAAGTTCTCAGATCGTGAAGGTAACGTCTCTCACAACATCCGCCGGGCGGCGGACACCATTTTCGCACTTTTTTCCGTTTTATCTTCACGAAAAGCTCTAAGTGATCGTCACACACCGATGTCGGAATCTGCTTTCGTTTCTTTCTGAAGTATGTCTCTCTCAGGCGAGGTTTGACTACACAGAGGCACCCAATAGCGCTAATTCTACTCTCAGACAAGGGTCAGGCACTGCTGGACTATAATAGATGGGTCAAGGGCTATTCTAGTGAGGGTCAGGCTACGCCTGACATTCAATAACAAGCTGGACTTTGGCAAACTTGCTTGAAAGTCTGACCATGCGGGATCCTCATGCCATAGTCTGGCAATGCTGAACTCTTGGGAGAGTATGCTGGACTCTTGCTGACCAGACTTTCAAGCAAATTTGCCAAAGTCCAGCTTGTTATTGAATGTCCGGCGTAGCCTGACCCTCAGTAGAATAGTCCTTGACCCATCTATTATAGTCCAGCAGCGCCTGACCCTTGTATGAGAGTAGTATTGGCGACATTGGCCGACTCTGATATTTACCCGTGTGTACGGTGGGAGGAGGGGGTTCACAGCCACAGCTTGCGCTTATAGAGCGCTACTAGCGGATGTCTGGATGAGGAGACTACGGCGTTTTTCTTTAAAAAAAATAGCCATGGCACATGTCGATGTCGCTTAATTATGCTCATATCTCATGGCGATTTTAAGAATTGCTCATGTCACCTGTCACTATGTTTTTCAAGCTTCATGTCAAATGTCACTAGGTCTCATGTCGAATGTCGATGCTAAGAAACAGACATGACGTCATCTCGAATTTAGCGGTCTACACTACCGCTGCTGCTGCTGCTGCTGCTTGTGCAGCTCGTGCAGCTGTTGCAGCTGCTGACAGCTGCAGCTGCTGTAGTTGCTGACGCTGTCACGGATGCTGTTGACAGATGCTGCTGCGCGTGCTGCGCGTGCAGCCGCTGCTGCGGCTGCTGACGTTGTCACGGATTCCGCTGACAGATGCTACTGCTTGGGCTGCTTGCGCTGCTCGTGCAGCTGCTGCAGCTGCTGACGATGTCACGGATACTGTTGACAGATGTGGCTGCTTGTGCTGCTTGTGCAGCTGCTGCTGCTGCTGACGATGTCACGGATGCTGCTGACAGATGCTGCTGCTTGTGCTGCACGAGACTGAGTAGCCGCTATTACTAATGCTACTAATACTAGTATGAGAAAATACATTTAGTCAGTTGATTAAATCAAGGAGGTTTTCTGACTTCAGTGGATCGTTTAGCCATCGGCCACGGGCAAAACTTGAAACCATTTTATACATGGGACAATTGGCAGAGTCGAAACGTGTTGGTACGATGGGGTCGATCATGTTCATCATCAGTTCAGGCAAAGGAAGTGTGTCGACAGCACGCGAAAACTTCATGTCTGAATGTTTCAACACAAGACTTTTTATCACACTCACACAGCTGCTTTGAAGAGTGAATCCTTGACCAAACTTGTGCTTTTCCAACACAGCTTTGGCCTCTTTCTGTGCAGTAAGGGATCTCTCTTTCGGGTTCATCTCAGTGCTGTCTAGCATGTCCTCAAAGTCTTTAACATAATGTTCCAACGGGCTACAAATGATGGACTCCAGATCATCGTCCGCATATGTCGTCTCCTCGCACCATATTGTGTCTTCGCATGTTTCGAATTCCGTCATTTTCTTGACAATCTCCTCCTGAGTGCCTTGCATATATCGAAGCTCCTTCAAGGAGTTGATAACTTGTATGGCGAAGACTGACAAACTTGAAGGAATTTCACCACAGTCAGGCCAAGTATACGGAGCTAAGAAAAATAGCTCTAACAAAATCTTCTCCCTCTGTCCAAATGAAACTACTGTTCCGATGAAGTTGAAGCATGCTTCTATCCATTGCTCCTTGGTGACGTCCTTCCAATGTTTCTTTACCTCACATGCATCATAGGGCACTGTTTCTCTTCTTGCTTCAAGTGGGAGTTGCTTTTTCTTTCTTGGACTCATTTCGAGAGGGTTTCGATGCTCTGTAGCGTCAACACTTTCATAAATAAAGAAAATAGCAGAACTAATCATCGTAACGTGCTGAGCGAGCGTAGAGTGGACGATGCTACGAAGATGAAGGGCGGGTGGAGAAAGTGTGACTGGTGAGAGCGGCGTTTCACTCCTTATGTACCCTGTCCTAGATAAGCCTCTTAAACGGCTGAAAAGACTCTCTCAGTACAGAGCTTCTACCGCAGGTGGGTTTAGACTTAAGCAGCTTAGTTCACACACGTGTCTGTTAGAAAAGCTACTTGCACACCTGCCTTCCCTTTTCACTAGTATTCACCCTCTGCCGACTTATAAGACACCTATACACTCCTTCTCGTGAAATCTATGGAAGATGATGGAAGGACCACCAACTAGATTTTCTTTGATCAGAGCGTGGAGGACGGCGTCGAAGGGAGGGAACGTTGTGAACACAGCTTATAGGTTTTGGAAGAGGACCTGTAAAGTCAAACTGGCGAGAGAGATCTCGTCTTTCAACATGACAATGCTGCGATCTTGGAAAAAATTTGCGTGATTTTTTCAAAAGCTTCTATGAAAAGTTTGACGTCTTCGTTGTTGTAGTGGATCAAGTAATCTCTCATAGTTTGCATCTTCTTGTCGTACTAAACTTTCTGACATGTGGCGTAGTCGGATTTCGGCCATTTTGACGCCCGTCAGTTCGCTGTCAAAAGCCGATCTCGGTGGCAGGGTTCTGTTTACCAGTTTCTTGGTATACGTCATCCATTCGTAAGGAAAGCGACTTTTATCTTCGTTTCTGGTGAAAGCTCGCAAATAATTCGCGTAGCTGTAACCAAGTGCCAAATAGTTGACTACTATGTCCAAGAAAACTGTGTGTAAACCGTCAAGTATTGATTGCTTCTCTTTATGACGCCGAATTGTTGGTTTCTTCGGTCTCCGGAGGCAAAGAACGAGTGAAGGCGTATTTTTGATCAGGTTCAAGTCGTAACGCTCCGTGTTGAAGCTCACGACTGGAGCTTGACGGATGTATCTCAGAAGCTGCTTCTTCAGTTGAACTAACGGTTGTTTGGTGTGAGCTGCAGCGAAGCCGCCTGGAGAAGGGGTGAATGTCGCTTCCTCCAGCAGGAGAGCTTCACCTATCGCCACATGTAACTTCGCTAACGTTGGTCGGTAAAGTTATAGCACAGCTTTCTCGATGACTTTGGCGTTCTCGTTTATGTGATTTTAAACTCGGTCTAACAAGGGGTCGGAATCTGCGTCGGATTCTCTGACGTACACCGTCCCCTCCTACCCCGGAAAGTCGGATGCGACGCTAGCCGACAAAGGGACGTGATCCCACAGCAGGGACACGTGTTCAGTCGACGGTTCTCTGCACGGTCTGAAGAAAGCCTCGAAATCGAAGGTAATGTTGTAAGGGTAGATTCTGGAATGTCCGTCGGGAGGAAAAGTTTCACGTGTGGCAGCGGGACAGAACTGACGTAACAAATTTGAAGCGCGCTTGCTGGTGTTGTATAAGTGAAAGGAAATGTGGCGGAAGACGCAGAGGTTGTCCTTGTTGGGAAAATCTAACACAAGGCTTCTCTTTCCAACTCTACCGTCCTGCCTGTTCCTACCGCCTATGGGAAAACCTCCAGGTCCCATGTAAACGCAAATGTTCAAAATTAGTAGGAAAAAGAGCGCACCGCTTGGTGTCAGCGTCGCAAAGTTTCCGTACTTCCTCGCAAGCGACGGTGTTTTCCATCTTTGAGAGGAGCTCTTCCAAAGTTTCTGAATTAGTTATAGTAGGGAGCGGTTGTAATGAGAGTTGCGTTGTTCTGGGAGACGTGAAAGTAGCGCAGTATGTTCTTGTCTTCTCTGTGTTGTAAGAGTAAGCCTACCGAGAAACCCACTTTTTATCATTGTGTGAAGCGGATTGCGACGCATAGCATCTACAGCGTCACTCAACTCGCCGGTTGGTAGTTTGACGTTTGTTACACTCACGCGAGTCCCGTGCATCCTGACACTCGTTCGTATTGCAGGCCAATTTGCCGTGAACGTTTCCTCACCGTTCGGTACAGCGCATGTACGTGGAGGGATAGTCACCTCGTCCAGAGATTCGCGTCGACAGGTGATCTTTTCAGCAATCGACATCGCCGCATAGAGGGCAAAACTTAGGTATTGTTCTTCATTTTTCTACGGGTCACTCGTGATTGTACGGTCTTTTAAAAAATTTGAAACACTTTTCGCAAACGTCCTGCGTCATGTTTTTCTCTTTTTTTGTTTTTTCACTTATTTACCAATTATTAAAAAAAATAAAACGTTATTTATCACTTCGAATACTAGACACCTCTTACCACACGATACTATTAGCATTGTGAAAGGTGACTGTAGTCTAGGATCGAATTCAACAGATGACCATCTTACTGCAGGGATCAGACAAGAGTGGTCAACACTGGAGTGTCACAGCTCACTTTTATGTCTTTGGGTACAGCTGCATACAACCCTTGAACATACATTGCGACGTCGCTGCGACCCATGTCGTCTTGCAACACTTTCATCAGAGCCATAGGCTCAGACGTCTCGTTGTACTTCCAAGCTCTCAGCACTTCATAGACAGGGTTCTTCACAGTCCTGTCAGAAGGCACAGGTTGAGAGATGAAAGCTATTTCATGAGAAGTCAACCCTAAGTAGATCCCTATGGTCTTCCAGTCTCTAGGGCAGAGCTCAGCTAAAAGAGAGAAATATTTCTGCACTTTCCACTCCATGTCTCCACTCTCTAAGCCATCCCACATGTCATGCTTGTCCATGTACTCATGTGAGAATTTGATGAGGTCCATACGGTAAGATTCTTCCAAGGCGGCGGCTAGGTCCTTCCACCTAGTAGTACAACTTTTCTGGTACCAAGTAGCAAACATTTCTCTAGCTTGAGTTATGACACTTGTCTCACAACTGAGATATCCCATATCCTTCAAGTTCACTTCAAGGTATGAACCTAACCGTATGTAATCTGATGTCGGCAACTTACTACTTATTTTCAGTAGCATAGCGTCTGACAAGTATCCTAACGGCTCTGCTTTGAAGTATGATGATACAGGTACTACTGCAGCAGAACCAATAACAGGAGCAGCGTCTGCGCTGGTATCCGACGACTCGTTGTCGGAACAGGGCAACCACACGACTTCGTAAGGTGGTGGTGAGGGCAGTCGCCACGGACCGGACGCGCTACCAGTGGAAATGAGGTCGAAAAACGGACTGTGCGCCCGTAGCCCTTCGGGTTCCTCGTACGCCTCGTCGTCAGCGTCGTTCTCTGTCTCACCCTGTTGCTTTAGGGCATGTATGTCTACTACGCGCTGCTGGGGCTGAGTGTCCGAATAGCTGTAAGTCTCAGCGCGAGCGGCGTTGATGGCGTCGGTTGATGTAGCGGTGGAGAGGTTCTGTGCAACGTGCTGCGTGTCAGTACTAGTAGCAGCAGTCGCAGCAAGAAGTGTAGCAGCAGCAGCAGCAGCAGGTGCAGCAGTAGCAGGCGCAGCAGTAGCAGGCACAGCAGCAGCAGGCGCAGCAGCCTCAGCAGGCGCAGCAGTAGCAGGCGCAGCAGTAGCAGGCGCAGCAGCAGCAGCAGCAGCAGCAGCACTAGCAGCACGAAGATCACCAGCAGCCGCAGCAGGTGCAGCAGTAGCAGCAGCAGCAGCGTGCTTAGCAGTAACAACCGTCGCGAGTGTAACAACGTCGCTACCACGACGACTACTACTACCACTACTACTGCTGCGTGCGCTCGCTACAGCGGGAGGGTGATAAGACCAAGCGGTTGCGGCGGTAGTCTCAATTTCAGTAGCAAGAGGAGACGCTGACGCTAAACGATCACCGTTCTGCGTACTCTTCTTGTTCTTGAACTCGATTAGATCCTTGGACGACACTAGTTGTTGTGTTTTGCTCATGGTGGTGACTGTAGAGAGCAGCAAAAGACTGAGTGAGTGAATGGGTGTTTCCAGCCCCCTTATATACTCCTTCTCGCTTCTAGAGCTAAGCTACTTACGGCTCTGTTCAGCTGCCGCCGGCTGACCAGCGGCCATTCACAAAGAGAAACAAAAAGACTTAAGGCATGACGTTTTCAGCTGGATCCCTTTCCCCCTCCCCTTTGAGAGATCGACTGACATGAGCTAAGCTACTTACTGCCTTGTTCAGCAATTCAACGTGCGTTAGCTGTATAAAGGATTAAGCAGTTGCTGCCGCCGGCTGACCGGCGGACATTCACAAAGAGAAACAAAAGACATAAGTCATGACGTTTTCAGCTGGATCTCTTTCCCCCCTTTTTTGAGAGATCGACTGCCATGAGCGGGCGGTGTACTGACTGTGCTAATTCAACGCGCATTAGCTGTATAAAGGATTAAGCAGTCATGAGCTTAGAGTGTGTATACAAAAAACTACAGGAGGCGTGTGGTGTGAAGCAGGACCCCCTAAGACGGGTGTGTCTGTCTGTGAGTAGAGTCGTGTGCATGTGGTGAGCGACTTAAGTGTAAAACAAAAAAAATCACCGCCTCCTGCCGTGGTGAGTAGACTGGCCGGCAGCGGCCGGCTAGTTCAATAGGGGTGACAGCTGACTAAGGCTGTGCATGAAAATCCGATTTTCACCTGACCTCTGACGTTTGTTACAATGAATGCCAAAGGGGGAGAGAGTCGTCCTCAGGTAGGGGGTAGGAGGTAAAGCTATGGATAAGGAAAAAACACCATTTTCAGCTGGCTTCCACAGATGGCGATGACATACCCCTCGTCATCTAAGCTCTTAAGAAGCTCTTAAGGAGCGGAGCAGCTGCTAGACAGCTGGGGTGCTGTTGGAAATAGGATTAAACTCCCTCTGTATAAAAGCTCTGATTTCTGTTGGAAAAAAACCATATCAACTCTGACCACAGTAACGTATACTACCACCACCACCAGCACCACCGCCGCCGCCACCGCCGCCGCCGCCAGTCACAGCTGATCGCCTCATTAAAGCATGTGACGTCGTCACTTCTAGTCACATGCTTCATCAAGTCGCTTCCAGTCGCGTGATCTTAAAGACCCTCACTTCCTAAACAAAAAAAAACGAAGAGACACGCTTCTTCCTCTCGAGAGGAAGAAGCTTGTCTCTCGATTGAAATCTTTTTTCTTTTCTTTTTTTTCTTAAAAGAGACAAACACCCCTTAGAGTGCCCCCCCACGCCCCTAGAGTGCCCCCCTCCCCCCCTCCCCCCCACCCGCCCCATGCATCCTAAAAGCGCCCCCCTCCCCATGCATCTTAAAGGGGCCCCCCTCCCCTTCCCTCCCCTCCCCTCCCCTCCCCTCCCCCCCCTTATACACTCTAAAGAACGCTTCTACCTAGTTCAATAAGTCACTTCCAGTCGCTCGTAAAACAATAAAACTTGAACTTATATCGTAGTGTTTTTTATTAGTTTACCGAAAAAAATAAGAGACTCGCCTCCTCCTCCTCTCCTTCTCCTACTCCTCCTCCTCCTCCTCCTCCTCCAAAAAAAAAGATATCACATTTTAAAGCGCGTGACCCCTTAAAGACGCTCATCTCTTCATTAAGTCGCGTGACGTCACTTCTTCTTCTTCTTCTTCCGGTCACGTGATCAATCAGGTCACTTCCGGTCACGTGATCCTCAATGATGCTCACTTCCGGTTGGCCATTAGGTCATGTGACGTCACTTCCGGTCACGTGACTCATCAGGTCACTTCCGGTCACGTGATCCTAAAGTAGGTCATATGACCTCACTTCCGGTCCCCTAAGTAGTTCATATGACGTCACTTCCGGTCCATAAGTAGGTCATATAACGTCACTTCCGGTCACGTGACCAAATGGCGGCCTCTGATTGGCTAACTAGGTCACGTGACGTCACCACTAATCCCCTAAGTAGGTCACTTCCGGTCACGTGACCAAATGGAGGCCTCTGATTGGCTGCAGGTCGATTGAGTAATAAACAGTACTTAACTATAGTCCCGTTCCGATACATACAATACTACTAATGAGAAGTGTTATAAACATGAAGGTGGGAGAGTGGGAGGGAAAAGAAAATGAATCAGCTTTTTTTTTTTCAACCGGGGGGGGGCTAAAATATGAGGGGAAATATAGTGTTTTCGCAAGCATTTTTTACAAACAAATTAGGAGTTAGCAGTTTATTGAACCACAGAGATTGTTATAATGCAAGTCATTTCTAACATGCTGCGCGCATTACTTGCAGAAGAAGCTGTAGTTTGATACCATAGTTGTCTCTATTTGTGCGCTTTTAACATATTTTTCATTAAAATCGAACTAGCGAAAAGAGGAAGAAGGGAAAAACGATTCTCCTGACATGCAGGATGAGGAGAAATCATTAATCTTTTGAATGTCCTTAACTGTAATTCTTCAAACACCAGATTATCAGCAAGTGGTAGCACAATTAGACCAGATCATAATGTTATCACCCATATTATGTAAAATATAAATGTTTTATTTCCATGGCTATGAAATGGGTTGCCAAACCAAAACACCCAGCAATGCAAGCTGAGAGGAAGATACGATTGGAAATGTGGTGAAAGTCAAACAAGGACACCAAAATAGCAGTTACAGTTATAGCCTGGTCCATTGCCTGAGTTCACCATGACACAGTAAACTTTGTTGCCATTGACTAAGTTCTGGAGCCTAAAGATTATCTGTGTAGATGAAGATCCTCTGAATGACAGCCCTATACTTAGACCTAATGGACAAAAAAACACATATCAAATGAGTGTTTACTCATGACCTGACATAGGTGCAGAATGATTATCATGGTTTCCAAGGACCCATTACAAATCTTAGGACCTTAACACCTAGAAACCAAAGGTCCTAGGGCTGAATCAGTGAACAGCATACAGTTGAGTCTGTTACATGTCTGAGTTGCAGACCAATGAAGTGGTTGCTGCCAGACTTCCAGATCTGGTTACAGCATCGACCCGAGCGGTGAACAGACGTGATCCCCAAGGCACCTGCCGCTCAGAGGATCGACAGGGGTTACCAGGAGGAGGGGGCAGACAAGCATTTCACATGGTAGGTTAGCAAAAGGATGGGTAGGGTAGGGTAGGGTAGTGAAGGGTAGGGTAGGGTAGGGTAGGGTAAGGTAGGGAATGGTATTCCCTGTGAAATAAGGCTGGGTATGGCACCGCATGGCAGGTAAAGGCAATTTACGGTATCATATGCATGTGGGGATGAACGTGGGGATGAATCTCCACCACTCCAGGTGATACCTATCCTCTAGATGGCACCACTGTAAGTTTATTACATTGCTGTATATATCGGGGGCATATCTGTGTAGATGATGATCCTCTAAATGGCCGCCCTTTACTCAGACCTAAAAGAACAAAAAAACACATATCAAATGAGTGTTTACTCATGACCTGACATAGGTGCAGAAGGATTATTATGGTTTCCAAGGACCCATTACCAATCTTAGGACCCTAACACCTAGAAACCAAAGGTCCTAGGGCTGAATCAGTGAACAGCATAAAGTTGAGTTTGTTACATGTCTGAGTTGCAGACCAATGAAGTGGTTGCTGCCAGACTTCCAGATCTAGTTACAGCATCGACCCGAGCGGTGAACAGACGTGATCCCCAGGGCACCTGCCGCCCAGAGGATAGACAGGGGTTACCAGGAGGAGGGGGGCAGACAAGCAATTTACATGGTAGGTTAGCAAAAGGATGGGATGGGTAGGGTAGGGTAGGGTAGGGTAGGGTAGGGTAGGGTAGGGTAGGGTAGGGTAGGGTAGGGTAGGGTAGGGTAGGGCAGGGTAGGGTACAGTAGGGTACGGTAGGGTACAGTATTATTCCCTGTGGAAAAAGGCAAAGTATGGATATGGCAGCGCATGACAGGTCAAGGTATCATATGGCAATACAATGTATGTGAGTGACAGGTGAAGAGGGGGGTCAATATTGAATACGATATGTCCCATTTCTCAAAATCTGAACGTAGGTGAGGAGTGGTGTCAGATAACGTTCAGCTAATTGGTGGGGGGGGGGGTCGGAACAACATTTGCTGGTTTGGGAGAATCTTTAGTTTATACAAGATTTGCCTATTTTTGTCCACTTTGAACATATTTTTCTTTGAAAAGGAAGGGGCTAAAAATGTTTTAAAAAACACGATTCTCCTGACATGCAGGGATGAGAAATCATTTATCTTTTGAATGTCCTTAGCTGTAATTCTGCTAACACCAGATTTTCAGCAACTGGTAGCACAATTAGACCAGATCATAAAGTGATCACCCATATTATGGAAAACATGTTTTATTTCCATGCGTAAACCACGGGTAAACCAAAATACCAGGCAATGCAAGTTGAGAGGAAAATGCGATTTGAAATGTGCTGAAAGTCAAACAAGAACAACACCAAAATAGCAGTCACAGTAATAGCCTGGTCCATTGCCTGAGTTCACAACGACACAGTAAACTTAATCACAGTGAGTCCCTCCCCGCTCCTTCTGATTACATCCCTGAGACCACAGGTTCTAACTAGACCTCCGCTTGGAGAGTGCCTGCGTTGTAGAGGACCATAGAAAGGTTTCAGTATTAATTTACTTACACCTGTACAGGATTATGCCATATAGACACCACCCACAAGGTCGAGACAAGGTGTGGGAACTCTGAGTCGATAACCAGTGGGCAGTGGTTATGTGACATAATCCTGTACAGGTGTAGGTTAACTGACTCTAACCCCTGCTTATATGAAATAACCGACGTTCGAAATCCTTCGTCTTGCCTCTTCACCGTGGGTTAATACTAAATATATTCTGAGTGACCTCCCATCAGAGTCTGTAGTGTCCAAAGTGTCTAGAACACTCATCTAGTGCCGATTGTGGACGTTCCATGTCTGGACAGTCTGAGGGAAGGTCACCAAGCCGAGATCTAGTTATAACCTGTGCCTGAAACCAACCAACTCCTCCCCTGGGTGTCCTTCTGGTCTGACTGGCCGGATCTGAGGGAGGCCCTGGAGGCCTGGTACTCCCCGCCCTGGGGGGGGGGGAGGTGGACAATTACCCCACAGTGAGCTACCATATGGGTACTCTCGTTCCCAAATCCTTCCGAAGAAAGGCTCTGTTAACAGCCAACAGGAACAGGAAACCGAACTAGAAAGTCTGATGGTAAAATACAGTAAAACTAACATCATACATTCTGGTTCCTTTCCCCTGGTTCCATGCTACCAGCAGAGGTTGCCCAGACCCAGCAAAATCTCAAGTTCAAGGTCATTTGGCTGTTACCAGCGCCTCCCCTCGGAAGGATTTGGGAACGAGAGTACCATATGGGTCACAACTGTGTGGCTACTCCACTGACTGCATTCACTGAATCTCGTACGATGAGTTGGATCTTCAGGCAGGCTAGGGCCATTGTAAGGGGACGGATCAGACGCAGTCTAACAGTTTAAATTGATATTGAGCAATCTTGCTGGTGTTGGATGAAACATGGCGCTTTTCTATAACAGTGCCAGAAATGGTTAGACGCCCTCGGCACTTCTACAATGGACCCCCTTAACTAGAGTCTAAAACTGAGGAACAAATAACAACTATTAGATTTGCAGTAATTTCAGTCCCCATGTCTTTACTATTCACTTAACAAGGGTGCTGAAATGCATGCAGTTTACACCAAACCTAGAAAGATATATCTAAAGATCCTACACCAAAGCATCCAAAATAGTAAGGACTCAGGGTCCTAGAGCTGAACCAGTGAATAGTGTATACGGTTAGATCTGCATGGTGCAGACCAATAAAGTGTTTGCTGCCAGACTTCTAGATCTAATTACAGCTGAGAGGTGCAGACCAATGAAGTGCTTGCTGCCAGACTCCTAGATGTGGTTACAGGACGACATCGACCCGATTCCTGGACAGAGGTCTTCCCCTGGGGCACCTGCAACCTGGGGGGTAAAAGGAGTTGGGGAGGACAAGTGTGTTACATGGAAGATTACCATATGGAACATTAGGATATAGAAGGGTATGATATTCTAGGCAGGGTAGGGCAGGGTAAACATAAGCACCTAAGAGCAGGGCAGCAAGTTGTTGGGTGGGTAATACAATAAGGGTCTGTAACTAGAATTCCCCCTCTATTTTGAACATCGAATTTTAGCAAATATACATGCGTTTGGATACATTCAAGGAGGTAAAGGAGCCAAAGAGTGCAGAGATCGATGGACAGGTCGCTAGTGTGGGGCCTGTAGTGACGTGCCTATGGCAAGCTGAATAGGTAAACTTTCCTTATACCCAGTTTATGGGTCCTTAACCCGAGTTTAGAGCTCTAAACCCGGGTTTAGAGCCCTTAAACTGGGTTTATGGGCCTTATCCCGAGTTTAGAGGCCTTAATCCAGGTATAAGTCATTAAACCCAGTTTAAGGGGCCTTTACTTGGGTTTAGAGTACTTAAACTGGGTATAAGGGACTAAAACCAGGAATAAGGGGAGTTAACCCACCCTTTGTGGAGTTAAACTGGGTTTAACGGACATAATCCTGGTTTAAGGACCAAAATCCTGGTTTATGTCCCTAACCCATGATATGTTGACTAAGGATGGGTTTGAGCTATACCCACCCTATCTCCCATATAACCCCTCCTAGGTACCCTAACCCACCCTTTCTCTCCTTAGTGTGGGTTTGCTCTCCTTGGTGTGGGTTTCTACAGTTATACCCACACCAAATACCTGGTATATGTACAAAATCACTAACGCACACTATGTGCCCAAAGGAGGGGTAATAACCCACACTTAGTGTGGGTTTATACCCACACTAAGTGTGGGTTTGTAACCCACACTAAGGGAGCAAAGGGTGGGTATATGTCACCAACCCACACTATGTACCCAAAGGGTGGGTAATAACCCATACTTAGTGTGGGTTTGTACCCACACTAAGTGTGGGTTTGTAACCCACACTAAGGGAGCAAAGGGTGGGTATATGTCTTTCACCCACACTTTGTACCCAAAGGTTGGGTAATAACCCATACTTAGTGTGGGTTTGTACCCACACTAAGTGTGGGTTTGTAACCCACACTAAGGGAGCAAAGGGTGGGTATATGTCTCTAACCCACACTATGTACCCAAAGGTTGGGTGATAACCCATACTTAGTGTGGGTTTGTACCCACACTAAGTGTGGGTTTGTAACCCACACTAAGGGAGCAAAGGGTCGGTATATGTCTCTAACCCACACTATGTACCCAAAGGTTGGGTAATAACCCATACTTAGTGTGGGTTTGTACCCACACTAAGTGTGGGTTTGTAACCCACACTAAGGGAGCAAAGGGTCGGTATATGTCTCTTACCCACACTATGTACCCAAAGGTTGGGTGATAACCAATACTTAGTGTGGGTTTGTACCCACACTAAGTGTGGGTTTGTAACCCACACTAAGGGAGCAAAGGGTGGGTATATGTCTCTAACCCACACTATGTACCCAAAGGGTGGGTAATAACCCATACTTAGTGTTAGTTTTAGTCTGCTGCTGTCAGAGTCAAACCGACTTAACTCTGCAGAGCAAGTGAGTCAATAATGGTAAATGAGTCAAATGGGGTTAGACTCACTACATGGGAGAGTCAAATGAGCAAAGAAGTGAGTCAAAGTCCCATTGACTAGGGTAGATGAGTCATTGTGACTCGCATACTTTTCTGTGTGTACTCCATACACGTCCTAGGTACCCCATACCCGTCCTAGGTACCCCATACCCGCCCTAGGTCCCTTATGCCCATCATAGGTCCCTCATACCCATCATAGGTCCCTCATACCCGTCCAAGGTACCCCATACCCATCCTAGGTACCTCATACCCATCCTAGATACCCCATACTCGTCCTAGGTATCCCATACCCATCCTAGGTCCCCCATACCCATCCTAGGTACCCTGTACTCGTCCTATGTGTATCATAACCGTCCTAGTTACCCCATACCCATCCTATGTCCCTTATACCCGTCCTAGGTCCCTTATACCCGTCCTATGTCCCTCATACCAATCCTGGGTCCCTCATACCCATCATAGGTCCCTCATACCCATCCTATAGGTACCCAATTCCCGTCCTAGGTACCCCATACCCTGTACTCCTCCTAGATCCCTCATACCCGTCCTATGTCCCTCATACCTATCATAGGTCCCTCATACCCATCCTAGGTACCCCATACCCGTCCTAGGTACCCCATACCCGTCCTAGGTACCCCATACCCGTCCTAGGTACCCCATACCCATTTTAGGTACCCCATACCCATCCTAGGTGCCTCCTACCCGTCCTGGGTACCCCATACTGCTGCTACAAGTACACAGTGTGTGGAGTGTGTGTGTGCATGTGGGGGGAGGGGGCTTTACCCACCCTTTGTTTGCTCCCTTAGTGTGGGTTCCACAAACCTACACTTAGTATGGGTTATTACCCACCCTTTGCTCCCTTAGTGTGGGTTACAAACCCACACTTAGTGCAACTCATACTATGTGGCCAAAGGGTGGGTAAGAGAAAGAATGGGTAAAGTGAAACCCACCCTTTCTCCAGTAAGGGTGGGTAGTGGTAGATATACCCATACTATGGTACTAAAACCTGGTTTAAGGGAGTTAATCCTGGTATATGGGCACCTGTACCCACACTTTCTCACGAAAGGATGGGTATTGGTACATTACTCATCCTTTGTACGTTATACCAGGATTAAGTAGCAGCTTTATCCACCCTTTGTACAACCCACCCTTTCTCTAGTTAATCCTGGTATAAGGGACTAAGACCAGGAATAAGGCCCTTATCCCGGGTTTAGAGCACCTTAACCCAAGTTAAGGTCCCTTATCCTGGGTTAAGGGCCTTAAACCTGGATTAAGGTCTCTAAACCCGGGATAAGGGACCTTAACTTGAGTTAAGGGCACTTAACCCGAGTTAAGGGACCCTAACTCGAGTTAAGGGCCCATAAACTGGGTTTAAGGGAAGTTTACCTATTAGGCTTGCCATACGTGCCCCTCCTAATAAGTAGGCCCTGCGTAAGTTGCGGCCATTAGATGTATAAAGTGAGCTAGGTGTGAAGAGCAGAGATGTGTCTAGTTGGTGCAGGTGATTAGGCGAGGAGCATCTAATAATCCCTCCCACCCTCTCACCCAACATGTGTGAGTGAGAGGCAGGGATCTAGGGATCCCACCATTGCCTACTGTATAAAGACATTCAGGGACACCTGGGCCCCCAACCTCAGGCCTAGACCTCTGGAGACCTTGTGAGGCACTCTGGCCCCCTCCAGTTATCAATACATGCCTCTGGCTCTGTACATTGGGGAAGCTATGGGTATTAAGGGTATTGGACTGTTATGGGTTTCCTAGGTCTCCCCGTTCTATGCCTCAGTGGCCTTGGAATCAGAATCTTTGAAACAGGGACGCTCTGAAATGTGCAGATCCTTCAGAACTTAAGACCTTTGTACTTCATTCCTTGAAATAAGGATATTCTGTATTTTGCTCATCATTCCTGTATATGCACATACTATGGCACTTACTATGTCACATTCCGCAGCAGAGGGAGCAATCAGAACGCCTCTCTGTGTGGTTCAAACCTCTAGCACTGGTATCACTCTCCACACTCGAATCCAACTGCATGTTTTAACAACCATTATACACTAACAGATAAAGATGGCCATATAGTTAGAGAGAGATGATTGACACCCCCAGTTGGTACCATCCTATAATACAGAATGATAATATGATGGCATTGTGATAGGATTGATGATGCTCCCCACACAAGGTATCACTCTATCAGTGGGAGTTACACCATACAGAAGGAAACCAACCAATCTATTGTCCACATTAGCAGTGCAGCAGGTGGTATATCTATCTCTAGAGATTAGATGTGGTCTGGAAGGTGTTTCACAACAGCTGTAATCAATCAATCTTAATCAAAGTGTTTCAAAATCCCCACCACTCGTAAATTTGACTCATGACCCTTGTTTGGCCACATTGGTCGTCTAATGATTACTAGTAAGTGGACTGTTTATAACGTGTTTCTAAAGGAGTAATGAGTGGTATCTATCAGTGATTAGCATTAGTGCACTCATAGGGCAGTTACAACTGGTATATATGTATTTCACAAGCTTTATACAGGAAGAGGTAATACCATCCCCTGTTTTTCGTTTATGTGGACATATAAATTTATTTTACCAATGTTTTCTTTTCATGTATAGCAAGTACATGTGTCCAATATGATATGTGTCAATTTTGGCACTTCCCCTTCAGCAAATAACACATATGATAGCATTTTATATTCAGACCTAGTGTTACTTTCTTTCATTCTATCCACTGTAGATATATATCTTTAGTTTGTATGAGGAATGATTTTTAGAATGGTAATTTGCAGGTGTTTGAAAAGGATCATTCTATTATGTGGTACATAAACCACTCATAATTTAATTGTTCACCACAGACAAGATCAATCACTTTAAAACACTTAACTTGTTCCTAATAGTCATTACATATATATATTCTGCATTTCTGCATAGCGTTTATACATCATGGTAACAGTTTGTCTCCATGGGGAATGGGGTGCCGTTAGCAAGAAGCTGGCTAGGGAGTGATGGGAGCATTAGAAACAGCCGAGCTGGGACTACACAGGGAGTCTAGATAATCCGGCCCTTAGTCTGTATTGGTTATCCCAGTTTGGTCATAGGGACATCAGTCAGACATGACCAAGTGCTATTGAAGAACGACCGAGGCAAAACAACATGATGACTAATGCCTTATTCAAAAGGACTTAAGAGCCTAAAAGGGAAAGGCTAAGGACGTGAGCTGGTCAGTACTAACCAACATGACAACATTAACTAACCTATAGAAGGCGATAGTGACTGCAAGATGGGTCGTAAAGGGAGCCAAAGAATATCTCAGGCAGGCAGAATAGAGTGAAGTAAAGTAAAACCAATTAATAAGGAAAGTATTATATGGCCTTAATGATAATTAGATCGATGTCGTAGACAATGAATGTGTTAGCGACAGAGAAGGACAGGCAGGTATAGAGATCCAAAAGCCCTGGGTCCAGAAGAACCAACTAAAGGACTACTGGGAGTAGGTCCGAATCAGTGAAAAGCACATAAGGTTACAGCTGTGAAGTGCAGACCAATGAAGTGCTTGCTGCCAGATTCTCAGATCTAGTTACAGCATGATATTGACCCACGGTGGACAGAGGTGTTCCCCAGGGCTTATGTGTCAGAGAGTTTTGGTGGTTGGAGAGGGGGAGGAGGGCCGCTGAAGGAAAGAGCAAGCCAGAGTAGGATAGGGTAAGCCAGTGTAGAATAGAAAAATGCAAGATAGGGTGGGTAGACTAGTGTAGGACTAAATGAAACTGTAACTGTAAGTGAGACGAAATGAATGAAGTTGTGTTGTTGTTGTTTTTAATTTGAAGCTATTTAATGATGGAAAGACAACCTTCTCCTAGCCCGTTGAATACTGTCACATTGTATTCAGTAGGGGGGCATGGAATACGGCCCTCTCAGTACTTTTATCTCAGAAAATTAATCTGGAATTCCCCTACCCCTCAAACCTGTCTGAGTAGGGGATCTAGGGATCCCTTCACCTCCCACACAGTATACAGACACCCTGGGTAGACCTCCCAGCCCCCAGCCCTAGTCGGCTACCCCGGAGACCCATACCGGGCTCCCTTCCTGCTCCTCCCGGTCGTCAATACCAGCCCCAGGCCCTGAGGGTGGACCAGGAGGGGTTCTGGTCGGGGAGAGCTCTTGTAGGGGTGTAACAGGTCACTAGTATTACAGCTGTACATAGACAAAGTCCCAGGGCAAGGGAGAGGACTCTCGCATGACACGGTACTACGGTATAATTCTCCCCAGGTCTGTGGAAGAGTAAAACGTGGTACAATGTTTTACTTTCCATCACTATCATCTAACAGATTTCCACTTGCCCCTCTACTCTTTTCATTTTTTCTAAAATTTTCTTATCCCTTTTCCCATCTCTGTCTTTGTCTTCTATGCCAGCATTTATGTGTAGGTGCATTGCAGCCCTCTAATCATGAAGCAAAGGAAAATACACGGCTTGTACCCATCTACCCTTAGTTTCTTACTCCACTTCTTCTTGTTGATACTAGCTCAAGGCGGCGACATTAATTTTGACTTCATCGTGCACCAATGCAGAGCTGGTGTGTAACTCGCTGCCAACTCGCTGGCACTGCATAAGTGCATTCTCCAGGAGGGTATCAATCATTTAGGATCAACAGGATGCATGAATGCAGCACTAGCCAGTCAGATGCTTTCAGTCATCATGACAGGAAAGGGCACACTGCAGTTAAATGCTATGCTGTCCCTAAATGACTAAGAAAAAAGGTGTCTATGCCTTCATGCCAATTTCTACATCTATTTGTAGATAATGCATTGATAAGAAACGAAAAAGAAAGAAAAATTATACCATAGAACTGTTAGGAGCAAATCCATCTACTCTCCTAAACAGAAGCCCGGTACACTAGCTGACTCTACCTCAACGTGGAAGGCCTCTTGTCTTTTTGCAAATTTCTGCATCTATTTGTTAATAAAGCCTTGATAAGAAACACCAGTAATTATACCATAGAATGGTTAGGTGCACATCCATTCAGTCTCTTAAACAGAAGCCTGGTACACTAGCTCTGTCCCATCCTTGAAAGCCTCTGCGTCCAGAGCTGAGGGAAGTACTAACATGACACAGGCGAGTTGCTCCCCAGACCTGCATGCATGCATCTCTCAGTATAATAACACATAAATCATGATGTCCAAGGGTATGATGTGCCAAAGCATTAAGCCGTCCTTAAAGGGTTAAGTGAGTAGAGTGTGGAATCCTGTGTTATTATCCGGGGGGGGACACTTGAACTTATTTGGCCACAGGTGTGCGGCTGGTCCTCTGACGAGCCTTATCCTTAGGGGTATTTTGGCCCGAAAACCAAATTTTAAATCATCTTCAGCCAAAAGCTCCAAAAACATACAAGGCTCAAACTCCTGACTTATGTTGTTTTAGGATAGAGGAAGGCCAAATCGGAAAGTTCTTAATATGTTTCAACAAGTTTAGTATACTGAAAGGTATATATATCTTGGCTCCTTGGAACACTTTTTGATACATTTCTAACCCTAGCGGTTCAATTTTTATAGCCTCGTGAAGTTTATTGTCCTTTTTTTAGGTGACTCCGTGACGAAAAATCCATGATCATGAACATTATGTTTTAAATACATCACAGCAACTAATAATTTTGTTTATAAGCTGGGACAACATATATCTTGAAGCATACCTTCTGAGAAATAGTTTTTGAGATACAGCCCGATGAATTTTGGACATTTATCAGAAATATTAACATTTCAACTACATACTCTCAACTTTACCCTAGCTTCCTCAAAATGATCCCATTATTGGTTAAATTCACTCTACAGTGTCCTGATCATGTGTCCTTTAAGAAATATGAAGCATCATGATATCTGGTTAGACCAAATTTACACAGTATAGGCCTAAAGTACCCCTATTAACCTATTTACGTCACGGAGTCACCCGGGTGACTCCGTGACGGAAATAATTTCTTGTATAAATGAGCATAAAAATGGTGGATTTTTGCATTAGAACATTAGAGGGAGTGGGTAGGACACAGGAAAACCAGAGATAACTTAAATATATTGGGTATTAACAATTCTATGAAGGTTTAAATTTTCATCAGGGTGGCTGGTGACTCCGTGACCAATATTCCGGGTGACTCCGTGACGGAAAATATGTATCCCAATAGACATATGCTCCTAGAGGCAAGATTATTGGATATTTTTCAAAATCTATTTTTTCCAGCAGAAGACAGAAGAGTTACCTCACAATCTGGGATACAATAGAGACTGTGTGGATCTTCTTTATTTACTATATAGAGGTATCAACCTGAAATGACATTTGAATATTTTGCTGACAAAACACATTTAAATGACTGTGGAGAAAAAAATACGGAACATATCTAGTGAAATCCTCGTGAATCAATTGACTATACTATAGACCTAATAGAAAATGATATTAGGAATAAGCTGTTACTGCCTCAGTACACATGGGAGACATGTAAAACATGCCATTTTTAGCGTTTTTGACGTTTTTAGGGGTTTATGGGCCTTTGGAGGGCCAGAAAACGGAAAATATCGGGCCAATACACAAAAGATAGAGATTTCCCGAATTATTAGGATGTTTTTTCACATATACCAAAAATTTGAATAAATTGGTGCAAAACTGGTTATTCTGTAGGGGTATAAGCATGAAAAGGGCCAGAAATAGCCGAAACAACATAACTGGGGAGTTTATGCCACTGTAAATGGACCCTTGTTTGGCGATTCTGTAGAAAAAATACCCTTTGCAGCCGCACACATGTGTATACAAAAAATATAAAGTGCCCCCCCCCGGGGTTATTATACATAGAGATACGCTGAGATTACCTTGGCAGGCTGTCTGTGCGGCAGGTGCATGTAATGAGGCCCTGTACAGCATGGTACCAGATGAACCTACAGGGACCCAGCTTCAAAGGCTCATCATAGCAACACTGCAATGGGGTTAACCATATAGGGACGGCATGATGCCTTCATGCATCATGCCCTTGGTTGCTATGATGCATGAGTGCAGCCCTTGTGAGTAACTTGCCAGTGCTGCATTCAAGCAGGGGTTAAGACAGTCCCAGGGGTCGGAATCAATGCAGCCCCGGCATCATGATGCATCAATGCAGTACAGTGTGTACTCATCATGTGGAACAAAATGCCATAATGCGTCAAAGCATTATTGCAAGTGGAACTTTATCATTGGGAGGCATGCACCTTTTCTAGTGCTGAAAGAGGGGTATCGTACATCTCCTTTGTAACTTAACTAGAGACTGCCAGCACCATGATTAACGGTTTATGTATACTACGCCATACTACGCAGGTACTGTATCATCGTCATTATGTGGTAGATATGATACAAGTGACTTGCTGTATGAGTGCTATAATCCAAGGACAAGGTAATCGTTCAAGGGGCCAGCTGCATATACGTAGTCCAAATTTAAAAAAAGGTTTGTTTCAGGTAACATGGGATGAAAATCCAGGGTCGGTAAGTCAGATTTTTTTTAAACTTTATTTTACAGTCCCTCTACGATACCGAAAAAGTGTAAAAATGGGGAAAAATTTTCAACATTTTTATAGACCTAAAATTGACCCCAAAAAGTGTAAACATTTCAATTTCTTTTCAAAATTGCATAAAAAAGTAGGGTCGGCCCTGTTTTGATAGGCTCGGTTGGGTGACCTGAAACAAACCTTTTTTTTGGCCTCACCATAGTCAAAGGACTTATAACAACTGTGGTGTAGGCATGAATGCAATCCTGGCTAGTGGCTCGCCAGTGCTAAAACCATGCATTATTATTATGACGAAAACGGGCATAGCAGAGTAACGCACCATGCGACCCTGAAACCCCTAACCACCCTATTTAAGTCAGAGTACTGGTCCCTGCTTCTTCCGGACTGTTGCCAGACAGGTAGAAAGAGCTTCCCCACATTCTCGCGCTAAAGCCGAAGCTAGTACATAGTCACATTGCCAGTGTTGCTTATAGGATTGGCTCCGAGTCAAGGAGCGGCTTATATGCGAATTTTTGCTACTATGATACAGTACTAAATGTCACCCCAATCAGATTGCTGGTGCGGCTTATAGGAATGGCCAAAAATTGGAGTGCGGCTTGTACGTGAGTTAGTCCTTTAGTTTAAAGGGTAATTGAAATTCGGCAACTTTAGAGATTCAGCTTGTACCGCAGGTCTCTTTCAGGTAATGGTGGTCTAACATGGTAGACAGCCACCATGTGGTCGGTCCCGGCTCAGATGGGCTCCTTACACAGTGTAATGGGCTCCTTACACAGTGTACTGATAGCCGTAGGTAACCATCTAAGGGCTGTACTGTCTCCCTTTGTCATGCTGATGTACAGCACCCATGGTGAGTAACTCCCAAGTGCTGCAATCATTCATTATGCGGACCCTTTCTGGTTGAGACACTCCCGAGTGGTCACCTTGAATGAATGACTTACACAGTATCATCGGATCACTTTGCAGTGCTGCGTTGGTGCATCATTACGACTAATGATCGTGTAGGGCACTATCCTGTACTTACAGGTTTAGGTGGTGATGGGGGAGTTACAGGACATTGTCTCCGTGTCACAAGTCGCTAATTGGTGGTAGTGGCAGACTGCCCTGCACACTCTGTGACAAACCTCCTCATTTACCGACCTCACGTCCTTCGAAGGTCTAGGTAAGGATACACAGAGAAAAGAAGTAGAAACACTGTGACTCCCGACTTGATCACTGAGGTTACTCTCCCCAGGACTCTTAAGTGACTCCCTAACAGTAGCAGGACTCTATATACAAGACTCCCTCATGATTGGGAATCACTTTAGAGTCGTTGGGAGAGTAACCTCAGTGATTGGGGCTGGACTCCCATTTGAGAGTTACAGTGATTCTACTTCTTCTCTCTGTGTAGCATTCTCTGCCAAAGCACTGTCAGCACGCTTTAAAGAGCAATAGGCCCCAAAAGTTTAACCATTTAAGGGCGGTTTGATGCCTTAATGCATGATGCCCTTGCTTGAATGTAGCCCAGGCGAGTTACTCACCAGGGCTACATTCATGCATCATGACAACCCTACAGGGTTAAGACACTCCCGAAGTGTCGGCATGATGTACCAATGCAGGACCGGCAAGTTATTTCCTGTGGCTGCATTGGTGCATCAGGCCGACAATTTTGTTTAGTGATATCCGTTCTTAAAGGGTTAAGCAGTTTTATTTTTGCTAGAATGCCAGCATTCATGAAGTGAATGTGTACCAGTGAAATATTTAGCCATGCAAACAGTTTAACTTTTCAAAGATGGCATCATGCATCAGGCTGCATGTTTATGTGTTGGCATGATACACTTTAAGTTGCCTTGGTGCATCATGCCACCCCATTGGGGCTCAACTCTGTAGATCCAACATGATGCATGACTCCGCTCCAGCTGAGTCCTACATTTATGTCTGTCGCCGAGAAAAGGGTACAGTGCATTAAACCCCAGAACGGGTAAGTGATTTAGCACTCACAATTTAGTAATATAATGACGAGTATGTGTCATTATGTACAAATCACAATGTAGACTGATAAACATGACATGGCGATAGGAGGATATAATATGTAAATATATAAATATATAATATATAAAGATATTATCTTTATTACTGAATTTAACTCTTTCCATTTGAGGTGATCATGTACTCATTCCTTTCTTACAAACTTTTGTATATTATACCACTCCAGTTTTACTATTGTTAAAGACACTCTCGAATTTCTCGTAATACTCTCGAATACCACATGTAACCTTGCCTGTGAAGAAAGCAATACAATTCATCAAAACTCAAACTCAAAAGACAGTGCTATCCTTAAACGGATTCTGTGTTACTATAGATATACATCTAAGTTGTATGGTTGCTATACACTGTAAAAAATGTGTGTTGCAGGAACATGGATAAAGCGTAACACACATATATATTTAACACACTTGAGCATGAACACACTTTTCTCAACACACTTACACACTTTTTTGTCAAATATGTGTAGGAAATAAATGTGTGTACGATATACACACATTTCTATTGACACCAGATGGCACCACAAGCATTGTTTTGAAAATGTCTGTCACACTTCAAGATTGTAATTGCACTTTTGATCTTGTTTAATGATTTGATATCAAATTTTAAACATATAATTAAGTGTAACTTCAATGGATGCATGAATCTAGTTATACTCCCTTTGAAGTCTGAATATCCTGTCCTATGGAGGTCTAACAAATGTGGAAGGAATGGGACACCTTTCCTGTGTGTTCAGCTATAATATAAGTCAATGTGTAATCGAAACCTGCATAAGGTCATTCTGTGCAAGGCTTTGCTATGTAGGATGGCTGCGGCAGTTAGCCACCATTGCACTGGTGGCTATACATGCTGTGTTTAATGAATTTTTTCCTGTTGGTGCACCAGGGGTAGTCCGTCAGCAGCCAGTGCCAGGCAATGTTGAATAACACACGTAATATATCTAAACACTTTATAAAGCAACACACATATCTATCTCTTACACACTTTCTCCTTCACACTTTACATTTTACACACTTTTTATCTCAACACACTTTTGATATTGACACACTTTTGACAAAAGTGTGTAGTGTGTTAAAAAAAAGGGTGTGTAAAATAAGTATACAAAAAAGTGTGTTACAAAAGTGTGTTAAGTTAACACACATTTTTTAGAGTGTAGGAAGTGCATGCTCATCCAGACGTTCATTGTCAAAGACTCTTCATAGAATAAGGTATTTTGAGAACAAGGTTTTTGATCTATGATAGTGTCATGGAGCCAGAAGTTCCTAAGTTGACAACTGCATGACTGTTTTAAAGATAGCAGACTAGAACAGTTTTAGAATTGTGAGTGGGAAACGCTCGATGAGAATGCCACTTTCAATCAGAAGGTGGTGTCAGCTGTGAGTTTTTAACAAGACCCACAGTCTCTGTTTGTCGGTCATTATAATATACAAATACTGTTCTGGTTAACTCTTTAAGGATGGATGTCGCTAAAAGATTTTATTTTTTGTCATGATGCAACAATGCAGCAATGGCGAGTATTTCGCCAGTGCTGCGTTGGTGCATCATGTCGTCCCCTAAGGAGCGTCTGACATGATGCTTAAATGCAGCACTGACGAGTTACTTGCCAGGGCTGCATTCATGCATCATGAAAACCAGGGGCATAATGCAGTAACGCATTATGCCGTCCTTAAAGTGTATCGCTACCTGTTCGATGATCAAGATATTCTATTGATTTCTGCATATAACTTAGTATAATATTAGTTCAATACATTAGGAACTAGAAAAAGAAAATGCCATGGTACAGTGCTCAATTCTATGGGAAAGCCACTTGAAAAAGCTAGTTTTTAACTAAGCTAAAAGAGAATTTTTATTTTGTGGTCAGATGACCATGTTCTTCTATTGCTATCTTCGAATCACTTTGGATTAGATTAGTTGGCAGAATAATCAAATAGAAAATGGAAAAAAAATTACATGTTGTGGTAATGCCTATTTAAAGAAAAAGTACTTCCTTTGCGAGGCAATCTGGCCCTATAGCCCATGCAATGGGCGTTGCTGCTTAAATACTCTCTATGTGAAAATTAGACTATAATGCAAGATTCCTTCCCCCCTTTATTTTACACCCCCCCCCCCTCAAAAAAAAAGGAAAACTATACCTTTTTTCGAGAAAAAAAGGTCACGGTCGATCAATCGGGAGTGTAGCAAGCCCATGGTGCAGGCATGACGCATGAATCATGAAAGAAAATCATAATAGCGCTACCTTCAGAGGGTTATTGCAATGATTCCAACATCATCCTATCCAGCTTTCTTCTTCTATTATCCCAAACATGCAAGTTTACTGTCATTTATAGTCAACATACAATGTATATATACTTAAACATGCCATCTTGACGTCATCCCCGCTCGTATGTACAAAGATTGCTCCTGTGAAGTATATGCTTTTAGTATAGCTGCTTTTTTAGGAATGTTGACAATAGATTTCTCTTAAGCCTTTGTTTTTATCTTTCCTTCACTTTCCCTTTGAACCCAACTTTTTGCTCGAGGCATGTTATAACCGTGTTCATCATGCAAATTCCTCGTTTCAACCACAAAATTGTATCTCTGCCCAAATTAACCCGTTTCCCTTATAAATTGACATTTGTACTATATCATATCTGACATTCCACATCCTGCAATAAAGGCACTCTTAGATTCCCTTATGGCCACCGTCCACAGAGCATAAATCGGCCGTATATCAAGAAAATTGCCATACATTCCCTATGTAAATTGTGTATAGAAAGGTGTAGAACCGTGATGTGTATCAAGGACCGTGATGTGTAGGGGAGAGAGGGGCACATTGACCACCTGGGCACGTTGAACCACCCACTCTCTTTGCTATTCCGTTGAGAATTTTCCAGCAGTTTGCCTACCACATTATCCCCTTATATAAACGGTTCAGAGCAGCAGCATCATATTTATTTTGGGATGCTGAGGAGCAACTCAGACAACATTTAAGATTTATGCGCTTGAATGTAAATATTTGCAATTGTCAAACTTTTGTTCTTTTCTTGTTACAAAACATTGCTGGCCAAAGATCTATATGGAGGTCAAAGTATACATCTAAATGCTTCAATAGAAGCTAATTTAACCCTTGAGCTTATGATGTAATTTGAATAACATCATCATTATCTATGATGGCCGGCATGGGGTACATTGAACCACAAAAATTGGGGCACCTTGAACCATGCTCTTGAAGGAATAGTTCCAATTTCTAACACATATGTGCCTGTGCATTGTAGTGCATAGAAGGACAAGGTGTCACTGCTCCTCACCAGAGGGCAGCAATTTTTGCAAGGTCTCCATATCAGCTTATACTTGAGAGATGAGAAGATAATACTCAGTCCAACCTCTGGGTCTACTATAGGCTGTATAGGACATATATAAAAACCTGTATTTTATTAGGCACACAAAAAGAGACACACATAGGATACAATTTGGTTATACTATCATGATAGAATATATGTAGTTTGCCAATTGGGATGATAAATTGTTTTGTAGCATATTCAGAGTGCCTTTATCCCTAGATTATCAATTTTTGGAAGCAAAGCAGAATGTTGCATCATGTAAGAATATAACCAAGGATTATTATAGACCTTGCAAATAGTAGCAATCCTCTTAAGATGGTTTATATAGACCTAAATGGAAATTTGTAAGGCTCTAACCCAGTCACTATTTTAGACACTTTAATTGACAGATTTGTGTGCATTAAAAATGTACTTTTTAAACTCAATCCTCCTCAAAAGTTACAATAGCAGGTAATTACACCTCAACCTTCAATAATAAATCCATATTGCTGATAGTTTGAACCATTCAATATATGTGGTTCACGGTGCCCCAGGGGGTGGGTCAACCTGCCCAGGGCATGGGGCACATTGAACCACCCAAAGATTCTTTTTTCAAAATTCAAAATAAATACAAAAAAACAACCATACTTGCTTTGCCATAGGTGATCATATATCGCAATGATATAAGGTAACTGCTAGATCCAAGATAAAAGTCTAGATGACTTTGATAAGGTCAGGAAAAAAATAAAAGTGCAAAAGTGGTTCAACGTGCCCCTCTCTCCCCTAGTACTACACATCACGGCTGACTATGCAAACGTGATCTGTATCAACTCAACGTGATCTGTATCAAAATAACGTGATCTGTATCAAACTGACGTGATCTGTATCAACGTGATATATATCAAGGAATCAAGGTAATGTGCATCCAAGTTACTACACATCACGTTAGCTACTGCAAATCACGGTTGTATGGTTACTACACATCACGTTTATTTGATACACATCACGTTTGCATGGTCAGCCGTGATGTGTAGTAACTGTGTAGTTACTACACATCACGTTTTTGATACACACCACGGTTCTACAAAAGGCCGTATACGGTCGATTTATGCTCTGTGGACGGTGACCCCTTGGGACTACTCATGAGCTAGTTATGTAAGAAAAGTATCAAATCGGCTGACTTCTTTTTCTTTTCATTTCAGCAAGCTCCAAGTCTGAGCGCATTTATTACAAGGTGTTATAGAGCAAGTCATGTTATATTTACATTTATAACTGTGGCAAAAACAAGTACCAATCATATGTCAATGTGTTTAACTATATCAGTAGATATAAATGCACCTAAACTATTATTGCTAGCTAGTACCTACATCAGTTCATGGATGTTTATATAGATTATGCTGTGAGAGTCTGCAATAGCTTGGCTTCTGACCAGAACATAGGATTTGCCATAATAAACCATAGCCTTTCATAGGAAAACCTGATTTATTAGACTACAAATAGAATGAATATATATTCCAGCATTTGATCAAGCAGGCACATGTAAGTATTACAAGACCAGGTAATAACTCATACACATATAATTGTTACACTACAAGATTAGTCATTTCTATTGCATTTTAAAAGATTACAAAATAAACCAGTGCATATATCACGGTTGTGGTTAGGTGGTATGGTGTGGTGTGGGCCCCCTCACACATGTTACATAATCCGGGCCCGCGGCCTCTTTACTCTACTCAGGCCAAAAAAAAGTTCCAGGTAACATGAGAGGGAAATGCAGGGTCGGTAGGTCAGAATTTTTTTTTTTAACATGAATGTAATAGCCAACTTCTTTGAATACCCTAAAATTGACCAAAAAAGGGTAAAGATGCAAAAGATTCTTCAAAATTGCATAAAAAACGTAGGGTCGACTCTGTTATGATAAGGTCGATCAGGTGACCTGGAACAAACCTTTTTCTTTGGCCTCAGTATAAATAAAGGAACACTATACCATATTACACAGAAGCTCTACCAGTTGTTATAGCCTTGTTTGCTTTGCATTTTAAGCCGTGAGTATAGGGTATTTAAATGTTCTAGACATGTCAGACATTGAAATTAAATTCATTTCTCTTTCCGATGATATAGTAAATAGGTAAAACAGGTCCCATTACTACAAAGAGCCAATATTGCGAAATCTCAGGGGGTATAGCATTAGCCAAATCTAAACTTGATTCTACTTGGCGATTAGGTCAAATTTTAAAAAAAAAGGTTTGCTTCGGGGCACCCCACTGTGCCTATAGCAATCATGTTTAAAAAATGAATAAGATGAAAGAAATGAACCTAGACTTCCCCCCCCCCATGTTACCTGAAACATACCTTGTATTTTTCTTGGCCTTAGGGGAGTGATTAGCATGAATTATTCTGATCTGACAATTTTCTAACCTCCACCCACAGAATATTTCACCCAGTGTACAGAGGCGAAGTAGGAGAGTGACTGGGAGAGATCCGCCAATGTTGGAGAGTGATATAATGCATGTCTTGTAGCTTAGGTCCTGCCTCCTAGAACTTGATACACTCCTCATGTTTGCTGTATCAAGATGCAATAGTAATGTCTAGGTAGGTTTCTGGAGAAAGTGGATCAATAATAAGCGTCTCTGCAAAGCATATTCAGTGAATACCCTTTAGAATAGGACTGACATCTGAACATCTTCCCTGATTCTTCTCCATGATGTTTGATGTCAGTTAAATGGCAGCAACACACAAAAAAAAGATCATTGTTTCCGTTGAGTAATTCGCGATGATGTCTGCCGACCCTAGATATGGGGGTGAAACACTCCCTAAGGGTCAGTACAATGCATGATGCAGCGCTGGCAAGTAACTCGGCAGTGCCGCATTGAGGCATTGATGCAACAAAGGGCACACTACAGCACTGTGTCTCACTTAACTGGATAATGTCATGAGCTTAAGAAGGATACAAAGAGAAAAAGATGCAGGAAGGGGTGGATCTTGAAGATGTGAGCCAGGAAGGTCGCGTCATTAAAAGACGGCTAAATGACCTGTTGTGTGTTGGCTCTAAGCCAACGGTAAAGGGGAGTTCTGTCTGCCTGAAAGGTGACAGCTAGTTCACCTGTTAGAATCTAGACTGGGTTTTGTCACGTTACTACGCATGTTTATTACACTGAAATTGCATGTTCAAACCACAAATTGCATGTTTATCTTAAAAGTCAGATTTAAACCCCGACAACAGAGAATTTGCTAAATGTGTAAAAAGTTGTTTAGAAGATATCT
This sequence comes from Harmothoe impar, assembly GCA_947462335.1. Lineage (NCBI taxonomy): Eukaryota > Metazoa > Annelida > Polychaeta > Phyllodocida > Polynoidae > Harmothoe > Harmothoe impar. Next base: position 50,756,665 of record OX381720.1, on the reverse strand, counting down.
GAGATTATCTCGTCCCATTCTGCTTATTTGAATTAACCCTTTAAGGATTCCCTAACTACCTTCAAAGGACCGTTTGTAGGTTAAATCTTAAAGAGGAAATCTATACATATGGCTGTATACACTTTTGTGCCTGCTCTTTTATATTACGCCATCGCGCCGCAGTTTCTTATGTCATTGAGCAACTCATAGCTTTGTTCTCAAATGAAAGAGATGTTGTACAATATCTTAATACCTAGCTCATGTTGAGCACTATTAAGAGGATGTTTTGAAATGTGAACATGCACTTGAAACAGCCAAGGGAATGCCATCAGTGGATACCCCTCATTCACTTAGGCCAAGTGAAATGAAAATGTATGACAGGCAACATTGTCGGAAGATTAGTTTAGTTAGGTAAGATATATCCTGCCATCGAGCTATGAATATAGTGTTTCTACAAAGCAATTCTGAAATGTATGTTTTTCCCAAAAAGGGGAAAGATTGTTGGGGTCGTATTTGTATTACAGCTAGGGTTAGCTTGCTAAAACATACCACTTTTAAATTTAGCCTATCCATCAATGGAGTGTACTCTGATGTTACATTTCTATGGTAATGTGCATCCTTTTCCCATAATGGCTTTATAGAACTGAAGGCAGGGAGTCAGCAGTAGTCATGCAACAATCCGTATAAGAAAGTAACATCGGGCTCAGACAACCTTACCGAGGCTGTAATCAACTCTACCAGCCGTCTAGGGAAACATGAACAGCAGCAGAGAGCTAACCCTTAAACCTTTAGGGACGGCATGATGCCTTCATGCATCATGCCCTTGGTCGTCATGATGCATGAATGAAGCCCTGGCGAGTAACTTGCCAGTGTTGCATTCAAGCAGCATGCTGACCCTCTAGGCTTAAAACACTCCCACAGGGTCGGCATGATGCACCAATGCAGCAGTGGCGAGTTACTTGCAGGGGCTGCATTGGTGCGTCATGACGACAAATGTCATCTTTTGGCAACATCCGTCATTAAAGGGTTAAACCATTCACCGCTGGCATTGAAAAATGTGATTTTGGCCTCAACCACCGGCCCTGTGGCATGAAAATATGCCATCCTTTAAGGGTTAACTATACAAGTAGTCACCTCCCTGCTCCTCAAAGTCCATTCATATAGACTGACTTTAATTATTTCTACATCACTTTGCCTTGAGTAAGCTGACCATAATTATCATAGATGATACACTCTGAAAACTTTTAAAGGTTTAGAATTTTAAAAAATAAATTGCAGTTGATAGGTAACCTTTGAATAATTTTAAGATGGGGCAAGAGTAAGACTCATACATATAGAAGAAGGTAGATTTGACACTAAAATGTATTGTTCTTAAAGCGGTTATCCTGCACAGACCAGACCTAACTACCACCCCCTCACCTTACATCTCAGCATACAGACAGCTGTGTTATGACCTATTGTTCCTACTTCTATTGGTAATTTCCTCACACTCTAGTGACTGGCCGGTCCCTGCATGTTTCTCTATACAGTTGTCATGTCCAGGCTGACACCTCGGACAGAGGGCCTTATAGCCAGATTCCTAAATGGACTCTAATTAGGGAACCAGCTAAAGGCTACATTCTTGACTATGAAGGCAATTAACAGGACATGCGGTGATATTCTTCGGCTCCCTATACGACCAACCTAATTGTCAGGTTAGTCAGTACTGACCAACTCACCTTCGAGTAAGGCGTTAGTCATATGTTGTTTTGCATCAGTCATTCTTGAATAGCACTTGGTCATGCTTGACCAATGTCCCTATGACCAACCTGGGATAGCCACTACAGACTAAGGGCTTTGGACTTTAGGTAATCTGTGCTAGAGGATGACTTTCACAGGTGTTTCAACTTAATGCATCAGTACAGTACAGGAGGCTCTTTCAGAACAGACTGGTCAGTCGTCATATTGCGATTTTCGTCAATATTGCAATATTTACAATTGACGAGGGTATTTGTAGCTGGCAGAATGTGCTATTTACATTAATTTTCTATACATTTGTATAGGAAATCTTGTGAAATAGATTTTACTATTGGTCGTAAAACAGGATTCGTCACGACACCATTTGCCTACGACCACGTCAGTCGTTCTGAATGAGCCTCCTGGTGAGTTATCTGGTGCTACATTAGCCTAGGATAAACGTAAGTGCTGTAACATCTAGAGACATGGCAAAAAACATCTATAATCTCGACATAAATAAGGCCTTGTCAAAGAAACAGCAGAGGTAAAACAACAGTTTAGATTATTCTGCGTAGCAAAGTTGTGTCATGAGTTTATGAATAAATGACAAGAATAAAATACCAATGTTATTGTGTCTGGTGTACCACGGTAAAGTTAGAACAATCATGTGATGAAGTTTTTCTTTCAAATTGAATTATTCATAAGCTACAGAATAGCATTTAGTTGGGAGAGTATCTCGTGAGACACTTGTAGTCTCGTGATATCACGAGGGAGCTGTACATGTCTAGGTATGTTCATCTTGTCAGTAGAAAAACGCCTTAACCTTTTACTAGATTACTGCTATTTTCTCTGACAACTTTGTAGGATAGTGTATCTGTGTATCAGTGGTGAATTATTATGAATGTTTATTGTTTTTGTTTCAAATTTGATCCACCATGAAGGTTTACGAAGGTGCGCATAACTTGACTTTGAAAACATACTTTAAGTACAAACAGCTGTCTCATAGAAGCTATACTCTAATGAATATTACTGAAATAACCCATAGTGGAATAAACCATAATAAGTACAAGATATCAGTTAGGAATACTGTTCTTCAATTCTTCTTTATACATGTTTGCTCTATTGAAAGATATGTATCTTTTGTCCCAGAATCCACCCAAGGGTAAGCTTTACCCCCAGGGGGTCAGTTTTTATTCACTGTCAAACACAACCTGGAGTTAATGTTATGTTACACCGAAAATACGACACACTGAACAAAATCTCTGAAAATCTACATTACTTTCTCCTTTGGTTTATAAGCAGACACCTTATATATATGACTAGGCGTTCAACGTTTGGAAACCATAGACCAAAAAAACTCTTTTTTTACGCCACAAACTTTTAAGAGACGCTTGAAATTGGTGAAAAATAACGATAAGAATACCAGCTTTACTCGAATTTTACTTTGCTCTATATATAATTCGAGGTCGTTCCACATACCAACCCTCAACAATGAAGGCTTTTTGTGAAGATGTCCTCATTGTGTGCTTCAGTTTGGTGTGGTTGTTCCTCTTACAGCACGAGCAGGCACCACGACTGGGTCGAGTTTCTTTGACAGTTTGTGTAGCCTTGATAGTGGATCGTGCATGTGGGGACCTTCGGTATAGCAGATTTTCTCACAGGTTCTGCACATATAATATAATCTAACAGCCTTGGCCCTTAGTCTGTAGTGGCTATCCCAGGTGGGTCATAGGGGCATTGGTCAGGGATGGCCAAGTGCTATTCAAGAATGACTGAGGCAAAACATCATATGACTAATGACTTACTCAAAAAAGTGAACAACCTGACAATATTAACTAGCCAAGGTTGGTCGTATAGGGAGCCAAAAATGACTAACTTGGTTGGGCACTATAGTGCCAAAAAGATTGGTTGTATGGGGAGCCAATGAATATCAGTGTGATGCTGTCGCTCTGGAGTGTCTGAAGTTTTCTTGACACTACGTACAGTTCTTTCCATCCTTCTACTCATTGAAGATTTCTGATTTGTATAGCAACAAACAGAATACGCTCTGGGGGATAGTCACAAATGTTGGACTCTTGTGTGTTCTTTCCTGCTTAGACATAACTTTGAACTGGATACTTTCTTGGTTTTTCCTTAACAGTCTCTGTGGTAGAGATTATGTTACATAGTGCTGTTGTTGGCATGTAGTCTTATCATTCATATTTGAGATGATTATCTCCGAGTGAAGAAAAAGGGAGGCCAGATGGGCCGAGCCCCCCCCCCCCATTCACTGAGATGGGGGGGGGGCTGTATATATTTGGCCCCCCTTCTAAGTTTGTCAAGACCATAATATGATACACACAGTTTCTAATCTTTACCCCTCCTGCATATGTAAAAGTAGGGGCAGAGGGGCCTGGGCCCCCAATTACAACCAATGGGGGCACAAACATCTCTTTTATATGAACACAATCCAATATATGAGTGTGCATAAATGATAGATCATGCATAAAGGCCAATTTATAAACTTGGTCGGAGTGGGCCCCCTGGCCCCAACAAATGAAGATTTGCATCCTATGCCTCTGGAATGGCAACCCTGCTAAAGCAACTCATTACATCTCTTAGGCCACTCAAAATAATTGTTTCTTATCACCAAGCAATAAAAAATATGACGAGGGTTTTTAAAAAATGTAATTCTCTTTTTACTCGGGGCATAAATACATAGGGTTGAATAAATAGGGAAATTTGGACTTTTTGCAATCAATTTTCACATTTTAGTCATTTGGAGTCCATTGATCAGCAAAAGTTGTTATAATGCAACTTATACCTAGCTGACTGCATTGCTGACAGCATAAGCTTTAATTAGATACCACATTTGCCAATATTTTGGCAATTTTAACATATTTGTCATCAAAAATGTTTAAAGAAAAGAAAACTTTCCCCCCAAATCATGACTCTATGATGCGCGCGGTGATGAGAAACAACTTTTTTTTTTGAGTGGCCTTACCTCATCACTTATCCTTTCACACTAAACCCTGTTTTTAATATTAAGGTATTTTACAGTCATCACCCCTAGGAACAGACGGCCCATGTGGTGACCCTTCGTGCTGAAGCTATACTTAGGGGCTGAATAGAATCAATATTACTTTAGAGGTGCAAGAACAAAGGACCCTGCAGCAAAGAAGAAACTCCGCTCTTAGCCGTCAAATAAACAACCATGGCGTGTATAGGCTCACTGGAACCGAGGTGGGGGGAATTAGCCTATTAAAGTAAAGCGGAGAGCTGTTTCTGATATATGGCCTCTATTTCTGTAAAGACTAGTTGAGCATGTCTTATGCTTTGCCACATTGCTTATATAAGCCAATAGGTTCTAATAGGAAGTGAAGCCGGTTATATGCATGGCATAGGGCCAACCTACCTGAGGTTACCGAGACCAAAGCCTCTTACAGCTTGTTCCAACTCTCACATTGAGAATTTAGCCCAGCTATGTTCTGGTTAACATAACTAAATTAAATCCTAAAATATATTCCTGAATATGTTTCTGCACTTTCTAACATTACACTGGATAACATATTTAAGAATATTAGTTAATATCATTGAATTGGAAATGGCTCTGTTCTGTGTAAAGATGAGGGTGATCTGTTACAATGATGACATTCTTTCAGTTTTTTTTCCCTGGGACAATTATTATTCTATCTTGTCACATGGCCCTTTGTTCATATTCCAAATATGGCCAATCCTAATGTTTTCCCCCTAAATTTTGGAGATTTTAAATTGTTTATTTTTCTAATTAGTACTTTTAACAATCTTAAGGAACTTCTTGGTTGTGAATAACAAGCTCCCACTGACCTGAGTGGCCTGACGAATTACTCTACTTTTAGGAAATGGCCTGTAAAGAGTAATATCCAACAACTGATGTAAAAGATTTTTAAACCATTTTGCCTGAAACAGACATTTTGTTTCGGCCTTAGTGTCGATGAGACACTTTGGGAGTGGGGCCTGTGGGGCCCTTATCCCTCAAACGAGCCCTTAACCCTCAAATTAATATACCTTACTGCTCGAAAAATATCAACTTTACCTTATCCTTTAAACACTATATAGTGCTAATATCTACCTAAGTAGCCTAAATTATTAACCTGCCCTTATCCCTCAAATGCTATATAATGACCTTATATACCTAACTGCCCTAGAATATCAACTTGTTCTTATCCCTTAAAGGCTATTATAGTAAACTAATACACTAACTACCACCTGTGTATCCGTCTAAGGGATAAGGCCATTTGAGGGATAAATAGGCAAAACTCCACTTATTTAGATACGTGTACATCATGCATGGAGTACGGTGGCATGACGGTGGTCCTATAGGCTTAGCATGATAAGGCCATACCACCATGTAATAAGGCCGTTTGTGCTTTAAAGCCATATGTGTGCCTGTGGTGTGCCTTATCCCTCAAACAGTTACTCGTTGAAGGTTAAGGGCTTGTAAGCCTTGTTTGAGGGATAAGGGTCCCACCCCAGTGGGCACAAAATCATGTTCAATGTTGAATTAACGTTGAATCAACATTGAATCAGTGTTAACAACCATTTATCAATGTTGATTCAATGTTCTGTGCCCACTGGGACAGGGCCTTCTGTCAAGGGTGACAGCCTGGACATAGGAACTGTTAGGAGAAACCTGCGGGGTCTTGGCCATCACTCGGTGTGAGGACATTGTCAAAAGAAGTAGGTACAATAATGTTATGATGACCCAGAGCTGTGTCTATGCTGTGGTATAAGGTGTCGGGGTTGTAGTTCAGCCTGGGATGCCCTAGAGGGTACGTTATCATCAAATCTATAATCCTGTATGATTTCGAGACACAGTAATGCTCTAAAGTATGCTACGCAGAGAAAATAAGTATCTAGAACCACTGTGACTCCTGACTTGATCACTGAGGGAACTCTCCTCACGACTCTAAAGTGACTTCCTAACATTTCCACTTCTCATTCCTGTCTGCTGTTTTCAATTGCAAGCAGGGATTGCCAAGTAGGGATTGCCAAAACCCAGCAAAGGTTCAGGTTCAAGGTCATAATAGTGTTTACAAGCGCCATTCTGTACCAGAATATGGTGCGTGGACAAGTGTACCCACCACTTATAACCTATACACATATAATGAAGGTTAAGGGCTAAGGCCTGGGCGCTAATCCCTTTTGTAGGAAGTACAAATCCTTATTGACGCCGCCAGTCCATTCAGTCCACTATGATGTAAGGGAAACATGTTAGGACACGATGATTTTTGACTGTAGGAGAGAAAAGTGCAGTGAAGGAAATAGTATGATCTTGACTCAGAACTGTGTGGATGTGTTTTGTGCTTCTCATCTATAAGGTAAGACTTATATAGTATAAGTTAATACTTGGTGTAAAAAGGGTGTTCTGGATCACTCCACGAGCACCATAGATAGGTATATTTAGATAGGCTCCATAGATAGGCATAATTAGATATGCACCATCGACAGGCATAATCAGATAGGCACCATAGATAGGCATAATTAGAGAGGAATCATGCATAGATAGGCATAATTATGGTCACCGTGTTTCAGTTTGTGCTACCGTACCATCACGTTTAAAGGCGCATTATCATTGAGTGTGTCCCACTCACAATTCTAGTACAGTTCTAGTCGACTATGGGGTAGCACAGCGAGTGGTGATATTGTTCCTTTAAGTGCCAGGTATTAAATACACACAGTCTTGAATAAGCGCCGGGGGGTATGAGGGTGTTGAAATTACTCTTAAAAGTATACACCAGGGTCTACACATACGGCACTTGGTGGCAAAAAATGAAAATACCTAAAACCATGCTCAAAGCATATTTCCCTTTTGCTGTTTTTATTTATCAATGAATCACTTGTTTTTTGTTGTAAGATGTATCTTTTGATCCTATGTACATATGGCTAAGGTTTTAATTGTGAAATGTTGGCCAATTTCTTGTCTGTGTTGCAAAATGTAGAGAAAATGGAATTATTTAAATTTTGTGTTTTTTCCCTATATCAGTCATGGCTCTTTGGTTTCACCTATGACTACTCATTTTCATGAATTGATTATGTTGCATATAATCTCTTCTAAAGATCTGAGAAGTTTGATGGAAATATTATGGGTCAATCTTTCAAAAATTTGAAAAACGTTGAAAAAATGGGGGTTTACCCATACGCGGTCATAGTTAGGGTGTCCTATCTTCAAATGTCTATATATCAAAATCGAGCACTGTGAGGTATTGATTTCTTTGCTTCTATTACATCACCATATATCAAACTAATGTAATCCTAAGAGATATTATGGGTAGATCAGAATCTACCGAACCCTGGTGTATGCCTTAAGCACTAGAAATGGATCTTGAATAAGCGCATGTCTTGCATTAGCGCCAGGAGTAGACAGCCCTCCAAAGTTATAAGTGCCAGGCTCTTAAACATTACTGAACAGTAATTATGTAGTATGTGACTAGCCTCCGCTAGGGTTGTCAATCTATAATTGATTTCCACGGTGGACCTTCACTGAAAAACTCTGAAGTTCCTAAGGTCATCTTATATGAAGACCCTACGGTCTAAGCAAACAGCATAGAATAAGCAAGTTTGGACTCTTCAAATTGACAGCCTGCCAGGGAACCATCTCACAGATGACCATAGGGTTGTCAGGGTTGACAAGCTACCAGGGTTGATGCACATCTAGATTAGCCCCAAGCTGGGTACCATAATTGCCTAAATGTGACAGGTCTAGGCTTACCAAATGTATGAATTAGGTCATGTTCCAGATGACAAGATTATTTTGTTAATTTATTTAAATAAATAACCATGGAGTAATGTAAAATGTATCATCAAGTCTTTATTTAGGATATAGGCTACACTGAAAAAATAAAGTTGTCTCTAGACTAGTAGAAGTGAAGGTCATAAATTAAACGAGTCAAAAGTTGTCTTACCTATCAGGTTACCATCCCACAAATAGAAACTGGAGCTGGCAAATGTCGGGTTTTGGGATGGCACATGCCAAGTGGGTCTTCAGCTAGAACACCCGCTTCCTTTTAACTTAGACAAGTTTTTGACTCGTTTATTTTATGACTGTCAGTTGGAAGAGTCTGGAGACAAGTTTACTTTTTGAGTGTACATGCATCTACTTGTGCCCTGGGGTCTGCTACAGTTTTGCATTTTTTATCTTAAAAAGAATCATCTTTGGTCAAAGGTGGTGTCCAAAAAAAGAGTAATTTAGCCTAAATTTGCGTAAATCTGAAGACCACAGCATAGATTTGAAGAAAACAGTTTAAATTATTTAATAGAAAAATTAACGTAAATTCTTAAAAATCGTTAAGCATTAGCGTAAATTCGCTATTTTTACGCCAAGGCATAAATTTTGTTTCGTAACAGCCCCTTCGTGAAAGACACAAAAATGTTGCCTTCAGATACTCAACACTTGTGCTCTTTTTTCTTGATGTTGCCAAATGTATACACTTTTTAAACATCATTTTACTTTTTCCTAGATACTTTATTTTACCCTCAACATTAACAGATAGGTGTTGCAATACTCAACATTATATCAAAATAGGGATTGATCAATTTATTCCCCAGGGTACAATTTGCCCGCTAGATAATGGCCACCTACAGGTAGAATAGTGAATCACTTTTAGACAGGTTTTGGGCTGGCATTATTTTTTTCTTTTCATAGACTTTTATTAAGGTACATTAGATGGAGTATGTAAATACATACAATCCAAATGTGAACTCGGATTAATCCGGGGATTAACCTGAGGTGGATTAATCCGATATGCCAGGTGGGTCTAACAACTTACAAGTTCTTAGCCCCAAAAGTTGTTCAACTCGACCAGACTTAAATAAATCTGTTAACTTTAACATTGTGTTTTTCCTCTCAGCAACATGGACATCGTACAATATTGGAGGTTGCTATGCTGCTGTGCGGTCATTACGGGGTTCCAATTGTGCACATATCTTTACCTGTACCAAACACCTGGCAGCCGTGAGTGACATAAAGACCTGTTTAACCCTTTAAGGAGGGCATGATGCCCTAGTGCATCACTCCCTTATTCGTCATGATGCTTAAATGCAGCCCTTGCGAGTAACTCACCAGTGCTGCATTCAAGCATCATGGAAAAACTACAGGGTTGAGACCCTCCCAAGTGGCCGGTATGATGCAGCACCGGTGAGTTACTCGCCAGGGGTGCATTGATGCATCATGACGACAAAGGGATACAGGATTAAACATCTTTTCTTCAACTGGGATTCATCTTAGATATACGTTAGGAAATACAAAGCATCATTAAATGAATGATACGAAATCAAAATCCGCCAAGCTGTTACTAAATTTCTGCAAGAAAAACTACAGTTAGGGAGCTGTAATTCTTTGACATGTCTTATTTTGGTATTAGATCTATCCCTCCCATGTTTATCTATACCTTATAGATCCTTATAGATGCATATCTTTGTATCTTTATCTTTGAAAGGACCAACACATTGTTTAATTGTTATGTATATTTTTATATTTAACAGGTTTAAATGGGTAACTGAAACTCAAATCTGCTAGCGGCGAGTTTGGCACTGAATTCAATAACAATGACCAGGTTGTGTCAATGTACAGAAACATCTGTCAAAGCTATGATCCTAGCCTGCAGATCTTACAGCCAAAGGTTCAGTTAAAGTCTCTCGTGCTTGTCATTACCTTGAACAATCCCATGTATGAAGTTCTCCCTCTGGTTGAACTGATCTACCGACCACTATTTCCAAATATAGTGTACTGCATTTCCAATGGAGACAGAAGCAGGGAACCTAAGGATTGGAATATGAAAATTGTATATTACACTTCACCCCCTGGAGAAAAGGGTGGTTTGTACAACTATATTTGTGTTGAACTAGTGCATCGACTTGGACTCAAGGCAGATGGATATCTGGTCATGAGTGATGACATACTCGTCTCACCATCAGCCGTGGCTCGCGTCTCCAAGCAGCACTTGCCGGTGACCCCAGTTTGTGGCTATCACTCCCATACATGTACGCCTAATATGCCCAACCCTCCAGGCTATTGCAAGTTAGATCCAAAGTTTACCCACCTACACCAGAGCACAGCGGCGCTTAAGTCTCTACGCCAGGAGCTGAAACAGCTACCACAGGACAGTGTGGGGCCCAGGTGTGATCGAATCATCCAGCGTCTGACAGGTGTGAAGGACCCACTAGTTCACTGCTTACCAGATATCTTCTACATCCCAGCACCCTTGATGGAGGATGCTAGCGTGTTGTTCCGACAGTTCTACAACTACAGGGTGTTTCATGGAGCTGCAGTGTACCACACCATCACCTGCCTGGCCTCACCCTTCTACCCCCGCAGCTGGAGATATGCTGACATACAGAGAGACAGGCATGACTTCACTAAGGTGGCTCCTCATGTTGTATCAAAAAAGGGGGATGTGGTTCACCCTGTTAAGCTCTCCCCACTCCTTAAAGGGACCCCTAAGTACGGTGAATATTTCTGTAACACTCTGTTACCTTTCCTCCACAATGACAATTAAGTTAAAAACAACACACTCTCAATTGTTATTCGGCTATATATTGAATTTTTCAAAGATGACCGTGTCGAATTCAAAAAGTGCCATAAAAAAGTAAGCCCCCCCCCCACCTTCGACCAATTTAGCCTAGACTGTGGCTGCAGAGGGGTCAAAAGCAACTTTGCGACCCAGGCTGTTTTCCAGGTGACCTAGCGACTTTCCGACTTTTGAATAAAATTGGATACAGGAATATCGGTGCTAAAAAGCGACTTTGTGACCTGGTAACCCCCCCCCCCTCCCGACCCCTGAGCTCGGTATAAGTTATTGGTGCCGACACTGGGGGCATGGATTGGGGATAGAACCCTACGTTTTCTCATGATTTTACCTATTTATAAACTTACCATTCCATTAGGAGATAAAACCAAAACGTAGAGTGATTTCTATCAGCTAAAATGGCAGGAAATTTGGAAATCGATTTTACTGGGCCTATATAAGTTTATTTCATGAATGTGCCATGTTCAATTGTATTACCAGAAGATTGTTTCCAAACTTCCAGCAATTTTGTAACCGAGAAGAGCAAGGAGAGCAACCTAGTCAAAAGTGACTGGAAAAAATTGTGACTGCTGATTGACTTTTTTTCAAAGATGCTTCCCCTACGTTTCTATATCGTTTCCCAGATGATATGTTCTTAATCATGAATCTTTGGAACTGTCAACACTCTGACAATCCTCACAGGATAAGCTCTGTACTGGTTCTTATGAAATGTGAAAGGAAAAACTAATTAGAAATTGTCTGAGCGGAACACAAGCTTCATTCTTGTATCCTCTTCGTCTCAGGCAGAAATTAATAGAGGATTTTTTATGTGATCTGTTTTTCACTTTTTGTTGTTCTTCATTATTTCCCTTTTTAAAGCTGTCATTGAAGAGCCCATGGGTGATTTTAGCCCTTCAAGGACCACATAGTCCTACAATACATTGTGCTTATTTTGTCAAAGCTATCCATTGTTGTATTTAGGTATCATGCTGACCCTACACTAGTGATTCAGTGATACATTGTCAATGTATGGAAGAATGCCATTCTGATCACAGCTGTGTGACCATTAGTTTTTGAGTTTATATTTTAAAATTAACATGAATTCAAGGACATACATCATGTCTCTCTTGAATGACATCATTCATGACACATCAGAATATTCAAAAATTGATCAAGTATAAATCTCTCGCCGATCCATACACAGAAAGAGAAGGACAACATCAAATGGGCAGTGAAGAAAGTGGACATATAATTGAGCATGATTAGGACTTCAAAAGGATTTATAATGAAAGATATCTTGCAAGATCTAGCCCATTACATTCACTCTATCAAGGCGCAGTCATATATAGCATAAGTAGGTTGATGGGTAGGTTTGAAAAAGGTATAGCACATTAAAACACTATGTGGCCCTTAACCCTTTCAGAAAGGATGTCGCGAAAAGATGACATTTGTCGTCATAATGCAACAATGCAGCCCCGGTGAGTGACTCACCGGTGCTGCATTGGTCCATCATGTCAACCCTTCAGGAGTGCCTCAACCCTGTAGGGTTGGCATGATGCTTGGATGCAGCCCTGGCAAGCTACCCACTAGGGCTGCATTCATGCATCATGATGACCAGGGGCATTATACATTAATTAATGCATTCTTCCATCCTTAAAGGGTTCATTAAATGGATGTAGGATGTCATGCTAGAGCAGCAGATAGTCAGCTGTAAGACAAGATGTCTGCCATATAATACCCCTTTAATCAGTTCTATCAAGGCCTCAGTAATGAGGGACCTTTCTGCACTTTTTCAAAGTCTCACTTTACAATTTACAAAGTCTACCCAATGGGCACAAAACATTGAATCAACCTTGAAAAATAGTTGTTTATGTTGATTCAATATTGATTCAACATTGAACTAAATGTTGTGCCCACTGGGTAATACATAAGAATTCTAGAATTTGATATGGACTGTTTGAAAGAGCATTGTCTTGACATGTTTTAACCAGGGAATATTCTGTGCAAATTTACAATATTCACATTGTGTTATAGCTAAAGAATACTCAAAATGTCTCAGTGCGCCCATAATGTGCTGTGTAAGTTTATCCCATGTGCATGTAACTACCACAACAATGGCCATGAAGTTTATTACTACCTTTCTATAGGCCCCATGCTAGCATCATATATCTTACACAGAGAAAAGAAACGGAGTCAAAAGAGAGGCCAGCCTGGTTAAGGGAGCCTAGGTGACTCCTTGGCTGATATTAAGGAGTCACCTAGTGGAATCACATAGCTCCCTGGCTCACATAAAGCGTGTATATCTGTCACGCGCAAAATCGGAATTTGAGCAATATCGGAACTCCTACATGAACATAAAATATATTATAAAATATATCAGTATACCCCTCAAACAGAAAGGTAGGGCAAGAAATGTATTTGCAAGGAGGTTATTTTGTATCATTTCAGGCCCAGGCAGCCAAAGGCCCAATGTTTTATCACAGCAGATGCATTTCTGCCACACCTTATTCACAGCTACATACAGGTGTGACATGCATGTGGGTTCTCCCTGACTGTTTTCACACCTCCAAGATGCAGTACAGTATCCTCAAACATAGCTGAAATATATATTTATATTCTACATCTGTAGCTACAATAAAAACAGAGAGGAGTTCTGATACTGTGCAATCTAACTATGGTGCAATTCCGGAATTGCCCTGCGCAGTTCCGGAATTGTACAGGGGCAATTCTGGAATTGGGCTGGTTCCTATTCTGCGCCTGACATATCCACCAACATCGGTCGGCCAAAATTTCATCATCCGATAAAAGTCTATAATGCTAAACTTATATGGAAGAATCTCCTGCAATGGACAGAATGACGGCCGATTTGGTCAGTGGAATACTCCCTTTAGAGAGTCAAACAAGGTCCTGGGCTCCCCTAAAGAGGGGAGTCATTCTGGAGGTAACCTGGACTTCCTTTTGACTCTCTTACTTCTCCCTGTGCAGTCATAGGGACACGGTGATGTGGCACAATAGCTGGATGTCTCAGAATACCCCGACCGTGCCCCTTAAGACCGCCCTCTGTGCATGTTACTATTACCGTGTTTGTAAAGTTGAATACTGCGTCTCTGATGTCAAGCCCCATGCTTTCTTCTCCTGTGGTTGTTGCATGACTGATGTAACTGTGCCTTTTGTGGTCCAACTATCGGGTTATTGATGTAGATGGATGCTCCACACTACAGACAGAGTCAGATGACATGACAACCCATCCAATTCCAAGCCACGATTGGGGAAGCAGTCAATATTTTTGGTCATGCATGATTCCTTTAACTGTGTTCAATCCTATATACTAACTAATTCAAACTCTGCAACTTTGCAACAATTAAAAGTGAAAAAAATGTAAATAAAAAATATTTTTATTCTGATTTTTTCTCAATTGCAATAGAAAATGTAGGTCTTTGGGAACATGTACATAAAATGTAGTGATATAGCTATGATTATTTCTCACTGCATCGTAGCCATGGAAATACCATGTAAAATCATGACTTTTCATGGCTTCAACAAAATCGGGCATTTTTCATATAAAAGGGCTGGATGCTAAGCAACCATTCAAGATAGAGAAAAATGGATAGCCTCATTGGAATCCTTGACATCGATTTAGGGGGGGGTAGGTACTCTTAGAACTATTATGAGACATTATGAGCTGCCATATGTTAAAATCTTCTGAGCTAAATATGGCGCCATATAGCACCATATGGCGTAACGGACGCGTAACAGACACATAACAGACACCTTAACATGGTCGTTTTGTGACATTGACTTTGACCTATTGAAAATAAGTGAAATAATCCGAATATTTACATGTAAATGGTGTCTATTTATATCAGAAAAAAATTTCCAATCGTTCTGGACCATTTTCAATTATGCATTATCATGTTGTATATTTTTAAATATTTATACAAAAAATAAAATAATAGCTTTTTAATTTCTTTGAACTATAATGGATTTTTCTGTAAAGCATGGAAAAACTGAAAAAATACCACAAAAGTTCTAAAATTACATCCATGAAAAGGGAAGATTACAAACTTTGTTCCAAGAAATGAATATTTTAATATTTTAACTTAAATAATTCTAATAAAATATTCGAGGTAAAAAAAATAATCCACTTTGTGACATCTGGGCATAGCTATTCTGTGGTATTCTCATGAGCCTGAGCCAATATCGGTTAGGAGTATTCCAATGAAATTACATGAGTGGATTTATTGCTGATGGCATCAGATCGATGAAATCAAAGGTAAAAGTTAAAACATGAATGTGAATTCAAATGTGCATATTCAATGTGTATTTACTCTGCCATTTCATTAAGCAGTTGATTAAGATAGTTCTCTGTCTGCAAGATACACATTTGAAATATATGTATACTTATATATATATATCAGAAACAGAAGGCATATAACAGAGAGCAAGCTCATCTAGAGTTGGGAATAGGGACATGAAAGAATGAGGCAAACCACTTTGATAGGAGGTCAATCTCCAATCAGAGTCCTTTGCAGTAATAGGAGAGTGCAGCATGCAGTCAGAGGTGTCAGCCTGGACATGACAACTGTATAGAGAAACTTGCAGGGTCTGGGCCGTCACTCAGTGTGAGGAAATTACCAATAGATGTATGTACAATAGGTTATATCCAGGCTTTCAGCACAGATATATATATATGTGGTCTGGATGCAGCTATGTAGTCTGGGCAGTATATATAGGCAGAATATAAGGCCACTCAAAAAGAAAGTGGTTTCTCATCACCTAGGACTAAGAAATATGATGGGGGAGGCTTTTTTACTAGCAGGCTAAAATGTATTAAATGATACTATATACGTTTTTCATGACCAAATTTCACATTTTAGTTGTATAGAAGTCATGGATCTTTAAAAGTACGGAAAATGTAAGTTATTTCTATTCTACTGCATTACTGGCAGTATTTGCTTTAATTTGATAACAAATGACCTAATATTTATCCATTTTCATCATATTTTTCAATAAAAATTAGCAAAATTTCAAGACTGATTTTCATGATGCGCACAGTGAGTGGCCTAACAAGGACGTCTGATACTGTCGAATATACACCTTCATTTACTTTGAACTCCTACTCTGACCATCATTGACAGCTATTTTTCTGATAATGTCACAACTAAGATTAGATATGGCTCAGATTTCTACTCATTCTAATCATTTACACTTTCGAGATATGATAATACTGTCCTTGTCCCGGGGATCTATGAGGTCATAAATCTAAAATCCGTATTTTGCACAACTTTCCTGAAAATCAGGTGGCTGGTAAAATGGGCAGATGTCCAAAGTACACTTTATTGTAACATTTAAAGGTAGAAGCAAGGGTCTACGCATACGGCACCTGGTGGCAAAAAAATAAAACTTCCTATTATCATGATAAAATCACATTTCTCTCTTGTACATGTCCTAACTCACCTCTACTAACCCTCTATCTGCCACATTATGGTGTTCTATACATCTTGTCACTGTTATTCATTGTTGCTAAAAGATGGGCGCTACTCTATTATAGGTGTTTAGACCAACTAGAAAATATTTGAATAATTCCCAAACCATATTAATTCATCAATGAATCACTATCATTTTGGTGGTCTAATGTATCACATGATCTTATGTACAGATGGCTAGGGAGAGATGAGAGGATGCAGCGTCAGAGCTAGACGTGTTCATATCGGCTAAGAACATTTTGGGTAATTACTTTGGTTTAAATTGCTTTGTCAGCTTACACTGAGCGACAAAGTTTTAGATCATAGTATTGCGGACATTTTGATAATATTTATCAATATGAGTTCCGTAGGAAAAGTGAAAAAAGGAGAAAATACAAAAAAAAACGTTACACTGCAACAAAGTACCGGTGCGACACAAGAAAAGATGGAGCGGAGCAGATCCAGCTCGCGAGTGGCTCGTTCATCAAAGGAGCAGATCAACTCACAAAACTCATCAGAAGTTGAAGAGCAGCAACAACAACAACAACAACAACAGAAGCAGCAAGGTAAGGGGAATATCAACATTCATGTTAATGATGGTGCCAGTAAGATTGCCTTTGAAAATATCCTTGATAAAGATACCGAGAAGCTGAGTGATAGGGAATTGTCAAATGTAATCATAAATCAATTGGCGGCTTTGACTAAATCCCAAGTCACTCACGACAGTCTTGCTGATCTACTAGAAAACCTAAAGAAAGATATCTCTGAGAAAATTGCTGTTTTATCTCAAGATAATGACAAATTGCAAAAAGAGCAATTGCACCTGGGAGTCAGATGTAATGTCCAACAACGGAAAATTGATAATCTTGAATCAAGAATTGCCTCACTTGAAGCTGACCGCAAAAAGAAGAATCTCGTCATTGAGGGGTTGAAAGAAGATGAGGGACTTAATCTAAGATCTCAAGTGGATGAGTTGCTCAGAGCAATTGGTGTAAATTTCTCTAGTGATGATACAGAAGCGTGTTATCGTATGGGAATCAAGAGAGAACATCAGAAGAGGCCTAGACCAGTGATGGTTAAGCTTAATTCCGTTCGCCAGAAGCAGAAGATTTACTCTAAGATTTCGAATCTTAATGGTAAAAACCAATGGAAGTACACATCGATTGGGGATGATTTGTCACCAGTAGAGCTCAATGAAAAAAGAAATCTCCTTGCTCTTGCATCTTACTGCAAGTCGCAAGGAAAAGAAGCTAAAGTTGCTGGAAACACTATCACAGTAGATCATCATAAGTATGCCTATGCCCAGCTAGAATCTATGCCAGAAGAAGTAAACATCAAAAAAATCAAGACCATTGAAACCAAGGAGGGCACCTTGTTTGAGAGTGAGTTTAGCTATTTATCTCCTGATTACAAATGTGAGATAAATCACGAGGGAGAGAAGTATCAATCAGCGACAAGTTTCTATTTGTCACAGCAGGCCCTATTCAATGGAGACAAAGTCACATCATTGGAAATACAATTGGCTACCTCGGTCACTGAGGCTAAGACAATTGCTTCAGCGATGTCTAGGAATCCAAAATGGGACAATAAGCAGAAGAAAAAGGCTATGACGAAGGCAAATGAGCTAAAATTTGATCAGCATAATGAGTTAAAAGATGAGCTCAAGTCAGTTAAAGGTTGCATTTTCAGCTGCAACTTTGACAAATATTGGAGTAGTGGTATGGTTCTCTCTCAGAGAAAATATATCACAACAAACTCAATCAAAGGAAAAAATGTGCTGGGATCCATCCTAGAGGATCTTAGGGACTCGTACAACAATTAAATGCAAGTTTAATTGCTTTATTAAGCAGTATACTACAATTTATTTGCACATAAATGATGGTTTAATAGGATAGACCTACACCGAACGGACGAGAAGGGGGCGTGGCGTTTGTTTTGAAATGTTCGGAATGTCAACAATCTGTGCCGTGCTATGTTACGTGGCGCGCGCCTAGCGACCAGTGACGTCATCAATACGCGGGTTACCATAGATACGTGACGCGCGCGGTGTTTACGTCAACTTCAAATTGCCCGAACGAGAACATTTCCTTATCGCCGCTTCAAATTGTGTTTTATACACATTATCGCAACAATATGAAGGATCTAGAGACACTAAACTTCAGAATATTGACTGATGAACGTATGGGGCAGAGCGGGGAATTGCAGTTTTACTGCGATAAACTATCTAGAGGTCTAAACTTCAATGTGGAAATTCTAGTGTTTCCGTACAAGGGACTGGAATACATCGCCTCCATTGCTGATAGTTTAATCGAAGAGGACACAGAGTCTATATATTACGTATCTGCCGGGATACATTATATTGTGAGGAGAGGACCAACCGGGCAGTATCAATTCAATCATGAACATTACGATGACCTCCATGATAAAGTCCAGATAAGTATCGAAGATGGCATAGAATATTTGCGACAAAGGCATTCTACAACAACAATTAACCTATGTACATTTGCAGGGGTCGATGTAAACACTACATGTACCTGGTACGGCCCGGGAGATGTTCAAAAAGTTATGGACGTAGCCGTATACACTATCAACGAATGCATTTGTTTGAAGAACCATAGGTATGGTCAGCCAACAGCAGATATGGCTTCTGTTGTTCATTACTACAACGGTAATGAATTCGTGCATAAATATAATTTGCACCTGAACGACGGTATCCCAGGCACATTAGCCACCATCTGGAAGTGGGCGTATCTATTTGTGGAACATTTCAAGACCTACCGGAGATAGGTGAGAAGATGTAATATAGCTGGACTAAATCTTAAAAGGTGTTTTAAAGGCAATTAATTGATCTAAACTGGCATTGTTTTACATGGATAAAATTCCCCTTACTATTGAGACGGTCCTGGACATGTATAACCAATTTAATACATGAACAATCATCAATATCCCATGCTGACGTAACCATAAACATTTTTTCAACTCCACAGTGGTCTTAAGCAGTACACCTGAAGTTGGTCTATAATCCAGGACAACAGAGAGACTCCAGATATGCTGAGACTGAAAGCAACACAAGTTAAGCCAGCAGTTCGATTTACAAGACGACAGAGGGCGCCCAAAGCCAGTGTCAAGTCCAGGACTACAATAATTCTACAATGATTCTGTGCAAAAACTTTTACATAATTAGTATAACATGTATAATTTAATTAACACTATTACTTGTGTAATACCTGTAAATATGTATAATTAAATGATTATAAATATAAAATTATATTTGAATAATATAGTTCATAAAACTCCATTTTCAAAATGGTAATTTACAAATCCTGTAAATATTTTAAATATTAACAGACTATATGGTTAAAGCCGAGCCATATCCTCTTGAATCAAATTCAGACATACAGATCGGTAGATGCTGAGTATCAGTATGTCAAGCTTCAATGTTAAATGTTTAGTTTTTAAGCTTGTTATTTGTGTAATGGAGATTGGTGTTGATGTAATATTTATTAACTGTAGGCATAAGTGTCAGCGCTTATGGCGCTATAAATACCAGAGGACAAGTGCTGGTTCGGGATGGTACCACCAGGTGGGGTGGTGGACTGGACCTACTGTGGCTCCACTCTGGGCTACAGCAGGAACCACTGGATTGTGTGGAAGGAGCGTCATTAGCAACCCACTACCGGGACATGAACGTTGTTTGAATTTTTTTTTTTTTTATTCTTGTGTTTGTTGTGATACTGTATTGGCAGAGTGTATTCTTGCCGGTGGACAAGATTAAACGCCCAACTTCATTATGAGTCATGCCTCCTCGTTATCATTCATAGGCTATAATTATATTAACTTAGTATCGCAGCATTTATATGAGGATAAGAGGGAGAGGATCATGTGCATGTAATGTACAAAGACCATATGACATGGGTATATTTAACTGTATCAATGATTGATAAAAGTTCATATACCGTTTCCTCTTTGAATTCATCAGAAGGGGAACATTTTATCCATTTGAATGTAAGGAGCATTAGGACTAAGGAAACTATAGACGAGTTCAAATTAAGGTTTACCGGTACTAATTTCAATTTTATTTCAATTTCTGAAAGCTGGTTAACTGACATAGACAGTACATCAACTTATTCAATAGGTGGATATAATTTGTATAGAGCTGATAGAATGTGGAGTGATAACAATTTGAATACAACACCGAAAGTTGGTGGTGGTGTAGGAGTCTATGTTAATGACAAATATACTTGTTCATCAGAGGAATTTGGAAATTTTAATATTTCTAAAAGTTTTTTAGAAATCCAATGTCTAAGTATAAAGGACAATAGTGGATTATCTAGTGTTATTTGCACGGTTTATAGGCCACCCCAAGGGGACGTTGATTTATTTTTTGAATCAATTGAACCAATTATTAGTGAACTCTCATCAAGGCAGAAAAAACGTTTATATGTACTAGGTGACTTTAATATAGATCTGTTAGATCCCAAAAGAAAAGAGGAGATTACGAGGCTTATGAACTTATTTATGCAATATGGTTTACTTAATTTTATTAAGAAACCTACACGGGTAAAAGAAAAAGAATCATGCCTTGATTTGATCTTCACAAATGATGACCGCCTTGACCAATCAGATGTAATTCCTTTTGATTTGAGTGATCATTATATTGTATATGGTACATTATTGAATGAAGATGTCAATAATTCAAAGATAAAATTTACTGGTCGTTCTATGAAAAATTTTGATGCTGAAACATTAATTGATACATTTATTAACATGGATTGGTATCATTTCTTTGAGGATGATAATCCGGATATTCTATGGGAGTTTTATGTAGAGACTCTACGTTCTATCTTAGATGCAATGTGTCCTTTTAAAGAATTTAATGTTAGAGCTCCAAAGGAGGATTGGGTATCACAAAATCTTCTGGAGGAAATTGTGGAGAAGGATAGATTGCTATCACGTTCATATAAAACAAAAAATGCTGATGATAAGACCAGGGCAACTAATGCTAGGAAGAAATTAAGTATTGACTGCCATACGGCTAGAGAAAAACATATAAACAAATTAACAGATGATTATTTAAATAACCCTATTCACTTTTGGAAAGAAATTGCTAAATTATTGCCTCAAAAAAAAGGTAGCAACAAATTGATACAATTAATTGATAATAATGATGTAAATATCCCACTTGAAGAAACTGCAGGTTATATAAATGATTATTTCACTAACATTGGGTACAATTTAGCTAAAAATATGAACACTACCTGGTCTTATGACGGTGCCATTAATATGGATTCCTCAATAAGTGATATTATGATAACTGAGGATATGATCACTAATTATATTAATGACATAGCAATTACAAAATCATCCGCGGTAGATGGTATCAACTCCAAGTTATTAAAATTAATTTTCCAGAATACAAAACCACAGTTGGTACACATATTTAACTCTTCCTTAAAATGTGGAGTTGTACCTAAAGCTTGGAAGTGTGAAACTATAATCCCTATCCCAAAAGGAGGTGATTCTAGACAAGTCAATAATCTAAGGCCAATTTCTTTATTGGCTTTACCGGGTAAAATTATGGAGAAAGTTGTGCATGAACATTTAATGAATTTTTTAGAATCAAATAATTTACTCACTGATTGTCAATTTGGATATCGTAAGGGCAGATCAACAATTTCATCAGTTGGAATCTTAACTGATGACATCTTAATAAGTAGAAATGTGGGGATGAATACAATAGCAACATTTTTCGATCTAAAGAAAGCTTTTGATACAGTAAATCACGAAATTTTATTTTCAAAATTAGAATTCATGGGAATTAAAGGAAATCTTCTAAATTGGCTAAAAAATTATCTATCAGATAGACAACAGTGTACTAGTGTAAATGGAGTATGTTCAGAATCAACTTCAATCAAATGTGGTGTTCCTCAAGGATCAATTTTGGGTCCATTATTGTTCTTAATATATATTAATGATGTGCAAAATATTTGTGAAGATGTAAATATTAGCATTTTTGCTGATGACACTGTCCTATATTGTTCTGCTACAACGGAAGAACTTGCCTTAAAGAAAATGCAAACTGGCATTGACTCATTTGTTAACTGGTGTAATAAGAATAAGCTTACTGTCAATATTGATAAAACAAAGTATATGGGTTTTGGATTTAAAAAATGTTTCAAGGACTCATCATTAAATATTAATGGTCAGTTACTTAAAAGAGTGTACAGTTACAGATACTTAGGTATAATACTAGATCCAAAACTCAGTTATGATGTTTTCTTGAAAAACCAGATGCGTACTATTGCATACAGAACTTATCAGCTAAATAAGATCTCAAGATTCCTGAGTAGGGAAAGTTTGATAAGGATATATAAGGCATATATTCTGCCTATTTTTGATTACGGTGATATTTTATTCATGAAAACTACTAGTAAAAATTTGGAAAAAATGCAAAGAGTACAAAATAGAGCATTGAAAATTTGTCTTAAGGTAAATTCCCGTACTTCTACCGAATGGATTCATCAAGAGTCGAAAGTAAATTACTTATGTGATAGACGTTTAAGTCATGCTTACATAGAGGGCTATAAAAGATCTAGATGCCCGAAGTATAAAAGGTTAATTAATGTTAATTTAAGATGTGCTGCAGCTCCATTGTTAAAGAACAAATTGCCTCATACAGAATCATACAAAAGAAGCTTGGAATATAACATTTCTGTAATCTGGAATGATTTACATTGGTCTTTAAGAAGCTATCCAACTTTGGCATTGTTTAAGTTAAGGGTAAAAAAAGAGCTTTTGGATTTAATCCCTAAGCAAGATGTCAGAATATTGATATGATAACTACTAAACTTGTTTATCAGATTGATTGCACATAATATATTCTGTTTTGTACCTTGGTAAATCTGTGAATGTGAATAGTTACACTATAACTTTTGCTCCTTAGAACATTCCAATAATTAGTAGTAATTAGTATCAATCATTATCACATTGTTTTTGCAATTGGTGGTACTCTATGCACAAATTTTACATCTTTACATGATCCTTGCTATCTCTTTTATATCATAATATATAGGGGATTATTAACTGATACCGTAAACTCCATTGTAAAAGTCCATGTTTTGTCCTGTTTAGATTTAAGATCAGACATATGTCTATTTTGCAGTTATAATATACACTATTGTTATTCTGCTTGAGGTAGTGTCTCAAAATGATATGCGTTTAAGTGTGTGTTAAAAATAGTACAATTCATGATATGTCACATAAGTATCTTACTGATACATGGGTTAATTGATGTAATATAACAAATTTCTTCTACGAAATCTTTAATTTTGAAATGATAACTTCAAATGAATTATGTAAATATGGTATGATTGAAACTAAAATATAGTTGGAATCCTATTAACAAAGGATACAATAAGTAATGCTAACTGAAAATTTAAAAATTTGGTATTATTGTATAGGAAAATTTAAAGGTGGCTGATGAAAACAGGCTTCAATGTCTAGAAGCAGCCTTTTTGCTCGAGAAACATTAATTGTAAAGATATGACGTGTATAGGGTATAAATGGAAATGGAATATTTTGTAACATAATTACTCGTGTATATATATGGAAATGTGTGTATATATTGATTTGATTTTGAGCAAATAAATTTTTAAAATTGAAATTGAATTGAATTGAAATTGAATTGTTTTGGTTACAAATTGTTGGCACCTTTATTTTCTGTGTTGCAAAATGCAGAAAAAATTCAATTTTCTTGATTTGTGTTTCTTTTCCCTAAATCGGTCATGGCTCTTTAGTTTCACCTATGACAATTATTTGTTTGTATTGCTTGTGTTACTCTCCTCAAAACATTTGAGAAGTTTGGTTAACATATTATTGTTCAAACTTTCAAAAAGTGGAAAAATGTTGAATAAATAGGCATTTTTCCATAGCTGGCTATTGTTAAGGGTGTCCTATCTTCAATTGCCAATCTATCAAAATCTAGCACTTTGAAGTATTGATTTTTTTGCTTTTATCATATCATCATGTATCAAACTAATACAGTCCCAAGTGATTAAGAGAAATTGTTGGTAGATCAAAATTGATCTAACCCTGGCTTCTACCTTTAAGACTTATCTCCCCATACCGCTGCTGCACTGTGTTAGTCTATCACCTGTACATGTCACTACACAGAGGAAATTTGTCCCTGACTTTCAGATGGTGGCCGTTTTGGCAACACATGACTCTAAGATTTTTCTCTGAAATTATGATAACATCATATATGGTCATGGCGATGCTGTCATGTGGTAGATTTGTCAATGTTTGATTTATTTCTTCTGTTAACACCAACAAATGAAACAAGGGCTATATCACTATGTAATCATCCCATTATTTTCTATTTCATTATATTTAATTCGACATGTGCAAATCAAGGAATTTCTGTCAACCATAAATGTAACACAAGTGGTACATGGAAGACCACTCTTTGGAGTGAGTGTACAATAAACTTAAACTTAAACTTAATGCCTGTCTTTAATATCATCTCCAGTTTGTTCACCGAAAATGATGGATACAATGGATATGATGGATAATAATATAAGAAAAGATGAGACAGAGGTTTTCTGGGGTAGAATGGGGATATTAATGATAGTTCTCTGTTGGGAGGATGGTAGTGATGATTTTTATAGTGCCTAAGACTCTGCTAGGAGAATGTTTGAGACTCTGTTAGCACTCTCCCAGCAGAAGCCCAGCGCTAAAACTTAAGTCTACCAAGATTTCACCATCTTAAACACCCAGGTACTACACGTTCGTACCTTGTTGCCATGACGACCTACCCATAAAACCTTGTGATTCTAGCTAAGAGACTAGCTAAGGATGCGCACACTCTGTGGAAAGAGTACATTGAAAATCCATAGGCTGAAAGGGTTAGTCAGCATTGACTATCCTAGGTTCGTCATAGGTGTGTTAGTCACAATGAAAAAGTTATATTAAAAAATGACTAAGGGGTCAGTTAGTAGTGGCTAACCTAGGTTCATCATTGGTGTGTTGTATTTGTATACCACTTGTTGGTGCCACCAGTGATGACCACTCAATGGCTCCCCCTAGAAATTAAAAGACTAAGGTGGTTTGGTCAGTACTGACCAACCTGACAATATCGACTCACCTAGGTTGGTCGTATAGGGAGCCAAAAAATGACTAACTAGGTTAAGTACTAGTGACTGAGAGATTGGTCGTATAGGGAGTATAGAAATATCAGTGTACTCCTTTAAGAGAGTGGCTCAGCCTTGATGTTGGGAGTGCCTGAAAATTGCTAGTATCAGGAACAAAGATATGCGTAAAGAGTTCCCACCAACACCAGCATCTGTGTCTCATGAAATATTAACCAGGCGTAGAAAGGGTAAAAAAGGAAACCAGGGTTGCCCGGGTCAGCGGAAAGAGGAAGATTATCCAGGCAGGTGTTCCCTGTGCTTAGCGGTGCTTAGTGGACTTTGATGCTTTAGCCACTTTATCACCAGCTCAGAAGATGGACTAGACAAAGAGAAGGCAAACACAGAATTAAGGCTCAAAACTAATGGAAAATGACACAGAAGGAGAAAAGCAAATAATTTCTTTTTAATCTGGATTTTCCGGCCAAATAATCTCCTGCTTTAGAATCTGGATATTCTTGAAGTATTTTGGTGCAAAAGGAGAAGCACCTTTTCTGCTTTGTGTTCTGAGACAGTGGACTGTTTTTTTGCCTAGTCCTTTACTGAACTGCCCGTACTTACCCCTAATACATTATCCTTATAAAACATATTTTACTTCCTAATTGTATTCGGTTAAATCCTCTTTTTCAATTCTCAGACGTCCAGGTGGTTTAGGATCTAAGCTTAAAGTTTGTATCCCAACTGTTGTGGAGACTAATTCCACTTTTTGCATGAGGATAAGCATGGTGATGTTGTAAGTCATCTTCTCCCTTCAGTCATAATAAGACCAATAAGCATACCTCTTTCTACAAGAAAGGTGGATGATATGTGCAGTGTGTACAAGATGTTATAACTATAAACCTGGTAGCTAATTTGCCCATCATGCCCACAGTAGTACATCAAGTTCTGTACAGGTGGCAGTACATTTCAGGTGGTTCCTCATGTTTGTGTTTTCTCCAGCACAGCGGTTATGTGGATCTGGTTGGTATTGCACAACCGACATTGAAGCATTAGGCCTATTGGTAACAGGAATTCTCTACCCATTTCAGAAAATAAATATATCATATTGAGGGTTTCAACTTATTATCTTTGGAGGTCAGTTTTAGCCAGCCCAGTTGAAATACCAACTTTGAGTCCTACTGTACAGGGTTGAACACCACAAAGGTCACATTAAAGTATAATGCCATCCTGGAAGGGTAAAACGGTTGTGCATCCATATAAAAGGGTCATTACTGCCACGTTATTACATAAGTGTGGTGTTATTGATATTAGCCTGTTGCTGTTATTGTTGTGTCGTCAGATCAGGAGTCTGGCCGTGTCATGTGAACATAGAATGTCATACAGAACAATGGCTCATTCAGAACAACTGACATGGTTGTAGGGAACTGGTGACTTGACAACTTGTTTGACGACCACTAGTAAAATTTCGTTCACAAGATATACTATACAAATCTATAGAAAATTAATGTAAATACCACATTTTGCCAGCTACACATACCATGGTCAATTGCAAATACCGTATTTGACGTAACAAGCACACAGTGCGCTTAAAAAATGATTATGGACACCTTTTAGTAGTTAAGAGTTTAATTTGGGTCAAAAATTGAGATGTTTTTGGTTATTTGTAGTATAAAAACCGCCAAAAATGGGGGGGTGCACTTATTAGGGGGTGTGCACTTATTATGTCGAATACGGTATTGCAATATTGACGAAAATCGCGATACGACGACTGACGAGTCTGTTCTGAAAGAGCCTCCTGTACCCAGAATTCTGAACCTTAACATGCCAGTAGACAGGAGCATGCACCATTATGCAGTGTATTATGGTGCAACATAAGATGTGTGTGAATGAAATTGGTTCACATACATACAGACAGGTGTGAATCATTCAATGTTGTCCCAGTAAACAAAAAACGTTATACAACATGTTATAACGTTATATAACGTTTCTCTAAGGGTCCTTACTATGGCATAACATTATATGAAGTTTTAAAACGTTATTTTGACGTAAAACAACGTGTTTCTTTTGTAAGCTGGTGTCCCTCATTTCTGTCAAATTCACTCTTGACTACTATGGAGTTGTTTTGTGTATATTTGGTGCTTGGCCTTTCTTGTAGGCTAGAACTAATTTTTCAACATATTTTCTTGATTCTGACTACTTTAGGTGGAAGATGCCACTGCATGAGAGTCTCCATTCAAGTAAATTAAATATGCTTAAATGCATATATTAGGCATATCTGAATTGCGTAAATTCCCCTCAAAGCCACCTAAATGCCATTATGACCTTTCTGGGACATTAACACGGCATACATGAACATACTGAGCCACAAGCTGAATGCATTCTCTTTAAAGCATCTGTAAAGTGCGACTAGTACTGAACGTAGCAAAATTGGTACCAGCCCAAGGAAAAACGCAGCAAAACGACTTTTAGCGGCGCCCTGATTGGTCAGTCAGTGTTCACGTGACTGGCAATTTTAGCGGTGCTAGCTGATGTTTCATTTTCTAAAAACAAACCTTCATGCAGAGTACCTGCCTCTTACCAGTCCTATACAGCGTCCCTCTACCATAGACCACACTCCAGTTAGGGAGTGGTCACTTTTTTTAAACAAAAATATGTATCAAGTCTTCGGAAACATCTCCTATGTTAGCACTCACGTTTTCTGCCAATGCCAATGCAAAAGCAGCCTGTATGTTTATCCTTTCCGTCTAAATTATGTTTCTCAACATAACTATAATGAGGCCAATTGAGGCTATTCAGGTATGACGTCATCACTCTTTGGGCACATTTCAAGACCCCCAACACGCTGTGTCATCATTTGCCGTTTTCATGCAATGGTATAGTATAGACACTGCATGGTCATGTCATCATTGAATAACCTGGCAGCAATATTCTAGACTCCTATTGAATGCTGTAATATTCTTCCACCGCCAGATAATCTGACTCCCCATTTCACCACCAGCTGATTGAATAAAGTCTTTTCACAGAAACCAAGTCTACCTCAAGTGTGACAGATAGTAACACAACCCATTGCCTACACCCCCACATCAGCCTTTTTATGTAATTTCAACATGTGGTTATAACAATGAAGTGCTGCGGTAGGCGACATTAGACCACTGTGCGTGTTCGGACACCTTGCCTGTTGTGCTCCTGTGTCTTTCTGTCATGTCAACGTCTCTTTGATGAAAAATGTCCACTCACATTACCATGATGTCAACACTTCTGACTAAGACTGATATTTGACGAGGCATTTTCTTTGGTAATGTCTTCATGAGATATATTAATCCTCGTTATAACTGCTTACACCACAGTTGGCTGAGACAACACACTCAAAAAGTATACTTGTCTCCAGAGTCTTCAAAATGACGGTCATAAAATATACGAGTCAAAAACTTGTCTATGTGACAAGGAAGCGGCTCTTCTAGCTGCAGATAGAAGACCCACTTGGTATATATTTGTGGGATGGTGTGGGATGATAGGGTAGACAACTTCTGACTTGTTTATTTTATGATAGTCACTTCGACGAGTCTGGAGACAAGTTAGTTTTTTTCAGTGCAAAAGAAAAGGCCTCACAGTATTTTATATACATGGCTGTAGGTGGATGCGGTCCATTGAGCACACTCTCCTATCGTGAGTGTAAGTCAAATATGAAACGGCTGACTAGCTGCATAAGTGTTATACGCCTTGGACAATGGTAATTATCTGAGGCTGGCCTTAGACAATTACCCTGTACTTGGCTTATAAGACCCTTATACAGCATGGCACTTGTACCATATCTAGTACATAAGATTATGGTTTATAATACGATATTATGCCACATGGAGAATAGCCCTAATATGTAACTGCTGACCAACGCTCATACTAAATAAAAACGTATAAAACAGTCAGAATTAGTGATACATCATGTACACCATGAGCCCATATTTGGATCAAAATATAACACTTTTTCTGGCTTTGTATCAATATGAAGATGTCATACTATGCTACATTCAAGTACATGTTGTCTGAGCATTGATATCACCATGTCTGATTGTATCTCATTGTTTCATCAAATCAAACATGAACGAAATGGAGATGCTGTATCAAGTGGTTTATCTTCAACACCGAATTCCCATCAATGTATCAACCTCTTCTGTTATTCAATTGTAACAAATGTTACACTTATGTTTACTGAAACATGAAAATAAAACCTGTCAACAACTCAAACTCATAATCACTTAAAACCTTCAAGGATAAGTGAAGGACAAGTAAAGGACAAGTGAAGGACAAGTGAAGGACAAGTGAAGGACAAGTGAAGGACCGACAATACCATAGCCATTATGCTATCAATACTAAATCAGCCATTGCAAAGAGGAATTTAGACCTAATTCTTAATCCTAAACTCTCGCGATTGCCCCTCACGTGATCTCACGAGACTGGTAAGTTTGAGATCTGCATGCTAAGGCACAGGTTCCCCAAGACTACTTTTAAAATACCGGATACGACTTAATAAGCGCCCCCCTCCCCCCGCTTTTAGATTTCCCGCAGATCTTGTTAATATGTTCCTCCGATTTCGTTACTGATTTTCACACCTGTCTGTAGCATGGAGCACTTCACACGTGTGCAGGTGTTAAGACCAAGCCAAGTGTGAAGGCAAAGGGTGTGTAGAAGCCTTGTAGATGCCACTGAGGTGTATATGACAGTCATGGGGGCCCTTAGTAGAATGGATATTTGAGGCTGATTTATCCACTTGAAATAATGTTTTAAGCACTCAGGGCACTCATTACATCATATACTGAAACGATTTTCTACCTAATAACCACATCACATGACTATTATCAGTGTGTCTAGTCGTATCAAATGCATCCAAACACATTAACATCGATCTTGTGTCCTTTTATTTGCAGGAACTTTCCTGTATTAGAAAATCGATGGAACATGTTTTACTTCTCAATTTTCAGGGTCAAAAATATCCAGTGAATAACTCAGTTCCCTTTTATATCTTTTATATCGTTGTTATCATGACTTCATCATGTGCTTTAGACATGCTATGCCACACAGTATACACTACATCTCGGGTTTGGTCAAAGATCCAGTCAACATAAGCAACTGGTTGTGCATAACTCAAGCCTCTAGGAATTTTATCAACCCCATAGTGCACGTTAGCATTTTAAACCTTTAAGGGTGGCATACTGCTTTGATACGTCATGCCCTTGGTCTTCATGATGCATGCATGCAGCCCCAGGCGATTAACTCACCAGTGCTGCACATTCAAGCATCATGCCCTATGGGGTTGAGACACTCCCAAGGGATCGGTATGATGCACCAATGCAGCACTGGCGAGTCAGAGGCTGTGCATAGCTTCATCATGACCACAAATGTTATCTTAGTTTAGTGGCATGCCATGCTGAAAGTCTAGTAGCTGAGAAATGTACATAGAACTAAATTGCTCTATTCTCAACAGCATTGTGGGATGGGATTTACCCAAGTTTCTAATTTAGATTTACATTTGTGTCATGTCCTGCCATTTATCTCGTTTCCTAGTGATTACTTAATGATGGTAAGACACTCCCGAGATGTCAGCACCAGCGAGTTACTCACCGGACCTGCATTGCTGCATTATGATAACAAATGTCATCTTTTAGCGACATGTTGTCCTTAAAAGGTTAACAAAAACTGGTGTGAAGTGGAGCTGTTAATGCACCATGGACGTACAATACAGTACTGGGAATTCTGTGCATAAAGAGTATGGCGTTGTGGGAGGCCTACAGTGTAAAGGTAGTCACACAATGTAGTACATTGTAGGCACACTCAAAGATTCCGCCCAGGTCAATAACAATAATAAATGTGTAGGTGGGTAGAGACAATAACACCTACACAATGCCCGAGGTAGTACACCCCTTACATACAACCTCAACCTATTACGGCCAATATATTGCCTTAAAGCAAGGTTTGTACCCATGTATGTTTTACTTGGGCCAGATGGGCTTGCCCATATCTGGGTTATGATCCTTTTTGTCCAGGACTAAAACTTTGGAGCCCAGATGGGCCAGCCCAGTGAAAACTTTTAGTTTTTTAATAAATACATTATAAATATTTCAAAACATGCTGACATCTGATTTTCCTCTAGAAAGCACTATTTATTGTTCTTTTTTTTTAGTTTGTGCTAAAGCGAAATAAAACTGGGCGTGAGCTGGGCACTTTGAATCTGGGCTGACCTATCTGGGCTCCCACATATAGCCCTGGACAAAAGAGACCATAACCCAAATCAGCTTGTGCAAGTAAAAACGCATATGGGCATCGCCAAGAAATGTTGGCTGGGATGCCGCCCTTAAAGGGTTGATAAGTCATGTTGCCATATTCTCAGAGGATTGTTTAGCAAAGTTACCAGTATGTTGTTTAACCCTTTTTTTAATGTCTTAATGAATTTTGCCCTTGGTCGCCCTGGCGAATAACGCATGATGCTGACCCTCTGATGTTGAGACACTCCCTAAGGGTTGGCATGATGCACCAATGCAGCACCAGTGAGTGAGGGGCATTGGATCAGTAGCGTTGGTCTAGAAGCTCCAAACTATTGAGAACATTTTTGATGGGAGCTTCCCCTCATGTTGAATCTCAGTTTTGAATCAATCAAAAACCTCTCTTTTTGTTTCCCTTTTCTTTAAAAGTACTGTCTTTATTTGTAGTAATTGTTTTTCCTCAACCATGTTTTCTTTCCCTTTCATCAGATTCTGTCAGAGCCAGAAGATGATAATACCGCTAAAGCATCAAAGTCCACTAAGCACCGCTAAGCACACAGAACACCTGCCTGGATAATCTTCCTCTTTCCGCTGACCCCGGCCACCCTGGTTTCCGTTTTTACCCCCTCTACGCCTGGTTAATATTTCATGAGACACAGATCGACACGGGTATAGTCAGGCACTCTCCAAGCATATCTTTGCTCCTTTAGTCTCCCACTAAGATTCTGCCGCATGCCTAGGAGAGATCATAATGGTAAACTGGTGCCAGCTTGAAGCTAACCTTGTGCAGAATAGTTGGTGTACAGTTATTGTGCTGAACGGAAGTTTTGTTTGTATCTCGCAACCATCAAAATTGCAAGATAGTCATAAAAGCCTGACAGGTAGTCTCAAAACTGCGAGAGAGTCTTAAAATACTATAGTTTTGATATTAACAAAACTGTAGTATCTTGCAGTTTCGTGGCTATCTAGCCTGAGGGTTGCGAGATACTAACCAAATATTGGGATCTGAGACTATCCTACAATCTTGCGACTATCTAGCCTGAGGGTTGCGAGATTCTCGCCTGACGTGTGTTATGGGACCATCTTGCAATTTTGAGGCTATCTAGCCTAACACCCCTTTTTCCAAATGACAATGGGCATTTCGGATCCTTATTTCCAGACTCTGAGAGGAGTGTCCAAATGCAATGCCGGGCAGAAAATCTTTCCTCCAGGGGCTGGTTACCCTAGATTTAGCTAAAAAAAAAATTTCCCCCCTAACAAGCCGGGGTCAGTGAGTGCACAGGCCACTCTTGTCACACCTGTTACACATGCGGTCAACCCCGAGGCGGTCAGCCAAGGGGACTCCAATTGTAACACAGGCACTATGATTTTAGGACAGGGTAATGACAGCCAGCAGGCTCTCACCACACCTCAACCTAAAACCACGGGTTCTAGGCGTAAAAAACGTAAAACCAAAATTAATGGCACCGGTGGCAGAAATAATGGACAGATGTCCATTATGGATGCTTTCCGCACACAAACCATTAAAAGGGATCTTGCCATCGCAGACACATCCAATAACATGGATGTTTCACTCACTCAGTCAGACAATACTATCCTGAAGGATTTAGTCGACCTTGACAGCAGTGGGGAGATTGTGGTGATTGACCCAGACCCAGACCCCGACCAGGGCGACGGGCCAGGGCCGGACACACTGACCCCCTCACTGAGAGCCAATCAAACAGGTATTAACACACCTGTTTTAGATTTGTCTAAAGATATCGATTGTATCCTAGAACAGATCCAAACTGAAAATATCCCTATCAATTTTCAGGTGATTGACTCCATCCTGCCCAGCGGGACCCCGTGGCGAGATGTCCGCAACAGTGGACACGAGGGCAACAGGGACCGAATCAGGGCGAAGTGGCTGGAACAGATCATCGCCGAAGGCAACATCACCCCGTGGGCTGCGGGTCTCCTGGAGACACCTGTCTATGGGGCTGATGAAGCCTTGGCCAAGGAGTATGCACAGATACGCCTAGAAGCGGCACAGAAAGTTATGCGCGCTAACATAGCCTTCCTGTACCGATCTGAAAAAGCCAAATCTAATGTATCAGAAGCCCATCTGAAAACTGTAAGGGAAAGGGTAGAGACTGAAAATACCCCCACCAACGCAGCCTACATTATGGGTGTAGTCACAGGTTACATCACCTCCAAGTGGAACAAAGAGTCCAAATCTTTCACTGATAACCTTAGTGGGAAGTTTGAGCGCCTGGTTGTCCCCAGTAAGAGTGATCTTGCCAATCCAGCCCTGGCTGTGAAGAAACAGATCATCCTCTCCAAACAGGTCAACAAAGAGGAGCCCAAGCCTACCACTAGCAAGGTTTTTCAGCCCCCCCCCTGCAGTCCGCCCACAGCAGGGGGTACAGTCACAGCCGACCCCAAAACCTTCGGCCCCTCCCACCGACACTCAGACCCAGCCGGGCAAGCAGAAGCCCAAGGTCCCAAAGGCCGGCACAGGAGGAAAGGTGACCAAACGAGGCGGCAAGGGCTCCAAGAAGAAGACCTTCGTGAAGCCCCAGGAATAGACTCTAACAGTATCGCGAGCAATTCGGTTCTGATTAAAGCTATTAAACCATGTACACGTGTTATCTCTGAGTCCAACATATTGTGTAGCAACACTAATGTAGTCAATCTATCCTCTAAAGGCCTTTCCTCAGATGAGAAAACTCTTTTAGAAAAAGGTCTCAAGTTTTGTCCCTCTCAGAGACAGTTTAGTGAAGGTGATATGCGAGCAGAATTAGATAAATTCCATCGTAATCTCCGCATCAAACAATTCTTCAATAAAGAGCCAGGGACCAGTACAGGTCCCTCCAACCAGGGGGAACCAACGGAAGTGGTCCCCCCTGGAGAGACAGTTGACCCCATCCCCCCCCAGGGGGGTACGGTCACCACCCAGCCCCCTCCAGACACCAATTTGGATACTCCTTGTGCCGCCCCTGTTGCTGAGCCAGTGGTCGTCCTAGATGACACACCACTCAGTGACACGAGCGACACACCGGGAGACACCCAAACCCAGGAGGAGACTGGAGGCCAGGCACGGAGCATGGGGTTTCCCCCCTACTCCAACCCTGAACTGTCTAAAAAGCTCAGGGGGGAATCCAAGTGGAATCCCCCTCAAGGTTCTAAAAACCTGGAAGGTTTTATAACCATAAATGAAGTTAGTTTGGCTAAACGCAATATCCAAAAGAGAAAGGCTAAACCCAATCTCACCAATGGCCAGAAGGCTGCCCTCAAGGACTTATCGAAAGATAATTCCATTACTATAAAACCTGCTGACAAGGGCGGGGCTATAGTAATCATGGACACCTCTGACTATGTGGTTGAAGCAAATAGACAACTGGGAGACCTGAAAGTATACTGTCGTATCGATCAGGACCCCACCGTTGACTATGACCTGGAAATCACCGCCATCATCGACAAGCTTATCGATGAGGGCATCATCACTGCCAAAATGGGAGGCTCCTTGAAAAACAAAAATCCGAGAGCCCCCCACATGTACTTCTTACCGAAGATACACAAGGGTATCATCCCCCCACCATGCAGACCAGTAGTATCTGCCAATGGGTGCGCGACTGAGAAAATCTCCATGTTTGTGGACACTTTTCTCAAACCCCTTGTACCTACGGTGAAGTCCTATATCAAAGACACAAATGACTTTGTGGTCAAGATCAGACAGTTACCCCCCCTGAAAGCAGGGGCTATCATGGGGACTCTGGATGTAGGAGCCCTGTACACCAATATCCCCAACAACGAGGGTATTGAGGCAGTCAGAGAAAAACTCACGGAATTCAGACCAGCTGGCCAGAATCCGGAACCAATACACGTTTGTGAGTTACTGAACATAGTACTCACAAAAAACAACCTCCAGTTCAATGGTAAACATTACCTCCAGATCAGTGGCACAGCCATGGGGACTAGATTAGCCCCCTCATACGCCAACATTTTCATGGAAAACCTAGAGGAAAAACAACTGAATGGTTTCAGACTGAAACCACTCACCTGGTGGAGATATATCGATGATATTTTCTTCATCTGGGAACATGGTAAAGAAAGCATGGATGAGTGGCTCTTGTACCTGAACGGGAGTCACCCAACCATCAAGTACACTATGCTAGATTCACAGACAGATGTCAGTTTTCTAGACACACTGGTAAAGCGGGATGAGAACACAGACAAACTGTACACGGACCTGTATACGAAGCCTACAGACGTGAACAGTTACCTGGAGTTCAACTCCGCCCACCCCCCCGCCACCAAACATAGTCTCCCCTACTCACAACTCCTCAGGATCAAGAGGATCTGTGAGAGACAGGAAGACTACGAGAGACATGCCGAGGTGAAACTAGAGCAGTTCAGGGAGAGAAAATACCCTGAAAAGCTACTAGTGGCATGCAAGAAAAAAGTGGACGACCAAGACAGGGAGTTCATACTCAGTAAGGTCAAAGCAAAGAATGAGGAAAGGAGAGACAAAACCTTCATCATTGAGACCTATAGACCGGGAGGCAACAGCCTCAAAGCTATTCTAGACCAGAATTGGCCAGTCCTGGGAGGGTCCAGGACTACCAAATTCTTGTATGATACTGAACTGACAACTGGATTCAAGAGGCCTAAAAACCTCAAGGATCACCTTGTCCGTGCTAAGACTAGCTACGACGAGACCGGCAAAAAGTCCAAGGACAAGAGAAAGGCAGCCAACCGCAGCGCTTGTAATAAGAGAAATTGCAAGCACTGCGACAGGCTCGTGAAAACCGGAACCATGAAATCCAAACACACGGGACATACCCACAAGACGAAGTGGAATGTCACGTGTAAAAGCTCCAATGCGATTTATTGCATTGAGTGCAAGGTTTGCCAGATGCAGTACATTGGCCAAACCAAGCGCATGATCAAAGAGAGGATCGGCGAACACCTTGGTTGCATAAAACGCAACAAAGGTAAGAATGAGGTGTACAAACACTTTAATTCTAGAGGACACTCGGGTAGAGACGATGTCTATGTGTACATACTGGACTTCATCTACAGACACCCAGCCAGCAGAGAAGGTGGCCGTCTGCGAGATAAAATAGAGTTCGGATGGATCCACAGAGTGAAAACATCTACTCCGTATGGCCTCAACACAATGGACAACAAATATCCTTGATCAACTTCCCCTTCAATGCCACGTCGGAAAATTTTTAGCTAAATCTAGGGTAACCAGCCCCTGGAGGAAAGATTTTCTGCCCAAAACTGACTAAGTTGAAGTTGCTCAATCCACTATTTACCCCCACAGACTGAGGACACCGTAAGGACCTCTTTCCTCTAAAACTCTCTGGTAGCTACCGGAGAGGCCACAGCAATTTGCTAATGATTCGCAAGTTTCACCTGACGAAGCCCCCGGAGGGCCGAAACCCTGATCGACCCCCCCCCACCTGTCGGTGGAGGGGAGTGTATGATAGACTTTTTTTCCTAAAAATCATTTTTTAATTGTCATGAAGCCCCAGATAGGAGCCAAATACAATTACACTAAATCAAACTTCTCTCCCTTCTTTAGTGCCCCAACTGGGGAGTAATTTCTACAAAGAAGAGAGACTAGGACTAAACCCAGCCCTGGAGTAAAGCACCCTATTTAAGTTAGGGACTATGTTCTATTTTATTCCTAAGCCAGGCCTGTCCTACAGTAGTGTTAACCTGGGTGCCCCTCAGCTGAGGGACACAGGTCCACACTCACAGCACACTACTGCCATCTGGCGGTTTAGCTGAGAACCAGGGGTACCAGAGGGACTGTAGAGATGGCAGCACCATCTATATAGTCTCCCCCCCCTCTGTCAGTTGTGAAAATGTACTTTCATACTTACAGTGAAGTTAAAGGTTCAAAACAGGTACTAACATACTTCATCCCTACCAGTAGGAAGGTTTTAAAGTATTACACACCTGGGGAAACAGTTCATTTAGCCAAACAACCACAGTTGGGTTTGAGGCTATATTTTTCTGACCAATCAGAGGAGAGCTCCTTGTCTGAACGACAACAGGCGCGGTTTCCTCGGTCTATTCGGTCTGTGGTAGTGAGCGAGATACGTCTTCTAAACATCCAAATGCAATGCCGAACTCTGATGTATGAATGCAGCCCTATTAAGTCTACTCGCCAGGGTCCCTTCATGCATCATGCCGACTCTTTGGGAGTGTACCAAAACTGATGGTCAGGCATGAGATGCAGCCCTGGTAAGCTTCTCACCTGG
This sequence comes from Harmothoe impar, assembly GCA_947462335.1. Classification (NCBI taxonomy): domain Eukaryota; kingdom Metazoa; phylum Annelida; class Polychaeta; order Phyllodocida; family Polynoidae; genus Harmothoe; species Harmothoe impar. The sequence continues at coordinate 50,718,345 of OX381720.1, read as the reverse complement.
ACCGCATTCACCCTCAGAAAAGTCAGCGTCATTGTCGCTAAAACCACTCTCACGTAAAAGTCAGGCAAGGGTGAGGTGAAGGTGGATTTAGCGACAATGACGCTGACTTTTCTGTGTGTGTTCATCTATCATGACCATTGGCGGTTCCGGCATTTTGACAACGGGGGGAAGGGCACTATTGGAAAAGTTCCTCCACCACAACTTTAGGGCCAAATTCTAATATCAATAAAACGGAAATTCTGCATGCCCTGAAAAGGCCGGGGGTGCCTCTAAAAACACCATTTTGATGGCTCTGACTAATTAGGATAATGCAGCCGACGAACGTGACCAGCAACAGGCTGCTGTGCCTAAGTTTCTATACGCTGTAGTTGCGCATATATAAATAAAGGACCGCACTTGTAGGCTAAGTGGGTTGAGACCTTATGTCAATTACCAGGGGTGGCTGTGCCATGAGAGAATAACATCAGTAGAGAACCAGCATGTAAACAGCTATATGTATCTAATAGAGATATTTTTTTATTCTTTTTATTCAGTGATCATTGCCTTTCTAGGAGGATTCTTTTCATGCAAGTAGACAGGGATGTAATATAAGCATATATCAATCCGAGTGGTCATTCCCAAAAGTTTTTCCTGTTGCTTGCCCGACTTATTGAAAAATGACTGCAATACCTTGCTGCTCTGTTAAGTATCCGTATTTCATACCCCTGTGACACCATGCAAAATACTGGTTTGTTTACATTTGTAAAGCGTAGAAAAGGCTATTATTACCCTCATATGCATTATACCCCCCCCCCCTCCATTGAATCATTCAAGCTTAGATATGAAAGATTGGTGCAAACGTGTTTTTAGGCCTTGGGGTTATTCAATCCACCAAGGTGACCCCATGTCCAATGCTTTCAAAAACCTACTCCCAAGACTTAAACTCGTCACCTTTGTCCATTTCAGATAATTGAGTGTTTCACAAAGTAGGCCTGGGTGACTTGACAGGGTGGGTTGCACCACAAAGTGAAATCATGGATTAGTTAAATGCACAAAAAATATATTAAAGCGGTCAATGAGGGAGCAAAACAAGACACCTTGTCCATTTTTAAGGTCATGAAAGAGGCTTAATCTCCTGGCCAACCTGTGTTATTGCTAAGCAAGCAATGCGTATGAATGGATTATTACGGTAGATGTATATCAATCTAGGGTAAAGTGCCCATGAGTCGACCACTTGGACCTGTGTTCCAGCTGTGAGGTATTTTGGGACCTATACTGTAGTATGCTAACCAGTATGGGTCCCCCAAAGATGGTCAAGTTTTTTTTCTTAAGTCCTAGGCATTATAAAAAATGAGGTCCCCACTTTTTAGTTTAAGACATTAGGGTCCTATTGGCTTAACATGAAAAATGTGTAAAATCTGTCACCACCAGTACCATGAGTCAACCACGTTGGTACCTTGAGTCAACCACCTTGACATATTAGTACATCCCTTTCACAGGGTTACTAGACTGGGTAATAACATATGAATTTTTTTTAAATCAATTTGTTTTTTCATCCAGACGTAACAATCTAGAATATAAATGCTTTTTAAAAAAACATTTTATACCAATTAACAACATACCAGCCATCTATACCATCATCAAGCAAAAGGCCCTGGGGTCTTTGGGGTTGGCTAGGAGTTCAGCCATTATTGGTTAAAAAGTACAGCAAAAGGTGGTTATACAAGGCATATTAGGCATCCGTCAGAGAGAGGAAGAATAATGTCCCCAAATTTGTAAAGTAGCAGAAAGCTGAATCTCCCTCTATTCTACTAGGGAAAATAGGGTAAATACCAATTCAACAGATTGTTATGGCTGTAATTTGGCACTAAAAGTAAGGCAAAGTGGTTGATTCAAGGTACATGGTCGACTCAAAGACCGTTTACCCTATGCGGTGGGAGAGGTCAACCGTAGTGTGAGCTAATAGAGGACTATCGATAAGGATCTCCAATGTAGAAAGTATACTCCACAAGAAATATCCTTTCTGCTTGGCTGTTGACACTGGGAGCTAGGGAGGATCAAAGTCAGGAAAGTCTGACCAGCCAAACAGAAAGGATGATTTGCTCAATCCCAGAAGTCGAATCCTTTCTGCGTGGGTTATCATATATCAAGGGTCCAGAAGTATGAACTCCTCTTTTTTGTTTGTTCTTAGGGAGTGTTCATTTATTAATTAAAGGGGGGGTGGTGAGATTTCGCGCAGAGGGGCGACAATTTTTTATGCCCCCACTCACCGAAGGTGCCAAATTTCTTTCGACCACCCCCCTTTGAACTATAGTAACGCGCAGGCTTTTTTGCTAAAAAAGGGGCTACATTTCTACGCCCCCCCCCCTTCAACTGGGGTCGGAACTTTTTAGCCCCCCCCCCCCCCAAAGGGGAGATTGCATGTGACAATGAGAAAAACAATTTCACCCTCCCCCCTGTAGAGGGGTCGAATTATTTTGCCACTCACCCTACACGCTCTCTTTAAGGCATAGTTATTACACATGCTTTTTCTCACAAAACAACAAGTGGTTTCCCCCCCCCCCCCCCTTCTACTAAGTGGTCGAATTGTTTTACGTCCCACCCCCCAGTCCACCAACCCACTGTTTTTTAGAAATGAGCACTCCTTTATCACCCTCTTTCCTTTCCCCAACAGTTTCTCCAAGTACAAGTCAGTGACCAATCCACACACTTCCTTCTCCATTGGGACTATATATATCACAATATCCATACGCAATGTGAAAAGGCAGCCTAGTGGAAGCGTTTCCAGGAAGTTTTCCTGATCGCCCTAAAGCATTCCCCGAGAACGCCAGATGTGTATGGCCGAGTGGGTGGTCAGGAGGAGTGGTCGGGTGTGGATATATGGATGTTACCATTACCATCTCCAATAAATAATGAATAATTTAAGGCACTCAGCTACCCCTCAATGGCGGCAATTTCCACTTAGACATCTAGCTTAGAGAGGTCTATCGGGCTGATCGGGTTAGCTGAAAAGGCCGTGTATAAGCGTTCATAGCTTCCTTTTGATGGCAAGATTTTAAATTATATTGCTTTCCCCCAAGAATTTTGTTTTGATGGGATTTGACTGTATATATTCAAATTCATTGAAAGGGCATGAAAACCTTGAACTCCAAGTATCATCATATCATTAAAGTTTATGTATAGAAGGGTATAGCTGATATGATATCCTTGTAGGTGTGTTCATGACCTATAAGGATATGTATCAATCATACTATTAGAAATTCAGGGTATGCATTTCTTTTATAATAAAATTGAGATTTTCATCAAAGAATGTTATGTGTTGATATTTTGACCGAATGGAATATTCAATTAACTCAATTTACTGCGCCATATCTCTTTTGCTATCATAACTAAATCGATATTAGGGGTTGAGTTTGAGATGGTATATATATATATCTTATCCTGTAAAAATATTTATCCTAGCGTCTTTCAATTGAAACAAATACAGATAAAACCTGTGCAGTTTGTTCCGTTATAAATGTGAACCATCTCTTTCCTCATGAATGACACCTTGAGATCTTATCAAGCCACGGTCACGTGACCTCCTGGTGAGTCTAATTAGCTGAGGATGGATGTTACATAATGCGGTAAGACAGCTGTGACCTTGGAATCTCCTTATTGTGAAGTGCCACACCCTGTAATAGCTACCCGGTCGTCCTTTAAATGTGGCATAATTTATTTATGCACCATGCCCATAGGGTCATCATGATGCATGAATGCAGCCCTGACAAGTAACTTGCCAGTGCTGCATTCAAGCATTATGCCGAGCGTACAGGGTTTAGATAGTCCTGAAGTGTTGGCATGATGCATCGATGCAGCACTGGCTGGGGCTGAATGGGCCCCTCAATAACATCATGATGACCATTCTCATCTTTTAGCGACATGCAGTCCTTAAAGGGTTAATGATTAATGCCTACAGTAGGTGCACAGCACAATACATTACAGCCCCTGGCGGCTGTTACAAAACATTTTACACTGTTACAGCATAAAAAAGGGTGTTACGAAAGAGTAAATTGGCATAAATTAGCCTTTTTTTACACTGATAATAATGTAAGTTGTAAAAGATTAACGTAGATCTTTTTTTAAAGTTTGTCATAACGTTAAAAAATATTTATGTTCCGTAACTGAAATTTTGTTTTATAACGGCCCCCTGGAGGAGGTCATGTATAGCGCTGTATAGGGTGCACCCTGAATCATAAAGTTAGCACTGTAAACTGATAAAGTTGGTAGATCTATAATTAGTACTTGGTACCCATCTGTAAGTAGGCAGAGGGTGATAGAAAGGGTAGTACCAGCAAAGGGGGTCATAAAGTGAGCGTTGCATTGATTTCATAGCAGACAAATTGATAATGCGTCACTGAACAAGGGCTAGAAGGGATGAGTAAACTATTAGCAATTCTACCTTATCACCTGGCATAATCTAAATTGCTCATTTGAGCTGCCATCAAGAGGAGTTAGGGGTCATTCAAGACAGGTCTGGGAATAACCCTTTAAAGCCGCCATGATACCTTAAATGTAATGCCATGGTCGTCAAAATTTATGAATTCAGCCCTGGCGAGTGATTCGCCAGGACTGCATTCAAGCATCATGCTGACCCCACAGGGTTGAGACACTCCCGAAGGGTCGGCATGATGCGCCAATGCAGCACCGGTGAGTTACTCTCCGGGGCTGCATTGGTGCATCAAAATTACAAATACAATTTTTTAGCAACATGCCGTCATTATAGGGTTATGAGGTCATTAATAACAGATCTCAGAGGTGCTAAAGCTGACCACGTGACATTTAGCTGATTTGATGTCCAAGTGTCAGCAGCAGGGACTCAATCTGACACAATGTAGGTCATGGTACTGGGAACTGTAGTGTATGTGGCAGTCAATGTGTTGATGAACAAATTACAAATACCTTGACTCATATCAATATTTTTGTCGACAGATTTGTACATAGCGGTGAAATCGTTGCAAAACGTGTCGTATCACACATTCAAAAGGAAATGCTCCAGACATTGTCTCTAACAAAAGAGGCAGACTGCTGAAGTCTTCGGCCTGTATTCAAAGCTCAAAGACTCCAGTGTTACTAGAATATGGAAGTATTGTCCAACTCTTGAAATGCCTCTCGAAAAATGTAATAACAATCATCAGTACTAGGCTGATCTTAAGGTTGTTCTCCACAAGAGTGTTGAGGAACTGGCCCTCATTCTACATGGCCCTTTCTGCACTGTGACGTCATGAAAAAGCTAGTCAACCAATCGTTATATTTCCCATTGTGGATATAATTACATCGATTAATTCCACAGATTCTCTTAAATCAGTAGAAACTCCTACTTTCCTTAGTCACGGCCCGCAGGGTGACATCTTACTTGGTTGTCTCATGTGAGATAGGATCTAAGGTATAGCACTCGTTTGGACAGATTATTGTGAAACTCTATTTTCTTTGTGTCCACATACAGTCCCTTGGTACAGATTGCGGCACCACTCCACCCAACACCTGCCCGTTACCCGGCCTGAGATGTAGCACACAGGGGTAGTGTTTAACACTTTAAGGATGACATGGTGCATTAATGCAAGAATGTAGCCCTGAAGAGTAACTTACCAGTGCTGCATTCAAGCATCATGCTGACCTTGTGGGGTCGAGGCACTCCCGAAGGGTTGGCATGATACACCGATGTAGCATCGGCGAGTTACTTGCCAGGGCTGCATCGGCGATCATGGAGACAAATGTCATAGCAACATCTGTCCAAAAAGGGTTGAGATAACGGCTGTAGACTTGGGGCATTCGGCAACTCAAATAATTTCATTCAATTGCTTTAAAATTGTCCATGTTTTTTGCTTAGCGTCAATTATTAGAAATTGGCAACCTTTAGAAACCTCTCCATATGACCCCCCAGAGACCTTGTGGAATGCTATGAATATATATTAACAATTATTTTGTATCATCAGTACTAGGCTGATCTTAAGGTTGTTCTCCACAAGAGTGTTGAGGAACTGGACCTCATTCTACATGGCCCTTTCTGCACTGTGACGTCATGAAAAAAGCTAGTCAACCAATCGTTATATTTCCCATTTTGGATATGATTACACGGATTGATTACACAGATCCTCTTGAATCAGTCCGAACTCCTAGTTTCCTCATTCACGGTCCCCTGGATGACATCTTAGGGAGTGGCCATTTTCTGACAACAGGGCAAGGGGGGGGGGGGGGTCGTGGATTTTCGGTCCCCCCAGGCAGGTTGAAAAAGCGGTGCAATTTTGTTGGTCCCCCCTAAAGAGGGGTCCAAATATTGTTGGTCCCTCCGAAATACACCAAGCCCATGATGATCAATCCCTTATTTGGTTGTCTCAAGTGAGATGCGATCTAAGGTGACGCTCGTTTGGACATATTATTGTGAAACTCTATTTCCTTGTGTCCACATACAGAGTCCCTTGGTACAGATTGCGGCACCACTCCACCCAACACCTGCCCGTTACACGGCCTGAGATGTAGCACACAGGGGTAGTGTTTAACACTTTAAGGATGACATGGTGCATTAATGCAAGAATGTAGCCCTGAAGAGTAACTTACCAGTGCTGCATTCAAGCATCATACTGACCTTGTGGGGTCGAGGCACTCCCGAAGTGTCGGCATGATGCACCAATGTAGCATTGGTGAGTTACTCGCCAGGGCTGCGATGGTGCATCATGAAGACAAATGTCATCTTTTAGCAACAGCTGTCCATAAAGGCTTGAGATAACGGCTGTAGACTTGGGGCATTCGGCAGCTCAAATTATTTCATTCAATTCCTTTCAAATTGTCCATGTCTTCTACTTAGCCTCAACTATTAGAAATTTGGCAACCTCTAGAAACCTCTCCATATGACCCCCGGAGACCTTGTGGAATCCTATGAATACATATAACCCTTTCAAGCTCACAACGACAAGGGACTATTACCTCCCCTCAGGTATACAGTTGGGAGCTGTAGGCCTATGCCAATTGGTGTGTTCATAATGCAGTTGTAGAAGCCTACACAAGGTATTGCTCATTGGTCATTCAGATGATAATAACCCCTTGTCTACCCCACCGCTGGCGACCTAGGAATATTGATACTTTTATCTTGAAATACCGGTATACAATATGACATACTGCAGCTATGTGAAAAGAATGTATGCAGTATGAAAGTAGTGAAATGGATTTAATTTCTATTTAACCCAGTGGGGTTTTGTAGATTCATCTATATGTACTCGCTCTCCCCAGCACACCCTCTAATGGTCGCCATTTACTCTCAAAGTATGTATAGATAGACCCTAAAAAAATGCTTTGTAGAATTCATGTACGGTAATACGAAGGAACTAAACAGCAATAATAAGCACTGCTACATGGACAGAGGTCCACGATAATCTGTTTGAACGACAGGTTTCTTCACGAGTGGTGCAAGTGTGATGTGATCCAATGCACCACAAGTGGTGAAACCAGGAGTTCAGACTGATTTGAGTGGATCTCTGTATTTATTTCATGGAATTCTTGATTAATTTCATCAAAATATATAATTAAAAATTGTTTTCATAGCTATTTTGGTGACTTCATCACGGAGAAGCAGCCCATGGAGAATGAGCATCAGTTTCTGCATGGGGCATTTTAGTACTTAAGCATAGTAACTTTGTTTCTCCACATGAAATAATTTCTATTTCTTCACGGCACTAGACCAACCTCCTGAGTCAGTATGATCTGCTATACACTACCCTCAGCCTCGCCCTTTAGATCGCCATATATTACCAAAAAAGATCAACATATATTAGATTAAACCTATTCTAGTATTAATACTATATAATCATTGCTACCTCCTATTACTTCCCGATACCATACTAAACTCTCGAGATAGTAAATACTTCTATTATAATCGTATATACACACCCGACCCCCCTACCCACATCCACCCACATCCAGCCACACAGTCAGGAGACCACTCTCTCATCCGGGTACTTCATCTGGGTTTGTGCTGTCTTAAGGTGGGTCGCTACCCTTTGATCAAAGTTAACAGAATGTTTCTAATTTTTTTCTATAGACAGGCTGAATCATATAGAATCGGAAAATGAAAAGAAAAATAGGGGGTCCCGACCTACTTTTTTAAATACAGAATTTTGAAAAATTAAAGTATGATGATTTTTCTCTAAAAATCAGAAAAAAGTGTGCAAATTTCAATAATTTTTTTAAATATCAACCATTATGCACAGAAATGTAAAACTTCACATGTGAAACACCTATATGTTCCACTTTGCTGCAAAATTAATTTTACAGTTGTATGCCATGGCAATCTGGGTAAAAGTATGATGTTTTGGGAAGGAATAGGAATAAATTGCTATTATTTTGTAGCATTATTGGCTAAAAATAGTATTCAAAATTAACAGAATTTTTTTAAACTCTCTCAGAAATTAGTTCAGATTATTTGCTAACATATGAAAGTAATTTTGATAGGGGGTCCCGGGCATATTTTTAGGTTTTTTGGCCTTTGAAGTTAAAAAAAATAGCAAAATCGGTCTAAATCTTTCATTTAAAGCCAAAAATAAAGTGTAAAATAGCTAGAATCAGAGTAGAAAATGGCTACAATTTATACCCTTGGTTATTCTAAGTAACTTAATGAGATCTACATCATTATAGATAATGATTTATAGGTAAATAGTTTCAATATTCTAACTTTTGATAAAAATAGTGAAATATCACTGGCTACAAATATATAAAATATTCAAAGTCCAAAAAAACGCTCAATTTTGCTCGAAATCTCCCGATTTTTTAACATAGCTTAGTCAGCATATATATGTATTAGATTATGTAATATTGGCTAATTCTGATACATTTAAGCTATATGCGCAGATACCTGCGCAGTGTGTCCATATTCAAGAGGTAGCGACCCACCTTAAGGTTTTATATAACCATTTCACAACCGCATAGTTTTTCAATACACTATAACATTTTTCATCAAGATGCGTGAAAGCAGTACTAACTAGTTTAATCAAAAGTGTTGCAATTATCTGGTTGTGCATCATGCTGATGCACTTCCGAAGGATGCTCTAAATGCATAGATGCAGCCCTGGTAAGGAGGTTTAGGCCAGTTTTATGTATTATGACATCAAATGATATCATGGATTAAAGCACCTTCCTGTCCTTAAACGCTGAAGTTAGCTGGCATACTTTATTCATAGCATCACACACTGGGGACCAGTGGATTATCGTGTACGGCTCGCGGGGGACGCGTCCGGCAGCTGCGGCGGATTATCCTGGACGACACCCGCTGGGATTAACTCTGATTCTTGTAACATAAAACCTGGTATGACTTTAAGTACAGTAAACCAGGACATCCCCTCTGTGGGTGACTGAGTGCTCATTGTCTTAAGTACAGAAGGGTTGGGGGACTTACATATTGTCAAGTACTCTGCTTCTGTGATACTGCACAAGATGCTCCCTAGTTGTTTCAGTAGAAACTTGAAACTCATAGTTTCTAATTTTTGCTCAAAAGGGGTTTGATTTAGTTTCTTTCCTACTTTCTGAGTAGATTGTGGTGTAATGTAGAATATCTGTGTACTCTGATCAAATGTCTATGCAGTTTAAGGTTGATCGCTACTCTAAACTTTTCGTCCATAGAATTTCCTAATTTTTTGCCTCATGGTAGTTTAGATCATTAAGAAATGGAAAAGGTAAAAAAAGAGGGGGGTCCCCAGCTACTTTTTTTATTACGGATTTTTGAGAAAAAAAAGTATTCTCTATTTTTGCCAATTTTTTTTTTTTAAATGGGAAATTTTCATGATTTTATTTCTTAGTGAACCAATGCCCACATTGATTTTGTATTGCACATGAATAATCCTAGGTTATGTCCTTGAATGGGAAAAATTTAATTATATGGTCCCAAAATGTACCTTTATATGAAAAAACGTGATGGTTTTATGACGATTTTTCAAATTTTATGCATAATTCTTCAGCAATATCCAAATAGCACTGAAAAAAATTCATGAACTTTTTTTTTTTTTCAAAAATTAGTTTAGATCAAAAGCTAACATTTTAAAGGAATTTTGTTTTTGGGTCCCGTGCATAATTTTAGGGTTTTGGGCCTTTGAAGTTAAAAAATAGGACAAAAAAGGTCTAAATCTCACATTTAAAGGCCAAAACAATGGGTAAGAGGCCAAGGATCAGGGTAAATAGTGCATAGATCTCATACCCTTGGTTGTCTTAAGCACAGTGATGAGATCTTTATCAATCTTGATAATGATTTATTGGTAAATAATTCCAATATTCTGATTTATGTTAAAAATAGCAAATATCACTAGCTCAAAATACATCAAATATTTAAAGTGCAATAAAATGCTCAATTTTATTCGGAATTGTCCAATTTTTGAAAATCGCTTAGTGTGCATATATATGTATATATCTCTCCAATATAAGCCCATTCTGCCAGTTTTGAGCTATATGCGCAGAGAGCTGCGCAGGAGTCCATAGTCAATGAGTAGCGATCAACCTTAAACCAGAACTTCATTCGATAAAAAAAATGACTATAGAAAAAACAAATCAGAAATGAAACTGAATAGATAGTAACACCTCTGTTTGACCTTGGATTATTCAATTTTAGAGAAGGAACTGAGAGCTCTGAGTTGCTCTGCTGTACTCAGACTACGCCTAACTGCAGTGTAAGTTTGTAACTAACTCACATTATGTTTACTAAATCACATACTGGATAGGACATAGAAGAGTCACCACCTCTATAGATGGTACTGTAGCACACCCTCATTGTGTCCGTCTAGTCAGGTACTGGTGACCTTGTTCCCAAGGCAGAAGCTCTTTACCATCAATACAAACACACATTGTGCACCAACTATACAACCTACACAGAAAATCTAAATGCTCCTGTTCTTAGTCTGTAGTGGCTATCCCAGGTTAGTCATAGGGACGTTGGTTAGGCATGACCAAGTGCTATTCAAGAATGACAGAGGCAAAATAACATACGACTAAAGTAGGGACTCCACAAAAAATTGAGAATTAAGTCAATTTTGTTACTACTTTTATGTAGAACATAAGAAACATAATGTAAATCTTTTGGAATTTTCTTCCTATCTATCATAGAACCTGGGCAATATGTGCCAACAAAATCCACCAAGTTCCCCCAGTACATCTTCTATATAATTGTTGGAGTCAATCTGAAAGGTGATGGTGCCTATTGGTCTCAGGCAGGTGAGTGGGAGGTAGTTGTGCCTCAACATGGGTAAAAATCGACACGCGCGACACGGGGGTTTTAAAGATCGACACGCACGACACGGGGGTTTTAAAAATCGGCGGACACAAAAAATATTGGGTTTAAAAATCGACAGACCCAGTAAACCTTGGGTTAAAAATCGACAGGCCCGGGTTTAAAGTCGACGGACACAACACCTAGGTGTGGAAGTGTGTGTGTTAGGTGTGACCGCCACAGATGCTACCAGTGGGTGAGTGGGGGGGGGGGGGGGGGGAGGGGGGAGGTGTGACCGCTACCTGCCCTGCATGGGTAAGGGGGTGGGGGGGGGGAGGACTAGTTAGGGGAGAGCATATGGCTTTTCCACAGACACCTTTTAAAAATCGACCGACTTGGAAAGGAATGTATGGGATAAAAATTGATACGACGACACGGCCCTTTTGCTCTAAAAATCGACACGGCGACACAGTCAAAAATATGGGTACCCATGTAGAGGCACGTAGTTATGTAAGTGGTTTAGAGGGCATCTGGAGTACTGTCTGGGCCATGATTGATAGACCCTTTTAATATTATCACCCAATATACTGCAAATCACCTCAGTGGGTGTAAGTATAGAGTAAACAAATTGCCTCAATGACCCAATCATAATCATTTTGTTTTTGGCCTAGGAGCAGGTGAGAGCATCATCTGATTGCTTCCATATACCATGTAACAGCATACTGGACAATATCACATACCAAGAGCCAACAAGGGCCATTCATAATTTCTTAGGGTTCCACCTATTTCTTATATAGATAGCTGCACCAAAATACCCACCTGCTGTGTGCACTGTGCACAGGGGCTACCTAGCGGATTCTGGGGTCCCTAACTAAAGTAAATTGGTCATTACTGACCAACCTGACAATATTGACTAACCTAGGTCGAATAGGGAGCCAGAAAAATACTAACTTGGTTAGGCACTATAGTGACTGAGAGATTGGTTGTAAAGGAAGCCAAAGAATATCAGTACTGTCAGTGTGACAAAGCTTCCTGTCCCTATGACCTTGTTTTCCTAAATACCCCTGTGACTCTCAGTTTGGACCGAGGCTATCTGAGGGTTGCGGACAAAAGTCAAGTGTAACTGTAAGTTTTCTACTCCCCCAATCAAGACAAGCAGTAGCAGGGACACTGACGGCTTAGTACAGGTACATGCGTTCCAGCTTATCTACAACCCCTCAGTGAGACGGTCACCTACCGCGTGTCCTTGTCCATGGTTTTCTATAGACAGTCCTCATATATATACTCACCTTGTGGTACACCACTCTAGGGTTAGGCTGACTGAAGTTATACTACACTCAAAAAATAAACTTGTCTCCAGACTCTTCAAAGTGACGGTCATAAAATAAACGAGTCAAAAACTTGTCTAAGTGACAAGGAAGTTGGTCTTCTAGCTGGAGATAGAAGACCCACTTGGTATGTGCCAGCCCAAAACCCGACATTTGCCAGCTCCAGATTCTATTTGTGGGATGGTAACCTGATACGTTAGACAACTTTTGACTCGTTTATTTTATGACAGTCACTTCGACGAGTCTGGAGACAAGTTTACTTTTTCAGTGTATAAAGGCCACAACCACCTTCCTTGACATGAGGCAGTGGTCATTTTGAAAAACACAGATTAGTGGAGGGTATGTGGAATTCTTTCGCCGGTCCTCCTGAGAAGGATCCAAATTATATCCGTTTCCTTAAATTGGTTCAAATTGATTGAGGCCTCCTTTAAGCTTCAGTACTGTACAGGAATCTTTGCAGAAAAATGTGGGTACATTTTTCTGTTCCCCCCAAGGGGACCCTAATTCTTTTGCACCCCCAGCCTTTGAAGGTGTACGAATTTGTTGCCCCCCACCCCTCCCAAAAAAGATGATAATCTTGGCCCACCGGTGTTATGACAGGATATGACCACTCCCTTACACAGGTGGATTGGTAGATCTTAGACACATATGGCTTTATATTACTCTGCACATCAGTTTTGTGCCCCATTACTAGTTAATAAATCAGTGTGAAATATGTCAGAAAGGGGATTAAGTAAAAAATAATTCATGGCAATCAAACTGTGCATTTCAGATATCAATATTTAATCAGATATATTTAAGCTTTTTTCCAATAGTTGTACATATGTGTAACAAATAGAAGTGTTCATGAATTCCTTGTTTTGCTTAATTTCATATCATAAAATATGCGGAAAGGGGGAGAGATATAAGTCTGGCCTAACTTGAGGACATTTCAATTATGTCGTTGTATTGGATCAATATATTATACAAATACAACTTGCTACAAGGTGATCCCTTACCCTTGTCCTTGAACAGCTAATTGTCCCAGGTACATTATTGATGTGTTCTGTGACCCTGCATCACACCATGCCCTTCAGAAATGGGAGTGTTCACAAGTCTGGTTCTTAGATGAAGGTTAACACAACATCCTTTCAAAGTGATATATTGAAATAACTTAACCTTATGAAGCAGGAATTCTGCTCTTATTCATAATCAATGGTGTTTTTTTCTATACGGCAAAGATATATTCTATTACTCGAGTTAATCTCCCCCACCCCCTTCCCAGAGGGAGATCTAATGTTACCAGTCCCTGGCCCCGCAGGGTTCAAATTATGCTCACACGACCCATTTTCTTGGATCTAATGGTTTTGCAAACAAATCTAGGCTCAGGTACATTGTTAAAGCTGCTATACTACTTGGCACGCTCAAACCTATATTATCTTCATTTGTATCTCAGATGATTGTATAACCCTTTCCCTATTATAATCTGTCATTTATTTTGACAAGAGATTCTTGATATATGCAAAACAAGACTCTAATTCCAGCTACTTTTTATATTCTGGTGGGCTTTGATAAGTTAGTGTTAAAAAATGACATCAGGTGGCAGCACTGAGTGGACTGCTACCTGCAATTCTGGCATTGCTGATCTTACCAACAGAGTCTATTATTTCCTAGTGTAACACTGCAGATGGCGCCAACTTGTTGATATAATTAAGTGCTGAATAGAATGCTGGAAGCATTCTATTTTTTCTGATCTTTATCTTTGAATTTAGCACAGTTAAAAGCCACAAATTTGATTACCAGTGCACTCCACTAAGGAGACCCTTTATAAATATGCAGAAAGTGAACGTTCTATATATCTGAGGTAGTATGGCAGCTTTAAGAAATCACCACTCCCTAACAAGGAGCCAATCTATACCATTGATGGTCGAATACGAGGCCTGGGTGAGTAACCCAACTCCCTGTGTAAGGTGTATATGGTCGTATGTAGTAGATATAATACAAGTGACTTGCTGTATGAGTGATATAAGCAAAGGAAGGGTAAATGCGTCAGCCACGGATAATTACCATTGTGCAAGGCTTAGATAACCCTCATGCAGCTAGTCACGTGTAGGAGGGTGTGCTCAGTGGACCACGTCAACATACAGCTATGTATATAAAATACAATCAGGCCATATATATTTTGTTCTCGCAGCCAACTATAGTGTAAGTGGGGAATAACTCAATGAGTGATGAGGTACAGGCTTTAGAGGAGGTTAAACTAAACTTTCTGTGAACTTGTACCCTGCAAGGCCTTACTGGAAGCTAGTCATCCTTGTATAATGTCTTACTATAAGGGTAAATCCACTGAGACAAATCCGTCGGATCAGATAAACCTTCACAACGTTACACCTGTGGATGGATCTCGTCCAATCCGACGGATTTAAACGTGGATTCCACTATAGCCAATTTCTTTCCAGATGAAGACCTGGCCTGGGCCCGATGAAAAATCGGAGGTATTCACCATAGTTTCTATTACCGATTTTCCATCCGTCCCCGGCCAGGGCTTGATCCGGGAAGAAATCGGCTATAATGGAATCCACCTTTTACCTCAGTGGATTCACCCCTTATAGCGAGAAATTTGCCGCCCCACAAGCGCACGGAACTCGGCCTTCACCATGTTACACGTCTACATGGCTACCTTAATTTAGGATGCATAGCACCTTTGTGAGAAATAGTTGTTTTAATGATGTAAGAATTCAGCCATGTTGAGTACCTCACAAAGGCTGCATTCAAACATCTTACCGACTCTATGGGCTTGATACACTCTCAAAGGCCGGCAGGACAATGAAGAGCAAAGTGTGGCCTTTAAAGGAGGATTGTGTATAGATCGATTTGCTGACTGGCAAACATGACCCAGTACCTGTACACCCACACCTAAACACACATCCAATACCGAGCACGTTAACACGTCATCAAGTTTCACTAACACAGTCACCTGACCTACATCAGCAGTATTAGGACCCTGCTGTTTAACCTTTAACCCTTTAAGGATGGTATAATGCATTAACACATCATGCCCAGGTACATGTCCTTTGTCTTAATTGACACATTTTGTTCTCTTATAAGAAGGATTCACCACCTGAGGAATTGTAGTCAGAATCTGTAGACAAAACAGTTCTGCCATATAAACATGTATAGATAGGGGGGGGTGTTAAATGGCTAATTTTGTCGTACGGTTTCAGGGACAGGCTCAAACTATGCATTTGGGACCCAAAACTCGGGAAATCACAGAAATATTTTTTTCTGACCCCTGTGACCCCCCCGTACATGGGGTTCGAAGATCGGCCAAATAGTGAGAAAACAGCCAAAATTCAGGCTTTCAGATTCCTACTCAAACCTCACCATGCCTTCATGAAAATGGTCAGAAACCTTCATTTGGGACCCAAAGAGACCATTTAAAGTCATATTGTTGTGATTATAGGGGTGTTTCCCCCTCTGGGGAGGGGGTGCGTCCATGGTAAAATACCGATAAATCAGCCTTTTTGAAGGCATTTGCTCCTATACAATCAGGTCCCTATGCTGCCATAAAACATTATCACGAACCATTCTGGAGGGCCCCCTGTTTCTGTTAACTACCCCTCTATGACCCCTAACCCCATAGCATGCACCAATAGCCATCAGATAACTCCCTTCCCCCCTCCGCCCTCGCCTCTATATTACACTGTACTCAGAATGTCAGGATCTTTGAACATCAATAGTCATTCACAGACACCTTAGCCTGTCTTGGGAGTAAGACAGTGGTGTATTTAAAAGAGGGGTTGGGGATATGGAAGGGGCCCAGACCTCCTCCCTTACCCTATACATATATAAGAGGAGGGCTACCTCAGTCCATCTAAGAACTCCAACCATCAGACCTCTTATAATCTATTTATCATACATGCATGAATGACTTTACCATGCACCTCAGAAAACTGATAAGGGACCCAAAGAGACTATTGAAGGTTATATTCTTGTGATTGCATGAATATAACCCAAATTTTGGAGGGCCTTTGCTTCAATATATTTGAATTGTCAACATATTAAAATGAGTTTAGATCAGATAGATAATACCCTTTTCAAAGTTACCCTACCAATGATCACAGCCCCCCCCCCTTCATTCTATGCCTAGTACCTCACCCCATGTGTATTCATAGTCAAGATGACTGCTTCATGTTGTTACATTTATATACATAGTAATTCTATAATAGTTATAGCAGAGATCTAATATTAACATCACTGATAACCTGATACTACAATAAATACCTGACTCTCCTCCTTAACCTAGTGGTTAAATGCGTAGAATGATGGATGGTAGAGTGGTGATGGGGGGGGAGCATGCAAATGACTCCAAATTAGGACTGGTGTCCTTATCTCTTAGTCTACACCTTGCATGGTTAGTATCCTAGATAGAAGACAAGAGATAATTATTTAATTCAATTCTCTGAGGTGTTAAATAAATACTCTGAACCCTAAATATTATTGGAGCCAATAATAAACCCTGCAATTATATTATGGGAAGGGGTAGGTAACCCTGATACCTTATGTGCGATGCTATAGATCAGATTTTGTCAAAGACTGGCATACATGCAACATCTGAGGGTGCTGCTATAATATTCAGATATATGAAAATATAACAATGGCATGGTACTTGGTAGATCTATACCATCCCCTATATGGGGTAAAGGGTAAATTGGTAGAACCTAGTATCAAACTTTGAGGACAGATGAATACATATCTTGATATTAAACCAAATATTGAACCCAAATTTGACTTGAAGTACAGTATCCCTCTACCAGCTGTAGTAGATACACCTACCAGGGTGATCTCAAGGACCCAGCTCACTCATTCTTTTTTTTTGGGGGGTGGGGCCCTCTTTTAACCACACCACTGTCCCACTCCCAGGCATGATACATACCATAAGAGGCAATGCTGTGCACTGTGCCACATGGAGGGAGGGTTGGGCTGATGGTTGTACTGAGTAATATGGAGCCGAGGGGGGGGGGGGGTATTTCATGGCTATTAGTTTGGGGTGAGGGTGGGGATGGGGTGGAGGGGTGTCATAGGGGTTGGTTAACAGGAACAGGGAGCCCTCAAGAAAGGTTCAAACTATCAGACAGGTCTTATGTTAATACATTATTTCAGTATAGGGTAATATAGAGGCGAAGGGGGGGGGGGGAGAGAGTTATCTGGTGGCTATTGGTGCATGCTGGGAGGGGGGGGGTCATAGAGGGGAGGTAACAGAAAGAGGGGACCCTCCAGAAGGGTTTAATCTGCCTGATTAGGTGTCCTGAGGATCTTTTATGGCAGTATAGGGATGTTATTGTAAGGGAGCAAATGCCTTCAAAATAGCTGATTTATCGGTATTTTACCGAGGACAAACCACCTCCCCAGAGGGGGAAACACCTCTATAATCACAACAATATGACTTTGAATGGTCTCTTTGGGTCCCATATGAAGGTTTCTGACCATTTTCATGAAGTCATGATTTGATTTTAGAAGGAATCTGAAAGCCTGAATTTTGGCTGTTTTCTCACTATTTGACTGATCTTCGGACCCTATGTACGGGGGGTTACGGGGGTCCGAAAAAATATTTTTGTGATTTCCCATGTTTTTGGACCCAAATGCATAGTTTGAGCCTGTCCCTGAAGAAAAGTAGATTTATCACACCCCCCTAGTATAGAGTCAGGGTCAGGGTCAGGGTTAGGATTTGGGTTTGACTTTCCCCAAATAAGTCAGGGTCAGGGTCAGGGTCAGGGTTAGGATTTGGGTTTGACTTTCCCCAAATTCTCACTTACGACAAAGATTGTTCAATTGGAGATATCCTGCTAACAGCCTGATCATTGCCACCTTTAATCAACCCTTCAGGGTACATGCAGCATGAATGCAGCACTGGGGAGATTCTAGCAGGGCTGTCATTCTTACGCCCAGCTCTGGAACACGCGTAAGGAGACCGACAAACAGACAACGTTGATGATATACAAGACAATGGTGCTGCCCTGCCTTGAATATTGCCCACTAATTCTAGACAGTGGGCCTGTATGGGCTGTAACCAAACTGCAGACCATTCAGAACGACTGCCTGAGGATCGTCAACAACATCCACGACGCACGGGAGGCAAATGTAGCCGGACTACATCGTGACCCGGTCTTGGACATGCTTCACCTAAGACGGAACAAACAGTTACTCGTATTGATGTTTCGTAGGTCCAAATGCGAATACAATCTACTCCAACCCGCACGTGCGTTGCGCGGCAACAACAAGCTGAAGTTCAGACTACACCGCCCGCTCAAAACCAGCTACATGAACAGCCCAGAGTACGGAGGCTCCAGACTGTGGGACCGCCTGACGTCAGCCCAACAACACAGCCTGGGCGTTAAGGAGTTTGTGACATGCCTGAAACCTGCAGACTTAAGAGCCCTCGAACGCATTGTTATATAGTATAATACCGCGTAACACAGGCCATCCGCATGTCTGATGGACAAACACTTGAACTGAGGACCACGGTCTAACCCACCTCTAAACATTCGCATTTATTGATATAGCGTTATATGAATATCTGACAACAGTTAAAAATTGGCATAATATGAAAAACGTCTGTATTGTATACGATTTATTAATGCCAAATAAAAAATCTAAACTCAAACTCAAACTTTCATCGGGGCAGCAAAAGTGTTGTGTGTAAAAAACTTACCACAGAGCTTGCTAGACGTCATAAGGTCTGTGTTTATTAACATAATGACCCGGTATGTAACAGAAACCCTTTTGAACATACCAGCAGCGATGTGCCAAATTAACTTTACCCTGCTCATATTCCTTGAGAAGAGAGACTAATTTCCAAACTCTTGCAACCCCTGGCATCTGTTGACGTCATTAGACGATGTCAATGCCAGACCAATACATTAACCCATAAGAATGTCAACCCACGCCCACACATCATATACAGAGAACAAATATCACCAATACAATACTATGAGGAACTGGACTGGGACAAATTGCTCAAGGAATTATGTATGTATTTTCCTTTATCTATATTGAAATTATGACAAAGTCTATGAATCGAGATTATCTCACATTTAGTTGAATGCTCATTTTTGAGATGTTCATTTACAGTTCATCGATGATAAAAGAAAAATTTGATATTAAGGATTGGCATATTGTCATGACTTGGTATAACATTCATGTTGTTAGTCATGGTGTAATTAGGACATATAGTTGTCAAAGCCGTATGGTATAGCCTTGTTTAAAAAGTTTGTATATTTCAAACAGACCTCAGAAATGAAATATTCTAATTTGAATTCAGCACATTTCAACCTAAATGCTTATTGTTGTGTTGCTCTGCCAATTAAACTTTATGGTCCTCATATTCATTGAGCGCAGCTATTTATTTCCAAATTATTGCAACCTCTGGCATCTGTTGACAACATCCGACGATATCAATGTCCAAACAATACCTTGACACACAACACAGTCAACCTTTGGCCACACATCATGGACAGAAAACAGATGTTATCAATTCCACTATAAGTAATGCTTTAAAGGTAGAACTCTTGCTGCCCCTGCAGTAACTGTCAGAGCGGAGCAAAAACCGACACTCTCAATTTAAATAGAGCAGTTGGGTGATTAAATTGTTAAGGACAGCATGTTTCTAAAGGGTGATCTTTGTCAGCATAATCCACCAATATAGGCCTGGCGCTCATTGAAACATCATGCTGACCCTTTAGGTGTATATCAACCCGTATGGTCGGCATAATCCTTGAATGCAGCACTGGTGAGCAGGGCTTCGTATATACATCATGACGAAAAAGAGTATGATTAATCTACTAGTCCTGTATTCATGCACCATGATGATACATAGTAAAGTGCTATGAAGTCCTTACAGGGTTAATTCCCCCGGTCTGTACAAGGTGGGTCAGTTGGTGTCACATTGAGCCACGTTGTAATCAACAATAGGCGGTATTAGAGGTAAATGTGGGAACAAACACCCCGCCATGAGTATTGATGCTAACCCTGTGAAGCTGGCATGAATGCAGTGCTGGTGAGAAACTCCATACACTGGATTCTTGCATCAGGCCCATCCTTTTGGAGTTATGCAGACCTGTAGGGTTCAAATGAATGCATGCATGCAGCCCTGGGAGTTTCACCCAAAGGCTACATTCATGTATGATAGTAACAACACGGCTTAGATTTATGTGCTATGTTGTCCATATAGGGTGCACATAGCTCGGGTGGTAGGTGTCAGCTGTGGGTGTTAACCCTTTAAGAACAGCATAGTGCATTAATTGATCATGCCCTTGGTCGTCATGATGCATGAATACAGCCTTGGTGAGTAACTCGCCAGTGCTGCATTCAAGCATCATGCTTACCCTATGGGTTTGAGACACTCCCGAAGGGTCGGCATGATACACCAATGCAGCACTGGCAAGTTACTCGCCAGGGCTGCATTGGCGCATCATGGCGACAAATGTCATTTTTTAGTTACATCCGTCCTTAAAGGGTTAAACCATTCACTGCTGGCAGCTACTGATCTTACTGTTTGTACAACTTCCGTGAACTCTGATTTCAGTAGAAAAAAAGATCAATCAATACGTGGATCATTCATCGGCACCTTTTTGTTTAAGTAAACTCTAAATGAACTTATCTACTCAACAAAATAGATGTATATTGCAAAGTCTTTATTTTTTGATGAAACCAAAATGGTGAGAATTAGCCCAAAAATTGAAAGCATCTAATTTTGAATCAGTTGACATTTAAGCAACAATAAAATTTGTTTCTCATCACCAAGTCATGAGAAATACGCAGACGGCATATATTTTTTACCATGCACTGAAAGTGTAGGGCAATGTAGACTTTCATTGAACTCAATTCAAATGTTAGCAATCAATAAATTATGGACTGCTGAATGTTATACATATGAGTGTTTTATTTTATGCATTAATGACATTGTGAAACATACAAATATGTCTAGTTTTCCCTAAGACAAAATCGTCAAAAGACGATTTTGGAGGCAAACGGATTGAGGAGAAACCATTTTATGATTTTGAGTGGCCTGATCTGTGGCCATTTCATAGACAGGAAGAATAATAGTATATCCAATCACTGGAGCCCAAAATTCAATTTTCCTAAAAATGGGTCAGTATGATCAGAAAGAATATAATTTATATACAGTAAACTTTATTTACTTCCATTCCTTCGGATTTAAATTATATTTGACATTGTTGTCAAATTTAAGCCCATGGTGCTACTTTTGGTGTGCATGCATCAAGTCGCACCCATCAGAAATACACTGAACAGGCCTACAGCTAAGTACCATGACACCCCCTATATGAACCCTTACTGCCTATAGAATGTATTTGATTATTTCCTCACTTTTCATTATGATAGTGTAACAGCGTGTAGACCTAATGTAGGTAGGATTTAAAAAATGGGTGTATCAACTGTGACTGCTGACAGGATACAATTGGTGCAGACATAATAGATTATGTAGAAATGGCCACAACATGTGTTCTTTGTTTATATTTATCTGACCATCATTTTAGAGGACGCAAGAGAGCAGGAATTAGTCAAGTGCATCATCCAGATCATGTCCCCAGATGTAAGGTCCATTGAGGTTGGACCAATGACAGCAGTTGTACCACCACGCCCGAGGTAATTCTTTGCACAATCATGTCCAACGCGGTCTTTATCCACATCTCAATTGATCCCAGTCTGTTTGCTCATACTAATTGAATTAGTATTCCTGGAGATGGCCACTCCTCTATGCGATATCTAACAAAAGATGTTTATAGCAAGAAGATTGATAAACGTGGAAAGACCTCTGCTAGTAAGGTCAATAGCAATCCAAATTTTGACTCATAATGATATATTTATACATGTATAATCACATTGGGTTCTGTAATAGAAGTAACATTATTTTCTTGCCTTAGATAAAATAAGAGAAATCCCTATTTTAGTTACAGCCCCAACCTGGGACCAAAATCTTTTTTTGGCCTAAACGCTCAAATAACTGCGTCTTCTGCCATGGTCCCTTCACAATCGCTGATGTTCAATGTTGTAGGCCTGCTCTTATCTAGGATCCTGGGCCAATAACATGTGCTAACTGAATAACAACATGTATGGGGTGGCCCGTTCTGCTAGTCAGGCCAGGGTAATCTCACATACACCCTTTTTTATGCCTCAGTGACTACCAATGTATTACTTTTGCTTATTGTATAGGTCTGATTGTCTCACTGACCATAATATGTATGGCTGGTGTGGGGACACTCTTATAGCACAGTCAACTTAAGCCCTGGCTCACTAGCATTGCTTTTTCAACCAACTTGGCTAGACGGTCAGAGCAAATATACTTGGCCGATCCGATAGAGTTGTGCATGCCACACTCCTAAGACTTTCGTGTAGGGTTCGGTCAGATCTAGATCGGACCATGTTGGGTCGGGTGAAATAATGTGGCCCAGGCTTTATATTCAAATGAAAACATTGTTTCCTTTTGTTAGGTATCTGGGCAGGTGATGCAGTATTGCAATTCGTAATACAAAAACGTTTATAAATGAAATAAGGGAAAACAAAACAGAAATAACTACTGTAGTCAGTGAATCTGTTTTTTTACTTTGTAACAAAGACAAGAAAAATGTCCTAACCGTTTAGGGCCAATCATTGACTACAGTTGATGCCATGGCTGTCCCAGCCTCGGACCACAGCCGGACTAGGTTGTCCGCCTGGGCCGGTTCTTTTCTGCTGATTGTCATGCACCCCACCTGCCCCCTCACCTCCCCCCTCCCACCCACTCACTAGTACCCACCCCCACTCACTGGACATCACTCCTGATCACTCACCAACTTCAATGAGAGTATACCAATCAAGACATGCAGTCCATAAGGGTTAGAGATGTTGATTTCCATTAATTATAGAACAGTAGGGGCAAGCACATGCACCACTGACCAGATGTGGGTATATGGACCATATCCCACTTAGTTGGTTAAACATATATACCAACTATGTCCTTATTATAGTGTTATCTTGTACATTTTATAAATCTCTTAACATGTAGAATTGATATAAGCAAAACAATATATTTCATTTCAAGAAACACACATATAACTGTCTATGTTATGGGATACTGTCTAGCTACTCATGGTGCAGCTACCTTACCACTTGGAGGTCTGCCCCAAAAACATCACTCTGTGACTAGGGGCGATTAACTGTCAATCATGTTGGCTCCACTCACCCAGAACATATTTTAATGACCCTCAGTGGTGCAGGTGCTGGTAGACCATACAGGCATAGTAATATGAATATTTATTACCCCTTGACCAATGAGCTGTCTGATATTGAATGGGCACCCGAGGATCCCCATACATAATGAGCTATAATGAGGTTGGGATCCAGATATAGGTAGGGGAGAGAGGGGCACGTTGAACCACTTTTGCACTTTTATTTTTTTCCTGACCTTATCAAAGTCATCTGGACTTTTATCTTGGATCTAGCAGTTACCTTATATCATTGCGATATATGGTCACCTATGGCAAAGCAAGTATGGTTGTTTTTTGTATTTATTTTGAATTTTTGAAAAAAGAATCTTTGGGTGGTTCAATGTGCCCCATGCCCTGGGCAGGTTGACCCACCCCCTGGGGCACATTGAACCACATATATTGAATGGTTCAAACTAAAAGCAATATGGATTTATTATTGAAGGTTGAGGTGTAATTACTTGCTATTGTAACTATTGAGGAGGATTGAGTTTAAAAAGTACATATTTAATGCACACAAATCTGTCAATTAAACTGTCTAAAATAGTGACTGGGTTAGAGCCTTACAAATTTCCCTTTAGGTTTTCATAAACCATCTTAAGACGCTTGCTACTATTTGCAAGGTCTATAATAATCCTTGGTTATATTCATACATGATGTAACATTCTGCTTTGCTTCCAAAAATTTATAATCTACCCAGGAAACTGGGGTGAGGCTAGAGCATGCTAGTGCCAGCTAGGGCGAACTACTTTTGTGCCTAGCTCAAGGGGTGAGGTAGTGTGAGCTTTGGGTGAGGGGCCCTAGCCCTTCCACATGCCCACCCAATCCCACCCAGTGGCTAGCTGGTGGTGGGGGAACTTGGGTGAGAGGTGGGTGAGGGCTTGCACAAGGTGTGGGGTTGTCCAGTGTGCAGTATATATCAGTTACTTATATGTCAACACCTCACACCCACACTGTAGTATAGTGGTCAGCACCGTCGCCTTGTACCCCAAAGGTCCAGGGTTGGTGACTCGGTCATGTCAACCTACCCACCATTTTTTCTTCATAAAAATAGAAAATTGAAGATAAAATGGTGGGAAGGTTGATATGGCTGAGTCAGGAGGCCTGGACCTTTGGGATTCAAGGTGACTGTGATGACCACTAGACTACCATGTGGGTACAAGGTTGGGATATCTAAGGAACCTATATGTATTACATTGGAATGTTTTAACCTTTTGTTCCTAGCATTGCCCTCACACAAGCATGAATCTTGTGCTAGCCCTATCTTGCTCTCTGCCATGTTGCCCAAATCCAGGCTTGATGGCTGGGACTGTGTGGCACTGTGGAAGAGTTACAAGAGGGGCTTGCAGTAGCATTAGGAAAGCCCTTATGCAGCTATGATGCGAGTTCTCCCAGTTGCCCCTTGTTTTAAGAACAATAGACCAGTGACATGTATTTTGTGGACAATTGTAAAGTTACATTAGTAAAAATAAGAAAAAAATGGTGGGTAGGTTGACATGGCCGAGTCTTGAACCCTAGACCTTTCACATACAAAGTGCCAGTGATGACCACTATACTATCGGATCTGTGTTGGGTGGCCATATAAAGGAACCTCTATTTATCCACACAACCTACTAAATACTGGTGTGCATGCTTGGGGGACCTTGGGTAAGGTGGTGTGCCAGCACATAGACCAGAATGTCACCCTCAGTGTGGGTTAGGGCAGAGGAGGCTATGGGCACAAGTCTTGCCCAGTCTAGCACATAGGGTGAGCTTCTACACACAGGGCTCACCCTACCTTGCTCTATGGGCAATGCTCTCCCTTCCTCACCCCAGTTTCCAGGGTAGGGATAAAGGCACTCTGAATATGCTAGAAAACAATTTATCATCACAATTGGCAAACTACATATATTCTATCATGATAGTATAACCAAATTATATCTCATGCGTGTCCCTTTTTGTGTGCCTAATAAAATTATGGTTTTTATATATGTCCTATACAGCCTATAGTAGACCCACAGGTGGAGTGAGTATTATCTTCTCATCTCTCACTTATAAGCTGATGAGGAGACCTTGCAAAAATTGCTGCCCTCTGGTGAGGAGCAGCGACACCTTATCCTTCTATGCACTACAATGCCCAGGCGCATATGTGTTAGATAATGGAACTATTCCTTCAAGAACATGGTTCAAGGTGCCCCAATTTTTGTGGTTCAATGTACCCCATGCCGGCCATCATAGATAATGATGATGTTATTCAAATTACATCATAAGCTCAGGGGTAAAATCAGGTTCTATTGAAGCATTTAGATGTATACTTTGACCTCCATGTAGATCTTTGGCCAGCAATGTTTTGTAACAAGAAAAGAACAAAAGTTTGACAATTGCAAATATTTACTTTCAAGCACATAAATCTTAAATGTTGTCTGAGTTGCTCCTCAGCATCCCAAAATAAATATGATGCTGCTGCGCTGAACCGTTTATATAAGGGGGTAATGTGGTAGGCAAACTGCTGGAAAATTCTCAATGGAATAGCAAAGAGAGCGAGTGGTACAATGTGCCCAGGTGGTCAACGTGCCCCTCTCTCCCCTACTGGTCCAGGCCCTAGTGCAGCCCAGTGGGCGGAGTTTAGGTACTTGGTGATCGAGGCTGTGGCTGTCCAAGCATCAACTATAGTTGTTGCCATGGCTCCACCACCAGCAAATACTTTTTGGTCGGACCTAAAGGGTTAGGGCCAGCACAAAAAATGTGAGTGAGCAGATAACCAGGGCACAGCATAGGAGGGGAATTCCGCTAGAGAAATCCTGATGCATATAGAGAAAGGGAGGCAGAGGGAAACAGCTATAGTTTGTGCTTGTATACAGCAGTTCATCTGGTACAGAACAAATCACATTGGTTCCATACCTCCACTAACAACACTGTACAACCATTATACACACATTACTGATCTGTACCCAGAGACTGACAACTGGCTATTCTGGTTCACAATGTTATTCTGTGCTATCCTGTTTGATACTAGCCTCTAATCAAGCTTTTGGTTGTCATTGATGTTTATTTATTTATAAGTTGTTACTAAGTCATGTAAATGTTCATAACTTCCCTTTGTTCTGCGGGCATTTGAATCCCTGAACCTTGTACGTGACAAATACTGTAAAACCTTGCGTATAACTTAGCCACCCCCTAACTTTAGAGAATCATATAAGCCGAACAGGGGGTCTGATTATAGCAAGTTTAGTACTGTAGTATACATCTAAAAACTCTCATATAAGCCACACCCTCACTGTGTACCGATCCTATAAGCCCCACCAGCGATCTGACTCGTGTACTAGCCGTGGCCTATACGCAAGGTTTTCCGGTACGAATAGTAGCGATAGTGGATAAGGCCCTTAACCAATCAGCCCACTGTAGCCATCTCTTATAACCACCAGATAAAGCTGCCCCCTGGTGGGACATCTGTATACACACTCACCTACCACTCCATCACCTTCCCTTCTACCAACTCTCCACTACTGCCCCTACCATTGTCCTGTGTCCACTCCCCAACCCTCTCTATACCGGTAGACCACACTGACCCCTGATGTCCACCCAGGTCTGTACACACCACCTGTCACCATGACAACCACCTGTCTGTAGGGACCTGGTGTCAATTAGTGACCAGTGTTTGGACAGAGGTCCCCTGACCATGTCTGGTCAGGCTGATCTCCAATGTTTACCTCAGTCTTAAGCAGGTCTTGCACCACATTTGATTCAGAAATAAGGTGTGTAATAGGTGTGTAATATGTATATTAGTAGATCTTTTGTCTTTTGTAATTCATAGAGAAAGAGAATCTCACAATTGCTTTTAATGCAGCCATTTGAATGAACTATCTGTGAATTCAAACTTTTGTTGATAGACTCTTGAAGGCAGGCAGGGTGTAGAAAGACAGTGTTAGCAAGTTGCACTACTGCAAGATGGCATCCTAGAAGGGTTAGTTACAGAAGTGCTATGGACTAGTGTGACTGCTTGAGCTGGTCATGAAGGTCAAGGGTCATGGCGGGAAGGTGAAGGACATTGGCAAAGGAGGATGTTGGTCTGGTCAATGGTAGTGTTGGAGAGTTGCCAGGGTTTTTTCTTTGTTTTTTATTGTTGTATCATTTCTCTTGACAAAACCATTGATTTTAATGAACGACCACTGCCCTTAGTTATAAGTTTGTAGTTTACCAATTCCCAAATGCTTGGTTTTTGTTTTGCCTCAATTTTATTCTAGCTCTTCCTGTGTTCACATTTTAGTTATGAATCAATGATGGGTGTTCAAAGGAAACATCATTATATTAGTACTAAGTACTGGTCGAGTCGCCATGATACACTAACTCAGTTTTACTAGAACTGACCGAGTCCTGGTTATGTGCTATTTACATAATTCAAATCTCTTATGAATAATTGGTAACAACTCAAAGACATGATCGTAAACCTTTCACTATTACAGTTTGACAAAGTATAGTCTCTGCTTCCTGCTTCCCTCCATAGATACCCCACACCAGTGTAGCTACAGACATGGCAGGAAAGACTAGTCTTATTTACATTGTCCTCATACTTTGTCTCAGTATTATATTCATCCAAATATCGGGCAGCCACTACGATGCCTGTAGGAGGGTGCTGCTAAACAGTGACTTCCGCAGTCCCTGTGGGAGTCTGTCAACTCCACATAAAAGGCCATGTATGGTGTCTACTCCTGCTGACCAACAATACCTCAAGGACATTGAGGTAGGAGTCATACAAATCAGAGAATTATTATTGATTTTCTTATGGTTAGATTTTGGGATGGATTGTATTTTCTGTTCATCGAGATATCATTGTTCTGACTATTGCTCAACTGCCTGCCTGACACAGGTTGGGTTTTAAAATGCATCGTTATGTCTTTATTATACCAAAACTTTACATTATATTTCTTTATTCATTCCACTAGTTTAAGGCACTTTTAAACACTTCTTAACAGGAGGTCTTATTCAAGATAAATCGTCACAGCTCAAACGTTTGTTTCAGATAAAATACTTTTATCAAGCCCCGGGTATTACAGGGCCGCGGGTATGCGCCCCCAGGTGGAACAACCCCCAGAGTGCAGAGTGTGTTTCAGCACCTAAGGAGGCAGACAACTCTGTAGGTGTGTAGCCCTCTCAAACTTCAATAAGAAACAAGTCATAGTCTTTCTCCTCATGTCATATCTCACCCCAAAATACTGAGAATTTCACCGCATTTTCCATGTCTGCATGAGTTGCTGGCCGGGGCATATCTTGTAAAGAAGTACTGTTATTTCAAGAATATTAGGTTCCAAGACACATTTTCTAGCTTATTGTAACTTAATTTGATTTCATATTACCTGCTACACATTCTGTGTCATGCATACACCGTATCAGCACTGGGTCCAATCCCCCTCAGCATTGCATTACCTATGTAGGTCAATAATATTGCCATGTTCTCACACTCTGATGAAGAGTACAAATCACATGTTGAGACTATACTAGTCTCAACTAATTTAAGGTGACAAAAAAAAACTTTAGATGTCAGGTGGGGCTAGTAATGTATGTATTTATTTATATGTATCTGTATCAAGCAATATATATTTAAATAGAATTATGGGAATTGGGATATGGAAACACGGTGCAGCTCAGTGGCCACTGGTATCGTGTATACCCGGTACCTAGTTTATGTAAGCCACAGCTAGTGTGGTAGGCTTTATATACTTATAGTAAGTAAGTGGCTGAGATTGTAATAACTGAAAAGACATATGGTCTAGTGTTAAGCCAGACATCTGTAATTCGATATGCTTGAACATGAATGTAAACACGTAGGGACGAGCTAAAGTGAGAGCTACGTATAGAATGAAACGAGCAATTTCAATGTATATTATTTTTATGAAAAACGAAGAATGAATGGTTGATCAATAATTCATTTTATTTGTCCATATGCTACATTCATGATCATTTGTATAAATCACTGTTATGTTAACTAAACATTGAAGCTTACTCATATCAATGAGGGTATGTTGGCCCAATATTACAACTGAAAAACATGTATTTGAAGTTAGGTAATAAAAACCCTTGAACTTGAACTTGAACTTGAACAGTTAAGTGACAGGCACATTGTCACTTTGTTGCATTTTATAAGTATGATATATTATTGTTGTTATGTCCTAATTTGAGTTGTTTACATTATAAATGTGTACATGTACTCAGGATGTCATAAAAGCTCAACTTAAACAGTACTGGAAATAAGATATTGTACTATGACTACATTACAATAGACATACCGATTCTTGATATATGATCTCATAATCATTATAAAGACGCACAACAATTATTGTAACCAACGCTGGGAAGAAACTTTGAGAAATAAAGTTAAAACCTTTCTTTAAAAACATATAAAATGGGGTAGCTGAGTTTGATATGGCCCTGTCTCTTTTTAAACCAGAATGGTTAAAATAAGGCAACCTGTTTGCATCTCTAGTGTCTATTAACCTGAGAATTATCAAAACTATCTTTAAATTGCCATAATTTAGAATGGAAACATGTCACAATCTAATTATTGTATGTTGATGATGCCATAAGTCCAAAATAGAATATCAAACAGATTTGGACATTCTTCAGATGCTTGGTTTTTAGTTATAAATGAATGTCTTTACTATAATGGAACAGGTTGGACATGGAGTCAGTGGTCATCCTCCAGTGAAGGATCATATAGAAGGGTCATTCTGACTGGTTATGAGACAGACGTGCCATGCATCTATATGGAGTACTTAGGAGGTAAAGTTGACATCTTCTCTGCTACTCCTAAGACAAAGTCAACATAGTGCTCTAATGCATTATATTGGCCCTACACATAAAGACCTGGGATTATATGCACCAATGCAGTGCTGGCAAGTTACTTGCTTGTTATCAATTGGTGTCTCAAATGATCCTGAATCCTGGAATTAAATAACAATGCCAATAGTTTTGGAGTTAACGCAACCAATTTAATTTAAAACAACTATTTGACAGTTTTTAGGTATTGAGTTTACTTTTTAAAATTATATCATGAAGTAGAATCTACAGCTAGTGCACAGTGCCATACCTTATTTGTTAAGAGTCCCTTGGATTGGTGTTTTTCTGCCTGCAGTGCAACCAGACTGTGCAGCATCTAGAGATGCTGGTCTACCAAGTGGTGTGACCACCATTGTCCCAGATGGGACGACCTTCATGAATGTCTACTGTGACCAGGACACTGCTAGGGGAGGCTGGATTGTAAGTTACTTTGAAACTTGATTAAGCAGTACATAACATCATATACAATAAATCCTGTACTGTAGATTATATAAAGGATGTTAACATAACTTGTTCAATGGCATAGCAAGTCCATGTACCTAGACAGGGCTAATTCCCATTTGTCTGTTCTCTTATGTCTCATAACTATTTTTATCTAATTCACTAACTTTGTTAGAGGAGTGGCTTTATTTTCAGCAACATTGCCCTCTAGTTATCATACCTCTACACTTTTGCCTTTCTCCATCTTGTCGACTGATTTCTCATCCTTTTCAATATCTTATAGGTTTTCCAGAAGAGAATCAGTGACTCAGACTTCTACTTGGACTGGGTGAACTACACAGCTGGGTTTGGGGATCCAAGCACCAACTACTGGTTAGGCCTGGACAACATCCACCTCCTGACCTCCCTGTCCTACACACAGCTCAAGGTTGTGGTGGAGTACCCGGCTGGCACATTTGCATATGCCGACTACAGCTCGTTTGAGGTTCTAGATTCTAGTACTGACTACACCCTCAATGTGTCTGGTTATTCCAGTACTTCCACTGCAGGTAGGTTCAGAATAGATAGACAAAGGTATTTTCAGTGTTTTTTCCCCTGGTTAAACTTTGGCCATGTTTTACTAAGCCATAGCACAACGTTCAGCTTGTAAAATGATAAGTCAACAAACTAAACTGAGTGCTCCTCTGTGTTAATTTTTTTTCAAATGCCATAGGAATATATGAACAAACCAATGACACTGCCATATTCCATAGAAAATAAAGTATTATAATCTATGATAAGGGTCTCTCATTTTTTTTAAATAATTATGGAATTGTGTAAGGACTGTCCCTCCTTACCCACCATCCTGTACGGCTCCCTTACTTCCTCCCTCCCTTTATTCCTCCCACCCTTCCTCCCACCCTTCTCCCCTCGCTATCTCCCTCCCTTGCTTTTACCTGCCTCACGTCCTCCCTTCCTGCCTTGCTGCTTGCCTCTGATCTGCTTTCTCCCATTCCTTGAAATACAGCTTCTTGAATTGTGTGTGTTGCAGGGGACTCCCTAAGCCGCCACAGTGGCAGTAGGTTTTCCACCAGAGATGTAGATAACGACAGCCATAGGTCGAGCTGTGCACAGTCCTTCACTGGAGCGTGGTGGTACTTCTATTGTCATCAGTCCAACCTCAATGGTCCCTACATCTGGGTATCTGCTGCAAATGGTATGATTTGGAGGACTCACTCCACCCATCACCACTCTCTGGTGTCCTCTAAAATGATGGTCAGATAGACCGTGACAACGACCACCTGCCGGACATGACAGGGAGTTTAAACTCACCATTTCTACGTAATTTATGATGGCTGGCAACAACTGCATGCTTTAGCGGCTGAATGGTGTCAAGGTACAAAGAGACACAGTCAATTCAATTCAATTCAATTCAACGATTTTTATTTCAACTACAACTGACAGGAACTAGTCCTGTATTTTGTCGGTTACAGCAAGTCTGAGATATCTATAAATAGTTTTATTAGTCACAGTTCTTACATATCTTTCTATTTGCCACAGATTAGATATCAACTGATGCAATATTTAATTATAAACCCAATGCACCCCACATAGTAAATAGGTTCAATTATTGAACTAGTTCTCAATGTTTTGGATTTCAATAAAAACTGAAAAAAAATGCATTACATGTCTATTGCCATTAATATATTAGTTTATTTAGAGTTCACGTTAACAAAAATAAGTCACATTTGTATGTGTATGGATCCTAATGGCCCATGACTCCTTTACCCTTTAAGGACGGCATCATGGCTGAATACATCGTGCCGACCTTATGAGGTTGAGACACTCCCGAAGGGTTGGCATCATGCATCAATGCAGCACTGGTAAGTTACTCGCTGGGGCTGCATTGGTGCATCATGACCACAAATGTCATCTGTTAGTAACATCTGTCCCTAAAGGGTTAATGGCGGGGTTGTTTGTTCCCACATTTACCTCTAATACAATGTGGCTCAATATGACCCTTCACTCCTGGAAGGTGAGACAAATACACCAATGTAGTGCTAGTGAGTTACAAATGACTATGGCACCTTGGGCACCTTGTGGTCCTTAACACGGGTATGTTATAGTCTAGCCACATTGCCACCGTTCCTTACATATGGAAGGTGACAATGGGGACAGGGGTGGGGTATGGGGCGTGGAGGGCTTGCCGTTACAGTGTCATATTATGTCCTGAAAGCAGAATTTTATTGATGGAGTCTGTAAGCAGGTTTTGTTGTCAGGAATAGGGATGATTTAGCATACCCAACCTCCTCCCACACAAATGAAAAAGTACAAACAAATCCGATGGACCAGTTTTACATGATAATTGTAGTAGTAGATATGTATCATTAGCTTGTACAGTGTTAATCTAATCAGGCTTCTGATTTCTGTTGTACTTTAGGGGCCTTATTTGAATTGGGGCTTGAATGAAGAAATAAACAAACATTGTTGTGTTGATCTATGATCGCAGCACTGACGACTTCTATGCCAGGGCTGCAATCATTCATCATGCAAATAACGAGCATAGTGGATAAGTACTATATGTATATGCAGACGATGAACAATATAGTTGTGGAGGGTGTTGGTGGGGGCAAAATGTTAGAGTGCTTGTTACAGGGTCATTTTATGTTCTGGATTCTATTGAATTCTATGAGCATTTTTCGTGGTCAAGATGGTTGCCAAAATAGCCTGTGCATCCCTTTACCCAACTCCCCCCATGAAGAGTTATTACAGCATAATTTGGGCCAACTGACCAGCTATGATAATTACAGTAGTATATGTTTTATTAGATTCTATTTAGTGTCATTGATGAATGGCACAGTGGATTAAAGCACTAGATTTATTTGCAGGCAACACAACAGTAACAGTTCAGGTTCTGATCCACCATATCCTTGAAATATCCTGTATTTAAATCAAAATATCATCCAGTAGATTCTGTTTCTAAGTTCTTCATTGAATCAAATTAAAAGGGAATACAATCATGAATTTTATGAAATATGGAAACAGTTTAAACAAGGCTTTACCATACAGCCTTAGCGACTACATTATGTCCTAATAGCACAATTATTAACAACATAACTGTTAATACCAAGTCACGGCATCATGCTAATCCGTATTTGATATTTATTCACTTTTTCTCTTTTTATTAATGAACTCTACATGAACATCTCAAAATGAGCATTCAACTGGATATAATATATTCTCAGGTCATAGACCTTATCATATTCCAGTATAAATAATGGGAATTACATTCAACCATACATAAGTCCTTGAGCGATTTGTCCCAGTCTAGTTCCTCATAGTATTGTGTTGGTGATATTTGTTCTCTGTATATGATGTGTGGGCGTGGGGTGACATTGTTATGGGTTAAGGTGTTTGTTCGGGAATTGATATAGTCTAATGACGTCAACAGATCTTAGTGTGTGCGAGAACAAATTACTGTAAATATGAGCACCTGAATGTTAACTTGGCATAGTACTGCATCCTGGTGTATTTATAAGGATTTATTTTACATACAGGGTTATTATATTGGTACACAGAGAGACAAGCAAGAGTCCAGCAAGTTCAGTGGTTAATTCCTTAAGCACAGCATAGTACTTTAATTCACCACTGTTCCTCTGCATGAATACAGCATTGCAAGTAATTCACCAGTGCTGAACTAATGTGATATACTCCTGGTTACGTGTGGGCATGATGCTTCAATGCAGGAGACGCTACGTTATTAATGCACAATGAGACAAATGAAAATAAAGCACTATAAGTATAAACTCTATAAAGTCCTTTTACTGTTGATGCAGGTCAGGTGACCGTGTTTGTGAAAGATGATATTGGTTAATGTGCCGGGATATAGATGTGTGCTTAGGTGTGGGTGTACAGGTACTGGGTCATGTTTTGCCAGTCAGCAAATCAGTCCATGCACATTAGTCCTTTAAAGACCACACTTTGCCATTCATTGCGTAGCCTTTCAGAGCGTATCAAGCCAGTAGAGTTGGTAAGATGATTGAATACAGCATTGGTGAGGTACTCAAATATGTTGCATCGTGAACTAGAATAGCTTGGTGTCAGTCTCTGGGTACAGATCAGTGATGTGTGTATAATGTGTGTATAATGGTTGTACAGTGTTGTTAGTGGAGGTATGGAACCAATGTAATTTGTTCTGTACCAGATGAACTGCTGTATACAAGCACACATTCTAGCTGTTTCCCTTTGCCTCCCTTTCTCTATGTATCCGCATTTCTCTAGCTGAACGCCCTTTCTATGCTGTATGTCTCGGTTGTCTGCTCACTGTCTGTCATCATCTATCTCCATATTCTAAATGATTTTAAAAGAGGCATTTTATAAAACAAGGGGACATTCAATGCCTTAAATTGGGAGTTGACCGTGAAAAACTATTCGATAAAGACTATTGTTGACTATTAGTATCATGAATTACCGTGGACTGAGAGACTGTTGATCTGATCATCGTCATTCATTCATGGACACCCCCCCCCCCCCCCGAACAGACAAGAGGAGAGAGGATTAAAGAATAAATGTTTTAATTGGAGGAATTATGCATTATACAAGATAAAGTTATACCTGTGAGATTGTCAAATGACATATTTTAGACCTGTATGAATTATAGGTGGATGGTGTTGAGTATAGGTGTTTTATAACCTTATAATAACATTTACACCTTAGAGGAAGTGTTTGTATGATAGGTGATATTAAACATAGAATACATGATAATGCTTATGATTTTACCTATTTAATAAGGTGTGGGTGGGTGGGAAAACCTGACCTCCTTGGAAGGCTTGTTGTGGTGGAGTGAGGAAAGTAGGGAATATACAGGTGAGTGGTGGAGTGTAGTTGGGGCTTACATAATGTGGGTCAGTATAACAGGTGTGGGAGTACAGTAGGTAGGGTAGTGTAAAGGGGGAGGTATATAGTAGGTAGGATAATGTGATCGGCCCAGAGAGGGCCATGAATGACAAACCATGCGCGCATGGTCACCCATTTCCACCTGGATACATAGTGCCATCTTGGTATTTCTTGAAAAACGTCTGTATTAATTATGATTACTTAATGCCAATAAAAACCTTAACTCAAACTCACATAGTTGAGATGTGTCTGAACTTAGCAGATAATCAGGAAATTGGAGAAATCAAAATAAAGTAAATAGCCATTTTTTGTGCTAACTTCAAGATGCTTCCCTTGTCTTCGTTACGAAGTAAAAATGCTAATTCATTGAATTGGAGTAAACTTAATTTCTTTTGTTGTTCTTGAGAAGAGGAAGGAGGCATTATTTCAGTATGTATGTTTCCCCTTGGTGATAACGGCTCCATCTGCTGAGGAAGCAACTCATCTTATCCCTGATAGAGACATATGCTGTTGGGCCTTTTACTTCAGGGGAAATGTCAGAATGACAGAAGTGCTCATTAACTACTTTTCTGTTTTCTACATTTTCTAGTATTTCTTTAGTATCTTTTCTAAGCAGCTCATGTTCTTAGCAACAAACCAACAACATTAATTTATTCATTGGGATTAATTTCTTTTGAGGTAACATGATATCAGAAATCCTCAAGACTGTATATGGTTGTACCTGTGTTTGTTTACTTATGAGGGCAAGCTTCTGTACAATGAACCGCTTGTCCTAGAAACCATTGACACCTATGATTTCCGTAGTGACTACACTGCAAAAAAGGTGTTTAGATCTTAAACACAATCCTAAACACAATCTTGCCCCGTATTTGTCCACACGATACGTTTCTAAACATGTTTCGGCCAATTATATCTTTAGCTCAGTGCTTAGAAATATTTCATTCATTAAATTTACAAAAAATAATACTGTCTAAACTATCCAGATATCTGACAGAGTCAACGTTTTGGTTTTATGCAGTTAAGCAGGTTCATCTGTTTTGAACTGGACAAAATCCACAAGAATATCTTTGGAAATATTTCTAGGGGCATTTCAAGCTACATTAAAGAAATAGCTATTTGCCGGAAATATAGGTGTGCTTAACACAAAAACCATTATTGCTAAGCTCAAAAAGGGTTGCTCCTATGACAAACCCCCAAGAAAATGGCGTTTAATCGATTCTGAGAAATGTCATCCATCATATAAATCATTCCTAAATATGCCATTCCTCAAGATGACGGGAACAGAGGGGGCCTTCCATCTCAGGCATGTGCCAAACTGGGTAACCAATATTGGACTGTCAAACATGATTAAAAAAGATAGATGGCCCCCATATTCCGGGAAATCCATAGATCATACAATGCCCATCAATATAAGCCTTGGAAGGAAAGACAACCCAAGGACCACTGGATGATCTATGGTTGAAAATACAATTGGCTTTGGTAGAAAAACACTTCACAGCTTTCTCAAAGGTGTGTCCATATTGTATTACCGCAGGGGGCAGAGTAGCCTACCTTTGATATTACTTTGGAGTAAAGCCCGGTATAAACCCAATTGTACGTTTCTATAATTAATGATCTCCATGACAATTATTATAATAGAGGGAAACATTACTGCTGCAATAAACATGACTGTGTGATAAGTTAATGGGCAGCCTCTACCTTTTATGGTGAGTCTGTCAGCACTATTTACATCCACCTCATACTGCTGATATTGATTTCCTGTCAGACACCCTACACTACAGCATTAGTTTATGAAGGAAATGTGAATACTCAGGAAACGCTAGAATGACATTTTCGATTACTAACTAGCACATGATACCCATAAAACCTGGACATGACTTGTTCAATATTTCTGATTACTGTGAGTTTAGTGTAGGCACCCTATTGATTGAGGAGGTACCAGAATTCCCTTTTCTGATGTATGTTGTTTGCAGTCCATTATATTGATCTTAAATATCTGTGTTGATAAATCATTTAGTATTGGCCATTCAAAATAGATATTCTCAATATGCTACATAGGGTAAATAAAAAGTCTGATATATTCAAGAACGCTTCAGTGATATCTCAGTCATATCTGAATTGTCCATTAATACAATATAGAGTAGAGATACTATAACTCAGACATAATCGATACGATTAATGATTTTATAACAGGCCATTGTTATACTTATTGCTTCCTCCCATTCATATATCTAGAGTAATTACATACATATTGAATACCATTATATGCTGCATCATCGTTAATTGTGATTCTCATCTATAGCGTTACCAATCGTTATTCAGACTGAAAACAACTGATAATCTAAGTGTGGCAGAGTAAATTCATATGTACAATTACTGTATTGATTACATTACTAATAACTGCATTCCCTCTAATCTATTGTATCGAACTGTTAAAGAGAAATATATGCCAAGCTCCAAGCTAAAATTTGGATCCAAAGATGTTTCCGTTCCCATTAAAGATGCTATGCAGTTATTCATTAGGGGGCTTCCATAAAGTATACATGTACGCACGAAGGGGGGTCTTTTTTCTGAAGATCTGTGCATACTACCCTTTATTTCAATGTGTACAAGAACTTTATGGGGGTGTCAATTTCTGAACAAAATGTGCGTACACACTTTATGGAAGCCCTCTTACCACTGTTTGTTTTTGAAAATATCTCAATATATATATATTAAGAATAATGGACAGACAATTAGATAACAGTATGTCGCGGGCAGGTAAATGCATTTTAACCCCTCTAAGTGGAACAGTTAGAGTCACGTAACCCGTTTAGCAAAAAGTGAATTTACTTTGCATACATATGATAATTCACAATCTAATGTTCATATTTGTGGGGGGGAAATAAAACTGTTACATACAAATTTAATTCCTAGAACAAAGGCTACAAGAATGATTCCATGGAAATACATCAGTGCAATGTCTATACTGAGGGAGAAAGATCCACCCCATCGCCTGACACCCTTACCACAAGTGTCAGAACTACAACAATACCACTGAACACACAAACATACTTCTGTGCCAATATCTCTCAGCCTTGACCCTCCTCCCCCTGACCCCTCACCGCATGGTCAGCTTTATACCAGCAGAATGGTCAACAGCAAGCTTATGACCGTATAGTGCCTTATTGGGTTTTTTCCATGACACATTAGGGAATGACCATTAAAATTTAATTGTATTTTTTAATTCTTTAATTGTATTAAATAAGCTGTGATTTAGGGTCTAGTGCTACAAAATTTGTTTGAGCAATAGATTAGGTAAAGTGAGCATTCATAAAACAAGATCTCTCATCGCAAATTCCCACATACTTATTTTGCAACACTCAAGGACAATGCTAAAAATTAAATCTGAAAGAAATTATTACAGATGATCCCAAATTGCTTAATTGTACATTGGTAAAAAGCCTAACTTGGTCGTCTAGCAACAAATATTGCAGAAAAATATTGTTCATTCTAATAGAATTGTAACGCATCATCGAATGTGTTTATTCTGTTTTAAACAAGTACATTCATTGCTCATTGAACCAAAGAATTGAATGTTGTGCAAGACCTGCTTTAGACTGGGGTGAACATTGGAGATCAGTCTGACCAGACATGGTCAGGGGACCTCCGTCCAAACACTGGTCACTAATTGACACCAGGTCCTTACAGACAGGTGGTTGTCATGGTGACAGGTGGGTGTATACAGACCTGGGTGGACATCAGGGGTGGGGTGTGTTGTAGGGGTGTAGAGAGGGCTTGGGAGTGGACACAGGATAATGGTAGAGGCAGTACAGGAGGGGTGGTAGGAGGGAAGGTAATGGAGTGGTAGGTGAGTGCGTATACAGATGTACCACCAGGG
This sequence comes from Harmothoe impar, assembly GCA_947462335.1. Taxonomy (NCBI): domain Eukaryota; kingdom Metazoa; phylum Annelida; class Polychaeta; order Phyllodocida; family Polynoidae; genus Harmothoe; species Harmothoe impar. Next base: position 50,678,565 of record OX381720.1, on the reverse strand, counting down.
GGCAGGGTCGTCTGGTGGTTATTAGGGATGGTTACAGTGGGCTGATTGGTTAAGGGCCTCATCCATGAGAGGCAAACATTATATTGGTCATATGACTATTATGCCAGCAAATTAAAAGGTCATTGTGAATATCTAACTGATTAAATTCCAGGAGATTACATATCCTCCTAATTGAAAAATATATACCAACATTTTCCGGATGGAAATTGTTCATATTATACATTTAGCAGCTAAATCCCTTTAGAACAACACTTCAGTTCTGATGAATTAGGTCTTTTAGGAGACATGACAATGGACAATCCTAGGCCTCAAATTTAGCATAATATAATAATATAATATAATATAATATAAGGCCTTCAAATTAGCTAAACCATAACTATGCACTTTAGTACAGTATGAACATTTTCTTGAATGGCATCTGATTCTGGGGCCTTTGAAGTGGATGAGGAAATTGGATAATTCCAAGAAATCTGAAAATTACCTTTTTTTGCTGACCTTGGTGTGTTTTCTTCATCTTAATTATATGGTAAAAATGTTGAGTCATCGAGTCCAGACCAGATCACAGTTTATTTAGTTTTTTCTTTTTTTTCTTCCTATTTTCTTGCTAGGCGGATGGGTTATTTGAACTAAAAAATAACAATTTTCCCTTTTGATGAGAACCGAATCAGCTCTGCAGTAAGTATCACTTCTTATTGCAGTGTTGAGACATACGCTGTAAGGTCTTGTCTTCAAAGGGGGATATGGCAGAATTGATGGGAATTACAATTGATGAATGAAGTATCTTTTCATTTGTGCATTTCTAAGCAAAAGCATGGATAAGCAGACATGTGCAGTCAAATTTAAAACCATTGTCCAAACAATCAAAATGTTATGATTTCAGATGGCCAGAGTAAATACTTGAAATTTTGCTGTTACAAAATGCTGAAATGCTGACCATGCAACATGACTGTCCCCAATGTAGGTAATCAGTTAGAACACCCAGGGGCAATAAGTGGTGGACACAAGTGGCTAGTCATCATCATCATACAGGGGGTCTGAGTGGTATCCTGGTCACACAGACTGACCAATACATTCACAGTCTGCAGCTGGTCATTAACAACGGGGTTTTCCCACTGTCATACACCATATGGCCACTACCAGGAAAAGGTTACCACTTGTTTTAATAGAATGCTTGCCAAACTTGAGGATTTATTCCTTGGTCAAATTCATTTACCATAGGAAAGTCTATGAAGTTATGATTCTTGCACGATTCTTGCGCCAATTAAAAATATTGATAACTAAAATATATATATATATATATATATATATATATATATATATATATATATTCAGCCTACCTAATACCAGAAACCATATTAGAGACTAACACCAATTTGTACAGGATAGTTGCTTGTCACTTTCGGAGTGAAGGTCGATGATGTGTGTATAATACGTGTATTGCATTGTCAGTGCAGGGTAGCACAAATGTAGTTTAGTGTGTACCAAGTGAGCTGTTCTATACATACCATACACAAACTACAGCTGTTTGCCTCCCCCTCTGCCCTTGTCTGTCTGTCCGCCGTGCTTTCTGTCTGTCGGTCTGTCTCGCTGTTTTTGGTTCTGGCTGTGTGTCTGCCTCTCTAGCTGTTTGTCTGTTTGTCTATCTGTCTGCCTGTCAAATTTTTCTCTAGACCTATCTATCTATCTATCTATCAGCATTACTAATGAAGCACTGTTAAAGTTCCGTGGTAAAGAATTCCATTTTCACAGAAGGTTCTGATAAATCAAGTGAACAATTCAAGAAAATTGGATGGATTGTACAGAAGCAAAAATGCCAACCCCACGAATTCTATTTTTGAGATGTTCTGGTATAGCTGGTGTATATGGCCTAGAGGAAGTGAAAGGAAAAGGCAGAAGAGCCAATCATTTGAGCTGACATGCTCCATCCTCTCACCAAACCCTAGTATCCTCTCTACATATCTGCATACATATGCATGTACATATGCTTTAAAAGCACTAGATATTCTGAAAGCATCCTCAGAGAATATCTGACTTATAAGGTAACAATTACCTTTGTGGTTTCTAATAGTAAAGAGGGTAGCAGCTGAATACAATAACTATAACCTTAGACATTTATGTTCAAAGGAGACTAAATTGATATTCACTGAGACAAACCTTCCTTTAAAGAGACTTTAAAGAGTCTTTATTATGAGCAAGGCTATCAATGGAAAATAGGTTAAATCCACTCAAAAAAAACAATATGATGTTGGTAACAATAGATTCGGTGCTAATGATTGAGTATGTCATTGATTTAGAGAATAGACTCTGCAGGTTGAGCTGAAGTTATCTTGATTATGTTTTTTTTTAAAAGGACAAATTTATTTTGCTGAAAACAAAGGTTACTGTTGCCAAGCTAAAAATGGCTCCCTCTATGGCAAAAACGCCTTATGAGAAAATGAGTGTCAACTGATTTTGAGCATATCATTCTTCTAGTCATGACATACTTCAAATGAGGGGAACAGGTCAGTCTATTTCAGGCCTGTGACAAGCAGGGTAGTCAATATTTAACTGTCAAAAATGAAAATGAATGCAAGAATTCATATTTGAAAAAAAGAATCCATAAGTAATACACTGCCTTATTATATGCCTTGAGAAACATGAAAAATATACCATTAGATGACTTCAGATGGGCAGACATATTGACATTGGTAGAATCCATGCATGACTACGATTGCTGTACAACATTACATTTCTCTGTGCCTATCCTATATTAAGGGCACTCCCAAAAAATATTATTGCTCACCACCAAGCCATAAGTAATATGATGAGGGCTCTCCCTTTTTTTAGTGGAAGACCAAATTGGGTGTGACACTTTTTTGTGATGGTTGAGGTTATGGGAAACAAGTTTAGTTTTGGGAGTGGCCTATTGCAGGCGGTAGAGTCCCTTGGAAATAGTTGGCCTTGAACGGTCAATTTTTATCTTTTTTTTAGGTTCATTAATACGAATTATTCTACCACAGGCACCTCCGAGGTTATCATTGAAAAAAGCAATACAAAGATCATGACTATGAAAAGAAATTTAGATATATATGTACCATGAGGTACAGAGGACAATTAATTTTCAATATTTCACAGTCTTATCTTAATCTAGGAATAGACCATTGCAATATATACCTATGACATTAGCAATTTGATTAATGATCTGGTCAAATATCAATATCATACTCAAAATTAAATGGCTTCCATTACTAGATCAGGAGCAATCAAATAAATATTTGATATCATTAAGTGTTGAAGTCAAGTGCTGCATTATCAGCCATGTGATTCTTATCAAGTATTGTCATTCCCTTATCTTATATGAATGCAGAGCAGAGTATATTCATATACAATTACTTCATTGATTATGATATTGACGATTCCCTAGAAACCCTCTAATCTACTGTAGTGAATCATTAACATGTAAAGAAAGACAGGCTATGAGCTAGAATTTACGAGAAGGAAAGTGCAATTATCCAATTATCCACACATTATATTCTTAGAATTACAAAAGATTTAGAAAGGTTTCCATGGTAGTGCATTAACATACAAATTACAGTGACTATAGGCAATATCTACACTGAGAGACAAAGGCCCCCCCCCCCCCCCAAACACTTCTACACATACACACAGACATTACCTTGCCTGTTGTTCTGGGGTAATATCTAAAGGAATATAAGTGCAAAATGTCACCATGGCAACTGTCCAACACCACCATTGACCACACCAACATCCTGCTCTGCCAATGTCCCCCACCCTCCCCACTCCCCAACATGACCCCTGACGACTGACCTTCATGGCCAAACTGAGCACTGGGACAACTGCAGTCTATATGAAATCTTTTTAACCCTACAGGACATTTGGTCCTGCAGATTCTCAAATCTGCAGGACCGGTCAGTTTTTCGCAGGACTAGATACCTGCGCTGAGGTTTAGGTGAAAACTATATCTTTAATACACGTGTATTAAAAGAGTGGTCATTCATTGATTACCGAGAATGGTGGGCCATTCTAGCAAAAGAGCCTGTGGGTTATTATAGTTTCATGGAGGTGGGGAAGAATTTTCGGGGCCTGTAAACTGTATTAATGTTTGCCCTTGCACAGTTTCTTTATAATGGTCCGATTTCCCCACAACTAGGACCAAAATGTACGCAAATGTACATGGATGTTCGGTCCGGAATGATGTAAATGGACATCCAGTCCAGCCACATTAGACCTTTTTCCGGACCTGCAACATTTCTGCCGGACATTTCATGAAGACTGCAACAGCACAAATATAATCGATGACCTCTAATGATCTCAAATTGCTGGATTAAATGTGTTCTAAGACTTTCTTTAGGCTGAGTTAAACATTGGAGACCAGTCTGACCACATGAAGTCAGAAGACCTCTGTCCTAGCACTGGTCACTAACTAGCACCAGGTCGCTACAGATAAGTGTTTGTCATAGTCATGTCATAAAGTGCTGTGGGTGACACAGTCTCAGGCCCTGGGTGAATACTTATGTACCTACTCTGTACTATATACTCCTATATACTGCTACTGTATACTGGTATCCACACTCAGGAGATTTTGTGATCGAATCCCTCTGTGGCTCAATTCATAGCACTCTTGATGTCTGCATAGTGTACTTGTTTTGAACTAATGTACATATTCACACATTTAACAGGTGATATAAGTATGTCAATATAGGTGGATTTATGCCTCAATTAGGTAAAATGGGAATTCAACCCCACCCTACTCATTAAAAGATGATCCAGGATTCTGGATCATTTTCTTTGGAGACATTTGCCGAGGCCCACTCCTGGTGGCAGGTTTAAGCCTGGAGTGCTCGGGGCTGTGGATGACACAGCGGGAATATGGGGTGTAGTCTTCATAAAACGCTGGTGTGGCTGGTAACTAGTGTAGTTTCGACCTGCAGCTGCTCAGGAAAATGTTAAAGCGCATTATCCAATCAGTGGTTGCAATCACTGCATTTAAGCTTATTCAAGATGATTAATTAAAGGAACAGTTTAAACAGCTTTGTGTTTAGTAAAGCCAGTTATAAGGTGTAAGGTTCCATTTATTGAAAAAGAAATATGCTTAAAGTGTTCCTTTAAGCATTTCTGTAGACCTGGGTGGACATCAGTTGTCTGTTGGTTATTAGGGATGGCTACAGTGGGCTGATTGGTTAAGGGCCTTATCCATGAGAGCCAAACGTTACTTTTTCATCCAGCAAGCCCAAAACCAACAATTTGATAAGAGGCTAGCAGCAAATTGAATATGACTCAATGACCTTGTGGATTGGGATAGCTGCTTGTCACTCTCTGGGTGTAGTTCTGTGATGATATGTGTATGAAAGTTGTGGCACATATGTAATTTGTGTACTGGGTGAACTACTGTATACAAGCCCAAACTAATATGGTTCAACTAGGTCCTGGGTTTTTAATATTACTCAATTTCCCATAACTATTCTATTATTCCTATTAGATATTCTGTTTATTATTTTCTTGTCCATCTACCTTAGTTCCCCCCCCCCCCCCTTTGTCTTTCACTGTCAATATGTCATTCTCTCTTTCAGTGCACTCATTTTTATGACTGCCTTAACACTGTACATAATTATGATTAAATATGATCTGTTATGGATGTCATTTTCATGCTACATATATCAGCTTAACCTCCTCTTACACTACCCTTCAGTGCTCATGAAGATCTCTCCTGAGACACCGAAATTGGCAATCACATGCCTTAAATTGGGCATAAGGCCTTCACATAAGCTAAACCATGACTATGCACTTCAGTAGAGTGAGGACATTTTCTTGAATGGCATCTGATTGTGGGCCCTTTGAAGCTGATGACCACATGTCAGAGCTGTGTCTGTAAGAGCGGAGAGTGTGAGGAAATTGGAGAATTCTAAGAAATCAGAAAATTACATTTTTTGCTGACCTTGGTGTGTTTTCTTCATCTTGGTTACATGGTAAAAACGTTGAGTCATCGAGTCCAGACCGGATCACAGTTTATTTAGTTTTTCATTTATTTCTTCCTATTTTCTCGCTAGGAGGATGGGTTATTTGAATTAAAAAATAACAGTTTCCTTTTTATGAGAACAGAATCAGTTCTATGGGAAGTATTACTTCTTATTGCAATGTTGTTGAGACATAGGTTGTCAGGCCTTGTCTTCAAAGGTGGAAGGGGATATATGGCAGAACTGATGGAAGTTGCAATTGATGAATTAGCAAAAGTATGGAAAAGAAGACATATGCAGTCAAGTTTGAAACTGTTGTCCAAACAATAAAAGAGTTGCTATTTTAGATGGCCAGCAACCAAAACAAAAAAAATTGAAATGCTGACAATGCAGCAGGATTGTGTCCCATGTAGGTAACCAGACCCTATGATACCCAGGGGTAATAATACAGTGGTGGGCCCTTAGAAAGATGGCCGGTCATCATCATCATCATACAGGGGCTATGAGTGGTACTGTGGTCACACAGAGTGACCAATACATTCACCGTCTGCAGCTGGTCATTAACAACGGGGTTTTCCCACTCTACCATACAGCCACTGCTGGTATATAGACCGATAAAAGGTTATCACTTGTTTTGATAGAATTCTTGCCACCCCTGCGGATTTATTCCTTGGTCAAATGCATTCACCATAGGAAAGTGAACCATTTTAGGAAATTGGATGGACTGTACAGAAGCGGAAATGCATGTATTCTATCATCCAGATGTTCTGCTCTGGTATAGCTGGTGTATGTTCCAAAATAACGTTATACAACATTTTATAACGTTATATAACATTTATCTAAGGCTCCTTACTATGGCATAACGTTATATAATGTTTTAAAAAGTTATTTTGACGTAAAATAACATTATTCTCTTAGCTGGGGTGGCTTAGGGGAAGTGAAAGGAAAAGGCAGAAGAGCAATTCATTTGAGCACACATGCTCCACCCTCTCGCCGAACCGTAGTATGCTTTCTGCAAGTCTGCGTACATATACATATGCTTAAGAACTAGGTCTTTTGAGAGCAGCCTCAAAGGATCTCATAGGTCAAGGTGACATCTACCTTTGTGGTGTGCTATAGTAAACAGATTATAAGCTGGATATAATGATTACATCCTTGGACATTTATGTTCAAAGGCAGACTGAAATTTAGTACATTTATTTAATATTCACTGACACAAAGCATCCTTAGAAGAGGCAAAGCCTTTTTCATGAGCAAAGCTATCATTAACAAACAGGTTAGATATGTTAAAAAAGCAATATGATGTTGGTAACAATATATTAGGTGTAGATGATTGAATATGTAATTTTTTTTAGTGAATGGACTCTGTAACTGGATATTTAATAAAAAATTCTTTTTTTAAATCTTTAAACGGAAGGACAATTTGCTTCTGCCTAACACAAAGGTCACTGTAGCTCAACATGGTTCTCTCTATACCTAAATGCCAGAAGAAAATGGCTGCCAATTAATTTGAAAATATTCATAAATATCTATCATTCTAGCCATGGCAGTAGTATAGTATGTATCGGAACGGGACTATAGTTAACTACTGTTTATTACTCAATCGACATGCAGCCAATCAGAGGCCGCCATTTGGTCACGTGACCCGCTGCCATGGTAACGTGACCTACTTAGGGCTCTCAGCCAATCAGAAGCCAGCATTCTGGGTGACCTACTGACCTACTTAGAAGCTCTCAGCCAAATAGAGGCCGGCATTCTGGTACCCATGGTAACGTGACCTACTTACGTCACGTGACCTACTTAGGCTCAGCCAATCAGAAGCCGGCATTCTGGTAACTAGGGTAACGTGACCTACTTAGGGTTTGTTTGTAAACAACACCACGTGGCTCTCTTGTTTGTAAACAACACCACGTGACACGTGACTGTTTGTAAACAAACAAACAAAAAAGTTATGTAACTTATATATAGAAATAAAAACACAACAAGATAATTTCTTTTTTTTTCATTTTATTCTTTATTTTCATTTCAATCAAAAAAACACACAAGTTTATGCTTTTTTAGCTCGCTTCTTCGATTTGCAACAACCCAACAGGCCGCAAAGTCTCACGCCGCCGTCACTCGCACCACCACACCCCGGACGACTTCTCTCCAATAGACATTGCACGACTTTGGATAAATCCAACACCATTTCGGCAAGGCAGAGAATCTTTGCCTCCATGAAACGGCCGCCATCGCAACAACCCGTCACAACAGCATCATCGATAGCTTCTGACTCACTGTCCGGTCGCTCAGCTTTGGGATTTTGCTCATGCGCATGACGCACTTCTTGGGGTTTCTTGTTCGACATGCTTCAATTAGGAAATGAACGCAATGAGGTCCACAGGTGTCAGCAGAAGTGTCTTGTAGTTGAACGCGGTTTCTTTGCCACTTGAACGGAGCAGAGCGTTCCACGAAAGACAAGAACTCCGCACTCAGCGGCGGTAAGCCGAAGGAATCAAAGTAGTACACTTCACCCGTGCTCGACACGTAAAACGCCACCCAATGCTGACCTGGTAAATGTTGCGGATCTGTGTTGCTCACGAAACAAGTGTCTTTGATAGGGTGCTTCGGAATAGTGTCACAAGAGAAAACACCCAGGAAACGATGTTTTGTGTGAACGTTTTCCTTCAACACTCTGCTTATTTCAAGCGTGTTCATACGATACGCTAAGTACCGCTGTCTTGTCTTCAGTTCATGTGGTAGTCGGTGATGGGGTGTCGATCTCGGGTCAGCTCGACGACGTTGTCGTACACCAAGTAGAGTAGCACCGTTGTTGTCGCTTGTAGCGCCGAGCGGAAACTGACTTCCACCCTCAGCTGACCCGCTCTTATAAGGTTCACGCGACACCCGTCGTGCGATCTGTCTGGGGTTAAATCGAGGGGGAACACCGTGTAACCGTTCAGGAATTGATCGTATGAAATACCGCAGGAGCGCGCGCCCTCGTACATCCCCGTTTCCGTGTGTAGCGCCAAGTACTCTCTCACGGCCGCTTTGGTCTTAAAGTCAGGCACGTAGGCGTCGTTCGGCACTTTCTGATCGTTCACTATCACTTGAAGCGAGCTGATGTCGTAATGCTTCATCTCGAACGGGTTCTTGGTGTAGCTACCGTTGAAGGCGTCGTGGTCTAGGAAGCAAATCATCATCGACTTGGGAAGCTGGCCTGTGTTGGAGTGCGTGTAGCTGTGATCTCTGTTACCTTGAGGGATGGCGTACGTCGTCACCTCCACTCTGTTCACCGGGTAGTCGAAGGGACCGTGTTCTATCACCGCTCTCTCGTGCGTTTCCGCTACAGCGTCCGCCACCAACACGCGTCGCACGTAGAGCTTTGCTTTGTAGATCTTCAAGCTGTAGCCTCCGTCAGCGGCGCACATCAGATAGAAAGAGGGCGCTGCCTGTTTCAGAGTGAGATTGATTTCTGTCTCTCCAACGATGAGCTTCGGTTGATGAGCCAGGTCAAAGTGCAGTCGCGCCATCAGCGAAAAGCGCTTGTTGGAGATTAGCTTCCTGCGCGCTTTGTACCCCGCATTCGCGTCAGTCAACGCGTCAAACTGACCGGGCGTATCTTCATGCCACCCCTGGGCGCTCATGACACCGTCCTTCACGTCTTTGTTGTAGTTGAGTAACCCTTCCAAGTAAGCTCGGTAAGGGTAGGTCTCAGTGTTGCCAGACACTTTGAAACCGCCGATGGAGACTTGGACGTCTTTGAAGAGCGAGTGAGCCAAGTTGTTCACCGGAGCTACCCCGTCGGTGTCCTCGAGCGCCGCTCCGTTCGGTTTCAGCACTTGACATTCCAGATGAAGGTAATTCTCGTTCAGGTCTGTGTACTCTTGCGACTTGTTGATGGTGAAATTTATGTTATCTCCATCCTCTAAAGAGTTTTTTGTTTCTATCCCCAGGAAAGACGACTTTAAGATAGTAGTCTGAGTCGGCGCTACGGTGTGCAGGTCGAGCTCAGAGAGCGCGCACTCGTTACTGCTCTCGTGTACGTAAGCCATTGTGTTCTCTCTTCACGCGGACGACAGACTGACGCCGGCCGCCTCCAGTCTTTTTATTTATACCTGAACGCCTAGGCGCTTACCGGTCGAATACATCCCCTCTACGTCTCTTGCAAGAGCCACCGCCCGTCTGAGGAGAATGCCGGCGACGTTTCGACCCTTTCTTAGACGCGACAGTCGTCTTTCCTCCCGAGAACGCCGTACTCGCCAGTCTCTTCAGAGCGCCTGCGCCTCGGTCTTTCACGCTGCTCTTTAAAGTCCGACCCGCCAGCACATCTTTAGCTACGCCCACACCGGCGCGGAGCAGCGTTTTTCCCACCGACTTCAATAGCGGGGTAGCCGAGCGCATCAGACCTAACAGAGCGCCGCCCAAACCATGCCCGCTCTGGAAAGAGCGCCCGCTGTACACGTTGATGCCGTTGCCCAACTGCGCGTTGTAGTAATCGCTGTACCCTCTGCTGACGGTGCGCCTGGGTGGAAAGTACGGAACGCGTTGACGCATCATTTTTCTCTCTTTCAGCGCTCAATAGGTCTCAGATGAAGTGTCACGGTCACCTCGCCTCTACCGAATGGGATGGAATGACCGGATCAGTCTCTTAAATAGATGCCGACCTCGGTAAACCTCTTGGATTTCAAGGGGAAATAATCCAAATGGGGAAAACTGATAGCTTGCACGCCACCTCGACGCTTTCCGCCTCTGTCCACCGCGACGCAGCGTAACAGCGGCACTTGCATGTCGCCCACACGTCTCTCCTGGACAATGTCGGTGTATATGTACACAGAGTGCACGTCCCCGAAAACATCCATTGAGTAGGCGCCGGTAGTCGGCGATGCGAAACACGTCTTCTCTCCGAAGCCTAGAACGCATGCGAGATGCTGAGTCAGCAGGACAGCACAGTGTCTCGGCGGTTTGATGGTGACGCGTTTCGTCTTGGAGTCGTACGATAAGATCCCCATCGGTTTGAGCAAGAAGCTGGCGCCCTCTAGTCTGTCATCTCGCAACGTCTCACTCAAGCGCTCGACTAGGGTGTGGTTGCTTCCGGTGAAAATAGGAGGTATCTCGAATATGTTTGGCATGAAACTGCGCACTCCCATGACTTTCTCCATCTCTTTGATCATCTGTCTTGCTTGATCGCTGATCGCCTTCTTCTTCACCGCCGGGGACAAGAACTGCTTGTATACGGCATTCGTCTGTCTCAAGTCGACCTCTCTCTTGAACCTTTTTGTTTCCGGTTTCAATCGCTGCTCTTCCGACGTGTCTGATATCTCTTCCACCGTTACATAGCTCGCTTCCTTCCAGCTCAGCGGGTATTTTCAGCTGAACGTTAGCTTGCTCAGACCGTTCGCGTTTTTCATTCCCCTCCAGTCTACCTGCGGTTTTCTTCTTTCGGCGAATTTAGTGTCTTTTAAAACCTTGATCGCCTCCTCTAGCAAACCCTTGGTGCGCAGAGGAACAACGATGATCAAGTCGTCGTCGTGCACGTTAGTCCATTCTGTAGGGAGGATGATCTCAGTCAGAGCCGCTTCTTACGCTTCGGGCAGAAGGAGCGGCGAGTCGAAGTGAGTTCGGAAAGACGTCAAGCTGTTGTCAGGATAATACTCCATAGAGCTGTTGCTAGGTAGAGTGATGTTCATTTTTTTTCTACGTTATTTTTTTGACGGGGATCCACTCGTTGAACTTGTCGTCGTAACCTAACCAACGTACGAAAGCTAACTCTTTACCGTCGACGGTCTTGCGGCGCAACACCTCGTCTATCAGGTAGTTGTTGTCGTAACGACTCTTGTACACCTTCTGAACCTCTTCCGGGTAGAAGACGCCTTTTATCTCCTCGCCCTTGTCGTCTTTCAGCTCGAACCCTCTGCTTCCCAACGTCTTAGCAACGTCGACCACTTCCTCGCGCCAGTTTCCCTCGTACCCTTTGTCGAAGGCGCCTTTAGTTCTCAACATCCTCACTCTGTCACCCGGAGCGATGACGTCGACGGCGGACGTCTTTGTTTTTTTCTTCTTTTTCCATATTTCGTAGATTTGTTTGTTAGTTGGGAGATCTTGTCGGTAGAAAACTGTTTCGCTGTTTTCCGAGCTGACTTGAGCCGGCGCCATTTTCAACGTCTTGTGGTGAGTGTGATTGTAAGAAGACACTACATGGTGCAGTACGTCTACGTAGCGATACGTGCGCTTGTGTGTGAAATAACGCCACAGCTTCTCCTTCAGACTGCGGTTCAAGCGCTCCACTAGACTAGCTTTGATGTCGTCGTTCTCGCCAGTGAAAAACTCTATGCCCTCGCTCTTCAAGTGATCTTGAAAGATCTTGTTCAAAAACTCTTTCCCCTTGTCTGTCTGAACAGTGCGCGGTCGTCTCTCGCCAGTGTCTGTCATCTTTCGGAAGGCCTCGGTAACATCAGCGCTGCTCTTGGATTTAATGGGAACGGCCCACGCGTACCTAGAGAAAACGTCGATCGCCGTCACCACGTACCGGAAGCGGTCGTTGTGAGACGCCAAAGCCTGCATGTCCATCAGATCTATCTGCCACTGCTGATCGATTGCGCCGGTTATAGTCTTGTTCCTTGCGAATCTTCTCCGAATGGGTTTATGTTAAGTGTAGGCGTCCAGCGACACTAAAGCATCTCGGATGACGGCCGGGTTTAGGTGGCGAAAATGATGTTTCTGGAGTTTAGTCACGCTAGTGAAACTGGAGGGCGCTTTGACGTCGGTATATCTAGCTACTACGCGCTTCTTTTCTTTTTCCTTCTTGGTCAGTCTCTTCACTGGTTTGCCCATCGTCGACTTGTTGAGGGCGTGAACGACGACGTCGCCGCTAGGCGGTTGCGGCCTTTCCTTTTCTTACTCCCCGCGCTCCTATAGGAAGTCGGAGTTTGGAAAAGTTCACTGCCCTCCTCGTCGTCAGAGGATTGATCGTCCACCTGGAGAGAAGAGTCTGCTGCTGCTACTGCTGCTGCTGCTGCTTCTCCTTCTTCCGAGTCGAAGCTCGGTCGTTTCCGACCTCTGTCAGCAAGCCGTGTGTCCAAGCTTTGGCCAGGTCCGCTCGCTTTATACAGATGGTTTCCGATCAAGGAGTCCGTGGGAACTGCTTCGCGCAGCGCTTTTGTGAACGGAGAGTAGCCCGCCGGTCTGGGCGCCGTCTTCCTGAACCTGGCGGCGTCGTTCAGTAAGTCCACTATGTTGATGGGATGCTCAGGTGGTATTCTCATACCCGACATCTCGCGCACCGCACCGTCCTCATTCCACTTGACCACACCGGATTTCTCCAATTGTTTGTACAGCGCCACGGTCCGGGTGCGATTCCTCTTGGGAACTTGGTTCACCAACCGCTCAAGTAGGGACGCGCTGGCTTCTTCAGCAGACTGACGGAGGTGAGCCGGGGGCGAAGAAGTGTAGGACGAAGAGATGTTGCTGTTGTTGGGATTCGCGAGAAAAAATTGCAATCTATTCAACAACCTTCGGTATTTCAACATTTTCTCGTGCGATTCCAAAGTGGGATCGTTCAACACTAAGTCCAAGTCCCTGTAGATAAACTGTAGCACCTGGTGCAAGGCCGCGTCGGGATGAAGGGACTGTTCTGCCTGCTTGTGGTAATAGGCCATATCGGCAGGTAGGCGGGCGGCGGTGGCAGGAGCGGAACTCTCGTTCTTTTCAGTACGCTCATCAGGAAGAGGAGGAAGGTTTGGAGCAGTAGAAGTACTAGCAGCAGCCACTGCAGTAGTAGCAGCGCTAGTAGTAGCAGCAGCGGGCACATGATGAAGTAGACCTGCTTGTGATGATTTGTAGAGCGTCTCAGGATCCACGAGCGTTTGTAGTGTTGTTGCTGCTCTGAGTCCGTCATGGGGACGACGGTGGCGATGACGCTGGCGGTGGCGGTAGTGGTGGTACTGTCTGCGAGTAGGTGTCGAATGAGGTGTCTCATATACGGAGAATGCTCTTTATAAGCGGTAAGGCCATCCCTATGAGAGCCGGAATGAGGAAACCTCCCTCTTGTACCAAGACGCGTCTCTTTTTCTTGATGGGCGTAGATTTTTTGCCGACCTCCCTCAACACGTCAGCCGATTCTCGAAGCTTGTCCAGTTGTTTGTCGCTGAGCGGGATGTTCCCTACCAGTATATTGTGACAGATCTCACTCAATGCTGCGATCAGATCGTCGCTTCCAGAGTCTATTAGATGCGAGCAGTCCTTTGGCGAGCACTTAGCTAAGTGCTTGAGAGTACCAAAGTGTCTCCGAGTAGATGAGAAGACATTTTTGCTACTGCTTTGTCTTGTTCTTTTTTTTTTCTAGCGGTACGAATACTAGCTGAGAGTGTATGAACGTCAAAGAGGAGCGTATTCTCAGATCGTCAGGTGTTGACTGCTTGAAGTCCAGAAGGAGGTATGAGTGAGGTCGCTTGAGTTCATGGGTAAATATACTAGAGAGGGCCGCCGCGTTGGAGGGAAACACCTGGCGAGACAGACTAGCTATTTGCCCCATGTCGCGCGGGTTCTTGAAAACGATCATGTAGTGAGCGTTCAGACTCATAGTTCGAAAGTCGGGTGATTTCTGGAATAGGTTCTGAGTGATATATATGACGCTCACGTTCCAGTGATGCGAGTATTTAGTAAAGATGTCGGCTACCACTTGCTGATTGGAACTGCTCATCAGATCGTCCAATATCAGTAGAGTGTGTGGTCGTAAAGCGTCTTCTGCTACTTCCACGTCTCCCGCTATAGACTCTTTGCTAGGAAGACTTTCTCTGAATTCCACACCGTACTGATTTTGCATTTTTTCAAACAGAGGTTGCCACTCGCCGTAATGGTAAAAAGTCTTTTCCACCGGCGGCGTGACCAAATTGTTCACGTCGCTCAGAAATTGATCCACCAAGCGCGATTTTCCACAACCCGACGGACCACTAATGATACAACTAAAGGGTCCTTGTAGTCGAGCGTCGAAATGAATTTCTGTGAAAAGTTTGCTTTTACTACTCGACATTTTTTTGTTTTTTTTTCAGGACGCGTCAGAGAGCGGTTGTGTGTCTGACTGTCTGCTGTGTTTCTCACTCGAACGGTCGGTAGTGAATGGTTGTGGAGAAAAGTCAGCCGACCTTTTTATTGATACCGGCCGGTGTCACAGTAGCGGCGGCAGAAGTGACTTTTTTTTCTTTTTTTTTTGCGATAAAATTCTATTTTCACTCAATAGTCATAAATGTTTGTATCAGACTCCAGAGGAGTCTGATACAAATATTTATTTTTTTTAAAAAAAGAAGAAGAGGAGGAGGAGGAGGAGGAGGAGGAGGAGGAGATTAATTTCTTTTTTTTTTTTTTTTTTTTTGATCATTTAGGCAAAGCTCATCGCTTTGCCGCTTTTTTTTCTATTTCTGTGTTGTGACACGATCGTCTCGAAAAAGCAATAAGGCGTGTGAGCGCGGCGGTGACAAATACATATTGGAGCGTATGGTTTAAAATGGTGCGTCCCTATCTTCTTCAATTCGGCTGCGTTGCAATATGCGGGATAGCAAGTGACGACGTCGAAACGTTTAGAGACCGTGTTCACGTCGGCCACAACGCGCGCCCACCGAGTGGGAGCTGCAGTCGCTCCCAAGAAACCGATCGGCTTGTCGAATCGTTTCATAGCGCTTATTCTCACTTTATAAGAGGAGGCAGGGTGAGGAGAGTAGCGGCGCTCTTTCTTTTCATGAAACGCCCAACGAGTGGGGGCGCTGAGAGCAGCTGTTATGCAATGGTAGAGTAAATACTGTTCTGAGAAGACGGCTCTCGGCCATGTCGCTACGTTTTCCTTTTCCGCTCTTGTATAACGACGATGGCGCTCAGCTTTGCATTTCTCGAGAATTCGGTACGCTTCAAGAGAAGCGTGAACCTCAACTACGTGACGCTCTCTCCTTTGAGATAAAAAAATAGCCGGGCAGTTGAGGAGAGCACTTTGTTCGCGCGACCGTCTTTTAGAAACTCGCGCCCTCTGCAGCGCCATATTTCTTTCCTCCGAAACAAAAAAGACTGAGTGAAAATAAAAAAATTTAAAACAAAAAGCTCAAAGAAAAAGAAATAAGCAATAAGCAGACTCAGCTCGAAATTCCCTGCCGGCGTGATGGCGGTGACTGCAGGCGGTGGCGGCGGTCGGCTGGCCGGCGGTGGCGGTGTCGGCGGCGATGGTAGAAGGGTGTGTGGAAAGAGAGACGCATCTCAGTCTTTTATAGGAGCGGCGAGTCTGACATTTTCAGCTGTCGCATGCTGACCTGCTGCTATCATAAGAGAAACAAAAGCCCTAATCACGCTTTTCAGCTGGATCCTTCCACCCCGCCAGACATGGATCCCGATGGGAAGGTGGTTTAAAATTAAATCCGTGTACCGACTGTCATACAATAGAGTAATTAGTTGAACGCGTGTTACCTGTATAAAGGATTAGCGGGTCATGGGCTCAGCGTGTGTATAGAAAAACAACTGCAGGTAGCGTGAACAAAGCGACCCCCTCCCTTTCTGTCACTCTGTCTGTGACTAGAGGGTGCGCGTGTGGTAAGCGGCTTAAATCTAAAGAAAAACAAATCACCCTCTCCTGTCGTCAGCAGTCAGCCGGCCGGCGGCTGGAAAATGCGATTAGAGGGATGATGAGCCACGTAGTAAGCGACTTAAGGCTGATCTAAAGACCTGCCGTGAGGGGGCAGCTGGCCGGTGGCTTGAAAAAAGGGGGGAGTAAGGGTATATAAGGGGGAGTGAAACCGTATTCGGCATCGTCATCATCGTTCACGCTACTACTACTACTACTACTACTACTACTACTACTACTACTACCACCACCAGCACCGCGCCTCAATTTGCAGATCCCCATGATGGAAAGTTGCTACCGTGACATGAAGCGGAATGACGAAGCGGCGCGCGAATGTGAAGCTGATGCTGTAGCCTCTGCTACTGCTGCTGCTAGTGCTGCTCAGCGTGCTACTGCTGCATTTACTGCGGCTGTTAGTGACGCTGGTTGTGATGACGTTGTTGTTGTTGCCGCTGCGGCTGTGACTGCTGCTGTTGCTGCCGCCGATGCAGCTACTCATGCCACCGATGCCGACGCTGCTGCTGCTGATGCTGTTGCGGCTGCCGATGTCGCCGCTGATAACGCTGCTAGTGCCCGCTCTGCCGCCCTTGCTACTGTCGCTGCTGCTGTTGTTGCTAATGCTCACGCTACTGCTGCTACCGCTGCTGCTGCTGCTGCTACCGCTGCTGCCGAGGCTGCTGCCGCTGCTGCCGATGCTGCTGCCGATGCTGCCGATGCTGCCGATGCTGCTGATGCTGCTGATGTTAGCAGTCGCGTCGACAAAGAATCGTCATTTGTCACTCTTAAACCTCCAGTTGAACGCGCGACGGGTAGTAGGGCTACCAACGCGACGGCCGGATGGTGCAAATGGTGTCGTCGCTTCTGCTCGTGCGCTTGCTTTTCTTCCGGTCCTACCTGCTGCTGCTACGGTATGATAGTGTTATAGTGTTTGAATGAGAACGCGCGTAGTTACACATAGACGCTGTAACAGATGTGCTTTTTTTTGAAAATATAATTTTAACATAACATGGAACTTGTTGTGTTTATTTTCTATATATAAGTTGTGTCACGTGGTGTTGTTTACAAACAAGAGAGCCACGTGGTGTTGTTTACAAACAAAACCCTAAGTAGGTCACGTTACCCTAGTTACCAGAATGCCGGCTTCTGATTGGCTGAGCCTAAGTAGGTCGCGTGACGTAAGTAGGTCACGTTACCATGGTTACCAGAATGCCGGCCTCTGATTGGCTGAGAGCTTCTAAGTAGGTCAGTAGGTCACCCAGAATGCTGGCTTCTGATTGGCTGAGAGCCCTAAGTAGGTCACGTTACCATGGCAACGGGTCACGTGACCAAATGGCGGCCTCTGATTGGCTGCATATCGATTGAGTAATAAACAGTAGTTAACTATAGTCCCGTTCCGATACATACTATACTACTCATGGCATCAATTGATATGAGGGGAATAGGTCAGTCTATTCTATAGGCCTGTGACAAGCAGGGTAGTCAATATTGAACTGTCAAAAATGAAAATGAATGCAAGAATTCATATTTGAAAAGAAAAATCCATAAGTCATACACTGCCTTATTATATGCCCTGAGAAAGATGAAGAAGATACCACTAGATAACTTAAGATGGCCAGAAAATACTGGCATTGGTAGAATTTATGCATGTCTATGATTATGTACAACACAGAGGTTTCTCTGTGTCTGTCTTTTATTGAGGCCACTCCCCCAAAAAAAGAGTTTTTATTCACTAAGGCATGAGAAATATGGAGAGGGCTCTTCTCTATTTTTGGCTCTTTTAGGAGAAGACCAAATGGGTAGCAAAGCTTTTTTGGTAATTGGTGAGGTGGTGATACACAAGTTTACTTTGGGAGTGACAAAATACAGGCAGTAGAGCACTGCTCTTGACATATTCGGTTGTGAAAATGTGTTATTCCAATGACATCTATGAAGAGAGATGTCACACACTAGATGAAACACATTACCTTTTAAAAAACAATGTTATTAGTTGATGTACATCTTTAGATATATGTACCATGAGGTACAGAGGGAATGATATTAGCAATTAGATTGATGAGCTGATAAAATATCATTATTATACTCAAAATTAAATGGCCTCAATTACTATATCTTGGGCAATCAAATAAATATTTGATATAATGAAGAGTTGGAATCCAGTGTTGCATCATCAGCCATTGTGATTCAGATCTAGTGTTATCACTCCCTTATCATACTAACAATGGGTAGCAGAGTATATACAATATTTCATTTAGACCTCCACTGTCAGCACACCGGACAGCACACCGGACAGCAGCAAATAATATAATCTCTAATGATCTCAAATTGCTGAAGTAGATGTGTTGCAAGACCTGCTTTAGGTTGAGTTAAACATTGGAGATCAGCTTGACCATATGAAGTCAGGGGACCTCTGTCCAAACACTAGTCACTAATTGACACCACGTCCCTACAGACAGGGGTTGCCATAGTCATATTGCAAAGTGCTGTGGGTGACACAGCATTGTGTGTGGGGTGTAGTCTTCTGAAACCTCTGGTGTGGGTGGACACTAGTGTCAGCTGCAGCAGCTGCACGAGCTGCTTGTGCTGCTCGTGCAGCGGCTATTTGTAAACTAATTAATACGACTTCCTCATTAAATTTGTCATCTACAACTGTTTCAATCTTAAGGCTTTTTTTTTGAGTTTATTCTTTTTTCAAATTTGGTCCCACCTCAAAAGAGGAATAGGACTCTGTAACAATGTAGCTCTCTTGATCAATTAACAGCCCCATTTTTCTTAGATGTCATCTGACAGCTTCTTGCTAGGCCAGGATATTGTTAAATAAACAACTTGGAAAGCTAATTACAGTTTTCTGGGCTTGAAATATGAGTATCTTGACTGTAACAGCAGCCTTTTTACCGTATAGTCCTTCAACGGACTCTTGCTGGCCAGACTTTCAAGCAAGTTTGCCAAAGTCCAGCCTGTTATTGAATGTCCAGCCTAGCCTGACCCTCAGTAGAATGGTCCTTGACCCATCTATTATAGTCCAGCAGTGCCTGACCCTTGTATGAGAGTAGTATTGGCGACATTGGCTGACTCTGATATTTACCTGTGTGTACGGGGGGAGGAGAGGGTTCACAGCCACAGCTCTCTTAAGGCAAAGCTTGCGCTTATAGAGCACTACTAGTGGGAGTTTGAATGAGGAGTCTATGGCGTTTGTCTTAAAAAAAAATAGCCATGGCACATGTCAATGTCGCTTAATTATGCTCATATCTCATGTCGATTTTAAGAATTGCTCATGTCACCTGTCACTATGTTTTTCAAGCTTCATGTCAAATGTCACTAGGCCTCATGTCGAATGTCGATTCTAAGAAACAGACATGTCGCCATCTCGAATTTAGTGGTCCACACCGCCGCTGCTGCTGCTGCTGCTGCTGCTGCTGCTGCTGATTTGCTGTTGCTGCTGCTGTTGGTGCTGCTGCTTGTGCTGCTCGTGCAGCTGCTGCAGCTGCTGACAGCTGCTGCTGCTTGTGCTGCTCGTGCAGCTGCTGCAGTTGCTGACGATGTCACGGATGCTGTTGACAGATGCTGCTGCTTGTGCTGCTCGTGCAGCTGCTGCTGCTGCTGACGATGTCACGGATGCTGCTGACAGATGCTGCTGCTTGTGCTGCACGAGACTGAGTAGCTGCTATTACTAATGCTACTAATACTAGTATGAGAAAATACATTTAGTCAGTTGATTAAATCAAGGAGGTCTTCTGACTTCAGTGGATCGTTTAGCCATCGGCCACGGGCAAAACTTGAAACCATTTTATACATGGGACAATTGGCAGAGTCGAAACATGTTGGTACGATGGGATCGATCATGTTCATCATCAGTTCAGGCAAAGGAAGTGTGTCGACAGCACGCGAAAACTTCATGTCTGGATGTTTCAACACAAGGCCTTTTATCACACTCACACAGCTGCTTTGAAGAGTGAATCCTTGACCAAACTTGAGCTTTTCCAACACAGCTTTGGCCTCTTTCTGTGCAGTAAGGGATCTCTCTTTCGGGTTCATCTCAGTGCTGTCTAGCATGTCCTCAAAGTCTTTAACATAATGTTCCAACGGGCTACAAATGATGTACTCCAGATCATCGTCCGTATATGTCGTCTCCTCGCACCATATTGTGTCTTCTCCTGTTTCGAATTCCGTCATTTTCTGAACAATCTCCTCGTGAGTGCCTTGCATATATCGAAGCTCCTTCAAAGACCTGATAACTTCTATGGCGAAGACTGAACAAATACCTGAAGGAATTTCACCACAGTCAGGCCAAGTATACGGAGCTAAGAAAAATAGCTCCAACAAAATCTTCTCCCTCTGTCCAAATGAAACTACTTCCGTTCCGATGAAGTTGAAGCATGCTTCTATCCATTGCTCCTTGGTGACGTCCTTCCAATGTTTCTTTACCTCACATGCATCATAGGGCACTGTTTCTCTTCCTGCTTCAAGTGGAAGTTGCTTTTTCTTTCTTGGACTCATTTGGAGAGAGTTTCGATGCTCTGTAGCGTCAACACTTCGATAAGAAAAGTAGCTGAAAATAGCAGAACTAACCATCATAACATTCTGAGCGAGCGTAGAGTGGACGATGCTACGATGATGAAGGGCGGGTCGAGAAAGTGTGATGGGTGAGAGCGTCGTTTCACTCCGTATGTACCCTGTCCTAGATAATCCTCTTAAACGGCTGAAAAGACTCTCTCAGTACAGAGTCTCTACTCAATTAAGAGATCTGTTAAGTAAGTTTTCACATGCTACCTGACTACTGCAGGTGGGTTTAGACTTAAGCAGCTTAGTGCACACACGTGTCTGTTAGAAAGCTACCTGCACACCTGCCTTCCTTTTTCACTAGTATTTACCCCCTGCCGACTTATAAGGCGCCTATACACGTGTGAGCCTCCTTATATACGCCTTCTTGCTTCTAGAGCTAAGCTACTTACCGTCGTTTTCAGCTGCCGCAGGCTGACTGGCAGCTATTTGAAAGAGAATACCCGTTACCTGTATAACGGATCAGGGGGTTATGAGATTAGAGTGTGTATACAAAAAAAAGCTACAGGGGTCGTGAAGCAAGCGAGAGGGTGTCTGTCTGTGAGGTAGAGACGAGTACATGTGGTAAGCGACTTAAGTGTAAAACAAAAGCACCTCCTCTTGCCGTGGTGAGTGGAGCGGACGGCAGCTGGCTAGTTGAATAAGCGTCAGCTTAGAAGATAATCCCTCCACGGGCTGGCGCGTCACACCTGTCGTTAATCACCTCCTGTAGTCTTTGTATACACAGTTGACCTGGCTTTATCTCTTCACCAGCTATAATCCCATATACATGTAGCGCACGTTACACTTGTTATCCCTCTTTTCATGCTGATGGATGAGGGGTGGAAGGGTCCAGGTGAAAAGCAATTTGATTCCTCTCTGGAAGAGGGTGGGGCTCTAGGTGAAAACAAGCTTAGAACATCCGGATTAGCCGCTCTCTCAGCTATATAAAGAGCCTCAATTTTTCTTGGAACAGTACTTCACCTCTGCCCACTTCGTCTTGTTGTACACTATCAGTCACGAGGCAGACGCTCGAAGTAGCAGATCTTTGCAGTATGGTTTATACAGGGGTTACCTGCTAATAGGAGTTTGTCTAAAAAAAATG
This sequence comes from Harmothoe impar, assembly GCA_947462335.1. Taxonomy (NCBI): domain Eukaryota; kingdom Metazoa; phylum Annelida; class Polychaeta; order Phyllodocida; family Polynoidae; genus Harmothoe; species Harmothoe impar. The sequence continues at coordinate 50,656,391 of OX381720.1, read as the reverse complement.
GGTGAGTAGATCGCTTTTTTCTAAAAAAACACTTAGAACACGGGTATGAATATGTAGCACTGTAAATAGTTAGTGTGAGTACACAGTAGAATCTACGGTACTATAGTCTTAACTGTCTAAAGACTGTGGAGCGCGTTAATGTGCGGTCTCCTTACTAATTTCACTTGACCAGGCTGGCAGGGTCAACTAGTCTAGGTAATTGCAACCACAAGGGTGGCTACTCAAGATCCAAGTAGACCTACTACTACGAGATTGTCTTTTGACCACTCTGCCGCCTGGTGATTACATGCTCTAGTCTAGCTCGCCATACCCTAGTATAGTTCTCCGCTCTTTTCGTCAGATGGCGCCACAATAGGATTTTTGTACATTTCTACGATACTCGCGAACATTTTAAACGCATAATGAACTATATAAGCAACAAAGCACACTTCTAATATATTGAATATAAAAAACCGCGCTCATCATCCCTCTAATCGCATTTTCCAGCCGCCGGCCAGCTGACTGCTGACGACAGGAGAGGGTGATTTTTTTTCTTTAGATTTAAGCCGCTTACCACACGCGCGCCCTCTAGTCACAGACAGAGTGACAGAAAGGGAGGGGGTCGCTTTGTTCACGCTACCTGTAGTTGTTTTTCTATACACACTCTAAGCCCATGACCTGCTAATCCTTTATACAGGTAACACGTGTTCAACTAATTACACTATTGTATGACAGTCGGTACACGGATTAATTTTAAACCACCCTCCCATCTGGATCCATGTCTGGTGGGTGGAAGGATCCAGCTGAAAAGCGTGATTAGGGCTTTTGTTTCTCTTATGATAGCAGCAGGTCAGCATGCGACAGCTGAAAATGTCAGACTAAGTCGAATTGTTTGTTTACAAACAGTCACGTGTCACGTGGTGTTGTTTACAAACAAGAGAGCCACGTGGTGTTGTTTACAAACAAACCCTAAGTAGGTCAAGTTACCCTAGTTACCAGAATGCCGGCTTCTGATTGGCTGAGCCTAAGTAGGTCACGTGACGTAAGTAAGTCACGTTACCATGGTTACCAGAATGCCGGCCTCTGATTGGCTGAGAGCTTCTAAGTAGGTCAGTAGGTTACCCAGAATGCACCACTAATCCCCTAAGTAGGTCACTTCCGGTCACGTGACCAAATGGAGGCCTCTGATTGGCTGCAGGGTTACCCAGAATGCACCACTAATCCCCTAAGTAGGTCACTTCCGGTCACGTGACCAAATGGAGGCCTCTGATTGGCTGCAGGTCGATTGAGTAATAAACAGTACTTAACTATAGTCCCGTTCCGATACATACTATACTACTCAGGGACATCATACCTAAAATACCATCACATTACCATTTTTGCATGGCTGTGTACAAATATTTCAATAATCATGTTTCATGAGCGGTCCATGGGAAGATTTAGGATAATTTCAGGACAAAATGTATCATGTAAAATAAATATAAAAACAATATATGTAATATAAAACCAATTAGTAGGTATGATCCCAAATTGTCAAAACAGAATACGGTGCAAGACCTGCTTTAGACTGAGGTAAACATTGGAGATCAGCCTGACCAGACATGGTCAGGGGACCTCTGTCCAAACACTGGTCACTAATTGACACCAGGTCCCTACAGACAGGTGGTTGTCATAGTGACAGGTGGGTGTATACAGACCTGGGTGGACATCAGGGGTCGGTGTGTTGTAGGAGTGTAGAGGAGAGGGCTGGGGAGTGGACACAGGAGGAGGGGTCATAGGAGGAAAGGTGATGGAGTGGTAGGTGAGTGTATGTACAGATGTCCCACTAGGGGGCAGCCTTGTCGGATATTGATTAGGGATGGCTACAGTGGCTCATTGGTTAAGGGCCTTATCCACGAGAGGCTAACACCATCTAAACATGAACATTATATTGGTCATATTACTATTATGCCGGCAGATCACAAGGTCATTATGAATATCTACGGGTGTAAGAGAAAGGGCTGGGGAGTAGACACAGACAGAGCAATGGTGGGTGGTAGGAGGTAAGGTGGTAGGTGAGTGTGTATACAGATGTCCCACCAGGGGGCAGGGTTGTATGGTAGTTATTAGGATAGTTATTAGGGATGGCTACAGTGGGCTGATTGGTTAAGGGCCTCATCCACGAAACACTATTATTAACAGTGCTGAGGATTTCTTTTACACAGTAAAGGAATTTCACACTGGTGGTTCGTCAAAATGAAAGGTCAATATAAACATATTAAACTGATAAGACTCCAGCAGAGCACATAGCAAGTCTATATCTTTATTTGAGTGAAGCTCAGAGATGTGTGTGATACTGTTTCCTCTGCGTTTTCGATACACTGCGGGTGACAGAAACATACTTTGTTGTGTACAAGGTGAACCACTGTGTACAAACACAAACCAATGTGATATAACTCTCGGCTAAATCTCCAACCATAAACGCCACTTGTTGATGTTTCTTTTCATTGCTTCTATTTCTTTTACTTCGTCTCTTGCTATTACTTTTAGTTTAAGCATACTGTAGACATATTCCGTTGTCCATTTAGACTCTAATTTCCACTTCTGTATAGAAATTGTTTTCATTATGTATGCATTTCCCAGCAGTGGAAATTGGCAATCGAAAGCATTGGGCAAACATTACACCTTCAAATGAACTGAACCATCACAGTGCAGTGCAGTCCAGTAGGATATCTTGTTGAATGGCATCTGATTCCGGGCCTTTGAAGGGGATGACCACATGTCAGAGCCCTGTCCCTAAGATGCAAGAGGGAGAGGAAACTGGAGGATTCTAAGAAATCAGACTTCTTTTTTGCTGACCTTATCTGCTTTCTTCCCCATCGTTATGAAGTAAAAACATTGAGTCATCGAGTCCAGACAGGATGGGAGTTCATTTAGCCTCTTGGGTGTTGCCTTTATCTTTTTATTTCATACAAAGAAAAGAATCTCATTTAGGTGACAATGGACTCGGCTCTGTAGGAAGTATGTTATGTTATTGCTTCCTTGGTTGAGACATAGGCTGTCAGGCTTTGTATTGTAAGAAAGAGAAGGGAAGTGTCAGCTTTAATTATTTCCTAGGTTTCCTCCTCTGTGAATTAATAAATAAGCAAAACAAAAATTAAATGAATAAGTTTCCATTTATCAAAGTTTAACATGAAGAAAAGCAATCTAGAATTTGCTACCCCACATGTCCAACATCCATGAGGTGAACCCTCTAAAGTTGGTTACTACAAAATGCTGACAATGAAACATGACTGTGCCCCGTATGGCCCTGGTGTTGGTAATGATACCACACAATACCCAGGGGTAATAATACAGTGGTGGACACTTAGAAGGATGGCCGGTCATCATCATCATACAGGGGCTATGAGTGGTACTGTGGTCACACAGAGTGACCAATACATTCAGTCTGCAGTTGGTCATTAACAACGGGGGTTTCCCACTGTCATATACCACACCACAAATGCCCATATACATAGACCGATGAGGGAGGAAAAGGGACTTTTTTCATAAAATTGTTTATATTTGTTATATTTGTATACTGATAAGTTTGGGGTGTATAAAAGCTACTGCAATAATTGCCTCAAAAACATGTATAGTTAAACAAAAACATGTTGGATACCGAAGGCAACGTATCTTTGCCGTGATACAGCCAGATTCTTTTCAGCAGTTGAATGCATCACAGGCAAGGTATGCATCATGATGCCAGATAGGCATAATCCAGTGAAAAAGCATACATCACTTAATAATTTATAGGTTTAGATATAATGTAACTACATAATGCAGATTTATAGCCAAGCAGCATTTCTAGAAGGGAATGAGATCGATGCGCCACCTTCAGCTAGCAGTGATAAATGAATCGATACATTCTCAACGAGTCTTTATAGCTGCTCAATGCCATAGGGGTACATCAGGGTGATGACTTAACCTTTAAGGACACCATGACCCCTCAAGGATTGCTCAATGGAGCACCAGGTAGTCAGCATGATGCATTATAATACATTGTTATCTAGTGAGTGTATCTCCTAGCTAAGTGTAGCAGCAAACCTAGGTTTGATGCAAATTTAAGGATAATTCTGACAAACTTGTGGTGGGACCCTATGGAGATGTTCAGAATCTCACTAGCCCCACCTGGTGATCTTTCTCAGAATCATTAGAAACTAACTATCTCCCCCTGGTGTGTGTTGGTTCAGGGCTAATTTTCGAAAACATTTTAGTAAGTTTCCCTAAGAGCCTCAAACACTCGACCCTTGGATTTAGAGGCAGGCACCAAAGTTAGGCCAAAAAAAACAAAAAAACGTTTGTTTCAGGTCACCCGACCGACCCTATCTAAATAGGGCTGACCCTACGTTTTATATGCAATTTTGATGACATTTTCACATTTTTGGGGTCAATTTTAGGTTTACAAAATTTGGAAAAAAATCTCGGCATTTTTACACTTTTTTGGGTCAATTTTAGAGGGGAAGTAAAAAAATAAAAGTTTAAAAAGTTTAAAAAAATAAAAGATCCGTCCTACCGACCCTACAGTTTTTTCCCATGTTACCTGAAACAAAATGATTTTTTTCCTATTTGGCCTTCTCATAGGAATTATAATGATATTTTGATATATTACAGTATGGATATGTCCCCAACCTATGACTAAGTCTGGCAAGGAGTCCATACTTCATTCTTAGCAAATAGAATAATCATTAGGACAGAACTCATTTTCAATGTAGAGATGCACATTCTGTTGAAGGCTGCAGTATCCATATGACTTGGCCAATCACTTCCATATTTAGATTGAGCATTGATTATATGTTGTAGATGAACTATAAGAAGTATCAATGGGTTTATATACGATTTTGAGATTGTCAGATTTAACTTTAATGTAACCTGGATGGTACACTTCATCAAAAAAGAGCTTGGACGAGGTAGGAATGCCCATTATAGTGCTGTAATAACGTCTTTATGTTGCGGTTTTAGAATAATCACGGTAAAAGGGAAAAGATGGCTATTAGGAGGACACAATGGCTGCCTACACTGGGTGAAATGCTAATGCTCTATAAGGATGCGCCTACAAGATGGCTGCCTACTCAGGGTTAACTGCTAATACCCGGTAAGGACGCCTTAAACAAGATGGCTGCCTACACAGGGTGAGGTGCTTATGCCCCATAAGGATGCCCCTACAAGATGGCTGCCTACACAGGGTGAGCCACTAATACCCTATAATAATGTCCCCTACAAGATGGCTGCCTACATAGGTTGAGCCACTAATGCCCTATAGGGATGCGCCTAACAGCCAGACACAGGCTCTATATGCACCACCCCCCCGGCTATGTCTGTGTGTGCTGGGGGGGGGGGGGGGAGTGCCCCTGGTAGTAGTGTAAGGCCACACCACCAGAGGGCCGTCAATAATTAATCAATCGTCTGTTGTTACTCAATACGGCACCTGTAGCAGCGGAAGGTGTCAACAGGAGGGCATGCTGGGAGTTTGGTGGTCAGTGAATACCACCATAGTGGGGTCATCCATCCAGCAGGGTCTGTTCTGGTGCATTGAGTCTTTACAGGATCTTGTAGGATGATCAGTCAACCATATAAATGTCCTAACTACTCTCCCAATCTGAAAGGTGATATATAGGGAGAATTAAAATGCAACTCATTCAAAAAGAATATGACCCCTAAGATTGCCTATTTTTACATGCATTACAAAGTAAAATCACCATAGCTATATCCATTGAGTTAAAATACTCAGGACTACTATAAACATGGTAGAAAAAATGGCTATACCTTGTATGGCGCCTATGTCTAACGTAAGTTAGTCATATAGTCAACTTATAGTCGGCCATTAACTCGACAGATTTAGGCTATATAGTCAAGTGACTATGAATTTAATCGTTGTATGCTCAAAAGTAGTCACAATGACTTATAGATATAGTCAATCATGAGAAATAAGGGAAATTTAAGTACCGAAGGCTGGTCAAGGTTCAGCAGGGTAGAGCAATGCAGAGCAAAGCTATGTTGAGTAGAGCAGGACTCTGCTGTACTCTACTCTACAATACACTGTTCTGCATTACTCTGCATTATTTACTTTGCCCTGCTTAGCTCTCCCCTACCCTGCCCTGCTTTACTCTGCCTTCCTTTGCTCTGCCCTGTTCTGCTCTAAATTACTCAGCTCAGCCTCATCCTGTCTATCCCTACTTTGATCTACTTTTCATTACTTGCTCTGCCTTGATCTAGCTTGCTATACTCTCTAGCATGTATTTCACCAACGTCCTTCGACCGAAATTTCGTCATCTGATAAAAGTCTATAATGTTAAACTTATGGACAAGCTAGGATAAGGCAGGGCAGGGGACATGCTAGGATGAGGCAGAGCAGGGGACAGGCTTGGATATGGCAGGGCAGGGGACAGGCTAGGATAGGTAGGGCAGGGTAGAGCACCATGAAAAGCATGATGTGGATAGAGAAGGTAGAACATTTAAGCCGACTACAATATCCCTTCTTATAATTAGCTCATGTGTAGGCCTAGTATGCTCTGTCCCTCTAGACCAACACTGATCATGTATTGGAACAAAATACCATGAGTACTCTATCAAACATGAAAACTCATGCACCCTACAGTCTCTTAAGTAGTCATAGTCAACAATAACATAACTTATAACAAACAGGGATATCCATAGAACACTGGTTTAGGAGAGGATGTGCCTACCTGAAAGATGGGTTAGGAGCTAATTTGGGGTCAATTTTTATTTTTCATTTAAAGAACGTATTAGTGCTCCTAATGTCCATACAAATATGTGTGTGGCTTATAAAATCATTCCTATACTTGTGAATGCATTAAATATAGAGAAAACCAGGTTAAAGTAGGTCAGGGGACCGGTCACTATTACAGAGAGGGGTCCTCAGACCTGGTTTTCTCTATATTTCAAGCATTTCTAATCATGAGAATGGTTTGAAAATCCACACACAGATTTATATGGACATTATGAACACAAATATGTTGTCCGACTGAAATATAAAAATTTACCCCAAATTAGCTCCTAACCCATCTTGAAGTTTCATTCAATTTTGAGTCCCAACTGTTTTCTCTGCACACATTCCTGTGACATCATCAATTTGTGTGATCAACATGTAGTCACTCCTGACTAATATGTGATTAAGTTGTATAGTCCCCTGACTACGGGAGTCAAAATATGGTGATATAGACACAACTGCCTATGGGTATTATTATTAGTTTAGAAGCCGCAGCTAATAGGCAAATTAGATCCTGGAAAATTGGACAAAAAAGATTTATTTTTGTTTTTCAAAATGTTTTTCCTTTTTTTTTCTGGTGACCCTTGTCGGCCACCGTAAGGTCTGGCTGATACTCGAGTTGGCTTCTATACCAGAAGTTGTGGTAAGTATCTTCGAGACACTGCCCTAGTTGTGGTAGGATGTTGCATTGGACTAGGTACGACCAGGACCCTTACGTAGTTGTGGCAGGATGTTGTGTTGGACTAGATTCCGTCAGGACACTTACCTAGTTGTGGTAGGAGTCTGGGTAGAACTTGGTATCATCAGGACCCTTACCTAGTTGTGGCAGGAGTCTGTACAGGACTAGGTACCACCAGGACCCTTACCTAGTTGTGGCAGGAGTCCAGGTAGGACTAGTTACCACCAGGACCTTTACCTAGTTGTGGCAGGAGGCTGTACAGGACTAGTTACCACCAGGACCTTTACCTAGTTGTGGCAGGAGTCTGGGTAGAACTTGGTATCATCATGACCCTTACCTAGTTGTGGCAGGAGTCTGGGAAGAACTTGGTATCATCAGGACCCTTACCTAGTTGTGGCAGGAGTCTGTACCGGACTAGTTACCACCAGGACCCTTACCTAGTTGTGGCAGGAGTCCAGGTAGGACTAGTTACCACCAGGACCTTTACCTAGTTGTGGTAGGAGTCTGGGTAGAACTTGGTATCATCATGACCCTTACCTAGTTGTGGCAGGAGTCTGTACAGGACTAGGTATCATCATGACCCTTACCTAGTTGTAGCAGGAGTCTGTACAGGACTAGGTACCACCAGGACCCTTACCTAGTTGTGGCAGGAGTCTGGGAAGAACTTGGTATCATCAGGACCCTTACCTAGTGGTCTGAGCAGGATGAGAACCTGTCTGCAACTGTGGCTTAGGGTAGGAATGTTGTAATTTCTAGTAATATATGAAATGAGTAGTACGAAAGGTCTAGGGGTAATGCTATAGTGCTTTAATTGATTAACTGGGTGTGTATTGCCTGTCCCATTCACCAACTAATGTAATACATCGAAGCACATTACCTCTAGGTAAAGAGATGCCTCTCTGGGAGGAATATATTACTCTAGCTATGAATATAATGGTTATATAGGGCCTTCCCCGATCAATATAACACGTTTAAGTACGGTATATTCCATATGGCAATATAATTGATTAAATGGGTGTAGAATATTGACTTTCCCATTATAACTAGAGCACTAGACGATATGATGATATTACCTGTGCTTCCAGTGGCTTCAATAATACCTAGAGGTATGGGGAGCGTTAAATAGCTGTAGCGTGTCTTTCACACAATCAATACTATATAAAAATTTTTTTTTTTAAATATAAAATATATATATATATATATATATATATATATATATATATATATATATATATATATATATATATATATATATATATATATAATATATGGCTGTTTATATATGAATGGATGGCTGTGCAATTTATGGCACTGAGCGAGGGGGTGTGGTGTATCAAACTAATACAATATGTAGTGAGGCTATTACCAATGGGAGGATTGTAGAAGAGGGCTATCAAAGTTATTGTACAAGAGCATAATGTTATCACATGAGCCAAATTGCACAATTTATTAGCCAAATGCTGTTCTATTGTTGTGACAATAATGGGAACAGGATTAATATGCAGAGACTATATCGGGAACACTGACAGCGGAACCATTCATGGTATATCAGAAATGCTCGATTGATTTTTGAAGAAATTAGTAGACGAACTTAGACATTTCCAATTGCAATAATCCCGTCACTCTTCCTCCAATGAAGATATACACTTCAAATCCAACTTGTCTGGTAACTGTGAATGTTTACTTTATCTAAAATTATATCTAGACTGTATAAGAACTTTGATATCTAACATAACGCTATTGAAACATTTCAACCAATACCTACAATGTTCTACTACTATCAGAATTAAGAAAAAGTCCACTATACTTTATTCGATCTTCTCTACTTATCTGTCTAAATCAACCATTTCAGTACCTATTTTGTAACTAATCTGCTAGGATGATTTCAACTTTATATGGAACATACAATACCATTTTCAATGCCTGAAGAAGGACACGCATTATCCTGCCAATGGTACTTTTTCCTGTGTTTAGCAGGAAGCTAATGAGACTACAATATGTATGTACATCATTGCGTCCACACTGTCAAAACTACATTACATGAATAAGCTTGCGCGGCAAACAAATAACTTGCTCATGTCCCACCCCACGCTACACTGAAAATCCATAGGTTGAAAGGGTTGGTCAGTATAGACTAACCTAGGTTGGTCATATGAGTGTTAGTCACAATGGTAAAGTTATATTCAAAAATGACCGAGGGGTCAGTCAGTAGTGGCTAACCTAGGTTTATCATTGTGTTGTATTTGTATACCACTAGTTGGTGCCACCTGTGATGACCACTTAGTGGCTCCCCCTGGAAATAAAAAGACTAAGGTGGCTTGGTCAGTAGTGACCAACCTGACAATAATAACTAATCTAGGTTGGTCGTATAGGGAGCCAAAAAATGACTAACTAGGTTAGGCACTAGTGACTGAGAGATTGGTCGTATAGGAAGCCTAGAAATATCAGTGTAGGTAGTGTGTGGCGTTTACCAAGCGAACTATATATTTTTTGGCAGCTTTAATTGCAGTAAATGCCGTGGTTATGTCATGTAAAAATCATACTAGCGTTTAAGCTGCGGTAAGTGGTATTTACTGAAATAAAACACGCTTAAAGTGTGACTTTAAGCAGGTTAATATCCATTTAGATACTAACATTCATGCAGGACCAGCATGAGAAGCCTGCCCATGTCCTGGTAAGGAGGTTGTGGTTTGAGTCAGCTGAGTGCTGGTCACATGATATTGTAGCTAATGTAACTAGTGTTTCTGTAGAAGGGTTGACTTATTGATCTTTTCTTCTTAGAAGATTTTAAAAGGTTTTTCAAGAAAGTTCTGAAACCTTAGTTAGCCCTCTAAGGATTGCATGAAACTTCATGGTTCATGTTTGTCATAAAGCACCTTAGAGTATCTCCTAAAGCGCTGCATCAGTGCATTCGGCCGATTCATCGAATATAAATCAACCTTATGCTGCATATGCAGTCGCGTGTTACTCAACGCTGCTGCATTTGGGCATCATACAAAAAAGGCATGATGCATTAAAGTAGAATGCTGCGCTCAATGGATTTCCCCTTTAATGACTGCGCAGTACATTTATGCATTATGCTCTTGGTCGTCATGATCCATGAATGCAGACATATAGAATAACTAGGCAGTGTCACATTCAAGCATCATGCCAAGCCTATCGGGGTTGATTCACTCCCAAAAGGGTTGTCATCACACACCAATGTAGCACATGCAAATCGCTCACCGGGGTTGCATTGGTACATACAGACGTTTAGTATCATGCCACCCTTGAAGGTTTACGGGGTTACATAACTTGGTTGTCATGTTAGTCTAACAGACAGTACGGTTTGAGCCCTGGTCATATTTAGGTGCAGTAAAAACAGACAGGGAACCACCAAGGTCGAATTCACATGCACCGCATATCGACCTCCATGATAACAGGTAGCGACCAGACAAAGGCACGCTACTACTGAGAATAGAGGAGTGGTCATTTTTGACAACCAGTAGGGGGGGAGACTTTGGTTGCACTGCACGAACTTTGCTTCCTACATTGGATTTACATTTGGTGTAAAGGCCAATCAATTGATTTTGGAGGGGGCATGTTTAGGGCACTTGGACCATTAAATGGAGGGAAGGGACGCAAATTTAGACCCCTTTTGAGGGGAGTGGGCAAAATAATTTGGACCACTTTTGAGACTGGGGTTAAAAGATAATCTTTTAAGTTAACATCCAGAACATTACAAAACAGGGGATGACCGAGAAAAGCCTATGGAGAACGAAGAAAAGTTTAGACCTCTGTATTTTTGCACACTCACATGAAAGTCGACTGTCCCCACCCTTGCCCTGTCCTTAGAATATGACCACCCCGAGCCGTGTTCTATACCACTCACAGCCTTATAGCTGTAGTGGAGTTGAGGGTAAATGTAAATAAGTATTGTGAAGCCAGATGTACTCTTCATTTCTTCCCATCTGAGTGATATGTCATAAACGAAGCATGTAGTGGCATGATATAGCATAGGTTCTTTGATTTACTGCACAGGTCAAACTTTAGGGCAAAGTAGAAGGAAGGAACTTTGATAGTCCTGACAACTTTCAAAATTCCTAACTTGAATGATAATATCAGTTATAAATATACTTGTTGCCCAGCAGCTGGAAGTTTACCTTATAGCTAGACATGGTCAAAGGAAACTATACAAAGATTGCATGCGGGGAGCACAAATGTCCTGAACAATGCTTCCACAGTGAGGCATTATGATGAAGATCAGGCGATGTGGATGTCTGGCAAGATAGTCCAGCATTGTCAGACAAATTGGGAATATTGGGCGGTGTTCCCTGCGTGAATGTTTGTATTTAAGTGAATTGAATATGCTTTAAGGAACACTTTGAGCACATTTAGTTCAAGTAAATGCAGCTTAAAGCTACTGAAATGCTGTTACGACCATCCCTGATATTTACTTGGCATTATTGAACTTAAATCCGCTTAGAGTGTTCCTCCAGGGCAGCTTCAATTTGTTTAAATGCAAACGTTCATGCAATGCCTGTTTTGACCTTAGCTCATCATCTACAGATCACTGCTGAAAGAAAGGGCTACTTTTCAAAAACGTTTTTGATAAAAAAAAATTTACATTTCTGAAACGTGACAAACAAATCCATAAATATAACTTCGAATTCCTACATCCTAATATACACTATCGGAAAGATATTTATCCTATGAATCTCCAGATATGCAATGTTTGCAAACATGGCAATTACAGACAATGTTATGAGGATTCTGCTAAAATCAATGTAAACACTACTTAACTATAAACAAGTCACCTTTTTCTTGCTGCATTGGTTGTAACAAACAAGGACACTACCCACCATCTTGTCACACTGACCTCAGTGTGAGGGCCGCTATTGTGGGCAGGGTAGATTGTAGCACTCTCCCAGCACAGTCACACATGTGACTCTGCCCTAAGGCTCGGACTTCTAGAAAGCATTTTAAGGGAGGAATATGGTACTACTTAACTATTCTTCTATCCACACAATACACAGCATCCACACACTGAAAAAGTTCTCAGGAATATATTCAATTTTCTTACAGAACATCATCAATTCTTTGTGATTTCAAACATCGTTCCTCATACCTTAAAATATTTGAATTGATTCAAAGTTGTAAAAGAGTTTATTTTGCAGGCATGGTGTAGGTAAGCTTTCAATGTTAGTGTATTACAAGGCTTTCAATCAATGTGAGGAAGTAGTACCGGTAAAAATGAATATGAGAGGTTGCTGGGAGATTGAGATGATGGCAGATTGGTGTTGCTGATTGGTTGTGTGTCTGAATGAGGTAATCACCTGTCGGCTTACCTCCCCACACCTGGGCTCTGTGTCCATCCGCCTCACACACTCTACCTGACCCCCAAGGTGCATCCCTAGGGGCCTCCATGAAAACACACTGACATACATCTATTAGTATACTTAAAGTATTAGGGCTGAAATTCAGTCTTGTAAACAGGCCAAATTGGTTCAGAATGTTGACCATTTCTATTTAATTTATACCTTATCATTTTGCTCAAATTTCATCTTATTGACAATTGTATGGTGGCGTGTCCGAGTCGAGAGGCGGCAACGCACAGGGACCTTATACCACTGACCCCCTGTGTTGCATCAGGTCCAATATATGGACACACTCTACCTGATCCTCAAGGTGTATATGTAGAGGCATCGACGAAAACACACGGACATACATGTATAAGAATACTTAAAGTATATCTATGATTGGGACTAAAATTCAATCTTTGTAAACAGGTCAAATCAGTCCAGAATGTTGAACCTTTCTATCTAATCTATTTCCTCTCATACCATATCATTTTGCTCAAATTTCATCTCATTGAGTGTCTGAGTCGAGAGCTAGCAATGCACAAGAACGCCGTACCACTGGGACCCCTGTCTTGCATCGGGTCCAATATATGTCCACAGTGTACCCGACCCCCCCAAGGTGCATCCCTAGGGGCCTCGACGAAAACATACTGACATACATGTATAAGAATACTTAAAGTATATCTATGATTGGGACTAAAATTCAATCTTTGTAAACAGGTGAAATTGATCCGGGATGTTGACCAAGAGCATATTTCCCTTTCTTTCTATCCCATTCCCTCTCCTTCCAATTCATATTATTTAATTCTGTTCTTATTGACCAATCTATGGCCATTGTGTACAGGCTGTGTCTCACGACCTTGGGACAATGTTTTTGTCTCTGACCGGGTGCCGTCTCTGACCAGGTGCCGTCTCTGACCGGGTGCCGCCTCTGACCGGCTTGGCTTGATAAGGTCAAAATACTAGCAGCAGGAGGCTAATTATAATTATAACTATGATTATATAACAACCGCCATAACGTTTTCCAAATCCTTATATATATGAGTATAAATCCTGAGGAGGGAATGTCCAATGATATAAATATATATATAGGAAAGAATATAGACGGAGTCAGATATATATAGATTTGGCCTTAGTTAATTGTGGCTGGGCCTACGCCCTATTTATTCATTATGTCATAATAACTATTCACCGACAATTAACTGAAAAAAAAAAAAATTAGAGTCTACCATATAGCACATGTTGAGTGTGGTAGATGGTGGGAGGCACTGGCCTGTTGGTTGCCACAACACAACCAACACAATAATAGTTCCAGTGGTGCCTGAGAGGTGGAGGTGTGGTAGGTGCACTGGAGCATGTCCAGGGGAGTCTTTATATTACCATACAGCACACCGTATACTACACATAAATCCTGAGGAGGGAATGTCCAATGATATAAATATATATATAGGAAAGAATATAGACGGAGTCAGATATATATAGATTTGGCCTTAGTTAATTGTGGCTGGGCCTACGCCAAATCCCCAAACCGGCCAGACACAGGCAAGATCACGCGGCTAGTAGCGCGGCATCTAGTTCCGCCGCGACACGGAGGTCAAAAGCAATCCGGTCTTCCAGCGGCTCCTGTATATACATCATTACGGCGTCCGATTTCCAGTCGCCTCTAGTCTGTAACTCCTCGATAGTGGCGCCTACCGACCGCAGGTACGAGGTTCCCCCGCGACGTAGGCTATGGCTGGAGTACTGGGTCGGATCAAGCCCCGCTTTCTCCGCCGTATATTTCAAGATAGCCGTGTATGTCTCGTACTCCAGAGGGACACCTTCGGCTATCACGAACGCCGGCGACTCGGGTGGAGCCGGCATCTCGTCTACGTGACGGGTCATCCAATGAACCGCGCACAGCTCGGTATCCTTGAGCTTTGCTACAGGGATCTTGAGTATCCTGTCCCCGTACTGTATGGTCTTTGATCCTCGTATCATGAGCATCATACCCCACGACGTGAACCGAATATCCTGACGTTGAAGCATCACGTCGGACTTCGTCACATTTTGCTTCCGAAGCAGGCCCCTGAATGAAGTGAGGAGCGCTGCCCGATAAGCCACATGACCTGGGTTTAACGTTAAGTGTCTGAACATGGCTCGTAGCTGCAGCGGCAAGAGCGGAGCCGCCCGCTTCACCGCCAACCCCAGTTTGCGCTTGGAGCCTTCTATAGCCATGTGCACTCTGTAGTCTTTGTAGTCGATCGGCGCTGAACCTGCTGACTTCAACAGGTGATTCAGGCCCGACAGGTAATCCGCGATGGACTTGGCTTTCATCGTGCGTGTCAGGTAGGCGATGTACAGTACCACGCGTCCGGACGGACACGGGAGCGGAACTAGGTTGAATTCCGCGCAGAACCGTCTGTACTTGTTGGCTTGAGATGCCCTCGCCCCCGCACTTGCTGGTGCATAGTGCATTTTTACCAGCTGGTCGGCCTCGGTCTGCAGCTGGACCATCCCTGTTGAACAAGTGAAAACAGCACATAGAGTCCTCTGACATCAGCATGCGGATATTTTTGGCCGCATTCTTGTCGTTAAGTCTACTCAGGTTATCGCACAACTTATTCAATTTTGTGTTGATATACACTATTTCCAGGTAGAAATTGAATTCAGCTGACAGCCAGAACAAGTCCCGGAGCATAGACATTGTGTTCTTGTTCTTACTTCTACCCGTTCTCACCGCATACAGAACTTGAGTGTTATCGGTTACCGCACAGATGCGCCGATTCATCCAACCCGGACCCCACCTACGAGCACCTTGGACAATGGGTATCATTTCTAACACATTTATGTTATCCACCACATGCTGAGGGGGGGGGTAACGCGATGACCGACAGCGGCGTCGATGATTGGCGACTTCTTTTGACTCTCATACGAAGCCACTAACCAGTCACCCGCATGGTAGGCACCGTAACCGTAGTAACTCGCATCCGAGTAGATTGATATCACAGCGTCGCTTTTTTCCAGCAATTTTGCTTTACCGTTGAATTGCGGCATGAAATCACGCCACCAGCATATGTCCTCACGGAATGCGTCGGACAGGCTGATCTTGGCGTAACGGTTCCTGATGGATGCGGACAAGTCGTAAATACGACGGCAGAAGGTACGACCGCCCCGCACAACTTTGCTACAATGCGCAAGGAGACCTGCTAACTCATCAACTTTTTCTTTAGTAGAACTTTTTGCTGTCGCGAATTTCTTGACGAGTCTTTTTACCCTTACCAGTTTGTCGTCTGGGAGCCGGATCTCCCTTTTCACCGAGTCAATGTCAATGCCTAGAAATCTAGTACATGTGGCCGGGGGTGTACACTTTTTAAAGCTGACATAGAACCCCAGCTGACGCAATATTCTAATTAACGCCCGCTGAGCCTCGGCACACCTATCCCGCGTCAATTCCCATAAACAGAAATCATCAAGGTAATTGACGCAATTGACAAACCCTGCTCGGGCCATACACCGCACGACGAAATCAGAAGTACGGTTGAATGTGTACGGGGATGAGCTTAATCCCATTGATAGTCTGTTGTCTCTCAGGTAGACCTTACCCTTGCCAAAGTCCCAAGCCATACCCTGCAATTTGCTACTGTCAGGGTGGATATGGAGGGCTCGATATGCATCTTTGATGTCCACGGTACAACTATAAGCGCCCTCGGGGATGTTGTCCGCCACATCGTCGACAGTTTTATAAGAAAATTTTCCTGAGATAGTGTTCACATGATCATTGACTGAGTCAGCCTGAGGGGTGGAGCAATCAATAATAACTCTGATACTACCATCACTTTTGGGTACTCCACCTATGGGGTGTATGCAATACATGGGGTGGTCAACCACAGAAATAAAACCTTGCTCTATTTCCGATAATAACTTAGTATTGACCACCTCATAATCTGGGCCTGACCTAATGTAGTTGTCACTGCTGTATTGTAGATCCACCTCACTGTCAATCACCCTTGCACCAAAACATGCATTATAAATGATCCACTCCCAGTCTTCATCTGCTGCTCCTCTCATGAAACACTCACATACAGCCCTGCAAGGCTTCAACTGGACAGGGACATCATTCACCTTGAACTTACATGCACATGTACCCCTGTTACAAGTCTCAAACACATTAAATTCCACATAATTTGTGTACTTACCACCTCTCTCTTCGCTCTCATGGGCGCGGACATGTTGGAATTCCATTGCCCTAACCCTGCCTAAAAGCGGCTCAGCGATTGGTGGAGAGAGAGAGGTGGGGCTGAGGCTCAGCCAATAGGAAGCCGGGATACATAGCGTCGTCGGCTCGCGCGTCCGGGCGCTTGGGGAGCATTCATTTTCAAAAACGATAGATTGCTCGCCTTCCCGCGACGATTCAAGTCACTTTTTGCGACAATTTGTGGCGATATGCGACTCCTCTCCACACTTGCGACATTCGTGCGGATATCTGCAGCGACTGTTGGAGCAGCCAGCCTCGTCAAAGTTATGTTTTAGACATGCCCCATCGATATCTGCGGCGGCCGCGGACTTCGAGGAGGTACGATGCTTCTTTTTACTAACTGCTCCCCTACCCGGCGCCTTGTTGGCGGCGTCCCTGGCCGCAGCGGCCGGGCTTGGGCTGTCCCCGGCCTCGGTGCGATCACGATATGCCTTCGTATTCAACACTGTGTACCGATCCGCGGATATCTCTGTGTTTCCACGAGAAAACGCACCCCACCCGGCCTGTAGAGCCTCTTTGCGGACATCTTCATCATATAGAATGTGAGTCTCGTCTATAAACCCATCGGACACCGACGCCTTACGGGCGACATACGACAAGAGTCTACCATATAGCACATGTTGAGTGTGGTAGATGGTGGGAGGCACTGGCCTGTTGGTTGCCACAACACAACCAACACAATAATAGTTCCAGTGGTGCCTGAGAGGTGGAGGTGTGGTAGGTGCACTGGAGCATGTCCAGGGGAGTCTTTATATTACCATACAGCACACCGTATACTACACATAATTCTTTTTAAAACACCTTTTTCTGACACCTGGTCAGAGACGGCAGCCGGTCAGAGACGGCAGCCGGTCAGAGACGGCACCCGATCAGAGACAAAAACATTGTCCCAAGGTCGTGAGACACAGCCTACAATTTTAATTCATCCATTAGAATACACCCACGGCGGGGTACTATGGGACCAATTTTCGGGCTTCTTACTGGTTATGGATAATATTTGATTTCGCCCCATCACCTGAATGTTATCCAGATTGGAAACCCGAGATGTTGAACTCGAAGAACGATTGGACATAGCAACCTTAAACTTGTTTTGAGCACGGTCTGGTGAGAAGAACCATAACAGAAAAGGAGTTTCGAGTCTATGTTGATACGTTTAGACGGTTAAATTTACAACTAGTTCAATGCTCTGCTGTTCACTTGCTAGACTCTTGATTATTATGCATATATATAAAGCTATTGACATTTCAGGGGCGTGGCAAGCAGTTTCAAAGTGGGGGGACTGAGGGGTATTTTGACCCTTTTTGACCCCATGTTAACTGACATGCCCCCCCCCCGTCCTCCCCGGTTGCCACGCCCCTGCATTTACACCACAGTTGGCTGGGAAAACAAAGGCAACTGCCAGTCTGTATAAACGTACAAGTACAAACCAATCACAAATAGATCACTCAGCATAAGTCTGATACGGGTACAAATAAGTAGTAACATAAACATTGCAACATTGAATAAGCACGAGAATTCCCTCGAGAAGGTTTACTGATTTTGGAATCAACTATTATTTAAGCGCCCAAGTAGCTAATTACGATTGGAATACAGCAAACCCATTAGGATTGTGTCTATCAGTATACCAGTGTACATAGCACATATCAAACGTGGCATGAGGAAATGGTGGGTTCTGTTGTTAGCTGGGTGGGTAGGGTATAAGTCTACACCGTTCTGACCCTTACCGACCTACATTACCCTCAACTGTTTGCCAGGCCCTGGGGACCTCTTCATCCTAGATGGGGATTTCTGAGATAGATACCCTTACCCAATAATCAGCTGGTTATGTATCTGATTTGCAGCTAGTGGATGGAGAATCGTTTGGTAGAGGTATTATTCATCTTTCAGCTTCAAAAATGGTGATATCAGCAGTTAAATTCCTTGGTGTGATAATGGACAACAGAGTTAGTGGACGTTTTCAACATTTTGTCCCAGATGCTTGGTACAGGCCTGAATTTGTCACCTACCGCCATTCTATTTGTTTTGCAGTGAATGATTAGCCTATTTATCAATATTTACAACTGTACAGTTGGAAGGTAGGAGCAATTAGTAATTGATTCAGATCGAAGGCTAATTGTTCAGGGAATTTCTGATGCCTAATTTGAAAAGCTAAAACTTTTCAGGCCAACCAAGGACCAAATAGCATTAACTCCGATATTGCAAACATTCGACCAAATATTCCACCTTCAATCCTGAATTTGTACCTAGAGACCTTAATTCAGCTCTATGTACAATACAAAAGAAAATGTTTAAAATGTTGTATATTCATAAACAGATACATCGGTATTTGGATTGTTTAACAAAGACCAAGGCAATCGACTGTGCCGCATGCCTGTTTCCCCTTACAATGCATGGTGGCTATTCACATATTGAGTGCCTAAACATGATAATCAATGGTAGCAAGATAAACAGTTTTGATTTCATCTTAGGAGAAATATGGATGGGTTGACAGAAGATATGAATAGATTCAGTGTAATGTTAGAATTATTATTTGATATGAAAGGATGAAGCTGGTACCCAAACACACATGGCAGACAGTGAGTTACAGTCAGGAACCAGCGTGCTTGGTGTAGACGATAATAGAGCAGCTTGGTGTGGGGGACAAAGGTACATGTGGGGAGGGGTCATTTTACAACAATATGGGGGGGAGAGGCTTAGTTGACCACTCGATTCAGATTACCGCCACGAATTTTATAGATTTTTGTTAAGGAAATATCAGCATAGTAGGTTAATAACCTACAGCTGGTTACCGAACTATGGCCATTCGCCGCTCTGCCGCACCTAGAATTTAGGCCGATCCTAATTATATATGAGCCACGCTGGAGATTTGATTAAGGTGCCTTTAGAACTATACCATAGTAGCAAAATTTCTCGCATAAGCTGCATCCCGACTCTGGGTTGTACTGTCGCACTGTCGATCTGACTCGCATACTAGCTGCAGCTTATATGCAAGGTTTTACAGCAGTTGTATGTAACTTAGAGTTTTGGTTTGCTGGACACAGTTGTGTATTATCTAATCTCATTCCATAGAATTCAGCTTAGAACTCAACTAACTATCAGATTTAGGCTCAATTTACTCCTTTTACTTTTACCTTTTTTTAAACTCATGAATTGAACCCTGCAATACTGAAACTCCTATTGTGGCAGCGGCGCTGAAAGTACCTTGCAGCGCTCGCACAAAACCCGACCCCAATGTTGACAGAAAGTGACCGTTCCGTACGAAGGCTCGTGCGGCCCGGTCCCCACCCTCTACATGGACGGGGTTTGATATGATTAGACACATACCCAGCTGCGGCACACCACCACCGGGGAAATGCCGCTAAGTGTTGTATTAACCCTCTGAGGGAGGCAGAGTGCCTTAATCCTATATACCCCATGTCACCATGATGGGTGAATGCAGCACTGGTGAGCAACTTGACACAGCTGTATTCATGCATCATATCGACACCATGAGGTTGATGCATTCTCGAAAGTTTTTGGCATGATGCATTAATACAGCTCTGCAAAGTTGCTCACCAGTACTGCAGCATAAATAAAATATGTTGACAAAAGGCATACTGCATTAAAGTACACTGCAGTGCTTAACCCTTCAGGCCCTACATAACACATGCTTGTAGCCCTGTCGAGTATAGCTTGCCAGGGCTACTTTCACACATCATGCTGATGATACATTCTCCAAGGGTCGGAATGATGCACGAATGTATCACCAGTGAGTTACTCACCGGGGCTGCATTCAAGCATAATGACGACCTTAAACATTAAATCACTCTTCAGACATTAAAGGGTTACCCCCCAAACTGCTGAGTTGTACACACGGTACAAGCCAGACACTGGGTACACAGAGTGGACCAGAGGAAACACTTCCCTCCTTGTAGCATTCACCACATCCATCTTGTACCAGAGGGGTAGGAAGCAGATCTATATAGAGGGGGCCAAGGGGGACAGGTCCCATCCAGCTTTAAGGCCAAGTTTTTTTACATTCTTAGGTTAAGGGCCCGTCGCAGTAGTATGAAAACCCCCGTACTAAAAACAAAATTGTGAAACCTCTTTTAAATTGCCGTGTGTCAGTTTTTACCGCGTGTAAATCAGGACCATTAGTTTTTTGATAGTAAAAGATTTAGACAAAACCTTCATGTCTTTTGTTGTTGTCCTCCGCTGAATCGGGCATAATTTATTGAATTTCCCCCTGCTGTGATACAGTAATAGGTAAATTTTAATCTCATATATATATCGTTTATTGGCGTACTGGGGAGTTACCCCTGAATGCTGCATGAATGCATCACACCCCTGACACAGCTGTCACAGTGCATGCTGACTCTGTTATTGCAGTCGTAATTGTATTCGCAGTAATAAGTATACCAAGGGTAGGAGCAGAAAGCTCTGATCCCCAATGAAGAGACCCCTGCCAGGCTAATATAAGCTGTGTTAATCCTTTAAGGACGCCAAGTCAATTAAAGTTGATATTTGTCGTCATGATGCACCAATGCAGCCCTTGTGAGTAACTCACAGGTGCTGCATTAGTGCATTATGCCGACTCTTTACGAGTATCTCAACCCCGTATATGGTCGGCATGATGCTTGTATGCAGCACTTGTGAGTTACTCGCCTAGGTTTGCATTCGTTCATCATGACAGCCAAAGGCATGATGCATTAAAGCATTATGCGGTTCTTGAAGGGTTAATTTGCATATAAGCAATACAATATAACTAATGTGGCTCGAAGCAATCAATGCACAATGCGGTATGATATTCCAACCATCCGCAGGGTATGCCATAACCAGGTAGTGATGTCTGGCAATACCAGTTCGTGTCTAATCGTATCGGATTGAATATGTGGGTAAATAATTAATATGAGAATAATTGCCCGATTTAATTTGCGTCCCGTGGTGATGGCACTATTAGTAGGTGGAGGCAGGCCTGGATGGGGTACAGGGTCAGTTCTATCCCAGTAGGCAAACTTCAGTTGATTCAACGTTGATTCAATGTGTGTAGCGACATAATATCAACAGTTGATACAGGGTTGTCATTTTGTTGATATTGATGAGGTCATCAACATTGATCATTCATCAGTGATTCAACATTGATATGACCATCGTAAATCAACAACAAATAAACATAATAAAATGATTTACATTGATTTGATATTGACTGCTGATGCATAATTTGAGATTCAGTATATCAGATACAGTATTCTTATGTAGACTCATTCCTTCAATTTATATATTTTCATTACAACATCCCCCCTCCCCATTTCTCCAAGATTAAATGCTAATTCTAGCACTATCCAGGGTAGGGGTACATGAATGACCTCTGATGATCACGGTAAGAGGCATTCACATCCATTTCAAACTTACCTGGTCATGACTGAGGCTCTATCTATCATTCTTAGCAACATAAAGGGTGTCTTACTGAAACCATGCATGTATTCTTGTCATATAATTCCAAATGTCAAGCAAATGCACACACCATAGTTGTCAATTAAAATGAATGACATTTTGATCAATTGTATACATATATGAGAAAATAAGAGCTTGCAGTCAGGGAAAATTGATGTAGCATGGAGTTAGTAATGCTGAGGAGTAGTTTGTGGAGGCACCTAGTGGGAACGGTGGGAAAACCCATGGTTGATTCAAAGTTGATATTCAAACATTGCATCAATGTTGAAACAGGTGTTGGTTGACAATGTTGAAATTGCAACATTGCATCAATGTTGAAAACAGGTTGATCTACCCTGTAACCCTATATCAACCAGTTTTCAATGTTGAATCAAGGTTTTGTGCCCACTGGGATGGAGGCCAGCCGGTCACTCCACTTCTACGTTATATACCCTCCCACTACACAGTAAACAAAAGAAACGTAAAACAACCTTAAATAACGTTTCGCTATGGCTCCATATCATGCCAAAACGTTATATATAAGTTAAAACGTTATTTTGACTAAAATGACGTGTTTCTGTTAGATCGATGCGCCCACTGCAATCCCAATTTAGCGCTAGCATTCTGGAGAAGACATGAATTGTCGTATAGGCCTATACTTATATACCCGGTAATTCTTGCTGCTAGGTGTGATATTAGGGCTGAAATACCACTGTGTTCATACAAATAGTTGGATATCTAATAGATAAGATGAAAGACTCCAGACCATTCATATGGGTTCAGGATTATAACAATAGTTAACACTGTTAGAAGACCTAGATAACCACGTCAGTATTTTTAAAAGTAATTAAGTTGATGAAATATCAGAACAATGTAAGCATCCAAATTATATAGCCGCAATTTGCTCTCCCTCCATAGGATTAATATTACATGTCAAGCCAATTATATATTGAATTCAGTAATGCAGTAATGGGACTCTTAGATATGAGATACCAGGTAGATGGCTATGTCTCACTAGATCAGGGCAATGTGAATGTCTTTGACCAGTTGCCATCACTGACTGAGTACCATCTTCAACCGGTGCCATCTTTGACCGGCCACCTTAAAAATAAATGTCCTCTTTGATATGTAAGGGATAGCTTTTTTTTTAATATGGTGGTTATATTTCCTTTTATATCTTCACTTAAATTAACCATTCTGTCAGGCGGTCAAAGATGGCACCCATTCAAAATTTGGCACCCGGTCAAAGATGGCACCCAGCCAAAGGCATTCACATTGGCTGATCTGATGAGACACAGCCTAATGCTGATAAGGTGCGAGAGGTGGAGGAACAAAGAAGGAAACGTCTATATAAATAACTTTTTGATCTATGATATCTTAGCAATATCAATGAATGTATAATTCAATTTCATGTATGACACATCAATTACAGCAAATTAACAAGAAATCCAGCAAATGGGCTTTAGAAACATCATTGCTAATTCAAGACAACATAGTGTTTAAACTGCTACCTGTGGAGTGAGAATTTACTTTGCAGGCATATTGCACATTTAGGAATGGTAGTTTTAACAACAGGGGGTGGGGGGGGGGGTGTTTGATTGGGGAGGGGGGACTAAAAATATTTGGAACTTTTGAGCAATGCATATCTTATATTTGGTCCTATTGATCCGATTTGTGCAGTGTCCTGTTTTGATGCAGTATGTATACCATATGCCATTACAATACATGAAAACAACACTGTTAGACCACCAGTGCAACAGCTTTTTATCATGGCAGCCATACCGGTTAATTATATCTTGAGGCAAAGAGCAAGTAACTCTTCTAAACCTTTTGATTGCAGGACAGCCCTTATTTGAAATGTATTTATCCATCAATGTGTCTCTAAATAATGTCAACGTAGTATGCAAGGTACTTGACATGACATTATGATAATCACAATCGATACGACATATGACTCAATTGCCCAGTTAATAGGTGTGTAGAATGGTTGTATCATACGAAATAGAAAGTAGTGCTTAATTTCACACTGTCACTATGGTTATCTACCTTAAATCTAGTATAATGAACAGTATTGTTGATACAGTGATTGAGGTTCCCACGGTGGCTGCATGAACACGACTATGAAGCCTGGGGCGTCATATCGCATTTAAAGGGTTGAGAAATCAATGGTGAGCTGAAAGTAGTGTATCTCTACGTAACGGTCCGCCCTGTAGCTGTGGTATTACTTACTGCACCGCTCAAGATTGATTGGCATTAAATCATCATCCCATCAAAACCTGTATGATGGAACGGGTATCGGAGTAGAAGATCATCAGTAAGATCTCCGCCCCGCTGCACGCAATACTTATACACAATAGCGGTACGGCCGTGCAGTATAGATACACTGATACAGTACAAGGGTGGTGTTAAAAACTAAAGGCCTTAGATAGCCTCCTTAGATAGATCCCCTCCTTTCCCTGCATGTGTGGCTCCTTCTATCTATCTATCTATCTATCTCTCCCTTTCCTTCTCCCTCTTTTTCTCCCTTTCCCTCTCTCTGTCTGTCTCTGTCTTTCTGTTTGTTGCCCTCTCCCTTTTTTAATCTATCTCTCCCTCTCCCTCTTCCTCTCCCTCTCCCTCTCCCCCTACCTCTCCATCTGCCTTTGCCTCTGCCTCTCTCTCTCCCTCTGCCTCTCTCCCTCCCTCTCCCTTTCCCTTTCCCTCTCCCTCTCTCTCTCTCTCCCTCTCCCTCTCCCTCTCTCTCTCCCTCTCTCTCCCTCTCCCTCTCTCTCTCCCTCTCCCTCTCCCTCTCCCTCTCCCTCTCCCGGCGTCCAAGGCCACCTCTTGGTGCATCCAGAGAGGTTGGTGTGAGTATTGGCGTGGTGACCCTGTATTCCGCATTAGCTAGATGATCACTGTACAGCGCCATCTTGTCTGGTACCAGTGCTCTTTCCTCTGCTAACTATAGAAGCCTGCTGATTAGCTGAAGCTGGTTCCTGTCATGACAGAAATTTGGTGTTTTAGGGGTCATAAACCTTTCAAATATAGGCCTCTATTGTGGGTCCTTAGGTCACCTGTTCAGATTGGGGGAGTGGTTAGGACTCTGACCTACCAATCCATGCATCATGGGTTCAAATCCATGTCAAGGCTATTTTGTTCACACACAATTTTAAGATGTATTTTGGTAGGTCAAAAATTGTGATAGTATACAACTCAGTTGTAAAGATCCTTAACACCTGAAATCTAAGATCTAAAATGGTTTTGTATTGTTGCATTGGGTTTTCTTTGTAAATAATATTACTATTTCTTACCAACTATAAAGAAGATATGTTGCCTTGGCATGGATTTGAGCTTATTACCCCTGGATTGATTGGCCAGTGTCCTAACCACTCCCCCAATGCAACCAGGTGGCATGAGCAATATTAAAATTCAACTGATTCAAAACCATTTTAGATTACATTATAAATAGTTATCTTGTGTAAAGGATCTTTAAAACCGAATTGTATACTATCACAATTTTTGACCTACCAAAAATACATGTTAAAATTATGTGTGAACAAAAAAGCCTAGACATGGATTTGAACTCATGACCTGTTGATTGGTAGGCCAGAGTGCTAACCACTCCCCCAATCTGAACAGATACCTAAGGACCCACAATAGAGGGCTATAACTGAAAGGTTTATGACCCCTAAAACTCCGATTTTGGACATGACAGGAACCAGCTTCAGCTAAAGGTCTCACAAGGTAGAATTACTGCATCCTGCTAGTGCCCTATAGGATATAGGAGCCTGCCCCAGGGGGGTACTGATTCTGCATTCAGAGGTTAACCCTACAGCATCATGAAGCATCATGCAATGTTGGGAGTGTACCATGCTCAGCATGATGCATACATGCAGCAGTGGTGCGTTACTCGCCTGTGCGGCATTCATGCACCATGCTGATAAACATTATTCTCCCTCTCCCTCTCCCTCTCCCTCTCCCTCTCCCTCTCCCTCTCCCTCTCCCTCTCCCTCTCCCTCTCCCTCTCCCTCTCCCTCTCTCTCTCTGTCTCCCTGCCTCTCCCCCTCTCCCTCTGCCTCTCCCTCCCCCCCCCCACCATTACCTTGTCACCCCCTACCTACCTCTGCCTGTCGTGTGTCTTGTCGATGTGTCTAGATGAGTCTTTGAGGACCCTGGGGGAGTTGGTCACCTTAGTCCTACTGTACCACACAGATAAGGAGAGTAACAAAGACGCCTTGACAGGTGACAGGTGTTTTATGCTGATGGGTCTCATCTCCTTACCCTTGTGGTAGGTGATAGATAAGGCAGGACGTCACTTATGTAAACTTGAAGATACAATATCAGTTAAAATGCCCCAAAATTAGGTTATAGAATAACATGGCAATTGCTTCAATTAACTATTTTACCTGTATTTGATATCGTTCTTTACGGTAGCAATGATTTCTTTATTGTGATATGCAGGTAGGAATAGACTGACTATGATATAATGTGATTGCAAATTTGTATGTTACCCTACAGCCCAGTAACTCACCAAGCCGAGGTCCTGTTAAAGCCGGTTCTTGATGGTCAACAGTTCATATGAACCTTTGTCTATATATAGGCTATTCTAGGAATAACTCAGGTTTAGATTTACAACCGCACTAGACTAACACTAGCCATGCCCCTATCGCACCAGTGGTGATTAAATGCTTCTGGTAAATACTCAACATTAATCTAACTTCCATTCAACAAGAGACGCAAATGTTTGATTTTGTTGCTGAGTCACTCTCATGGCTGGGTGAGTTATCACTGCTGAATACCGGAATAAACACTAGCCAGGATCTAGCCCTTTACGGAACACATGATGCATTAATGCACATGATGCATAAATGCACATGATGCATTAATGCACATGATGCATTAATGCACATGATGCACTGATGCATCATGCCTATGGTCTTCATGATGCATGAATGCAGCTCTGACAAGTTAGTGCTGCATCCAAGTATCATGCTGACTGTAAGGGATTGAGACACTCCTGAAGGGTCAGTATGATGCACCAATGCAGCACTGGCGAGCTACTCGCAGAGGCTGCATTGGTGCATCACGACCACACAATGTCAACTTACGGTCCTTAGAGGGCCATCATTGGTTGCTACTGGCTGTGTCTCACGACCTTGAGCCAATGTTTTTGTCTCTGACCGGGTGCCGTCTCTGACCAGGTGCCGTCTCTGACCAGGTGCTGTCTCTGACCTGGTGTCAGAAAAACGTGTTTTTTTAATGTTAACCTATACTTATATAATTATATAAGGATATGTAAATACGTTATGGCAGCTGTTATGTAATTATTATTAGCCTCCTGCTGTAGAACATAACTAAACTCCCAAAGTGACATCCGGTCAGAGACGGCACCCGGTCAGAGACGGCACCTGGTCAGAGACGGCACCCAGTCAGAGACAAAAACATTGGCTCAAGGTCGTGAGACACAGCCTACTCGTCATTCAAGTCCTCCTCAGAGCAGCCAGAAATCATCTGGATTAGGAAGATGGAAAGAGAAGTGGGGGAGGGAGGGCGGGTCCACATAGTTTTCTCTTTAGATATAGAACTTATATATATGCTGCCACGTGATTATTCGTGTTCATGTCTCGTCACAGTGCATCAATCTAGCATTGGGGCATTCTGTTAACGTTGAGGAGAGTATCATCTGGTATGATGCATGAATGCAGTCTTGACAATTTACTTGGTGCTTTAAAGCAAGTTGGCTTTAAAGCTCTAGATCAGTTCCCCCAAGGCAAAGATGCATATCATGGTAAATGTTACAGGTTATTTACATGTTATTCAATGAATATCTACTTGTTTTAGAGCTTTCTGTCAGATAAGGTATTGGCAATTGAACTGTATTACCCTCTCCCCATGAATCTTTCCCCCTGGAATCCACCCCTTCAAATTCAAGGTGGCAGAATTCCAGGAATGGAGAATTCTGGGAGGGGAATTCCCGGGAGGGAATTCCAGGAGGAGAACGCTTAGAACCATATATATCAGAACCATCAATACCAACATGTCAACTTCGACCTGTTACATTGTACTTTTATAGTCATTAGCTAATGGCAGCTATAGATTTAGGCCAGCGAGAGTGATATTAATATATATTGGACCTTAGTACGACAATTCCAATCAGGCAGGTATAAATCTATTAACCCTTTAAGGATGACTTGTTGCCTTTAATGCAATATTTGTCATCATGATGCATCAACAGACTGCTAGTGAGGAAGTCGCTGGCACTACATTGATGCACCAGCCAGACCATTTAGGGAGTGGTCATTTTTTAACAACAGGGGGGGGTTGGTGGATTTGGGGGGGGGACCAAAAAAATTTGGACCCCTCTTGAGGGGGGGACCAAAAAAATTGCACCCCTTTTTAGCGAAAAAGCCCGCACGTTACTATAGCTCAAAGAGGTCGGTCGCTCTCAATTTCAACTTGCCTGAGGGGGGGACCAAAAAAATGTCAACCCCTCCGATGGGGTGGACCAAAAAAATTTTGACCTGCTCGCGTGAAAATCGACCGACCCCCCCCCCCTCCCTTAGTAGTGTATAAGCCGGGGCGATAGGTTGCAAGAATTTAGCCCAGGCAGATTACTTTCCCAGGGCTGCATTAATGTATCATGACAACAGAGGGAATACTACATTAAAGCACTCTAAGGCCATTGCCCCTTGAAGGACGGCATGATATCCTAATCAATCATACCCGTGGTCACCATGATGCATGAATGCCGCCCTGGTGAATAACTCACCAGTGCTGCATTTAAACATCATGTCGACAACAGGGGATTGAAACACTGCTGAAGTTACCCGGAGTTACAATGCAGCATCGCCAGAGCTGCATTGGTGCATCATGACGACTAATGTTTTATTTCATGTGGAGAAACAACTTCACCATTGTTTTGTATAGGAAGGGCCGTTCTCCACATATCCGTGGAGAAATCTCATTCTCAACGGCACAATTCTCCATGGTATAACTGTGAAACCAATCTTTAATTGTCATTTTGAATGGAATTGTTCAATATTCACATGAAATAAATACAGAAATCCACTCAAATCAGACTAAATTCCTGGTTTTTCCCCTCGTGGCACCTTGGGTGCGCCTTCTGTAATACCCAAGGTCCCGCTCATAGAGAAGCCTGTCGTTCAGACAGATCATAGTGGTAGGGGGGGGGGGGTGATAAATCTACTTTTCTTCAGGGACAGGCTCAAACTATGCATTTGGGTCCAAAAACACGGGAAATCACAAAAATATTTTTTTCGGACCGCCGTGACCCCCCCGTACATATGGTCCGAAGATCGGCCAAATAGTGAGAAAACAGCCCAAATTCAGGCTTTCAGATTCCTTCTAAAATCAAATCATGACTTCATGAAAATGGTCAGAAACCTTCATATGGGACCCAAAGAGACCATTTAAAGTCATATTGTTGTGATTATAGAGGTGCCCCCCCCCCCTCTGGGGAGGTGGTTAGTCCTCGGTAAAATACCGATAAATCAGCTATTTTTAAGGCATTTGCTCCCTTACAATCACATCCCTATACTGCCATAAAAGATCCTCAGGACACCTAATCAGGCAGATTAAACCCTTCTGAAGGGTCCCCTCTTTCTGTCAACTCCCCTCCATGACCCCCCCCCCCCCCCTTCCAGCATACACCAATAGCCATCAGATAACTCTATTACACAGTATAACCATCAGGCCAACCCTCCCTCCATGTGGCACATTGCACAGCATTGCCTCTCATGGTATGTATCATGCCTGGGAGTGGGACAGTGGTGTGGTTAAAAGAGCCCCCCCCCCTCCAAAAAATAAGAATGAGTGAGCTGGGTCCTTGAGATCACCTTGGTGGGTGTTTCTACTACAGCTGGTAGAGGGATACTGTACTTCAAGTCAAATTTGGGTTCAATATTTGGTTTAATATCAAGATATGTATTCATCTGTCCTCAAATTTGATATTAGGTTCTACCAACTTACCCTTTACCCCATATAGGGGATGGCATAGGTCTACCAAGAACCATGCCTCTGTTATATTTTCATATATCTGAATATTATAGCAGCACCCTGAGATGTTGCATGTATGCCCGTCTTTGACAAAATCTGATCTTTAGCATTGCAAATGAGGTATCAGGGTTACCTACCCCTCCCCATAATATAATTGCAAGGTTTATTATTGGCTTCAATAATATTTAGGGTTCAGAGTATTTATTTAACACTTCAGAGAATTGAATCAAATAATTATCTCTTGTCTTATGTCTAGGATACTAACCATGCAAGGTGTAGACTAAGAGATATGGACACCAGTCCTTATTTGGAGTCATTTGCAGGCTCCCCCACCCCCTCACCCCTCTACCATCCATCATTCTATGCATTTAACCACTTGGTTAAGGAGGAGAATCAGGGTTTTTATTTATTGTTGTATCAGGTTATTAGTGATGTTAATATTCAATCTCTGCTATAACTATTATAGAATTACTATGTATAATAAGTGTAACAACATGAAGCAGTCATCTTGACCAAGAATACACATGGGGTGAGGTACTAGGCATAGAATAGAGGAGGGGGGGGGGACTGTGATCATTGGTAGGGTAACTCAAAATGAATATAGAGACCTTTGAAAAGGGTATCATTTATCTGATCTAAACTCATTTTAATATGTTGACAATTCAAATACATTGAAGCAAAGGCCCTCCAAGAGTTGGGTTATATTCATGCAATCACGAGAATATAACCTGTAATAGTCTCTTTGGGTCCCTTATCAGTTTTCTGTTGAGGTGGTAAAGCCATTCATGCATGTATCATAAATAGATTATAAGAGGTCTGATGGTTGGAGTTGTTAGATGGACTGAGGTAGCCCTCCTCTTATGTCTGTATAGGGTAAGGGAGGAGGTCTGGGCCCCCTCCATATCCCCCACCCCTCTTTAAACACACCACTGTCTTACTCCCAAGAGAGGCTAAGGTGTCTGTGAATGACTATTGATGTTCAAAGATCCTGATATTCTGAGTACAGTGTAATATAGAGGCGAGGGCGGAGGGGGGGAAGGGAGTTATCTAATGGCTATTGGTGCATGCTATGGGGGGGGGTCATAGGGTGTAATTAACAGAAACAGGGGGCCCTCCAGAATGGTTCATGATGATGTTTTATGGCAGTATAGGGACCTGATTGTATAGGAGCAAATGCCTTCAAAAAGCTGATTTATCGGTATTTTACCATGGACGCACCCCCTCTCCAGAGGAGGAAACACCCCTATAATCACAACAATATGACTTTTAATGCTCTCTTTGGGTCCCAAATGAAGGTTTCTGACCATTTTCATGAAGGCATGGTGAGGTTTGAGTAGGAATCTGAAAGCCTGAATTTGGGCTGTTTTCTCACTATTTGGCTGATCTTCGGACCCCATGTGCGGGGGGTCACAGGGGTCCGAAAAAAATATTTTTGTGATTTCCTGAGTTTTGGGTCCCAAATGCATAGTTTAAGCCTGTCCCTGAAACCGTACGACAAAATTAGCGATTTAACACCCCCCCTATAGTGGACCTCTGTCTATATCTTATAGTGACATGCCGTCCTTAAAGGGTTTAGGGTGAGCCGCAATTTCTTGGACCCTACACCTGAAGTGTCGGACTTTTTCCCTTCTCCCTGCCGTCCCCTACCCACTTAAATTGTCACTTTAAGCGATCTTTAATTTGTCTAAATCCGTGCATTCATGCAGTGTGTTGTCTAGCAGATTCCTTCTTGCCATATTGAGAATTGGCCCTTCCTACAAATGATAACCCAGATTCGAAGTGCCCTGCTCGAGCCCAGATTTATTTCACTTTAGCACAAATTATAAGAATGTCCAATGTATGGTGATTCTAGAGAAAAAATCAGATGTTAGCATGCTTTGAAATATTCACAATTTATTTATCAAGGAAAGGTTTTCCTGGCCTTTCCCGT
Organism: Harmothoe impar; assembly: GCA_947462335.1. NCBI lineage: Eukaryota > Metazoa > Annelida > Polychaeta > Phyllodocida > Polynoidae > Harmothoe > Harmothoe impar. The sequence goes on along the minus strand of OX381720.1, from coordinate 50,624,072 downwards.
CGGACTCCCACTTCTAGCCCAAAAAGGACAAAAAAAACATAACCAAGATATGGGCAAGCCTAGATTGCCCAAGTAAAACACATATTGGCCCCAGTGGCCAATTCTGTCTGGGAAACTACTGCTCTAATTGTGCCTCTACATGGGTACCCACAATTTTGACTGTGTCACTTTGTCGGTTTTTAGAGGAAGGATCGTGTCATTGTGTCGATTTTTAGGTATATAAGAACTTAGAGAAAATCCCTGTGGGTCGATTTCTATCCCTAATTTTCCTGTGTCCGTCGATTTTTAAAATGGCCTAAAAGAGCTGTGTCGCCATGTCACCCGTGTCGATTTTTACCCATGTATAGGCACCTAGTTACTGACCTCTGCTGAGGCCACCAAAGAGGATGATAGTAGACCTTGGTCTGAGAGTTCTAATTAGTCTCCTACCTCTCCACATCAGCCTAAGTCTCATTACTCCAATCTGATTACATCACAATGACTGGCCCACGCATAACCCTTTAATGGTGGCATAGTGTCTTAATGCATCTTGCCCTTGGTCGTCATGAGGCATGAATGCAGCCCTGACGAGTAACTTGCCAGTGCTGCATTCAACCATGATGCCGACCTCGTGAGGGTAAGACTTAGTAGTAACTTAGGAAGACACTCCCAAAGGGTTGGCATGATGTACTACCAATGCAGTTACTCACTGGGGCTGCATCGGTCATGATGACAAATGTCATCTTTTAGCGACGTGCCGTCCTTAAAGGGTTAAAGGGGCAATATTAGCACTCACACTTCACCACGTTGTAGACTAGTACAGTACTAGAAATGCTACTGGGACATGCTCACTGATTATGCTGCTTTAGCTCTTTAAAGTGACATGGTCCGATTTTTTCATATTTTAAATCCTACATGAGTGTGTTCCAAATGTTAGTACAATATCATATTAAGAGGATAGGGGACAAGATAATGTCACCTATGGGCAATGAGCGCCTAATGAGAGGGTCCAATGTGGCCCAAGTATGATAAATTACAGTGTATTTTCAATGGGGATTTGTAGCAAACACTAAAAAAGTACTAAATTGAGCCATGACCTAAAAATTAGTCGAATTCTAAGTTTGAATTCTAGTGAATGAGATTAAAGTAAGTATAGGTAGCACATGAAGTATGCCCATAAGTTACATTCTGGCTCATTTTAAAGAAAATTCTTGACTCCGAGTCATCAGACCATGCTCCTTTAAGGATGACCTGTAGCTCAAAGGCGACATGTGTCGTTATGAGGCACCAATGCAGCTTAAGTAAGCAACTGCACTGATATATCTAGGCTCCCTATACGCCCAACCTCTCAGTCATTAGTGCCTAACCTAGTTAGTCATTTTTTGGCTCCCTATACGCCCAACATAGGTCAGTTATTATTGTCATGTTGGTCAGGACTGGCCAACCCACCTTAGTCTTTTTATTTCCAGGGGGAGCCACCGAGTGGTCATGACAGGTGGCTCCAACTAGTGGTATACAAATACAACACACCAATGATGAACCTAAGTTAGCCACTACCGACTGACCCCTCGGTCATTTTTGAATATAACTTTGCCATTATGACTAAAACTCATATGACCAACCTAGGATAGTCTGAACTGACTAACCCTTTCAATCTATGGATTTTCAGTGTGGCTAGTGCTACATTACCGGCTCCAACCAGTTACTTGCTGCTACTGCCTTGGTGCATCATGCCGACATGGGAGTGTATCAATTAACCCTGCAGGGTTCTCGTGATGCTTGAACTCAGCACTGGCGAGTCACTTGCCAGGGCTGCTTTCATGCATCATGACGATCAAGGGCATAATGTTTTAAAGCACCATGCTATCCATAAAGAGTTAAAACATCATGCAGCACCTGAAGGGTTAACTGAGGGTCGCAAGAACCTACTATGATAGTAGAAGTGCATGGATCCTGTGGTTATACCTACTTTTAGAGCGTATATATTTTTGCAGAATTTGGGGAAATTAAAGATCCGCAAATTGCTGTTTGCTACAGAGTGGAATGAATACCTGCAAAATTGCCGACTTTTACTTTTCCACAAAATCCCTGAAAGTTAATACTTTCACCAACATAAACAGTACTAGTAGTGCCCTTCCCTGCCACTACTACTACCATGGCGCTGCAGTCTACGTAATATCTCCTCACAGTCAGTGAATAAATGATGTACAGGATTAGAATCAGAGATGTCTGGCTGGTAATAACCCTGTACCATGGGCTCATAATGGCCATGTACCATTGCTTAATACGCCGTAGTTACAACATAATACCTGGTAATACAATCCCCATGCACCTCCCTCCTACACCTAACCACCACACCAGTCCACTATTTCTCAAGAACACCTGGGGGGTCTTTTAGAATGACTTCCGAAATTAGGTAAAACATTTAGTTGTTAAAAAACGTCGTGATTGTATAAATGTCAAGTTCATAGTGCACTTGTGATAGGCTAATACTAACTAATATAATATTATGATTAGCTAATGATTGTCATATGAGAATGTGTGGGCATTTGCCGTAATTCATATTAGATTATCTAAATTGACATAATTATGGGCAAGGCAGTAAAGTTACTACTTCTGACATTAACATGTTGTGAACGAATTATGACGAGAGCCTTCATTGTGATCTTGAAACTCAACTCGCATCGTTACCAACAACTGACCAAAGACCCCACGCTATATGAAGTCGCCCTGAAAGACCACCCAGAATTCAGGAACTACAATTACGCAATTAACTAAATTGAATATTAACAGATCTAATAATCTGATGATATTAAGCTTTTATTACTCTAGGACTTATCATGTCTTTTCCTGGCAAATAGGTTTTGCTGAAAAAATCTACCCTCATAAGGACAACATAATGCCTGAATATTTCATATGTTGGAATCCATGGTGCACATTGCCACTGAGAAACCCACGGGCACTGCATCAGTGCATCATGTTGATCCTTCAGAGAGTATCACACCCATCGGGTCGACATGATGCATTCATGCAGCATTAGCAAATGCCTCGCCACTGCTGCAGTCACGCATTGAATAAGAGCCCACTGTACCGTGGTGCCCCCCTATGGGACGAGTTACCAGGGGAAACCCAACGCCTACCATATAAAGACTTTGTCAACAAACTCAAATCTTGACACTTAACGGTGTGCCTCGGCACCCAGAATAGACTAATGTCACGATGTGATATAACTGTCGATCTGTAAATAACTGTGTCTGCCGTATCTCCTACCAGACATATAACTCTCATCTTTGGCTATTAAATGAAAAAGTTCCCATGTAACATTTTTAGTACGCCAATAATAATTATCAACAACAACAACATTAACCATTTGGGTACAGTGATTGTGTATCTTCATTTGTCCAACTGTGCATGTTCCTAGTCATATCTCAGTTGTTATCAGGTATAGACTGTATCTGTAATCACGAGCAGCGTGCACAGCATGGCATGTGACATGAAGCTTTTGGAACCTAGGCATCGAGGCAGTAGTATTGTGTCGTGATGATTAGGATTTAGCATTGACATGAAGGGTGATCCTCAAAAGAAAGAATTGGTATACATACAAATCCATATATTGGTCGTCATGATACATGAATGCAGCCCTGGCGAGTAACTCAATGGTGCTGCATTCAAGCATCATGCCGACCCCACTGGGTTGAGACACTCCCAAAGGTCTGGCATGATGCACCAATGTAGCACTGACGAGTTAGTTGCCAGGGCTGCATTTAAATGACGACCAAGGGCATGTTAAAATAGAGCTCCCAAATTATCACATGCACTCATACTTGATACTTTTAGGACAGTATTCATGCATCATGACCACCAAAGACATAATGCAGTAATGCATTATGCCGTCCTTAAAGCAATAATTTTTTTTAAAAATTTTTTTAAACAAATTTGACTTTATTGACCACAGGATCTTAATTTTAACAATCTTTCTTGTATATGAACGGGTATAAATCGTTTCTCTCATCAAGTCCAACTATATATGTGACATTTTCCTATGGGATTCATGGTGGTGTACCCTTATTCAGATTATGTTTCTTGCTTAAAGGGTTAAAGGATTCTACATGCAGAAGGTTCCTCAGCAGGCCAACATGGAAGCAGCAGCCGCCTTTGAAGTGTCTGTATACTGTCCTTACATCAAAGGGTCTGACCATGGTATCTGTGTATGGGGTGGCGGTATGTGTTGGGGGGGGGGGGGGTACACCCTTAGAGGTGCCAGGTCTATGGGCTGCCAGCAGTGAGGAGGTGCTTAGGGTCACAATATGTCTGGATTTTACGCACCACCCGAGACATGTTATGATACATGATACACCCAGACTGAGAGACGAAAACAAGAAGAGAAATCTAAAGTATTATTTGTCTCTTAGCAGCCTTCTCTAGAGAGTTTTTTTTACATTTTTTAGTCCTATTTTCGAGTGGCGTGCTCTGATTAGAGTGCTCTTTGTCCCTTTAGGCCACTCTAAAAAGAAAATACAGGTTTTTCATCACCGTATTTTTTTCTCTTTTTTTACATTAAAATGAATCTAACTAAAGCCCAATACCGAGCCAATTATGTTGATACACTCCCAAGGGCCCCGCATGATACAGCAATGCAACGCTTTACTGGGGAGTTACTAACCAGTGTTTCATTGATGCATCATGAACAGAAATAGACTCGACCATCATGCCGTTAAAGGACCCATTTCACAGCTAGTTTCCGAACTTAAATAAGATGCAATGTAGGCAGCACAAATGCAGGAATAAGGCATCGTTTCACCTCTTCTGAATGAAACAGCTTACTATTTTGAATATGGCAATTGATTGTGTTACAAAGCCTAGCTTAGTCTTCCCGGTACTTCAGAATAAAACTTGTACCTAAGATAACCAAGGTGTGTGTATTTGTGTACCCATTACGTTCACGGGGGTTTATTTCTTACATTGATATGTAATGAAGGATGTGTAGTGTCGTTGCTAATTCACAAATGGGTTATCTCGTCCAGACACTATGTTAGTCCGTTTGTGTTGGGGGGGGGGGCATAGCGAGCCAACGATCTGCCTTGGGGAGGTACCATTATAGAGTTGGGTGAGGTACTGATGTCAATGTCAGTGTCAATGTCAAGTATTTCTTCTAAAGTCTATGGAGGAAGGTGTCATTGAGGTATTACAAATGCGTTGTGTATCGTCCAGACACTATGTTACCCCGTGTAAGTTGGGGAGGGGGGGGGGGGGGTTGTCGGGATGGTGATGCCAGATGCATAGCGAGCCAACTGTCTGCCTTTATGACGTGCCATGATATACTCTAAATGTAGATATTTTTAATGTTGTACATATTTTCGCCATTTTTGCGGAAAATTTCGCAAAAATATGTATAGAGCAAATAGTTATACTGTAAATGGAAATCCACAAATTCAAATCAGCGTGATAGTGTCATTTTTAGCAATCCGCAAGAATTTATAGCAGCAAAAATTTGTATGTTTAAAGTAGGGTTGGGCAACATGCTAATTATAATGTATGTCACCCTATACTACTACACTAGAACCCGCATCTTAGACCTAACTCCCTATACTACTACACTAGTACCTGCACTTTAGGCCTAAATCCCTATAGTATATATACACTAGTACTCGTACCTTAGGCCTAATCCAGTTATCCAATGATATGTAATGTTGCTCTATGGCTCCCTATTGTGGCATAAGGGTATATAATGTTAACCACATTATTTCGACGTAATATAACATATTTTTGTTAGCTGGCAACTCCCTATACTACTACACTATGCATGCACCTCAGGCATAACTCCCTATACTACTACACTAGTACCTGCACCTTAGGCCTAACTCCCTATACTACTACCCTAGTACATGCACCTTAGGCCTAACTCCCCATACTACTACACTAGTACCTACACCTTAGGCCTAACTCCCTATATTACTACACTAGTACCTGCACCTCAGGCATAACTCCCTATACTACTACACTAGTACCTGCACCTTAGGCCTAACTCCCTATACTACTACACTAGTACCTACACCTTAGGCCTAACTCCCTATATTACTACACTAGTACCTGCACCTTAGGCCTAACTCCCTATACTACTACACTAGTACCTGCACATTAGGCCTAACTCCTTATACTACTACACTAGTACTTGCATCTTAGGCCTAACTCCCTATACTACTACACTAGTACCTGCAGCTTAGGCCTCACTCCCTATACTACTACACTAGTACCTACACCTCAGGCCTAACTCCCTATACTACTACACTAGTACCTGCACCTTAGGCCTAACTCCCCATACTACTACACTAGTACTTGCATCTTAGGCCTAACTCCCTATACTACTACACTAGTAACTGAGTCTCAGCCCTTACTCATACTATATGTATACATATATATCACTATACACCAGCAGCTCTGCTGCCGGAGATATTGGTGCGGGAAGTGCAGACATCCTTCGTCTGCCCTACTATACTGCATGGCGGGAATGCCTTAGCACATCGCAAATAGGGTCGGAATGGCGTAATATTTTCAATCTCCGACTCTGAGTCCAAGGTAGAAATTATGATTGGACCAGCTTGGGGCGCGGTGCATCGCTGGGTAGCAACCTGTTTTACTGGTATGTGTAACTAGTGCCTTTCTCCCTATACTACTATCCCTGATAATACTAGCCTTCCCCTTGCACACAGGCCCCCAGTTGGCCTTCCCAGCCCATAGGTGGCGGCACAGTAGACAGGGGCAGCCCGGGAGGCCTGGGTAGTAAACCCCGGGGACAGAGAGGGCCATCAGGGCGGCTTATATCAGAGTATGGTGTGTAGTGTGTCCTAGCCATAACTACTCCTGTCTGGCGAGGGAAGCCAGCAGATCTCAAAATGTTCAGAGAGGGAATTTCGAGTAGTTATGTCATAACGTGAATAGTAACAACCACGCAGACCTGGGGGGTTAACTGACTCCATTATCCAATGAAGGCAGGGACAGATTAAGATACACAGAATTACTCGGAAAAGGCTTTTTTATTTGGTACATGTTCACTTTCAGTGGATATCTCACTTGATGACACCAGTCTCTGGTTATAAGGCTAAAACAGAATGGGGCAAGTTAAATATACATAGAAAATGGACATACATACATGGCTTCAGTGTGATATATAAATAAGTATATAATTATGTACCATGGAGTTGCCTGAACTGATGCACAACGGAAAGTAGGGGAAATATTCTCATAAAACAGGAAACATTACCATATAAATACATTTTTATTATGATACAAATGTAGCAATCAGGTGTGCCATGCTTGTTCCTCCATTATGACACTCTGAAGTTTGTAATGGAACACACTTCATGCACCATTATGACCATGCTGGTCCTGTGTCCATCAGTCTGGGCAAATTGGGGTCAATGGTATAATACCTCAGTGTCATCAATGAGCGGGGAAGTGAGGGGTAATACTGAGAACTGATGTGGGGTAGACACCAATCTTTTCAGCTGTAGGCCATCCAGGCCCGTAGTTGCAGAAAGCTCCAGGCCCACATCGTTAACATGGTATTCACTACCAAGAAGTTGTCTGATCCACCGCTCTTCTGTCAACTCTAACTTTATTAGAATAGGTGGCCAGTCTTTGCGAATAAAATTTCGGCATGCAGGACAGTCGGTCCTGTTGCTAGCCAATTTTGCGGGACTTGGATTGATTTTTCTGCAGGACCGGATACCAAAATCAAAGTTTTGCATAATAATTAGAACAAAATAGCATTTATTTATGAAAAAGAAAAAATAATAACAAAAAAATTGCTTCAATTTGCCTAGAACATTAGTGTGCACTCGAGAACTTGTAATGTTAGTTCTAGTTGACTATTTGAAAAATTCTTTCAGTTTTGGAAAGCCCAGAATGTGAAGAACATCTGGTCCTGCAACACTAGTCATTCTGCCGGACCAGAGTAATTTCTAGGCGGACATTGCCACTGTCCGGCGTATTTTGGCAAAGACTAGGTGGTAGTTGAATAAGTCGTTGGGAATGGAACATCCCCTTGAGGTACAGCCTCGTTAGATATGGCCTGACTTTCAACTCGTGAAATAGCCCAGTCTATTTGCTATCCATCTGTAGGGTGTTTACCCCTAAATTGAAATAATACGTCCACAAACAAGTGAGACATATCACCATAAAGGGCAACGTGTCTGGAACACAATGCAAAGGACTGCATATTGATATCTTCTTTAAATCCAGTGCTATTAATCAGAATGTGAGGTAGTCCGATCTATTTCTTGAAAAACTTGCCATAGACCTCAGCAGAGAAAGGTGGTCACTGCAGACCCGAGCTTGGGTGATTACTTGTAGGCCTACTGCAGCACTAAGGCCCGCGAACAAGGCAATTCCTCTACTCTACTTGGTGCACTTCAATGGTCAATCATGTCTATAATAATCAATATGTATCGGAAAATCCAAATAGGATATTAAAGGCATGACATCACACAATATGCATATATGTATCTCCTTTGGTATTTGAGGAGTTTGTAAATTGTCCTACTACACCCAGAGAACCCATTTTCTACCAAGGAATATGCCCTTATATAAGCTAAAATCCGTTGATAACTAATGGAGATACACTCTAATATGTAATATTTTTTTAAACCTATGTAATAGCTCTTCAAAATGTGCCTAACTCCATTATGATTTTATCAACTTTTAATGATGATTAGAGCTACTCTTTCCTATTTTTCATGAGTAGATATACTTTAAATAATAATGGCAAAACGAAGGTAGCTTAAAGTGTCTGCTGTATCCTCAGAGCATCATATTAACTCATTTCAATGCCACTTAGAACGGAAATGGAAACATAGAGACTCCAGAAGGAAGCCCACTCAGTGAAATAACTGCTAGTCTGAGTGTTTCTACTTACAGGTGCCAAGAGTATACCACTTATAACTAAATGATTAGAAATATCCTATATCATTAGAAATCCCAAACCCTTGGCTTTCAGGGGATGTCAGAATATATTGAATATTCCATTTCATTCTTGATGAAAATGTAGAAATACTGAAGAATGGCAGAGAGACGGCCGTTTTCGTGCTTCTCAGCGGTACAGGTAAATACCCTACCATCTGTTCCCCTGATTCACTAACATCCTCTTATTGTGGCTTTGTAAAAACGACAGGTTCAAACATCGGTTTACTACATGGTTAATACGAGAGCTGCTATAGTTAAATATTTCAGCTGTAATACCCCCTACTCTTTACTTCGGTACTAGCCGGACCCGGCTTGTACCACATCCCAGGATCAATTGATAAGAATGATGTGGACTTGTTAAACCATGGAACCATCAGCCAAATCGGTGAACTCTCAGAAACGGTTGTCTCCGAGAATGTATGGCGTGCTGTTTAACATGCTCATTTGCTAAGACCTCCCCCCCCCCTCTAGAACCCCCCCCCCCTACACACACACACAAGGGGTAACAAGGGGTAACAGAGTCTTGTAGTTCAATGTCTGACCACGCCCGCTGTTACTATAGCACCGTAAGGCCTACACACCCACACCCTCACCACCAGTAGGTCTGCTGACCACACGCCCAACTGCCCCTCCCCACGTCATCCAACACCCCCTCCCTCAACACACACAACCCCCCCCCCCCCCACACACACACACACACACCTACACGACCAGCGCCATTGGCACCACCTACCAGTGCCCACGCCCGGGATGGGGAGGACTGAGTGAGAGTGGTAGGTAGGTGGCAGTAGCGGCAGTGGCTGACACTACCCCCTCCCCCTCCCTCCCCCCTCCCTCCCCCCTCCCCTCCCCTCCCCTCCCCTCCCCCTCCTACCACCAGCAGCCCCATACCAGCACCCCACCTACCAGCGGCGCCGGTACCTGGCCGTTATAAGCCTGTCTACCAGCGTGTGGCGGGAACCAGCGGCCTCCCCCCAGTGGTGTCGTCTGCCTGCACGAGTTGGACGCGCTACAGACGCAGGGTACGTACAGGAGGAACGCAGCAGCACCTTGGACGTTACTACCACTCAACTTTTCCCGCCCGCTGTTCCCGCCGCCAAACGCCGCACACAGAGAGGAACTTTAACAGAGAATTGTCTTCTGCTTGGAGAAGTTAGAGGAGAGAAGTGCGCGGGAGGTGCGTCTCTCATTATTCTTATTGTTTGATACCTGAAACCAGCATACAACGTTAAAAGTAAGTTTCATGGATGTCCCAGGTCGAGGTTCAATGTGTTTGAGCTCCTCCTGGGCGTCCTGAATGTGCGCTATGGACAGTTGGATTTATAAGCCTGCCACCATTAATTTACGACCACTTGGGTTCAAGTCCTGAGGTGATTGACTAAAGGCACACTGTTCCCTACACTCCCAGGTTCTTATGTTTTCAGATATTTCATTTTCAGATTTCCAGACTATGATTGTTACCACTACCAAACGTCCCTGCCCCAATGTGATCCCCTTACATCAAGGATCAGAACTTTTTTTTTTCAAATTACAGAGTTAGCTTTTGATAATGGCAAATCATTTAAAGAGCAAGAGACCACCCTGCCTGCTTAGATATGTCCAGGGCGAGCCGCCGGGAAACCTTACTGGACCGCTTTATTCAGCTAGCTTTTCTTCATGATTTCTGCATCTTTAGTTTCCAAGTAGTTTAGATCTCCCCACAGACAGATTGTAGTTTTCCTACACACCAAGCCGACCTGCTCTAGTCCATCAGGTCTGTCTGTAAGGCTAGTTGTAATCTTACAACGCTCATTCAACGAATTAGTGAGATGATCTCATTTCAAAAGCTGTTGAGATTCACAAAAGTTGAATTTGTAGAAATCTAAGCCTGTAGAAAAACAGAATCATTAGGAGACAGTTGACTCAACCTGTATGGCTTTAGAACTGAGTTAGTATCATCAAGTGTACGCAATTCGCTTCATGCGCAATTCCGGCCCAAGTTGTGAAATACCAGAGATTTACAAGATTTCAGAGCCAATAAAACCCCTCCAAACCATTGCTTTAGGAAGCTCCAAGGGAGCAGCTACTATTACATGTATGCTGGGATTTAAATTCAATTCAGTAGTTATACAGATCTGATATTATAGTCGTTAATTCACATGGAGGAATTATTTTCTCATTTCTACCATCAAAAACGCTCACAGGATAATCTGAAGAGCGCAGAGTTTGCGGCCCATAGAGATACTTGCATAGCTTAAACAGACTTCTATGCGGCCCAGCTAGCTCCCATGTAGATATCACAATCCCAAACCCCAAATTCATTAATTCAGCTGTATTGCAGCAGGAAAATGTAATGTAACTAAACATAGATCGGCAGAAATGAATATTTTCAGATCAAATCAGTTTGAGAAATACAATATGGCACCCATAAGCGTGGCATTAGATTAACACTGGTTTGGCCAAATATGGGAGCCGTCTGGATTCAAAGTTGGGCGCACAAATACAGCCGCGTGATGCCATATGACGGGAGACTTTGAGCGGGCCAAATTAAGGAATTATGTTAATGAGGGCGGTGGGGGGGGGGGGGGTGATATGCTACCATATGGGGCCCATTGGCAGCTGCCGCATTGAATAACCGATAGTCAGCTGAAGCTACAGATAGGATATTAGTGAATAGCCTCTGTGGTGGCTTGTAAATGATTTAGCAGTGGTTTAACACTTCCAATTGGTGGCAAATTAACTTTGTACAACTCACTGCACAGTGCTGTATAACGCGGGGTGTTAGGCAGCTCTCTCAGTCTCTGTCAAAACTCACATAATCCCCTCTCTCCCCCAGTGCATCGTCATCTAGGTGCCTTACCCATTCTTTAAATGTGGCTGTCTGCAAAGCTGCTAGTAGGGGAGCTAAGGAACTGTAGGGGATCAATTTCTCATAAACGTTCACACCACATCTTGCAGGCTTTTGAAGTTCTGTGTGAAAATCAGAGTGATATGCAAACTGGGCTGGAATCTAATTAATGCTGATTATTCCAGCATCTGTCATTCCCTACTTATAGAGTGCAGTGGTTTGGCACCAATTCTGCTTATTCCATGCTCCCGTATAAAATCCCCGTGTTATTACTGAGTTGAGTACGGTATGATGCTCCAAGGCTTTATGTTTATATGTTGTCGTGATGCACTAAAATGTGCTTAACAACTCACAGGCACTGCATTGATACATCATGCTGACCTTTTAGGGTGGATCAAGCCCATAAGGCCGGCGTAAAACCCCGCCTTTAAGACGACCTTATTTTGAGATTTATTTTCCCAAACTAGGGGGTCGTCTTAAAGGTGGGGTTTTGTTATATAGGAATAAAGAGTAAACCATTTTAAAGTTTTCTCTCATACAAGGGGGTCGTCTTAAAGGGGAGGTCGTCTTAAAGGAGGGGTTTTACGGTATATAAATGCAGCACCGGTGAGTGATACATTCATGCATCATGACGACAATGTAGTATCATGCATTAAAGGGGCAGTCTCACCACTTGCACTTAACCATAGACTAGAACAGTACTAGTAATAGTCACTTTAAACCACTGTGGAGAGCCTAAAGGATTAAGGAGTGCGTAGTTTTACATATACATTCCCAATTGCTTTACATAGTTATTGGCAGAAGCGTATGTCACTTCCAATAGCAGAAAGAGTCAGACAATGTCAAATGGCCTTTGCCGGCTGTTTGCCACCTAACCCTATACTCAGACCACCTTTCACTTCCGCGTTCCCTCCGACCAATCCCTGTACATCGGGTTCCCATCCCTCACCCCACCACGTACACCGTCTACCATATGGACAGCTCACTGTGGCAGCTGCTCTCCAACTAGCCCTTTAACCCTTTAAGGGTGGATGTCGCTAAAAGATGACATTTGTTGTCATGATAAAACAATGCAGCCCTGGTGAGTTACTTGCCAGTGCTGCATTGGTGCATCATGCCGACCCTTCCGGAGTGTCTCAATCCTGTAGGGTTGGCATGATGCTTGAATGCAACACTGGTGAGTTACTCGCCAGGTCTGCATTCATGCATCATGACGACCAAGGGCATGATGCATTCACGCATCATGCCCTCCTAAAGGTGTTAAGGACCACATAGTGTATAGATGTAATATGTCCTACATCGTCATGATGCATTCATTTAGCATGAATGCATCATGCCGACCGATCAGGAGTCTTAACACGCAATATAGTCGAGACAATGCTTAAGTGCAGCTCTTGCGAGTCACTGAATTCAAACCTTACATCATAAATAGCATATTGCATTAAAGCACTCTGCGGCCGTTGGAGGGTTAGCTAACCAATTGTCTCGGCCTTCTAGTGGTCGCCTCCTTTATCAATTTGTGTCTGTGGCCGGAGGAGGGCGCCAATGGTGTACCTCCCCTCTCACCGCACTCTGCTGCCATTCTGCACCCAGAGTGGCGTCACGGGGGCTGAGTAACTCTCTGTGTTACTACAACCATATTTAACTACTTGCAGCTAATATATGGTAGCATAAAACCTTACCTATACAGGCCGCGGCTATTGAAGTCAGATCACCAGTGCGGCTTGTAGGATCAAGACAAAGTGAAAGTCCTGCTTAGACACGAGTACATGTATTTAGATTTATATTATACTACTAAAGCCGTAATTATTAGATCCCCGGTGAGGCTTATAGGATATTAATAGTAATATAATATATCAATATTAATACTAAAAGTCTAATACGGGAGTAAGGCTTATACGCAAGGTTGTATGGTAGTTTATACAACTATGGTGGAGTCTTAACCAAGAATGTGTTGGGAGAGTGACACTTCGGCCACAGAATTTAACGGCTCAAAGAGACATTCCTCAGTCGACTCCTGTCGTTGGTGAGCAGGAGTTCAGAGAGAATGTATCGACGGTTGGACGCCCCTTTCTGCATGGCTGCATTTTGCTTTTATTCAGAGAAATGCACTTTCAATCAAACGAGTGGCCAATCAGAAAGGATGATCCCCATTGCCCGCCACAGAGCATCCATTCTACGTGGCCGCCGCCTACAAAGCCTTGTCCCGGGCCCTGGAGGCTATTTGTCTTACTTATTTTTAGTTCCCCCGTTATTGTCTTATGGTTCCTGCGCAATATGGCGGCAGAATAGAGAATGGTTCCCGCCATATGCTGCCCGTAGGGGTGGTGGGAATTGGGAGGTTGGGTGGCTGGGAGGTTGGGAAGGGTGTTGGGAATTGGGGTGAGTCACAAGGACATCTGATTCAGGCTCTCCAGCAGCTCTGTATCCATCTTCCTCTGCTGTAACCTGAACCCATCACTTTACCCCTCCCCTGGGTGATGTACGCATGGTATGGAGCACTCAACCCTTTAACCCTTTAAGGATGGTATAATGCTTTAATGCATCATAGACTTGGTCTTTATGCTGCATGAATGGAGCCCTGGCGAGTAACTCTCCAGGGCTGCATTCAAGCATCATTCTGACAATACCGGGTTGAGACACTCCCGGAGGTTGGTATGAGGCACCAATGCAGCACCGGCGAGTTACTCGCTGGGGCTGCATTGGTGCCTCATGACAACAAATATAATCTTTTAGAGACAATGCCCTTCCAGCAATTAACTTGGTAGCGCTGCACTGGAGTATCATGCATGCTAACCATTCAGGAGTGTATCAGCGCTATAGGGTCAGCATGACGGCTGTAGAACCTGCAAGTTACTCGCTTCACCCCCAACAACTTGCTTTACTTAAATCCATGTAATCCTACAATAGCTCCCCCATCATGGACGCTGTTACGTCCTATAGCCTCAGCCAAAGTCCCATCCACAGTTAGCACCTTTAGCAGGTCGGCATGATAATGAGCAGCAGTGCTTGAATGCAGCACTGGCCAGTTAACCTGACCACTAAGGGCATCATGCATTAAGGCATTGCGCCGTCCTGAAAGGGTTAAGAAATCAAACAAATACAAGATAATTTCTGGTTGGAGGCCCTGTCTTTCGGAATGACGCAGATCTCCCTGGGTACCGTGTTGCACCAATCCATACATCCCTCCTTCACCACCTCCTCCTACCCCTTCCGTCACCCTCCCTCCTCTCCTTGCCATACCCGCCTCCCATCCACCCCCCCGCCACGCCCGCCACTCCTGGCTGATGACGTCAGAACTGACGCATGCGTGTTGCACGCGGCTCACCAGATGTAGCCTGGAGCCAGACACAGATACAAAACCCCCGTCCTACCTCAGACAAAGACAGAGGCCCCAGGTATCACGTCTCATACTAAACCTCGTCCTACATCAGACAAATACAGAGACCCCAGGTATCACGTCTTATACTAAACCCCGTCCTACCTCAGACAGAGACCCCAGGTATCACGTCTTATACTAAACCCCGTCCTACCTCAGACACAGGCCCCAGGTATCACGTCTTATACTAAACCCCGTCCTACCTCAGACAGAGGCCCCAGGTATCACGTCTTATACTAAACCCCGTCCTACCTCAGACACAGTCCCCAGGTATCACGTCTTATACTAAACCCCGTCCTACCTCAGACACAGTCCCCAGGTATCACGTCTTATACTAAACCCCGTCCTACCTCAGACACAGACACAGACCCCAGGTATCACATCTTATAATAAACCCTGTCTTACCTCAGACATAGCTTGAACCATTTTGTCAAGAGTTAAACCCGTAGACAAACTTATATTTTTTGGTGTGGCCTTAGATGTGCCTGCCCTCGCTCCCACCTGGTCTGTACCTCCCTCTTTCTCCTTTTCTCCCTCCCTCTCCCTCTCCCTCTCCCTCTCCCTCTCCCTCTCCCGATACCTCTCCCGATACCTCTCCTTCTCCCTATACCTCTCTTCCTCTCCCTCTCCTCATTTTCCGTCCCCCCCCCCACCCCAGCTCTCGAGAGGCACCGTCCAAGGCCACTTATAAATACTTCTCAGTGCATCCAGAGGGGGTTGTGTGAGTATTGGCGCGGTGACCCTGTACCAGGAGACGCCGGGATACGTGGGAGCCTGCCCCAGGGGGGACTGCAGCGGGGCTTCCTTAGTACAGATGCTGTACTTCTACATGTAACTACATTCAGAGGTTAAGCATCATAGGTACAGCATCATGCAATGTTGGGAGTGTACATGATACATACATGCAGCAGTGGTGTGTTACTCACCCGTGCGGCCTTCATGCATCATGCTGCACTGAAAAACTCTGGACAGCTCTGGACTCTGTAAGGTTGTCTTACAGGGCGACCCTAGGGTCTTCTAAGTGAACAGCATAGAATCAACTAGCTTCAACTCGTCAAATTGACAACCTGCCAGGTTACCATCCCACAAGACGACCCTAGACTTGTCAAGGTTGTCAAACTAAGATAGTTGATGCAGGCCTAGAATAGCCACAGCTGGGGCTCGTTATTGCATAATGGTGGTGGGTCTAGGGTTTCAAATGTATGAGTTTGGTCTGGTTCCAGATGACAAGATTATTTTATCAATTTGTTTAAATACATAACCACATATGTGACCCGTTTTAACGAAATGGGTCGGAAGTCGCATATTAAAAATGTTGTGATATTGCAATATTCGTGTACAGCTCATCAAGAGCTTTCATTTGATATGTGACATGTAGTATATTGGCCAGTTTGACCCTTTGGCAATATTTTTGATACATTTTCGTTGAATTAAATGGAATTTAATTAAAATGAGATAATTAACATTTAAATTATATATTAACTATATTATACAATACAATTATAAATCCTATGGCCATCATTTTGGGAATAATTGGAGTTGAAATCTGGTTTGTACCTAATTATTCCATAAGATAACTATTCATACATTAGAAAAATGTCAGAAACTCATTTTTCAAAAATAATATTTTTTCCACACTATGCTACTTAAAATGCCCATATCTAGGCTCTTAAATGTGCGACTTCCGACCCATTTCGTTAAAACAGGTCACATATAGTTAAGTGATATTTAATACACTAGTGCCACCAAGGATTCACATAATGTATCACCAAGTCTTTACTGAGAATAGGCTACTCTCCAGCAATGGACTGTAGGCTTGTGTGTGTATAATACCAATATAAGGTGCATGCACCTATACTTGTTCCCTGGTGAAAGACACAAAAGAGGTGTCTTCCTTCTACACATGTGCTCTATTTTTTAAATATTGTCAAAAGTATGCATTCTTTACATTATCTTACCTTTTCCCTAGATACTTCACATAATCCTCCATATTAACATATATGTATTGTAATACTCAGTATTATATCAACATAGGAATTAATCAATTTGTTCCCAAGGGTACCATATTTATGCTAGGTAATGGCCACCTGCAGGGAGAATGGTGAATCACTTCTAGACAAGTTTAGGGTTGTCATATGCCAGGTTGCTCTAGATGGGTCTTCTTACTGATGAGTTTTGCTTGCCAGCCCCTCTCCTTGTCAAATTGACAAGGCAGTGCCAGGTTTGCCGACTCTGGATTTTTTCTGTGTGCTAAAAGTGCTCATTAGATTATACATGCTGCCCTTAAATGGATACGCCTAAGGGTTAATTGTGCTTTAGTGAACAGTGCATTAATGCACTCTGTTCTCTTGTCGGATGATGCATGAATGCAGCCCTGGTACATAACCCGCCAGTACTGCATTCAGAAATCATGCCGACCCTATACAGAATTTGTTTACCCCCGAAAGGTTGGCTTGATGCATGGATGCAGCCCTCTTGAGCGCTGCATTCATACATCATGGCGACAAAGGGTATTGTGTATTAAAGCGCTATGCGGCTCTTAAAGGGTTAAGCTTCCTCTGCCCATTTCCTTCTACCACCTGCCCCACCCAGTTCAGGGTAGGGTAGATTCACTTTGAGTTGGACTCATACCTTGAGACAGACACTCAAATTTCTGCATATTCAAGTATTCTAATCTTCCTTTTTGTGAGTAATCGTAAAGATTTTTTTTTGCAACAAAGAACCACTAGAAGTCTCATCGTCCATAGATTACTATAAATCCCAGTGTATGTCTCATGGTATGTGTCTGACTCATGGTGAATCTACCATATGCTAATGGCTTCACCTACCGTCCTAGTAACTACGACCGGTAATGACGTGGTGCAATCTGTGCCCAAGATATCCGGGGAGGAAAAACTTTACCTCAAAGATTCACTCACCTGTGTTTCTACCATACCCCTTTGTTTTAGGCTCAAACATTCAGAATCTAATACATTAATAGATGTGAGCAACCAAGCAGAAAATATGGCGCGTGGATTTGGAAAAAGGTTTTTATGCTTAGGAGGTGGCCATTTATCATCAACTGGGGGAGAGGGTGGTGAATATGAAGGGTATAAGAAATGTCTCACCCTTCCTTTAATATGGAACCCAGCAAATCGTGGTCACATTTGGCCATGATTGGCTAACTTTTGTCATGCCAAAAATGTGTCATGACCTCGTAGCCAATATACCTGTACATGGTGATAGATGGCATATGACCGAATTTGGCAACTTTGGTGAGGTTTGGTCATGACGAAACGGCAACTTTGGTGAGGTTTGGTCATTAATTAATTTTGCAACCCGTAAGCGAACATTTGTGAGGGTGGCAAAGGATGACCAAGATTTGCTAGAAAGGTTATAAAAATATTGACCCCTCGGAAAAAAATGGGCCCTTTAATAAGCGAAAGACCCTTCATACTACTATTTCAAAATGGGGATCAATATCAATGCATTCACATCCCTGTTCTTAAATAATGACCCCTCCCTTCTGCGCATTAACAGTACATGTAACACACTGCACTGCATCCACTGTACCTGCACCATATCACGTAGGCCTCACCTTGCTGTAACCTTGGTTTCCTTCCCTCTATGGAGGTTTTTTGCCAGGTTAGTCTTTCTAGGGAGGTTTTTTCCAGGTTATTCTTGGTATTATACATCAACGCTGCACTCAAAATGTACAGCTTTAACTGGAGTTTTTGCCACCATTTGTTCTAGGATATTTCACGCGACACGCCCTACCGAGGCCCATGCAGTCATGGACTAGGAAGTCACTCTACAAGTCACCCAATTCTGTTAACCATTCATGGATACACTCAATAAGTTTTACACTCCCTTAGTAATCCCATCATTGTACACTGCACAGTGGGATAGTCTGGCGAGGTAACACTTCTCACTTTAATGGTAATTCCAATGAGCCTCCAGGGGTGTTAACGTTATCTGCCACCTTTGTTGGCCCCACCAGGTTATAAATGTTAGATTCAGTATGTTGCACTGATCATTACCATTTGCCAACCTATGCTAACACTTTAACATTTAATGACGACATAATGCATTAGTGTATCATGCCATGGTCGTCATGATGCATGAATTCAAGTATCATCCCGACGCTACGGGGTTAATACATTCCAATAGCGTCGTCATGATCTGCCAATGCAGCAACGGCGAGATATTCGCCGGGGCAACATCAATTCATCATGACTAAAATTGATACCTTTTGATGAGGTGCCTCTTAAAGGCTTAAAGGAGGAATATCACCACTCGCGCAGCTACCACATAGTAGACTAGAACAGTACTAGAATTATGAGTGGGAGTGCTGTAAAGCTCACACTCATCAGTACAATGTATTGACTCCTCCATCTAGAAATGGCGCTCTCAAAGGTCAACAATGACCACTATATGGATTGGTTCCTAATGCATTAATAAGAGAGAGGGGAGGGGGATAGGGACTCCTCATGCGGGGGAGGGGTTGGGGAAAATGGGGGCATGCTCGTCAAAAATCCATCAACCAACACCTGTTGGTCAGAAATGACCACTCCCTTAGACGAGAGTAGTTCTAGAGAAGGCTGCGCCGAAGGGTCAAGGAATGAACAATAGTGAGTATATGGCTGGGCTCCTGACGTATTAACTCGTTAAGGGCGGCATGTCACTGAAAGATGATATTTGTCGTCTAAATACACTAATGCATCCTTGGAGAATAAATCACCCGTGCTGCATTGGAGCACCGTGCTGATCCTTCCGGAGTGTCTCAATCCCATAGGGTCGGCATGATGTGCAGTCCTGGCAAGTCGCTTGCCAGGGCTGCATTCATGCATCGTGACGACCAATGGCATAATATATGCCGTCCTTAAAGGGCTAATAACTCCGGCCTGTCCAGCCTCCCCCCCCCTCCCCCCTCATACCACCCTTTGTATGTACCACACCCCGGGGGCGTGACGCATGCGCCGTGGGGTATGCACGTAATGAGATCAATGTTACCAATGCAATTAGACAGAGTTCTACTCGGCCACTCTATCGTTGTATACCAGTAGTACACTGTGTACTTCAGACCATTCAGCTGGGGCTGCTACTGCATGTAAGGCCACTCCAATAATAAATGAGTCAGAATTCCTAAAAATGCACTAATCTAGTACCAAATCTGAACAATTTTCTTTTTCGCCAAACTCAATTCATTTTTATAGAAGTTTATTCTATTGAAAGACTAGTATCTTAGGTCCCAGAATCCACTTGAGGGAAAGCTTAACTCCCAGAGGGTCAGTTTTTTTTCACTCTCAAACACAACCTGGAGTAAATGTTACGGACATTACACTGAAAATATTAAACATCAGATAAAATGTCTAAAAAACACCACACCAACATATATGTGTTTCTCATCACTAAGTCATTAGAAATATGACAAGGGCGCTATTTATTCTATTTTTACTTTTTTTTTCTGCTGAGGCCTAAATCATATATATATAGAGTATTCCAGGCTCTCAGAGAATTGAATTCAAATTTGGGTAATTAAGAGATTAACGATCTACAAGAAGTTGTAGATATGCATGTTTCCTACACCCCACTACAATTCCTGCACTGCCATGTTCTCCCATTAAAATTTGCAAAAAGGTGGTATTCGTGATACATGCCGTGATGAGAAACAAGTATATTATTTGTGGTGGCCTAACCACACAACAGACTCCACCAGCTAGCACAACAATACACAGGGTGCATGACCTCAACATCAACATCATAATAAGGAAATTACATAACCTAACCTACGACTCCGGGAAAGCATTTCGCGTGAGAGGTCGGGTGATGTCTTGATACATGATGGTGGGCATTGTTTGCCCCTTACGCTTATTGAGTAACCTTTAAGAACGGATGTCGCTAAAAGATGACATTTGTCGCCATGATTCACCAATGCAGACCCAGCAAGTAACTCGCCGGTGCTGCATTAGTACATCATGCCGACCCTTCGGGAGTGTCCCATTCATTGATAGTATTTACTAACCATGGTCGGTCGTATAGGGGGCCAAAAATGACCGTAAATTCTCGCGTAGAAGCCGGGGCTTGTACGCGAGTCAGACTCAGCTTTCTTTTGATACCAAACATGCCTATATCGGGTGCGGCTTATACGAGAGTTTTTATTAGTATACTACAGTACCAAAATCGCAATATTCAGACCCCCTCTGCGGCTTATATAATTTGTCAAAGTTAGGGGTGCGGCTTATACGCGAGTTAGACTTATACGCGAGAATTTACGGTAACTAGTTCGTTGCTAATGATTACCCGGTATATTAGTGCAAGCTTGGGCGAGCCATGGGCATTACCCAAGCCAATCCAATAGGGTTAGCTTGGGTATGCCCACGGCTCACCCAAGCTCGCCCTGGTTTGCTGGGTAAGTTCTGAAGTTCAAAGAATATCTGTGTATGCTGCCACAATAGGAGCGTGTCATGCAGATAAGGAAGCTGGGAAGTCGCCGTACCCTTTGAAGCTTCAGACAGGGTCGGGGGAGGAAGCTAGCATGTGCATCCACATGCATGCTACCCTGATGGATTGACAGGCAGCCAAACGCTGCAGACAAAAGACATTCCTGCAGCAATATGTTTGTGTGACCCAGCCTAGGAACTTCTAGACAAGTAACAGCCTTAGCATGGCATGTCATTTTCATACATCATGACACACCAACACTGCGCCAGGGAGTAATGGGCCGGCACTGCATTGGTGCGTCATGCCGAGATTATGAGAGTGTATCAACTCTGTATAGGGTCAGCATGATGCATGAATGCAGCACTTGTGAGCTACTCTCCAGGGTTTCATTCACTCTATAGGGTCAGCGTGATGCATGAATGCACCACTTGTGAGTTACTCACCAGGGTTTCATTCACTGTATAAGGTCATCGTGGTGCATGAATGCAGCACTTGTGAGTTACTCGCCAGGGCAGTATTAACCTGAACAATAGCAACAAGGGTATAGCACATTAACGCACTATGCTGACCTTAAAGGATTACACCCGTCGGGGCCTCAATGCTCGGTATTCATCTCAGTGATTTGTACTACTTCTGACAATAAAAAGAGCATGCAAAACACAGCGGGCAGAGAAAGAGACAAAACGATCCCAAGAAAAGGTTGATTTATGACAATCATTAAGCCGGTGCACATCTTTGTATGCGGCACTTAACGTCACATGATGTCAAGCGATCATCGCATGATGCCACACGAGACGCGCGGCCATGACTGAAGTCAGTCCCCGCGGGTTCCACAGGTGATCCATGCTGCACCGTGCACTTAACAATGGGTGGGACCTCATCTCATGTTAAGACACTCAAAATGATATAGTTATTTTTAATCACTAAGCCTTGAGAGATATGACGAGGGTGTTTTTTGGTGTGTTTTTTGCTGAGGCCTTAATCTTATAGGGATATTGCAGGCTCTTGAGAAACCAAGTTCACATTTTAGTCACTTATAGATTATGGATCTGCAAAATTTGTAGATATGCATATTTCCCCCATCCCGGTACATTTCGGCACTGTAGGGTTTAATTTGATATCAAATATGCTCATATTTTTCTAATTTTATCATATTTTTCCATTAAATGAAATAAAAGAAGGTGATGAGAAACAAGTATATTATTTTGAGTCGCCAATATGATGAGCATTTCACATGGCATACTTCTTACTTCTACTAAAACCACTGCTTATTGGATTCATAACTGGATAGCCCGGGAGTTTCATCAATATGTCTGATACAGCTCACAGACACTTTATGTCTCTCAATTAAACAAAAAAACGAATACAACGTTTCAGAACATTTTCCTATTGCTTCTTATTAAGGCCAAAGGTTGAATAACGTCAAAAACCTTTTTTTGACGTAAGATAACGTATTTTTTGTTGATGGGTACTTGCAGGTCTTATTTCAATGCTACAATGTACACTTGGTGTGACGTATTTTTGAGACACGTGGTTAACAGAAACAGTTGTATCAAAAACATCACCCAGACATCTAAAGGCCCTCATACAGGTGGGCGTGGTAAGATACCACACTGTACAACGACACACGTGGAAACATGATACGTGCTGTATAACTACTCAACCCTTTAAGGACGGCATACTGCATTAAAGCATCATGCCCTTGGTCACCATCATGCATGAATGCAGCCCTGGCTATCAACTTGCCACTGCTGCATTCAAGCAACATGGGGTTGAGACTCTACCGAATGGTCTGCATGATGCACCAATGCAGCACCAGCGAGTTACTTGCGGGGCTGAATTGGTGCATTATGCATCTATTAGCAACTTGCTTCCTTAAACGGTTAAAGCGTTCATTAACTGCAGCATAATGCTGGTGCCATGCGTCCCCACCTGCCACACCCCTCCTCCCTGTAACCTGTCCCACATGAACCTGTTATCGTCAATTACATCTCCAGTAGCCGCCATCTTATCTTCTTGAAGGTAATAAATGCTGCAGATCACCATAATGCATTATCTGACTCTTGGGACCTTATATAGACATTGCCTCTACCACAACCTTGACCTTGCGTGACATCGTTGTGACAAATCTTAATAGTTGATTTTATAATTATGATTGTTCTAACTTTTGTACTCGCTATGACTTTGATCTTGGCCTTTATTGCTGGTGGCCATGACCTTGTTTTTACCATTGTGACCTTGTAATCTGACCTTAACCTAGTTGTGACCTTGACCTTGTTGTTGCAGGTCAGGCAAAAACGATGTACATCTGGGTCAGTCTCTTGGTGGCCATGACCTTGACCTTGTTGTTTTTACCATTGTCACCTTGTTATCTGACCTTGACCTTGTATTCTGACCTTGACCTTGTAACCTGACCTTGACCTTGTTGTTGCAGGTCAGGCAGCATGATGTACATCCGGGTCCCCCTGCTGGTGGCGGTGCTGTGTCTGTGCACCCCGCCCCTGCACGGACTGGAACAACAGCCAGGTAGGTGGTTTTACGACACTAAATAGAGCTACTCAGTGACTCTTTAATCCTTTCAGGATGCATGTCACTAAAAGATGACATGTACATTCCTAAAGGGTCGGCATGATGCACCAATGCAGCACCGGGGAGTTAAATGCGCGAGCTGCATTGGTGCATCACAACAATAATTTCAATCTGTTCATCAGCTTTGAATAACCCATTACAGGTTTATGTTTATTTGGTAGTATCCTAGTGAGTAACTCGGCATTCAATGATGCTGACCTGATAGTGCTGAGTTACCTGGTTGAGGCATCATGATGACTAACCAAGATGAAGCCTTTTATTGAAATTTCCTATAGTTATACAGGAAAAGTGAAGAGTAATACCGTTTTCATACACATCTGACAATTGTTAAGATTCTGGTGAGAAACCCCTGAAACCGGGCCGTAAAACTAGGAAAAACCTGGGTGGTCAATATTACTGGAAACCAGCGTGTTTCTTATTTATCTTTTTTCTTGTTTTGAAACAGTAAACAATGTTACACGTCCTATGACGTCATACCTATCCATGACTCCTGTACATTGAACTGTTCACGCCTCTCCCACAGCTAGATAGGGGTTTAATGGAGTACATGTGTAGGAGGTGACTAATGACCTGATATGATACCATTTATAATCTCTACGATCTCGCACATCACACCCAAGTGATATAACATCATCGGTGTGACTTATGTCATCGTTCTCAGAACCGTTAAAAGTTTAAACCCGGTTACAATCGGCCTGGTTCAATCAGGGTAACGGACCCTGCCATCGCCTCCGTCCCACTGCACTGATATTCTTTGGTTCCTTTATGACCAATCTCTCAGTCACTATACGCTAACCAAGTTAGTCTTTTTTTTGTCTGCCCATACGACCAATCTAGGGTAGTTGATATGGTCAAGCTGGTCAGTACTGACCAACTCACATTAGCCTTTCAATTTTAGGATAAGTCCTTTTTGAGTAAGGCATTAATCATTATATGTTGTTTTGCCGCAGTCATTTTTGAATAGCATTTTGTCATGCCTGACTAACCTGGGATTGCCACTACAGGCCTTAATCTGCGTGGCGGGGCTCGGACAGATACTGCAACAGGGGTAACAGTTAGGCCCAGAACAGATAGTGGTGGTTATCTGTGTGCAATTATCCAAAGTTGGCGTTGCTAGAGAGATGTTATTCAGTATAGCCGCCATTGGCTTGTCGGAATAACTGATATTGATGACCCCTTCTCCCAGTACCCTGCAAGAAGAGATGACACTTACAGGCACCAATCCACTCAGACTCTTACAGATATAGTAGTACCGGGGGCAGGTAGAGGTATCAACAGTGTACTCAGTTTCTAATGACAGATGATATCTATCAGTCAAATTATCACCAGTGGAATACTTACTCACCGTCTTCTCGATGAAACATCAAATATAAAACCTCACTGTGTTCCCACTTTGACTGATACTAGGCTAGGCTCTTAGCTCTGGTAAAATAATCTTCTACCAGTTCCCCCACTACAGGATAAAACTGTGAGTGAGTTAGTAAGGAACTGGGTTGTTAAGACTGTTCGCTATCTACCTCTAATGTTGCCTTTGCGTGACGTCCTTTTTAATAACTGTGTAAACTTGAAGCATGAAGGCAGCTGTGGCAAGTTGGTCATCATTGCTGCATGAATGCAACACATTGAGTTTAGCGCTGTATCCGCCTGGAGCCTTGAGGAACCATGCTATCATTTAATGCCTTAATGCATCATGCTCTTGGTCGTCATGGTGCATGAATTCAGCCCTGGTGAGTAACTCACCAGTGCTGCATTCAAGCATAATGCACCAATGCAGTTACTCTCATTTGGCTGCATCATGACGACTGATGTCATATTTTAGCGACATGCGTTCTGAAATAGTTAAGGGATACTATTCAATCCCCTGTTCGAAGCAGTCGAGAAAATAGTTGAATCTTTCTGACAACTTCTCTAAATAATTTGTAGAAAGCACCTAACTTATACAACATTAACTGCATACACACAAGTCTGTAGGGTGGTTGTTTGCTGACGTGTCAATCATATACTCTGTGTACCAACACATGTCTTACCAAGACTCCTCCACAACTAAGTGAAGGTCCTGAAGGTACCTGAGCCATTGTGTTGCGCTACCAAAATTCTCCATGTGTGTAGCAGCTTGAAACAATCTGCAAAGCAGTTATGCCCTATAGTTCAAACAAAATAATTACATGATTTCAATTCAGAAGAAACTCATTTAAAAAGTGCCCAAATTACCGCCTAGTAGACACGCTTGCCGGTAACATAGCCTGGGGGATGAGTATCAGACAGCAAGTCGTCCACATGTTTATACCAGCTTTGTAATAAATAATGTATAATTGGAGAAACTCATGCTGCGTTATTTACTCAGGGTGCTGCGTGTTCAAGGCGATGTGTGCACCCAAGTGTGCTACATCCACTGGGGTCTTTGCTTTTATTTTACCTCCTTTTTCGCCTGAGGCTAAAAATATAGGAGGTTAGTTTCAGGTAACACGGTCTGAAATTTAGTATAGGTAGGTAGGTTGGACTTCCTTTTCTTCTACTTTGGCCTAAAAAGTACTTAGAGATTGACTCGCAAATTTCACGCTGACTTTTGCCAACCATGGTCTCGAATCATGAATTATGAAATTGATTCCAAATTTTCCTAAGATGTAAATTTTCTTCAACATTGGGTAAACATTTTTAGGGTCAAGCCTGTTTTTTTTAGATAGGGTCGCATAACCTGAAACACACAGCCTTTTCTTTAGCCTAAGTGACTTGATGACAGCAACTGTTTGAAAATGTTTGGCAATTGCTGAAAAGAACCATAAACTGTTAAAATGTTTTGACAAGTTTTCTTTGAGCCAAACCTCCCCGATTAAGTGCGTATATGCCTCGCAGCATTCCTCCAAATGGAAATGGTTGTCTACTCTATAGACTTTATCACCTTGTTATAAACAGGGCTTACATGCAATCAATAAACTTCTTAAAATATGTGCATTCCCGCGCCCTCCCTCCTCTGTGTACAAATATCCGCAAAGTGACAGCAAACAGACCCCACCCACTTACGTGTCAGAGACGCGTTTGTATCATAACAGTCCTTATCACTGTTTATCAAACCCCACAGGACATCATTTTTGTATCTTTTTTTATTGGTATCTAGAGAAGTCGGCCGCAAGGAGAAAACTGCCTCAGTGAAGTCGGCCTATATGTATGGCTATAGTGTAAAGGGTATTTCTATACCGTTAAATACACAAACATACTATAAGAAATACAGAAGGGAAAATGCATAGTGATTTATGTAAATATGGTACATTCAAGCATCATGCCGACCGTACAGGGTTGAGAATGCGGCCTTGGCAAATTACTCGTCATGGCTGCATTGGTGCAGCATGACTATAAGTTTCATCTTTAGTGACATGACATCCTTAAATGGTTAAAGGGTTAATCTTTACATGTCGGAATTTATATATCAAGGGAATATGTGCCTCCTGCTAAGGTACTCAGGGGCCCAGTGTAGAGGTGGAAGTGGGGATAAATTATGGACGTTTAGTTTGTAGTTTGTGGTGGTGAAACAAGCATCCACACCTGTCCTTGTTGGCTCTGAGTGGCTCCACTACCACGGGGGTGTAACAGGTCATGACCCATACAGCCAGCAGGGGTGTATAGACACTCACAATACTCAACTCAATGGTGCTTTCCAGTAACTAAATCTTGTTATATATCATAAAAAAAAGTTTGAACGGTAGAAGCCCTTCAGCATTACCAGGAGGGCGTTTTCATTTAGAGTAATTTGTGCTACCCACGAGTAGCTGCATTGGGCAAGCTGCAGATAAATACCTGTCCAGTAAAAGCAAACAGCTTTAACCTTGTGGAAGACTTGATTGTCTAGAAAGGTCTCACCAGACGTTAATCGCCTCCTCTCCCTCTTCTCTAGAAAGTCCCAGAGTGTGTATCATCTCACCACTCTCATTGTTACTGGATGGGTGGCAACAATTGGACCTTTAAACTGCTCAAACAAACAAAAATACTCTGTAGCATATGCAGATATCCCCCCATAAGTATATGGATCACAACCCCATATTGGGGACAAGATGGCGGCCCCATTGAGATGACTCAGCAGTCTACATAGTGCGATGAGGAAGTCGGAAGGCATGACATGCTCACAGACTGCATACAGGTATAACCGGTCACGGCATGCGACCGGTTCACGGCATGAGATACCGGAGTAACTCCTTTAAACAGTGGGTATTTATTCACCGTAAAACCTTACGTATAAGCCTAGCTCTCATATAAACCGCACCCCAACTCTGGGCCCATGCTATAAGCCGCACTGGCGATCTGACTTTCGTATTAGCCGCGGCTTGTATGAGAGGTTTTAGGGTATTCTTATTACCTTACACCTCCGAGTCATATATATAAGACTGGCCCTTATTTAACACCAGAACATATTGTATGAATTAATTTGGAAAGCTCTATCTCTGGCAATTCTTTTGAGACATGTGCTTATTCAGAGACCTGGCATTTAAACATGGCATTACGGTAGGCCATAAGGAGATAGGGATCATGTCTGGAACACAGACTGAATTGCACCTGAGCTCTGCGGGTCCTCGGTGGCTCAATTGTGATATTCAAATTGCACAACAGTAAGACTAAGTATGATGATTCGTTTTTAAAACCCATTGCATTGTGTTGGGCTATGCCATTGACTAAGTGCCGTGACTTGAATGAGAGCACCTGCGCTTATATGTTTCAAGAATTGTATATATACCTAGACTTATTTCAGATACAAAAATTGCCTTAACTCCTATTTCAATATACTTATTTATACTGCAGCCATATAAAATCTGAGTTTATTTGAAACCCCTGCGATTATTCAAGCAACAATGAAATGCACCTGTTAGTCATCTCCCAAATGGTATGTCGTGGCCATGCAGAAAAAATGCGACCTCTTGTAAAATCTACTTGTCTGTTTCCCTTATTTAAAGCTATTTTATAAATTAATTTGTCATATTTAATTCAGAGAGGAACAAAACCAGTCGAGCTAGGAGAGCATGATTTACATGTGACTGCTCACAAATCCCTTATGCAAGAAATATAGTTTCCTCGCATCCTCATGAGAGATGGATGCTGAGGTATCATGCATGATGGTGTGTGTGGATATCGTGAACCGCCCGCGGCTAGGTACAGAGAGAGTTACAGCGGTAAACCAAGCTTAATAAACCATGAGGGGACTATCCTTAACCATGACTTGCCAACTGCCATACCCCCTGCCTCAACTGCTGTCATTAGGTAGTACTATAATCATGGACACGGTAGTAATGATAGGAAGGGGATTAACAAGATGGTTACTAATATGCATTCCCAATACACTTCTCTGTTGGTCTTTGTCACATTTAACTTTAACCCGGCCCAAGACTCTCTGCGTCTAGTGTAATGGTCTTGTTACCTCTGATGTCAGTGGGATAGAAAATGTGCTAAACCCCTTTGGGATGGCCTGATGCCTCTAAAAAACAGTCGGGTCATGATGCAGCACCATTGGTTAACTCTAACTCCCAAATGCATTAGTGCATCATGCCGACCCTTCGGCAGTGTATTAATAGCATACAGTCAACATGATGTGTTGATGCAGAACTGACAAGTTTCTCGCTAAGTTTAGATTTTAGATTGGAGCCTTTCCTCTTTCTGCTGTCAAACTGGCTATGTGAGTAATCCTTCGTCCTCAATACGTCTGTCAGCGCAACCATACAGGTGTAACTGAACAGAATGGATTCACCCGGGTCATCATTTCCGCTTCTCATTTGAGATTGGAAAAAGGAAATCTAACCTTTTGGAAACATACATTTCAATCTCAGAAATTCCTTTTCCTCTAACGAGAAATGTGTTGATATCGTGAGCAGTCAAGCAGAAGGGGTAATTCATTCATAAACCGAGCAGAATATAGTGAAAATGGGCAATCTTGGACGATCACCCAAACCTGAAGTCAAGTTTTGGGGGGCTCGGTCTACCCCCCTCCCCACCCACCAACCCACCCCCTTCCCATTCACTGTATACACACTCATTCTGCACACACACACATACACACATACACACACACACACACATACACAGAGAGGGTAGAAGCTGGCAGTTGTTTCAGCTGTGCTTGGATCCACAACGTAATCACAATAATTGAGTGATGTCGGATATTGATAGAGATAACTACTGCATATTCATGAGTCTGCAGTCTGTGGTGGACGAGCCAGACAATGGCCACATCTAACCCTTTGAGGACGGCATAATGCATTAATGCATCATGCCCTTTGTCATCATGATACATGAATGCAGCCCTGGCGAGTAATTTGCAAGTACTGCATTCAAGCATCATGCCAACCCTACGGTGTTGAGACACTTCTGTAGGGTCGGCATGATGCAGCAATGCAGCAGCGATGAGTTACTTGCCAGGGCTGCATCCGTGCATCATGACGACAGATGTCATCGTTTAGCGACATCCATCCTTAAAGGGCTAAGTACATCACTGCGCCCTGGGATACAAAGCCAGCCGAGAGGGAGACAATCAGTGTCTGAGCGATAATAGGGGGGTTTTAGCAACTTTAGGGCACTATCATATATATAGCACATTGATTCACTGGGCCCTTTTGCCAACACAATACATCAATGTAGTCTTAGCGAGTATGTTGTAATGGTAAGCTTGATGAATGCATGCATATTGCTATTCCTGGTGCACAACTTGCCACGGTAAACCAATAGCCCAGTGGGCACAAAACATTGAATCAACATCGATAAATAGTCGTCAATGTTGATTCAATGTTGATTCAACATTGAACAGGAGTTTGTGCCCACTGGGAGGCATTTTGCAACAGTCAATCACTATATCACTAGTTAGCTGTTGAAAACGCCATTTACCTTTCATCAGTCAAGGCGGAGCATCAAAAATATTGCCAGAATTGAGATTTGCTAGAAGCAGGGGGTGGGGGCATCTGACAGAATGAATGATTCAGAGTATGGCTAGCGAAAGGATATAAATTCGAAATTCAGCAGGAGCAACAATGGTGAATTAGAATGTCATGGTCCAGAAAGGATAGAAATAATGCCGATCGAGGCATAATATTAATAAACGATCCCAAATATGGACTTGTAATTTTGATGAAGCATTCTCTACAGGATCTGGGAAGTCACACTGCATGAATGTCGGCATCTGAGCAGAGATCGGACAGGTTCGATTAATTTCAAGTAAATGACATTTAAAGTCCCTTAAGTATGACATTTTCGTGGCATTTATTGAACTTAAAGTCACTAAAAGAGTGATTTTCAGCAAGTAAAACTTTTTGCTTAAATGCCATGGTTTATGCAGTGTGAGGAGGAGACAGTGAGCATCAACCTGGGCATCTGTTGTAGTAGTCCTAGTGGGATTGAGGGGCGATTTTCATCATTTTGAGCTAGGCCAAATTTTAACGACCCAGTTCTTGAAAGCACTATGCCCTTTTGTCGACATGATGCACAAATGAAGCAGTCAGGTGTAGCCTGCCAGGGCTGCATTGAGGCATCATGCACCCTACACAGTTGAGACACACTTGCAGGCATGTTACACGATGAAACAGTAATCATTATGTGAATGAATGATCTTAAGGCATTTTCACGGTTCTACATGGCATATAAAACTGAAAGCTGAGTGTACGCGGTCCAGTCTCCCTAAGATCAGAAGAAAGCAAGTGTCCATATCTTCCAACATTTTATGTGCTTAATTTCTAAGCTTCCCTTAAACTGCTATAATTTGAATAAAAACGGTTTTGTTTACGCCGCCATCTTTGTCTGGCACAGCTGAGGGTTATCATACAGAGGATGCAAAGCAGCATTTCTAGCGCTAATCTATAGTCTCATTACACATTATGATATAACAAACACAGTTGTATTACAAACAAACAAACAGAGTAGTGTAGTAGTAGCAGGAGCCTCAGTAGTGGGCCGGGGTCCAGAACCAGACACGTCCACATGCAGTATTCATGCCTGTGTTCAGTGAGCCGCGACTGCGCGCGCGGCACGCATTAAATAGTCATGTCAGCTGCCGCCCCAGCCTCCAGGAAGTGGGAAAGGTGTGTGGGGGTAAAGTGGTACAAACACGGCACCTGGGGATGGGACTACCCTCAGGGGCCTAGGCAATTGCAAGTAGTTGAGCTTTCCCAACCTACTAACCCGTGTAGGTGTGGCTGCCGCTGGATCAAAAAAGCTGGAAATGAGTGCAACCCATGCTGGGTCGCAAGGCACAGGAAGCCCATAGACGGTGGCGCCATCTAGTAGGAAACTGGGTAGGCTCAAAAAGTACCCCAATACTTTCCTTACAGCCCCGGCAAAACCCACCGGTGGAACTGACGTGTGTTTCATCAGAACTACAGACAAGGGGAGTATCTCGTGGGTGCAGCATTCACTGATCATGTCAATCTAACAGAGCCCATACATTCCGAAATGATTGGCATCAAGCACGAACAAAGTGATGGTAATTCACTGATTCAGACGATGTTCTGCATTAGAGCATCATGCAGTATGCGTTGGTGAATCATATAGACAAATTAACATGAGGTCATGAGGCATAATGCCATCCTGAAAATGTCAATACTCTCCACCCTATGGCATGCCAGGTTTGTTCAGTTGTGGTTCCCCAGTGGGCGGGGACGGGGCGGGGCTCGCAGCTTAAACAATGTAGCACGGCGTGAACATCGCCGTATTGTTCTCCAGATGCCTTTGTTGTATTCGTCTTTTCTTGTTCTGTCACTTCTTTTGCTGCTTCCAATCTGTTAATCCTACCGTACGGGATCCATTACGACACAACAATTCACATCCCGCTGGCCATGGCTGCAATAAGAAAAAGGCAGGAAAAGTGTCTCATTTCAGTCCGGTTTCCTTATTTTATCTCCTTAAAGTGGCATAATCACCGAGTGTATCTGACTCACAATTCTAGTACTGTTCTAGTCTACTTCATGTATGTGGTTAAGTGCGAGTGGTAAGATTGCCCCAGTAAACCCCCAGCGCCCTTATAATTAGGCTTCCGTGTGGCTGGAAGGATACTAAGATCTGGGCCTTTAAGGACTGTATAATACTTAATTTACCCTGTTCTCTGTTATCATAATTAATGAATGCAGCTCCAAGGCCCTTTCCACAACATGTGACAAATTCATAGGTGTTTTCATAACCTAACGAGTGGGGGATGGTAAAATATATGCAATAATGTATCATATGTAACCACCAGGTTTACACGCCGACCAACACACTTATCAACTCATAACTCACTAGTTCGACGAAAACAGAATTCCCATGAGTCCCCTGATCAGTCCATACATTGAGCTGGATATTAATATTCACACTGAGGCAGTTGTCTATAGCTGAACAGGCGTGTGCCTCACCACCCACCCCCATACAACCTTGTAAACAATCCTTAGTTTCCTTAGATATATCCAACCTTAGAGACTGTAACTAAAAGCGTCTATGTGTCCCAGTGGGCTAACAAGGTAATAGCTGCAAATCACCCTCTCCTGTCCTCCTAAAACCCAATAAACGAGAATTAAAAAGATCTGCCTCTGTAGTTAAGAAAGTGCACCTTTTTTGGAACACACAAGTTTCTGCGCTTTTATGGGAGTCGTTAATTTGATAACTGCAATTCCGAACCAAGTGTCACAGTACGAGAAATACTTTCCTGGCTTTTTTTTTCAAGATCGATACCATTCTAACAATAGGAATTAATTCACAAGAAAGGAAGGGTTTTTGGATTTAACTATCTCTGACAAAAATGATGCTTGGTTAGTGTGTGGAGAGGAAGTCGGCCATTTTGATTGCCATGTAATTTTCCTCGCCCGCCAAATGCCAAACTACCAAAGGCTGGTAAACGCCTGGGCATCAAAACATTCCATTGCATCGCCACTATAGAAATTTCGCCCGGTGTTCATTTGGCGCCGGAATTCATCGAATAACAGGGTCCCACTGCCATTTTGTTTTCCTTGCTGGTTGCTGGCGCGCCCTTTGTTGTTTGAGTAAAACAAGATCTTGTTTTGTTTGATCTCGTGTGTTGACATAGCTTAATGGCCGCTGCCGCTGGGAGCCGCCATCTTGGTTTGGGGAACCAGAGGTCGTCCTCATTTGCCTCTAGTTTGAACAAGGTCAGGCAATAATTGGGACAATGACCTTGGACGACCTCCAGAATGGGTTTCTACACTCTCCAAGCATTCCCTTGTCCTGTTGGTCTCATTCAAACACTGCTTTACAATAGATTAACCCTTTAAGGATGGCATAGTGCTTTTATCCTCCATGCCCCTTGTTACAGCGTTGATAAAGTGTCCCTATAAGGTTCTGCTTCATACCTCAGTATAGCGTCTGTGAGTTGCACCCTGGCACTGCATCGGTAATCTACATGAGTATGAGAAATGCAATACTGGGAGAGTGAAATGTGAATGGTCATGCCGTTCTTAAGTGGTTAATGCTGAATAGGGCCATGTCCTTAATATTCATATATATATATATGTATATATATATATATATATATATATATATATATATATATATATATATATATATATATATATATATATATATATATACTGTAACAATCAATATGTGTCTCCACACCTCTAGCAGGACAGTATATAAAGCAAACCACCCTTCTTTACACTAAGTATTTAACATCAGAACTATTGTCATTATGAGCAGCATGCCAGGACATTGTGACTAGGATATAAGGGTGTAAAGGTACACAACACTGCCTTTATTACTGACCACTACAAGGCCATGTCCCCACCCAGTTCACATACTCTTATTGACCAATATTGTAAGGATCAGCTGTGTACACTGCCAGAGGTTAGTGTAGCTGCACAGTGAGTTATACTGTAGATTTACTGTAAATCTACAGTATAATTTACTGTGCAGCTACACCTCTGACAGTGTAAGGACTAGGCACATAATTCTTTTAAAGTATTCAATGTAATAACACAGTGCTCTCAACGAATTATTACAAAAAAAAAAGTAGTAGTTAAGACTTTAATTGGGCTCAGAATTTGGGGGTTCTAGAGTCTAAAATTGGCGCAACAAGGGGAGTGTGCGCTTATTAGGTACATTGCGGTAATACTCATTGTAATTCAGTGACACCTTGGGGATGTTTCCTTTTTTTGCTCTTTATTGTTAATACACTCTTTTTGATGCCAATAAAGCGTGAAGAAAGTAAAATCAAATCCTGGTTTATAGGGTGTGAATGGTCCATAAAAGAGTGCTCACAACAGAACCTAGGGTCAAACAATCATGTATGGAAATGATTTAGACCTCAGATGACCGTTAACACCTAAGGTCGAATTACATGGTTCCTGGACCTCAGATTGTTCACTAATACACTACCTTGACAACCAGAGGACGTTATACATTCTTAACGTCTTGATGACGTCTTATGACACATTCCACTGCAGCGTTACCAGGGAAACAGACAAGCGGAAGCGGAAGTCCTGTGGCGCCAAGTGCTCTGGTGGCAGGGTCAGGAACCATACCAGACGTGCTTATACATAATAGGAGGATGGATGTAACAGATCTATTATAGTCAAGACCGGAGAATTTAGCGAAACTTCTCATGGAGAGGTTGTAATGCCCCATGATAGAAGTTAATACTACCATTAGATACCATCTTACAATACTAGCTTAACGAGCCCTTCTAAATGTGATTAAGGTTATATTGATATACCACTTCTGAGGATTTAAGTACACACCCTGGAATTTGGGGTGGTCATTTATGGTGGTGATGGGACTAAAGGTAATAAAGCTGACCACTAGACATTTAGGAATGCTCCCCTGATGAGAATATTACACTGACCTTATGACCCCCTCCAGTTTTATCAATAAGCTTTCTCTTTGGCGGCTTCGCCAAATTCTCCGGTCTTGACTATATTTAGGGTCAATGTCTGGCTCCTTTACAATAGAATGCTGGGATCTCCCCCAAGAGTCTCGGAGCAATGTTAGATAAGGCTAGACCCTTATGGGAGAGTTAGACCATGCTGGACTCACTCCAGAATCCCTAGTTGCCTGCAATCTTTGTTATGATGTCTGGCAATGCTGAACTCACCAGGGGGACACATTCTTGAGACATGTCTGGTACGGAATAGGGCTGTCAGCGTGACTGCCTACACTCAAAAAGTAAACTTGTCTCCAGACTCTAAACTCCAGTGACTGTCATAAATTAAACGAGTCAAAAACTCGTCTAAATGACAAGGAAGCGGGTCTTCTAGCTAGAAATATAAGACCCACTTGGCATGTGCCAGCCCAAAACCTAATATTTGCCAGCTCCAGATTCTATTTGTGGGATGGTAACCTGATAGGTTAGACAACTTTTTTGACTCCTTTATTTTATGACAGTCACTTAGACGAGTCTGGAGACAAGTTTACTTTTTCAGTATATGGCTTATTCGGCATACAAATCCTATGTGATTTTGTCGTATATATAAGCACATAGCTTTACACCCTTGTATATACATTAGCTGCCTGAAACACATTGCATTAGCGACCAATATTATAGTTAGGTATAATGTCAACAACTATGCACCTGATCAATATATATATATGCCTATAAAAACAGTGCTCCCCACTTGACTACTAGGCCATCTCAACTTGCTCCATTACATCAGCGGATCTGAACGATCGGTTAAGTACCCAAAGGAATACAGCATAGTTGCAAAATTCTATTCATTCATCTAGTGTATCAGTATGAGGAAAGATAAACATTCAACATTCATTATATGTCTATATGTGATGGGTCTTCACCTAACCAGTCACATGTTGTAAAAATGAATTTCAGGATTCTACTGCTTTCATAGAGAGCACATCAAAGGCATTCATTCAAATATCTATATTTTACCACATTTAGTAAATTTTCAGAATCCGTTCAAATTTATGGACACGTGGGTACTGTTCTCAGAGTTTGGTGAATTTCAATGTGTGCTATATTAAACAAATCACTCATATCAACCCAGCAATAAAGTTAGTAGTACTGAACTACATCATTGTGGGCTTGAGTGTGGACAGGTTACCCAAGCTTTAGATATTGATTGTTTTATAATTGTGTTAACCCGTTAACCCGGGATAGCATGATGCACCTCATGTATATATTTGTTGTCATGATACAATCACTCATGGTTGGCGAGTAACTGGCTGGTGCTGGATATTGGGTATCGTGCGGACCCTTGGATGAACCCTGTTGTGATGAGGTATGGACCGAGAATATATATGCAGTACTAAGGCAAAAGGGCAGAGAGTGTCAAATCATTTAAAGGGTTAAGCCACCCATAATGCCAATACACAATAGTCAGATTGAGGGGTACATAATAATAGCTGCGACCGGTCAGGCTCGTCTGAGCCCGGTATAATCCTGGTGCTATAGCACAGCCTGAACTGGATAAAACGGATCAGCTGCAGCAATCCCCACACTCCTGCAACTCCTGCAATTAAACCCTCTACACTGAAAATTTGAATCGGCCCTTAGTCTGAAGTGACCATCCCAGGTAAGTCATAATGACATTGGTTAATTAGGTATGACTAAGTGCTTTATAAGAATGACTCAGGCAAAACAACCTATGACTAATGCGTTACTCAAAAGGCAAAAGGTGAGTTGGTCAGTACGGACCAACTTGACAATGTTAACTAACCTAAGTTGGTTGTAGAGGGAGCCAGAAAATGACTAACTAGGTTAGGCACTATAGTGACTGATAGATTGGTCGTATAGGGAACCAAAGAATATCAGTGTATTATTATAAAGCTGGATAACCAGGAGGGCATCATGCTCATTTGTTGTCATGATGCATCAATGCAGTGCCAGTGAGGCAGTCGGTAGCAGCGCATTAGTGGACTCTTCTACTAACAGCTGTAAAGCGTTATGCTGCCCTTAGATACAAGGTTAAGAAATATAAGGAGTGCTATTCATCTACTGCACTCTGCTGCTTGTAGTAGTTAGTCTATCAATGCATGAATGTATTCATTTAAGCACATTTAAGATGCCTTAAAGGAACACTTTCAGTAAGGCCATTAAAATGTCATGGAAAGGGCATTTTGGCATTTAAGTGGCTTAAAGTGGCATTTATTCGACTTTTTACTACATATATACTGCAAACATTCACGCAGTACCTTATTTGGCTTGTTTTATATATTTCAATACAACTCTATCCCAGGCATGTATATATGGGAGCAGCATTAACTCTTAAAGCAGATGCTTATATGTTCTCATATTAGTGCCAGGGTGCAGTTACATTGTTACGAACCAAAAATAAACAGTGTTATTGAAAGCAATAATGGGGCTATGCATTTAATCAGGCTAATGCCTGGTTTCCTGTAGTTTCATTATCTGGGTTAGATGAGCCAAAAGTCATCTAGGTACCATCAGTACTCATACCTAGTTGTGGCAGAGGTGTAGAAACATGTGTGAACATTTTAAGCATGCTCCGTCCCCATTTTACCATCGATAGTGCACCTTATTATTGGTCACCAAACCAAGTGGGGTGCATGGGGAAGCCATTTCAGTCCTATAGGTCTACTATTAATTGTCTCACACATAGACCTGTGATATCAATATTGAGAATGAAAAACTGTATCTTGATATCAAGATCAATGAGTAACTTGATAATCATAGCAACCATTGATAATCAAGCAAAGCGATTTACACGTGTATCCCAACGCTGGCAATCCAAGACACCGACACGTCTAGTCGAGCCATTCCCCTATATGTAATATGGAGTGTCGCTGAGTCTCATAGAGTCACAATTGATGCCATGTGAGCAGCCTGGTACGTCAGGAGTGTCTTGTAAGGCCACTGTAAGGCCACTTCCTGGCTACAGGCGGCCGGGCGGGGTTAGTTCTGGACTACCCCCTAGGGGGCAGTGTAGGCAGTGGGTGGGTGGGAGGGGGCGCGGGGTACGAGATATGTGGTTATGTTCTGTGAGTGGTCAGTAGAAGGGGAATGGAGGGCCATACTGGTAAACCAGGTACCCACACAGAAAATCTAAATGCCCCAGGCTCTTAAAAGGCCCAATTATTGCTACCCCTCAGGAGAACTTCAGGTCTGTAGCGGCGCATGATGCATGATTACCCTGTAGGTACACAGATAATCTAAACGCTCCGGCTCTTAGTCTGCAGTGGCTATCCCAGGTTAGTCACAGGGATATTGGTCAGGCATGACCAAGTACTATTCAAAGATGACTGAGGCATATGACTAATGCCTTGCTCAAGAGCACTTGCCCTAAAAACTCATTGAAATGGAGAAGACTAAGGTGAGTTGGTCAGTACTAACCAACCTGACAATATTAACTAACCTAGGTTGGTCCTAACGGGGGCCAAAGTACTGTCGGATGTAAAGCACTGATTTTGGTACGTAGGGCCTTAAAGAATTGCTGATTGTGGCAAAAAATAAGGCAAGGCTAGGCTTCGAAAATGGGCAATCCATCAAAAGAAATACATATTTCATGAATAATATGAGAGTATTTTTTTAATTGAGAGGCACAAACTATCATCTGACCAACATAATCAACTTATCATTGTGCTACGTCCATATGAGGCAACATCATGCATCCCCAACAAAATGGCGAAAATTGGCGGTAAGTCATGGTTAGACTGGCGCCCCATACAGAGAGCAGTGACGAGGTACAGGTACCTGAGGGGAGATATGTGGAATGGTTATTGGGCACAGTGGTGGGGGAGGGGGAGGGGGAGGGGGAGGGGAGTGATGGAGAAGGGAGAGGAGCAGTCAATATAACCCTTTAAAGACGGCATGTTGTTTCAAAGCAGCTTTTGTCGTCATGATGCACTAATGCAGTGCCGGCAAGTTACTTGTATTGGTGTACCATGCCGACCCTTCAAGAATGTAACAACCCCTTAGGGTCGACATGATGCGTGAATGCAGGCATGGTGAGTTACTCGCGAGGGCTGCATTCATTTATCATGCCGACCTTATGAGGTTGAGACACTCCCGAAGAGTAGGTATGATACACCCCTGCAGCACCAGCGAGCTTCTCCCCAGAGCTGCCTTGGTGGATCATGACGGCAAATGTCATCTTTTAGTGATGTGTCCTTAAAGGGTTAAAGTGCTATGCTGCCTTTAACGGGATACATAACCGGGCATTGCTGTTGTGTAAGGGACCTGGGAATACCTCTGTCATTTACGACCGTTGCCGTTGTTGATTCGCCCTAGAAGGGATATAAAGCTGTTGCCTTGTGACCCTAAAATGATTTACAATCCCTGCTGACATACTGCCCATTCATATAGAAGTGGTTGAAGTAGCCAAATGTTGGAAGCTACTATAAGGACCTTCATACTGGTCATTTGTCAGCTCAATACACCAATGGATTGTGCTACAGTTATGACCAAAGTCAACCCCAAATGTCCTCATTTATTCACATTCTTGAAAGGGTCAGTATAAGTATTAATACAGACCTAGTGTGTGACCCACCAATGCTGTATGTAATCATGGTGACTAAAATTAGATAGGTGAACCAAGCAATTTCTATTGAATACCAGCAGCTCCGCTCCCGGAGATATTGGCGCGGGAAAATAGTGGAGACAGCGTTCGTCTGCCCTACTATACTGCATGGCGGTAATGCCTTAGCATATCGCAAATAGGATTAGAGTGGCGTAATATTTTCAATCTCCAACTCTGAGTCCAAGGTAGAACTTATGATGGGCCAGCTTGGGGCGCGGTGCATCGCTGGGTAGCGACCTGTTTTATTGGTATGTGTAATAAGAGGACAATCAGGACTGTCATGAATTCTTGCGAATAATTATAGTGGCTTTTTAAATTTTATTTTTATTTAAGCAAAATATTCTTAGTACATATGAAGCTTCGATGCGAGTACAATATTTCAGAGCCCCTCCCCTGAAACCTTTCCTGCCCTCCTTGCGTTGTAAGACGCTCTGTTGTTGTCCCCTGGTCTGGATGAATCAGGTTTTCTTTGAGGCAAATATGGGCCTGTAAACATGGTATCCCTATAGTTATCTCTTAGTGCTTGGACAGCAGTCTTCCTCTCAATGATCTTAATGATGCTGCACGCTTCAATCCAGCTAGACATGTGAGGGTTTCTTGGATTCTATCCGTCTTTAGAGTCAGGGAGAATTGAAGTGGGTGCCCTGAATAAACCCAGAGCTGGCCTTAATAACAAGAACTACTCTGGGTTCTAGTGCCTAGTAATCCCCTCATCCTTAAGGGTAGTAGTGGGTTGCTTTGTAATTCTGAAGCCACATTTCTACCACTACTTACTTTACCGTACCGTTGCGAAAGAGCGCCGGTTTCAAAAGAGCGCCGGTCTTGTATAAGCGCCAGGGGTATAGGGGTCTTGAAACGTTGCTTAAGCACTAAATTAGGATCTCGAATGAGCGCCTGTCTTGGGGCTAAAGGCGCTGGCGCGTTCTCAGAAGGCTCCCGGTCTCAGATGGCTCCTCCCGTATTAGGCCGTCTCTAGCCACACAGGACGCCGTGCTCAGCCACCCATGACCCCGGCACAGCAGGGTCCTGTGCACGGTCTCTGCAGCCCCCTGGGAGCTGGGGAACACTCTCCCAGCCTGTTGGCCCTAACCTGGTATGTGGGCCCATTACATGGACTGTGGGACCCTCATTTGGTCATTTGGACACATATGGGACCCTAACCCCGCTCTTATGGACCCTCACCCAGCACATGGGTCCAATCTACCCATAAGAGTATCCTGGATTCTGTAGAAATAAAGGCAAAAGAAATTTGTCAAAAAGAATTAAAATCATGTCCCCAAATTCATATGAATCACATCTACATAGCTAATAACAAAATATATAGAGACATTTTAAAAATATATAAAATTGGCATAGGGGTAAACTGCCTCCCAGCTATTAGGTGTCTTCTGGTACTGGCGTCTTTTCAGACCGTTACAGTGCCTCCAAATTGAAGAGCGCCCCGGCGCTTTTTCGCGACGGTACGGTAATCGCGATAAGGCCCACATAGTGCTTTACCTGATGCGCTCTGTCATGATACGTTAGTTCAGCCCTGGCGAGGCTACTTGCTCTTTACTGTTTCCAAAGGGTTGATGCACTCTGGTTAGATCGATACATGATGCATAATTGTAGCCTCAATAAATGTAACTATGGCAAGAAGACACATGAGAACAAATGGCAGGCATCAGATATGATACAAATGACTTGCTGTACACACGTTTTTTAAACCAAGCACAGGGTTATTGTCCAAGGCACCAGCTGCGGATAATTACCGTTGGCCAAGGCTTATAAAACTTATGCAGTTAGTCAGGCATATCTATCTGACTTACACTCACCGCAATGAATCCCATCCACATACAGCCATGTATGTAAATACAATCAGGCCATTACTTTTGTTCTCTCAGCCAACTGTGGTGTAATAAAGCATTACACTATAGAGAACCCACAACTTCATGAATATAGGCCTGCAGCAGGTAGATAAGCAGCACATATACGTATGGCGTAAACTTCTCTTGTCTCCAGATCCTTCCACAGGAGGGCTCTGGTAGCTACTGTAAACGTATATATTTTCGCGCATGTATATTTTCGTGATTTGCCTATAAAGTACACTTGCACGTGTATTTAAATTCGCAAATTTTTGAATATGGTAGTAGTATGCCTATACTGGATAAATTTTCGCTGTGTACATATTTTCGCGAAAATATGTACAGCGCAAAATAAAGTATGTTTACAGTATCACAATGACCTTGATATTGAATTTCGCTGGGTCTGGGCAATCCCTGCTGGTATACCTTGGAACCA
Organism: Harmothoe impar; assembly: GCA_947462335.1. Classification (NCBI taxonomy): domain Eukaryota; kingdom Metazoa; phylum Annelida; class Polychaeta; order Phyllodocida; family Polynoidae; genus Harmothoe; species Harmothoe impar. The sequence continues at coordinate 50,581,198 of OX381720.1, read as the reverse complement.
GTGAACTGGAAACAATGTATGCTGGGAGTTATCCCATCATACTTTCTGGTTCCAGTTCAGGTTCCTAGTCACTGGTATAAAGCTAACTGCAGAGATTGTCGAGGCCCGGCATAATTTCAAGTTCAGGGTCATAGTGGTGTTTACAAGCGCCATTCTGTGCCAGAATGGCACGTGGGACAAGTATGGCGTTACCCGACAAAGAACCCTGATTTGAAGTTAGTGCGGGTGTTCTCCATGTGGGTGAATGCAGGATTAGGCCATTCACATGGTAATGTAGGATGTACATGGAGGCTTAAGGTCACAACGGTGTAATCCTCCATTTCAGGTCAGGGTTTCTACGTAAATTTGGTCTCAAGTGGTCGATTCAAGGGTAATTGTACATAATTTTGACATTTGTTCAGCTTTGAGCACATGGCTATGTGAGGGAAAGGAGAACATAGTGCTATATCAGTTTAACACATTGTGTGATCTTTGTCGTCATGATGCATGAATGCAGCCTTCCTCTTTTAATTCACCGATGCAGTGCTGGCAAGTTACCAAGTTCTTTGATGTAAGTTTTTTCAATGAGAATTACCTAGGATGTGTATAGAATATTAGTTTTAGGACATTGGCGCAAAAAAGCTCTACTTTGAACCGGGTATACCTAAAACGCTTTCTTAACATTTTAAGGGTAGCACATTGCTTTAATGCATTTATGCCGTTGGTTGCTAAAATGCAGGAATGCAGCCATTACGAGTAACGCTAGTGCTGCATTCAAGCATCATGCCGTCTCTATGGCGTTAATGCGCTCCTTGAGTGTTAGTTATGATGCACCAATATAGCACCAATGAATTACTCGCCGGGGCTGCATTGGTACACGATAACAAATTTCCCTTTTAGCGACATGCCGGTCCTTAAAGGATTAAACATCATACAGAAGTAACCCGACTCCTGTCAGATAGATTATCCTCAGGTGTGATGTCTTTGATGCTGCATTTTGGGTCAAGACATTCTGTCATGGAGAAGGCAAGGTTTTGTTCATCTGATCAAAAAGAACCTAGATCAGGGTGTATTGGCGAAATGACAAAAAATGTGGGTAACAATATTAGAGCTGGCACAGAAGGGTATCGATGCACAATCCTTCGATCCCATTTCTACTATTTCTTAAGGTTTCTGATACACATAGAATGAGAGTCCTCTTTTAACCCTTTAAGGACAGCATGATGCCTTAATGCATCATGACCCTGGTCGTCATGATGCACACATGCAGCCCAGTGCTGCATTCAAGCATCGTGCCGACCTTATGAGGTTGAGACAAGTCAGCATGACGCACCAATGCTACACCGGCAAGTTATTCGCTGGTGCTGCATTAGTGCATCATGATGACAAATGTCATCTTTTAGCCACATGTGTCCTTAAAGGGTTAAGTATGTCTTTCAGACCCTCATATCAAAAAGCCTGGTGAGCCAGCCAAATAAAGGAGAGCTTGCTTCACCCTTGCTTTACGATATGCGTAAAAAAGTGGGGTTATAGGTTGAGTCGCGGGGCGGTTGGCACGGGGTCCCGGGTGGTGTTTTTGTTGGCGTTGTGCCACACCGGGTAGTGTACTCGGGTACCCCCAGTGTACAGCCTGCCAGCCACCGACATCAACACATGTGTCAGGGAGGAACCCTACCTTAATGCTTCAAGGACGGCATGTTGCTGATAGACGGCATAAGTCATCATGATGCACCTATGCCGCCCCGCTGGTGCGGGTGCATCATGCCGACCTTTTGGGAGAGTCTCAACTCCATAGGGTCAGCCTGGTGCTTAAATGCAGCGCTGGAGAGTTACTCGGCAGGGCTGCATTTATGCATCATGATGACCAAGGGCATGATGCATTAAGGCATCACACAGACTTAAAAGATGCTTTAAGGGGGCATAGTGCTACATTCAAGCATCGCGATGTCTCATGCGAATAGCATATGACAGCCTGATTCCCCCTGCCACTAGAGATTGCGATCCGCAGTCTATTCTAAGTAAGTTACATTGTCTTCTTTGAAACACAAGACTCTCAGAGAATCCCATTAGATGCACCCACTCTAGAGGGGGCCTCAATGCTATGTGTACATGCACTGGACATCCATTTATACCCGATTCTATTTAAAATCATTATTCTCTGCGCAGCTACTCACATGCAGCCCTCGCAGTCGAGCACGCTCATTTGACGCTCGATGATGTTCCACTTACCAGTCCTTTGTTCGCAACCCAGGTTGTTCAATGAGATGTTATGAACACATGGTTTATTTAATCTCGACCACCATTTTGTATCAAGAGGTGGCGCCACCCATCCGTAAAGGTTGATTACCTCTCTGTACGGCATGGGCCGCAACTGACGCTATTTATAGCAGTCCCGTGACCTACTTATTAGTAGGATGAGGGTACGTCACTAAGGGCAATACATTGGCGACCTGTGCTGCTTCTCTGTAATATTTTGCTCCCCCACAATGCTGTGGCTATGGAGATCAGTCCCCCAGCAAGGTTGGTGCAAGGCAGAGGGGGGACTTTACTTAATGGGCCTATATCATTAAGTTAAAAATTATTTGCAAATTCTGGATACCAGGAAAATTCTGTCACCTTTCAATGCATTTGAATACATGTATTTTCATCAGAATGGGATGCTCAAAGGTGACAGGGGACTTCTAGTGACGCACCCTCATTCTAATACCCACCCAACCACCAAGACTGTGATTGGAGATGGAGGTTCACGCCCTTGCTGTACGGGCACAGTCATCGTTATCCAATGGTTGATAATGTTTGTTATTGGATTTGGGTACAGACCAAGACTCAGTTAGGAGAGTGATGCCTCCGCTGCAGGTTCAATCCACACACAGAGGCATTCTGATCACTCCTCTCCAGTTGCAGAATGCTCTACAGTAGTCGCCCTAATTTACAGACAGTACAAAGTGATTGTTGGTTGTTTCACTTCTGTTAAGGTAATGTTCATTAGTACAGTTTATGTAATAGATAGACAATGGTTATGAAAAGGTATGTAGAATTAACCACAGCTTGCTGGTGGGGGCCAGACGAGGGCGAAGCCCAAGTCTCCCTACCAGCAAGCTGTGGTTAATCTACATACCTTTTCATGACCATTGTCTATCTGTTTTAAACCAGGGTATGCAGTATAACCAAGGTGCGAATCCTTTGTCTTAGCCGTCCACCATGGTTTAACATGTTAATATATTGGTTCTAAGAGTATCTGATTGTTATGAAGTGTAGAGCAACAGAGATGAGAATTATTGAATTGTTCCCCCATAAGCCTGACTCCAAAAATACGGAAGTGATAGCTGCCATAATATTCTTGGAAATCCCTTATTTAGGGTATTTCAGCTATCTTTTGCATCGTTTCAATTTATATATCTTATATATGTATGAGTTTCACCCTCGTAGATCTTTGGCATATGTGTACAGGAGTGCCCCCCCCCCCCCCCACACACACACACACCCAGCTGTCTTACAGTGACATGTGTACCACCACTAACAGTTGGCGTTTGGTGCAGCCACACATTCCTATACAGCCCTATAGTGGAGTAACGGGAGGTGACATGTCAGAGAGCTTTAACCCTTTAAGGACGCCATAAGGCCTTAATGCATGATGCCCTTGATCGTCATGATGCATGAATGCGGCCCTGGCGAGCTACTCGCATCATTACGACAAACGAACATAAAACTTATGATGATCTCACTCCTGTCGTTTTAGCACCGGTGTGATCTGACCTCATGATACCTAAGCAAAGATGGCTGCCTGTAGCAATCATCCCGTTCCAACGTTGGAGACACAAATAGACACTTAGCAAATGTGGTTCTGTGCTCTAATGGAGAAAGGGGCGGGGCTGGAGGAGCGGAAGTCAAGAGGCACACACAGAGTACATAGGGTCGAATAAGTAAAGGAGGCACCCATATCTACGCAGAGGGCACAGCATGCACGTTGAAATCAAAGCAAAAATTCTAAATGTCTTGAAATTATACATTCTATGATTTAGATTCAACTTTTTTGCATATTCCCCCTAAGTGTCATGCAAACTCGCCGGTGCTCCTTTGGTGCATCATGCCGACCCTCTGGAGTGTTTCAACCCTGTTAGGTCAGCATGATGCTTGAATGCAGCACCGGCTAGTTACTCGCGAGGGGCTACATCCATGCATTATGCCGATAAAGGGTCTTTCACATGCGGCCCATACAGGTTTAAAGTGCATTAAATCTCAACACTCATGCAGCAAATGGAGACCAGCCCCCTGTTTGTGTAACACCCCCCCCCCCCCAACCACCACCTACGATGTCACGCACATACTACTACTCACACTGGGGGTTTGGTGCAGGTACACACTCCTACAGATACATATTGACATGGAGTAAATAGGCCGTTAGGGGAAGTGTATGTGTCCTAATGGGGGAGGCGGAGGGGTCGGAGTCAAGGGGAAGTATAAAATGGGATAGGAGGAAGGCAGTAGGATGAGGGGTTAAAGATAGAAGGTGACAGGGGGACAAGAGGACAGCAGGCAGAGGGTGGGGTGGGGAGAAGGTAGGCGAGAGAGTAAGAAGGAGAAGAGATGGTATGGTAGGGTACAGCTGTCAATACAAGTTGAAAGCGTTAAATTGCCTGGGTCCAATCTATGACCTGTATGAAAGGAATGGCTTATATAGGGCAGATATACATGTAGGTAGCTAATTTACGCTTGCCGGTCATAGGTTGCACCGGGTCATAGACTTTCAACTTGTATTGATTTGGTGAGACATGGCCTGGTGTGAGGTACAGAGGATGCAGGAAGACGGCAGAGTAGGGCATTGTGGGTTAAGGATCAAAGGTGACAAGAGAAAGCCAAGTTATGATGCCTTGGATAAGGCAGCAGAGGTTGTAGCTATGTGAGGAGAGGCATGAGACATCCCATGGGATGTGGGAGCAGCGTGTAGTGACATAAGAGGTAGAGGAAGCTGTAGTGCTATGGAGGTAGACAATAGAAGCGGGGGATACACAGGTGGACATATGACATAAGTGGCAGGACTTCAATAATCGCTGCTGGATGGTAGGCAGGGGAAGGGGGGGGGGGCGTGGCATCTGTGTGAATGCTTACAAAGCTCCCCCTCCCCCAACTTCACCTCTACTCCCTCCATACATTGGCAGTGGCAACATCCCATTCACCCACAGTGGCTTAGTCTCTTTGTAAGATTGTAAGATTGCAAGAAGTTTTATTCAAGCAAGGTCACGGTTCACACTTCGATTTTCAAAAGTTGAAATGGAACAAGTATGTACATTACAGTGATCACATGCCTTAAAATTTCATGAGTAGATGGCTGTGTTTAATAATAAACACAGCATGGTCACAATACGGAGGAGTCAAGATGAGAGTTGGTCTCCTCATAATCTAGTGTTTAAATCGTTTTCTTCTAAAGAAAACTTTGAAGATAGCTAAGGGAAATGATTGTGTGATGTCTCTAGGATTTCTTATCTTGAGACAGTGTCTCAGGCCTCTGTTTTGGATCATTTGCACACTTTTCTGATCCAGATAGCTATCAATCATAAAGCTACAATATTCAAGTATTGGCAGTGTACAATGCTTATAGATAGTGAGCCGGTATCATTGTCAACACAATCACGTATCCTGTGTGTTTCCTTTATCTTAGAGTTGCCACGTTTTCTGAAACCGACCATATATGTGCCTTCATAGTGAAATTCTCATCTAGCATCACACCTAGGTAACAGAATGACAACATTGTTAGTGCCTATTTCCAAGACTGTGGCAGTGACCCCGCCAGTTTTAGCAGGGGTGCCATATATGACCAACATAGTTTTTTTCATTGTTAATAGTTAGCCTATTGGTGGCAATAGTTAGGCTAAAGCTGGAGGTCAGGTTGACCAATACGAGTTAGGTCCTCCAATTTGATACCTTCAGTGATCATAACCGCATCATCAGCGTACAAGATGACTTTCGAGTTTTCAACTATGTCAGGCATGTCATTTATATATACTGAGAAAAGTAGGGGCCCCAGGATTGATCCTTGGGGAACCCCAAAGGTAACTTTTATTGGGTTTGAGAGTATATTATTGGCTAATGTTCTATGTTCTCTATTACCCAAATAACCTGTGAACCATCTAAGGACAGATCTGACAGTTTATCTCAAATCTGTCATGACAGACAGTATCAAAAGCTTTCCTCATGTCGATATATAGACATGAGGAGATCTCTGTCCATAGCATTGTATATCTTACGTGTTAGTACATAGAGGGCATCAGCCATCGAGCGCCCTGGAGTAAAGCTAAATTGTAATTTGGACAGGAGGTCATTTTCTAATAAGTAATCCATAAGCTGTCCATGAACTACCCTCTCCATAAGTTTACTCATAATAGGGAGTAATGTAATTGGCCTCCAATTAACGGGGTTCTGGAGGTCACCCTTCTTAGGTATCGGAATAATAGTGCCTTTAGCCCATTAGTCAGGATAATTCCTTTGTCCTCCACCTCCAAGCTGTGGAGGTGAAGGTCTTGTTGATGATAACTCCGCTCGTGAACCATTTGAAGGCCAGATGTCACTAAAAGATAACATTTGTCGTCATGATGCACCAGTGCAGCCCCGGCGAGTAACTCACCAGTACTGCATTGGTGCATCATGCCCACCCTGTGGGAGTGTCTCAACCACATAGGGTCGGCTTCAAGTTACTTGCTAGAGCTGCATTCATGCATCATGACGACCAAGGGCATGATGCATTAAGGCTTTGTGTTGAGCCCAGCCCTGTCTGTGTATAAACAGCAGTAACACTAGAATTAGTGAATACAGACGCCTACATGTGATAAATATGGTACAGGTGAGTTGCTGCATGAGTGTTATAAGCCAAGGACAGTGTAACTGTCCAAGGAACCAGCTAAGGATGATTACCACTGTCCAAGGCTAATGCCACATATGTAGCTACTCATGTGTATCATATCTGAGCCACGTTGTTCCAAGGATGACATGACCCCTCAAAGTATCATGATTATTTGACGATATCATGCATCAATGCAGCGCTGTAAAGCATCAGCAGTGCATCATATTTTCCCTACAGTTCTAGATGTATCAGAGAGGGTAGCATCTTTGACCAGACTGACAGGACACTAAGGCTGCACTGTGGGTGACTATCTCTCAGTGCATCAGCTACTTCTCTAGATAAACCTTGATCAGTTGACACACCTGAGGTTCTACCTATTTATACTTATGTTCCCCTTGGAGTATGTATTGATAAAAGAGATCAGTGTATGAAACAAAGAGTATGATCATCCTTTCATACTTACAAAAACAACCTATAAATATATATATATATATATATATATATATATATATATATATATATATATATATATGTATAAATATATACAAATAATTATTATTATTATATATATATATATATATATATATATATATATATATAGTATATATATATAGTATATATATATATATATATATATATATATATATATATATATATATATATGTATATATATATATATATATAAATTTATATATGATAACACTGGTTAAAGGTCAATGTCTATTCTATATATTATAACAAGTGTAATGGCTGTAATAAGTAATCCTGTACAGTGCATTCGATACCTGCATCGCGGCATCCTCTCTGCGAGGCTGCTCAACTTATTAATATACATTTTATTTAATGATAAATAAGAGTAATACATAGAACTTCCTTTCCTACATATGTGTACAGAAAAGATGCCCAACATTGCCGGCGCAATCCCTTTGCTCAAATTTAATCAGGATTATAAAGCTGTGAAATAATGAACAAATGTGAACAAACAGGTGTTTATACTAGTTATACCAGCATACAGGTGTAGAAGGATATAGTACTGGAGGTATCACCACCTGATGGGACACTGGTCCCCTCCTCCATCCTCAGCTGCTACCTGATGCTGCCAGCAGAGCAGAGAAAACACAGAGAAACAAAAAGTACAAAAAGTAGCAGTTGGGACCAAGTACCACTTCACACTGAGATCACCACACTAAGGTGTGTGCTGGTGGGGTAGGCCTATCTCTGCCCCAACCTGCCTGTTTGCATTAGTACCTGTATCTCTGCCCCAACCTGCCTGTTTGCATCAGTACTTGTATCTCTGCCCCAACCTGCCTGTTTGCATTAGTACCTGTATCTCTGCCCCAACCTGCCTGTTCGCATCAGCTGTTTACTTTAGCTTTGCGGGTGAAATATCTCATGCCAACAAGGACTCTCTGCATGGAAGCTACCTAATAATCTTCTCTGGTTGGCTGTTCGGTCACACTTTTTAAAAACTATTTCAATAAGAAAATCAAAAATATAAAAAGAAAGGGTCATCTGTTGTATGAGCAGGCAAGCGGAATGGATGATACAAAGTCGTCAGATAATCTTTCTGAGTATTCATACGCAACTATCGGTTGGGTTGTACAGAAAGTTAGTAGCCCTGTTACTTCCCAGAGTAAATAAATGTCCGTGATCAATCCCTTGGATGCTTTCAGGTGAGCCACCTTAGCCATGACATGTTATGCTCATATCAACCGACCAGAGATTTCAAATTGGAACAGAGAAGCAGTAAGAGGCAGATACAAGTTTGGAGAGTGCGACCACTTGTAGACTGTCGGAAACGCTGGCGGCGTCCCTCAGGGGCCGGTGTTTGCTCTCCTACTGTAACATGACGTTAAGTGTCCCTGAAGCCGCCAGGGGGCGTCCTGACGTCTCACGTCACGCCGACGTCACGCTGACGTCACGGGCAGGTTCCGGGTCTCACACCTAGAGGGCTCTGTTGCTGCTGGTGGTGGTGATAGGGGCATGTGTGTGTGTTAGGGTCGTTACCTGCTGCGGCTTGTGGCTGACCAGCTACTGGTCAGGCCTACTGCTGCTATGTATGCACTGTAGACTGCCCCATATGTATTTTATTGTAATGCCTAATGCCATGGTAACATCCAGTTGTATGTAAGCCACCTATGCCAGCCTCGCCTGCACAAGTTTTAAGAAATGCTCATGTAGCCACGACAATTTTAAGAAATGCCTGTGTCATACAGATTATAAACACCTCTTTTCTAATGCAAAGCGATTATGCAACCGTAGGACTCCTTATATAAGGCATCACAATTAGGGGTCCTATCATGTCTGACTGGACATCAAAGAAGTCAAATAAAATGGCTATGACCAGGACCTTTAGCTAGTTGTGGCAGGAGACCCGTTCTACCAGCTGGCAGGTTCTGATCAGCTGTCAGTGGGGCAGTGCAACAAGGTCACAAGGCCATCAGACAATCAACCATCCCATGTTGTGACTCTAAATGACGCAAAATGCCAAAAAGCTCAGATTAGATAAATCGGATACTTTGAATTGTGATGCAAAATTATAGCAATAATTCGCGTATAGTAATTCGCCATTGTGCTCATTTATATCTGTCTATCATGTTCCAATCCTTGAATTTCTGAAGCAAAAGTGATAAGTGGGCAGATTAGTAGTTGTTTGGATAAGAAGCAGACCCACACGGAACAAACTGCGCAACTATTTCAATATTTTAAAAACATTCTATTTATTTAGTCATTTACTAGCGTTTTTTGCACTAATGTTCCCTGCCCAGACATAACAATGGCTATAATCCCATTGTGAAATTGTTGTCTATACAAACATTTTCATTTTGTCTTTTTTTTCCTGTCTGGAAATCCCCTAGACAACCTATAACCAGCTGGTGGTATATAATTCATGTGTTAATGATTTATGAACTCAAATTTCCTCATGCAATTGTCCTGTTTCCATGTAGCATGTTTACCCTTTGAGGGCAGCATTTTGCTTTAAAGCCTGTTTGTCGACATGATGCATTAATGAAGCCGCAGTGAGTAACTCGCCAGGGCTACATTTATGTATCATGCCACAATCTAGCGTTAGTAAATCATCAACATATATATCATAGCGGCCCCAGAAAAGATATCCCCCTAGATACCTGGATACCTGGTCAAATGCAAGTTTAAAGCCTTCCACCTGCTCTAATAATTATCCTATAATAACTGCCTTCATGTATATATATATGTAATCTCACCCTAAGCTTTACTCATCTGTAAAATACGCTATTTCTTAATTCCCATTCATTATGTTCCGTTCGGTGGTTTTGTACATCCTCCGCGACATGCTGATGATGGCATTATTAGCAGTAATGACAACAATCCCGTACAGTATCCATGTAACATTAAGCCGCAAACAAACAACCAAATTACAAATCCAATACAGGAATCAATCAAACCATTATAACATCATCAACATAGAGGTTTATTGATTCATAGTGGCCAGGGGGTGGGTAGGGAGGTGGGGGTGTCCGTGTGTTGGGCGGGTTGTATGCACACTGTTAGAAGTAAGTACTGTTCCTGAACAGCAAATTTATATCACGGGCAACTGTGGTTCCGGTAGATTGTGCTGTGGACCTTCAACAAGTCAATGTGCTGTAATCTTACTGATGTGTGTGTAGGTATACTGCAGCATTTTCTGTAACTGTAGCAGAATCTATCGTAAATCCACATTTCTGTCTTCATAGTACTGGGGAAAGTACTGTAGATTTACAACAGGCAACTGTTAACCTGCATCTACAGCGGCACAACTGTACATGTACAGCAAAAGTTATTGTATTATCTAAATTAGCCAAAGTATATAATTATACACTCTAAAATATGTGTGTTGTGGGAACATGCATTTACAGAGTAACATACTTTGAGTAGCGTAACAGAGTAACACACTTTTGAAATCAACACACTTTGAGTAGCGTGTAGTGTGTTACAATACAAAAGTGTGTTAAAAGTGGCTTCAAAAAAACATGTAACCATAATACACTTTTCTGAGAGTGTAATTACAGCACATTTTGCCATTCAGGAACAACAACTTTTTACCGTGCAGGTGGGGTGGGGTTGTGTCTGTGGGTGGGGCTGGGGTAGTGATCAGGTGGCATGGGTGGGTGGATTGTAATTTGGTATAATTTGTGTGCAGTGAGGGACATGCCTGTGGGGAGGCTTGGGGTCGTGTAGAGACGTGCAGGCGGGTTTTAACCCTTTAAAGCCCCAGCGCTCCTATATATAGGGCTGAGTACCTGTCCCGGCTCCACTCCGACTGCCGCTGGAGGGGTACCAAGATCTGCGCCTTTAAGGACGACATGATGCCTTAATGCATCATGCACTTTGTCGTCATAATACATGAATACAGCCGTGGTGGGTAACTCACTGGTGCTGTATTCAAGCATCATACCAACCGTATGAGATTGAGACACTCCTGAAGTGTCGGCATGATGCACCAATGCTGCACCGGCGAGTTACTCGCCAGGGCTGCATTGCTGCATCATGATGGCAAATGTAATTTTTTTAGCGACATACCATCCTTAAAGGGTTAATGCGCTATCCTCCTTTTTGGATACCGATGTATCGGTGGCACTCCTAGAAACAAAAACCGGCAAGATCAACAACAAGAGAAAGAAGGCATTTACTATGAATAGGGGAGGCTGTGCGGGGATTTGGCAGGGTCACAAATAAAAAGGGGCCCACTTTTTTATACCGATGTATCAGTGGCGCGTCAAAACAACAACATGTGACAGGGACAAGGCATCATTTATTGTGAAAAGGGGGCTTTACCCCCAGGAAATGGGCTTATAGAAGATACTATTAAAGTACATTGCATGCCCCCTGTACATAAGCAGTACTGAATACGGCAAACCCCAGGACCCCTTCCTCCAAAGTCCATCCAAATTAGCTTAGCCTCCCCGATAGCCCCCTGATAGTGAACTGCTTTCTCTTCCTCATTGACTATGACCACTGGCCACATGCCCCTCAGAGGAGTACATGACTATGACGATGGACGTCTTTTTATTTGTGACCATCCTGCAAAGATTAACAACATAGCATCAGGGGCAAGAAATATACTGGGACTCATCGAATCAGAATTATTCTCACAAATCTGAAACAACAATGCCTATATTGCATATTGGAGGTCAAACCGAGGTCAATCAACTAGTGTGAGGATAACTCCAATTATGTGAATGAATCACAAAGTATTGCTCCATCTTTAGACTAGCTAAGCTATAGATGTCAATGGATTTGTGCCGACTGTGTCGAATCGCCTTCTGCTGCCACTGGCTAGACTGCATGGGCATGCAGATGATGTAACCGCTCTACCCCTACATCCACAGGGTATCCTACACCCCCATGCTATAACTCAGCATATATACATAATCTATAATCTATAATAATCCCAGCCTGTATGTAACCTGTAGATTAGACATCATTAGATGACCGGTTGAAAGGCGCGGCTAATGGGGTGGTCACATAATAGTGGATCGAAGACGATTGTGTTCTGGGCTGCTGTGGAGGCAGTTGTTATAAGAGGTGTATACATGTATAGTTCATATCCTGGCCCTGCCCTAGTCAGTAGTGTAGGTGTACAGTTCTTGTAGATTAACAGTAGAATCTACTGTGAAGTTGGCGGAAATGCTGTAAAACAACAGTAGTTTCTACTGTAAAAGGGCAACAACTATCTACAGCTGATTTATAGTGTATTGTATTGAGGCAGCTCAGGCGAGTTAGTCAGCAGGACTCGATCCCATAGAGTTGTCATGATACATAAATGCAGCTGCTGCAAGTAAATCACCTCGGTTTCATTCTTGTGAAAATACCTCTGATCTGATGAAAACGAGTCGAAAGTCGTTTTATTTTGCCGGGTGAGAAAAACATCGGCTCCAATAGACACTAATGTTTGAGAGATCGCCTCATAGACCGTCCAGGAATCTGCATTGATAATCTAAATGCTCTGAGCCTTAGTCTGTAGTGGCTATTTCATGTTAGTCATTGAGACATTGGTCGGTCAGTATTGAGCAACCGATATGCAATTATGACTGAGGCAAAACAAAATATGACTAATTCTCTACTCAATAAGGCTTAGCCTAATACTCATAGCAATGGAAAGATTAAGGTGCGTTGGTCAGAATACTGATCAACCTGATATTATCAACTAGCCTAGGTCGGTCGCACAGTAAACCAAAATTTGACAAACTAGGTTAATTAATATAGTGACTGAGCTATTAGCCTTACTGACAAAGGTGATAATATCAGTGTATACTGATATTCTTTGGCTCCCTATACAACCAATCTCTCAGTCACTAGTGCCTAACCAAGTTAGTCAAGTTAGGCTCCCTATACGACCAACCTAGGTTAGTTAATATTGTCAGATACTGACCAACTCACCTTAGTCTTCTTCATTTCAATGAGTCTTAGTCCTTTTGACTAAGGCACTAGTCATATGTTGTTATGCCTCAGTCATTCTTGAATAGCACTTGGCCATGCTTGACCCTATGACTAACCTGGAATAGCCACTTCAGACTAAGGGCGGGGGGATTTAGACTTTCACTGTAGTGGAAGCCGTGCGTTGGGGTTTTGGTGCGGCTGTGGGCCGTGATCCAACTAGCCTGATGGCCACGTAAATACTGGATGAACCCAAACCCATCAACCCGCTTTTATCACCCTTATATAGTCTTCCTTCATCTTTTTTTCCATCCCTAGATCGTTTTTACCCCTACTTCATCTTATTCCCTCCTAATACCCTACTCCCCCTTCTTTCCCGTTTTTCTTAGGATGGAATTGCTACAGATTACTGTTGCATAGGCGTATCAGCATGAGTTCAATAGGATGGCATCGGTTTTTATGATCTAATTAAATAAATGATCTGACAAAAAAGTGATATCAGTTATGCGAAGGGCCACCTTCTACAAAGAGAAACGCATGATGATGCAATGCATAGCAGTGGACGGGCACACAAAGTTGATAATAATAGTATGTGTATGTGTTATGTGTAAGAACTGGAAGGACTCCATACGGAATTGGAGTGACGTAAGGGGCTCAAGAATGTAAGACATGAAAGCATAGGGCTAATTTCTGTCAACTAGTACAACATTGTATGTGTAGGGCTGGTAATGTAAAGCTATTATATTAAGATATATATATTATATGTAAATTAAGATCGGGCTCGAGGGGATGGCATCAGTATGACATTTTATGAGCTAATCCAATGATTTACAACAGGAAAAAGCTGAAGAAAATGTTATTTTGATATGTTATATCAAATATTCCCTCTATAATCTTCTCTTCGAGATGAAATGTATTTATAACTATTATAACATCTGATATGATAAACAGAACAAAAGCCAGAAAATTCTAGTTTTTGGCATATCACATGAAAGACTTCCTCTATAGATTTGGCTGTGGTACAAAGGGGAAGGTATTAATAGCTTTTATACTACAAAATATGCTGTGCAGCACTTACCAAAGGAATATCCTTCTTCTTGGACTTGGCACAAGGATTGAGGCAGAGGAAATTGTCTTCTCCTGACAAAAGGTGGGGTAAGATCCATAATAAGGGTGCCAAGATTATCACAGCACTGACTGACCTTCTATAAGAGATAAATACTGCATTAAGTGCTGTGCCACCTGAGGTTAATAATACATAGGACCAGTCACTATACAAGCCGATACATAAAGTGCACGGCAAAGGACGATTTGTCCTATACAATGCTTGATTTCTGTCTGACAGGTCTATAATTAAGTCCTTTGTCTGTCTAGCATTACATATGATACATCTGAAGTCGCATCAAACCCAATAATTAAGATACGAATCCAATGTATAATTTAGATGAGGCAGCCGAGTAGGCTGAAAAAGGGTAGGCAGGAGTGTAGAGGAAAGATACTAGGGCCAAAAAAAAAAAGGTTTGTTTCAGGTCACCCGACCGACCCTATCTAAACAGCGCCGACCCTACGTTTTTTATGCAATTTTGAAGAAATTTTTATATTTTTAGACGTTTTTGGGGTCTAATTTAGGTTTACAAATTTTTGAAAAAAAAATTCCCATTTTTACCGTTTTTAGTCGATATCAGGGTAACTAGAGGAGCTTTAAAAAAAAAAAAGATTAGAAAAAAAAAAAGAATCCGACCTACCGACCCTAGAGTTTCTTCCAATGTTACCTGAAACAAAACTTTTTTTTTATTTGGCCTAGTTGGAACTCACTGCATCCCTGTGTTACCCTTTTCAATGCAGTCATGCAGGAGAATAGTGCAACCTGGATGCATTAGGTGAACGTTTGAAGATATTTCACACCGGTTATGCTAGCTGAACATACCCTAAATCCTCATGTATAAGCATAATTCTCATAAAAGCCACCCCCTCAATGAATACTATAAGCCTGACAGGGAGTCTGAAAGTCGTTGATTTGATACTGTAATATACTAGCAAAGGCACTTGTATAAGCCACACCCTATAGCTACATCTATAGGCACTTTTGGTATCAAATTCTATGGCTTTGACTTGCATACAAAGTGCGGCCTCTACTCGAGGGTTTACGGTACCCTTATTCTGTGTGCCTCTTTTCAGGAGCAGCTCTCCTAATACCAGATGGTGCCCGACAAGTGCCTGACAGATCTATAATTAATACCTTTGTGTCTTAGGAGGAATGCCATCAGTGTCCCTCACCTTCAGAGCATATTAATTAAGATAAGAAAGATAAGAATTCAATGACTTGGAGGGGTCTGGTGGTGTATGGGATTAGAGAGAGTGAGGGGGGAGGGGTGGTGACAGAAGGAAAAGCGGGATTGTACAGATAATCTAAATGCCCCAGCCCTTAGTCTGTTGTGGCTATCCCAGGTTGCGCATAGGGATATTGGTCAGGCATGACCAAGTGCTATTCAAAAATGAGGCAAAACAAACATATGACAAATGCCTTACTCCAAAGAACCTAGCCTAAAAAGGAAAGACTAAGGTGGATTGGTCAGTACTAACACTATTAACTAGCCTAGTGTGGTCGTATAGAGAGCCAAAAATTCACCAGCTTGGTTAGGCACTATAGTGACTAAGAGATTGGTCGTAAAGGAAGCCAAAGAATATCAGTGTGCTGCACTTGGCAGCAGAACCTACTATGTATGTTTTAAAAAACGGCACAAGCTGGCGTACTGAGTATTGCCAAGATGCAAGAAATCGTAAATCTATCTATAGAGTGTTACGGTAGGCAAGAGGAGAACAAGCAGCTAGAGAGGCAGGCAGGCAGAGAGGTAGGTAGACAGAGAGACAGGCAGCCAGAGAGGTAGACAGCCAGAGAGGTAGGTAGACAGAGAGACAGGCAGACAGAGAGACAGGCAGACAGAGAGACAGGCAGACAGAGAGGTAGACAGCCAGAGAGACAGGCAGACAGAGAGACAGGCAGACAGAGAGGTAGACAGCCAGAGAGGTAGGTAGACAGAGAGGTAGGCAGACAGAGAGACAGGCAGACAGAGAGACAGGCAGACAGAGAGACAGGCAGACAGAGAGACAGGCAGACAGAGAGACAGGCAGACAGAGAGGTAGACAGCCAGAGAGACAGGCAGACAGAGAGACAGGCAGACAGAGAGACAGGCAGACAGAGAGACAGGCAGACAGAGAGGCAGACAGCCAGAGAGACAGGCAGACAGAGAGACAGGCAGACAGAGAGGCAGGCAGCCAGAGAGACAGGCAGACAGAGAGACAGGCAGACAGAGAGACAGGCAGACAGAGAGGCAGGCAGACAGAGAGACAGGCAGACAGAGAGGCAGGCAGACAGAGAGGTAGGCAGACAGAGAGACAGGCAGACAGAGAGACAGGCAGACAGAGAGGCAGGCAGACAGAGAGACAGGCAGACAGAGAGGCAGGCAGACAGAGAGGTAGGCAGACAGAAGGGCAGACAGACAGAAGGGCAGACAGACAGAAGGGCAGAAAGACAGAAAGACAGGCAGGCAGCTGGATAGAGGCAGAGGGACAGAGTGGGCAGACAAAAGGAAAGGTGGGGGCAAAGAGTTCAACTAAAAAATGTGCTAGAAAGTGTGTCAGAAACCAGGAGGACAGGGTGGAAGGAGGGAGTGGAAACAATATGTGTTATTTGAGCTGCATCTTACAGACAGCTAGTCCTCTTTGCCTCCATACCTAAGCCCCCACATGAACATGTCAATCCCTGACTTACTTTACCATTTGAAAATGGCGTAGGGTATTAATGCATCATGACCTTTGTAGTCATGAAAATAGCTCTGGAAAATGACTCGCAAGTGGCACTTGCATGCATCATTTCGATCAATAATACAGGGTTGATACACTCCTCGGTGAGTAGCTTACATGCACTGCATTTATGCATCATGACTATAAATATGTTTACCTTGAGGTAACACGTGCACCTTAAAGGGCTAACCCTTTAAGGACGAATGTCGCTAAAAAATCACATTTGTCATCATGATGCACCAATGTAGCCTCTGAGAGTAACTCGCCAGTGCTACATCTGTGCATTATGCTGACCCTTTGGGAGTGTCTCAACCCAATAGGGATGTCATGATGCTTGAATTACTCGCCAGGGCTGCATTCATGCATCATAAATACCAAGGACATGATACACCATGCTGTCCTTAAAAGGTTTAGCAGACACAGGTCGATACAAAGAGGTTCTTACAGGCTCAGGGCTGCATTGCATCCGTGCGGGGGAGGAAAGCTTTTGCTTTCCCTCAGAACATCCAGTCACATATGAGTCCTGTAGATAATAGGTTGGTGTTATGGGTGAAGGGATGTTTTGTCCTTGGAAGCTATTTCAAAACAGGTCACAAATTTGCCGGCAATTCATCACGACGAAACCTGTTCCGTCGGGGTATGCACAGGAAGACTTTCCTGTTGAAATTTACACAACAATATATAGGTAAATACTACATACTAACGTTTACGGGTACCCTCCTCAATTGCAAGTATTGCACTATTGACAAATATCCCCAATTCACAAATCGGTTCTGAAAAAACGCCCAGGATTATGGGTGTATGTAACTACCAAGGGACGGTGGACATTATTTAATTGATTAACTGGAATGTGATCTCAAAGATGTGATCCCAAAAATATTGGTCCACATATGGTTCTTAGGTACCTCAGATATATAAACAGAGGGGGAGATATAGATGGATAGTAATAGAAGAGCAAGGATGCCTCAATGTCTGGATGAAACAGACACACACGCAATAAGGATGTTAGACACAGCACGCAGATAGCATTCTGTATAATATAAACTATTGTGATACCATAATAGGGGAGTGCTCATTTCTTAGCAACAGGCGGGGGCTAGTTGATCTGAGGGGGGGGGAACAAATTTGGACCCCTTGAAGGGGGGGGGACCAAAAATGTTTAGACCCCTCTTGAGGGGGATAAAAAAAATTGCGCCCCTTTTCAACGAAAAAGCCAGGGTGTCACTATAGTTAAAAAGGGGTCACTAGCGCTCGGGGGTTCAACCTGCCTGGGGGAGGGGCCAAAAAAGGTTCGACTCGCCCAGTTTGGGGGCTAAAATGATTTTGACCCGGTCACACAAGAAATCCACTGACCCCCCCCCCCCCCCCAGTTGTTAAAAAAGGACGACTCCCAAATGTCTGGACTTTCTCTATGACCAGTACTGGCTGAAGAGTCATAATGCTTCCGATGTGGCATAACCATTTAAGGGCTGCATACTGATTCCATGTAGGGTGGCGTTTTGGCGTCATGATACACGACAGCAGCCTTTGTGAGGCACTCACCAGGGCTGCATTGATGCATCATGCCGACCCCCAGAGTAGATACATTCCTAAGGGATCAGAGCCAATGCACAATGCAGAACTGGTGATTTTCAAAAAAGTGAAAATAAAGATTAAAGTATCATGCTGTTCTTAAAGGGTTGTTTCCCAATATATCCAGTTGTTCCCTGCGCTCAGAGGGTAGAACAGAGACAATGGTAACAGTGCTGCACATATGGACAATGTCCAGGCAATCCAGCACACAGTCTGAATTGGATTCCCTATGTCTAGATATGAGCAATCTACATAGTAAACCTAATTCTCTTGTCCTGCCATAGCACAATATGTATATTGCCCCCCCCCCTCCCCGCCTACATGCTGTGTTGGATGAAGACCAATGCAACAGGACATTGTGACTCATATACCACTATAAGGATGTGTATAGGAAACTATAAATGTCTTGTTCGTTTCTTGATATAAGATGTGCAGACACTCCATGATAATCTTCCTAAGGACTAAACTCATTAGGGAAAGTCTACAGGGTGTTGCACGTATCTAAATTGCATCTAAAGTGAAATATATCGTTGGAATATCCAGTAAATTTGATCACTATCCTGCATAGAATTAGGACATTAGTGTATACATACTAGGCTTTAGTCATTTTTTGTTTGGCCTACTAGTCATTTTTCAATGATGATTCGTTTTAAAACCCAACGCACCCTTTGGGCAGGTGCACAGAGCCGTTTATAGGTTACGCCAAAAATATGATAAGATCATAGAAACTGGGAGAACTCCAGATGGACTTGGAGTGTTTATCAGTCTGTTATTCTGAACAATATCCCTAATGACTAACCTGGGATAGCCACTCCAGACAAAGGCATGGAGCATTTAGATTATCAGTATACACCGTTTATAGCCATAAAGAAAATGTATATATGTGAGGGGGGCAGCATTAAGTACAAACTACTTCACGACATGTCCTTTTTCCTGACCCGTTCTCTTATGTCCTTATAAGAGTAGAGATATAGTTTGATAAGCCGCGGGTGCTCCTACCCTTAAAGCACATAGCAAGTGGCAGCCGTGACTAAGCCAATATCCTGAGTACAGGGCCCTAGCTGTGGGTTAACTGACTTATGCCACAAAAGTGGTGATTGTTCTGTCACCTTTTGTACGTATTGTACAGGCAGTTTCTTCTGTTCTGCTGGCCAAGTGTGGTATAAATGCAATCTTATTGCCCCAAGCCGAGACCCTAGCGCCCTACATGCCCATGTATCAGTATATATATATATATATATATATATATATATATATATATATATATATATATATATACATTCTTATAGCCCCCCCCCCCAAACCGAGACTCTTGCGCCTCCCCTCCTTGATAATAATTAGCTTCCTACACTCTAAGAATAGTGTGTTACGTTTACACACTTATCAACACACTTTTCTGCAGCCACTTTTAACACACATTTTGGTGTAACACACAACCCACTACACACTCTTTGCGAAAAGTGTGTTGATCTCAAAAGCGTGTTGCAAATTTGTCTGTAGAACTCCCTATGCATGTTCCCGTAACACACTGTTCTTAGAGTGTACGCCTCTCAAACTACTACAAATGTGTCAGCAGCCTCACTCACATCAATGAGTGAACTGTTATACGCCTGTCACACCCCTTATCACGTACCGCCCCTAAATGCACCACAGCAATGTGTTATGTGTACTCCATCTATATAATGGTATATGTCCATACCTCCCCCTCTAGGAGTGCCAATGGCAGCCAGGCGCCCTGTGTTTGTCCATGGTTTGTTACACATGTACGGGGGACAATGGTAACTGATACACCCACTTAAGGGGCAGGCACAGGGGGCTGCTGCAGCAGCTGGTACAGCAGGCAATACTGCTACACTGATAGTCTTTGGCTCCCTGTATGACCAATATCTCCCAGTCACTACAGTCCCTAACCTAGTTAGTCATTCCTTTTGGCTCCCTATATGGACAACCTAGCTTAGTTAATATTGTCAGTTTGGTCAGTACTGACCACCTCACCCTAGTCTTTCCATTTAAGGCTAAGTTCTCTTGAGTAAGGCATTAGTCATATGTTGTTTTGCCTCATTCTTGAATAGGGACATAGGTCAGGCATGACCAAGTGCTGTTCTTGAATGTCATTCTTGAATAGCACTTGGTCATGCCTGACCTATGTCCCTATGATCAAGCAGACATAGCCAGTACAGACTGAGGACTAATGAATTCTAGTTGCTAACTACATGTCCCATCGGCCCCCAGAGCTTCCCCTTGATCTGGGTGTAGCCTTACAGAGGCGTTTAGTGACGTTTACCTGCCCGCGTTGCCGCCATTGTTTCGTGTGTGCCATGCAAACACGAGGCGGCGAGGACTCGTTTTTCACTCATATCGGGCTCCCCTTACACGGCCCATTAATACAGTTTTATGTACCAGCAGTAAACAAGCACTCTACACAAGGTAGGGTATCTGTGGCTGGCAGCTATGGCGGAATGGTATACCAAATAGTCCAATTGGTTTTACATAGGGAGTGCACTGGTAAATTTAGCAGTGGTATAATAGTTATGGTTAAATCTTGAGGACTGAGGAATTCCCTGTTATAAGGAGCACATTTGCATAGCCAAAATTGCCCATTCTCTCTTTATTTAGTGATGGTCATAAGGAACAGCAGGGGTAAGCAAAGAATAATCAGCTCGCTGCTTGCTCATCCCTTTTTTATTGGCCTAGTTTAAAACACAATCATTTATTGTCTGGGTAGGGCCTATCAACGATGTCTTTAACAAAATATCACGAAATATATACTATTATGCCTTATGTTCTAATTATATGGTAATCATATAGTATTGATGATTATGATTGTCGAGAACGAGATATGTGGAGCCTGAAACAACCCGCAAAGCATGACTTATGTATCTTGTTTTTCACCTTTATTGCCAATAAAGATAAATTTAAAACTTCAAACTTCAAACTTCAAATTTCAACATTGCTTATAAGCGGTTAATTTCCCCTGCCAAACGGGCCTCCTTAGAACAGGATTTCACTGTACTTCTACCAAATATTGCACTGTTAGTGTTACACATGCTGCAACCCGTTTTTAGCGCTTATAGGTTTTGACCTCCCCTTTACCCTCTACAAATGCAGGCCATGAACTTATTTGAGAAACTGCTCTAAAATGGGCGCCTTCCAAACAGAACTTGAGAATGACACAAGTTAGTATCTTCTGTTTACATAAGATAACCATGGGAGATTCTCGAGAATAGTGAACGTTCCTAGTGACATTTCCAATAGCCGGGTGTATTTCCCCAGTTTTACTTATGCAAATAACAAGAATTTCACAAGTAGAATGATGATGTGAATTTCTTGAATTAATGAGTTTTACCCAATCAAAAAGCAAGAAATTGCAGGGAATATGACACTAGAAAATGTCCAGAAAAAGTTCAAGAAACATTCTGAAATTCTCTAAGGGATTACGAGTCAAGACTCGAGGCACGAGTTCAGCTTGAGACTTTGCTTGCAGGGCGGATACCTATAGCCCCAAATCAGGTTGGTTGGTGTCAGCCCCTGTGTAGGTTTTATGCATTAGCTGACAGCAGCTGGTATCAGTCATACATAGAGTAGGGGGGACACTGCTTTTGATATACTATCTGTTGCCAAAGTAGAGGGTTGCCAAGTCTGCATGAAAAGGAATAACCATAATCATACATAGATACAAGTGTGTGCCTAGTGCCACTGGTCCTGAATGGCAGATGTGGTATATATATTAAGCATCGTCAATCGATAAGTAAATAAAGGTATATCAAGACAAAAGGTAGTCCTTTTAGTAATTTTCTACTGATGCTTTGAGCATTTAATTTTTTGCCGTCGTCTTTCATTGTCTTTTTATTAAGGTATGCATGGTATACCGGTAGCGATGGAAAAGACCATTAACTTGTGATAGAGATGCCTCTTGTGCAAAAAGAGTTAGTGAAGGGAAGAAAGGAACCTGTTTCAAGTATACCGTGCCGTACCGTACCGTCGCAATATAGTACCTGGTATAGGGGCCTCCAAACACTAAAACATAACCTTCAATAAGCCTGTCTTGTATAAGGGCCGGGGGTAAGTTCCGGGCCAAATTGAAGAGCCCCCCGCTGCTTTATCGTGACGGTAAGGTATGGTTCTTTGCCTTGGCTTCCACCCGTATCTCTAATTCCCTCAAACCCCGAGAAATTTAACGGAATCCTGTCCCTAATTAAGGAACTTCAAGGTCGCAAACTGTACATATTTCATGGAAAATCGACGGCTTTCTATTCTGCTGCGTCCATGTAACATTGCTTTTTCTTGGAGTCAGGTACCGGGCAAATATCACAAATTTTTTTAGAACAGAACTAATATGGCCGCATGTACGGAGAAACTGGAATTGCCCTCAGTGCATTACTGCCCTCCTTTAAAACAACACTTTTGGCGACTCACACATAGTCTTGGCTGATACCACTGTCAGAATGCATGACCCGGGGCCTCTTTCAGAACGACTGCCGTATCCGGCGGGTAAAAAGTGCAGAGAAATTTAGAGTCTGATGATCAGGGGTCCCTTTCACAAGAAATCACATTAAAATACATATCTATGTACCACCTATTGACGATGAGGAATACCATCGTCAATTGCAAAATATGACACTATAGACGATTTTTTTATGACGGATACGGCAGTCTTTCTGAAAGAGGCCCCAGATGACGTATAGATCGCCAATGTTGAAGGCTGCGTCAAAAAGTGGAGATGCTGACCTCAACCCTTTTCTGGTGGTTAGTAAGAAAAAGCGGATTCGATTAGCGACAAGGGGCCAGCAGTAAGGCCTCTGTTCTACAACACACCGGGAGGGGGCGGATGATTTATCCGGAACGGACCCCGTCTGTGTTTAAACGGAACGGACTCTGTCCACAAAGACGCCGCTGATGTGTTACTTGTGTTGTACCGGGCCGTTATGGTGCTAAAGTCTGTTATGGCCTGCAGCAGTCATATCAGCATGTCAAGCTCTATACAGGACCACTCACCAACCGAGCTGGGGCCAGCTTGGGAAGGGAATAGCATGCTTTGAACCCATTAAGGGCGGCATGAGGTCCAAGGCTTTATGTTTGTGCAGTGCAGTGCAGTGCAGTGCCTAAAACAGTAAAAGTAACTGAACAGTGCAGCATTAATGCATCATGCCCATCTTTCAGGAGTGTATCTAGCTCTTGAATTCTGGCGAGTTACTCACCAGAGCTGCATTTGTGGAATGATATCAAAATGACATTGCACAGTGAAGGACTTAGCTTCCCTCAAAGGATTCAAGATGGCGCTGGGTGTAACAGACATCAGTCCTGGTGTCAGTGACAGGAACTAGTGCCGCCATGTTGGTCCAAGTCAAAGAACCCGGATGTGGGTAATGGGCATTACCACACTCTCCAAACATTCTCCACTCTCAACTCCAAACACAACTTCTATCACCTTTAATCTCTGACTGCAAGAAGAAAGGATGAAAAACGAAGGAAAAAGAATTTCACGCCCATCAGGTCGGTCTTAAAGCCGGTTCGATCCGCCCCACTCGTTGACTCATCAGTTTTTGGGGCCACATACTGGTTTAATGTGTTGTATCCTTTGTCGTTATAATGCATAAATGCAGCAGTGGTGTCAGCCTGCACGCCATTCTTGCCTAATGCTGACATTTTGGGAATGTATCAAGCCTGATGCGTTTGCCCAGCACTGGCATGTATCATGACGATAAAGGGCATACTGCTTTATGTTGATTGAACTGGTGTTTCGGGCTGATTACTGCAATACAAAAAAATCTTTTATGATACATTCAAGAAATTCAAGGTTTTGCAGAAGATTCCTTCATTTGAAAAGCATACCACTGGGATGGCTTCAGTTGAGTGGTCATAGTTGTGGCATAGGTCGACTGCAGCGCCATGGTCATGATGCATGAATGAGGCCCTTGTGCGTAACTAGCCCGGGCTGCATTTATGCATCATGACGACATAGCAAAGGGCATAGCACATTGAAGCACTATGACCCTAACGATAACTTACCACTGTACTACTGTGGGCAACTATGCATCATCCTGTCTTATGCAAAATACCCAAATACCACAGCACTGTTACTCCTACCAATAAGTCACTTAGACTAAGGGAACCAGTGAAACCCCAATTATGTTGCCGGACAACATGGCGGCTTCACGGGCATGATGGCTTACTCCACTATTGACCCGGTTAATTGCCATGGCAACACGGAACCAGCGGCAGACGACATTCGTCATTGTCGGCCGTTTTTCCCGCCAAATTTGATTGGCGCCTGAACAAGGTGGAGTGCTACAAGGCAGTAATCTCGGCCCTAGTCTGTGAGTTGAAGTGATGCTGCACTCTGCATACACATCTTTGTAGCCATGACTCTGTCCCAAGATGAACTCAGTGCGGCAAACTGGGTATGACCGCACCGAGTGCCTAACCAAGCTAGTCATTTTTTGGGTTCCCTATAAGACCAACCTAGGTTTTACTTCAATGATTTTTAGTCCTTTTGAGTGAGGCATTAGTCATATGCTGTTTTGCCTCAGTCATTCGTGAATAGCACTTGGTCATGACTCACCAATATCCCTATGCCTAACCCAGGATAGCCAGAGTAGTATGCTATTGTAGACATTACTATAATACTACATATCTTAACCCTTTAAGGCCTAGCATTGACTATAGTCGACACCATGGCAGGCCTAGCGTCGACTATAGTCGACAACATAGCAGGCCTAGCGTCGACTATAGTCAATACTATTTACATAG
The DNA here is from genome assembly GCA_947462335.1 of Harmothoe impar. NCBI lineage: Eukaryota > Metazoa > Annelida > Polychaeta > Phyllodocida > Polynoidae > Harmothoe > Harmothoe impar. Next base: position 50,555,859 of record OX381720.1, on the reverse strand, counting down.
GAATACTATAGGAATTGAAATAAGGCCCGTCCTTCTGGGAACTAATGGTTCTCAGAGGCCGCCCCCATGGCAAACTAAGCATTTTTTGGTCAGGATCAAAAGGCTTAACATGAACCTGCATGTGTGACAGATTGAGAGAAAACTATGCATACACATCTTCCTACCCATTACTCTTCCTCTATATCTCTGTCCCAATAGAACGTGGGAAAATGGGGATGAATCTATGATCTATATGGACATGCAACTTGAATTTTAAAAAGTCTAAATGGAATTTGGAGCAGAGATAAAAGCAGTTGCAGGACAACAGCCTTGTCGCGGTGGGGGTGAGGGATGGGGATTGTTCCGGATGGATGTGAAGGTGTAAGGGGGCAGGGAGGGTATCGGGACAAGCTGAGCCCAAATTAACCACACTAACTCTCTCACTGAAACATTACAAGAACGTTGTCTGATGAAATTGTCTAATTGTCTGTATTCTTTCTGTTTCTAGGTGAGTGAATTTCCTTGGACGGTCACCATTATTGTTCCAGATACTGGTATGTACAAAGAAAGATCCTGTTTATGATTCAGAATTGGTCAAGTCTATATATCATAACATGTATATATATATTCATGCCCAGTTACAGGTGAAGTACGACAAAGGCCTGTGTGACATTAACTTAGTATACGTGATCTATAACCCGGTAAACCTCCAATGTATCAATATTTGTCCGCCAACGGCGGGAGTTCAGTCCAGAATAGTTGTAATCATAATCATCTTTTTACAGAAAACATATCTAAAATTACAACGATGATGTAGTGGTGAAAATGGGATACACCTGGCCTCGGGTGGTATTTGGTGTACTTAGTAAAAACAGAGATGATTGTAGACCTATTTGGTTACCTCTATAGACACATCGACCTGTCAAGTTTACCAGCACTAACTTTGTCAAATATCTATACCTTTATTCTTTTCAAACAGCAGGGTGGAATTAGAATCTAAATTATACATCTAGCTGTCAATAAGATCAATAAATTTCACTGGTAAAGCGAGTTGGTTAGAATGGATTTACGGTCTAACTAGCTCATGATGTTTGGTCCCTCTCTGCCAGCTTTAGCCGGGGATCCAGTGCCACAAGTTTGTTGTGAATGTTGTCGTTCGATAGACACTTGCGAGTGTACTCGCAAGAATCAAAACTTTTAGATTTCTGTGTTACAGTCACACACCTCTCGTCCCTCGCAGTGATGTTGTCGCAGGCAGTAACAGCAGCATTTTGTCCTTGTGTAGTCGCATGAGTATCACTCGGAGCAAAAACGCAGCAAATTCGCGGCAGTGGATCACCCCGCTTGTCATGGGAATTAGTTGTAGACAATGTCACCGTGACATAAAGAGGGTGGATCACATTGGCATGCAGAACTTTGTTAAACATGAGGGCTTTCCCCGCGGGTTACCCCGTCATTCCCTGATAGTCCATTTCCCCAGAACCTGTCAGAAACGTTATCGATGATGTTAGGGGATTGGTGCATGAGTTTAACATGAAGAAATCCATTAGAACTAGAATCCTCCCCGACTCCCTTCTACCTTGGAAAAATGTACTAAAACTATCTATTTGTGAGAAAGCTTCTATGAAATAAGATATCTAGTCTTGTAGAAGGAGAGGTCTGAAACCTACCTAGTTTGTCAAAAGCTAGTAGGGCCCAAAAAAGGTTGTTTCAGGTTACCCGACCCTACCTAGCAAAACAGGGTTATCCAATTTTGAAAAAAAAAAAAAATCGTTGGCAATTATTTGAGCTATTTCATAGTTGAGTTGGAGATCTGCGAGTCGAGGCGGGGGTTGGTGAGTTTCAGGTTTCATGCTAAATTGAAAAATCCTGCCTACCTTCCCTAGATATTTAGACCTGCTAACCTGAAACACACCTTTAATTTTTTTGACCTAATGCAATAGCCTAGAGCTACACATGTACTACGGGGTATACCTACACTTACTCCCCAATGTGACCCTGTCACCACTACCCCTGTACATCTGGACCCACAGTCAGTATACCCACGGGTACACACCCATTAGCCATCTACCCTCACTGACTCATCACACACACACCTTTAACTCTGTAAGGACGGCATGTCGCTGGAAGATGACATTTGTTATCATGATACACTGATGCAGCCTCGTCGAGCAACTCGCCGGTGCTACACTGGTGCATCAACCCTGTTTGGTCGGCATGATGTTGAATGTGTCACTGTTGAGTTACTTGCCGGGGCTGCATTCAGGTATCATAACAACCAAGATGATCCATTGATGCATCATGCCATCCTTGAAGGGTAAATACTACCCCCTGGAGGGAGGGGGTGGTACTATAAACCCCCGCCCACGTCACTGACATCAAAATGGCCGCCACTGTCACTATGACGACCAGCCGGCAATAACCTGACGGGGGGGGGGGCACAAAGGTACAGTGTTAACCCCTTAATGCATGATGCAATTTGGTCGGCATGACGCATACTTCAAACAGTTGCAAGTAGTTCCCCAGCACTTCATTCGTGCATCATACCGACTCCAGGGCATATGATGCACATCAATCCCATAGGTTTGACGTGATGCACTGGTAAGTTATTGCTAAGCGCTGCATTGGTGCATCATAAAAGCTATCATTAAACATGAGGCTTCGAGGCAACATGCGCTCATTGATGAGTTTAAGGTTATTGCCGGAAGTGCAATAAGAGTTATGTAAGGCTATGACTCGTTACAAAGGATGGTGGGACACCTAGGACTTTACCTTTGTATTACAGCTGCACTGTTAATAAAGGCAGCGTCATGGCCCATGGTAGGGGCCAATCCGGGTATGGGAGTATTAGGATGTTACACTAGCCCCCCCCCCCTCTGATCTTCCCAACCCACCCCCAGCTTCCCAACCCCAGGATAATAGGTAATTCCTTTATGCCACTTTATGAATAGGTAGTGGCCATTATTTAACAATGGGAGGATGGGGCTTTATTGCGGTTGGTCAAATTCTATTTAGATCCCTTCACCCAGTGCGTACAGAACATTGAATCAACATTGAAATATGCATGATTGCCAATGTTGATTTAATGTTGAATCAACGTTAAACTGAATTCGTACCCACTGGGTAGTGGGTCAAGCATTTCGAATAAAGTAGGGAGGCAAATACTTTCACTCCTTTTTAGGGGAAACTCCCACTTGTTAGGTACATGTGTTTCGCACATACAGGGAAATCTAGTACACCCCCCCCCCCATGCCACCTTGCTGGTCATGTTAATGGGGGTCTAGGTGGGGGGGGGTCTCAATGTCGCATGTTCATTTAATAAATAGCCATGTCACCTGTCACTTAAGTCCCCATGTCCCATGTCGCCTTTGAGAGCCTGCTCTGTCCCATTTCCGATTTTAAGAAGCACCGTATGTCATGTCACTTTCTTCTCCTCATGTCTCCAACCTCCATGTCGCGTGTCGATTTAAGGAAATGGCGCCATGTCGAATTTAGCCATCCACCCCAATGTTAATAACCAACCCCCTCCTCCTCCCACACACACATACACACACACACATACTGGTATGTAACACTACCCACACCCCAATCACACATGTGGATAAATACCAGACATGGTAGGCAAATACCAAGTCTGATTCAGATGGAAATAAATCAATTACTTATGGTAAGGCATTGTTGACCCACCATTAGTTTAGTGACGTCTACACTCTGCTGCCACAGCTACAGTCCCCTAAGTCTTTGTGTTGCAATATGCCCCTTAGGACTTAGTGAGTTTGTGCTATTACTTAGGACTAGTATGGTACTAGCAGAATCAGTGACATTCCCAATAGCATTCTGCTGCCTATATATAGAATTTAGCACTGCGCCTTAAAATATGCTGTATTTCTGCTACCAATCACCAAGCCTCTAATACTGTGGCCGTTTCCATGTTCCCAATTTAGTTCAAAGGTGGTATCTAAGAAAAGTGCAGCCTACTAGAGCCTTTGTGGGATTAGATAAACGCTATATACTAGAAAAGGGGGAGGGAACTTCAGTATCTATGGGCCCCCGACATTGGCCAACACCTAGAAATTCACAAACCTCCCCTCCCCTCTCAGGCAGAATGGTATCAGCATAAAAGAAGGGACCTAGGTCTATTACAACTCTAGGGGGTTGGGGGTAACATGTATTATAGAAGGAGTATTATGTATAATATACATATGAATATATATATATATACATATATATATATATATATATATATATATATATATATATATATATATATATATATAAAGAGAGAGAGAGAGAGCGCGAGAGAGAGAGAGATGAATATCTAGAGCCTTGAATATCTAGAGATTTGAATATCTAGAGATATACATATATATTTGTCACACACATGTATATATATATATATGCACACGCCCAACACTAGATGCTTTGTCTCCCGCGTGCCCAAAGGAAATGTGCTTTTTATGCGCCTGAATACATGTTCCATATACGACCCTCAACCAGAGCAATAAGACAAAGTGTTGTACATAATTCCTGGAAGTCGTTGTGTGTAGGTGTAGGTAACACACCCAGTGGTGCATGGCCAGCTGGTATAGGTACTTTATGTGGCACCCATCTATAATAAAACACTGACGCTTCCCCCCCATGTTTAGGGCCCCAGACCGGTAAAATCCACAAATCAACAAGCGCCTGTTTAACTATTGTGACAAGGGATAAAACGCATTTCTTGAAATTGACATGGCACATTAGCCTTTGTAAAAATCGACAAGTGACAAGAGGGCTGGTGACAAAGGACAAGACTGATTTATTATTAAAATTACTAGGGATATTGACATTTCTTAAAATCACCAAATGACCCCCCCCCCCCCCCGTCTGGGGCCCCATGTTTATCCACCACGCACCCCCTTACGTTACCTTTACCTGATGACGTGCCGCCTTTGACATAGCTACTCTAACATTAATATCACTTTAACTATGTATGCCCACATCCCATTTTAGCAACTCAGCAAGTGATTCATGCAGCCTGTTAAGGAAGTTTTAAAATGGCTACTTTAGTACTTAGTCTTGAAAGATGAATACTAGATCGTTGCATGCTGCTTATCGTGGTGTTACGTGGTAAAAAGTATGTGCATTACAGGCCAGTTTAAATGCAATGAGAACTACCCTGTGGTATTATGTAGTCAATTGCGATTGTATTGCATATGTATGGAAGGAATCACAGGGAAAAATCATATGGAGGTGTTTATTAGGACGTTAGTAGTGTAGTTAAACAGCACACACAGAAAAGTGAGATTTATTGTCGCTAAAACTACCCTCACCTGAGGGTCAAGCACTGCCTGACTCTCAGGTGAGGGTAGTTTTAGCGACAATGACTCTCACTTTTCTGAGGGTGAGGGCAGTATAACGGGGATAGGCTTCTACCAGTACACAACGTATGTAAGTAGGATAGTGAAGCTAGCATTGGGAGATGGCAAACCTGATCTATCAGTTATGAGGAGAACTGACAACGGCCGCCGATCCACTGCTGTGAGTTTGATGCAAATGTCGTCGTATGGGAATGAGTATTATCCAATACTCTATCTCCCTACGGGAGGGGTTTCCTACCCTAGTGTTAGCAGAATCCTAGGGACTGTACCTGATGCTAAGTGTTGTGATATATGGTAAGTAGTATAGAGGAGTGTCACATGTAACGTGGCTACAGTCTTGTATCTAATACATTAAGACATTAACACTAAAACACCTCAATTACCACTTCAACACCCACAACAGCTGCACTAGACACTACGCAATGAGGGCATTAACTCTTTAAGGACAGACTTGTGTTTTAATACACATTAATTTTGGTCATACTTTTACAAGCTCTAGCGGGTAACTGACCGGGGCTGCATTTTAGGCATGATTCCAACCTTATGGGTTTGATACACTCATGCAAGGTCGGCATGATGCGAGTAATGCAGTGGTGCTACTTTGGTGGTAATGCTTTAATACATCATTCCCTTGGTCGTCATGATGCATGAATGCATGAATTCAGGCCACACCAGGGCTGCATTCATGCATAATGCCGACCCTACAGGGTTCAAACACCCCTAAAGGGTGGGCATGATGCATCAATGAAGCCCCGGCAGCTGCATTGGTGCATCATGATGACAATGTCGTCTTTTAGCGACATGCCATCCTTAAAGAGTTAACATGACTCTTGAATTATAAGAGACCTTCTATAAGAGAGTTCTATATCATGCCCTCCATTAAAGCCGTCAGTCTGTGCTGCCCCTTCATTGGTTGAACAGGTAGGGCGCTGTTTGTTCCGGCTCCTTGAATTTCGCTGAGTCATACCAGCCCTCCAGCAGCATACAAGGTCCATGTTGTACCAGCGCCATCTTGCTCTGGAGAAGGGGTGGCAAGAGATATCTCATACACTAGAGCGGGGAATGGGAAAAGTGGTAAAGCCGCACATTACTATTGTTCAAAGAAGGCTTGCTATATTATACCGGCTGTTAAATAACCTTTTGTCATGCACGAAGTGCAGGTGCACATGGTGTCTATGTTTTCCAGACTATCTTTAGCCACTTTTTTTCTTTTCTGCTATTTCCCTTTGATTGTCTGTTGTCATTCCCAGATCCTTGAGATCTTTCCCTAAAGTCTGTATCAAGGTTTTTCCCCTCTCAGCTCATTCACATTTCTGGTGGCCTTCCCCAGTGCATGGCTTACTAGAGTGTACGGACTTCTCCCTTAACAGTTCAATTGAGGTCGCTGCCATAATAGTCCTTATGCAATACTATGCTGTATCCCAGTGGGCACAGCCCGGCTCAAGAGGCATTATCAAGCCCTATGGAGAATGTGTTAGGGCTTAATAAGTGCTTGATAAGTGGCCTGTGCCAATTGGTATGCCTTGTATAACACCTCGTCTTGACCCTGTGGGGCAGTGAGTATATGGAAGAACCGTGTCCAGGTGTAGTCTATCTAACACATACTATGGCATTAGTGTGTACACATGTCCGGGCAGTAGAATCAACGATTGGTTTACTGTATTAAAGGACATATTTTTAGGGTTGACTTTTTACAGTTTAGCCCAAACTGGTCCCTAAGAGTTTCAATGATGGGAGTCGGGTATCTTAGCCAACATGCGACTAAATATTGTTTTTTTACTTGTTCGCATATTTCCGGAATGAGAGAGACAGACTAATATAACAGAAAATAGGCAGTATTGTTTTAAAACAAGGACCCTCAAATACTCTCATAAACTATCACACCAATATGCTTGAAAAGGATTTGAATGATCATATGCAGTCAGCCCTCACTGCCTTGGGAATTAGAGAGTGAAAAGCTTTTGACGCATGCGAATTGAATTTTCCGGAGTTGCTAGGATTATCCAAATACAATGAAAAATGGAGCAATGGTCCAAAGCAATTATACTGGAATAGTCAGCTGGTGAGGGTTCTAGATATATGGGAGTCGGCTGTGTAGTCCTTTTGGTGAAGCTTTGTGTTTCAAACGCTCATATGACCGTTGTTGTCATAATTCATGAGGTGTTTAATGTTACATGTTAAACCTTCAGCCATCATCCGGTCAATGAAGGCTTGATCTCTTGTTTGACATGAATTAATATGCAATGTGGTCAAGCAGGCATTACTCGGTCTGTATGATGCTTTGACGCATCCCACTATGGCGTGCGGCCCTTAGAGGGTACCATGTGACGTAACGGCATACAATGGCAGCAGCAGGTGGATGGTGGGAGCAGGCCCAAGCCGCTGGAAGCCAATCCCCCTTAAGTGGCCCGCGCCGCGCCCCAACGCTCCCCGCTTTGTCACAGCGTCAATTTACCCGCATTGTCTCTCCATAATTTAGTTCCTCTTGCCACCACCGGGGGCTCTTAATAGGCACAATACGACCCGGGAAATGGCCCCGGGATCAATTCGCGGCGTTCCGGTCGGCGTTTTGGTGCCGGCCGAGCACCGGAGCCAATCAGAACCGTGTGAGACACCTAGTGGTGGATAAAGGAACCTGCCGAGCATGACCCCTCTCTCCTTACTGCAACCCCCCAGCCACTCACACATGCACCTCTTCCTACTCCCCCTGCCACCCCCACCCAGCCATGTACCCCCCCCCCCCCACACACACACATACACCCCTCTCCTTACTGATACTCCCACCCTGCCCTCAGCCAGCCGCTCAGCCACACGCACATCCCTCTTAGCTGCCACCCACCCACAGATACATATATACACACACAACCCTCTCCTACTCCCCTACCACCCCCACCCAGTCATTTACCCCTCCCCCACCCCCACACACCCCTATCTTGCTGCCAGTCCCCCCTCCCCAACATATACATGCACACATGGCTCCTTACTGCTACTCCCACCGACTCACCCACCAACACACACACCCACTCTCCCTACCACCCCACTCAGCCACACATACATACACATTACACACACACCCCTCTCCTTACTGCTACCCCTACACAGGCATCCACCCAGCCACCAACAGACTAATCCCTCCCCTTACTCCCCCTGCCACCCCACCCAGCCCTCAGCCACTAACCTAGCCACACCCCCAGCCACACACCCAGCCACACACCCGCTTTACTCCTTATACTGCGACCCCCAACTCAGTTTCATGCCCGGACGGTACGTTTACAGTCTGGGGGATTTACTGATGTAACTACCAATGTTCTGGGGGCAGGTCAAAAAAATGAAGATGACAACCAATATACTTACAAGGCCACTCACAACTTCATTGAAAATGATCCAGGATTCCAGATCATTTACTTTATATTCGTCCGGGCCCCTCATTCTGGCCCTGGTGGCAGCAATGGGGACTTGAATGATCGCGGCTGCCCTCAACCAAGCCACCCACCCTCCTATACCCACCCACCTACACCCACCCACCTACACCCACCTACACCCACCTACACCCACAGCCCTCTCTATGCTCCGCCTGCCATCCCACACAGCCATTTATCTGCCACCCCCCCCCCCCCACACACACACACACCTACACTCAGCCCACTCAGAGCTGCCTACCTGGCGGTAAAAGGGCGGGAAATGGATTCCTGTTGGTCCCACATTCCCTGAGCAATCCTAGTCTACTACAGGAGGAAGGAGCGGGGAGAGACCTAAAGAGATTGTGGGAAAGCAGGAGCAAAACGGTGTAAGAGAGGCCAGAATAGTGGGGGGGGGGGAGCAGGTACGAAGGGGGAATATATATATAGTGTAAAAAAAGGAGATTGAAAGGGAGGGAGAGAGGGAGGCAGTCAGATAGGCAGTCAGATAGGGGGATCGGAAAGGAGAGAGCGTGGGCAAGATAGACAAAGACAAAGAAAGACACAGACAGACAAAACTGAGAGAAACTGAGACATAGAACTGGAGAGAGACAGACAGAGACAGAGACATAGAGAGAGAAGGTGTAGAATGACAAAGAGGGAGGAAAGGGCTGCAGTTGGGAGGGAGGCATGTAAGACAGAAAGAGGGTCTGGGGGTGGACGGGGAATGGGTATTGCTTGTCAGCGGAAAGCCAGGCTGGAATTTCTTATTTACAGTTCAATTTCAGGGCAATTGTCCGTTACGAATTGGCCGCTGCATCAGTCGGTGGGCGTCACTTTAGTGCCTGCCCCCACATGCTTAATGCACCCTCACATCTTAACACTTTAAGGGCCGCATGCTTCTTTAATGTGCTTTGCCCTTTATTGTCATGATGCATTATACTGGAGCCTTGGCTATCATGAGTGACTCACCAGTGCTTCACTCAAGCATCATGCCGACCCTTCTGGTTTAATATGTTCCCTTAGGGTCGGCATGATGCATGATTGCAGCCCTGGCGAGTTACTCACCAGAGCTACAATCATGATTCATCAAGACAACATGATGGCAGTGCATTAAACTACTTACTGCCATGAAAGTGCTAAAAGTCAATGCCTTTATTTGTCCTGATGAAACATAGCTAGAAGGAGTGCAAATTCTGATTTTCTATCTCACAGATAAAAGTAGAAAAATGGCTTGAAAGTAGATCTATGAGCTCCCTATATAATGTATTGACCCATATTATTCATTTCTACCCAATTTCCTAACAGTAGGTATGGCATGGAATTAGGATATTGGCTTAGAAATGGTAGTGTATATTGATATTCTCTGGCTCCCTATACGACCAATCTCTCACTATAGCCTAACTAAGTTAGTCATCTTTATGCTCTCTATGCAACCAACATAGGTTGTTAATCATTGTCGGGTTGGTCAGTACTGACCAACTCACCTTAGTATTTTCCATTTCAATGAGCTTAGGCTAAGTCCTTTCGAGTGAGGCATTAGTCATATATTGTTATGCCTCAGGTTTTTTTTGAATAACACTTGGTCATGCCTGACCAATTTCCTATGACTAACCTAGGATAGCCACTTCGGACTAAGGGCCCGGACATTTAGATTTTTGTGTACTGTAGCAATATGCCGCCCCACTCATTAATCTATCATATATGCTGCATATTTACTCTGTTCTTATTAGCGAACCATTGTGCCTGAAAGCATTGTACCTTCTGTGTCCAGGAGTGACTCGGGCTGTTATGTGAAGTCTACACTGTCAGAAGTTAGTGTAGCTGCACAGCGAGATATACTGTAGCTGTACAGTATAAAAGTAGGTACTTTTGGTTTCCAGTATAACATACTGTTCAGCTACACTCACCTACTGTAGAATACCACACACAGGAGATCCTGGGTTCGAGTCTAACCTTGGCACAATGAGAAATACGTTTTTCTTCTCATTTTTCTTTAACCCAGTTGACATGCATTTCCACCTTTATTAACATAAAAATATCAGCTAGTGAATATTTTAATATGTACATGTGTTTAATTTAAATTTTCTATTGATAAACAACAGTAGTGCCTATTGTGCCAAGGTGGGATTCCACGATCTCCTGTGTGTGGTGTTCTACAGTTGGTGAGTGTAGCTGTACAGTATGTGATACAGGAAACCAAAAATACCTCCTTTTATACTGTACAGTTACAGTACTTACTTCTAACAGTGTACTTCGCCTGATATGCTGATGCAAGATATCTACCAAATGGTTTTAAACCTACATTAGGCCACTCAATGTCAATATGTTCCTTATGACTGTAGCAGCGTGTCTATAATTGGATAATTTATTATTTATTATTTTTCATCATTAATCACACTAATTATCCGGAGGGGTTAATAAAGAATTGCCCCCATCCAATTATTGACACAAGACAACCAATTTAGCTGGAATTGATTTATGAAGGAGCCTACTCCATTTGGTAATCAATATTTGAAGAATGACTTGAAAGAGATTATCGTGTGGGTCAAAGTCTGGAGAGTGAGCCAATATTTTCAATACATCCTGTACCAGAGAGGATAGTTACTTGCAGGATTTCTACCAGTGACACAATACATATATATATATATATACAATTTGTTTAAACTGCTCATCATGCTCCTTTGATATGGTGAAGCTAATTGTAGCTTAAATGATACATCTTACCTTGAACATATTGCAAAGATAATCTTCACATATTATAAGGAAACACTTGTATCATCGATTTTTGGACCATTTTTAGCACTCCCACCCCTTCTTACTGTTTAAGAAATGGGTGTATTGGCAGCGGCTGTACTGTAGTTCTCCTTTTCATTATGGGCTAAAAGTATAAATAGTTGCATGAATCCCGTTTGGATTATCTGGTAAATCTGGTTCTCGCATTTTGAATTATTTACATATATATTGTGTCTCACACTAAAACCAATAAAATGTCCATATTTAAGTGCTACTTAATGTATTGCCAGTAAAATTTAAAATGGCATGTTGATTTTATTTTCTTAATTTTCTAAAAGTTTCATCTCCATATAGAAAAAGCTACAACTTGTGTCTATAAAAGTCAACAAGATCAGCAAAAAGTGCCTGTACTTGGGCGGTGGTTGCGAGGAAATTATGTATAATACACTAAGTGGTTCATAACGTATTCTCAGCACCCACAAATGGCTGAGTGAATTATGAGTGAATCGGCCAATATTTAACTACCAGATATTGATTTATTGACAACTCATCAATTTTTGAGGAGGCGCGTTACAAAACAACCCTCAGCGGTTTCGTCTGAGTGCCGCCAAGTGCATTGAGTTTCCTTTTTCCCGCTTTGCTCGTTAGGTGAGGTGTGAAGTGCGCTTTCAACGATTCACTTTGCATTGTACTTAAGAACTTGTCCATGTGGTTAAAGCCTTATTGGCACCATTGTGGAATTTTGTTTCGGAAAGCTCCTTCTGAACTGTAATTATTCTGGAGATGCCCTCCGCTGCTCCTACACTTGTTTCAGAGATTGTTTCACCTCTGTGGTCCTAACCTCTCATTATTTCTAAGATCCCCTCTGCTCCCCCTTGTTTCAATTCAGCGCTTCAGAATTCAATCATCATTTTGTATTTGAATTCCGAGCGAGTTCAATGATTGAGTTTGAGTTTTGGATATTTTTATTTCTCTCCCATCAGGGAGTATTTATAGTCATACAATTATTCATACGTACATACCCATATAAGCTGATATTTAAGTCAAATTAGAGGACACTTATGATAAATCCTTTTTGCTATTAAAGTCCATGATTGGGTCAATCAATTGCGAGAAAACTGTTATAGAAGGCTCTTCTCAGTTTGCCATTATTCTGAAGATCCCCTTTGCCCCTACTGTTGTGTCACAACATGTTTTCCTCCTCTGATTCTCAATTTAATGATCATTTTGGATTTCAAATTGTTTGATTTCAACGTTTGGTTCAATCACCGAAATCAATAAGCCCGTTTAATGATTGTTTACAAAGCGGAAATGGTGAAATCGAATGGCAGCAGTTGTCAATAAGGTATTCATTTATTCCATGTGTTCAAACAGTTTATTTCACATTCAAACAGTTATTGATTTTAAGTCCTAGAGATAGGTCACTAACTAAAAGGAAGTGATGGTTTTTAGCATGTAAGTGGGCGGTGTGTGTGTGTTGAGGGGGGGGGGTAATAGTTAAACAGTACCTTTAAAGGTGAGGAACCATTAGGTACTCTGTAAATAGTGCACAAACTAGATTATTGTTAATTATATCTAGAATGTCTACTCATCTTTTTCCTTTAACTTGAAGAGTTTTCTTATCTTTACATCCATTAGCTAAATCCTTGATGAGTTTCACTTGCCATATTATATGCTTCATGAAATGTGACCACACATTGTTGACCCAGTCAGTTAGATCTACACTACACTCTTTGTTCCTACTTTCTCCTCCAAGATTAAGCTAATCAGGCATGTTCTTAGCGCAAATATCTCAATAACATAGAATACAACTTTCATCGGCAAGTCACAAATCATAGTATCTTATCAGTACCATCCTTTTAAGTTTCACACAGTGTTTTCTATTGATCCAACACCTTACAGCGACTCTATTGAACATCTATATATCCGATACTAAGCACCGACCCCTCATTATCCCCTCTAAGGGCCACAAAGTGCTTTAATGCATCATGAGTTTTATCGTCTAGATGCATGAATGCTGCCCTGGCGAGTATCTTGCTAGTGCTGCATCCAAGCATCATGCCAAACCTATGGGGTTGATACAGCCCAAAAGGGTCGGTATGATATCTAAATGCAGCCCCGGTGAGTAGAATCACCAGGGCTGCATTTACGCATTACATCGACCATGGCTATAGCACATTAAAGCCTCAATCAGTCCTTAAAGGGTTAAGGCTTCATCCAATATCTAGTAGATATGTATTGACCACCCATGCACCAAACTCTATACAGCCCCCTCAGCCTACCCAGCATGCCTTGCAGACTTCCTGTTACCGGAGATCAATCCGTCAGCCATCCATGACGGTGACGTCAGACACGGGGGCTGTATCCAGGATGAGGTTCCGCTTGGATGGTTCTGAGTGTCTTGTGCCCAATAACTGGTACTTAGTGCCAATGTAGAGAGATCAATGCTGGGAGGAGGTCTTAATACGCACTTAGGTACTTAGGGTGGCTGAGGTGTCTATGGCGTGTGGGGTTGAAACTGGTCAAACGGAGCACACAGAGTTAGATTCATGCCCTGCATCAGTGATTCCGACCACTGTAAAATACCAAGATTATGGACCATGGCATTAATTCATTATAAACTGAAAGAAACTGAAATGCAGCACCAGCATGTCATTCTGTGGCACTGTCCAACATGAACATTCAAGCATCATATTATTTTGGTTGATAGATCTATTTCAAATCATTGATGCATTGGTGCAATATGTGGGCTGCCACCGATTATGCTAGAATTCACTTATGTAAGAAAGAATAAATTCCACCGTGTTGACTAAGTTAAGGTGATTCAAAATAGTGCCACAGTAAAATGAATTTTCAAGATCTTAAAATTGTAGGGTTTATTTGCAATGTTTGGTCAGATTTATTCCCAATAAGAGGAATGGAGATATCACCATAGGCTACTGTATTGGACTGCTTAGTTGGCATAATAATAGATCAATGCCACTTCCCCAGAGCTTCTAGACTGTGATATATTATTTGGTAAGTATTTCCGGCTCGCCTGACAAATAAATGATAACTTGGAAGGAGTGGCGACTGTTTAGCACAAGTCACAAAAGCATATTTTATTATTGTTCGGAAAATGTTGTTAGAGAACTACCAGCATGTTTATATATTGAGATGGCGAACTTATAAAAAGAAATGCAATCAGTTATATTGTATATTTAGAATTGAAACAGTCCTGCTTTGATCCTTGGGCATAACACATGATGTATTTATGAAGAAGGTATTTCAAAAACAGCATGGTCGCACACACATGTTATGAGTTGAGTTTGAGTTTTGATAGTTTTATTGCTTTCTTCACAAGTATATATACACGTGGTCTTCCTTTGAGCAACGACAGGGAAAAAGAACATAAAGCCCTGATCCAAGAATCATCTCTAATAAATCCATGGGTTTTTAGATGCAATAAATTCGAAAATGTCAATAAAATAGCTACCTTTTTATATTTGGATATGAGACTTCAGACTTGTCATTTTTACTTCTAATTAAACCATACACTCATAGATTTGTAAAAAATATTACTATACCGCGTCAAGTATTTATCGGTCTTTGACATCCTATGTTACATAGCTAATGAACTCATATCCCAAGTTATTATATATAGCTCTTTTTAAGGTAATAAGTGTGCAACCTCTAAGCTGCCGATCCCTTTCTTGGGCATGAATAGACATTTTAAACACAGATATACATATATAATGATGAAGAACAATAGAATAGAACAGATATGTGTTGAGCTCCCCTATACCCCGGTATCTTTAAACTAATAGTCAAGTACATCGTTAGTTAATCGGTTGGATATCACATCATCCAGGAGTTGACCTTTGATATACAAGGAGCATACATTACATGACCCCATAGTGATTGAGGATGGGGCTACTGTTTACCAGTCAGCCATATAGGTGATGGCGAGATGAGAGCTGTCTGTATACCAGACCAGCGTTAATGTACTTAGCCAGTGACTGACGTTAGGAGTCTGTGTACCAGACCTCCCATTTCATGTGGTAACCTTCAAATCCTTGATCATAGTTTTGAACAACTCAATTTTCTCAACTCTTTGAAAGTCAGGATCTAGTTTATCCCAATGTTGTATACCACGAGTCCATGGTGATTTATCGCTACTAACATAGTGGTTAATCCTATGAATAAATTTGACTTTTCTGTCATTACGGGTTCTTCGTAAATTTTCATCTATACTATAACCTATACTTTTTGACTTTTTAAACATAAAACATAATAGCTGTCGGTATCGCCTGTCTATCAAATAAGGCATATTGTATTCTGCATGGAGTTCTGTAGCAGAACATCTTTGGTACATGTTCCTGTATTTACAAATGCGCAATGCTTTGTTTTGCAGACGTTGCAATTTAATAAACAGGTCTTGTGTTGCACAGTCGATTAGGAACCCAGCATAGTCCGCATATGGTATGATTTTTTGTTTATATATCAAGAGTGATTGGTTTTCACTAGTAAATCTCCTTATTCTGCCAAGCATGGAGTTCTTATGACTTACAGTTTTTATTACCCCTAGGGTTTGTGGTTTGAAAGTCATTTTTTTGTCAACAGTGACACCTAGGTACCTATACTCTGTTACCTCCTCCAGCTGGTGTTCACCAACCTTCACTACTAGAGCCGGGACTTCCCCCCGCTGTCTATTCCTCACAAAACGCATCACCTTTGTTTTTTTCATGTTAATGGTTAAGCAATTCTTTTTACACCATTCATTGGCAATAGCCATATCATTATTCAGCTGTAGATCAGCTTCAGCAAAATTGTTGCCTTCAGACAATATCACAATATCATCTGCATACATGTATACATCTGAATTTGTTATGAAACGTGGGAAGTCATTTACAAAGATTAGAAAGAGGAGCGGCCCGAGGGTACTGCCCTGTGGCACCCCAAATTTAACAGGGTGTTCAATAGATCTTAGGCCATTTAATAGTGAAGCCTGTCGTCGGTTACCTAGGTTTGCCTCTAGCCACGTCAATGTGCCCGTATCAAATTTGAGCGCCCTACATTTTCTCATTAAGACCCTGTGGTGTACCGAATCGAAGGCTTTACTGCCGTCAATAAAACATGCACTGATTTGCTTACCCCTATCCAATTTATCATAAAGTGAAGTGACAAAATCAAAAATTGCGTCAGCCGTGCCCATTCCAGGCCTAAAGCCATACTGGCTTTTTGTGAAAAGATTATTATTATTCATGTGTGTAATCATATGATTATGCACTGACTTCTCTATAATTCGACCGGGTATAGGGAGAAGGTTAATGGGGCGCCAATTGCTGATGCTTTTGAGGTCACCCGCCTTAGGTATAGGAACAACTGTACTTACTGACCATTTGTCGGGAAACACTCCTTGGTCTACAGAATTTTGGAATATACCGTGTAGCTGTGGTATTAGTACAGATAGGGCATCCTTAAGGATTCTGGCACTCAGATTGTCTATGCCACTGGACTTATGTATGTTAATATTATCGACCATTTTTTCAACATCACTATAAGGTATTTGCAAAGGTGCACATTCAGTGTGTATGTCATATTCTAAATTCACATAGTCGTCATTGTAGACAAAGTTCATTTTGTCTGACATCTTTTGACCTACTGACGCGAAGAACTCATTAAAATAATTCGCAGATTCAGTTAGTTCAACCTTGTTACCCATCTCGTGATGCATAAATTCAGCCCTTGTGCCACTTGTCTTAGGTGTTAGTAAATTAGCTATTTCCTTCCAGAATTGTTGATGCCCTTTTTTAACGTCATTAAATGCTATATCAATTTTGTTTTTCTTTATGCCTTCACAGGTTCTACTAATTTGACATCTCAGATTTTTAGCCCGTCTTAAGTCCTCCCCCCTATTGTGAGCCAAAAATTCGATCATGTACATATTACGATCAGCTATGAGCTCCTTGGCTTCCCTATTCATCCATTCCTGGTTCAGCCCCTTAGTAGTCATGGTTTTAATAGGACAGTTACCATCTAGATACTCAAGTATAGAATCAAGAATCATATTCCATTGTACATCGGGTGTTATGTTATCAGCATACAGTGGTTTCCAATCCTTATACAGTAAAATTTCTTGTAAATCTTCCGTATTATAGCGTCTGTAACTCCGACCAGTAAACGTTTGGGTTTTACACTCATTTCTGGGCTTTTTTTGCACACAGACCACCGGTAGATGGTCGCTAATCAGCCATGGTAGTACATTAGAATAAATTATATTATTGGCGTTACTCAATATGTTATCAATGATGCTTATTTTGTCTTCCTTGGGCCTCGTGACTTTGTTGATGAGGGCAGTCATGTTGTGAGTCTTCATCATGCTGTCAATGTGGCCCAATCTGTCATCAGCTCCGGGTGCAAAGTTGACATTAAAGTCACCACCTACCCATACATCAATATTAAAGGTGTCCAGGTTATCTAAACAGTCATCAATGTCCTTAGCAAATTGAACAACGTCACCTTTAGGAGGTTTATATACACACATAATCAGTTTTCTTTTGACATTTGGCTTTTCAATGAGTATTGTCAACATCTCTGTGTTTTCATTAACAACTGAGCTGCCCTCTAGAACCGTGACATGGCTGGCTAGTTCATTGTCTATGAACATTAGTACCCCCCCTGCCTTATCTGTATCCCTATCTAGTCTGACAATATTGGCTGTTGGGAATTCACACTGTATTTGGGTTAATTTATAATAAATGCTCCTTGCATTCAAGAAAACTATTTGAAAACCTTTCGGTGGTTTGCCCTCGCCCGTGTTTTATGGCGGGTCAAACCCATGGTTTCCTAGATACCTTCTTCCCTTCCCTGTTACCTTACTCCTAACCCCATCTATCTTATCACTAATTTGTGTGAGCACAACCAACACCTGAGCAATATCATTACCTTTAGATAAGTTGTAGCAAGTATCCATAGTTTTGCGCATGGCGAGTGTGCAATTTGAGAATGACCAAGAGCGTGCATGGAAAAAGAATAAACCAATAACCCCGGTTAGTAGCTAGTGCACAAGCGTGTGCAGAGGTGTTTACATGTACACCCAGGTTATGAATTTTAATTCAGCGATAATATGTGTTAGTAGTACATTATGGGGGGGGGGTCGTATTATTTGAATACAGGTGTCTCAAATCATCAACATGATCTTGCATGAAGCAAATGTACCGACTGTAACTACGACTGGCAGTTAGTAGCTTAAGATATAAGATGTGTTTTCTAGGTTGGTGCCTGTGTACCAGGCCACCCAGTACGTGCATTTGGGCTTCCCAAGGTGGTCTTAGGCTAATTATAGGCCTATAGGTGCTTGTGTACCGAGCCACCCTGCCTAGTGTTAGATAAGTGGTTATTTATTATGAAAAGAGGGGGGGGGGGCTTCATCCCCATTTCGCGTAGGTCTGATGAAATTCATTATTTCTCATTCTCACTGATAGCAAGTAGTAGTTTCTCTACTGCTACCTTGCTGTAGAGTTCATCTGGGCAGTAGGCTTCCCTTTTGTCCAGTTTTTGGAACCACACTCTCCAGGTTCGTATTTTGCATATATAGTGGTAGATGTATTTGTCATATCTAGGTGTACAAAATCTGAAGGATCTGTTCATACCCTGTATCTCTTTGTTGAGTTGCATAATCATGACATCTAGTATGTACTGCTGCTGCTCCTCGTGTGGAGTAGAGAATCCTCTGCTTGCATTGAATCTATTCATTCCCATAGGTATAATGGGGCAAAGTATCACAGTCACCCATGGGTACAGTGCCTCAACTAGGCCTATAACTAGTTGTCCCTCGGCTATCACAGATTGGGTATAGTCTTGCGTGTCATAGAAGTTGGTAATGGGGTGATACACATTTCCTCCTGCTTCAGTGTGCAGTACATCCCATAGACCAGCCATTATGTATATTTTGTCATTTGGTATTAACTCACGGTTTCCTGGCTTGCACAGCCACATCATACACAGAGTGAGAAGGGAGTCACCCGCTCCATGTCCCTTAATTCTCACTAGATCTTAAGCCTAATGTCTGACCTTCTCCCATGGTACGGGGTACCAAGGAAGCCATGCATCAAGGCGTCTCTTTTAGAGAGGAGTGCCTTTCTGCAAAATAAAAATAAATTGTTTCTAAGATTTGACATGTCCTTTATAGTGTATACAGAACCTGCATAAAGTATCATGTACTCTTTAATTGGTACAAATCCTGTCGAAAAGAGTGACTAAAATGCCTCCAATATTAATGAGTCAGATAGACTCTCTTCCAAGTCTTGGCTAGTCCTCGAGATAATGCTGAGCCCTATTCCGACAGAGAGTCATAGGGAAAGGCTGGACCAGCAAGGCAAGGATTGAATAGTGTAGTTCAGACGTTGCCTACGTGTATATGTTTATGTTATACCACACTTGGCCGGGAGAACAAAAGATATCTGTATAATACGTATAAAAGGGGGCAAAACAGTTACCACTTGTATGGCATAAGTCAGTACCACTTGTTCCACTTGTGTGGCATAAGCCATACCCGGATACCTTTGCTAAGGATATTGGCTTGTGTAACTACTACATGGAGTTTGGAAAGGTACCCTTAGCATTGAGCAAGAGCTTTAAAGGTGCAGATCTCAGTACCCCACCAGCGACAGTCGGAGTGAAGTCTGGACAGGTACTCAGCCCTAGGGGCGGTGTGTGTCAAAGTAATAAATTCAGCTCTTGAAAATCGTAGTGTGAACCATGACCTTGTCTGAAATAAAAATCTTACAATCTTACAATCTTACAAAGTGGAATACGCCGGAGCCGTTGTTTTACCCAAGGACACCGTATTTTGCTGCTCCATGGTACAACCCATCACCGTATTTCACGGCCCTGTGACATCATTAAAATAGTGGTTTGTTCTTATTTTGTTCGATGTGGAGAAAAAATGATATCAGTCCCCTCCCCCTATTATAATTTGAATCATTAGGTCCTAAATATAAACAAAAACATAATGGTAAAGGGAGGGAGGGAGGTATTTCAATTGGTTGACAATGATGCAGCATTTCACTCTGCCTATAGCCTCGTGAAATGCGGCCATTGCCAATGAATGAAATAACCCATTGACCTTTGGCTATATCAATGCTCATGGACGTCTATATATAATGAAGTTCATACAGTTCACTGTCTGATACCCTCAGTAGCAAACAGTTCTGGGAATAGGGATTAAATGATTATTCTGTATTCCCAGAACTGGATTATATTGGATTTCCAGGGTCCCAACTGACTGGTGCGGTAATGGGTTCACGTCATAGGCTTATAGTGAACAGTGTAGTAGACAGTGTATACATGTATGTGGTGATGTATAAAGGAGAGGTGGTGTCCATAAGGAGGGTGATTATCTTATGAATTAACTGGACGAGTTGTCGGACAGCATCCCTACTCTCCCACACCCACGCGCGACAACTTATTTCAGTCTCCAAGCAGAGACTAGGAAGTCCTGCAGTGTAGGTAGGACAGCGTGCGTCACTCTGCATGCTACACTGGATACCTGTGCACTAACCCCTGTCCTCCCCTGCTACCCACAAGGTTGGGGGTGTGTAGGCCACGTGGTTCTCATACAGCAGCAATGTAGACACAAAGCAGAGGGGGAACTTAGCTAAGTATGGTTAAATCTCCAGATTGGTGTATAATTGTGGGTTCTAGATCTCATCTATATTATATAATGCAACATAACTAGAATGTGACATTTTAATGCAAGCAGATGCATGTATTTTCACCAGAATACAATGCTCAAAGCCGATTGGGGACTACCCTGTTTCTGTAAACAGAAACACCTGACCTCCACCACCCCTGATTCTCTCTCTCTCTCTCTCTTTCTCTCTTACTCCACTGCACAAGCATTTGCATTTACGTACATTACATATGCTTAAGGGGACACTTAAAGTCATTTAAAAGCTGTTTCCTCATTTGTGTAAATGCAAATATACATGCAGTCCTCTGTCCCTCTTGTATGTGCACCCTCCTCGGCTGCTTCTGTTAGATGATGGGCTCTTTTCAGGAGACACATACTTCAAATGAACAAGGCTTTACAGTGTTGTTCTTTTGAACTATGTACAAGAAGTAAAAGGCACACAAAGCAGCTTGTAAAGGCTTACCTCAAGGGGCTCCCTCTTCTCGCTATTCTACTTCAAGATGCCCGAAGATGGCTCTCTAGTGTCTGCATGAGGTATACAAAGACCACACAAGGAGACACAAAGTAGCCGTAGACTAAATTATTAGGCACTTGTGTCCATGGGTGGAGTTAGACACGGCTAGGTTACAACCTCTTATACCGTGTTAGCCTGATACTTATACTGAGTCCTGTTTAACCCTGTACAGATTCACAGCTATGCTTTCCTCCATTGGTCTTTTGAGTTTTGAATTAACGAACTGTCATTTTGTCTTGTGGTGAGTCATCGCTGACTCTGTCTTTGAACCTACGAATAGACTACTTTACGATCAACCAGGGTAGCGTCTGAATTTGAGAAGAGAAAACCACAAACCATCCCTCCTCACTATTATGGGTCCTCCACCAGTGATGAAATGGTTGACTACTATAATCCAAGTAAAGAACAACTTATGATTTTAGGAGAGGTGCAAGATTATTTGCAATTGTTATATTTTATCGGATTGTAGCAGAAAGATCAATCAGCTGAATCCTGTTTGTTTCTCATTCAGAAATCAGTACCAAATTGGTTCTGCACTGTCTAAAAGCTCCGGAATGAACCACCTTTATCTATCTGCACGGGCTACAGCTGGGCCCCTGGCCCCCTTGTAGTCCTGTCTCCCGGGTCTGAAGTTAGGGTTCCACCCCCAGGGTATAAACACAGCCGGACTAATCCACTCCCCGCTCAGCTGTCTCCATCTAACTCTTTAAGGATGGCATCATGCTACAAAGTGCATTTTTCATCATAATGCACCGGCGTTAGTACTGCGTCGGTGCATCATGCCGGTCCTTCGGCAGTGTATCAATAGCCTATCGTTTTGTCACGGTGCATGAAGGCAGCGCTGGCAAATCACATAAGTGCTTGACGCTTAGAAGGTGCTCGTTTTTTCGACATTGATTCTTCTCTGCATACATTAAAGTACTATGCGGTCCTTAGAGCGTTAATTGAGCCTTGTGCTAGATGGCAGACAGAGACGGCACGAGTCATCAGTCCGTGATTTGTACTGATGTGACAGACGTACCACTAACCCACTGCAGGCTGAGAGGACGCACCCCACAGGGATCTGTACCTCATGTTAAACCCTTTAACCCTTTAAGGACGGCATGTCGCTAAAAGATGTTACTTGTCGGTATGAAATACCAACGCAGTCGCGGTGATTAACTCGTCAGTCCTTCATTTGTGCATCATGCCGACCCTTCGGGAGTGTCTCGACCCCATTGGGTTGGCATGACGTTTGAATGCAGGACTGGCAGGTCACTTGCCAGGGCTGCATTCATGCATCATGACAAGCAGGGTCATGATGCATTAAGGCGTTATGGCGTTCTCAAAGGAGCTTGATGCTTCAAGTGTTCATTTGTTCATTGCCAGTGCTGCATTGGTGCACCATGCCTGGCCTACAGGAGGATATCAACTCTGTAGGGTCATCATGATGCTTGAAAGCTGCACTGGCCAGCTATTCACAAGAGCTGCATGAATGCATCATGGCTACAAAAATAAATAATGCATTAAAGCATCATGTTGTCCATACAGGGTTAGCTTGTTGCTGTCACCCCCCCCCCCCCCCCCCATTCCTCCATTGTACCCCTGACCCAACAGGAGCATGCGAGGCAGCAGTTTAACTGACAACTCAAAACAAACCGCCACCAAAAAAAGGATGAGTGACGACAGGGGGTCAAGGGGCCTGCGGGTCTGTAGGCTGTTGTTTTTTGAAGCTTTTTATGAAAACTATTATGTGGTTTTATGTCCCTGATAAATAAAGATAGGATGCTTTCAGATTTGAGATTTGAGGTATTACCTCTTGATAACTGTCTTTGGAACTGGAAGTACAGAGAAAATGAAAGCAAGATGTTATGTATATATCATTAACAGGTTGGTTCTTGTGGCGCTGGTACACTCCACGTTCTACTGTACCAATTCTTATACAGATGTAAACTAGTCATTCTGGCTCCCTATACGACCAACCTAGATTAGTTAAAAGTCTCAGGGTGGTCAGTATTGACCAACTCACCCTTTTGAGTAAGGCATTAGGCATATGTTGTTTCGCCTCAGTCATAATGGAATAGCTCTTGGTCATGCCTGACCGATGCCCCTATGACCAACCTGGGATGGCCACTACAGACTAAGGGCCACTGCATTTAGATTATCAGTGTAGCCTGTCGGCGTGCTGACTGTGTGCCGCAGTGCACGGCGGGACTCACCTGTTGCTGACACGCACGATGGTCATTAAACTCAACCTGGTAATAATCCACGCCCAAAGATGTTACAGTGTGTCAAGGAGGGCGAGTGATAAAGGGGGCCCTCAACTGACAGCTTGTGAAGTAACCACATCTGTAGAGCTCAGTCCTGTAAGGACCATAGCCCATGAGCCGATTTAGATGCATTATCGGCCTATACACCCTCAACAAACAGGTCTAATGTAGAACTTTGTAGTATAATTTCATTAATGTATCAGCCTATATTGCATCAAAATCAGCTAATGGGTTATGGCCCTTATGCCAACATTCCAATAGCTAATTTGGACATGCTATCAGTGGAAAGAGCGTCCAAGCAGCAGAGTGTACAACCGGTGCTTAACGAGCTAAGGCGTGGCTGCCAAAGGTATACCCATATTCTCCCAGGTACCATAGAACTCTATAGCTGTGAGTAGTATATGCAAAATGGACGTTGGCGCTGGTAGACAGTTCTACAGAGTACTACTCAGTAGTATATGGAAAATAGACGTTGGGACTGATCAACAGTTCTACAGAATATCAGAGAAATACTTAGTGTATGGAAAATGGACACTGGCGCTGGTCGACCATTCTAAGTAGTATATTGAAAATGGACGCTGGTGCTGGTCTACAGTTCTATAGAGTAGTAGTAAGTAGTATATGGAAAATGGACATTGGGGCTAGTAAACAGTTCTACCAAGTATTAGTAAGTAGTATATGGAAAATGGACACTGGCGCTGTTAGACAGTTCTATAGAGTATAAGTAAGTAGTATATGGAAAATATACGTTGGGGCTGATCTTCAGTTCTACAGAGTATTAGTGAGTAGCATATGGAAAATGGACACTGGCGCTGGTCGACCATTGTGAGTAGTATATTGAAAATGGACGTTGGCGCAGGTAGACAGTTCTCTACAGACTATTAGAGCCGTGACTGGAGTGTAAACTGGATTACATCTAGTGAACAGAGGGGCAGACAGTCAGCTACCGACAGTCAGACAGACTGGTGATCTGATGAGGGAGGCTTGAGTACAGACACACCAGGGGCCTCTTTCAGAGCAACTGCCGAATCAGTCATAAAAAAATCGTCAACAGTGTCTTATTTTGCCTAATTGATGATGGATTTCCTCATCATCTATAGGTGGTAGATAGATGCATATTTTTATGCACTTTAATGTGATTCATAGTGAAAGTAACCCCTTATTATGATCATCAGTCTCTAAATTTTTCTGCACTTTTTACCTACGGCAGTCATTCTGAAAGAGGCCCCAGGATAAGGTTATCAGACACAGCACGGTAAGGCTATCAGGTGCCAGCAGGAATCCCCTGCATGTAACACACTGCCGGTACCAATAGGTAACAGTAGCAGGACACCGGTCAGCTCACCCAAACACCTCCCGCCCCTTGACCGACCATTAAACCTCCACCTCTACCAACCTAGGTGAAGCTAGCCTAGACTAGTTCCAACTCCAAAAACTCTCGCTTAGAAAGTAAGAGTGTGGTCTGTATCAAGCGGCGCTCTCTAATTTGCCCTGTTTACCATGGTGCGAGGTGGGGCCAGCTTGGGGTGATTGATGACAGAACGCGGCTACGCAACCCGTTTCAATGCTGCATGGTTACTGGTCCCAAAGTGAAGTGCCGGGATCGGAACTAGTCTCCGGCTACCCCTGCCCTGGACACTGAACCCTTTAGTGACACCCCTGTATGTGACACGGTGCTGGCACCAATAGGTAACTGTAGCTGTACACCGGTCAGCTAACCCACACACCTCCCACAACTCACCCTCCCACACCTTAGTGCAGATAGCCCTGCCCTGGACACTGAACTCCTTAACCCTTAAAGAAGGGATATTGCTAAAAGATGACATTTGTTGTCATGATGCACCGACACAGCACCGGCGAGTAACTCGGCAGTGTTGCATTGGTGCATAAAGCCGACCCTTTGGGAGTGTCTCAACCCCGTACGGTTGGCATGATGCTTGAATGCAGTGCTAGGAAGTTACTCGCCAGGGCTGCATTCATGCATCATGACGACCAAGGGTATGATCCATTAATACAGTATATGTGACTCACTCGCAGAAAGAGGGTTGATATCAACCCATGGGAATCTCTACACTATAAAGACAAAAGGACTTCGTGTATTACAGCACTCTATGTCCCCCCATGGGTTGACCACTGGTTAAGGACCACCTGATACCCCTATAGTGCCCTTATACAGCTTCTATAGGTGTAGGGGTACCCGTATAGGTTATGTGCCCCGCCATGGTGTACAGCGGCTGATACTACTAGATGCGGTACAACTGACACTAGGGGTTTCATGTGGATAGGTACGTCTGGGCAGGACTGGGTTTCACATGGTCGGTTCTCTTTGAGCAAATAGATATCACCGTACTGGTAAATGTGGTTTTTTAAACAAGGTTTTAGTTTTTAACCCTTTAGGAAGCCTCAGATGTCATATACATTTGTCGCACTGATGACAACTCAATGCTGGCAAGAAACTCCCAAGGCAGGTAACATGAATTACCTAGTTATTATAATAATAGAACGGATATTCTATTATCACAAACATTCTAAAATTCAACCTCGTATATACATATTTGGGAAGAGTAACATAATGCTATATAAGTAGGGTTCCATCATCTGGATATCTCTACTCCACCCCTTATACTGAAAAGTGATGCATTTTGCTGACAGGATAAGATGTCACAGACATACAGGCTGATATCTGATTGGCTTAGCTAGTACCAATTAACACAAATGAAGATCTAATCTCAGGTCATTTAAGTGGAATCGGAGGTCTATTTCGTTTTTCTCTCCCCCTTATACTGTGTTCTAGTTGTGTACCACTGCCGGTTCTACCGATACCACCTGACTAGACTGTGCCACCATGATAGCACTGTGACCCAACCTTTTTGTACCTCCTCCTAAAAATACACCCCCCCCCCAACTCGCTAATGGCCATAAGGCTCACTCTCCCCCCGAACCTTTGACTTTAATACATTACAAAGGCGGCGAGTGGCGGGTAAGAGGATGGGATTGGGGAACACTGAGACGCAGGGCTTACCTCTGCCCGGCGTCTGCTCAATGATTCATGGCGTCCCGTATAGAGGGCGCTGCGGACGCGGCCCGACCAGACACGAGCTGACAGCTGGGAGGCCACGCCCACTGCCGGCTGAGTGACGTGTGGGCAGGGAGGCCACGCCCCCCTACTGTGGTGGGTCCCCAGGAGGGAAGGAAGCTATCACTGGTACTATACTGAGGTAGTACAGATATATACGTGTATGTGTGTATGTGTGTTAGTGTGTTCTAATACTCAGGTACCCGACCCCTCATCGTTGAACTGGTACACGTATTTGTATCTGTATTGACTCAAATTTATTTAGGTACTCTTCTATGCCATCCTTGATTATTGTCAACTGTTTATTGACTGTTTCTCATCAATGGTATCTAGAGATACTGTTTTTCAATACTTTGGAAAGCTAATTGAGATGCTATAGCTAGTTAATCAAGGTAGTTACAAAAAATGTTTTTGACATCTTAGGAGCATTGTTATCATTAAAATCCCTCAAACTACTGAGAATCATTGCATCATGTAGGCCTAAACACAAACAATATGTTGAAAAGACTTGCGTCAGTTCTTGAAACAGGTGTCATTTTTCAGAAGCAGAAGTCAATCTCTAGAAAATGACGCCAAGAAAAGAAGCTTCTAGAAGTACATGTTATTTGTAGAACCTGTCTACTAAAAGCGGACATCTCTTCCTTTTGAGGCAGACGTATGGACTTTCCATGGCCAGAAACAGACGGCATTTTTAACTTGACAGATATTTTCCCGCCACGGCCAGTCAGTTATCGACGTGAAGCAGACGACATTGATCGTGCTGTGACGTAGACGCCGCGTCCCCCCACGTCTTGCCACCTTTACGTCTCATGACCCGCCGCCATGACAGCACCTAGGGGAGGCCCGGCCTTTTTTTACATTTTCTCCCTTTTTGTTAACCCTTTTGGGAGGACATAGTGCTTCAGCCCTTTAAGGACGGCATAATGCATTATGCCCTTGGTCGTCATGGGTATCAATGCAGCCCTGGTGAGTAACTTGCCAGGGCTGCATTCACTGAGGAGAGTCCCTGCCCTTTTTAGTCTTTTTTTACTATTTTCTCCCTTTTTGTTAAGCCTTTTAGGAGGACACATCGCTTTACTATACGGTTTAACTTTTGTCGCCATGATACACGAAAGCATCCCTGATGAGAAACTCGTCGATAGACTATAAGGACACTATGATACAAAGGTTATATCTCGACTCCCTCTCCTTTAGGGTGCGTAAGCCAACCCTTTGCAACATAAAAAGGGCTGATAAATAGTCTAGATTCAAGACAGCAAACGGCGGCATATGGGCACTCAGGATACATTCCAGATTTCTTTTTCCAGGGAAATCTCTCATGTAAGGCACCATATGGTACAACAGGAGGCGTGGCTGACACGCACTCATGATAAATAATGTTTTCCCCAAAACTCAATAGCATGTCATCGTTTCCTTTCCGGAATCAAGGCTGTTTGTTACCATTCTTTACGTTACAACGGGTTAGCTTACGCACCCTATGACATATCTCAGGTATGATGTCAGGTTGTGATAGAGACATGCCCAGAGAGAAACGGAGAGCAGGGGAGTATAGCGATAATTCAGGTAGCCCCATGTGCAGGGCCATGTTAGCTCTACGCTCGGAGTCTCTCGTGAACAGGCACCCACATATCACCCCTTGCATGGAACAAGCTAAATGACGAGAGCTATACCTTGAGAGATGCCGTGTCTGTGAGGGCTCTACATGCCCTGTCAGTCTGTAGGGGAGGAGATGACTGGGTCTGTAAGTAGTCTTTACAGGGAGGTCAGCATAGCAGTGTTCTGATATGGGGATACACATCTATAGTTGTGTAGTGTAGTATAGTATAGTGTAGGGGTGTAGCTAGATGGTAGAGTGCAGAATAAGGATCCAGGAGACTCCAAGCTCAGTGTTGCTATTGTAGGTTTATTGGTGATGTTACTTCTATGCTGGTACAGGAGGTTCTGAGTGTGGGGTGGACCAGCCCCAGACCATATACAAAGGTTGTACCCAAATTGGGAATGTCCAGACGTCATAAACCAAATATATCCTACATACACAATACCCAGGGTCAGTAGGAGTGCAGTCCACAGAAAGGGTGAGAAACATCATTCAGAGGCTGCACACCTAGCTGGGTTGGAAGTTGTATACAGGTGTTTACTATACATAGCTCTCACCTTCATATGTGGCTACTGATGTCTACTAGTCAGCAGTCACACAGACTCTACATTGATATAAAATATAAATGTATGCATGGGTGTATACAATATTCATAACACCACCCTCTTTCTACTAAGGAAGAGCTTTCCAGGGGAAAGCTCTTTTATCTGTATATACCCATGCAAACATTTTCCTCGGTGCCCACAGCAGGCATCACATGCAGTCAAACATGCCAACCAGTTAAATATGTGCATTTTCCATAAGGGTGTACAAATAAATCATATTTTAAAGGAGATCTGATAATTTCTACCCAGAATGAAAATAGAGGTTGGTATATATCCCAGATGTAATGTCCACAGCTATTTGTTGAGAGTCTATGGCACTGAAGGATCTTTAGCATGTTTTCCAGGAAGTTTTTGAATTAAGATGATATTCCATTGTTCCAATTATGTGAAAGTTCATAGTCCATTGTGCGTCCTGCAGAGTTTAGATTCTTATAGTTGCATGTATTGTATCAGGCCTGATATGGAAATTAAACTATGATATTCAACAATAGTCTTTAAGTAATTAGCATGGAGTTCGCTCCATCAACAATTTCAAACTTTCATATCAGCTTTTTCTAAGGATACATTCCAAGATAAGTCAACATATAGACCAAAGGTACACAAACATTTAACAATTTCAATACACAAATAGAATTAGTTAATGGTGAGATTTGTAATAAGACTCAAATTATCAAGGGTCACATATATGTGTCATAGAATACAAGGACACAGATACATGTGGGTATGAATATAGGGGTCTAACTTGTGTCTAAGGTGGTACCCTTCTACTAGGGCCTCTTCCAAATATATAGAAAGGTGAGGTACATGATACCACATTAAAGTATGTAATTATAAGCATTAGTCATACATCTAGACACAACTGATCTGGTAATTACAGATATAGCAGGGATGATTGTTAATATTTACCTGTAGCATACCTGATTCCAGGGGAGTCTAATGTGTATATTAGATAAAGATGATACTAGATGAACAGTACATTTACTGACCTATATTTGACATCCTAACACAATAATATTAGTGTGATTAAAAACCTATCTAATTCTTAATGAATATAATATAACATCAACTGTGAAATGAGATTAATAACTAAAAGGTAAACATATTCAGCAGTGTGGAAATTTCTTCCAAGTAGTCCTAAATACTAAACCCACTCATAAAATGTGTGTACATACATTCAAACCCTGCAGCCAGCAAGACAATACAATCAATTTGCACCATGGCCATATTTCGGAATAACATTTTACCCTCAAGAAAGCAACATAGCCATACAATCTCTTGAAAAGTGACTATATATAATAGCCTCTCTCAATCCCATAAAATGTATGTTACTCCCAGGTGGCATTTAGTTGTCCTTTAAGGGTTAATTCCTAGGGTTAACCAGTGCCAGCATTTAGCCTTCATACACTTGGTCCCATTGGAAAGGTTGGCTTTGCAACCCCCCTACCGCATGTCATATTGCCTGGTGCTTGGCAGACTAGCAGTAGGTACACTTATATTTTTATTATAGGGCCTGTGCTCTGGCCCTGGCCAGAGATTGAAGTTCTGGTCTGCTGAATGCATGCTAGATGTACTACACCATTCTAGTAAGCTACTAGTGTGGCTGTAAATAGGTACTTACACAGGAAAACTGAAGAAGGACCACAACCGTTGAGTAATTTTTTTATAAATTTCTCCAAGGACCACCGCAAGCTAAACATATTTACCCAAAACTACTGAGTGATTAAAAAATCAAATATATAAAACTATGTGTTCTCGTGAAACAAACACATCATCAAGTACATCCTTCAATCAATTAGCTTAGTCACAACAGGAAATTCTATTCATAGTGCTTGGCTGTCTGTAACAGTTAACACTAGTTCTTTAAATGGGCAGGTGCTGTAGTATAGGGAGCGCAATATTTCTTTTAGATTCACCATTTTGTCTCCCTTCATCTGGCCTGTCTCTATCACTTCTTCTGTTTATGTTATTCATGTCATTGGCATAACTATCTGGGTACCGAAAATATGTAGGATATAGAGTACAGTCCTTATTAGGCCTGTTTTCTTGCCTACTTTCATCTATACTTCCCATCCTGGGCCTTTTTCCCACTCTATGCTTGCTATCATTAGATTGACCTGCAAATTGGACATGACTATCATGTGAGCCATCACTGTCAAAGCCAGAATCCATGCTGATTGTTTTAACATGTTTGCTGTGGGTCTTATTATCTCTTGCCAAATTGGAATTTGAACCATGTTTTCTACCTTTTTTTCTTTTCAACTGATTTTTCTTTGCCTTTACAGAGACTGTCATAGCAGTACCCATTGTGAATTTGGTGAGCGTTTTCACCAAAATTTCATGCTCATTAGCAATTTTTATAGCTTCATTGAGAGATTTAGGATTCTTTAAGTTCAGCACTGGGCTAAGTTTAGAATTGAGGTTTCTCACAAACAGCTCGATTTGTACAACCTCTGGTAACTTTTCAATTGCCATTAATAGCTTTAACTCCCTGGCATATCTGACAACATGTTCATCTTCCCCCTGTTGTCTATAGAAACAAGTTTTAAACCATTCCTTTTCTGGGAGTCTGCCATATTCCCTCATCAACTCTTCACTAATGGCCTCAAAACCAGACACATCAGGGTTGGTGAATCTAAATGTGTTGTACGTTTTGAGAGCATCCCCACTCAGAAAGTTATGCAGGCCATCATATATTTTGGATTCATCATTGGTAAGAGCATAGGCATACCTTTTGTACTCTGCAAGGAAATGCTTAGTGGAACGGTGTACTGTAGGATGTTTAAATGGCTCTGGTTTGATCAAAAGTATTTTGTTGGCTTCTATTTCCTTATACACATTGCCTTGGCCAACCAGGTTTTGTAATAAGAGCATTTCCCCTTTCAACCGCTCTAATTCTAATGCAAGCTGACAATTACCAATACAATGATGACCTTCCATGCTTATAAGATCTAAATTGATCACTTGCCTTTGTGTATTGATGCTCGCAGTCTAATTGATAAATGAACATCACCACCACCAAACATAATATATATCAGCACGGTTCTACTGATAATGATATGAAGCATTGTTACATATAGTGCAAATAATGGCAAAAGTATTCAGATAAAAGCAGTATCCACATGTGCACCAAGCCATGTTGAGATTCAAATGGTAAAATCTTACATGTACATGCACCTTCAATCTTTGGATTACATACAGCTTCAACCAAGTTCAATAAGTACAAGATAGGAAAAAGCATGTATTCATCATTACACAGAAATGGTGCATGTCAGAAGCAATTCTGCCCTTAACTGGCATTCAGCTCATGATAATGACCCAAAACATTATTGGAAATTAAATATTGGTCCCAGGCACGATAAGTGTATGAAATAGTCTTGGAAAAGCTAGTTGCCATTGCTGATATTGATGTTAGTCCATGTTGCATATTGATATATCTATATATTTCTCCTGTTTTGAAGTTTTCTCTGTTTCTGTCTTTTAATCGTCTCCTAGTAATCCTAAAGTGTTGACGCCATAGCTCAGTATAGCACACATAATTGAGTCTGACTGAGGCTGTGGTTTATGCTTAGGGTCCACAATCAGCCTTCATGCAGGCTCCTGGTATAGGTGGGGCCTGTATACCCTGTATGTGTATGGTCCAATGAGCACTCATCTGCATAATAATGTGTCCTAAAGTTGCTATCCAGTGAAAATGTCCATGTGTTATCTGAGCTCTCCTCTCTGCAGGTACAGGGAAAGAGTCCGGTTCTGCACCAGTGTTCTGATATGGGGATACACATCTATAGTTGTGTAGTGTAGTATAGTATAGTGTAGGGGTGTAGCTAGATGGTAGAGTGCAGAATAAGGATCCAGGAGACTCCAAGCTCAGTGTTGCTATTGTAGGTTTATTGGTGATGTTACTTCTATGCTGGTACAGGAGGTTCTGAGTGTGGGGTGGACCAGCCCCAGACCATATACAAAGGTTGTACCCAAATTGGGAATGTCCAGACGTCATAAACCAAATATATCCTACATACACAATACCCAGGGTCAGTAGGAGTGCAGTCCACAGAAAGGGTGAGAAACATCATTCAGAGGCTGCACACCTAGCTGGGTTGGAAGTTGTATACAGGTGTTTACTATACATAGCTCTCACCTTCATATGTGGCTACTGATGTCTACTAGTCAGCAGTCACACAGACTCTACATTGATATAAAATATAAATGTATGCATGGGTGTATACAATATTCATAACACCAGGTCCCTCCTGTTAACCATTTAAGAGCAATGATGCATGATGCATGAATGCAGCCCTGGTGAGTCTACTCCTAACGGCTACATTTGTCCATCATACCAACCATTTGTGAATGTATCAACGCAGTAATGTCAACATTACGTATATATACATATCTAGTACTTGGGAGCCCTTACCAAGGCTGCATTCTTGTACCCGGCCACCAAATTGACATAAAAGCACAAGTTATTCCCTACAGGGCTGATTATAGCGTTTAGAATGGGGGCAAGTGGTCATATTCCTTCTGTTGAGACTCGTGAAGTTCTTCTTCACCCATGTTAGATTTTGTCCCGCCCAAGCTGCACCTGGTTCCCATACAATAAGGTAGCTATAGAGATTGTGTAACTGGCATCAGTCCGGGCTTTCCCAAGTAACCTGTTAAAGGCCTTACAGTGTTCTTCACAGAGGGAACTATGCTGAGCATGTCGGAAAGTGTCGAGGCGCGGGGATGTGAATCGACAAATTGAGGTTTGTACACAATCACAGGTTTTAGCCGGATGGTTCTTTCACGCCTGTCTGCCTGTGAGGATGTTAGTCTGGGAGAAGTGTCTAATCATATATCTCTGACCTAGATACTGCTTAGATGCACTGTAGATGTACACTGAAAGATAGACCACAGAGACAGATAGACACAGGGAGAGTGAATGAGGAAAGTACAAGAAATAGATGGAAGGCGGGAGTAAGACAAGGAAATATCAAATCATATATACATATTGAGAAACAAGTTTATCAAGGAACCATGAAATAGTCCCTACAAAAAGTGCACAAGATCAACATAGATTCAGAAATATCTAGTCAGCTAGCCTAGAGGGAGCGCGACAGATAATGAGACAGCAACAGAAACATACAGAGACAGAGGGAGAGAGAAGGAAAGATAGACAGACAGAGACAACTATACAAGATGAAGAGGCAGAGAACCAGTGTCATTGCCGACCAGTGGTTCTGTCATGGCCTGAGGGGATTTCTGTATTACATTAGGCCTACACTACAGCCCCCTACACTGATATTCATTGCCTCCCTATACGACCAACCTCTCACTGACTATAGTGCCTAACCAAGTTAGTCATTTTTTGGTCCCCATACAATCAACCTTGGTTAGTTAATATTGTCAGGTTGGTCAGTACTGACCAACTCACCATAGTCTTAACACTTTAGACTAAGTCCTTTTGAGCAAGATATTAGTCATATGTTTTTTTTGCCTCTGTCATCTTTGAAGAGCGCTCAGCCGGAGCATTTAGATATTTTCTTTGTGCAGACAAAGGAACAGAGGAAACTGGATGAGACAAAACTGCCATTTCTGTCAGTGTCCGACATTTGGGTTAACAGCACATTGAGTGCCATAGTTACTGCGCACACAAGGACTTTCACATCAATTCAGGCCTTTCTGGCTACATAAATGACTGCGTACCAGCGTGGCCCTGTAAGGACGGAGTGATGCATCGATACTTCATATTTATGTGCTGTCCTGACGCATCACAACAGTGCCAGCAAGTCACTCCCCAGCAATGCATCATGCAGCCTGTACAGGAGTGTATCAAACAGCATGATGCATGAATGCATCATAGTGAGAAGTGGGCAGGATGCATTAAAGCATGGTGCTGCCATGACAGGGTTAATGTCTCCATTATGGTGAGGGCCTCTACGCGGCCAGCAGGATGTGAGGTGGGGGACCTCTCACTCCTTAACAGACACGTTAACACCTCCGCCACCAAAAATAGGCCGCAACAAAAAATAGTGCCACGACTACATCATTTTCCCTTGTAATATTCATCCGCCATTACGCCATTAACTTCCACCCTAAGAACCTCTTGGGCACCTCGCATGGGAGTTTTATGGTCTCGTCAAAGCTCGCGAGATCACGTTTTAGGGATGCGGACATGATGTGTAGTTACTAAATGTGTGACGTCATTATGGGTAAGTGTGCGTGAGTGCATGTGTGTGTGTATAGTTAATGCCGTAGGAAAGAGGAGGGCAATAAAACGCATGCATGACTGGGACTCGAAATAGGATGGGGTTACTCTGAACAAGGATATGATATCACAAATAGGCCTAATATGGGAGAATGCCGCATTGATGCATGCGCCGATGGGCATTTTCGATATATGCATTTTGATTTTCACAACACGCAAACATATACCGGAACTGACAAACAATGACTTATGATTCATACTTTAAACTGTTGATTCATACTCCCATAATTCCTGATCTGACAACCCCCTTACTAGGGAAATGTAAACCAAACGGTGGTATTTCACTATTTTCTTTTATCTGGAGTGGCTTAAGTTTCTTTGACCCTTTGCAGACAGTATAACGCATTAATGCATTTTGTTGGCATGATGAATGAACTCAGCCCCGGTTATATTAAGTAACTTGCCAGGGCTGTTTTCGCGCATCGTGCCGACCCTGTACAGGGTGATACACTCCTAAGGGGATGGCATGATACACCAATGCATGCACTTTGAGTGCATCATGGCCACACATTGACATGAGCCTTAAAGCATCATGTGGGCCTTTGGGCACTACACCGGCCCGGAAGCTGTGTACGCACGATGGCGTACATCGTATATGATATCCACATTCCCGGCCGCCAAAACATCCTCTCTATACATCATCTTTTATGCATGACCTTGACCAGGAGTATTTCAAGGTCAAGTGGCGGTCATGTTGTCGGCCGTTTATTTCCCAGAAGGCACCGGGATGAATTGCCTGTGAGGGAGTTTCCGGCAGAAACATACCCAGGCTAATTCCTTACATTCTGCCCTACCTAGAAGGCTGGATATCTAGGGAGAAATGGGGATGTTGATGAATTATGACAGAGACCTCTTTAGATGACTGTCTAGGAATATCATAGAGGCGATCATAAAGAACCGTTAGATGTCTTTGAGTGCAGCTGTAGGAGCCTCAAGGTCTTCGAACCCTCTGAACTCAAACCAGCAACAAGAAAAGGAAGTACCTCAAGTGTATAGATCGGAGCATGGTGTTTTCTTAACTACAAAGTCCTGCACCTACTTAGCCTCTAGATACACTTTTATCTTCTCGCCCCCCCCAACCCCACATTTTCTTTCTTCACACTCTGGCTGGCATCCCCTTGACCTTCTCTCCCTCCGTCTCTCTCTCCCTTTCCGTATATCCCCCCTTTCTCCTACCCCTCTCTCTCCTTCTCTCCTTCTCTGTCTCTCTCTCTGTCTCTCTCCCTGTCTCTCTCTGTCTCTCTCTGGCACTCTCTCCTTCTTGGTTTGCCTCTCATGGCTGAAGTGTTTATTCTGGGCATTTCTTTGTGTCGCAATGAAGCTCAATAGGGTCGATCCCCCTTCCTAGCACAGGGGTAATCTTCAGGTAATAGGACAATAAGCTGGATACCTACATCTGCATATCAACGATATTTGAGGGTACATCCTCTATGGCGGTGTGATTCTAGACAACTATTAAGAAACCTATACTTCAGCTGCTGGCTACGCCCATGGTTATACCCGTAAGTGATATCACCGAGAATGCTCTTGTTACCATTGAAGTCCTATCAGCATTGTGCTAAGTGGAAGTATTAATAAAGACCCAATTGTTCACTGTGTAAACCTAGCTGTCAATATCCTATAGACACTGACTCATTTCCCACCTGCCCCCTCAGACATTCCCTTTAGACATGCGCCTCCGAATAGAGTTATACCCTAAGAATACCTCCTCCCTTCAATTTATACTCCACCCCTCCCCCAGACCTAATACCCCTCACCAACACCACCCTCTCCATTATTGTCCCATCTTCTCCTCCCTTCTTCCATTGAAACAAGGCATGATACCTCAAGGAGGACATGATACCGCAATGCTTAATGGTCTATTGATGCGCTCATACAACTCTGCTGAGAAACTCACTGGCTCATTTGGTAGTGTATCAACTCCATAGTGCCAACATGATGCATGGATACATCATTGGTAAGTTACTCGCCGGAGCTGCACCATGACAAAATGGCTTATACTGTCTACAAAGAGTTAACTCTCTGTCACCCAAATCCCTCCCCACCCAACAGTCCCCTATACGTACCCCCCCCCCCCCCCACCCTGTACACCGCTCCCCTACAGTAGTACACAAGGTACAGTTTCTTTGTGGACGTTTCCCATCACCGGAAGCGACAAACTTGATTGCGTGCGCACCCGGCGTCTCAGATGTCGTCTGCTCACGTCAACTTCCGGTCTCCTTTTGGCGGGAATCTGAGCGAGACGCCGGAGTGAGTTAAGGTGTCGTCTGCAGTGTGCGCCTCAATGTGGCTGATGTGTAGGGGGGTATGGGGCGTACCACAGCGCCATGGTGGCTCTATGTAAGCTACAGCAGCGACAGAGAAGGGAACTAAAGTCTCACTGCATAGATGTTTGCATTTAAGTTATACTAGTATACTTCAAGGAACAATTGAGGCATATATTTGAGTAAATGCCACTTAAAGCCACTTCAATGCCGTTATAACCTGTACATGGCATTACCTAAAGCTCTTTAAAGTGCTCCTTTAATGTATCTTAAATCCGTTGAAATACAACCGTTCATGCAGCGTGTAGAATATAGTTTTATATCACTTTCTTCGTTTCTCAGTTCAATACTTAATACAAAGGTGATATTTTGGAGAATCAATGAAGTCCCCAAGGAGACAAGATGGCGGCTAAGATCGACAGACTAGTTACCTGTGACATCAGTATGTCCTCTATACTTGTTATGTATGTAAGACGGGGCGTACTGGGTACAAACGCTACCTTGTGCGACCACACTCTGAAAGAATCCTCTCTGGATTTCAAACTTTATCCTGTATAAACAGGACCCAAAACCCTGGGATAGACCCATGCTGATTGGCCAGGAAGTTAGCTCACTCCTGATTGGCTGGAGCTGAGGCCTCTGCTGGTCATCTACCTGACATGCATAAACACCAGTGTGCATGCCCTTACCTGCCAGACACCAGATCTGGTCCGGTAGTTCACACATAAAACTCCAGAGGGAGTTTAGTGGCAGGTACCCTCATGGTGTAAGGTTCACTTTTTTTCTAGTAGCATCTTTATGTGAACGACAAAAATTTCACAAACCTCTATACTTGTTATGTACAGCTGTAAAGTGTTGCATGTTGCACAGGACTGCCTCACTACCTCTCAGCTCTCGGGATGCCACCACTGCAGGGTCACTCCTCAATCGACTAGGTCAGGGTGCTACTGGTACTACACAGATAACCTAAATGCCCCGGCCCTTAGTGTGTAGTAGCTATCCCAGGTTAGTCATAGGGACATTGGTCAAACATGACCAAGTGCTATTCACAAATGACTGAGGCAAAACAACATATGACTAATGCCTTACTCAAAAGGACTTAGCCTAAAATGAAAAGACTAAGATGACTTTACTGACCAAGCTGACAATATCAACTAACCTAGGTTGGTTATATAGGGAGCCAAAAAGACTAACTTGGGTCGGCTATAGTGACTGAGAGATTGGTGGTATCGGGAGCCAAAGAATATCAGTGTAGGGTGCTGTAGTGTAGGCCTAATGTAATACAGACAGCCCCTCAGGCCCCCACAGAACCACTGGTGGCAATGACCTTTCTCTATTTAGGCTGCATAATTGTGCAGCAACAAGCCCCATATACCTCCCTCATACCTCTGATACAGCCACACGGAGGTAGCCTTGGGTGTATAGTAAAGAACTGGGGATTTAAACAAGCCGCCAGGGAAGACTAGATTGATATTTGAACCGACAAATTTAAGCTAGTTGTTGTGGGAATGTCACTGTCTCAACAGAATGTCTCAACGGAATGTCTCAATATAGGGAGCACCTCTAAATGTTCTGTGGTCTGCATTAAACTTCTGGGGCTCTCAGTTTGCAATAAAGGACCACCCCAAGTTCCAGGGTGTATCCTTAACTCTTAAAATGGGTGCGACATTCTGAACAAGTTGTCAGACAATTTGATTTTGACCCAAATCAGGAGTGGGGGTAAGATTGCCCGCTGGACTCCCGTGAATAGAGTTGGATCTGTCAGCTTGCATGATCTCAAAGCACATGTCTGAAAACGTTGGGTAGTTTCAACGCAGTTTCCCAGTTGCCAAGACAATGTGTTACCTTAATGCAAAAATCCCCAATAGTTTAAGCCCCCCCCCCCCCTTTCCAACTTCCTCGTAGCTCTAATGGCCTGATGTTTCCTGCAATGTACATACATAACCTGCATGGCATATAACTACAGTTGGGAGTTTGTAATGTATTTATTTCTATATCTAAGCAGATAGACTGTATTGTCAGTATCTGCTATATGTGCTACAGTGTGATTCAGACTTATACATTTATATATGCCGATAATACTCGGATCAGGGCCTGGGAGCTGTCAGGACACTATATCATATGAATGACACCTTTTTAAATGCCTTCTATTTGTAGCGGACTCCCACTGACCCTTTAAGGGCCGCATAGTGCATTAATTTAGTTTGCCTGGATGATGCATAAATGCACTGGCGATTGACTCATCAGGGGTGTATTTTTTGCATCATGCCAACTCTTTGGGGTTGATACACTCCAAAAGGGTTGGCATGATGCATGAATATTGCCGTGCAACCCGCCGGTGCTGCATTGGTGCATCATGCCGACCCTTCTGGTGTATATCAACCCCTCAGGGTCGGCATGATGCGTGAATGCAGCACTGGCAAGTTACTCACCAGGACTGTATTCATGCATCATAGCAACCAAGGGCATGATGCATTAAGGCATCATGCTGTCCTTAAAGGGTAAGATTAATGACCGACTGTTAGCTGATTGGGTGTGCGGCCGGCTGTCACCTCCCTATAAGCTGTAATCTATCACACACCCCATGTATCGGCAGATAAGATAGGGGACAGGTAATGGCGATATCATACACACTGCATAACAATAGGAGGGGAAATTGATGAGCATTCTAATGTGGTATGAGAGAGAAAGAGTGGAGTGGGGGATCGATGGAGGGAGGGAGGGAGACAGACAGACAGACAGAGGGGGGAGAAAGAGAGTGAGAAAGACAGTGTGAGAGAGAGAGACAGACAGAGACAGACAGACAGAGTGAGAGAGAGAGTGAGAGAGAGAGGGCATGAGAGAGACAGAATGAGAGAGACCGACAGACAGACATACAGCGTGAGAGAGAGGAAGGGAGAGAGACAGAGATACAGAGAGACAGAGAGGGGGAGAGAGAGATACAGTTGTGTGTTTTCCTCATTTGATCATGGTTTCTACGAATGCTCTGTGAAGTGATACATTCTGAAGGTGTTTCCAGCAACTGAATATGAATATAAGGGTATAGGTAGGTAGTTTTCTTTCTTATTGATATAATTAATAGCTCATAAAGTCACTAGGAATAATGTTCCATCTTCCCTGTTTAGCCTGACCATAGGCAGACAGAAGGCTGAGTGGTGAGTGTGCCATTAATAGTCAATCTTCTAATAATAGAATGAGTACAAACCTCATCTACAAACTATTTTCTTTTCCAACTAGGAAAATGTCATTATTCTGAAAATAATACTAATGAATATATTAATATGGCTTAGATTCATCATAGGCACCCAGAAGGTTGAGTTATGAGCATGCCATTCAGAGTCAAACCTCTAATAGAATGAGCACAAACTTTATCTAAAACCTTTCATCAATTCCAACGCGGAAATGTCATTATTCTGAAAACTGTACTAATGAACCAATATGGTCTGAACTTATGGCTGATCATAGGCAACCAGAAGTTTGAGTTATGAACATGCCATTCAGAATCGAAATTCTGATAGATTAATCACCAGCTGTATCTGACTACAATTTACTATTTCTAACTGGAACACTGTATCATCCGGTAGAAATATTGATGAATTCATATAAAACTATATTTGTTACAAAACCAAAATTCCGTGAAAATAGCAGTGGTTCATTACACACATTGCAATCATGGCGGGTTGGGGATGTGGGATGTGCCATGGTAGCAGCTAATAGGACACCCACGCAGGTATTATGTAAATGGTGCTATTGTCACATACCGGGTGATTAATGAGGTTCA
Organism: Harmothoe impar; assembly: GCA_947462335.1. Classification (NCBI taxonomy): domain Eukaryota; kingdom Metazoa; phylum Annelida; class Polychaeta; order Phyllodocida; family Polynoidae; genus Harmothoe; species Harmothoe impar. Next base: position 50,514,380 of record OX381720.1, on the reverse strand, counting down.
TCTGGGGCTATGTGCAACAGGGTAATTATTGGGGCTATGTGGAATGGGGTAATTATATCGGCATGCCATCAGTGAGGGCCAGGTAGTACACTGAACACAGAAAATCAAAATGCCTCGGCTCTTAGTCTGAAGTGGCTATGCCAGGTTAGTTATAAGGACATTGGTCAGGCATCACCAAGTCCTATTCAAAAATGACTAAGGCATAACAACATATTATGGCTAATGCCTAAAATTCATGAAAATGGAGAAGACTAAGATGAGTTGGTCAGTACTGACTGACCAACCTGACAAAATTAACTGACCTAGGTTTGTTGTATAGGGAGCCAAGAAATGACTAGCTTGGTTAGGAACTATAGGGACTGAGGTCGTATAGGCAGCCAAAGAATATCAGTGTAGGCCACACAGCTAGCGGTGCATGCTGCCAGACTGAAGGCCCTGTTTTAAATACCTGAAAATAATGATAATTCATACATGTTGATTAGCCAAGCAGAATCGATGATTCGCGCAATGATTGATAGCTCATCCTTCTGCTTGTATTTGAAATATGAGGGCCCTATGCTATGACAGTGCAGGCAGTCAAGCGTAAAATCTCCTCCGTGAATTACACTGAAAAAGTATATAGAATCTGGAGCTGGCAAATATTGGGTTTTGGGCTGGCACATGCCAATTGCGTCTTTTATTTGACAACTCCAGCTAGAAGATCCACTTCCTTGTCACTTAGACGAGTCTGGAGACGGGTTTGTGAGATGGTAACCTGATAGGTTAGACAACCTTTAACTCGTTTATTTTATGACAGTCACTTAGAAGAGTCTGGAGACAAGTTTACTTTTTCAGTTCATCACTTCCGTGCTCACTTTGCGACTTTCTGCTAATCATCAGGGGTGGATCTATATAGCGGCTTTCAGCCAAGCAGAAGAGATGTTTCGGAGCAATTCCAAGCTCAATTTGTTTTTATTGCACACCGATCATACATGTTTCTCAGGCGCATGCGCACTAATGGGTCGACGGCCCTAGGGGATACAAGCATTTAAATTTACTGACATAAATCTCCTTTGGTAGCCTATGTATACTGTTTTATGGACATGAATGTAAAATTCTAATACCATAAGTGTCTCCAGGCTCTCAGCTATATATATACTAGTCGTGTCTCATTCAAAGCATAGCGTCTTGTCATCAATTATCGCCCTTAATACAACGGGCCTACAACAAGTTAGCAGCACGGTGCATCTGAGCAATGTCTCTGAGTCTGGTACATACATAAATATAAGCACAACACATCTAAATCTTTTGGTAGTCTGCATTCGCTCTGTAAGAGCCTCATAGCATTGTAATGTTTCTCTGTCGGCAGGATGCATGAATGCAGCCCTGGCGAGTGACTCATCAGGGCTGCATCCATGCATCATGTCGCTAAATACCACACATATTATATATGTGGCCCTTTTATTTATACTAATTCACGAACTGTCTCACATACCTAGCACATGGCTGCCTTCATAAAAGTGATGCCACACATTACTGCTGTACCACATTATTAACCCCTTTAAGGACACATGTCGCTAAAAGATGAGATTTGTCAGCATGATGCACCAATGCAGGCCCGGTGAGTAACCCAACAGTGCTGCATTGATGAATCATGTCAAACCTTCGGGAGAATCTCAACCCTGTAGAGTCTCCATGATGCTTGAATGCAGCCCTGGCGAGTTACTCTACAGGGTTGCATTCATGCATCATGACTACCAAGGCACTATGCATTGAGGCATAATGCCATCCTTAAAGGGTTAAGGCCCATATATAGTAGGGAGTATGTTGGGAGTATGTGAGGGGTGTGTGTTAGGAGTGAGGGGGGTTGGGTGACTGGTTGGTGCCACAGCCTGAACACACACAGGGTATTATTTGTGTTAGGATCTCTTTCACAAAATTGCCATTAGTCTGATTAGGGCACGAGGTATGATGAGGCGTGTGTTGGTCGGTGTGGGTAGGCAGGGTGTGTATTGTGAGCATAGCATTGTGGGAAGGTAGGAATGTAGCTGGTATATAAATAACCCTTTAGGGACTGGATAGTGCTTTAATGCATTATGACCTTTGTCGTCAAATGCATAAATGCAGCCTTGGCAGAGTAACTCGCCAGTTCTACATTTATGCATCATGAAAATCCTACAGGGTTTATACACTCTCAAAGGGTCGGTATGATGCATGAATGCATTGAGTAGACTAGCCAAGGCTGCATATATGTATCTTCACGACTAATGGCGAAGTACATTGCAGCACTACACTGATATTCTTTGGCTCCCTATACGTCCAATCTCTCAGTCACTGTATCCTAACCAAGCTAGTCATTCTCTGGCTGCCTAAGCAACCAGCCTAGGTTATTAAAACAGGTCAGGTTGGTCAGTCTTGACCAACTAACTTAGACCCATTTCAATGTGTGTTTGAGTAAGTCATATGTTGTTATGCCTCAGTCATATTTGAATAGCACTTGGTGATGCCTGACCAATGTCCCTATGACTAACCTGGGGTAGCCACTTCAGACTAAGGGCCGAGACATTTAGTTTTCTGTTAGGCAGCCCTTACAGGGCTATGTACGGGGGTGGTGGGTGTGGGGTAAGATGGGGGGGGGGGGTATGGGAATGTGCTGTGTCAGGCACAGAGGGCGCCACGATCAATGCTCTACAAATGGCTACACTATGTGCTGTTTGTGTGTGCTATACCTTAACCCTGTAAGGGCAGCAGAGTGTTAAATGTGCTATACCCTTTGTCGCCATGATGCATGAATAAGTGAGTAGCTCGCCATGGCTACATTCATACATCATGCCGACCCAAAGTGGTTTATTTACTTTGGCAGATGATGCATGAATCGCCAGAGGAGCATTCACGCACAATGCCGACCAAAGACATTGAAGCAGTATGCGGACCGTTAAGGGTTAATGGCTGCATTCCACCGTTCTCCCCCACTCACTCACATGCACGCTTCAACATGTTTTCTTCCACTCGCTTAACTAAATACTGTCTCTCTGTCTCTCTCCCTGTCTAGATAGATTTGTCTCTTTCTGTATGTGTGTCTTTTTCTAGCTGTGTCCAATTCTCTCTACCTCTCTCTCCATCCCTCCCCTTTTCTCTGTGTTTCTATTTGCATGACTATATATCTCTCTGTCTGTTTCTCTCGGTCATTTTGTCTCTCTGTTTCCCTTTTATGTTTCTCTCCCTCTCTCATGCACATAGTCTCTAGGTTCCCCTTATCCCATCTCCCACATCTCTCTACGCGCTTCTGTAAAATGTAATTTCAACAAATAGAAGATACAATCATGCATCTCCATCCACCCTTCCACCATCACGCCCACAACACTACCACTACCCCCCCCCCCCACTGACCCCATACCGTCCCCTTCTCCCAACACAGTCTCAAATAAGACTATGGCCAAAGCCTCGGACTACGGGTGCTCTTTTGTGTAAAAAGTGAAGAAAACAGTACTTTTATCTGCTCTCCTATCCCCAGCACACACTGTAGTCCTTCTACAGAAAAATATTTATGAGGAATGAGTTCAATTTTAACCATAAGATCATGACTGATACTTCTGTGATTTTAGATAGTTGCTCTTCCTACCTTCCTTTAAATATTTAAATTGATTCATACTTGCATAAATGTTCATGTTAAAAGAATAGCATAGAGAAGTTTTCGTAGTGATCCGCTGCGTTTTGGCAGAGAGGAACTGGTATTGGTAGAAATGACTGAGGGCTGTGCTTGGATATTGCTACACCCCCCCTCACCCCCCCCCCCCACACACACACACATCAGCACACCAGGACTACATTACAGCCGCAGACTCCACCTCACTGCTCACTCCGACAGTGGCAAGTGGGGTTTTATGTGATTGAATTCAATCAACAATTGCAACTGCAACATGTCACTTTTTTTCTCAATTTGAAATTGAATGATTCTCTGTGTGTGTGGACGTGTCCTATGCTAAAGCCGGCGGCTTCTGTGGGGGATAGAGCCTGATATGGAAGTAATGCAAGTAATGGAGTAGTGTAAAGTCAAAGCTTTGATGAAATGGGATAGATGGATGAGAGTTGAAGTAAATGTTGGCTTAACAGTCCGCCATATGTGCTTTAGCCCTCTAAGGGCAGCATGATGCCTCAAGGCTTCATTTTCATTTATTGCTATAGGCACCATTATGAGCAGTACCGGCGAGTAACTCGCCGGTCGCCGCATCAGTCCATCCTTGCAGCTTGTCCGGAGTGTATCAATCACGAATACAGAACTAGCGAGTTACTCACTAATCCTGCATGAATGCATCATGAAAATACCATGATGCATTAAGGCATCACGCTGCCTTTAATGCTTTAACAGACACCCATGTACATTAATGAGGATGGTGCTTTAAGCCCCAGGGTATGAGTATGCGTCGGGGCAATACACCTAAGTAAGTGTATCCTCATATATAACCCTTTAAGGACGGAATGATGCCTTAATGCATAATGACCTTGGTCGTCATGATGCATGAATGCAGCCCTGGCGAGTGACTCGCCAGGGCTGCATGCAAGCATCATACCGACTCTACAGGGTTGATATACTCCCGAACGGCCGGCACAATGCACTAATGCATTGGTGCATCATGACGACAAATGACATCGTTTAGTGACATACGTCCTTAAAGGGATAAGTGTGTGCTTACACAGTGCCCTTGTATTTATTCAAACTCACGTCCCATCATATTTCAATGGAAGCTAGAATTAAAGTATCATTAAGTGGTACACTTCTCCGATTGGAGCTAGCGAGAGATTAATTCCTGTATAGCTTTAATCGCTGCATGAATATTTGCATTTAAGTAAATTAGATATGATAGGAATAGGTACCCCAGAGGAGCGCTCCGCTCCCGTGAAAAGGACCAAATGTCAGAGCATAAGAGCAATCTTGACATGCTCTTCACAGCCAGACCAATAATCATACAGGAATAGCAGACCACTCACCAGAAAGATATGGATCTCTTGGTGATATCTATTATCAATGCTCTGAATTTTGTGCAGCCTTAGTCTATAAAAATTGGTCTTTACTGAAGGCTGATTTTCTATCAGTTAGACACTTTGTCACCTGTTTTCTACCAGGCTATTTTCCTACCTTTCCTTTCCAGTGGTCTTGCCATTCCACCATGGGTTGGACCTATACAATATAGGCACCGTTGGATAGCTGTGATTCAAACCTTTATTTGTATCCCCGGCACAATTATGAATAAATTTTTTTGAAATTATGGCTGCATTAACAATAATAAAACATCTTAAATAGACAAGTAATTCTCAAAAGAATTGATTGTGCCGCACCATGCCATGAAGCTCGAATTCTCTAGAATACCCATGTTGAAACAGCTATGCAATTCGATGGATGGGGCCGATGTGAGACTAAATCTAGGAAATAATCTTTATAAAATAAGTATGATAACCCCCTGGCCATGTCCTAAATTGAGTAGGTGTATGCACTGTAAGTGTATGGGAGCACAATTAGATACAGGCACTCAATACAGACCCACATCCCAGTAAGTGAAGGGAAGAATATAGCTTAGAGTCAACAAAATTGCAAGAAAAGGTTTCTTATATGTTTCTTAACTGTTTCCCACCTTTGCTTGACAGAAAAAAATATTCAGCACCAGATTACTGTTGGGAAAGTGGATTAGATATGACATGGCCACCAGTGATACAAATATGGATGAACCTTCTGTGGTTCCTTTACCATTGACTGGAGGAACAATGTGGCAGCCCATGCATGAGGAAAATAATTATTCTCCCAAAGGCAGACCCCATTAAATGACTCACAAGCTCTGAGGATTATATTATAACTATATGATATGATCATTCAGTTGGAATTCCATGGAAGTATCTCTTATCAATATTTTGAATATTGCTATTTCACATGCTATGGATCTTCATTGAACATACACGCACCCCTTTTCGCTTGAAAATTCCTGGTACCAGGTGATTTGACTCTAGTACATGAATCTCAAAATATTGATAGAATAGATCCTTCCATACATATCTATATAGATGAATTATATGGAGATTATGATTTATCCCATACATGCATTATTCTCTCACTTTGATTTTTGTTGTGGGCATATTGGTTTTGGAGGCACTTCTAGGGATGAATGTGGTGTATAATTTTCTTGCTGCATACTCATTTGAAGTAGGTGATAACCAATGATCAAGCTTTCTTTGCAATTAGTTTGAATGCAGTACCTTTATTTACTGGACTTACAGCTGGGGCCAGGTGTACTCATGCATGGCAGAGGACAGGTGAGTGGGGCTAGCAGCCACCACCACTCCACTCACACTACCTGTGTACATATATGTTTACCATAAAACCAAGCCAAACACCACTTTGTGATCTATATTATTTTCTAAAGTTTAAGCATTCTGATACTAACCCTGCTTTCATTATGATCTAAAATAGACTCCTAACATATATATGATTATGTGCTGACTTCCATGGTAGAGTAAGGGAATAGAGCAGATGGTAGAATCTCAATGCAACTCTACCCCTTCCTCGAAAAGGGGGATCTGCCCCCAAAAATGCAAAATTTATTTGTGTTCCCTTATCTATAGAAATATATAGGCTTGTCTCTGAGAAATTTGGGAATTTTTTTTTTAGGGGGGGGGGGGGGGGGTGGGGGGGTGAATTTTTCTTGGGTCCTCTCCCAAAATCTTTTTTCAAGATACTCTATGCTTCGAATTTCAAGAGAATCCGACCACTGGTTGTGATTCTATTGCCCTTTATATAGGATGGGCCTGCAGGTGACCACTGGCTTATGACTGGGACAAGGCTATAAATAAGTGATTTTGTCACTTTTAAACATCAGTAGGTCACTAAATCTCAATGGGAATGTGATGAAAAAAAATTCAAGACACTCTATACCAGTTGCACATATGTTTTCCACAATATAAAGGTGCTCAACCTAAAACCCTTGAAGTTGTATATGGCCTGAAAATGGAAGAATGCCTATTTTCACTAGCCTTTCCTGTGCAAAGTAGCATTTTGAGGGGCATATTATGTCAATTTGTGCGCAAATATATGTTATATCAAGATCATTTCCCAAAGGGAGCATATGGTTTATCATGAATTAGCTATCAAGCACAATCTGGCTGTGTTATATTTGATGTATGAACAACCTAAAAATGCTCAATTGGCCCATCAGGAAAAAAAGACAAATATAAGGTAAAACTTTTTTTCTTAAAAAAATCATAATAAATCAACCATTCAAAGGATCTCAACATAACTGATGTCCTTCCTTCACATTCTTTTCAAGCTTTCTAACGATACTATTGCCGAATATTTAGGCCATTTATCTTCAAAATACCTGTGGTACCTAATAGGAACACCAATATCTAATTCGTGAAAATGCCACTCAAATACCGTTGTGACCTTTTTGTGACATTCACATGGGATTACTGAACTTGAAGCCAGTTAAAGTATTCTTTTAAGGCATTCTAAATGTGGACCTTAAATGCAAACATTCATGCAATGTAAGGTAAATGGTGTACTGGTTCAACACAGATTATGAGCAAAGGCTATTTACTACAGTGGCTGCCGTGTACCATCCCCCACCTATATTCTCACAACGACAAGATCAGTATACAGAACGCTGCCCAGTGGAGGGTAGATTCCCCATGAGTCGGACACACCTACCCTGGGACAGACATTGAAATTTGAGCTTATTTATGTACAGCAGAACTTCTAGTGCTAGCTTTTCGAAAAGACTAATACTCAAACTTTACCATCATTCACAAACATAGAGCTGAAAATCCTTGAAGAGCCACAAAATCAAGTGTCCATCTCAAGGTATGTGTCCGAATTCAGGTGAATCTACCCTATGAGACTATGTATACACACCAGGTGACTGCCCTCTAGGGGGCCTACCTTCCCACGGCCCCTACCTGTACCCTTGGGGTGTCCTTGGGTGTCTCTGTCATTGGAGCAGCCAGCTTTGATTGGTTCCCAACTACGCCAAATACAGGAGACACGGAGACAGGGGGTTCCCGGAAACGGCTCCTTTTGTTGTCAGACAACTGTGTAGCTGTATAGGGTGGCTCTTTAAACATTTAGGGGCGGCATGATGCTTTAATGCATCATACTTTTGGTCGTCATGATACATGAATGCAGAGTAACTAGTGAGTAACTAGCTAGAGCTGCATTCATGCATCATGCCGACCCAAATGGTCGACTCTGTCTCGTTGGTTGTCTCTGTCTGTCTGTCTTTGCCTCTATGACTCCGCCTGCTATTTTATTGCAGTACCTCAATGGTTCCTGAGACAGCGCCCATTCTCCATATACTACTCACACACTACTCACCAGTTCCTTTCACTCACCTTTATCTTCTGTCGATCCCCGCACCTTAGGCCTTTACATAGGACATTACGATGCTTCTCGGCATCATGCGTATTAGTTATTTGGTATATGTACCAACACTTACCTGCTGTAATATTGGCTTATTTTGAAAGACTCAATTTGTGAACTTCTGCCAATAAAATCATTTTCAAACTAGACTAAAAGCATGCACCACTTTCCTGTAGCCTTGTTGCCTATGTATACATATACATATAGGCTATGTATACAATGTAGTGAAGAGGATGGCTGTATGGTCCCATATCACAATGACAGACAGGGCAGACAGATGGGCATTAAATGAGTGGATATTGGGTCCCACAGCAGGGGACTAAAAGGTCAGAGTGGATGTTGATTCTGGTACCAGCACTGGCGATTGGTACCCGGATGTATAACTATTTATGTCCTGCATACTGATTTGATGCACTATGTATATCATTGTGTTGCCATGATGAATGAATGCAGTCCTGGTGATTAATTCAACAGTGGATCATGTCCACCTCAATGGGTTGATACACTCTCGATGTTTTGACATGATATACCAATATAGGGTTCATTTGCATTGGTGCATCATGCCGAGCAATGGACATTAGACTATGAGGCATCATGCTGCCCTTAAAATACTTAAGTGGATTTTGATGACTTTGCACATATACCCCTGTCCATGCATACACACACATACAACGCTGATATTATAAATATGAAGTTAAAGTGAACTTTTAAAACCATCTGAAATATCATCTGAAATAATGTTTTCCCATTGCTGTATGAACCTTAGCCCCAGCTTTGATAAGTAGTTTTAATTCTGACACTGTCTATAGGTAGTGCAGATAAGGAGTAGAATCTACTGTTAGTTTACAATGGAAAAGATATCCAGGTTTACTATTTACAGTGCAGCTAACCGTTTACCAAATACAACATGTAAGGTGTGGAGCTAGAACCTTAGGGGGGAAATTTATTTCTAAGAATGACTGTTTCATTCCCACTGTTTCCATAGTATGTATTTCCAACTATAATTATTATTCCTAATTTCATTCTTATTGTCTGTTTTCTGTCTTTAACAGGTGAGTGCTTTTACATAATGGCATCGGTGGGATAACGGTATGTATTTATACGAGCAGCAGCTACATCCCAGTTAACAATATACTGATAAATGGACTTTAACACGTTATATCAACAAAGTCTTCTAGCACCACGAGGCAAACGTAGTTGTCATGATACCATCGTATCTAGCTTTGTTCACCTACATTCTAGATTGTAGAATGTAGTTCAGGTTTAGTGTTTACTGTAGGCTGGGCATGGTGTGCCTTTTGACGTGGACATCATGAAGAAAGGTCAAGCATTGTCCAAATAGAGAAACCTTTATTAATGTTTGCATTGCGGCTTGGACATTTACTAACTCTGTTTCTTGCAGGGATTGCTGTTATAATCCTTTACAATGATAATATCGGTACCTTGTATGATATGCCATACGAGAGCTACAAAAAAGATAACCTACTGTAACATTGGATATATCAATTAAGGTAGCGATCATGCCCAACCAAAAGTATAAGCAATAGCAGAGTTGAGGCTTAGGTCGGAGAGTAGGAGAAGGTGTGTGGTACACCCTCAGAAAAGTGAGAGTCATTGTCGCTAAAACTAAAACTAAACAGTGCCTGACTCTCAGGTGAGGGTAGTTTTAGCGACAATGACTCTTTTCTGTGTGTGTACCACAGGGTTGACACAGCCCAGGGTTCAACTTCAGAACAACTGCCGTATCTGCCAAAAAACGAAAAACATCCATAGTGCACATGTCAAATTTTGCAATTGACAATGGTATTCCTTATCGCCTTTAGTTGCTACATAGATACATATTTCTATGTATCTTAATGTGATTATTTCTGAAAGGGAACCCTTATTATGATCGTCAGACTCTAAACTTTTGGGTATTTTTTACCCAGAAGATACGGCAGTTGTTCTGAAAGAGACCCCTGAATGGTTGGCATGATAACGACCAATGCAGAGCTGGTGAGGTAGTCTACAGACCTGTAGGGCTCTTAGTCCAAGACCTGGGGCTCGATTCATAAGTTTGTACGATTTAGAGCTCTATTTTACTGCTACGACCAGTGCTGATCGTCCAGGGGTCATTTTATGCTATGGCTACGACACCTGGTGAACAGTTGTTAGGTGGAGAAAAATAAGCACACATACGACCAGCTTATATCATACGACCAGCTTATATCAACAAAATCGTAGAATGCTGTTGTACAAAAAAAGGGGTGCATTTCACAAGAAAATTGTAGCAAATTTCTCATCTACCTAATTGTACAGAATACCTGTATAAGGTCGTTTTAAGGGCAAAAATGCCCATTGCACAATAGATGGCTGAGACAGCCTCTGAAGTCATCTCAGCCATCTAAAAATTCTTTAATAATGGTTTGTTTTGTACCAAACCAAGATGTTATGTCTGATATTGACATGTAGATCACCTTGTGAGAATGTGTGCCTCATAGATTCACAATATTACCCATTTTTTGAAAATCATTATTTAACTATTTACCCCTAAATCGTAGTATGTGTAATATTCTTATGTCCTTCTACAATACAGTAATTTATTTTTAGATTACTTATTGTTACAACCACCCTTTGCTGGGTAGTGGTATGATTATGTTATGGTCATGTGTCCTATGATCTCATTGTGAAATGATATCAAATTATTTGTACTACAGCCTTGTATGATGCCTTGACTACTACCTGAAAAAAAAACCGATTTGCCCTGTTTTCCCTACAGACATGATTTTTTGTGGTCGTAGCCTTTCTGAGCTGTCGTACATTGTTATGAATCGAGCCCCTGAGTCACCAGAACTGTCCTGTCTGAGGTCTTTCAGATTACTGACCCGCGATATTTAGATTTTCACCAAGAGTGCAATATTTTCAATTGACACAGGTACTCATAAGCAACAATGGGTGGTATTTTACACATATTGTTCTATAGACTTCAACAGGATTTCTTTTGAAAGACTCCCAGTCCTCCAAATTTCTAAAATGCCGATTGTGAAATCGGCCGTGCAGAAAGTATATATTTGGGAAAGTATAATGTTTAAAACTACTTTCTCCGACTGTGAAGAAAAATAGATCTCAAATAGGAAAAGTGGAGGTAATCATTAATAGGATAGCACCATTCAGTAAGAGGTATACGGAGCCAACAGAGAATATAATACCACACACGTGCAGATACATTTATGCAGCTCCAGGGAAATCTATGCTGTGTCCTTCAAATGGGCTAATGAATGGCTCTGAAGAAGTTAATACGGTCACTATAGCACAGGGTGTGGTATAGACTAATTTAATATGCTGATCCATCTTCTGTATCAGTGGGGACGAATACAGGTAGCCCATACTCAACAAAACCCCAAGAGACTTTGGAGTCATTGGTTGCAGCCCTTAAAGAATTAATGTAATACATGTAGTAATGTGAAGCCACAACATGAGCGATAATAGATGCATGTAGACACATGTCTGGGGTGGGGCTGCAGTGGTACACCTTGGGTTACCTGTGGTACAGCTTGAGCCACCTGATGGGACTTTGATGTACCACACACAGGTGTTGGAGCACAGGTAGCACCCAATTACCGAGCACTTTTAGCCCTTTAAGGGACACATGGTGCTTTATCCCTTTATGGACGTAATAATGTCTTAAAACATCATGCCCTTGGCCGTCCTGGTGTATGATGCAGCCCGGGTGAGTAACTCGCCAGTGCTGCATTGAGGCATCATGCTGACCCTATGGGGATGAGACACTCTGGAATGGTCGGCATGATGCACTGATGCAGCACTGGCGAGTTAGTCGCCAGGGCTGCATCACTGCACTAAGATGAAAAAGTCACCTATTAGCAAGACAGCGTTCTTAAATGATTAAGGCCCGCATAGCACTGTGCCCTCAGGTGATGTCTAGATACTCACCAGGGCTGCATTCATGATGAATAGTACTGTACCTCCAGGGCTGTATTGCCTCATAGGGTTGGTATCCGATGTTTGCATGCAGCGCTGGCGAGTTACTCGCTAGAGCTGCATTTACACATAATGATGACAAAGAGCATTGCACATTAAAGCATTGTGAAGCCTTTAATGGCACATCTAATGACTTGGTTTTTGATGATTTTGCCTTTTCTTATTCACTTCAACTATGACATGAGTGAGACATTTTGTGTACATTCCTCGATTATGAGCAGAGTTTCTTATCCAGACGTTCTGCACTTGTATAGCTACACCAAGGTTATTTTCTATGAATATCAATACTCATAAACTGAAGAAGGTGTTACATCTTCTGACTTTTTTTGCAAAGAGAACTCCTCCTGGTGGAGGAAATGTTCTTCTGATGAGATGACAAATTTCAAAAGAAAATCTATGAGTTAGTTCTAGTGCATACATAGAAAGTCTAAAAAGTCAGTTTTACTCCTGTCTCACTGTCTCACTGTCTCACTGAACACCGTGAGAGAAATACATCAAAGAGGCTAGAAGCAGACAGAGAAGTGGTGGGGAGTTCCCTTTAATGGCCCTCTTCGATCACCGCATGGCCCTTTGAAGAAACCCGCTTCGCCAACTCAAATCGATCTACTTAAAATCATTACCAAGGAAATGAAAGAAATCAGACAAACTCTCACGGCACAGGGAATAACTGAATTACTTTATTTTTCTTTGGTTCTTTCTTCGGTCTTATCAGTTTTTTCTGTACCACAGAAGAAACTGAAGCAACCCTAGACGTTCAGTACAAGCTATGGACGTTGTAAACCCTGTATAGCAATCATGGTGCCTCAAGGCTTCATATTATCAGTTGTCCATTTGTAGGCGGCCCGGCAATGCATTGGTGCATCATGTGGTTATACTTGAAGAATGTATCAACCATCTGAGGTTTGGCATGATGCATAAATGCAGCACTCGCTGGTGCTTTTTTGATCAGAATGCTTTTGATTGTCTTTCCCCTTACCGTTAGATATTACCAGTAGGAGTAACTTTATATGTTTCCTGATCTAAACCATAGATTGATACCCCAAGAACCACTCGGTTCAGCGTTGGGAAAAAGAATTCATCAGAATTTATTTATATAATATCACTTATTCAAATTGTATCCATCTGTTGTTATTCATCACACGGGCAACCGGCGATGCTACATAAAAGCGCTGGGCTGCCTTATAAAGGCTTAGGTTCTTAGTGGTGTAGACCGTAAGTCAGATGAAGGGGTTGAGATTCATGAAGCAAAAAGGACACAAAGATGCTAAGTGCAGTAGGTCCTTCAGTTGTAGGATTTCAGTTGTTGTAAGATTATCTTTTTAATATCTTAAATTCACAGATACAACCTGCAGTACACCTTTGCTTTTTTTATCTCAGCTACTCGTCACTCCTTTCCTCTAGATCCCTTGGCACTTTGGGCGTTCCCCGGTATTCCTTAAAGGGTGAACTTTCTCTATGAAGTGCAATGCCTTGCTTCATAAACTAATCATCATGAAGTTATTTCTAAATGTTTTATGAGGCAGAGCAGTACTGTGACTTTGTTATTTAATAGAAACCCGCCCTTTTCAGGCATTCTAAGACTCTTATAATACGTTTGTTCTTGGTTAAGGGAAAACCGTTCATTGATACGCATCTCATTCTCAGAAACTTCTTGACATGTACATATATAATTACTTGTTACTACAAATACCATACCAAATCCATTTTTATTTACATATATCCTTTAGTATATATGTCTGTATAGACCATGCCACATATGACATTCAAATGTTCCTTACAACGTGCCCCATTTTATGGATCCAGCACATGTCTTACTAATAAGGAATCATTATTAATCACTTTACATAATTCTAGAAGGAAGATATAATAGAGCTGAAGTGCAGCTTATATACAGGAGTGTGCCTGAGTATATTACAATATTCTCTTCCTGGAAGCTCTCCCTATAGTCAGTTTACAGCCTCCTATAGACCAATGTAGCAAGAAAGGGTGGCTTTTCAGAAAAGTAATTGATAAAGTTTTTAAACATTTCTGGAGCGTGACCGACAAAACATAGATTAAATAACCTCAAAACCCTGCAATACTTCATATACACTATTTGAAAGATAATTGTCCTGTGAATCTCTTGATATGAGATGTGTGCAAACATAGCCAGTACAGAAACGTTATGAGAATTCTACTTAAACAACATAAACACAATGTTGTTGTGAGAAAGTCCCCCTCTCTTGCGGCACTGGTCTGTAGTGGTGGCTGGCACAGGAGGGGGCTGAGACATAGAGGCACGTCTCTATAATTATCGGCTACTGGAGGAAATCATCGGTGCTTCAGCTCATGATTTTTCCTGCAAACAACTCCCTTCCCTCTCCCCCTACTTCTCACTCCACCCCTCCAGCCCCCACCCTCCCTATACTGTACCACCCCCTGTAGGTATAACTCAGAGACATAGTGGAGCCAGTCTTTGTACCTCCATGGGTATCAAGGTGCTTTAATGCACCATACCCTGTAACACATATCTAAACATTAAATTTTGCTATTTAAACATTTCCAAAAAACTTAACACTTTTTTGCTTAACATGCTTAAAGTTATATGTAATTTCTTTAGAAATGTGGGACAGGGGGCAAGGGTTCAACTCAGCGTTTAGCACCTACAGTGCACCATCATATGGTGCATACAGCGCTGGCGAGTAACTCACCAGTGATGTTTTTATACAGAAAGGGAACAGTACATTAAAGCACTGTACAGCAATTAAAGGGTTAAAGCACTGATGTGTGCTGGCCCGTTGTCCCGACAGAACTCCAGCTCCTCCCCTGTTTCCCGGGGCTAGTCACCAAACACTGCTGGTAGAGACGTGCCCTCGGTGTTAGCCGTTTCTGGCTATCCTGTATCTCATAATAAGGACCATACCCCTAGTAATCTGAAAGTGTTTATTATACTAGATGGCATAACATCCAAAATGTACAGGGTATAGAGAGATAGTAGGGGCTGTGTCCCAGAATCCCCTCTTCTTTAATTTACCTTTCTTTCTGTACTTAGGGTTCCGTCCCGATATTCTGGGGATTACCCCAGTACCTCTCCCCTATTGGTATATATACAGTAACTGATGTTGTGAGATTAGAGGGGAGGGGTATAATTACTTATTTAAAGATTATGAGGGATATACAGACGCCCAGGCACTGCCGTGGAAAGGTCCATGTAAGTTACTCAGGAGGCACCAAGAAAGGGTGACTTTTTCATAATAACGTGTTAACATTAGTCTTAGGATGATCCTAATAAAATTGATGGCTATATTTGTGAACATCTCATATCATGGGATTCACAGGATAATTGTCTCTCAAAAAGTGTATATAAGAATGCAGGACTTAAGGATTATATTTATGTATTTGTTGGTAACACTTCAGAAATATTCAAAAACTTTGACAACTTTTCTGAAAAGTCTTTCTTGCTGCATTGGTCTATAGTTTCCCACACAAGCCTCCTCCAGGGCCCTACTCCCTGTAAGTGGGTTATGATGCCTTGTTCACACACAGTGCCACTACACCCCTGTGTGAGCTGACCATCAGCCCAGATCATCCCTGCTACATGGGATGTAGCCACCACTAGGGCACTTAGTAAACCAGATCATGGCTGGTACACACTGCTCCTGGGGGTGTAATCACCTGGAGCAGTAACTGACCTGTGAGGGCTCCTCCATGCAGGGCCCTACAAGCTTACTTTAGAGTTGTGCTAGTTATAGTCCACTATTAAAACTGGTGCTTAAATATGTCCTGTATGGTGGAGGTGTGAATATAGTGGGTATAGAGGGAAGGGGTGCTCAGTTAGTGTAGCTTGATATCTAAGGAGAACTTAGAACTTTAATAGAAGAATAGTTAGAGAACTGCCACTATAACTAGGCTACCAGGCTCCTTCAGCAAAATCCAAGTTCAAGGTTATAGTGGTTGTTACCAGAGCCTTCCTGTGGAAGGATCTGGGGAGTAGCTACCTATCTGCTATAGATCTAGTGAGGATGTACCCTACTATTTCTGTCTTTATTGATGATTTTCATTATGTGTGAAGATGTTATCTTTAGGGTGGAGAGGGGAAGGTTGGCTTGTGTGAGATAATTGGCATTCAGTGCTGTTGGTTCAGGTTGACCTCTCTATCATTTCTCAATTCCCTTCTATTGTGCAAGGCTCTAGTATATATGTCAGAAGCGGTTCTTCCATGGGATTTAAAAATGACATAAGCAGGGCATAAGAATTGCATTTTATTCTACACAGCAAAAGCATCCATTGAGATTTTAAATGGTTTATATAATGTAGGTAGATATTGACATGTTTTTATTTTAGTCTCAAGGATAGATCCATTTTTGTATTAGTATTTGAGTATAAAGACTATTAAATATGTGGAATTGTATTCATGCCCATGATTTAGCCACCTTGGGGCTTCCTTGAAAGGGGTATAATTATATACATATATCCTATGCGATTGGGCTGATAAGGAATTATATTGAATATTCTAAAAGACAGGTGCTGTCGAAAACATCTGGAGAATTTGTGTGAGAATCAGGTTAGGTTGGAAGGGTTGGTACCATGGGATAAACACCCACTTCTAATTGAGCTTTGAGTTTGAGTTTGGGTTTTGGTATTTTCTATAGCTGACTCTCATTTACATGATTTTGATAAGCAACATTGGGCCGATAACAACCCTCGGTCATTCTGTTCTCAGGCATGCACACTGTATAAATGATTTAGTGAAACATTCAATATTTTGACTCTTTAGAACAGCATGATACCTTAAGACTAATGCAATATTGCAACACAGCGCCGGAAATGTACCTGCTGGCACTGCATTGGTGCATCATGCAGACCCTCCCATAGTGTATCAATACTGTGGGGTCGGTATGATGCATTCATGAAATCTCGCCAGGACTCCATACTTGTATGCATCATGAAAACGAAGGTGTATAGCACTATCTGGACGTTAAAGGTTTAGGTATAGTGTATTATATTCTTAAAGCATTTCCACCTGCTTCCAAGAGGTATTACCATTCACCGCCATACTAAGCAGCCAATCACCATACATTCGAATCCAACCAAAGGCCCGTCGGTCTGGCTGAACAACTTATCTCTGGTGAAAAATACAGGCTGAATGTCATTTGGTGATTATCTAGATTACAAGATAGTAAGGCGTAAGAGCGGGCCTTATGTTATTGAGTCGACCAAAACATGTTTGATATGCAGTGGGACAATAACAACCATTTATAACAGCTCCCAAACAACTTAGTAGGAAATGGTAGGCCAGTGCCCACATAGAAAATCTAAATGCCCCGGCTGTCAGTCTGTAGTGGCTATCCCAGGTTGGCCATAGGGACATTGGTCAGCCAAGTACTGTTCATAAATGACGAGGCATAACAACATGAGACTAATGCCTTACTCAGAAGGACTTAGCCCCAAACTCATTGAAATCAAGAAGACTAAAGTGAGTTGGTCAGTACTGACCAATCAAGGTCGGTCGTATCAGGAGCCAGAAAATGACTAACTTGGTTAGACGCTCGAGTGACTAGGAGGTTGGTCGGATAAGGAGCCAAGAATATCAGTGGAGGCCAGATTTACACATCACTAATAATAACCACCACTTCTCATACACCTATAGGCTTACATAGGGTGTGTAAGTTAACCCGATGCTATATAAAAACCTGGTGGCAAATGGCCTGGATTTAGGGCAGGAAATCATGGTGTAATATGTATAAAGTATGGGGGCTTAGGGAAAATGCCAGATGTATTCTTCCAGTTGAATCTGTTATGGGCCCCATTATATGGCTCAGCAGCGGACATGGCTAGCACACAAATATACTTGAATGCATTTCCAGTAGAGACGCACCTTTGTTGAGAAATAAATAGACAAATTTACGAGTGGGGGCTGGGATCATGTCCCAGGCTGAGTGGAATATGCCCCAGCCTTAACCAGTGAGATACGTTAGAGAGGTATCAATGTAGTTGCCATTTGCTTCTTTCAAAAAGATTTAAAGTCATTTAATGAAGGAAAGACAGCTTTATCTCTTCCCTTCCTATACTTAAGCATCTCGTATTTCAAATATTTTCCCCCTGACCCCCATAGCATGAGGTCACGTCCTGTCCTAAATCGAGGCCATTCGGCACTTGCTTTTTATGTTGCGCCGGGGTACCTTACATACACCTTAGGGATGTTTATGAATCAGTAACATACGCTGATATCTAAGACTCAAGACCTCAATACAATGTGTCTCCTGATGATACTTGTGTGAAGGTCTTACCAAAAGGGTGTGGCAGTTTTCTGTATTGTTCCAGATGTATCGGCATGGGGAGGTCTCATACACTTTGAGGGCAACATGCTTGCTATTGTCAAAAAGGGTCTGCATGCGTGATTCACCGATGCAGCACCGGCGAGTTACTCAGCACGGCTGCATTCAGGCATCATGACAACAACAGACATTAAAACACTGAGGGTGCCTAAAGGGTTAATGTGTTGCTGGCACCAACCCCACCCCCTATACAGGACCAGGCAGTGACAGATGTGATATGTATTGACATGTGTGTCTTAACATGCCATGCTTCCTCCTGATAACATGCTAAGATATTTATATCGCTTTTACTTTTTTCTTTCCCCTTCATTTTGCTTGATGGGGATTCGTATAGCTAGAGCTTCCAACATCCCAGTATCTCATCATCTGGGTGATACAGCCATGCCGATGATGTTACCAGGATAGAATTATATATACTGATATAGCTACATCAGAGCTCAGAGTAGTCGATACAACCCTTAACCCTTACAGGGGATTTAGAATCCCTGCGAACAAGACCCCTATGAGGTATGTGCATGAACGTGGCCTGGGAAATGTGGACAGCTTTTTATCCAGAGCCATACGAGAACTTTTCTCCTGCTATATTTTCAGGAATTTCCCGTTATCTTAATGAGTGAAACTTTAATGAGTGAAATTCAATTTTTGATCAACTTTACTTTAGAGGTAGATTCTCGTTATTTCCATGACTGAAACTTGGGAAATACATGTCCCCTTTCAATGTGTCATTACCCGTGTCTATCTCATGTGATACAACGGGTGCGTTTCTCGTGAGGTACACGAGAACTAACTTGTTGCATTCCCAAGTGCTGTTTGGAGGCATGGTATGGCGTTTTCTACGATAAATAGACAGAGGTCCATGATGATCTGTCTGAATGACAGGTTTCTCCACAAGTGGTACCTTGGATCATATCACACGAGGCGAAGCAGAGTGTGAAATGATCCTGGAGAAACCAGGAATTCAGACTGATTAGAATCTTTGTTTATTTCATGTAACTATTGATAAGTTATATTTTAAAACGACATTTAAAGATTGGTTTCATAGCTATTTTAGTGATGTGATCTTGGAGAAACACCCCATGGAGAATGAGCATCAGTTCCTCCACAGGGGATGTGGAGAACTGCCATTCTAGTAATTAAGCATAATAATTTCGTTTCTCCACATGAAAGGATCTGTGTTATCTGTCCTATCTTGGACATTCCTTTATAATGGAGGAATCTACATCCCATATGAAAAAGGCGGCATAGTGCTTTCATTTTTTTTGTAATGGTTACTCTCTTTCCCAAATCCCAAAGGAAGGCTCTGGTGATAACCACTATGACCTTGAACTTGGATTTTGCTGGGTTTGGGCAGTCCCTATGGTTAGTTTGGAACCAGTGAATAGTAACCAGAAATAGAACCAGAAAGTATGAACCTAAAACTACCATCATACATTCTGCTTCCTGTCCACTGCTACCAAGCTACCAGCAGGGACTGCCTACACCTAGGAATATCCAAGTTCAAGGTCATAGTAATGGTATGCTTGAATACAGCCCTAGCAATAGACCCACAAGGGCTGCATTCATGCATCATAACTACAAGGGAAATCGCACATGAAATCATTTACCGGTTAAAAGAAAGATAATGTGCATCACCTGCTGCACACGTGATGAAACCACTGGTACGCAACACGGTACATATAAAACACCAATTACTGACAGGATGTTTTATACAGAACCAATCTGCGGCACGCCTCCCCTGACGGTCCCCTCCCTACTCACTCACATCACTCCCTGACATATACCGTATAGGCACATGTAGGGCCCCAGACAGGGGGTCGCTGTGTCACTCGTCGATTTTAAGAAATAGCTTTGTCCCTCGTTTATACGAAGAAATTGATTTTGTCTCTTGTCGATTTTGATTCATAGGTCTTGTCACTTTTCGCTAGCCCCTAGCATTCCTGTGCCTAGGGTTAAAAAGGGCTTGTCGCCTTGTGGATTTTACCGCCTGGGGCTCTTCACGTGAGGGCCCGGTTTTCAAATAAGTGCTAGTTTGATTCAAACTGGATATCAAAAAACTTGGGTACAGGGGCATTGACATAAATTTTAAGCAGTAAAACTTTGACTTGAATAAGCATCTATCTTGTATAGAAGTGCAGGGCGTACGGTGGCATTGGAATCTATATAATTTATAAGCGTCGGTGCCCTTAAAGGATCCAATACGGTATATGTATGGTATCCTCTTCCCATCCTCCCACCTCCCCCTCTCTCTCTCACACACACACACACACACACCTCACCATTCACACCCCTCACTATCAATTAGCAATCAAGCAGCAAAAAGGGGGTAAGTCCCATGAGGCGGTAACGTGTAAGCGATTCATCAGCCGGGCGATGCCGTTACCATCAGACATCCAGAGAACTGGGCAGCCATTTTGTTTGGGATTCCCTTATATCAGCAGTATGTTGTTCCGTCCCACAATGCCTTACAATCTTAGCTGGTTCTTTGCGAACCATTTACATTAAAATGTATAGGAAAATAAGGGGGGCACACTCTGGATCCACCCCTGTACAACTGTACCGTAAAAAGTTGTTGTTCGTGAACAGCAAAATTTGCTGTAAATGTAGAGTACTTTAGCTGTAAAAATAATACAGCAAATTCTACTGTACCTGTACAATTCTGTTACTGTAGATGCAGGTTACAGTAGTGACTTGTAGATCTACAGTACTTTTCCCTGTAATATGTACACGAGAGGTCGTGGGATCGATCCTAGGTCTAGCCACCTCTCATCAGGGATCTTTAGCAACAAGGCTGTAGCTCATTTAATACAGACATAGCAGAGGTAGCTTATATCTCAATATGACCATTTGCAACACCAGCTCTGTGGCGCAATGGATCAGCGCCTGTCTCCAACACCACAGGTGGTGAGTTCAATCCTTGGTGAGGCCACTTCTCTTTTTTCACCTACATCCACCTAAAATTCGTTTTTTCCCTCACATGGATAATTAAAAATATCACCAGCACCAGGAGGCGAACCCCAGACCTTTACAAATTATAATTAATCAGTTGAGAAGTAGAGTAGAGATATATCCCAATATGAATGTTTGTAACACCGGCTCTGTGGCGCAATGGATCAGCGCCTGTCTCCAACACCACAGGTGGTGAGTTCAATCCTTGGTGGAGCCACTTCTCTTGGTCTACCTACATCCACCTAAAATTTGTTTTTCCCTCACATGGATGGTTAAAAATATCACCAGCACTGGGAGGTGAACCCAGGACCTTCAGACTATGATTTACAATCAATTTTGCTGTACAGTAACAGAAGATTCTGCTGTCCCTATACAGTACATAGTGCTGTAAATATACAAAAGCTCACTTGCTGTAGGTCTACAGCACAATCTACTGGAACCAAAGTTGCCCCCAGTATTTGGTGTACAGGAACACTACTTACTTCTAACAGTGTGTGTGGGATCGGTTGCAGAACATTTTATGACAAATTATGACAATTTTAGAATCAAAAGGAGTAACTCTCTGGTACTGTATATGAGCTTCATGCCAACCCATTAGAGAGTGTGTCTGGCTTGTAGGGTCAGGATGATGTACTACTCAGGATAATGGTACTACTTAAGAACAAGCTATTATGCTGCCCTAAAAAAAGTGGTACAACTGCATGAATGTTTGCATTTAAGCAAATTAAAGATGTCTTAATTGAACACTTTAAGTGGCTTTTAATTTAGTAATGCCATGAAAATAACATGGAAAGCATAAGGTCATAACAGCATTTAAGTTGCTTTAAATTGGTATTCACGCGAATTAAATTTGAGTAAAGTGTTACCTAAAGTAGCATCTAATTTACTCAAATGCAAAGATTCATGCAGTGCGCTGGAACCAGAGCACCTCCTGGGCCCTCTCCTACCTGCAGGCAGTGACCCAGGGTTAAGAAGGTCAGCTCCTATAAACTATGGAGGAGGTAGGACTGTGACAGTCCCCCTCCCCCCTCCCCCCTCCCCCCTCCCCCCTCCCCCCTCCCCCCTCCCCCCTCCCCCCTCCCCCCTCCCCCCTCCCCCCTCCCCCCTCCCCCCTCCCCCCTCCCCCCTCCCCCCTCCCCCCTCCCCCCTCCTTGCGCCCCCGCCCTCTCCTCCTCCCAGGCCTCGCGGGTGTCTATTAGCGGGATCTCATCCACGGAGGTGCCGTTTTTATTCACATAAACTGTCGTCGCGGGTGTTAGTAAGAGGAGGCCCATTATGTTCACACGGGGTGTAGGGGCTCTAAGTGTGATGGGTCTCCACTCCATCATACCACAAGTGGGTAGCCGCAGGACTGGGTAACCCTTTATGACAGTGTGGTGCTTTAACATACTATATCCTTTATTATAGTTATACATGAACGCAGTCTTAGCGAGTGTGTCGTCAGGGTTACATGCATGAATGTATCAACCTGATATCATGTGCATGAGACACTCCTGAAGCATCAAATGATGCGCCAACACAGTGGTGGCAGGTTACTCGCAGGGGCCTGCATTGGGGCGTCAATGTGACAATTTTTGAACATGTAGCCTGAAGGTATACTGCCATCAATGGCTTATACCAAGGGAAAAAGCCAAGGCTGTCATTGGAAAAGCTATAGAGAAGGCTATTATGTATCCTAATATAAGAAATGTTAGCTTCCCAGGGCCGCTGTATATACCTTTTGTTTGTCCCCTATGTAATATATTTACATATACCACAATGTAACCCTTGATTAAAGCCTGATGGAGCTCTTTTAACATCATTTCTGCCTCACAAATACTACATCCTTGATACATGTTTTTGTCAAACATACCCGGTTATCGAGGACCGCATTGTGGCTCCATCTCTTTCATCTTCCCTCCTGCGAGGCTTACATTGTAATAGCTTCATTATTAGAACTGTTTATCTAGAGGATAGTCTGCCTCAGATCATAAGACTTTTTAGTATATATACACAGGGATATAGCTATTTTACTCAAGTCCAATAGACAGGTGGTTTGATAGAAAGGCTTCAACTGTCATATTAGAAAACATAACTTCCTGATTTACAACTGTAAACAGAAGACCTTGTACAGGGTTTTTAAACCTTTTAATGAAAAAATATTTGAATTATTCAACTCCATACAACAGCATTTCCCATTCCCAGGCCCTTACAGCTATATATAAGTATAAAAGGTTCCCTATGCCACTGTATTCACCCTGTACATGTACTTCAGGTATGGATACTGATGTAGCTGTGGTAAATTCCCTAGTGGTCGAGGAGGTAAAGTAAGAAAACCGCCTGAGTGGAGTTTACGGTTCCATAGGTCAGGCGTGGGCGGGGTCCAGTGTATCTTAAGGGGTGACTCCACCAACGTGCATACGTCCGTCTGTCCAATCCAACTATCTAGAACATGGTCATAAGGACGTTGGTCGAAGCGAGATATGGCCAGTCCATCCAGTTGCATCCATCAAAATGCCAATTTTTGTGTCAAAATGGCTATTTTCTTGGACGGATAGAGTGGACGGATGGATGGACGGACGTTGGTGGATGCAGCCCTTTACAGCTACCTCCCAGGTCCATCCCACCAGGATGAAATTGCAGTCTCCCTGAGATAGACTGGGGTCCCCTGAGAGGAACTAGGAAGCAGATCTGGCTCTCCATGGTACAACCGTAAATGTGGGGTATCCAAGCCAGAGCCACACTTCCTGCGTATCATCTAGAGGTTGTGGGAAAGGTAGACTCAGGGTTAATTTGAAATACATGTGTTTTCCTGCCAAAGGGATCTTCATCTTTGGCTGTGAGTTGTATATCTGAAATAAATGAGAAAATATGGTGCTCAACATTTACTGAAATGTTTGTTAGAGTAGAGTCATTGGATAGCCTGCAATAAAGATGACTAAATATCAAATTAACAAGAGATTTACTAAACAGAAAATACCTTGTAAACTAAATGTTCATGCACTATCAGCACTGCTCGGCCTAAATAGTAAAATACCTGTATGATACTCTAACCTATCAAGAGTATTCCATATCCAACATCAGCTATATTATTGATACAAACTGCATGAATATGAAAATCAATAGGATGAGTCATGCCAGTATAAATATAGCATACTGGGGGGGGGGGGGACATGTATCAGGTTGGCACAGGGAGGAGATGGATATGGCAGGAGCATCATGGGATGTTAGTTCTGCCCCGGTACCGACATTAATTATCCACTTGTAGCCAGGCAGGGTCACGTGGTGTGTCACGTGGTGTCACATGGTGTCACTGTCACTGGAGGCGGGTAGGGTAGAGCGCCCATGAGAAGACTAGCTGGTCTGTTGGTACCTTGAGTAGACCGGTACACATATCAGGAGCAATGTGGAAAATAGTATACCCTATTGCAATTGACCCTGAGGACGATGCGTCCAATGTCTAATATTAGCCCTGTGGAGGATTGGGCCCCGTGATTAATGGCACACTGATTGAGACATACTGGTCTACTCATGGTACCAACAGACCAGCTGGTCATCTCATGGGCAGTCTACCCTAGTACATGGGAGTGGGATGGCAGAATGAGGAGGGGTGAGGTGGATGGGGTGGACCTGTGTAGTTGTATGAGTGATGTGGGGAATGTGTACGACAGGATATATAGCGGTGGTACACTGAATGAAAGTAGACGGCAGATTGATATCAGTGTAATTTGTATCTGACACCAGAGGGTAATTTGTAGTATAGTTGAACATAGGAAATAGGGTGTAGGCAGCTGATAACGATATTTGACAATTCTGGGAAAAAAACATGAGACACAGTGAGGCTATTTGAAATTATGTCCGAAATTCACCAGAAGGTCATTTGATTATGATTAAATGTATATGTATTTTTTTGTATGCTAGCTATCACTCCTCCACTAATAATGTAAGATCTGACAATTATAACTGAATCCAACAGAATCCATACATCTAATTGAATATCATGCAGGGATGGCGGTTGAAGAGTCGCCATAATGACCTACTGTCCCAAAGCAGCATTGGCGAGTAAATCGCCTGTGCTGTATTGGTCCATCATAACGCAAGATGTAGGCCTTAAAGGGTTAATAAAACTGAGTACCCTCCCCCCTCCCTCCCCACAGCCCCAGTCTGACAGCCCTCTCCATCAGCCTGTAAGTGTTATTTGTACACTGTCATGGTTTGCAAACAATTCTGGCAATTTTACTGAATATATTTATAAAACAGTGAAGAATTCAAATACAGTTTTACAATTGGACATGCTTCATTCTGCTTTGGTGTGACAGATAATTGATTACATCTTGTTTTCTTGTATCGTTTTCAACACATTTGGAATATTGTGTTCATGGTCTTTCAGTAAATGTATGGGTGCAATCTTCTTAATAATGATATGATGATATAAACAAGACAGGACAACATTGACAGACGTACATGGCTAGACTAGACAATTGACAATAAAGTGAAAAGCCAGATAGAGCTGGTAACAGATGTGGGTTATCTTAAGGCAGAGCGAAACAAAAGAGAAGACTTTTCAGTGTTCAAGCTCAGAGACTATCGCGCCTCATACCACTCATACAGGTGAGCTTAACATGCACCATTGTCATACACAGTTGTGGATGGTAAAAGCAGCACTCAGTGATATATCTATTACATATAATATCCAGTATCTGTCCATTTATATGTAGATCTTTCTTTTGCCCCCCCCCCCACCTTTTTTTCACCTTCTCTTCAGCAAACCAGTTTCTTACAAAACTGACTCAATGCATTAACTATAGTGATATATCACAACGCAGTTGTAATTCTTGAATACGATTTCCTGAGGCTGTCTTGCTAGCAAAACCAGCTATGACAGGGCACAATACCCTTTGTCGATAGATAAAGACCAGGCCATACCTACTAGGTATGCCCTGGAGGATGACCGATTAATCAACTTATTCAAAGTACCTCCAAGTGATTCCAACCGGCAATTCACCTCGAGGTAAACCAGCCATCTCGGACCACCTATACAAATCCTGATTGCAGACCATTCATGCACAATAGGGTTTCTGTAATGATTGGTGGATAATTTAGCCCCGGTGATTTTAAGTTTGATGTTCGATAGTCCAATCATTATTGAGTATTCAGGGTCAGATCCTGTCTTGCATTTCTATAGTTATTGTGATGAAATAACTCTGATAATAGACATTATAAAAACTCTTTATAAAAACGTGATTATTGTTAAGCCTTCAATGACACGTGTCACTAAAAGATTACATTAGTCGTCATGACGCATCAATGCAGCCCTGGCAAGTAACCCGCCAGTGCTGCATAAGTTCATGCCTATAATTCAGACTCACAGACTGTAAACTAATTATGTGTATCTTCTTGAATTTCCAGGTGAGTGAGTTTTCTGGTGTCACATGTCTTCAGCAGTAAGTACTTATGGCATCGTCATGTTTTGTCCCATTGTCACTTTAAGGATGGCACATCGCTAAAGGACTATAATATCCATAGTCATGATGCTCCAATGCAGGACTGAATAACTTATCAATGCTGCATTGGTGCATCATGCCGAACCTATAGGAGTGTCTCAACCCCGTAGGGTTGGCATAATGCTTGAATGCAGCACTGGCGAGTTACTTGCCAGTGCTGCATTCATCATCGTGACGACAAAGGGCATGATGCATTAATGTATTTTGCCATCACCAAAGGGTTATTCAGCCATGATGTATACTCTGCCGGTGTAGTAGTACAGGAACCTATTGTAGATGCCTGGCCAATATAATGGCTCATTTATCCAATATAGTCATCTGAGCAATTGAGCCATGATCCATATCGAATTGTACACTGTTAATACAGGGAGATTATAGGGAATCAGAGATGTTGTAAATACAGTAGGTATAGCATTTATGGTAGTCACTAACCCTTTAAGAGCAGCACAGTGCTTTCATGTGCTATGTCAGGAGTTGGTATGATGCATGAATGCAGCCCTGACGAGTCACGAATCACCAGGGCTGCATTCATACATTATGACAACCCTTCACATATATATATATGAACCTGTATGTAAGGGATGTTGCACTGGCCAGCTAGGCCTACTAGCTAGAGCTGCAGGCATACATCCTGACTCCCAATGAACATATATACCGTAGTGGCTTGAATAAGCGCACCTGCGCTTATTAATTTCGATGGTACCATTTACCCTGCGCTTATACAAGACCTGCGCTCATTCAAGATCCAAAAATGGCCTAAATTTTCATTTCAATACCCTCATTTACCTTGCGCTTATTCAAGACCTGCGCTTATTTGAGACCCCTGCGCTTATTCAAGCCACTACGGTAGTGCATTAAAAGCGCTATGTGCCCCTTGAAGGGTTACTAAAACTGTATAAATATAGTAACTATTTGCTATGGAACTGTTTCATGGCAAAACCCAGGTATATGACACCCAGTATAAGGTAGCCCAGCACAATATTCACTAACCACACATGCTACATAACTACTTTATGGATCTGTCTGTGTGGACCAGATTACTGAGTTTACTGTATTGACCGAGACTTAGTTATATGACCGTAATAAATCGAAGGGCACATGGGTCAATCATAAATGTCCCATTGGTGTAATGTGGGGTATTTATTGTGGATCAGATATTTATTGAGTTACAATACCATTGTTAGTTATACAGACTCATACTATAGTATAGGCAGGGGAACAGGACATAACAGGAGGCCCATAACACAGATAATCGATGACTATCCCAGGTTAGTCATAGGGTGACGAACTGATATTTAAAAATGAATGAGGCATTTGAAACAAAGTAGACTAATGCCTTACTGAAATAGACTTAGCCTAGTACTCATTGAAATGGAAAGAATATGGTGAAAGACTAGGTCAGTACTAACCAATCTGATAGCGGCGAGCCAAAAAAGACTTACTAATATAGTAGTATTGTATTGTATTGTAATTTCATTTATTTACCCTGGTAGAATGTTGGCCTAGAAGACCATATTATACATACACCAGCATTTCCGATGAGCGGAGGTAATAAAGGGCAATTAAGCCCTTTTGATGTAGCAAAAGTAGCAAGGAAACACTCTTTTAGGAGCATGTCCCTGCTATGTATACCTTACCTAGTCATTTTTATTAAAATTTTCTATTAGAATTTTTTACTTCTGATGGTGGCTCAGTCTCATGAGTTTGTAACAGTTCAAACGTCTTTGACCGGTGGCATCTTTGACCGGTGGCGTCTTTGACCGGTGGCGTCTTTGACCGGGTATGTGATTAAAATGAAGAAAAAAGTAGTATATAGTAAAGAAATTTAAGCTTCAACTTCTTCATGTAATAAACAGTCTATGGTTGTTTTACCCAATTAAAAAAAATATTTTAATGCACATATCAAGGGTTCCTTTTGGGCTTTTTTTCTTCAGCCGGTCAAAGACGTCACCGGTCAAAGACGACGCCGGTCAAAGACATTTCAACTGTTACAAACTCATGAGACTGAGCCAGTAACATAAATATATGAAATATATCAATTTTAAATAATGCCTCGAAATGATGTGTTATAACATATTATACAATAAATTTACCCATTTCTTTACTATACACTACCTTTTTCTTCATTTTAATCACATACCCGGTCAAAGACGCCACCGGTCAAAGACGCCAGCGGTCAAAGACGCCACCGGTCAAAGACGTTTGAACTGTTACAAACTCATGAGACTGAGCCTGGTAGTTTTACCATGACTAGGTTAGTACACATATTCAGGCATAGGATTTCTCCTTACGGAGAAAAGAAGAAGAGAGGGATAGGACCCATCTAGTGACTGACTTGTTAGCCAGTACTGACTGAGGTCACAATAGCAGTGATGGTTTGCCAAGGGAACTGACACAACATTTCGTCTAGAACCTGAGGAACAATTCAAACAATTTCCTGTTTAGAAAGGAATAGATATGATCATCCAAGTTCTCGTATAGGTTTATACGATTAAAACATTGGTAGTAACGTAAACCAAAACTCCTCAGGTTCCCTCAATTAATAGGGTAGGGGCAAAGCAAACAATTGTACTTTCTTTTCCTCTCCCACTAAAAAACTAGAGTTTTAGGCAGAATCTAAGTAGAGTTCTACAACTAGCAGAGTGTATTGGAGGGAGAGGTCAGATGCTTTCAGCTCCACAGACAGTACAAAAATATTCAGGAAACCCAGAGAGAAAAGAATTACCAGCAAAAGGTTTAAAAAGCACCTTTCGTCCGGTGTAATTGTAGTTGAAGTGTACGACGCCATGTTGGACTTGTTCTCACTTCCGGTTGTGACGTCAGTCATCCCACAATGCACTGCAGCCGGAAATGCCGGCGGACGCTGGCGTGTGTTGGGCGATAATAGGTGAGAAAGGCGCCGACAGCGGGCCCTGGTGGACATGGTGGCGGACGTGGGGTGCCCCCGGCCGTACGGCCCACGTGTCAGCTGTGATAACAATACACCAGGTGGCGCGCCCGCAGGCTGTACTGCCGTATAGTAGTAGTAGTATGGTTAGGGTGGTAGTGGGGGGAGTACACAGAGAGAGAACAGTGGGGTGGTAGAATGAAGGGATGAAGGTGTGAGAGAAGGAAATAGTTTTGAAGAAATCTGGAAGAGTCTGAAAGCAGCCACTCAAAATGGATGTTCAGTGCAGGGCGGATAGAGCATCGTTTCTACCTTAAATAACAAACATTTTATCAGTGTTATCTTAATTTGTTTCGGTTTTCATAAGTATTGTAACAAAACAAGACAGTAAGGGCGACAGGGATATACGCAACACCAAAAAGAGGAGGGAGGGTAGGAAGGGTAGGAATGGGCATCGGGCCAAGAAGTGTGCACAGGCAGATGGAGAGGCAGTGACACAGAAAATAAATACCCTAAGGATAAAAATAAGCTCTTCAAGTTTCTCCCCTCTTTGATTTTCATGAATAGATACTGAGAAGTATGTGGAAAATCGATTTGGTGCTGATAATAGGGTAAGCTTCTCACATAGAGGGACAGGTTCATGGAGAATGGATGTAGAGGGACAGACAGGCCAGAGATGGAGTGACAGACAGCTGGGTATACACGTAGAAGGGAGGTAGAGGGAGGCAGGCAGAGCAGGGAAGGGGAGAGGTAGACAGACAGGGAGACAACAAAAAAGCCAGTAAGCTACTTTGCATTAAATTGATGTTTGAATATTAGTAAATTGAATTTGCTTAAAGAACACTTTTAGTATATCTAATTAGAGTAAATGCTAAGTAAGGCCACTTCAATACCATTATGACCCTTCTGTGATATTTACATGGCATTACTGAACTTAAAGTTGCTTAAAGTGTCCTTTTAATGCATCTTAAATTTGCTTAAATCCAAGCATTCATGCAATGTAAACCAGAGAAGGGGCTCTGTGAATCAGAATGCTTTAGGCGTGTTCGATACAGCATTGAATGCGTCATGTCTGACTATAGTACAGGTACAATGTCTCATACAACCAGCATGTATAGATCTATAACACAAACACACACTACAACTGCATATATACCCTGCCCAAGGCTACAGACCCTACTGCTACAGGTAGAACTTAGCATGCAGACTATTGTATTCACAGCCAAAAATGATGTTCTTATTTTAAGAAAATAAGATTAATCAACTCATATCTGAGACAAACGACTAGTTTTAAAATAAAATTTCAAGTCATAGATTTTCCTAAACACCTAGTTGTTGAACGTCTGCCAGAGTTTATTGATCTTTAAGATTTTTTTGTACGTATTTATACATGCAGGCAGTTTCAATGTTCCCCGGGTCAAGTGTGGTACAGTTATAAATACTAAAACAGGAGCCGCATATGGCTGTGTCTCACGACCTTGGGACAATATTTTTGTCTCTGACCGGGTGCCGTCTCTGACCAGGTGCCGTCTCTGACCGGGTGCCGTCTCTGACCGGGTGCCGTCTCTGACCGGCTTGGCTTGATAAGGTCAAAATACTAGCAGCAGGAGGCTAATTATAATTATAACTATGATTATATAACAACCGCCATAACGTTTTTCCAAATCACTATATATATGAGTATAATTCTTTTTAAAACACCTTTTTCTGACACCTGGTCAGAGACGGCAGCCGGTCAGAGATGGCACCCGGTCAGAGACGGCACCCGATCAGAGACAAAAACATTGTCCCAAGGTCGTGAGACACAGCCCTATATGAGAGGGGATCTGCCCTTGACCATAACAAGTTGTGTCAGAAATCCCTGACTACCCGTAATCCAATACACGGCGTTTCGCTTGTTACCTGGGATCTATGACAGCGGCCAATAAGGAACCAGCATAACAGGAAGTGGCCACCCACAGTTCATTAGTCCTATATCCTGTTGCCGCCCTGGTTGTCATGGTGATATGGAGTTAATGACATCAGGTGAGGGGGATGCCCGCAGTTCACTGGTAGAGATGGAATATGACTGGTCACACATCTCTCAGGCTAGCCTATCCAGTACCCGATCAGGAACACTTCAAGAGCAGCACTATATATGGGTAAATGCACTGTTCGTTTTGTCGTTGTGAGGCATGAGTGCAGCAGCCGTGAGTAATTGAACAGTTCTGGGGTCATGCATCATACTGACCCTGGATGGTGCACTCCCGCAGGATCTGCATGATGCAGCACTGCAGCGTCCGCAGGTTGGTGTGATGATGCATGATGCCCACACATTCACATGTAGCATTCTCTTATAGCATCATGTCATACCTAAAGGGTTAACATAGTCCGTCCCGGACCCTAAACGATAACCCTAATTATTGGCTTCTCTTGAAACCTTTGGGAAACATTAGTCTGGCACCATCCAATGATAAAGAAAAGTGTAAATTATTGACCAGGCGTCAGGCAGTTTCTTGCTACTGCTGTATCAGAGTTCGTTCATGGGTTCTTTCTTCCATGTCACTTTTTTTTAAATATCTTTTCCTTTCTTCTTATAGTCACCCCCTCCCCCTCAATCTAGCCTAGATTCAGTCCAAAAGGAAGCAGGTTGGAATCACAGTGCCTCCCCTTCCGCTTCATCTAACTGGCCTACATTTAGCTGGGAAGAACTTGTAGGAGAATCACAGTGCTTCTCCCAGCTGCCCCGGGGCTATGTGCGCGCGCAACCGGAAGGTGTTTATCAAAGAGCATAATGGGATTTCCAGCACCACACCTTGGCCGGTTTGGGAGGCGGTTTTGCCGCCATTTTTGTCTAGATTTGTATTGATTTCCTCCCTAAATGAGGGGCTGCGCCCAGAGAGGCCGGCTAGTAAATAAGCCTGGGTGGTATTAAATGTAATTGACAGAAAATTGAGGTTCAATCAATCAGATACAAGTGTGGGGTGTTGAACGCTCAACTCGTCACAGACACTCTACGAGTAGTTCTTAAGTTCTATAGGTCACTCACTATCTCTCTGCCTCAACTAGAAATCTCTAGTGTGGAGAGGTCGGAAAGGAGGGCAGAGACTCCTTCTGATATATACTCCTAAGATTGTCATCTTGGGGTGTATACAATGTGTCGATACTCTGGCTCTCCCTCCACCAGCAATGCCCAGTGGGGCCCAGGGATACTGCAGTATGTCCCAGTTCCGCTGGTTCCGTTGGTTCTGTTGGTTCCCCTGTTTCCCCCAGTTCCGCTGGTTCTGCTGTTTCCTCTAGTTCTGCTGGTTCCGCTGGTTCCGCTGGTTCCGTGTGTATGACGTCCTTGTTAGTATGGGTACCAGCTTGCTTCTTCTGGCCCTAAAAATTCCTGAACTTC
The DNA here is from genome assembly GCA_947462335.1 of Harmothoe impar. Taxonomy (NCBI): domain Eukaryota; kingdom Metazoa; phylum Annelida; class Polychaeta; order Phyllodocida; family Polynoidae; genus Harmothoe; species Harmothoe impar. Next base: position 50,481,010 of record OX381720.1, on the reverse strand, counting down.
TCACATCTAGCTAGAGGTCAATATGGCCTAGGCGGAACATATATATACATCACGTACATATTCAAGGCAGAAGCTGAAAATGTAAAGAATGTAGACAGACGAGCTCAGAGTAAACATTGCCAAGAGGCAAAACGCTCCATTGGGAATATTCAATTCTAATCAATGCTCAACTGCCATTTATGTATCATTAAAGTGAGGGAAAGTTGGAATATTGACCAAAAGGATTGTGGCTTAATAAACATGTTGCTGTAAGCAGAGGCACAAGCAACACACCAATATAAAACAATATGCTGACCCCAGGAAACTGCATGAGCAGCCAAACACATGCAGCTCCGCTAACCCGCCCACATGGTGAAGCAAAACACCTCACCGGCTTAATTTGGTCTGTTTTATCTGAATAAACAGATGGAATACCAAATAGCCTGGTTTTAAATTCTCATTGGATCAGAAATCGGATTATTATGGATTTCAGAATTGTTGAGTTCTCTCTTTGAGCGAATGATGCTTGAAATAATGTTACAGGTCCCTTATCTGGAGTGTATGAAAGCAATTAACCGTGGTCAAAATTAAAGTTAATTAAAAATAAAAGATCTATTAAAATTATTTTTATCACCAGCTACCAATGGGTTTTAATACTGTCAAGAATTCCATAATTATACGTCAATTGCTCCACGGGCTAGAAGTGCCACAAAACGCTAACCTCAATAGGTGTCACGGTACAAATAAGCATTGTTTCTTTCATTTTTCACACACCATTAAATGAACTCAGATCTGTTTCTAATTTGATGGTGTTTTTAAATGACGACTTGAATTAAAGTCGAAGTGATTTTTTGTTCTTTATTGTGGTCTACAGAACAAGTCAGAACGGATTTTGCGATATTTGACATGGAAACAATATGGTTGAATCCAAATGAAGGAGTTCCCGATTTTTTCACCCAGGTCTGGTCCCTCCTCCTACTACACTCTGACTCCCCTAGCACTGATCTCATCCACAGGTCATAGTTGGGAATACTTTGTAACAGCTTCACAGTGGCTGAGGTGTGCCGTGGGTGCATGAGGCCCCTCTATGTTAGGGTCTTACTATCATTATCTCTATCTTGAAACACCCCTGCCATATTGGTGTGTATGCCTTAGCCTTTATCCCTTGAATAGTATAGGACTTAAAAGCTCACCAAGATGTAAATTTGTATAAATATATATATAATACACTATACACCAAACAGTACATTAAGAGGGAACAGACCACTGGTCCCGTGAACTGCAGCATTTTTGACACAGTAACTGTGTTCTTCTAAGATGACCTGGTCAGATAAAATACATTTACAAACCTAAATATAGGGCGCAAACACAAACACTCAGCCTCGGTTTGAATCCATGACTACTTCCGGTCTTTTGAATCCCTCCTACGCAGCTGCTGTATGAATGTCAAGGTCAATGACAGCACGGAAATGGAACTCTCCTGTGCTGTAGAGAAGAAGGCTGGTTTATGTATCAGGAGGTGAGGGGTTAGTGGGCGGGGCCTATTTATTATGAGTGACAGGTGGGTTTCTTACTGTACGGATCCCTATGTATAGGAAGGTCAGTGAACTCCAATGTGAAGGAGTTATGTCTCATGCCGCCCCGTTACAGGTGTACGCAGCAAGCCGCTTGTTCTATACAAATACCTATACCATGCATACGCACTCTTAGACTAACTGAATAACGTGCCTTCACAAAAGGCATATCTCGCGTAGTATCTATCCCTCTAGATGGCGCAATGATATCAACACAATCTCCCTTAATAGATGGGGTATTGGCTGTCATATACTTAGGCCTTTTGCCACCGAACTCCAAATTTTCTTTCTTTCATTTTCATGTTAAACTGATAACTAAGTGCCTCTACATGGGTAAAAATCGACACGGGCGACACAGCGACACGGCCCTTTTAGGCCCTTTTAAAAATCGACGGACACAGGAAAATCGGGGATAAAAATCGACCCACGAGGGGTTTTCTCTATCTTCTTATAATGCTAAAAATCGACACAATTCTGCTGCCCTACTGCTAAAATTCGACCCGGCGACACGGCCAAAATTGCGGGTACCCATGTAGAGGCACAACTAAACTATAACCAAACCTGTTTATGTTGAACACTATTCACTGTAGTATTAAGCTTTAGAGGCATCTCAGAAAGTCTGAGGTAGTGTTTTAAGACTACGGGAGATATGCACAAGACTATATATATTCTTTTTAAGACTAAGCGAGATATGCTTTTTGTCAAGGCGCCTTTTCAGCTGGTCCCTTGTTGCATAGCATACCGTTGTGTGGTAGGTTCTAAGATAACCGGTGATATTGTTTAGGCACTAGGTATAAAAGGAGATTTTGAAATATCGCCTGATGGTTACTGCATTGAAGTATTGGTGGCATAGGAGAAAACAGGCTCCAGCAGACCATACATATACGCCTATGTAATAGATAGACAATGGTTATGAAAAGGTATACAGAATTAACCACAGCTTTCTGGTGGGGCCAGACGAGGGCGAAGCCCAAGTCGCCCTACCAGAAAGCTATGGTTAATCCTACTTACCTTTTCATAACCATTGTCTATCTGTTTTAAAGCAGGGTATGCAATATAACCAATGTGTGAAGTCTATTGTTCTAACCCACCACCGTGGTTTAAAGTCACTTATGGCACACACGGTATAGCTCTCCTAGGTGAGACGTTTGTCCTCTCACATGGGAGAGCTATACCGTGTTTGCGTCACTTAACGGCCCCTTTATGATACTAGATATAACTTTACGACAGCTCTCTCTCTCTTTTGTTCCATTAGTTTCTCGTTCTCCTGCCACTTTCATCTTTAAGTACAGACTGCAGCGATACCTGTAGTTCCCGGATATATGTTATTCTTCTATGGCCATACACATTTATAAATACACCGAGTGTGCCCTCCATGCCCTATTCACAATAATAAACGTCCTTGTAAAGGGCTGGGTAGCGCCACTTGTCAATGTATCTGGTTCCACGCCTCATGCACAGGTTAACTTCACACAGACATATCAAAGTTTGTGTCTATTACCGTTTGTTTGATACTTCCACTGAAGAGTCTGGTGAAAAGACACACAAATTAACCCTTTAAGATGGGCAAAGTACTTTATTATACTGTGGCCTTGAGTCGCCGTGATGCAGGAATGCAGCGCTGGGGAGTCACTCACCTGTGCTGTATTAATGCATCATGCTGACCCTATGGGATTGGTAGACTCCTGAAGGGTTGGCTTGATACACCAATGCAGCACAGCCATGCATTGGTGCATCATGATGACAAGTGACCCATGACGTCCGTAAAGCTCTAAGATCTCTCTATAGACCCCACTTTGCAGACACCCCACCCCACATTAGTCACAATAGAGCCAACATCATAAGTACAAGCTTCCTTCCGTGTATACAGAAATCAATATTTTTATCCGCTTGAAACTGGAAACTCCAAAGTGTGCGTCTCACGACAGTAGCCGAAGAATCTACGCCTAATCGTGTGGAAAATCAAACCCAACAGGAAACTAGACATGTGAGACAGGGTTTTAGCAATGCCTAGTGCTTTAATATACTATTCCTCAGCCCTCATGATACACGAATAAAGCGAGTTCTTCACAAGTTCACTCGCCAGGGATGTATTCATGCATCGTGCCAAACTGGCAGAAGTGCATCAAGCCCATATGGTCTGCATGATGCTTGAATGCAGCTCCGGCGAATCAATCGCCAGGCCTGCATCCATGCATCATGACGACCAAAGGTGTGATGCATTAAAGCACTGTGTGATGCTTAAAGGATTAGGCACGGGGTAACGAAAAGGAGGCACAGACTTGAGTCCCTAATAGACTCATCGATTGGCAAGGTGCAGATGCAAAGTTTTCTTAGCTCGCGGTTTTCAAAAGGAAAATCGATGTGAGAAGTTGTTAGCGGTGTGTTTGGGGGAAGAGGCAGGTTAGGGATAGCCCGGGTCCTGAGGGGTGAGTGGGGAGGTGAGGGGTGAGAGGGGAGAGTTAAGGTGGGGAAAGGTGTATCTGAAAGCTGTAATGGGCGTGACGGGTCTAGCTCTCCTTGGTGCGCGGACGAACATACTCACCATAATCTAAAAAAATCTTTAAATCCTCAAAATATAATCTAAAATCACCCTAGTCCTTTGCCTTACCCTAACCCTTACCCTAACGCCAACCCTAAGATCATAGATTAAGATTATGTTGAGATTATTAATATCATGCGCAGAACGCTTGTCCGCGCACCCGGGAGAGCTATCACGTATTTGCCTGGAATGGGAGAGTTGACTCTTTATGTGCCACATAGTACCTTAATGCGCCACACTGAGAAAAGTAATTAGCGCCAGCCATAAACTAGCATTGTCGGCAAAAGCACACTCACTTACCAAAGTCAGGCATTGCTCGACCTTCATTTAGAGCTTTGATGCACCCAAAATGGCTTGAAATGGCCCAACATTGATTGTGACCGTTTTAGAAGGACTGTAGGGCCTACTGGTTTGGTGAGAGTGATGCGATAACAACATGTATCATTTATGAATGAGAGAAATACTCCCCCCTCGCACCCACAACCAAAAAAAATTATGATGAATTCTATAGAGCAGAGATATGGATCTTTTCTATTGTTGGACTTGAATAAAGAGTACTGGTTTATCAAATATGGAAGTGCCTAGTGATACAGGAGGGATTTATAGTGGTATTGTATTGAAGCAGGCACTCTAATCGATCTGTTTGTTTTGAGTTAGAGAAAGAACACATAGCATTGTAAGACATTATTATAATTGCAGCGAACAGACAATGGCCCATGCTCCAACACCTTGGTTGGGATATAATGTGCCCCATTTAGATTTGTTCATTCGGTACAATTGTTACCTGTTCAACAATTGTTGTATACCTAAATCACCAAGGTGCAGCGTGCATAATGTTTACCTTGCCTAAAATAGTATACCTGATTATTAATGGCATCCCAAGGACTACATGACATGGAGAGCATGTCATGCCAGTAGCTACCCAGCCAGCCAGCGTTGTTTAATGAGCCCCATATGTTCTCAAGGAGTGCTACCATATTGGGCCTACCATAGTTTTGTCCTAGGCTGCCAAGTGGGACCCATATATATGTATGGGGTTTTCCCCCTCATTGGTATTTATTTTTTGGAAATATAAGACCTCCTATGCTTAAGCATTGGAAGGCCATATTCAATGCCCCTATTGAATACAATGTTGCCGTATTCAACGGGCTAAGAAAATTTGTCTTTCCTTCATTAAATGACTTCAAATGAAAAAATATATGCAAATGCCAACTACATTGATACCTCCCTGATGTATTTCACTCGTGGGGGCTGGGGCGTATCCCACAAAGCCACAGGCAGATACTGCCCCAGCCCCCACTCATGAAATACAACAGAGACACACTGTAAAAAAAATGTCGTCAAAATGACGTTGAATCACCGGCAACTTTTGGGACATAACTTTCACCGTTTTTTTAACGGTGACGGTCACCGTTAATTTTACACAGAATCACTGTTCATTTTACGCAGAATCACTGTTCATTTTACGTTGAATCACCGTTAATTTTACGTTAAATCAGCATTAATAGATTCACAGCATTCAAATATACAGAGAATATTTTATAAGTCTCACAGGGAGTCTGATTATGGTGACTTTAGTTACTGAAGCATACATCTAAAAACTTACGGATAAGCCATACTTTGACTTTGTCCTGATCCTATATGCACCACTGACGATCTGACTTGCATACTATCCCTGGATAGAGGTTTTACTCTATAGGATTGATACACAGCAGAGTTTCCAGAGGTGAGGATATATGCATAGCATATTACCACAAAATAGGTGTATAGATCCAGACAGCTACTTTCTTCTGGATATTATCAAGTGATCATGGTATTTTGTCAAACCTATCACAAGATTGAATTGTTAAATTGTCAAACATATAGATTAATTGAAAATTACCATTATTTCAACATGTATACTCCACTTCAAGGGCTCACACTCTCCAGAAAAATCTTCTTACAAACCAGGCCACCTATCTATGGCAAGATCCACTATATGTGGCTCCCTCTGGGATTTGACATTAGAAGATGAATTTACGTTGAATCATTGTAATCCAAACCAGGTTAGCATTCAACAAGGATCCACCGTGAAACGGCTGATATTTACGGTGCTTCATTGTATTCCAAATAACGGTGAATCAGCGTTAAATTTTACAGAGTGAATCTGTAAAAAGTACATCTATTTTTTACAGTGCAGTATTAATGAACGTTGGCATTTGTCTATGTATTTTGAAAATAAGTTGGTGAGCTGAGCTCATTTGGGTCTCCTACTTGCAGCCCTGGACAATAAAGATCAAAACCAAGATGTGGGCAAGCCGAAATTGCCCAGCTAAAACACCTAACGTCCCAATTAAGCAATGCTGGCTGGGTAGAATATATATATGGACCCTATTTTATAAATGATTTTAATCCGCGCTGGAGGGTGGAGACAAAGGCATTCACAGCTTTGTTATATCAAGAATATTATCCATATAAGCTCTTTGGTTATCATGGTTATATCTTATAAATTGGTGTCTTGTATACCCTAGTGTAACTCTTTGGACCTGAGCTATGTAATATTAACAATGATAGAACCCTATGACGGCACGAGTCAGTCTGTGGTGGTTAGTTTGACATACACTCAGGTCGTTGTACACTGAAAAATTAAACTTGTCTCCAGACTCTTCTAAGTGACTGTCATAAAATTAACGAGTTAAAAACTTATCTAAGTGACCAGGAAGCGGGTCTGTTAGCTGGAAATAGAAGACCCACTTGGCATATGCCAGCCCAAAACCAGCGTATATACTAGTCTGGAGACAAGTTTACTTTTTCAGTGTAGGTTAACCTTTACATACACGTGCCAGTGTTCGGCCAGTGTGGCAGGTGGCAGACAGCACTGAGACATGCCCTGTAACCTCAGACTGAACCTTTATTGATCAAATATAGATTAAACCTTTAACCCTTTCAGGACGGCATGTCGCTAAAAGATGACATTTGTCATCATGATGCAACAATGCAGCCCCGCGAGTAACTCACAGGGGCTGCATTGTTGCATCATGACGACCCTTGATGAGTGTCTCAGCCCCGTAGGATCGGCATGATGCTTGAATGCAGCACTGGTGAGTTGCTCGCTAGGGCTGCATTCATGCATCATGACGACCAAGGGCATGATGCATTTAGGTATCATGCTAAGGATGGCAGGTTGCTTCAAGATACCATTTGTCGTCATGATGCACCAACGCAGTGCCGGTGATTAACTGGCCAAAATTGCATTGGAGCATCATACCTTGAGGGTTCGGCATGATGCATGAAAGCAACACTGGAGTACATGCATGCATCATGACGATAAATGGGATAGCACATTAAACCACCCTGCTGTACTTAAAGGTTTAAGACAAATGGGGTATAAGCCAGATATGTGATACGACTGTGTGTGTTACTTTGATGGTTAGATGTAACCTCATGAAATCAATAAGAGCTGTTGGCATCCGGAACTTTGAAATATCCTAATATAAATCGATCTCACTGCACAACAAGCACATGTGAAGCCGACATCGATTCCCCGATTCACCACCAAATGAAGTTCAAATCAATAAGAGTGGCTATGTAAGAGAAGTCCTGGAGATCCCCTGTTGTTATGGAATCCCCAGGGGATACACCTTTGAGGATGGGTTATTATTTATCAATGGCACATTGGTGCATCATGCAGACCATTCAGGAGTGTATCAACCCCACAGGGGCGGCATGATGCATGAATCGATCACAATATGTGGTATTATAACAACAGTATATTGCAAATCATAAGGGCCAATAGAACCCTGGGGTGGGATTCTACATATAATCAGTAGGTTAAAGAATATCATGTTGTTAGCTTATATAGGTTCTATTATTGATATCATTTCCTGACTAAAATAAAATTCTAGAAAATGATAAATATAAAATAGTTATGTTGTGTACCGCTGCTGTGGCACAGAGACCTATACCATGAAGCCTAAATAAAATTAATGACATTTTTTGTGTTTTTACCACTAAAATGTATTTGCCGACTTACCAACCCTAAGTTTTTGGTTTCTGTTACCTGAACACAACTTTTATTTTTTGGGCCCAAGTGTTACTTGAGGTATAACCAGAATATCAGTCTCAATTCTGAAGCGCACGAATCACATATCCCGATACGACGCTCATACACAGCGACGTCTCTCCGGAGACTTGGTAATAGTCGCCATGACAGATCTATTTACAGCAGGGATATTACCCACTAACCAGTTACCACCAACTGTTACCATAATCAAACCAAACACCCCCTCCATAGACTACCTATTTGCCTAATGGAAAGCAAAGTAATTAAAATATCTCCATCAGGTCCCTTATATAACCCCCACAGCATGGGTACTGTGCCTATTGGTGGTTATAGTAGGGGTAATATAGCATATGTAACATGTGAAAGTGCCCGTAAGACACGATACGTAACAGCCCGCCTATACCCCGTGCAGTACCAAGAACGCCCGCCGCTCGTATTCATTAAGCCCTCCCCATTTGGGCCTAAATAATTTAGGCCCGTTGATATTAATGCTTCTAGTATCGACCCGCCGACAGGTCGGGTAAACAGCCCCTCTCACTTAGCCACCGGCCGCCAGGGGGATCCTGCAGGTCATGTGACCTATACAGGTCACGTGGTGTGTGAGGCTGGTTCTGGGACCAGACGCCAGGGGGAAGGTTGGAGTCTGCTACGGTGGGTTATGTCTATCCGTAATCTGGCTGAATGGATGTGGGCGCTAACATTTACTGTGACAGTGTCTATGAAAAATGTTAGAACCATGATTGTATCCTTCAAGATTTATTATGACTACAAAAACAACAACCCTAAAGATACTGTCCCTAGCCTCATTACTATGAAAGGCGAAAAGGTTTTTAAAAATCAAATGATTAATTTTTAATGATGTAAGCGGCCTCCATTTAGCCAGATTACGTATAGCATCTTCCCTACGGCGTGATTAATCCCTCAAAAGAACCAGGCCAAGAGCAAGAGCTGTTGGCATCCGAAATTTTGAATATACTAATAAAAACTGCCTGGGTGCATTTCAGTCAAACAAACCTTAGGTCTTGGGTCATCAAACCGATCATAATTGGCGAAAATTATTACTAAAAGATGATAAATTCCTCAGAGGAAATAATAGTGTCGCAGATTGTGGTTTAACGATTTCAATAATGCAGTATAGATGACCCAAGATAATCGCTGTGACTCATTTAAGCTACACTGAAAAAGTAAACTCGTCCCCAGACTCATCTTAGTGACTGTCATAAAACAAACGAGTCAAAGGTTGTCTAACATATCTGGTTACCATCCCACAAATAGAATCTGGAGCTGGCAAATGTCGGGTTTTGGGCTGGCACATACCAAGTGGGTCTTCTATCTCCAGCTAGAAGACCCACTTCCTTGTCACTTAGACAAGTTTTTGACTCGTTTATTTTATGACCGTCACTTTGAAGAGTTTGGAGACAAGTTTATTTTTTGAGTGTACAGACTTTAAAGTGAGTAGACGTTGTGCCTGTTACATTATGGACTAGTCAAAGGATGCATTGAGGAGGCTAGGGTGAAATGACTATGTGGCTGTGTCTCACGAACTTGGGCCAATGTTTTTGTCTCTTACCGGGTGCCGTCTCTGACCAGGTGCTGTCTCTGACTGGGTGCCATCTCTGACCGGTCTGGCATGATGAGGTCAGAATACCAACAGCAGAAGGCTAATTATAATTATAATTATAATCATGTAACAACCGACATGAAGTTTTTACATATCCTCATAAATATGAGTATAATTTCTTTTAAAACACCGTTTTTCTGACACCCGGTCAGAGACGGCATCCGGTCAGAGACAGCACCTGGTCAGAGACGGCACCCAGTCAGAGACAAAAACATTGGCCCAAGTTCGTGAGACACAGCCATGTGTGTGTGTGGAGGGGGGGGAGGGGGTTGGGTGTGGGAGGGGGGGTTGATTACTGCCCCCGTGTCATTCCCCTCCCTGTGATGTGCCAAGCACCAAGTACTGCTACATAATGCATGCTACATGGTGGTAAGGGAGAAGGGATTAACCCTTTAAGGGCAGCAAAGTGTTATATTACCTGGGGACATGGTGGATTAACCTTTTAACCCTTTAAGGACGGCATGTCGCTAAGACACGATAGTTGTCGTTAATATCTATGTACCATACAGTGCAGCCCCTGTGAGTAATTCAACAGTGCTGCATTGGTGCATCACGCTGACCCCTTCAGGAGTGTCTCAACCACATTGGCATAGTGCTTGTCATGATGCTTGAATGCAGACTATACCAGGTTGATACACTCCCGATTGGTCAGCACAAAGCACAAATGCATTGCTGCATCATGACGAAAAATGAGCATGAATCCCTCAGGCATCATGTTGCTGTCCTTAATGCCTTAAGGATGGCATGATGGATTCGTACATCATGACTCGGGTCATCATGATGCATGAATGCAGCCCTGGTGAGAAACTCGCTAGTGTACTAGTGCTTAATTCAGGCATCATGCCAACCCTATCAGGTCGAGAGACCCCAAAGGCTCGTCATGATGCACCAATGCAGCACCGGCGAGTTACTTGGCAGGGCTGCATTGGTGCCTCATGACGATAAATGCCATATTTTAGCAATGTGCCATCCTTAAAGGGTTAAAGGTGGAGAGGGGGACACTTGAGATAGGGGAATAAGGGGGGGGGGGGGGGGAGATATAGACATCAACAGACCCAGACGCTCTGCATAGAAGATATGAGGAATGGGAATGGATAGGGGGAACTCAGCAGTAGGGGAGCTAATCTGATGTGGAATTCACAGAAGGGATCGCTGCATTTTGCATGGAGAGGGCAGGTCAGCAGGTATAGATATCGGGGCCGGTTAGAGGGTATAGGTCTCATGAGGGCAGGTTAGCAGATATAGATATCGAGAGGTACAGACAGCTGGAAACTGAGGATGGATCAGGGTCTGCACATGGGGTAGACAGGCGGGATACATGTGGGCAGGGTAGCTACTGCTTTACATGCACAGATAATCTATAGGTTTAAGACGTTAAGTCAGTAGTGGCTACCCCAGGTTCGTCATAGGCACACTACACTCTAAGAAAGGTGTGTTATGTTAACATGCTTTTTTGAAGCCACTTTTAACACACTTTTGTATTGTCACACACCACACGCTACTCAAAGTGTGTTGATCTTAAAATGTATGTTCCCACAACACACATAGTTTAGAGTGTAGTCAAAATGACCAGCTTATGTTCAGAAATGACTAAGCCAAAGCTAACGTCTTAGTCAAAATGACTAACCCTATTATACCTTAAAATGAAAAGACTAAGGTGGGTTAGTCAGTTTGACTAACCTGACAGTATTGACTAACATAGGTTGGTTATATAGGGAGCGAAAATATTACTATGCATCTCTCACGTAGACAGAGTAGCGTCTTTATTACATGGTGGCCGCTAGAGCTGGTGTGGTAGGGGGGTAGGGAGGGTAGGGGGTATCATGAACAGATCCAGACAGCGACACTAAGTAAGGGCACAGCGCATGCCTACTACATTTGTGCGCATATGCAGACGAGTACACTTTTAACATCTAAAGTAAATGTTAAAATTAGTTTCTCAAAAAGATGAACAGTCAATGATAATTTAAAATTATCAAAAACCCATTGTCATGCACTAGGTTTTTGATAAAGTGAGCAGTCGAGCAAAAAGGATACTCTGCCACCCGACAGCGCGGGACATTATTTCTGTGTGGCTCCTCAAATTTAGTTTTATTCATACTTAATTAATATATAGTCTGAGACGTTGATGTCAGCTCATTGTATATCTATTTGTTACATACACTAGTACACTGCTGCAGCTCGATACGGCTACATGTAGCCTAGTCTAGGCAGCCCCCAAATGCTAACGTATTGGGGTCTGGGTGCACAATGTAAGGGCAATTGGTGGTGAGCACTCAGTTGGCCTTTGGTCATCCCATCTTCATAGGATGACCGGATCTTGGTTGATAGGATGACCACTTTGGCCTTCATTGTTCATTATTTGTTGCTGTTTTTGAGGAAAATTATGGGAATCCATCACAAGATTGTCTTTTTGGACTGCTAGAAATGAGAACTAGCAGCTAAAATAACATAGAAATGTAGATAAGGGTGTAGGTATTCATTTGGCAATATTTTAGTATTTTGGGATGGAGTGAGGACTCAGGAAATGTAGAGCTGGCTTGATACAATTTTGGACCCATAGAATCTCAGCTAGGTCCGCCCAGTGATCCTCCAGTAGGCTGTAGGCCGACCAAGCTGTCGAGGGTCACCGCAATGACTACTTGTAGCCCAACGCTCCAACTTACAACACTTACATTTACATTTAATTACAATCGGGCCATGCCATTAAGTATCACCCGGAGACATTCTATATATTCCAGTGAGACATCCTTCCTTGTACACCAGGATTACATTAATGTGCCCCTGAAGCAGAGAAAACGCACACTCTCAGAAATACACCCCCTGGGGACATTGAAGGTTGCTCAAGGTCACCCACTGACAGTGACAGCTGACAGTTGACAGTATGACATTGACAGCTCTGACAGCTGTCATGCCCCTTCCCGAGTCGCTACATGGATCGGCAAGAGAATAGCCTTGTAGCAGGGAGGGGCCTAGTGTGGGCGGCTTTCTACTCCCTCAGGGTCCTGATACCATGTACACTGATATTCTTTGGCTCCCTATACGACCAATCTCTCAGCCACTATAGTGCCTAACCAAGTTATCCCTTTTTGGCTGCCTATATGATGCATCAGACCAACCTAGGTTAGTTAATATTGTCAGGTTAGTTAGTACTGACAAACTCTTAATCATCTCCATGTCAATGAGTTTTAGGCTAAATCCTTTTGAGTAAGGCATTATTCATTATGCCTCAGTCATTCTTGAATAGCACTTGGTCATACCTGACCAATGTCCCTATGACTAACCTAGCATAGCCACTTCAGGCTAAGGGCTGGGCATTTAGATTTTCAATGTAGGCACTGAGATCTTACAGACACACATGAAAATGGGACATCTGTTTTTGAGGATGAATTTCCTACAGCCCAAAGCCGATTTATCCCTGAGGAACAGTTGTTAACACTGTTACATACTCAGCCTGAGAATATAACCATGTTGGATCTTTTTTGAAAAACAACCTTTTTCAACAAAAGTGTTTGAATTCCGCCAAAAGTGTCCAAAAGTACTGGGCCGAAATTAGTCGGGTATTGAGCTAATTCCTCCTTGGTTATAATTACTGCAGGGCCGTCACTCCTTTCTCCAGAGTTGTCACTGAAGCAGATATCGGGGAGGGGGGGGGGGTAATATCAGATTAGTTGTTGAATGGGGTGTAGAACAATGAATCTCTTACTAATCAGCAAAGAGGATGTATAATTATGTTATCTAAAGGGTATGTACATGTTTGCTATCTAAAGAAGGTCGTTTGTCCACCTTCCAATCTGTGTGTGATAATACCATGTGCGCCTCAGCATGCCTGCTGTGTTTAACCATTAAATGCAAGCGTAACATTTTTGCGAGAATATTACATTGTAGCACTGACAGGGAACTAGCTAGTTCTATATTCATGAATGCATCACACTCGCTAATACTGCATCATGATGAAGATCCTTGACGCATCATGCCGTCCATGTAGTTAGTTTGTAGTTTGATTATTTATTGACCATAAAAAATCACAGACGTGGGGCGCTTTTCATAAATGGCCAGGAGAATACATAAATCAAGCGATTGATGCGATAGAGTCTTATACTTATGTAACTTAGTTAATTAATGTGACGATGTGATCAATGGCCATTTGGAGTCTTTGTATGCGCTATATAGCATTTAGGAAATCTTTCTTGATTGTCATATTTTGGATCGTGTCGTCTAAGGCCGTCCAGAGGACGTCCCCTCGGTGTAGCGGGCTTTTGCCGAATTAACTTTTTAAGGACTGCATATCACTACATGAGGAAATTTGCCATCATGATGCAATAATGCAGCCCCAGCAAGTAGCTCCTCGCTGGTGCATTGGTGCATCATGCTAACCCTTGGGGGTTGTCTGAACCCTTTAGTGTCATCGTGCTGCTTAAATGCATTCATGCATCATGACGACCAAGGGCATGATGCATTAAGGTATCACGCCGCCCATAAAGGGTAAACACGCCCAGGGGATACCTTTATGCATCATGTCGTCCTTGCAGGGTTAAAGAGGCCTAATAAGCTGATAAGGTATGGGAGCAGGCAGCTGTGTAAGAGATGACTAGAGGTCGCAGCTTTGATCTGCTACATGGCAACCAGTGGCAAGTGGCCCTACCATTGGGGCGGCTAGCAAACAGTGACTCCTAATCTAGCCTCTAGAAGTGGAACTGGTGAGGAGAGAAGGTTAATCACCCCAAGTAGAGGATTTGTCTTCTACTTTGATAATCTAGTGTCAGGTGTATTAACAAAACATTGGTTTCCAAAGAACTGCAAGACCAACACTGCATTAACATTGGCATTTAAGCAAACCTTTTACTACTTAAAGTAACTCTTTAAGCAGCTTTATGATCAAAAACACATTTAACTGGCTTTAAGTGGCATTTACCGGAATTAAATATGCTTGAAGTGTGACTTTAAGAAGTCTGGTATTTAATTAGATGCCGATATTCATGCAGTGCAACAAATACTGCATTCATGCATCCTGGCAACAAAAGGGCAAAGTTCATGCATACCGTAGTGGCTTGAATAAGCGCAGGGGTCTCAAATAAGTGCAGGTCTTGAATAAACGCAGGGTAAATGAGGGCATTGAAATGAAAATTTAGGCCATTTTTGTATCTTGAATAAGCGCAGGTCTTGTTTAAGCGTTACATTGTGCGGTGTTTAAAGGTATAAACAAGACTGCGTGCTGTCATGCTAAACCACCTCCTATACTACCACAACCTCTCCCACAGTTCATTAACAGCCAGCCTGCTGTCCTCTTCCCTCTAACCCATGTTTAGTCATCACGTGATCATATACATACCATGATGCACCACAGGAGCCCATTGTCATTACCCAACATGCAAAGTACCATCCCTCCACTCCCAGGGCCAATGAAAGGCTACCGTATCATAGCATATGTGTGTGTGACTGTACTATTGGTTCCCATATGCAATAAGGGACAAACTGACCACCCCATTTTGCCTGTCATCTTAAATAGAACATTTTGTTGGTAATCTTAAATATAGTTACAGTAGTGCCATCTAGAGGATAGGCTTGGAAACTGAATGGGGGGCTTCTATAAAGTATATACGCACATGTTCTCCAGAACTTGACACCCTCACCCCCTACAGTTCTTATTGAAATAAAGGGTTCATGTATGCAAAGATTTAAAATAGACCCTCCCCAACCCCCCTTCATGCATACATATTTTATAGAAGCCCCCATGAGATTACCAGAAAAGTGGGCATTTTAAGATTACAGGTAAAATGGGTGGCGTCTAGTCACTGGGTCAGTTTGTCCCCATGTGTTTCCTATATAGTATTGCTATCACAGCATGAATGTTGGCACTTAAGTCACAATTTAACCGCTTAAATACACACGTTAACATCTTTATTTGCAGTAAATGCCACTTTACCCGTTTAAATGTCATTATGACTTTTCCATGACATTTACCGTCGGTAAAGCTGCTTACATTGTGACTTAAAGCAAGAAAACGTTTACTTAAATGCCAACATTCATGCAGCGTATTTTCAAGAAATTTGGAATAACTCAGAGTCATTTGGAAATGAGATCGTTGTGTCTTTTGTGAGACCCGGCCAGAGGCACCCAGGTATCATGATGTGTGCTGCTATGGGGCAGGGTGTTTGTATCAGGGCCTCAGGAATCCAGGGCCACCCTGTGTCAGTGTATGTAGCAGCAACACTGCATGAATGTTTGTATTTAAGCAAATTAGGGAGTGGTCATTTTTTAGCAACAGGGGGGGTTGATGGATTAGGGGGAGAATTAAAAATAATTTGGACTCCTCCTGAGGAGGGGACAAAAGAATTGCACCCCTTTTTAGCAAAACAGCCTGCACATTGCTATAGCTCAAAGGGGTCAGCTGCGCTCAATTTCGACCCCTCCCGAGGGGGAGACCAAAAGAATTCTGATCCGTTCACGTGAAAATCCTTGGACCCCCCGTGGTTAAAAGATGACCACTCCCTTAAATATGCTTAAATGAAAACTTTAAATGTTACTTAAATTCACTTTAATGTCATCATGATCTTTTCGTGACATTCCTTTTCAAGAGTTTCTGAACTTAAAGAATGTTTTAAGCAATTAAAATATCGCTTAAATGCCTACGTTTGTGCAGTGTGCTTTTAAAAAGGCTGGAATTGCTCAGATCCATGGAAATGATATCGTTGTGTCTTCTGTGAAACCCAGAGGCACCTGGGTCTCATATTCTGGCTCCCTCTGAGGCAGGGTACTTGTAACATGGCCTCAGGAACCAAACACTGAGAAAAATATGGACATCAGCCATGTCGGAAAAAACACCTATTTACAAGGGTCAAGTACTTTGGTAAGGGTCAGGCAATGCTGGATTCTCATTTTTGAGAGTGGACTTTTCCAAACATGGCTGGAGAGTCTGGCAATACTGGACCCTCTTCTAAGAGTCTGACAATGAACAGAGTCCATCATTGTCAAACTCATGTTGGGGAAGTCCAGTGTTTTAAGGAGGATCCTGCATTGTCTGACCCTCAGCAAAGTGATTCACTCTTTATCAAAGTGAGTTACACCAGCTAGGGTGACAACCCCTTCGCAATTGACTTGCGGATTCCAAATATAATATTATTCACAGAAAGCACAAGTTCGATATTGGTGAAAGTAGTGAAATACACTGCATGCGTAAAAGTTTTGTTACTTTAAGTCGCCCTTAGAGTTTAGTAAATGCCATGTAAATGTCAGGGAAAGGTCCTACACTGATATTCCTAGGCTCCCTATACGCCCAACCTCTCAGTCACTAGTGCCTAACCTACTTAGTCATTTTTTGGCTCCCTATACGACCAACCTAGATTAGTTATTATTGTCAGGTTGGTCACTACTGATCAACCCACCTTAGTCTTTTTATTCCCAGGGGGGGGGCACTGAGTGGTCATCACAGGTGGCACCAACTAGTGGTATACAAATACAACTCACCAATGATGAACCTAGGTTAGCCACTACTGACTGACCCCTCAGTCATTTTTGAATACAACTTTACCATTGTGACTAACACTCATATGACCAACCTAGGTTAGTCTGTACTGACTAACCCTTTCAACACTTTTCAGTGTATTGATGTAGCATTTACTGGAATCATATACATGTACGCTTAAAGTGTAAATTTAAACATTCAAACCTTTCCTTAAATGCCAACATTCACGCAGTGACGTCACTGTCATACATTGATGTTCGTGGCAAGATGGCGGCAGTGGATCACCCACTCTAGACTAATGCAGGACGAAAGGGTGACTCTTCAGAAAAGTTGTTCATAAAGTGGTTGAACATTTTTGACGCCGTAACTTACAAATTCATATTATAGTCTCAAAATCCTGCATTCTAATATATCCTGTTTAGAAAATAATTGTCCTTTGAATCTTCTGATATGAGACGTTTGCAAACATAGCTACTGCAATGTTACAAAGATTCCGCTGAAACCAAAGTGAACACAATTTTATTATAAAAAAAAGGTCACCCAATCTTGCTGCATTGGTCTATAGTCCTCCTCCCTCCGGCTGCATGCCCCCTGCCATGCAGAGGAAGCATCACCGGATAGCATATGACAATAAGACATAACAAGACATAACCAGAAGACAATAAGGTCTGTGACATACAATATGAGGTATGAGACACACATGAAGGGTCCATGTACCACACAATGTCAGCTCGGGTGTCACACAGACGTCTTACAGACGCGTCATAAAGGGAGGTAGGGAACAGGTACAAGAAACACGCGCCACACTGAAAATCCTTTTATCATGCATCAAGTGGTATTAGTAGCAAAGTATATTGGAGTACTGTAGATGGATTGCTATCAACAAAAGTTGCATGAAAGGTATACATCATGAACCGGGGAAACCATTTGCCTCTTAGTGTACTCCATGCTTTATGATTACCGTAGAACCCTGCGTATAAGACGGTAGAATTGCCAGTGTGACTTTAGGCTTGTCGGCCCAAAGTTAGGGTGCGGCTTATAAGTTTTTGCTGCTATGGTACAGCACTAAAGTCACCATAATCAGATTGCCAGCGCGGCTTATAATGTATAATCCTGCCAAAGTTGGGGTGTGGCTAATACGTGAATGGTTTTCTGGTAGTCCTTTACCAGGTACATGTTTGTCCTCATGTGGTTCTTCATTGCCCCTGTTGGCGTCCTATTCACCTGGTACTGTGTGTGTGTGTAAGATGTAGATGATGTGGGTCAGGTATTGATGCCACACACCACATCAAAGGGGGCAGGATACATGGATATGTACACAAAAAATGTAAATGCCCTGGGTCTTAGTCTGAAGTGGCTACCCCAGGTTAGTCATAGGGATATTGGTCAGGCATGACTAATTGCCATTCAAAAATGACTGAGGCATAACAACACATGACTTATGCCTTACTCAAGCCTAAAACCCATTGAAAAGGAGAAGGCTAATGTGAGTTGGACAGTACTGACCAATTTGACAATTTTAACTAACCTAGGTTGGTTGTATAGAGAGCCAAAGGAAACTGACTTGATTAGGCTATAGTGACTGAGGGATGGGTTGTATGGGTAGCCAAAGAATATCAGTGTAGTGGGACATGTAACCCTCACGTCAGCCCCACCCAACCTCCTGTCTCAACCTGGTAAAGATGTGCACCGTAATCTCACGTTTAAGCACACCAAGCTATCATGAATATCAAGTCACAGTTGACCCTGCCTGTGCTTATACAGAAAACTACGCTTATAAATATGAAGTCTTTTGAAGCAATACGTTGGGTTTCAATGGGGGGGGGGGGGGGGTCTAATATCTGCCCCTAAGTGAGACCCCTGTGCTTAAACAAGCAATTTCATGGAGCTAGACATGCAAGTGAAGAGGATCAGATTAATCACTAAATCAAGGTTATCACTTCCTAAGTTGTTCATTGCTGCCTTTAAATAGTTTTGGATTGTTTTGTCGGTTTTGGGGTTGTTTATCATTTCGTTAAATTTCATATTGACATTGGCATATGTCATTACATATCTCTGTAATTCTTTATTATCGGTTTGAAGACAGAACCCATAATAATGATAGCAAGGATGATTTTACTTGAGCCACCTCATGTGTCAAAGGCTAAATTTCAACTGTCAAGCTATTTTGAGTGTTCAGTCAAATACTACTTCAATCATCTGAGTGCCCTCGTCTCTTTTCACATCCACAAATAACACAAAAGAGCTGTGTACCCCCATCTCCAAATATATAGAGTCTCCACAGATCATAGGAAACTGATCCATTTCCCAGTAAACACACTTACGTTATTTTACGCTGAAAGAACGTTATTCTCTAGGTTGGAAAAACGTAATTTCACTACGTAAAAGAACGTTCCAATGTAAGGGTTTATTTAGGTTATTTCACCTAAATGAATGTATATAAACGTTATTTGAACGTTCTAGGAACGTTCCTGAAGGTTTATTCAGGTGAATTACGTAAAATAACGTAAAATAACTTATAATTAAAAACCTATAGGGCCCCATGGGGCTGAATGTTAAGAAAAAAATATAGGGGCCTACATAATTTTTTTATTTAAAACAAAAAAAAAACTGGTTCTATTGGATTTTTTCCCCCTGGTGACTTACTGAGACTTGAACTTGGTTCCTTCACATTAGGAGACGGCTACTCTACTGAATGAGCTAGGGAGGCACGTGCAGGATGGGGGTGGATAGCGACAAGATATGCACATGCTTGCAAAAACGTTTATAAAATGTTAAAACGTTGACACAAAAAAGTTTCCAAAAGAACGTTTGCAAAACGTTTTTGTGGAACCTCTGGAAAACGTTTGTAAAAGGTTTGCAGAAGGTTTGCTTAAGATCCCCATTAAAAGAGAAACTATACTTTTTGAGTTTTAAATGTATTTATTGTCACAGTGTAATGTACAGTATTTGTGGGTACAGTGGGGGGTTATTTATATAACAGGAGCCTTGTGACTGATGTAAAAAAAATATTTAGGACTTTTAGCAAACCAAACATAGCCCTTGATGTATATATGTAGTCAGGTGAAATTGGTTTAGTATTGGTGGCTATCATGGGATTCGAACCCTGCCTCTCAGAGTGTGAACAAGAATTGCCCTGTGCTCTATGGCCACAATCACAGGCTCCTCTTGTGGTAGGAGGCTGTTAGGCAGCGCTTTATGAAAGTGGTACTAGGGACCTTTAGCAACCATGTAAAAGTTCACTAAACGCAGACGTAGCCTATCCCTTTAGCACTATTACGTATACGTTTAATGAGCTACGTCGGGTTTGCTAAAGGTCCCTATTAGTGGCTTTGTCGGGGTTCTGAATGCACATTTTTGTAGGCCTATCCCCTCCCCCCTCTTAGCAAACCCGACGTAGCTCATTTAACCCAGATGTATCCTATACCTTCAGCACTGCTACGTCTGCATTTAATGAATATTTACGTGGTTGCTAAGGGTCCCTATTAATTTTGTAAATCACCACACATATAAGTAGGCATAGTGTTGAAAGCCTACTAAACATAGCATGACTTTACGGTTGTCAACCTCAACTGGTTATGTAGTGCAGTGGTTATGTCCTTTGCCTCAGCTGTGAAAGGTCCGGAGCTCGAATCCAGGCAGAACCTACTGTTGATGTAGGCCCCTTAAAAGCCCTGCATTCATGGAAATGCAAAGTATGCCTGAACGTTTTATATATAAATTATTGTTGTCAATACCGTTTTGTACATTGATCTTAGAAATCTTCTTCTAAATCTTTTCAATCTAAACCCTGGGTTTTCCCCAGTTTAATATGCGTTTTTAAAGGAAAACCATCACAATTTGTTTCCAGAATCTGTACTTTTATAAAAAAAAAATGAATTGCTGGTTCCAGGATTCGAACCCACATGATATAGTATCTACATAACGTTCATCTAACGTTAAACTACGTTTAAAACGTTACGTAAATTAACCTGCAAGTTACGTTATATAAACGTGTTTTAAACGTTGAATTACGTTGCTCTACGTCAAATAACCTAAATAAACCCTTACATTTCAACGTTATATTACGTAGTGAAATTACGTTCAAATAACGTAGTTGTGTTTACTGGGTTGTCCCATACCACTAGGGGGAAAGTATCTATTCTAAACATGTATACATCACCTATATACTTCACAGGTTCCTCATACAAAATACTGCACACATTAAGTCAAGCCAGAGACAAAGAGTAGTTTCTCTGTACTACTACTCGAAAATAAATTCCAGCTTCAATCATATGCGCTGTATCTTAATTATATTTCATATAGTTGTATTACTGTCAGTTAACCCTCAGAAAAATGAAAAACATTAATGACAGGTTTTCTGAAAAGTCACCTTTTCTTTCTGCTATGTTCTATTGATAAAGACTGTCCGAGTAATAAATGAACGTCCTAGTGCCAAATTAGGGCAAGTCCATGGCAATACTGCTCGTCATTATACAAAGCCCTATATACCCAGAAACAAGTCATGTATAACTAGTCTTAAGGAGAGGAGACAACGAGGTGACCATAAAACGGCACAGTGTATGATACCAGAAACCGTCTAACCTTCACGACGATCCCTTTTACGACATCCCCACCCAACATGCACCTGGCCAATCAGAGCCTGTCCTACACGCACATGCGCAGTGCAGCCCCGGAGTGGAGGCTTTGTGGGTAGCGTCACTGTCATGTCACCAAAAAGTTGGATAACCAGCTGATGAAAAAGTATCCGGATATAGACACGTGTCATATATACACCAGATTTGGGGAAAACATACATAGTTGCACCTAGCGCATTCTGCTGCAGTTAGGCCAAAATATATTTTTTTATTAAAGATATGCTTCAAGTAACATGATCCGAAGTTTTAGGTCAGGAAGGTCAATTTATTTTAATCTACAAATTGAGAGTTCCAGGATTGAGTTGTGATCCATCACATCAACCGGGGATTTAACAGAATGACTCACTAATTCTTCCTAGGAATATCAAGAAGTTGTTGGATGTTTCTCTTCAAAGGCCATTTTCTTGAGTCAATCTGTCATTCAGGCCTTTGCAGTGGGAGCTTGTTATTCTTGAAAGTGAATTGCTTTCAGCTATAGTAATGCACTTTTTCGCTAATATTTAATTTACCACGCCCCCCGCCCCCCCCCCCTCCCAATGTACTAAACTGGACGGTATAGACTGCTCTATGTAAGGCCAAAGTCCTGAGCCCATTGAGTCCTTACCTGAAACCTCACACATAAGCCAGGGGCAGGGGGGCTATACGGGCTATACACGTGATACTAAGTGGTATGTGTTTTAGCACCTCTCTAACACCCCATAATAAAGCTATCATTTCACACGGTCTGGGATCGGGGCCTCCCGCCTCAGGACACCCTGGGCGTGGTAACCCTTTAAGGGTGGTCATGCCCTTGGTCGGCATGATGCTTGAATGCAGCCCTGGCGAGTAACTCGCCAGGGCTGCATTCAAACTCGCCAGGGCTGCATTCAAGCATCATGCCGACCCTATGGGGTTGAAACACTCCCAAAGGGCCGGCATGATGCACCAATGCAGCAGTGGCGAGTTACTCACCGGGACTTGGTCCATCATGAGGACACATGTCATTTTTGAGTGACATGCCATCCTTAAAGTATTAATCTTGTTTTAGTCAACTCTTCATATTGCCACAATATGAGAAACCTGCCATGTGAAATGGCAGAACATGCGAATTGGGGGGAGTCAGGTTGGGATGTAATCTGACCGGACAGGTATAAATTGGGATAACCGTCAAATTCTGCCAGAATAAACCCTTAGGGACTGCAGGCTACGTTTGTCTTCATAATGCATCATCTCTTGTTACTTGGTATTTGATGCATCATTCCGAGCCTTCAGAAGTGTATCAATCCCATGAGGTTGGCTTGGTGCATTAGTCCAGCATTGGCGAGTTATTCACCAGGGCTGCATTCATGTATCATGACGACAAAGGACCCTGCATGATACCACACTGTGCCATAGTTAGAGGGTTTATCGAGCAAGCGTCTCCGACAGACACCGAGTGACATCTAGGTTTGGGAATTTGGTGAAATTAGATTCAATCAGCCTCGAGTTAACTTTAAAACGTTAATAATGAGAGGAATGCAGTTGCTTCTGTCAACTGGCGGCCAAGTCTTGATAAACATTCTGGTTTAAGACGATTTTTATTTAAGCCCCCATCATCAGATACATACTGACCTAATTAGAAATAGCCCCCCCCCCCGACAAACAGATATGCATATATACAGATATAAGCACCAAAGAGATAACAAAGACGACCAAACTTCCGTCTCCATTCTTCAAAGGGAACGAAGCGAGAACCTCTCCAAGACTATGCAAATACCAAAATGGCCGCTTCGCTGGATCGCTTAAAAATACAGATGACAAATGAGCGTTAAAACGAAACGAAATGGGAAAATTGGTCTCAGGGACAGTGTCTGAAGGCCACGGAACCTCGTTATTGAAAACGGAGCCGCAGCCACTTTAATAAGTAGTGGTTCGCTACAAGAACCGTTTGTGCATCGGAGACGGGGTTTTAACCCTGTAAGGGCAGCATGATGCTTTAATGCACCATGCTCTTCTGTCGTTATGATGCATGAATGCAGCCCTAGTGAGTAACTCGACACGGCTGCATTTAAGCATCATGATACTATTCTACATGTTTGATACACTTCAATTAATACAGTGCTGACGAGATATTGGCCAGCGCTGCATCGGTGCATGAAGATGACAAAAAATGAACATGAAACCTTGAAGTGTGACGCCGTCCTTAGATAGTTATGGTCTCGTCGTATTGGGTTTACCGATCCTCAAGATGGAGGAATCTGTTTAGGTGCACTTATTACAGATATGGATGTATCATAATTTGTCTGGGGATCATGGCCATTTGGGAAAAGATCATGGAATGCTTTTCCATCAGGCCCTGTACCTGTTGCCTTGCAGCAGTGATCATATCTATGGGAGGGATACAAGCATGAAGCATGAGTCTGTGTGGATATGTAATCTTAAATTATTGTGGATTCCTGGGTTTGGGTAATCTTACGTCGAGATCACAAACAAATGACATCACAGGAGAGGGTTGCTGGTCCAACTCGGTCTCCATGGCATGTGGTAATCGGAGGAAACGGGCTTAACCCTTTAAGGGAAGCATAGTGTGTTACTGTGCTATGCCTTTTATCGTCATATTGGCGAGTAACTCATCAGTCATGCCGACCCTGTTTGAGTGTGAGCAAAATCTCGGTATGATGCATGAATGCAGCCCTGGCGAGTTACTCGCCAGGGCTGCATTCATGCGTCATGACGACAAAGGGCTAACCGGTAACGCTTATTGTTATAACGCTCCATGCTTGGCGGTAATAGGAGGAAACAGCCTTAACACAAATGTCCGCCATGCACCGCGCTCACAGCGCCGGATCACGTGACAGCTCCGATTCCCGCCACGAGTCGAACTGAGTCGAACTGTCCGCAGGTATTTGTGACTTCCGGTACAAGGCAGTAACACGGGGACTGCAGCGCCACGGTGGCAGTAGTGTTGGTGGAGGAGGGAACTAAAATTGTATCCATTCGAACACAGCATTTTGACAAATGTGGTGTAAAGTAAGAACGATGAAAACACCTTTAGAGGTGGGGTTAAAGCGCCTTGGTGCATTATTTCAGGGACGCCTTATATCGCCGACACTGATTCAAGACTAGGCCCCATTCAAAGACCTGGCACATGAGTGAGCTTTAAGGAATTTAGAAAACGATTGAGACATGGATCCAAATGATGTAGTTGCATTTCCTTTCAAAATAGATTCAGAATGGGACTTGTATTTGTGAGACTGGGACCCCACTGTTGGAAGTACCGTTGTTGCTAGTTCAATTTGAAGGGTAGTATGTTGCTATGATCGTTGATGTCGTGATGCAATAATGCAGTTTTAGCAAGGATGATAGTCTGTCATCATGGTAATAGATGGCCATATTAACCTCAAGTTCTTCTCAAGCAATATCTATACATGGTGCATTTCTCTGAGCACAAGCCCTCCTCTTCAGCTGACAAGATGGCGGCCGTCACACAGCAGCCAGTTCACGGCTATTTGTCGCACTTGTCACGTGTCACGCGAGATCTCGTTACCATTTCGAGATCTCGTCCCAGGTGATTTCCCGCGAGATGTCCTTCAAATCGGGCGTCACAATGCGCACGCGCGGCCACCACCTTCCGGCCCCTCCTGCCTCCCTCTGACGGCCGCTAGGGGGCGTTTAAATCACGTGATTACTGGCGTGAGTCTCGCGAGATGTGAGAGCAGACGCCCACCGTCCATTCTTGTTACATCCGGGTCGTTCCGGATCATTCTCCACCCGCCTTCAGCGTCCCTAAACGTCCGTCATTTCTAAATAAGGAAAAGTGAAAATTGTCGTCAGGGTGCAGGTAAAAAGGGCGGCAAAACGCGGCTGTTCCGTGTGGGCGTGCTTAACATTGTCAGCATTGGGCCACTTTAAAAAAAGCAGGTTTCTCATCACCACGTCCATCGTAGAAATCAAATTTTGAGAAAACATTTTTCTTTGGCCACCGGTCATTGAAAGACCTGTTAAAAATGGACAAACGTTGGTATATTTACTACCAAATTAAAGCTAATAGTGGCAGTACTGCAGTGGGATAGAAATGAATAACAATTTCTCCACTTTAGAGATCAATTATTTCTCATCTACAAAGCGTGAATTTTGCTGACAAAAAGCATACATTATCCTATACATTTTAGCATGGGGGCATTTTCGAGTCCTTGGTGATGAGAAACTACTTTTTTGAGTGGCAGTGGCCTAACGGCGGCATTTACGTCCTCAGCCCCACAACCCCCCCCCCCCCGGGCTGGGGGACGCGGCGTTATTGTCACATGTTGGAGGGACAGGAGGGGGGGTGGGTGGTTGGTGACAGGGGGCAGTTAGAAAGGATGGCAGCCTCAAGATGGGAGCAGGATCTAGGATTTAGAAAAATGGGGGCGGGCGGAGAGGTGATGAAATATGATGAAAATTGACAGATATTGGCATATTTGGAATCAAATTAAAGCTAGTACTGCCAGCAATGCAGTGGTATAGAAATGACTTACATTGTAATCACATTTTGCCCACTTTTAAACATCAATAAATTCTTAATAAAATGTGCATTTTTGTCATGAAAAACATAATATTATTCTATACATTTTAGCCCACAAGCAGGTTTGGAGAATTTCCAATTTGACACCAAACAGGTTAAACAATGTCTACTTTAGTGTATTATATAAACGTCACATTCATGGATTAGATAATGGATCAAGGGGTATATATATATATATATATATACCCCTTGATCCATTATCTAATATATATATATATATATAGGCGGCAACAGCACTCCCACTTTCATTTCCAAGTTAACACCCTATAGCCTATAGCTTACGAAATCTACAATAAAATGCACAATGTGGTCAACTGAAGGTTGCAGGTTCAATTTAAGTTGAATCTTCTCTTGAATCACAACTGCTCCATGGGTTTCTAGGATCAGCGATCCTACATATTACATCGCACATAGCACGCACACATATGAGAGTTGTTCCCTCCCAGACAGTCATAGTTAACGTCTAACGTAACACTCATAGCATGGTGAGGTCGGCCAGATCTATACTAAGATGTTGAGAGGAGATCCCCGCTGAAGTAGGACCTCAGATGCCCACAGGGCAATACTCAAATCAATCCGCCCCAAAACTATATTACAAGAGGAAATAGACAATACTCCACGAGCCACATCTGAGGGAGCTAGGATTGATTAATGTTATACCCCTCCTACACCTCCGCAGGGTATTAACCCCTTAGGGACCGCATAGTGCTTTAATGTGATATGCTTTTTGTCTTCATGATGCATGAAAGCAGCCCTGGTGAGTTACTCGCCTGGGTTTCATTCAAGCACCATGCCGAGCCTATTGAGTTGATACATTCGGAAATTGTCGGCATGATGCATTCATGCAGCAATGGTAAGTGGACTTCACAGGGCTGCATGAATGCATCATGACGACCAAGGGCATGATACATTACTTTTCTGTCGTTAAAGGGTTCACCTCCCCTACAAGACTCTTACACAAGACCCCAACACCAGAGTACCCTCCCCCTTCTATGGTGTCCCATGACCTTAACCTTATCCCTACCTCCCCGGGCTATCCCAGCCATGGTATAGAGAGTCTATTCCACACTCAGGGCGATGGGCTGGGTGAGGTGAGTGCCCGGGGAGTAGTGGTGCCATTATGGGTGGGATTCCCTATAGAAACCTCAACACATTTGTAAAGTGTATTTGAATAATATGCATACCCTATGAAATAAAGAATAACCATGAAGTCAGATTTAGGAATGCCAATATTTGCCATACAGACACGCTTATATATATTAGCATTCTTGTACACTATCATATATTCCTAAATGAATTGACCCTTCCCTCTTTGTAGTCATGTGACCAGTAGGAGGACCCCTACCAGAGTAGTACAGTGGGAACCCACCAGGTGGTATGCTGAATGGAAATAGACCCAGAAGGAAGAAGGAGGGGGAGGGGGAGGGGGTGGGAGAGGAACAGGGGGCAGGGGTGGGACAACCTCCCAACATATTACCTGATTTGGTTCTACCGTCAATACTTCCTCTCTGTCAAAGCGCAGCAAACATCCCTGAGAAATAACCTGACGCCATGCTTTTGAAATATTCATTTAAATACAACTATGAATTGATTGAAATATCTAAAGGTATGTTTGAAGAAAAACATATTTAAAAATTACAGAATTATTGGTCTGGTTGTTATGGTGAAGGTGCAACATATTTTTGAGACCTTTTTTCATGTAGACACACTGGTACTGTGTTTTGTGGATAGGAGAGCAGACAAGTATTACCGTTTTCCTCCCTTCTTCCACAAAAGATTTCCTTTAGTCTGAGCCTTTGGGCAGAGTCTTACATGAGACTCTGCTGGGAGAGTGTGTGTGGGAGAGGGAGGGTGGGGCACACAGCGGATATTTGCAGGGACGGACAGCAGCTGGTAGGGGAAGGGTGGTCAGACTGGCCGTAATATGGAAAGGAATAGGGAGTACTAGGGGTTGGGATAAGATAGGGTAGAAAGGGGAAACGTTTGAGATTACACTGTCAAATTAAAAATACGTCCCATTATGCTGTAAATCAACAGTATATTCCACTGTCCATGTACCCCAACACAGGGGTTTATACTATAAAACTACAGTAGAGTCTACTGCTCAGCTACATCAACTTTTAGGGTAGGGGCCTATAAAGCACCCATTGAAATAAAGAATGAGCATGAAGTAAGGGGTAAGAAGTAGGGTATTCTACCAGCATGGTTACATCATACTCTACCAATCTGGATCCATATGTAAGCTTATTATTTATATGAATTATAGTTTATGGGCCTCATCCTAACAATATTATCTGAAAGACACCTCCGTGTTTTGCCAGAAGAGAAACTGTTAATATTTGGTTCTGTGTAACGTTAGCTGGATCAAGGGATGTAGCACATATGGCCATAAGAAGGGGCGTTTTTCAAGCAACTCAACCCTCCAACCCTAGAAGCTTGTTCAGATTTTGGGGATTTACTTTTCTTTTTGCAAAGCTTGGGTCGCGGGAAACAGAGCTTGGGTCACGAGAAATCAACTTTTTTTTAAATCGTCTGACCACGTTGGCTGAAACCCAACATTCCGTAGGCCATAGGTGGGGCTTGAAGGGGGGAGAAAGAGACAGCTGTGAATGTTTGTAGGGAGGGTTGGCTCAGCTGGTCAAGGAAAATGGGCACAGAGGGCAATGGAGGTCACAGGGGATGAAGTTAATGGGTGGGAGGGGATTGGTAATGGTGGCAGAAAATAGTAGCCGGAGTAACAAATGGTTTCCGGTTTATTGGCCTTTTAACGTATTTGTATATAACAAGTAAGGGCTCATCTACAATACCATTTAAACTTGTCTTCTGACTGGCTTAATTACTCTGCACTTCTACAGGACCTGTGCTTATTCCAGATTCAGAACTGGCCTAAATTTTCATTTCAATATATCTTCAATTATAACTGCGCTTATTTGAGACCCCTGCACTTATTTGCGCCACTACGATATTATATGCCCTGACATGATATCCCTGTTCATTTAAAAAAGATGATGGCATGTGTGCTATATGCTTGCTCCATGTACACTGTATATTGATTATAAAACTGTGTGATCCATTTACTAATATATGCACTTCTTTCTCTTCCATCATTTAGGTGAGTTGACGAGCGGTATGGTTACCACATCCAATGCCAGGTTGGGTGCAGGTAGGGCAGCAAAACAGCCGTGTATCATTATGTGTGGTCAAGTGTCCAGAAACAGGAACAGGTCTTTTTAAGTCCAACTTCCCAGACCAGAAGCTTAACATGTGGGTCTTCTACCTGGCTGAAACCAATGAAACACAGTTTTTTAATCCAGGCCTTTTTTGCTACCAATAACATAACATCCCTGTGTTCATGTTGAATGGAAATGATGAATGAGTGCAGCTCAGCCGAGTAACTCACCAGGGCTGCATTCATGCTTGATGTTTAGGGGTTCATTCACTTTCAAAAAGTGGGAACAGCACATGAATGCAGCACTGGCGAGTTATCCGCCAGGGCTGCAATCATTGATTCGCGTGAAATGGCTAGATATGTCGGATTCATGTTAAATATTGTCAGTCCTGTAATGTTTTTTGTCCATGCTCTGTGTCACACTAACCATTGTCCCACCTTAAAACGAGACCTACATATTACATTAGGGCTCTCCTACAGAGAGTCCTACACATACAGTGTTGCCTTTATCGGCACAAATTCTAAATTCTACAATATCAATAGCCCAAAGTCTTCATCTCTTCTATTCTCTAACCCAAAACATCACTGTGCTTCCATCTGGAGTCCTCCCACTTTCTATAAATTCTGTTATAGTTTTTGCTCAGCCTATAAAGTGCATTGTGCGCCTGCAGTATGCAATGCTTTGGGTTTAAAATGAATCATCATCACTGATCATCATCATTAGAGCATTATGCAGCCATAAGAGGGTTAACCGCTCTATATAGAGGAGGAGGTGGGAGAGGGGTACAGAGGGCTCAGCTCCTTAACACCCTGGAGGCCATTATTCTGAGATTACCCGCAGCCCGCCCCATTAGCGGGTTACGGAGCTGCGAGTGGTGACAATAACGCCACCTACATCCATCTTACCCCTCCTCCTACCCTCTTATCCTTCTGACCCCTTAACCTGCTGAGGATGGCATAATGCCTCAATGCATGATAGCCTTGGTCGTCATGATGCATGAATGCAGCCTTGGCGAGTAACTCACCAGTGCTGCATTCAAAAGCATCATGCTGACCTTATGAGGTTGATACGCTCCTGAAGGGTTTTCATGATGGACCAATGCAGCAACGGCGGGTTACTCCCCGGGGCTGCATCAGTAAATCATGACAATCGATGTCATATTTTAGAGACACGTGTCCTTAAAGGGTTAAGGACTGTGTGTCGTTAAAAGGCGACATTTGTTGTCCAATGCACCAATGCAGCTACTGAGAGTAACGCCAGTGCTGCATTGGTGCATCATGCCGACCCGGAAGTGTATCTGCTGCATAGGGTCGTCATGATACATGAATGCAGCTCTGGTGAGTTAATAGTAGTTGCCAAGTCATCAACGCTGCACTGGCGAGCAGGGGAGTAACTCCCTGGCACTCTCATTGGTGCATTGGTGCGTCATGCCGAGCTTTCGGGAGTGTCTCAACACTGTATTAAAAGACAGCGCTTGTCTAAGTTTAGGTGATGTGGGAAGCCTGAAATTGAGGTTATTGTGGGATGGGTGTCCAAAAATTGGAGCAAACGAGTTATCTTATCTAAAGACACGGATAACAAAGTGTTACAGGATCACAGCCAGGGTTTGTTCCTGCAATCAAAAACCTGATTATTAACAAAGATAGCTCAAGGATGATACAGAAGAAAGCGGTTTTTAAAAAAACGGGGAAATGAAATAATTATAATAAAATCTGAGATTGGATGAATCAGTATCTGTTACAAACGAGGAGGCTCAGATAATGGAATTCTGTCGCCGCCGTGATTTCCATTACAATTTTTGATGAGTTCTAATTGTCCATGATGGGAAATATGCCAAGACTCTCCTAAAATAGAACTGGGTCAATATGCAAATGAGATTAAATGACAATAATATCCAAGTTAACGCGTCTTGCGATAACGTCAGCCATAACCGAATAATGAGAACGTCAAAATATTAATTCTTTTATATTGATATGGATGAACAGTAGAAAGGGAGGCTGATGAAAGGAGATCAAATGGAATGAAAAATGGGCAACAATTATAAAAGAACTGTAAAGAGCGGCCGTTATAAGAGTAACTCAGATTAAGATCATGAGCAGTGCATTAAATATTTCTGGCAGTATGCTTTGGAGACAATGGTCAACTTACCTATTGCTACCTAAAAACCCTAAATTCAAATACAGCTAGTACCGAAATGGGCATTGAAATGGTCGGACGCCGGTCAAAAGTGTCCTACTTCATGAGGCCCATGCTTCATAGCACAGGAATAGTAAACCAACTGTTAATCTCCAAAACAACCAATGCTTTGAGGATTTGTTGTATTTGAGAATTTAGCCAACCTAAACATTATGTAAAGCTGATTGAGACCAACGTTGAACCGTTCACATCTCATTGTTGAACCAAGCACTGTTCAAAACTAGTTTATCAACATTCAAATCATTGATCCATCTGTGCTGCATTCATGTATCAATCCCACCTTATGGTGCTTATACTCTCTCACAATGTGGGCATGATGCATTGGTGCATCATATCTGCTGACAGTGGCTGAGTTACTTGCCAGCGTTACATTTGTGTATAATGCTGCCAAATAAACAATTTGCAGCAGAGTTCCTGTCTAACATTGTGTTGACAAGGACTCTAGGTTGGCGTTTGTGTACAATCCTGACAAATGAAGATGCAGACTTGTTAGAAGTTGACCGAATAGCTTTTCTGATGATCTGCAAACTTTGTGCGACTTGACACAATGGGGAAACTTACACCATGTAACTTCATCATCTGTGGCCCGTCTCTAGCTGCCATTACACAGCTACAAAAGCTGCAGGATCAGCTCCCTGTGGCCATCAATCAGGGTTAGTGTAGCTTGGTAGGGGACTCTCACCGACCCGGCTGTTCCTGCAAACATGGTAGGTCTATATACTGCCAATGCCATCTTGTGTGCTCCTGCTAATTATCACATCTACCGCAAAACCAGATGTTTTTGAACACCTGCTGCTCAGTACTGACCAATGTCCCTATAAACAGATTGGTCATAGGGACAGTGATCAGGCATGACGAATTGCTACTCAAAATTACATGGGTAAAACAACATATTATATGACTTTTGCCTTAATTAAAAGGACTTCGCCTAAAATAGAAAGACTAAGGTACTGACCAACCTGAAAATATTAACTAACCCAGGTTGGTCGTATAGGGAGCAAAAAAATGACCAGCTTTGTTAGGCACTGTTGTGACTGAGAGATTGGTCGCATAGAGAGCCAAAGATGGTCAGTGTAGCTGATTCCCTAAAGCCACAAGACGGCAGCCTCTAGACCCCCACTGTGGGTGTAGGGTGTATCAGTATAACAATGGCTGCCGCCTCCCAGCAGACAATGAGGCACTAATAGCAGCTAGCAGACGACAATCCCAGGTACACGTCATTAAAATTGGCGCCAAAATCAAAGAAAAGTCCCTTTGTCATGCTGAATTCGGTCAGAATGAACGCCAGTCATTTTGTTCCTTGTTAGACTGGCTTAACCCTTTAAGGGCGGCATAGTGCTTTAATGCATCATGCTGTTTGTTGACTTGATGCTTTCATGCATCCCTGGTAAGTACCTTCCCAGGGCTGCATTTACGCATCATGTTTACTCTATGGGGTTGATACAATCCTGGGGAGTCAGCATGATGCATAAATACAACCCTGTCAAGTTACTCATAACTTCTGTATCGCGACAACAAATGATATTGTAAGTTCAAGCACTACGCAGCCCTTACAGAATTATAGTGTTCTCATTGATGATAATTATACCGCGTGAGACGGCGAGAATTCAGGCAGTAATGATTGGTTGTCGTGTTGCTACACATTGCTACATTTCGGAGATTGTTGTTGTGGAAAATGTGCCCTGAAGAAATTATGAAAACCTGTTTCAGTTTTGAATTGAACGCGACTGTGAAAATCATTGCAAAGTCTGCATAGAATAGACAAGACAATAGAGATATTCATTAGAAAGGACGCTAGCATTTGTCTTGTCCAATGGATTACCACTGTTTTATAACTTCTTATATTCCCAGTCCCGCCCCCTTCATTTCGCCTGTAGTGGATGCTTTTGCCTATTTGAAACTCAAGTTTGACACAAGATGGCACACCTCCTATTTTATCCTCCCCCTGTTTTTGCACACCAATATCCCTCTACTACATACTATGTATGTTACCTTAATGATAGTCTCACCTTATTGTGACGAACACTGCATGAACATTGATATTCAAGCAACATTTTATTGCCTAAAGTCACTGTTTAAATGGTTTTAAGTTCAGTAAATGCTAGTTAAGTATCATGGATGACATTTGAGCAGCTTCCAGTGTCATTTACTGGAATTGAAGCAGCCGATTGTTGCTTAAATGCCAACATTCATGCAGTGAAGTGACCAAACACCTAGCACCGTAACGTATGACGAGGCAGCCTGTTTATCAGGGGGCTTTAAATACATAGAGAAGATACAGCATTTTTATGATCTGCAAAATTTATTTGCAAGGATTCTAAGGATGCAAGTTCATTAGTAAAATGTAGTAAAGACATTATGGCGATAGCCACCAGCGGATCCCATAAATGTACACATATAGATGCAAGTACCCATCATTATAGGGAACCGAGTAACCACAGTAACACAGGCATACCACATTTAGGCAGTCATTACAAACACTAATTGTGGGTATTTAGTTAAATGGTTCTCACTGAAATGGTAGCAATGTTGACGCGGTGACTAAATGGTTCCTGAGTAAAGCGTTTAGGGGCCGGTTACAGAGGGGTGGGATTAACATGGGTACAAGCGCCTTCACACCCGTAATTGTCAAATTGTCAATCACAGAATCCATTTCCAGGGGCGTCATAACTTAAGGGTCAGCAAAGTGCTTTAATGGCGTTCTATGTCATGATGCATGAATGTAATCCTCGGGGTTATTAAACTCTCTATGCATCATGCCAACCTTTAATATGAGTCTAGGAGAGTCAGCATGATACGTGAATGCAGTACTTGGGAGTTAATCATAAGGGCTGTGATTTTTGCAATATGAAAGCAAGAGGTATAGCACATAAAAGCACTGTGCAATGCTTAAAGGGTTGACACTGTAAGGACGGTTAGCGCTAAAACTTTAGATGTGTTACCAGGGTGACTCAAATTCGCCGGTGCTGCATTGGAGCATCTTGTTGACCCTTTGGGAGTATCTTAACCCCATAGGGTCGGCATGATGCTTGCATGCAGCGCTGGTGAGTTACTCGCCAGGGCTGCATGCATGCATCATGACGACCAAGGGCGTTATGCATGAAGGTATTATGCAGTCCTTAGAGGGTTAAGGACACGTGACCTCCTGATCCATCCCATAATGCAGCGTTTTCACCAGTTGTCGTCTGCTGCCTAATTTACATGTTAATGAGGAACCAGAACGAGGCTAAAACTACCCGCCTACCGTATTGGCTTGTTTACACAGCCGATAATCGCTGGTAATGCAAGGCACCTGCAGTAGTTGTATGGACATAAATATTAAGCCCAAGACCCTGGTGTTGAATGAGCATTGGGAGTATAATCGTAAGGGAATTCATAAGGGCCCGACTGCATGCCTGCCTGCCTTTCTATCCGTCCAGGGGCGTGGCAACTGGGGGGGGGGGGGGGTGGGACATGTCCCCCCCCCCCACTTTTGACCAACCCCAAAAAAAAGTCAAACCAAAAAAGTCAAGTAAAAAGGGGTCAAAAAGGGTCAAAATACCCCTCAGTCCCCCCTACTTTGAAACTGCTTCCCACGCCCCTGCCCCGTCCTGCCCTACCTGCCCAGCTCCCTGCCTGTCCCCCGTTCTTCCTATCTACCCTCTTGTCTGCTGCCTGCTGCCTGCCCATTTCTGTCTGCCTTCCAGTCTCTGCGCTCTGCCTTGTCCCTATTGTTAACCATTCCTTTCTTTTTTTACTTCATTTGCCTCACTCCCTTGCTCCCCTCCTCCCGATAATTCACACTCTCTCTCTATCCCTCCCACACCTCTGTCCCTCTCATTTTCCCCATTCCATACCTTCCTTCCTGCACCCTTAAAGCTTCCATCACTCCCAATTCACCCTTCTATGGGGTCCATTTCTAATTTGACCCTTTCAGAGTGACCCAGGTATTAATGTCTCCATTATTCTGCAACCTGGTTATAGGACATGGGGTTATCTGATGGTCTTTACCCACTCTCCTCCTTCACCCCCATATGTTTGACCCTTTCCCATTCACCCAGCCATCTGTATGTATTATTCCCCAATATGGTGACTTGATCAGTCTAGTATTGGTCTTCATTGCTGTCCGTGTCCCTTCCCATTCTTCCCCTCTCGCACATTACTTAGTTCCATTCCGTTTGAGTGACATGAAATCTGCCTTTTCTATAGAGACCATGGCGGTGTGCATACCGGCCTGACGCCGATCTACTTCCTGTACCAGCTTCATGATATAAAGGTGTAGTTCTGGTGTAACAGGCCCCAGAGGACTCAGGCTACAGCCTGTCACCCAAGCTGGATCAAGCTCGCTTGCAGAGATTACCTGGGTGGAGATTGACATTCTGATATCAAATTGATTGGCCATAACTACACTTGTCCCAAAAGCGATTCTGGCACAGAATGACACTTGCAAATACTGTGGCCTTGAACTTTTGAATTTTTGCTGGGTTTAGGCAATCCCTGTAGTTAGCCTGGAACCAGGAAGGACCAACACTGGAGCTACAATGTGTATGATATGGGAGCATTCTCACCATACATTTTGGTTCCTGTTTACTGGTTCCAAGCTACCTGCAGAGGTTGCTCAAAAGGATCTGGGGACCTGAGTAGGCCGTAACAGGCTCTAACAATAGAACTATGACAGCCTTGTATAAAGGGACTGCAACTGGAATAATGATAATGGACGGAAGGTGGTGCCACTGAGGGGGCGGACATTTTACGACAGAGTAGTATATGAGATGTCGTTTTACGACACAGTAGTAGTATAGGAGAAGGAAGCATGATGTGAGGAAAGGCACCCACCCCCTCCTGCCACAGGGAGTGGGGGAATGTGTAGTAGGGCCATCACTCTCCCGGCAGAGTCTCTGTGTGAGCAAACTAGACTCTGACGTTTTCACATCAAGTGTACCATGCCAGACATGTTTAACACATACTGACATGATGCATTGCAAAGTTATATAACTACTTCCTTAAGGAGATTGTATGTTACTAGTCAATTTTACATCTCATGACTATGACCTCTGCATTTATATATATACTGTATGTAGCAAACAGGCCTAAGGCCTATCTTATACAGTTAAAATAAACGAATTTCAACTCAACTCAACTCATACTCTGATATCACTGCATGAACATTGGCATTTAAACAGACTGTTTCTTGCTTAAAGTTACTCTTTAAGTTCAGTAAATGTCATTAACCTGACAGTTAATTAACTGTCATGGAAAAATCATGATGGCATTTAAGTAACCTTCAGTGCCATTTACTTAAATCAGAGATGCTTATAGTGTGACTATAAGCAGTCCAATATTTGCTGAAATGCCAACATTTATGCAGTGTATACCAGTAGGAAAGGCAAGCTGGCCGTACTTACATCAATACCATGATCCATCTCTAGCATGTAGGCATTCTGGGTGAAGTAGTTCTGAGTAAAGTAGCTCCAGTTTCAGTGCGACCCGGCGTGTATTCTGCTAGTGGCGTAATAATATCCCTATATTCATAAAGTGAGATGCATCCTCATAAAACATAAAAATGCCACCTGCTGTCATCCATATTACAATGGACATTTAATGGACATTTCAAAATGGCATCATGATGGTAGTGATGAAGCATAAGCCGCTCTCCAAACAGAGTAGCATTGGAGTACATCTAGATCCCGTCAGGTTGGGGCAGGTTCAACTGTAACAGGCTATACTGACAAAGTGTTAGATCCTGATATAATAAGACCACTTCAGCTGCATCAACACCCTAGAAAAGGTCATTCTGGTAGCCCTTTAGTTACAACCCGATACCTGAGGCATCATGCTAAATCATCATTTATGGTCATGATGCAGTTATGCAGTGCTGGTGAGTAACTCCCGTCGTTGCATCATGTCGCATCATATTGACCCTCCGGGAGTGTATCTTTATCATGCCGTCGCTATGACTGGGGATGCAAGATTGGTAATTATTTTACTGACCAGGACTGCATTTGTGCAGCATGCCTACTGTAGTACAAATGGTTAAACTGCACACTATGCTTGCCTTAAAGGGTTATGATAAAGGTTTGGTGGGAAGAGGAGGGGGACCCTTTCCCCTGAGGTCCACTCATGCTATTTACCATGTAAGCAGAGAGTGGGACGTATCGGTATATGCCGCGGGGTGGTTTATAGACCCAAGTGTCCCCGAAGACAAACTAAAAGGAACGGGCGCCTGGTGACATATGTGTCCACTAGGTGGCACCACTGTGTTACCATGGTTACAGGCCCAGTGGCAGCCATATTGTCTCATGGTGCATTAAACTTCCGCTTGATCTATGGCGTCCACGCCGAGAAATACCGTAGTGACCGGTTTAAGCCCCGGTGCGTATTGATTTAAGCCCTTTTTTTCATTTTTGCCCTTTTTGCCATTTTTTCCCCTACACTTAATTGAGACTATCATTGAGTACAATTTCACTACCTTGTGCTGAGAAGGGACCTGCAGAAACTCCAGAAGTGCTTGCGTAAGCAGGTGCATTATAGTACTCCCACAACAAAACCTAACTTTGCTGCCAGATGAATAGGAAAATATAATGAGAATGTTTCATAACAGAGGGTTTGAACTACACCAATGTCCTTGCCTTTTGATGGTGAACAGGGTTCAACCAACATTGACCTAATCTTCTCAAAAGAGGTCCGCATTATTTTCAGTCACATCCACATACCTATATACACCACTTGAACACCAACTCTTGCTGCCCCTTCATAACAGTCAGAGTGGGCCTTTATATAGGGTAGGTGGTAGTTTAAACTACATCTTGCAAAGGAGGAATCACATCAAAGCGACCGAATATAAAAGAAAGGTCCTCGGGCAGAATTTTAAATAGAACAGAAATTGAAATGAAATAAAGAAAGTATATACATTGAGTGTGCACCCTTTGAAATTGAAATTGACCCTCTACAGTCCTGAAGACGACACCTGTATTGGATATTGTTGTCACATACATCAAAGACGTGAGCATAAACCCCGAGTGCACCGGGCTGAGATCGCATTACCACCCCGGCCGCTGTGAGTCCAAGATGGAGGCTTGTCGTGAGCTGCGTGCGAATGTGGCGGGAAAAATATTGGGGAAATTGATTGTCTGTTGCTGAGAGGTATATTGACGGTAACTCGGTTAACCCTGTAAGGACAGCGTTTTGAGAAAATGCGACATTTGTCGTTATGATGCACCCATGCAGTCGAAGCAAGTTACTTGCCAGGGCTGCATTGGTGTATCATGTTGACCCTTTGGGAATGCATCAGCCCTGATGGGGCAGCATGATGCATGAAAGCAGCCCTGGCAAGTTACTCTCCA
The DNA here is from genome assembly GCA_947462335.1 of Harmothoe impar. Lineage (NCBI taxonomy): Eukaryota > Metazoa > Annelida > Polychaeta > Phyllodocida > Polynoidae > Harmothoe > Harmothoe impar. Next base: position 50,441,940 of record OX381720.1, on the reverse strand, counting down.
GGGTTTCATGTATGCATCATGACAAGAAAGGTCATAATGCATTAACGCACTCTGCGGGCCTTAAAAGGTTAACCCTGAAAGAGCCAGGTTTCTTGTTTTTGTCATGATGCATCGATGCAGCACCCCCGGGTGCATCATACTGACCCATCAGGAATGCATCAAACCCATCGACACATTTTATGATGCATGAATAAAGCACTGGTGCTGCATTCATAATGCTAACACAAGGGCAACACAAGGGCAACACAAGGGCAACACAAGGGCAACACAAGGGCAACACAAGGGCAACACAAGGGCAACACAAGGGCAACACAAGGGCAACAAAGGGACATCATGTATTAAATGACTAAGCAACCCTTAAGGCGTTTACTGCAGGGACTTAGATGTAGAATGTAGACCTGGGGCGGGTAATAAGGCCTGTAGTTTTACTGCAGGGATGCAGCAAGTAAACTTAGATCATGAGGAGTTGTTGGGGTTGGCTCACCCACCCAGCCATGAGCATATATCTTTATGTAGGGAGATTTCAAAGTATTCAAGTGCTAAGGTTAGGGTGTGTGGGTGTGTGGGGCATGTATGAACTATCATGTGCATCAGCTCGCGGATCATTTCCTTTGTGGCACCAGGGGCGTTATAAAATGAACGGACAATCGACTCCTTTCCATTTCTACTGTAAGTGTTAGATTAGGGTGGCCGGACCATTTTTGTATAGTGATGCAACATATAAGTGATACATATCTACTTATAGCCTTATTCTTCACATTTTGAAAACTGTTTTGATACCGCTCATAGGATGAATAGGAGATAAGATCTTGTTGGTTGAAAGTCCCTCACTCTGATACACCTTCTGACAGCTTTTGAAATCATGCCATTCCTCAATGAAGCCTTCACACACAGTGAATCCACTAATGACCTCAGCTCTGTTCATGTACCATTGGACCCAATAGAAACCTGAAGTATACAATGCTGTCATCTGGTGTTAGAATGTGTTTTAACTGATTAGGACCCTCACATGACCCCCAGGAGATTGCCTGACGCTGGCAGGCGGTAGGCTGCTTTGTTTCCATTCTAAATGCATTATTTTCAGTTGATATAGCCTTATCTTCGGTAGTTTGCCGTAAATTGCCAATTTAAGATTTCTATAAAAATATTGAAGTACAAAAATATTTATTTTAGATAGCTTATCTGGAAAAGATATGATTTTATCAGGTGATAACAAGACCTCCCATCGGATACCTGCATTCAAGAGGCTTTGAACAAAAAAAGAATCTCGTTGATACATGGATATGCAATCCAGCAGTGCAAATTCTCCCAAAGGACAGGTTCAAGAGATTACCCAGCTATAGAGCTCAAAAAAGACTCGAAATCTGGAGGTTTGTCAACATTGCCCCTGAATTACACTATGTAATATAATTTAATATGCTTATTCCAGCCTGTATTTGATAGACCCATTCAAGATCTCTTCATACCAAGTTACTAGAACTCTAAATCTTCCCCCTAGCTAAAATGGGAACACATCATAAAAGGGCCATTTAACATAGGATCAGATACAGACTGGGCGATCAGCCCGATCCTTCAGCCACCCTAGTTAGATGCAATACAGAAAGGCAGCTCCATGTCATTGCATGTTGATTATCCTTTCCGCCGGGCTACTCACATTATTTTATCATATTATTATTTTCTTTTGTGATGAAATAGTGTGGGTTCTTTCTATAAATTAACCAGTCCAGCAGAAAGAGTGATCCACCCGCCCCAGCTTGAGGCATCCGGCCTGCTACAACCGCGCCCTACTCCATACTAAGTGACAGTCAATCACACCAAGTGACGTCTAGCCGAACAAAGCGGTATTAGCTCCGGCATCCCTTACACATAACACAATCACCCCGATTACTTCCGACATCCACAACCCTGCGAGGGCCGCACGCTGCTTTCATGTACCAAGCCTTTGTGTCGTCATGATGCATGAATGCAATGGTCAGCAGCGATGAGTAACTTGCAGTGCTGTATTCATGCATCATGTCGACTCTACCGGTTTGATCGACTCCCAAAGGGTCGGCATGCTGTTTCCAATTTGTTAAGCGCTAGAGCTGCATTGGGGCATTGTGATGGCATACTGGGGTAGGGAAGCCTGGAGCACCCCCTCCACCATAATGAGAGGTGGCTATATATAAATCTAAAATCCAATTTACCCCTCCCCAATAGGATTTTGGACTCTTCCCAATAAAAATATGCTTCTTTGACAAATGACAAAAATAGATATACTCGCAGACAGAATTAACGCGAGGAGGAGAAAGAGAGCAATTGGCCCTCTAATTCTACTCAACCCTGATCTGTTCTAGCGGTCCGTTCTAGCGTGTCACTTCAAAGTGGCCTGCCGAGGCTGTAAATTCAGTACCAATCCTCTCCCTCCCCCACATTTCAACTTCAAAATCTGCAGAAGCAGCATGATGCTGGCGTTAAAGGGTTACCAGATACCACACTCAGTCTCACACAGGGGGTGAGTGGTGGAGGAGGGCCGCCATGTTACCCCTGTCTACTCCCATAGCGCTAACACCGTCATGTAGAATCATGTAGCCGGCATGTAATAGATAGACAATGGTTATGAAAAGGTATGTAGATTAACCACAGCTTGCTGGTGGGGGCCAGACGAGGGTGAAGCCCAAGTCGCCCTACCAGCAAGCTGTGGTCAATCTACATATCTTTTCATAACCATTGTCTATCTGTTTTAAACCAGGGTATGCAGTATAACCAAGGTGCGAATCCTTTGTCTTAGCCGTCCACCGTGGTTTAAAGGAAGCATAGTGCTGTAATGTGCCTCTACATGTGTAGTTGGATTTTTCAGTGTGTCACTGTGTCACCTTTTATGTAAAAACAACGTGTCACTGTGTCACACTTGCTCGAGCACTTATAAACAGATATGAGAATTATGAACCTTGAGCTTTCACTTTTGCTGGGTTTAGGTAGTCCCTGTGGTTAGCTTGGAACCAGTGTGTAAGAAACAGAACTGGAACCAGTTCGGAAGCCTCTGGGAAAAAGAGTACATTGGTTACAGACACAAGACACATGTATTTGTCAATGTGTCATACATAGAAAGGTCTAATGTCCTGCTGAAGGTTGCCGCCATTAGCTGTATTGCTACATACTTAGCACAGCAAACACCCCCCCCCCATCCCACACCCCTGTAAGGGCTGTATAGTGCTTTAACCCTTTAAGGGCAGCATAATACCGTCATGCATCATACCCATGGTCGTCATGGTGCATGAATGCAGCCCTGAGACAGAGCTGCATTCAATCATCATGCCAATCCTGTGGGGTCTGAATCACTCTCAACTCAAACTCTAATGCAACTCTTTAAGCAACATGTTGTCCTGAAAGAATTAATGCAGAATACCATCATGCAATGATGCAGCCCTGGCAAGTCTAAGCGCCAGTGCTGCACTTATGAATCATCACGACACTAGTGACTGAGTGATACGCTCCCATAGGATCTGTATGATGCATGAATGCAGCTCTGACAGGTAATGCTGCAAGCATGCATCATGACAACAAAGGGCACAGCATATTAAGGCATAGAGTGGTATACAACAACACAGTGTGACCACATGATAACACGTGGTAGTATGCGGTAAGTGCTGCAGGCTATTAGCTATGGGCATGTCCCCTAATATCGCCCCCAGCTATGGGCATGTCCCCTAATATCGCCCCACCACGTGTTGTGCTGGTAATGTCAGTATGTCACGCCGCCTGGCGGGCTGAGTGAGCGGCTAATCTCACTAATGGGGCGAGGTGCTCAGGGCGTGGGGGGGGCCGGGGGGGTGTGTAGGGGCCCTGAGGTTTCGGGGCCTTAACCATGCCAGGACGGCATTATGCCTCAAAGCGGCATGATGCCTCGAGGCGGCATTATGCCTCAAAGCGGCATGATGCCTCGAGGCGGCATTATGCCTCAAAGCGGCATGATGCCTCGAGGCGGCATGATGCCTCGAGGCGGCATTATGCCTCAAAGCGGCATGATGCCTCGAGGCGGCATTATGCCTCAAAGCGGCATGATGCCTCGAGGCGGCATGATGCCTCAAAGCGGCATGATGCCTCGAGGCGGCATGATGCCTCAAGGCTACATACTCATCATCATGATACAGCGTGAACGAGTGACTGTATTAGTGCACTACGTATCAACATCAAGGTCCGTACATGTGTCAACTGCCAGTGTTGCATTCATACAACATGCCAAAATGAGCATCAAAGCACTGAGTTGCCCTCAAAGGGTCAAGAGTTGGGCCTTAGTGAGGGGGGGTAGATACAAAAAGTATATATATGTATGTAGCCTCCAGACATGCGGTTTGCAGCCAACAGCTGATTGGTCTGTATTCCTCTGTATTCCTCTGTATTTCCCTCTCTGCTTGCTTACCCTTACACTGCATCTCTACCAGGAGCACAGCAACGAGACGGGACGAGGACATGACTGTACCATCTCCTCCCACCCCCACTTTTGACCAATCCCAAGAAAGTCAAACCTTAAAGGTCTAGAGAAAATGACTTTAAAAAAAAAAAAGCCCAACCCCGTCAACATCGGCAACCATTAATTTTATTAATCTTGTTTCAATGTTCTGTTCCCACTGGACCCCCCCCCCCCCCTCCCACTTTGAAGATACTTGCATCCCCTGCTCTACACTCCCATTGCTATGATACACTTGTCCTCTGTCCCACCCACACCCTCATCCAACCCACCTCTCGCGTATAGGTCAGTGACCTTAAGTCTCCTGTGTCACGACCCCAGGTGTTCCTATACCCCTAATAACATACACTAGTCCTATAGACCAATCCACCAGGAAAGAGTGACTTTTTCATAATAAAGTTGTGCTTACCTTGGTTTTAGAAGAATCCTCATAACATTGTCTGTAAAGGCTATGTCTGTGAACATGTCACATCAGAAGATTCGCAGGACAATTATCTTTCTAATAGTATATATAATATTGCAAAACTCTGAGGTTATATTTATGTATTTGTTGGTCACACTTCAGAGATGTTCAAAAACTTCATCAACAATTTTTCTGAAAATGCACCTTTTCTTGCTGCATTGGTGTATAGTTAGAGCTGGCTGTAATCACACCGTAGGCTGCAGCCTTAAGACATAGAAACATAGGACACCCAGAGGGCGGGATGCCATCACATCATGCCATCAGGCCATACCCACAAGGAGCTAACACCTCTGGAGGCTCATTCAGAACAACTGACGTGGTCGTAGGGAACTGGTGACGTGATGAAGCCTGTTTGACAACCACCAGTAAAAAGTGTTTCAGAAGATAGAATCGTCAGAAAATAGAATTGGACATATTTGCCATTTTTGTATAGTATATAATATATACCCTTTTTGTATAGTTATAGTTTATATTCTGAAATGGCCTCAAAAATCATTTGAAGACCATTTGGGATGCATACATTTGCCATGGTCGTCAGCACCAATAATTACACTAATAATTACACTAATGACCAGTTTTGACGAAAATCAAGTTATGACGACTGACGAGTGCGTTCTGAAAGACCCTCCAGGCCACTTACCCTACCCATTAACCCACCTGTAAGGGGCCGTCCATAAATGACGTCACACTAATTAGACACAGCCACTCCCTTTCACACTTGGTCACACATCAGCCAACGCCACCCAGAAAATAATCTCACAAATATGTGGACACTGCCACTGCATAAGTTATGTGTTGTATCAACGTTTTCCCATACATGTGCTATGTGATTAAACAGTGCAATACCATGTAAACCTCCTGGCACTGTCCAAACATGTTCATATAGTTTAGTTGTTACTAAAGTGGCTAAATTATGACATCACATATATGTCAAATTATACAGGTCCTTCTGGGCTAGTGGTGATGGCTTTTACTGTAATGGCCTTTATTAGCTAGAACACTTTCCAAAATGACAACACTATATTCACTTGAGCATTCATTAGTTGAGTTTTGAGCTGGTAATATTTCATTACTTGTGTTCTGTGAATTTTATGCCTCAGGGGTCCTCCATCCATGGATTCCTAAGAGTGTTGATAGAAATAACAGGTGTCCAATATTCAGCGTACTACTTTTAGTCAAACAAACCTGACAATGAGTGAGAAATGATGGGAACCTCAAAGACGTACATTCCTCCAAGAGGGTGAGACTTGTTGCGTGAACTGGCTACCAAGACTAGGTGGCTTCTTCAGGAGTAGGGCACTCCTCCTATAGGGAGGAGAGCCTACACGGCATGGGAGCCGCCATTTTCTATCTGTCCCCTGACTCAGAGCAGTGCATTATGGGTAAATCTGTTATCAGCCACTGTTCACACCTATGAACAATGGCCACAGATAACACTGATAACACTGATGTGTGGCATCCCACCCCTATCTTAATCACCTTATTCACCTCCCCATTGTCTCAGGTGTGAAGTGAGGGACAGCCTGATTGGGAGACAATGCCTTGAATACACTCTGACTGTCATGACATGTGGTCATCCACAGAGGTGTTAATGCTCTATTTCTCTGAGATTTAAGATATTCATATTGCTGTAAGCTTATCTAATTAAAGGCCATTTAATGGGGAAAAGATTGATCTAACTTATACAGAAGATAAACATATAGTAAATGAGAGAGAACCCTCCAAATTAAACTTTACAAAAAGGGAAAATGGAAGCTTGACACACGACTACATGAGCCCCCTGGTACATGCCTCTAGAACCTGCATAGGCTCTCACCCGTATATGTACTATTGCATACCCCTGTCCTCCCCACGACACCCGTATAGCGCTCTAACTGGTGTGGACTTGTCCCGGGAGACTTGCTCCCACAACCAATGTGTGTACACTGACACAGGCAATCGGTTCCTGTTCCGGTTCAGCTCTCATCACTTAGCTTGTTCCTTGCAAGCTATGGTGTGTGTGAGTGGCTGGTCACTGCCTGAGTCTCACCATAGATTGCAAGCTCAGAACTAACATGGCTGCCCATACGGAAAAAACCGAATTATCGCTATGCACTACATCGTCACTCATATAACCGCACACCACAACTGTTGTTTCCCCATTACCCGGTCCCCCATCTCCTTGCCCCCGCCCCCTACACCCCCCCCCCCCCCCCCGCGTGTTACGCTAAGTAAGACGTATCCCACCACAGGGACGTCACCACTACGTCATACGCCATACGTCACCTCCCCCTGCCGCACGCAGCTACAGTGGCGGCCCCGTGTGAGCGGCGGCCGAACCACGGCCAGGTGGCTGTGTCTGAGAGGGTAGATTCACCCTGAGTCGGACACATACCAGACGGACACTTGAATTTGTGCTTATTCAAGCAGTCTAATCTACTTATTTGTGATTAATGGTAAAGTTTAAGTGTCATTTTTCCAATAAATCACCAAATCACAATACAAAAAACCTTCTACATTATAATTAACTATAGGTATCAGTGTACGTCTCAGTGTGGTCGACTCATGGTGAATCTACCCTAAGGGCATGGTGGTGAACCCATCAAGGTCAGCATGATGCATCAATGCTTCATGTAGACTTGTCATCATGATGCATGAACGAAGTGTTGGTGATTGCCATGCCACCATTGCATAAGTGCATCATGCTGACTGATCGGCATGATGCATGAGGGCAGCAATGGCGAGCTACTACTCACCAGGGCTGCATTCATCCATCATAACTACAACACTAAGAGGGTTAACGTTTTATTGATGGATAGCTGAGTAGAGTGGAGAAACTCAGGGCTAGGGAGGCAAGGGATCTGGTCATTTACATCAAGTTTACCTCCACTTGACTTCCATCACTTTGCGATCACTTTCAATTACTTCCTATTGCATTTGGTGACATCCTATAGCATGAGTCTGCCTATAGATCAAGGAATTGACTCCTATTGGGGAATGGAAACGGGAGGGGGGCGCATCTAGCAAGTAAAGTCAAAGATAACTGCCCCTTGGTTATATCCTCTCTAATTCTGAAAGGCAGTAACAGAGACATATACAGAAAGAAACATCCTAGTTTCAAAGCTTTACATCGGACACCAGTTAAGATGACTTGTCTATTCTGCAGGTGTCACTCTTACTAACCGGATAACACAGCACAACCTGGCTCCCTATACAACCAATCTCTCAGTCCCTATAGTGCCTAAGCTACTCATTTCTTGGCTCCCTATATGAACAACCTAGGCTTAATAGTTAATATTGTCAAGTTGGTCAGTACTGACCAACTCACCTTAGTCTTTCCATTTAAACCCCCACCACCCCTATTTATAGGGCTGAGTACCTGTCCTGACTCCACTCTGACTGTCGCTGGAGGGGAACTGAGAATTCCTTTTACCGAGAAGTCATTTTGGGTAAGGCATTAGTCATATGTTGTTTTGCCTCAGTCATTCTTGAATAGCACTTGCATGATCATGCCTGACCAATGTCTCTATGACCAACCTTGGATAGCCATCTCAGACTAAGGGCTGGGGCTTTTAGATTATCTGCGTAAAATAGTTAGTGTCTCCCCTTGTCAGTGATATGTGCAACAATGTGATATTTGACTCTGGTCTAACGACCGCCACACCTTAACGTGTGGGAGGGATGAGTAAGTGCCTTGTTATTTGCAGGTTCTTAAAGGGGTGGCTTTTTGACTGTTGAGTATGTCTGGAGATGTGAAGACTGCTATTCTGTGGAGTGCCGTGTGGGTGGGGGTGAACTAGTACCTGTAGGGCATCTTACTGCTGTTTCAACAGACTCTTCATAATCAGCATGGGCGTGGTTGTAAGGTGTTTTGTGTCAAATTAAAACAGGAAAAATAGCATATATATATCGTGAAATCTTATGTTTAGGCTGCGGCTAGTACACAAGTCAGATCGCCAGTGTGGCCTATTTAGAGGATCAGCCCAAATCAGGGTGCAGCTTATGATTATATGTGAGCTATAATTTTAGAGGTATAATCGCCATAATCAAAACCCCTCTGAGTCTTATATGATATACGCAAAGTATAGGTGTGGCTAATATGCAAGTTAGGCTTATATACTCGAGGTTTTACAGTACGCTGAATTGAAAAACAACAAACTCGTCATGCCCCTTGAGCCTTCTGTCAGTTTCTGTCAGCTTAAAAGTTATAGTGCCTTTTCAATAGTATTGGAGACCCGCCCAGTTTAAATTGTTGTTTTCCTCAACCTTTTATTGATGGGAAGATAACAAGGCTCCAGCAACTTATTCACCTTTGCTGCATTTGTTCTTCATGCCGACCCTTTGGGAGGGTATCAAGTAAGTCGTTGGTGCGAGATCCATGAATGGATCATAATTATTGACAATGGGTCCTAAAAGGGTCAATGGGTAAGATATATGACGCAGAAAGCAGCTCAGTGAAGCAGGGATTTATCTAGACAATATCTTTAACCCTTTGATGATCGAATAGGGCTTTATTGTGCCATGTCCTTTGTCGTCATGACTACACCCACCCTCTCAACAAGGGCTGAAGGATGCATCACCGCAGTGCTGGCGAGTTACTCGCCACCACCGTTTCTGCCAATGAGTAACTCGCCTGCACGGCTTGGTGCATCATGGTGCCACATGTTACATCCCTCCACAAGCATGCTCTCTCAGTCTCTATGATGTTATTCCAGCGACATTTTATGTTATTTTCTCAATTCTTTGGGAGATCCACAGCTTGTTAAGCCCCTTGTTGGGGGGGTTAATCGTATTTTTACCAGAATAGTGGGCTTGGTGGTAGGCTGCAAGGCATGGTGACCTGTGGTATTAATGGAAAGATCAGGGTTGTTGGGTTTATTTATTAAACAGTGCTCATCATTTGGAGAGAGATTACCAATATTTAATCATTCCAGCTGAACAACCTCCTTACCTCCTTACGGATCTCTCCATCTTTCAACCTGTCTCCCTAACGCGAAGTATGACATGTTGCCGTAAAACTATATTTTGTGCCGTGATGCAACAATGCAGTGCTGTTTAGTAACTTGACCTCCCCAGAAGAGGAGGGAAAGGTTTGAAACAAAAGGTAAATAGTTGGGACCCTATAATTATTTACTCCTTTTTTCCCTTCCCATGCTCCTCCCTAGCCCAATCTCCATCCCTTGCTGTCATCTGTAGATGATATATATGTTAATATCAAAAGAAGCAACAACCAGAGCAAACTTTCGCAGCATTACATATTTCTATATTGGAAATAGATAAGCCGAGACTCCACTACAGCAGCATTGACTGCTGCTAAAAAGGGCGACCAAAAAGTCCTTTGTTTTGGACAATTTCCCTTTCATTTTGCGGCATTTCACGTGCGTCAGATTCTGAATGTCGCCATGAACGCCATTACCCAAAACAAAGGATCGGCGAGTGTCGCACTTCTCAGTGTGGCGTTAGTGGAGCCCGGCCTTAAGATGCCCAACTGCCAAGGTCAGGTTGCTAAGTTGGCTTCAATGTCAGACACACAGCAGGTATCTGGTAAACGGACATCTTGGCAGCAGACAGACAAGACGGTTATCATGATATCAGTGTACCATGGCCCCACACGGTCACACACCTACACAGAAGAGCTAAATGCCCCAGTACAGCCCTTAGTCTGTAGTAGCTATCCCAGGTTAGTCATAGTCATACTCATAGGCATATTAGTCAGGCATGACCAAGTGCTTTTCAAGAAGCAGAACAAATAGTTACCAATGCCTTACTCAACATGATTTCTTGATATGGAGAAGACTAAGGTGAGTTGGTCAGTACTGGCCAACCTAATAGTATTAACTTAAGTGGGTTGGTCGTATCTACGATCTATAGGGAGCCATAAAATGACTAACTAGGTTAGGAACTATTGACTGATTTGTTAGCCAGTACTGACTAAGTTCTGGAGCCTAAATATTATCAGTGTAGCGGGGAATGCTGCCGCTGGTTGTATACTGGTACCTGGCACATTCAGTACATCATGTAGCAACAAGCAGAGAACCAGCAGAGCAACAAGGTGTCGTCTGCTTATTGTGTTTATTTCTCGCTGTAAAACCTCACTTATAAGCCGCACCCCTAACCTAAACAGGTTATGTAAGCTGCCGGAGGGGTCTGGAAATTGTTAATTTGGTACTGTTATAAAAAAAATGCTTGTTTAAGCCGCACCCTATATAGGCATGTTTGGTATCAAATGAAAGCTGAGTCTGGCAACTCGCGTACAATATGGCCAATATGATCCATGAATGCAGCCTAGGTGAGGTATCTGCCTAGCCCGCATTCAAGTATCATAACAATAACAGCACAATGCTGTCAATGATAATGTTTAACAATTGCTATTATGAGCATCATATTGTAACAATTTGATTATTCATGCAAGGACTAGAATAGCCAGGCGATATTCCTCAGAAATTGTAGAGAAGACATTTTAGTATGGACCTTGTTTTGTCTCATTTTAGTCGTACCGATATGACGTCGACGTCCTATTTTTGGGGCTTCTACAAAAGAAAAAGTTTCTGGAGGATTCCTTTCTACCCGGTAGTTCTTTTCCTTTGTTGTAATTAAGCACATAAGGGCTGGAATATAGACGGTTGGGTTAAAGGCGCAGATCTCGGTAACCCTCCAGCGGCAGTCGGAGTGGAGCTGGGACAGGTACTCAGCCCTATATATATAGGGGCGCTGGGCCTTTAACAAGGGGTTCCTTTACATCAACAGTAAGTGGCGCCTAAAGGCATGTAGAAAGGCAGTCTAGTCGGCGCCAAGTAGGGAGTGACTTCCAGCGGTACATGCCTCAAATATAGGAATCACAAAGCGTGGGTACCATCAAAGCAGAGTTAGGCCACTCAAAAAAAGGTTTCTCATGACCGCATGCGTCATAGAACTCAGGTTTTGAGAAAAAAAATCTTTTTATTCCAAAATTTTATGGAAATTCTGACAGATAATGAGCAAATGGGCATGTTTTGTATCTTGTATTTTGTATAGAGTGTTAGCCATACAATAAGAACTTGCATTTTCACAACTGCACCATGCTGGCAAAACAGCAAAGTGTACCATAGGGCAGTGCAGCAAGAAATGGACGACTTTTTCATAGTAAAGTTGTGTTTACGTTGGTTTCAGTTGAATCCTCATGACATTGTCTGTGGTTGCTATATTTGCCAACATCTCATATCAGGAGATTCACAGCACAATCATCTTTCAAAAAGTAAATATCTAAATGTGGGATTATGAGGTTATATTTTCGGTATTTGTCAGTCATGCTTCAGAATTATTCAACCACTTTAGCAACGACTTTTCTGAAAAGTCACCCTTTCTTGTTGCTTTGGTCTATAGCTCACTCTGCGGTGGCTCAGTGATTGGCGGCAGGGAGTAACCCCAGGTAAGAGAGGGACCGTAAACGGTGCCTATTAGCCTATTGTACAACTGGGGTCTGTGGTGATATCGGATGAACCAACAATACATGATGAACTGCAGTGGGCGCATTAGCTGATTATGACTATTTTGAATTGAACATTTTTCATTTCAACCTTTTTTTAAACAGTTGATTGATGTGGTTTTCAGGGTTTCCGTGAGGTGGATCTATTGCGGGATATGTATCATCCCTTTTAGTTTTTAGTTGGTAACTATAGCAACTGCTGAACCGAAATGTCATGTGTCGTTTTTTAAATTGATAAATTGGTGTTTTTGTTTATCATTTTATGGAGTGCTCTTGCATTTCACTAGGTCGGATTGTGTTGTTTTTCAATTCTTTGTTTTTATATTGATATTGGTATTTGTCTTATTTTTATATTTATATCTCTGGCGATTAAATGATGTTTGTATTTGGGATGATTAAGGTTTCCCCTCATGGGATGGGCACGCAGGATGGTTATTCATCATTTTGGTTTGACTGATCAATCAGGCTATTAGCACATGATCTCCTTTTATAAGAAGAAATTTTGAGGTGAAAAATCTGGTCTCCAGAGACACTAGCCTCCTCTTTTAAGAAGGCATCATCAACAAAACAATCATGATTGTTTCTCAGAATTTGGAGAGAGACAAACCCCAACCCCAACCCCAACCCTAACCCCAACCCCAACCCCAACCCCAACCCCAACCCCAACCCCAACCCCAACCCCAACCCCAACCCCAACCCTAACTGTAGTCTCTTAGAAAAAGGTATGGCTCAGTCTTTTTTGTAATTTGTGGTCAAAGATAGTGGTCATGTGACAGGATTTGTTTGTCCCCAGGTTCTGACAGCAATTCCAGAGGTGATAAATCCTTGTTATAAGAGAAATGTATATGTCTCTGGAGACGAAAGACATTTGTCTGGGCTTTTAATAGAAGGTGTTTTCAACTGGAAATTTGTTCTTGGAAAAGGAGATTATGTGCTAATGGGGTGCTCCAATGTTCAATTTGGAGTTGTACCTGAAACACTGGCCATGACTCTATTAACCCCTTTAAGACAACATATCAATGCACGGAAACACTAATTGTCATGATGCACCGATACAGTGTCGGAGAATTGCTCACCGGCACTGCATCAGTGTATCATGGCGACCATTCAGGAGAGTATCAACCACATAGCATTGGCATGATGCATGAATACAGAACTGCCAATATCTTCACCAGCGCTGCCTTTATGCATATAATATAATGGAGACTAACACCTGACGGCATAGCCCATTAAAGCACTGAGTCTGTCTATAAAGGGATAATTTTACCTGAACGTTTGCTCGTTACTCGTTAAAAACCTCCCCCGGGTGGTGGCGGTGTTTTTGTACCTGTCTGCGAGTCACGTCATTGTTAAATCAATAAGTTGCGTGCTCACATATTATACGTATACCATGTTCCACCACAGCACAGACATATGGCAATTACTTCCTGGTCTTTATATCTTATAATAACCTCTGTCAAGGCCGCATCAGATCATACATTGTAAAAAGTTGGCTACTGTTTTTGCAGTTATATAGTAGAATCTACTGTAGGTGTACTGTTTACTGTTTAAGTGCATTATACAATCTGCTGTAGGTTACAGTTCAGTATAGGTAAACGGTAGAAACTATGCACAATGTAGGTTGCATTATTGCATTATCTGATTATACCGAACGCTAAAATTGTTTCCACCTCTTTTACATATCCATTTATTATACATGCATTTCAGAAGACTATAATGCTCAGCATAGATATTCGTGCTTCTTTTTTTTACACTGTTTTGTCTCGTCTTGAATCCATAATTTTCATCTTTTTCAATAATTTTATTTTCATAAACAAAATCCTCACAGTGATGACCAACTTCAATTCCATACTTTTATAATCTGTGCTACATTTTCTTGGATCTCCCACTTATGTCTCCTTCACTTTTATATCTTTCAGACACAAACGTTGACACTCGGCTGAAGAGGGAAGTTGTAGAGCCCGAAGCTGAGGTGGTAAAACGGAGAAGATTCAGTTTTGGTAAACGTGACGGTCTGGAAGACCTGGACCAGGAACTGGACGCGGAGAAGCGCCGTCAGTTCTCCTTTGGCAAACGTGATCAACTCAAAGAAGAAGAGGAAAAAAGAAGGCGCTTCTCCTTTGGAAAGCGCATGAATGACATTGATGAAGAAAAACGAAGGAGGTTCTCCTTTGGGAAACGTGGTGATGAAATCGACGAGGAAAAACGGCGACGCTTCTCTTTTGGAAAGAGAGGAGATGATGATGAAATTGACGCTGAAAAAAGACGTCGTTTCTCATTTGGTAAACGTGACGATAATGAAATCGACGAGGAAAAACGCCGGCGGTTCAGTTTTGGAAAGAGGGGAGATGAATCCATTGATGAAGAAAAGAGGCGCAGATTCTCATTCGGCAAACGCTTTGATGCCGAAGATGAAATTGATGCGGAAAAACGTAGGAGATTCTCATTTGGAAAACGCGACGACAACGAGATTGATGAGGAAAAACGTAGGCGGTTCTCTTTTGGAAAGAGAGGAGATGATACAATCGATGAGGAAAAGAGACGGAGATTCTCATTCGGCAAACGCAGTGACAATGAAATCGACGAAGAGAAGCGCAGACGGTTCTCTTTCGGTAAGAGAGCCGACAGTCCCATGGATGAAGAAAATGAAATTGAAGCAGAGAAGCGTCGCCGATTCTCTTTTGGAAAACGTGGTGATGAACAAATCGATGAGGAAAAACGTCGCCGGTTCTCGTTTGGTAAGCGTGCTGACAGCCCTCTAGATGACAATGAAATTGACGAAGAAAAGAGACGTAGATTCTCTTTTGGCACGCGTGGTGACGACATTGATGAGGAAAAACGCCGCCGGTTTTCATTTGGCAAGCGCGGTGATGAGGAGATCGATGAAGAGAAGCGTAGACGGTTCTCATTCGGCAAACGTGCTGATGGCCCTCTGGATGACAACCAAATCGATGAAGAAAAACGGCGCAGATTTTCCTTCGGGAAGCGCGGTGATAGTGAAATTGATGAAGAGAAACGCCGCCGCTTCTCGTTCGGGAAGCGAGACGATGAAGTGATCGACGAGGAGAAGAGGAGGCGGTTCTCGTTCGGGAAGCGGAACGATCTCGCCGATCTAGAATCACTCAGCAACATGAAGCAGTACAGCAGCGCGCTCGCTCGGCAAAACAGAAAATTCCTCTTCGGGAAGCGAGAATCAGCCCTCAGCCAACCAGGAAGCCCCAAGAAGGCGCGTACCTTCCTGTTCGGGAAGCGCGCGGACGGAGTGGCCGAGACGGCGGTAGTCGAAGCCGCCCATGTCTGAAAACATCGGGACATAAGCAGGATAAAACCCACCACCGCACCGGTGGGCGCATCATTGTCAGCAAACAACGGACAAAGTGACAGTGATGATGTTGATAATATCAAACATAAAAGGATAAATAAAGCGGGGGAAATTTGTACTTCAAGGATATTTCAATGATGTTTATACATAGGGTAGGGAGTATGGGGAAAACAAATAGGAAATGAAATCATTGGAATAGTAACCAAAAGAATTGACGTCGGATAAAAACACACTGCTCTGCTTCTGAATAGCATCATCTCGAAACGAACAATCACTGATAAATGATGAATGATTACCTACTATGTGGGTACATACACATTTTAAACTGACATTTATATACTATGAAAATAAAATTCATCTTTGTATTTTCAAGTGACAAAATTTCAAGTGGAGTGTGATAAGAGGGGAAATACTCTAGGAAAATATAAAGATCATTGTCACTCAAAGGATGTACGGTCCTGACAATCAGTGCCAGGATATCTTCAAATGGAAACAGGGGCTATTATTGAGTGAATAAAGTTAGTGAGATGATTTAAATACTACAACCTTAAAGCAAGATTAAGTTACAAGTCTCTGCAAAGAAATTGAGATCATAGGAACTCGATTCATACCATTGTGGTCAATATCATTACCAATGTGGACTTAAATGTTCAATAGGTGTAAACACCAGATGAATGATGACCAGACAAATCCCACCATGACGGCTAGATAGGCGCACGCACGCAGGCACTACTAGTGACACAATCCTGGTGATATTTGCAAATTGTCCAGTTTCTTGACCACCACGCTGTGTCCATACTTTTGCTTTACGTTCAGGTTATCGCGGTTTTCCAGCCGGGTCTGGAATACTTACTTCCTCCCACCACTTCGACTAGTTCTACTTCCCACTGCAAAATAAAAAGGAGATCCAGTCATCGCATCCTACCTTGTAGTGTGTCCCCCTGTCTCCCCTACTTGTAACATAGAGCCGCATTATGAGTATTGTTGTTTTAAATCTAGAATCATCACCAAAGTATTTAATATTCACACTACAGAGGTATGTATTTGTTATATGGAGGAAAATAGAAGAGGATAACGATGAAGATTTTAAAGAAAGGGGCTGGGGAGATTTTTACGGAATGACTAGCTTAGATAGCTATGGTGAATTGTTGTTTGCAATGCATTCTGGGTCAACAGCATGATGTGCACTCATTCTGATGACGTCATGGGAGTACGCAGTGATTAGTGACGTCATCAAATTGACATGCACATCAAGGGAAGATGGCGGATAAGATAAAAAAAAAAGTCTGCCATGCAGGTTTTCAGGCTAAATCCTGAGAGAAAGCATTACCATGATAGTGAATGGTAAAATTGAAAAAGACGTTGGTTTGGATTTTCTGCAGATGAGGAGGTCATTTGCCACCATTGTACATAAAGCATAGTGTTGTTGTTGCCTAACTAAATGTAGAATAATCTAGTTGACACTACACTTGGACCTTTATTAGTGTAAGTATCTGAGGAGAGTGGATTCCTTCATGTTAATGTTGTAAAGGCCTCGGATTGCGAGACAAGCAGAGGAGGCCTACGAACAAGACGGCAACGCGAGCAAAAAATATCAAATATATTTATGTATACCTTTTAACTCATTCCTAGCTTGTCTTCTTGATAACGTTCAGCTTCTTCGAATACCAATAAAAAGGCACAGAATAGAAATAATTATTTTTCCAAATATTCACTGTGAGTAAAGAGAGGACCATATGGATATTTTATTAAACATTAAAGAATTCTGTTCGGAAACTTGGCTTCATTTGTTTCAGTGAAAAAAAAATAAAGCAAATATTGCCCGTTCGGGTACAATTATACGTTTTGTCTCGTCTATTTCATAACGATATTAAATGTTCACGACAACATAATGACAAAGCCAGGTGTAATTTTACTAATAGCACCTTTCCCAGAGATTACAAGACTGGAGTTGAAGAGGAACCCACTAAGAAGACTGGCAAGGCTTGATTTGTTTTGATTTGATTAAAGTTGTATTTTATTAACACTAAAGATAATATAGCTATATCACTTATAAGTAATGACAGCCAAAAAAAATGTTACCATCCAAGCAGAACACATGATCTGTGGGCTCCGATATGGATCATGCGCTCTGTGTAGATTGAATCGATTTGATTTAATCTCATTTCTTTTTATTTCTTTAGAGAATTATAATCAACATCTTGGATTACCATTCCTGACGTCTTTGGAATATTCCTGAGAAATATGAATCATAGGAGAATCATAAAAATGCGGTAAATAGCCAGGTAGATTCAATATACGTGTTGGGTATAGTATAAGTTAGTAGCTGTATGAGTTTCATAAGCCAAGGACACACACACAGAAAAGTGAGAGTCATTGTCGCTAGAACTACCCTCACCTGAGGGTCAGGCACTACCTGACTCTCAAATGAGGGTAGTTTTAGCGACAATGACTCTCACTTTTTTGAGGGTGCAGGGTAATTGTCCGAGGGACCAGCCAAGGAGAGTTAGCATTGTCCTTGGCTATAGATAACACTAATGCAGCTATTAACGCATACCCGGTAACCATATCTGACTTATACGCAGAGATTGTGTTGTACACGGTATACAGGCAGGCTGTTCATTTTGTTGTCCCAGCCAACTGTAGTATACCATAATAATATATCTACCTGGTTACAGTAAGGGTTAAGACGTCCAAATCAGCTAATGGAAAATGCACCTTAGAGAGAATAATTGAAAGGTGGTCTACCTTTAATGTACGCCACCACTTCATCCTGAGAGGACACGGACAGTCGTCATGCTGCAGAGGAGGAGCACACCAAGGAAACTGAAAAGGCACTACTAACCCTTTAAGGATGGCATGTCGCTAATAGGTGACATTTGTCGTCATGATGCAGCAATTCAGCATTGGTGCATCATGCCAACCTCTTGAGAGTGTATCAACCCCTTAGTGTCAGTATAATGCTTGGATGTAGCCCTGGTTAGTTAATTGCCAGGGCTGCATTCATGTATTATGACGACCATGGCATGATACATTAATGCATAATGCTGCCCTTAAATTGTTGATTGATTTATTCAAAGGCATAAACCATGACCTATACACCACGCCTGGTCGGAGAAACCGAAACTAGGACTTAAGTTTGGGCTCACACCCTGGTACCCTACACTGTAAGAAGTTTGTCACTTTTTGTAAGGTATAATATAGTAGAGTAGTATATTGTAGGTTAACAGTTTATTGTAGGGACCTGGTAAATTTTACTGTAGGTTTACAGCTAGGTATAGGTAAAAAAATACTATCATTAATTTACAGTGTAGCTTGCCCTTCGGTTGACCATATAATATTAGGGTAACAATCATATCAGAAATAAACATAGGTTTTATTCATGTTTACATAATAACACGTATAGGTAGCATAGGCCTGGAGATCGCACCATTCAGCTCAATAAAAACATGTTCTATACCGGATCTGAAGCCTAAATCGACCTGAAATGCAAAAATCAGGCCCTATATGGAATTCCATAGCCTAAGAATGTAGCCTTGGCATGTCTACCTTACATTTTATTACGATACATCATTCCTTGGTTTTGAGTAAGATCTGCGAGAATGGTACCGATTTTAGGAAAAGTGGAGCCTCATTAACTGATATTCTGGTCCATTCTTACGAAAGTGAATCTGCCAGATCTTGGTAACATGGCTATTCAGATGTTAGGGGCTGTTTATATATTTGTTTTTTCTTACATCTGTTTGGGTGCAATTTGTGAGAATAGTTCCGATCTGATGACAAAATCGGGTAGTGGAGCCTCAGCTCTACTAGACTCGCCATAACTCACCTTCACAAGAGGACCTTCATCTTCAAACATCACACGACATGTTTAATACATGTTATCCATTGACTTTCCATAATGTGTTTACTTTAGGTGCTTAACGACCTAACTTATAATATATTGACGTTGATTCAACATTGAATAAATTCTACATACACCGGATAGTTACTCGCTGGGGCTGCACTGGTGCATCATGACGACAAATTCCATCTTTTAGCGCCATGACTCAGGCAACCAGCAAAGCAGCAAACCGGAAGTACCCTCGGTCACGTGGTCGGAGCGTGAGACATCACGTGATCGGGGGTGACATGTATACCCCTGCTCCTTAACCGTGGCGTGTTTAACGCAGGATCCAGCCTTAAATAGGACAAACAATCAGCTCGGTAAAAGCAATTAAAATGGGAAGCATGCTATGGCAGATTCTGTCTCCAGGGGGTGAGACAATTACTTCATCCTACCTGTGCCACACGTTGGTGTGGGCTCAATGAATTTTAGTTTAATTTACCTACCTCAAGAATGTTTTCCTTGTTTACACATATCTGGATAAATTATACCCTAAGCCGTAATTTCATGGCAAGTCTAATCAGTCTATATCGTGATTATATATCTTATTTGAAAAACACATAATATATGTGACCCATTTTTATGAAATGGGTCGGAAGTTTCAAAAACACTTTCAAGAGCCTAGATATTGGCTCCTTAAGTAGCATAGGGTGGAAAAGATATCATTTTTGAAAAATGTGTTCTGACATTTTTCTAACATGTGAATAATTATCTCCTGGCATACTACTAATGATGGTCATAGGATTTATCATTGTATGATATAGTTAATATCTAATTTAAATGTTATTCATTTCATTTTAATTAATTTACATTGAAATCAACAGAAGACTGTGAGAAATATCGCTTTGGAGTGAATATTGACTAATGTATTACTTATATTGACTAATGTATTGCCATATATCAAATGAAAACTCTTGAGGAGCTGCACACAAATATGGCAATATCATAACATTTTACCGTACCGCCGTATTTAAGCGCCCGGCGCTTATAACTCTGGAGGGGTGTTTACCCCCAGCGCTTATACAAGACAGGGGCTTATTCAAGATCCAGTTTTAGTGCTTAAGAGTAATTTCAAGACCCTCTTACCCCCGGCGCTTATACAAGACCGGCGCATATTCAATACCCGGCGCTTAAACGCGACGGTATTGTAGAGTTCGTCTTTATGTAATTCGATTAAATAAGGACTCGAACTGCAGTTTTCATGTAGAGATGCAAGTAAAAGGGTTTTATTAGGACAGTACCCTGTACAGTGATGCTAATCGTTCGTGCTTGTTCTTTCGGATGGATATGGATCTTTCTTTATGACATGATACGGTCGGAGACCTGAGAAGGTCTGCCAGAGCAAGGGGGTGAGGACAGCTTATATACTGTCCGCTTCCGATAGGGGTGCCCCCTGGCTCTGGCTGCCCGAACTACCTCGTAGGCGCTCGATAACTTACAATATTAGTGTCCCTACAGTATGGTATATATGCGACTTCCGACCCATTTCATTAAAACTGGTCACATATTCCTTAAGATGCGTGTCGAGATGAGAAACAAGGGGCTTACACTCCAACAGCCCCATCATGCAGCATGGAGACTAACATGAGGAGTACATGAACCCAGTCTCATCATCCAGGGGCAGAGGCACAGGCCGAATGAGAGCCTTGTGGTAGAGATTGTAGGCAGGTGGTTGGTAGTATTAGGATAAGGCCTGACACTCGTATGGTCCGATCATCTAGGCACCTAGACTCAGACCAGGTATATGCCAGAGACCTCTACTGGCTTTACACAACACTACAGGTATGAGTCAAGGTGCCTAGATGATCGGACTATACGAGTGTCAGACCTTACCCTAATACTACCAACCCCCTGCCGACAATCTCTACCACAAGGCTCTCATTCGGCCTGTGGGCAGAGGACAGGGGCTCACATCTCCTGTATTTGTCACCCCTGAATCATGTCTAACATAGGATGAACATAATTATGGAGTTTCAAAAGAAGGAAAATAATCATAATGGTCAAAGCAGTTAAAATGAGAACCATGCTATGCCAATTCCGGATCCTTATTTGAGGCCATGTGTGCATTCCAATTAAACCAAATACATATTAGAAAAAAACATTTTGGTGTGTGCAGCCAAATTTGTTTTGCTCTAATAATGTCACGCAAGGTTTTCATATTCATTCAAGCATGCAAACCCTAAAGCCCAAAATCCACGGCGACAAGAACCTGCGTTAAAACGGTATCGCCCCTCTGCCGCGCCTATTTCGCCCCTGTAACGCCGTGGACTTTGGCGGCACAGCCGCGAAAAAGGCGCGGCGGGGCGAAATGACGGCGAAATAGGCGCGGCAGAGGGGCGATACCGTTTTAACGCAGGTTCTTGTCCCCGTGGACTTTTGGCTATACACTGTATAATCTTGAAAGTGTAACTCTTACCAATAAAGAATAACTACAGAGATTATCAAGCATACAAATCCAGCTGTACGACTCATGCTATATGGACGACTCTAGGTGCATCTATACTGAATCTGCCACCTGCTGACAAGGCTAACAAAGGGCGTCCTTAATGAGCTCACAGCTGGATAGGATAGCCCATGTCTTTGACAAATAATAGGGCGATAAAATGTGGGGAGAGGTTGGGGCTATCCTTAAGGAATCACACTGTGCGTTGTAAAACTAGTGGTAAATGTAGTAACCAGGAGGATAGAAAGTTTATTAATAGTGCCTGTCAATGATAGGGTAGATGTTGTCTACATTTGACTTGATATTATCATTGTAGGCCATAATGACCTCATAATTTGTGGGGTTGGTGTTTTTGATGTTTTTTTTAGTTGGGTTTTTTTTTTTTGGGGGGGGGGGCTTGGCAGCAGGTTCCAGATTGAGTATACCCTATTGTACACTTACATTTCTTCAATCAGCCCGAACCCCCGGCGTCCTATATCAGCCAGTATCGGTATGAGCAGTCATATTGCGGGTGACGACGTGGATAAAGATTTATGGCACCTGGTACCTGAATTATCCATGATAAGAAATCAAGATGTACGACTTCCGTATAAGGCGGAATGCCACTGTTTACTGCAGTGGGGCATACTCCAACTTAGGCCAAAAATAAAGGCTTGTTTCAGGTCACCGACCGACCCTATCAAAAGAGGGCCGACCCTACGTTTTTTTATGCAATTTTGAAGAAATTTTCATGTTTTTACCCCTTTTTGGTCAATTTTGGGGGGTTCAAAAAAGTTGGGTAGTACATTCATGTTTAAAAAAAAATAGAAAAAAAATAAAAATCCGACCTACCGACCCTACATTTTCCTCCCATGTTACCTGAAACAAACCTTTTTTTTGGCCTTAGGGAGTGGTCATTTTTTGTATGTACTGTAAAACGTCGTGTATAAACAAGCCTAACTTGCATATAAGCCGCACCTTGAGTTTGGGGAAATCCTATAAGCTGCAGAGTAGTTCTCATTATGGCGACTTTCGTGCTGTATTATACATCTAAAGTTCATGTACTAGCCATGCCTTGACTCTGCGATGATCCTATAAGCCGGACTGGCGATCCAACTCGTGTACAAGCCGTGGTTTCTACACTGAAAATGAATAGGTTGAAAGGGTTAGTCAGTACAGACTAACCTAGGTTGGTCATATGAGTGTTAGTCATAATGGCAAAGTTATATTCAAAAATGACCGAGGGGTCAGTCAGTAGTGGCTATCCTAGGTTCATCATTGGTGAGTTGTATTTGTATACCACTAGTTGGTGCCACCTATGATGACCACTCAATGGCTCCCCCTGGAAATAAAAAGACTAAGGTGGGTTGGTCAGTAGTGACCAACCTGACAATAATAGCTAATCTAGGTTGGTCGTATAGGGAGCCAAAAAATGACTAACTAGGTTAGGCACTAGTGACTGAGAGATTGGTCGTATAGGGTGCCTAGGAATATTGATCAGTGTATGCTCGAAATTCCGGGTATTTTTCAAATTTAACTATTTTATTACACTTTGAATCAAATCCGGCTTTAAAACAACACATGGGGTTGGTGGGCTAAAACACCCCTCCCCGTGGTCACAAAATGACCACTCCCCTGATTGGCCCTTTAGGGTGGCTTTATGTTTAACGTGCTATGCCCACTATGGAAGTGATCGACTGTCCCATATTGAGACTACAGATTTCCACAAGATGTGAATTGTTACATTGAAAATGACAGTGTTCTGTCCTAATGACGCGACATTTGCCAAGAATCGGCTGGCCATAAGTTGAGGACATAGCCATACTATGATATATCATAATTACATAGTGGGTTGTATTCTACTTTTCCTGTTGAAAATGAATATTGATCTTTATTAGACTATAGTTTAAGTATCGACCATTGACTTTTTCATCGTTGGGCCTTGCTGACACTGGCAGATGGCCTGCTTCTAAATCTAAGGGTTGTGGTTCTAACTTCTCTTGGGGAAACATACTACTAGCAAGATGTTTCCAGAAAGGATCTGGAGGAAACACACACCAAAAGCTGTTAGTGAGTTTCTGAAGGTTCTGAAAACGTCCACAGGGTTACGCCACCAGTCTTCAACAATCGTCCCTACAGTGACATGGTCCAATTTGTTCCATATCTTAAATGTGTTCAAATGTTGGTTCAATATCTGCAGGATAGGGCACAGTACAACGTCATCTATGCACAATAAGAGGTTCAGGTTCAGATGTGGCACAAGTATAGCATTGTACAGTGCATTTTCAATGGGGGAATCATAGCATGCACTCGTAAATTGAGTCGTAATCTGATGATTAATCGAATTCTAAGCTGAATCCTGGGGAATGAGATTGAATAATGTAGGTTGCATATGAAGTATGGCCACAAGGGACATTCTGGTTCATCTTTAACTAAATGGCAAATAAAGATGTTCTAAACCCTTAAAGTTAAATAGAGTAACACTTACTGTCACATTTCACTCAGCACTATCTCACAAAATAAAGCCAACTCGTTAAATGACACTCCATCTTGAGGCTCCTGGTGGACTTCTGGCTGTGTATGTCAATTCTGGGAAACAGCGGCAAAACAAAGCAATTATCTCTAATGTCTTCATGACGTCACATTATTGTTGCCTTGACGTCACATACTTCACACTCTTAAACATTTAAGGACGACATGATGCATCAAAGAAATAATTGTTGTTGCGATACACCAACATGGCATCACGAGTGACTCACTGATGCATTGTGCGAACCCTTTGGGAGTGTATCAACCAAGTGGGGCTGGCATGATGCATGAACGCAGCACTGGCGAGTTACTCGCATCAAGCAGACAAAGGTGCATAGTGTTGTGTTAAAGTGGTAGGCTGTGGATAGAGGGTCGTGGCTAACCTGCACTGAAAATCCACAAGTTTAAGAGGTTAGTCAGTAGTGGCTATCCCAGGATTGTCATAGGGGTATTCATTCCTCAGTCAAAATGGTCAACTTATATCCAAAATTGACCAAGGTGAAACTAATTCCTTAGTCAAACCCTGACTCACCCTAATACATGTAAAAAAGAAGAAAAGACTAAGGTCAGTTTGACTAACCTGACAGCATTGACTAACACAGATTGGTATAGAGAAAATGTCTGAGAGACCCTTATATTTTGGCTCGTAATATGCCCAACCCTTGGTAGTCAATACTGTCAGGACTCAGGTTAGTCAAACTGACTGACCCACCGTAGTCGTTTTATTTAAAGGTTAGGGTTAGTCATTTTGACTAAGGTGTTAGTTTTGACTAAGGTGTTAGATTTGCCTTGATAATTTCTTAATATAAATTTGTCATTTTGACTAATGTGCTAATGACAAACCTGGGATAGCCACTACTGACTAATCACTTAAACCTATAGATTATCAGTGTGGTTGGCTGGCTGCAGTAATAGAGGTGGGTACAGCTGACCACACACACGCCCTCTGGGGGCAGCTAGCGGTAAGTGGACCCCGACACCAGCCCACTACACGACACCCCAGGGACAAACTGCTACCCTGTAAGGGCAGGAGAAGGCTTTAAATGCACTAAGGCACTTATGTCGTAATGATGCATGAATGTGGCACTGGTGAGTAACTCGCCAGTGCTGCACTTATGCATCATGTAGACCCTTTGCGGTAGATACATTCCCAATAGGTCATCATGATGCACCAATGCAGTGCTGGCAAGTTACTATATCTAAAATCGTTATCACTAAAATTGGGCATTTGTCATCATGATGCACCAATGCAGCACCCACGAGTAACTTGTCAGTGCTGCATTGATGCATCATACCGGTCCTTCGGGAGTGTATCATGGCGACCAAGGGCATGATGTATTAATGCACTATCCCACGCTTAAAGGGGTAACAGGTTACCCTGCACCCCTCCTGTTCTCGTCGTAGAGAGGAGACACACACTGTAGGTAAACACACCTTGCTGTACGCTGCGTCCGATCAGCCCCGTCCGGCTATAGGGCTGTAGACCCATACCCAGTGGGTCCGCCATTTAAAATTTCGCTCTGTGCGGTTATCATCACTGATAAGACACAGCCTGACTAGTACCTTGTCCCTGGGTAACAATCACTTCCAGGGACATGCTGGTAGCCAGCCTATCAGCTATTATCAGTGTGGGCTGCCCCAACCAGCTGCAGTCCGGCCTAGGCCCTATATGAGGGCAGTGGGATGGGGGGATGACAGAGAAGGGGTGAGAGAGATTAGAAGATGAATGGAGAGGGCGAGAGAGAGAGTGGGAGTGGGAGCCATAGAGCGAGAGGACAAGAGGGCTAGAGAGAGCAAGAGAGTGAGCGAGCAAGAGAGCAAGAGAGAGTGAGCGAGCGATAGAGAAAGGGAGCGATAGAGTGAGAAAGCAAGATAGCGCGAGAGCAAGAAAATAAGCGAGGGACTGAAAGCAAGGGACCGAGAGAGTGTTAGAACGAGGGAGCTATAGAACGAGAGAGCAGGAGGGCAAGAGGGTAAGAAAGAGCGAGAGAGCGAAAGGGCAAGAAAGTGAGAGAGCAAGACAGCAAGACAGCAAGGCAGCGAGACAGAAATAGAAAAAAAAAGTGAGCAAAATAGCAAGAGAGAGCAAGAAGGCAAGAAGGCAAGAGGCCAAGAGGGTAAGAGAGCAAGAGAGAGCAATGTAGGAATAGAACGAGAGATCAAGAGGGCAAGAGAGAGCAAGAGAGCAAGAGGGCAAGAGGGCAAGAGAGCAATAGAATGAGAGAGCAAGAGGTCAAGAGAGAGTGCGAGAGCAACAGGGCAAGAGAGCAACAGGGCAAGAGAGAGTGAGAGAGCAATAGAAAAAGAAAACAAGAGGGCTAGAGGGAGTGAGAGAGCAATGGAAAAGGAGAAAGCAAGAGGGCAACAGAGCAAGAGTGCAACAGAATGATAGAGCCTTTCTGGGATGTTTCATGGATTTTTTTCTTGAACAAGTGAACCTCGGGAAATTCATTTTGCCTGTGGAATTTCTTGTTATTTGCACGAGTAAATACACATCATCATGCCACTAGGAACGTTCACTGGTCTCAAGAACCCCCCCCCCCTCCCCCTGCTGTCTAGCCTGTGTATACAGCTTGTGCGATTCCTTGAGATTATGTCATTCTTGGGTTCTGTTTGGAGGGTATCAAAAAGAACTTGTGGACCAATGCAGGTTCAGCTTTTCTTTAAGAGACTATGCATGGGAGATTCTGTTGCTAGTGCTGCCCACACACATACACAGAAACAGGATGGCTGTTTTCTCCTGGCAGGAAAAGGCAGATAAAGGGCATTCTTGAATGAATTAGCATTCACTATAGAATAAAGGACGATGACGAAGAAGTAATTATCTGTTGTATGATAATTTGATGATGGAAACAGAACAATGGTATTAATGAAAGCCCCTTTCCCTGAGAACCCCACACCCGCTGACTGACTACCTCCAGGGTTAGTCTCATCAAATCGATCCAAGTCGAAAGTCTATGAATGGGTCAATGTATGACCGGGTGCAATCTATAACCAGCATGAAAGAAGACGGCTTATTTAGAGCAGATATACACAGAAATGGCCGGAAAAAATAATGGATGTTTTTAACTCTTTATATCACTTTATTTAAATTTTGCCCTAAATAAGCTGTTTTCTTTCATTCCGGCCATAGATTACACCCGATCATACATTGCACCTGGTCATACATTGCACCCAGTCATACATTGCACCCAGTCATACATTGCACCCAGTCATACATTGCACCCAGTCATACATTGCACCCAGCCTCAGATTGCACCTGGTCACAGATTGCGCCCGCTCATAGACTTTCAACTTGGATCAAATCTGGCGAGACTAAGACTCCCAGTGGTAGTGAAGGAGGAGGGGGTTGTTCCGAAATTGTGTCTCAATTTCATGAATTGTGATCTCAATCTATGGTAAACCTGAACAGCATAGTGTTGTGAGTACACATGATGCATGCATGCATAACGGGCGAGTAACTCGCCAATTCTACAATACATTACAGTAGTCATGACATCATAGAGCCTGCACTGATTTGTGTCCGAGTTGACAAATCAGGAACTCCAATGGGGCATTTCTAACCAGTCTGATATGGGGTGGGGGGGGGGGGATGATTCGACCACTACCTGGACGATCTTCATTCATTCAGGGTAAGACCAAAGGAAATTATGTTTTGAAAAAACTGTTTTGATTTCTTTTGGAAACTGTGGATCTCTATAGTAGAAATCATGTTTATGTCACCACGATAGAGGGATATCAGATAAATCTTCGTTGGAGGCCCAGGGAGGCCTACCCCAAAGAGCTTTGAGCACTGGCTTTTAGCCACGTATATACAGGCTTATAATATGCTGGGATTGTAAATAAAGCTATTGTTTGATTCCCTTTAGTTCTGATTGGGGGTACATGGCCCCGATCTGCCCCCACTTTTCCCCATGTAGGAGAGGTAAGTTTGGGAATTTCTTGTATTGTGTTATATATAGGGTCTTGGCAATTTTTTTTTTTTTTTGGGGGGGGAGCAAACATATTCAGCCCACATTCGTCTGTCATTGGTGGATCCAGGGCGGTGGCCCGACGGGCCTTGCCCCCCCCCCCCCAAAAAAAGAAAGATCTGGATGGGGGGGGGGGCTTAGTCTTAAAATATTGTGTCCTAAAATGCATGAGAATGCAACATTTCAAGTCCAGATCAACAAACTATTCTTGGGGGGCATGCCCCCAAACCCCTTTAGCATAGCTTTGTGCTTCGCTGGCGGGAAACACATAGTGACTCCAGGTTGGTCAGGTTTGCCCCCCCCCCCCTCTAGACAATCCTGGATCGGCCACTGGTCTGTAATTGGGGGAGGGGGGACTGAATGGTTTTCTTCCCACTCCCCCATTTTCCTACGCCAGTGCATTGTGTAACACCTCCTCTGCATCCTATATCCTGTTTACCATGCAGTTATCTGGCAGAGGTTTGCTGCCTTGTTTTACCAAAGACAAAGATTGTATGTGCAGGCAGACTATTAATTATTATTCCTGCTTTCATTCATCTGTAAAGCTGGTGAGCCATTCGTTGTCCTCAGCGCGATGCCAAAATCAATAACTAATGTTTAGAAATAAATGATTAAAACTTTTTTTTTACTCTTGTTCGAAGTTGGAAACGCGCAGAAAATATTTCGAATAACTTAATTGTTTCCCTTTTTCATTAAATCACATTTTTACATGCTTTAATGATTACAGCTTTTGTTGGTACCATCTATGGACTTTCTAACCTAAACTGTTACTATCTCTTTAAGGGCGGCGTAGTGCTGTGTCTTTAAGTCATAATCTGTGGATGCAGCCCTGGCGAATTTCTTATCATCATGACAACCCCACAGGGGTCCAATGAACGCCCTATTCTAGAGGTGGGGGAGCTTATTCAGCCAAATTGACCACACCATACTTGCAACCAACTTGAAAAATGCTATCCATCGTGAAGACCAAGAATCTGGCATGTGTTTTTAAATTTGAGATGCCTAACCACCGCCCCCCCCCGTATTTTTATTAGTTTTTTCTATAAGTTCTTTCGTGATACAAATTTATTTTCAGGAGGAATAGAAATATGCCACACAAACTTGAGCCATTTTGAAGGTTTTGGACAATACAAGATGGCTGCCAGGGGCTAAAACCCATGTTATTTAAACCTTTTTAACACTGGGCTTATTTCAAATAACCTGGGTTTATATAAACTTTACCCTTGCAATATATCACTTACCACCAATTATTTACCACTCTCTCAGGTTATGGATAATGGTATCTTTATACTACGGTGCACAATTCACACTCTGACATTTAGACCCCGACTGCACTAGCCCCCCTTTGACATCCAACCCCTTAATCTACCACGCCCTTGCCTTTCCAGGGCGTGACCAACCTATCTGCCGATTGTCTTTAATCGTATTGTGTATACTCATGCTGCGTTAGAAGATCCTTGAGGACAGGAGGAAGAGGAAGACATAGTCCTTAGTTCGATAGTACATTGTCTTTAGTCTTTAACCTTTTAAGGACGGCATAGTGTATTAAGGTACCATGCCCTTGGTCATCATGATGCATGAATACAACACTGGCGAATAACTTGCAAGTGCTGCAATCAAGCATCCTCCCGAGCCTACGGCTTCAATACATTCCGCAAGGGTTGGCATAATTCACAAACATAGCACTGACCCATTTAAATCACCTATGTTAGCGACAAGCTAACTTGAAGCATCACTCCGTCCATTGACGATAAAGGGTTACTCAGGTCAGTAAAGGTAACATTATTCTGCCGTCCCTCCATCCCATGATTTGTACTGTCAGCCAGAGTATGTAGTTCAGTAATGACATGTACATGTCACGGACAGGCCATAACAGCATTTTAGTGACTTTAAGTGGCACTTAATCAAATTAAATGTGATTAAATTGTTCCTTCAAGCATATTTGTACAGACTAGACCTTACAGATCAGACCATAGATGACAGCAGCAGGGGTCTGTAACATGAATAGTGAGTGTGTAGACTACAAGATGGCGTTGGTACAGACTAGACCTTACATGACAGCAGCAGGGGTCTGTAACATGAATGGTGGGTGTGTAGACTACGAGATGGCGCTGGTACAGACTAGACCTTACATGACAGCAGCAGGGGTCTGTAACATGAATGGTGGGTGTGTAGACTACGAGATGGCGCTGGTACAGACTAGACCTTACATGACAGCAGCAGGGGTCTGTAACATGAATGGTGGGTGTGTAGACTACAAGATGGCGCTGGTGCAGACTAGACCTTACATGACAGCAGCAGGGGTCTGTAACATGACTGGTGGGTGTGTAGACTACAAGATGGCGCTGGTGCAGACTAGACCTTACATGACAGCAGCAGGGGTCTGTAACATGAATGGTGGGTGTGTAGACTACGAGATGGCGCTGGTACAGACTAGACCTTACATGACAGCAGCAGGGGTCTGTAACATGAATGGTGGGTGTGTAGACTACAAGATGGCGCTGGTGCAGACTAGACCTTACATGACAGCAGCAGGGGTCTGTAACATGAATGGTGGGTGTGTAGACTACAAGATGGCGCTGGTGCAGACTAGACCTTACATGACAGCAGCAGGGGTCTGTAACATGAATGGTGGGTGTGTAGACTACGAGATGGCGCTGGTACAGACTAGACCTTACATGACAGCAGCAGGGGTCTGTAACATGAATGGTGGGTGTGTAGACTACAAGATGGCGCTGGTGCAGACTAGACCTTACATGACAGCAGCAGGGGTCTGTAACATGAATGGTGGGTGTGTAGACTACGAGATGGCGCTGGTACAGACTAGACCTTACATGACAGCAGCAGGGGTCTGTAACATGACTGGTGGGTGTGTAGACTACAAGATGGCGTTGGTACAGACTAGACCTTACATGACAGCAGCAGGGGTCTGTAACATGAATGGTGGGTGTGTAGACTACGAGATGGCGCTGGTACAGACTAGACCTTACATGACAGCAGCAGGGGTCTGTAACATGAATGGTGGGTGTGTAGACTACAAGATGGCGCTGGTGCAGACTAGACCTTACATGACAGCAGCAGGGGTCTGTAACATGAATGGTGGGTGTGTAGACTACAAGATGGCGCTGGTGCAGACTAGACCTTACATGACAGCAGCAGGGGTCTGTAACATGAATGGTGGGTGTGTAGACTACAAGATGGCGCTGGTACAGACTAGACCTTACATGACAGCAGCAGGGGTCTGTAACATGAATGGTGGGTGTGTAGACTACAAGATGGCGCCGGTACAGACTAGACCTTACATGACAGCAGCAGGGGTCTGTAACATGAATGGTGGGTGTGTAGACTACAAGATGGCGCCGGTACAGACTAGACCTTACATGACAGCAGCAGGGGTCTGTAACATGACTGGTGGGTGTGTAGACTACAAGATGGCGCCGGTACAGACTAGACCTTACATGACAGCAGCAGGGGTCTGTAACATGACTGGTGGGTGTGTAGACTACAAGATGGCGCCGGTACAGACTAGACCTTACATGACAGCAGCAGGGGTCTGTAACATGACTGGTGGGTGTGTAGACTACAAGATGGCGCTGGTACAGACTAGACCTTACATGACAGCAGCAGGGGTCTGTAACATGAATGATCCACTAGATTATCAAGGGCCCTGTATACATACCGGAAGTTGGGACCTTTCCAGGATTCTGGGTAATAGGGAGCAGCGTAAACACTAAATCATGTATAGCGGCACAAAGTGATCTGTTGTAAATGGTGATGGGATGTCTTATATGTTTACCACCCGTCCAATACCTACACTTAAAAGGAAATACCTTTTACCCACGAACATATGTACAATTTTGTTCCTATGGGTGTGAGTAGCGCCATTGATGGTATATGTGAAAACATGGTAAAATAAAGTGTCATTGATCCGTTCTGCCACTTTATTACCCAATAAAACACTTTAAAAAAAGGGAAAGCAGTTAGGGTATGGCTGATTGTATGTATATTGGATGAATTATCTTAATAAAGACTGTTAAAACAAACTAACACCACCATGACGTTCGTGACTGTGGACTGTAGACTAGGCATCAAGAGGACCCCTTAGGCAGTATGGCATTTCTCACGATGTTGATTTGAGAATTATTAAGGATTCTATTGAGAGAAAAAGTATGACAGAATTATCAAATATAGGCTACATGGAACTCTGCTTTTAAAATAGGCTAAACCATGAGTAAGAAACCAGGGTAAGACTGCATACATAGTGGCGCCATATTTATATTTGGTGAGTATCAATAAGATTTCAAGATTAAGACTTAGGATTTGATTTAGACTCACTCGTTTGTCCGTGCACTTGCGTGAGCTAAGCCTGCCGAGCTCAATTCACCGCATATTTGCAGTTACAACAAATGAAATAAATATAACAATGATGGCACCTCACAATACATGTTTACATGGGACAAACCTCAGGAGCTCTCGAATCAAAAGTTTCAATAATTGTTTGGTTCAAACAGCCAGATCACAGTTGTGAATGACCAAGGCAGAAAAAGGCGGCCCACCACGCCATTTGGGTTATTAGTCATTTAAGGGCCGCAGGGTGCTTTGATACGCTATGCCCTTTGTCGTCATGATGCATGAATGCTACCCTTGTGAGTAACTCGTGGTTGATACAACATGCATAATGCTGATTCTTCAGGAACGTATCAACCCCGTAGGGTCGGGATGACGCATGAATGCAGCCTTGGTGAGTAAGTCTCTAGGGCTACAGTCATGCATCATGACAATGAAGGTCATAATACATTAAAGCACCATGCAGCTTTTAAATGGTTAGTCCCTCCCTCCTCAAGGTGTTCTCTCAGTGTTGAGGGTATTGTCGGTCATTTCTAAAACAGCCTCTTCCTCACCAGAACAATATTGTTCTACCAAGGTGAAAAAAAACACTACAAAATAATTCAAATTAAGTTTCCCTCCGGCCTGATGAATTTTGAATCAGAGTGCCACGCTTGAGTGACTCCCAATTTTTCACTGGGATGGACAGGTGCTTTCAGATATTCAGAATGTGTGGTGGGAGGGGACCTCAAGCCGCCTTTTCAAGATAATTCACAAATTTTATAGAACAATGGTCTCAGCTGCCACGAGAGCTGGCCGAATTTGTTTATTTAGAATGAAACCAAAAGAATATCAGGCGGAATTACAATAAATTAGATTTTATTACATGTAAATGTAGGGAAATCGACTTGATTTGGAATAATTTTGATATAATGCACAAAAAATGGCAATTACTTAGCTTAACTTTGTGGTTGATTAACTAGACCACCAAACCTGCTGAATAATGGTGATGCATATCTATTTCAAGTTACGCCTTCTAAACTCAAAGTGCTTTTATGGAGTATCTCATATACTGTCATAATGACCATCTTCCTCCTTCCTTCCCTCCTTCCCACCCTCCGTCCCTTCCTCCCCCTTCCTCCTTCCCTCCCTCCCCCCTAACTCCCTCCCCCCTCCTTCCCTTCCTTCCCTCCCTCCCTCTCTCCTTCCCTCCTTTCTTCCTTCCTTCCCTCCCTATCTCCTTCCCACCCTCCCATCCTCCCTTGCACCCTCCCTCCTTCCTCCCTTCCTGCCCTCCCTCCCCTTCCTACCAAGGGGAGGGAGGGCTTCCTTCCTTCTTTACTTCCTTCCTTCTCTCCCTCCTTACCACCCTCCCAGCCTCCCTCCCATCCTCGCTTCCTCCCTTCCTCCCTCCTCTCTCCCTCTTTTCCACCCTCCTCTCTCCCTCGCCTTTCCCTTGCTCCCTGATTGTTTTTTTAATGCAAAGAATAATTTGGTTGTAATGTTTAATTTGATATACTGTAAGACTTCACATTTAAGACAATGCAGAAAGTAATGTCTACATTCCTCCATGATAACACTTGTGGTTATTATAACATGTTCCAGCCCTGAGGCCTACTCTGGGTTCCCTCAACATACATAAGTAATTATGTATGACAACGTGTATGACAATCTCTTTGTTTCTATCTCAGTCCATGTCTCTTCTTATCCCTTTCCGTCTCTCCCTCAGAACCCATTGTAAAGTTGGAAATTAAAAAACGGATACCGTAAAACCAGGCGTATAAGCCTAACTCGCGTATTAGCCGCACCCCTAACTTTGAGAAATCCTATAAGCCTAATAGGGTATCTGAAAATCATTAATTTAGTATTATACTATGCATATAGAAACTCTCTTATAAGCCGCACCCCATATAGGCATGTTTGGTATCAAAAGAAAGCTGGCTCTGACTCGCGTACAAGCCGCGGCTTCTAAGCGAGGTTTTAAGGTAGCTTCCCTGTACATGCCATATTTCCCTGTTTATAAGTCGGGTCCCTACCGTAAAACCTCACATATAAGCCGCGGCTAGTATGCGAATCAGATCCCTGGTATGGCTTATGGTATCGGCCCATGGTCAGGGTACAGCTTATAAGTGAGTTTTTGCTACTATGGTACAGTACTAAATGGACCATAACCAGATTGCTGGTGCGGCTTCAAGGATCGGCCTAAAGTCGGGGTGCGGCTAATGCGCGAGTTAGGCTTATATGTGAGGTTTTACGTTAATATAAGCCTGCTCCATGTATAAGCCGGCTGAAAGAGGTGACTATGTCTTATATAAGCCGGGCTCCGAATGTAAACCTGGGTAGGATTGAGAAAAGAATTACAAGAGTCATTTACAAGGATAGATCTAGTCATAACTCGGGCTCCAACTGAAGTTATTTCTTAATTATGCAGATGATTGCACACATTGAAATAACAGTGTTACATCAACAATGTGGTACAGCAAAATAGCACACCATATTGGAAAACTTATAAATGTCATACTACTTTTTCTACAAAGAATTATTAGAATTCAAATCCATTATAGTTAAATACTGAGTAAATAAAAAGACATATTCAGATATTATAGAGCATCTCTGTGTGAATTACAATAAGCCCGGCCGTTTATTAGCCTCGTCAATTCGCTATTTCAAATCAATGTAAGCCGTGTCTCATGAGATTGATACAATCGAAACATCTTTGACCAGGTGTAGTCTTTGACTGGATGTAGTCTGAAATGTAGCTATGTAGACAGAAATGGTAGGAAAAGGTTAATGGATATTTTAACACTATATATATTACAAACTTCCCGGCATTTCTGTGTACATAGCCCCCATCTCAGCCCTTTTTTAACTTGCTGGTCAAAGACTACACCCGGTCAAAGACGTATCAATCTCATGAGACACAGCCATACGCCCAGGCTTATAAAGGTGGAAATACGGTACACTGGACCCGGGGGGCATGAAACAAGCCGTAGGTGTACCTCCCTGGTTGATGTTGTTAATTAAGAGCTGTACTGGGTGCTTCAGACGTGTCTGATGGTAATTACTTCTCTACAACAAACAGCTAATGAGGGGGAAGCAGGCGGTGTTTAGGTACAGCATGGGTGTTCTGTGGGAGTAAAAGGAGGGAGAAAGAAGGGAGGGAGGGAGGGAGGGAGGGAGAAGGAAGGAAGGGGAGGGAGGAAGAAGGAAGGGGAAGGGGGGAGGCAGGGAGGGAGGGAGGGAGGTGGGTGGAGGAAGGGGAGGAAGGAGGGAGGCAGGGAGGGAGGGAGGGAGGGAGGGAGAAGGAAGGGGAGGGAGGAAGAACTTTTGGCTTTTAAATGCTTTTAAATGCATCCCCCAGAACAGTGCTTGGAGAGTGAGATAGGTCGGTGCCCTTGTCTGTAGTAGACACTAATTACAGCAGCAGTAATTACATGGCACACATACAGGGTTCCAGGTGACAATCTCAGACACTGCGGTGAAGCCACATGAGGCAGCCTCCTCATAACACAACTATAGTGAGACCTCAATAATCCGACCACCCATGGCCGGATCTTGAATCTGCCGGATTATTGAAACATATTTATATCCAGCCATGTTTTTCCTGAAATAGGGCGGTCATATTATCAAGGTCTCACTGTATACCCATAAACATACTCCGTAAGTTTGTAAAGTGTTTATTTCATAAGATGATTTTCTGAAGACTATCTGGAAATTGTCAATTTCTCAAGTCTTAATTACCTAAGTACTGTCAAGTCAGACAGTGTTACAGACGGATGAGTCTCACCATAACCATGAAATCCTTCGGAATCGGGAGCGGTAGATCTCAAAATCAGGGAGCGGTAATCCTAAGAGGAAGGGCAGTGATTGGGTCTAGGTAACTTAGTGTAAATGATAAAATGTAAAGAAAATTATCCTTGTGTATTGTACTATTTGCATCAGGAAATAATGGTAGTATTTGAGATCAAATAGAATCGCATTCATACGTTTGTGGTGATGTACCATTATACATCATTATACTATAACCTCTTCTAGTACTATCAGCCCGGCTGGTATTATCCAGTTGCATTTCAATCCTGGTTATGTCACCCGGCCCGGTTGCCTACCCAGCCCGGCTGAAATACTAACTGTGCAGTTTCCCCTGATTGCCCGGCCTAGATGAAACCCATCTGACCCGGACAGCCAGAGGTCGCCACTGTCAGTGGCCTGCTATATAAGACAGGCCACTGCCGGTCACTGGCAGTTCACACTGGGAGCTCAGACCTTTGAGTTTGAGGATACTCACTAAGGACCACTTGCTGCTTTATAAGACTCCCACGGACAGGACTTAGGACCAACCCTGCCCCCCACATCGACCATCCACCCATTGGGTTAAGAAGCACCAGATTCTGCCAAAACATCTAGCAAGAGGTCTAACTACACTGAGTGTGGCTGTGATCGACTTTGAAATCTGTCTGCTTCAACACACCTGAATAAAGGAGTTATTAGTAGTCAGATGCTTGGACAGTCCATAGTCCTAGCCTACCCCAAGTATAGGGATCACTACATGTTTATTGAGATATGATAAGCATGATATAAAAATCTCACAAAATGCATTGAACTAGACTTAACCGTATATACATATATATATATATATATATATATATATATATATATATATATATATATATATATATATATGTAGGGGCATGATATTACATATTAATCTCATACACGGTATTTCCGGGTAACGTCTGTTTACTCGGCTTCTCCACCTGGAGCTAGTGCACACAGTTCCCGGGAGAGGGCGCAGGTCCTCTTCAGGTAACCGTGTGCCGCTCTCAGGTGGGCGGCCGACCCACCCACCTGGCCACGTGATCTAAGAGCCAGTGATATATAAGACCCGTGTGTTTACCTGGAGGGCAGTCAGTGCAGGCCCGACTGACGAGAGACTTCACATGTCCAACCGTGCGGACAGAGTTGTATGCTAAGAGTGTATACTGACCGTTTCCTCTATTTATAGAGAAACCTGATTTACCTGTGTGTATTGATTCTACACTGATCGTTCCCTAGTAAAGGAACTGGAGTTGTTATTCTTGTGAATAAAGACAGATATATTCTCGCACCTGGAAACTGCCGTGATCATTGTTCTTTAACCTAGAGTTAACTACGAACCACCACACTGGTGCCGTGACCAGTAGCAGTAAAGGTAGCAGAACAAGGTAATTGTTCGGGAATATGTTCGGGTTATACTGAACAGGAAGTCCTTTAGTGGACAGACAGTCCTTTGGTGGACAGACAATGGCTACCGGTGGTAGCCTGGGCGGCTCTGGCCCAGAGCTGAGTGAAGGGGAGTTGGAATCAACTCGCCTGGAGGTGGCAGGGTTGGACCCTGTGGAAGGCTTGAAGCCAGAACAGAAGAAGAGGAAAGTGCAAGATCTTTCCTGGGTAGAACCCTATGTAGGGGATGAGCGATTCCAGAGGGAATATGACGAGCGTTTGGCTCGGGAAGAGGATGACCTCTACTGGGAGAATGTCTGATTGGACAAGCAGTCAATGGAAGACCAATATGCTGCATTGACTGAGGAATTGACGTCCCTGGTAAAGGAAAGGGATGGGATCCTCTCTGAGAATCAGAAAGTAAAGGGGACTCTGATAGAAGAGAGGGAACGGTTGATAGAAGACAACCGGTATATGAAAAAGAAGGTTGCTCAGGAATCGCATGAATTTCAAAAGATTCAAGCAAAGATTGCTGAGAACCGGAAGGAGAATGAACACTCCGAATCTCTTAAGGAGAAGTATGAGAGGGAGTTGAAACAATACTCTAGAGAATGGTATGTCCTGAAGAAGGGGACAGAGGAGCTCGAGAAGGGCAGAGACCAGTTGGTCAAGGATAACGAATCTACCAGGATGCAAATCCTGGAAGAAACGGAAGAGTTAGAAAGGAAACGGAAAGCTGAGGTGGAAGCTGTCTGTTCCCTGGAGGCCAGGAAAACTCTCCTGCGGGGTGAGTTGTCGAAGGCAATGGAACAGCAGGGGGAGGAACAAGTTCCAGCTATCGGGCCGGAAACTGTTCTG
Source organism: Harmothoe impar (assembly GCA_947462335.1). Lineage (NCBI taxonomy): Eukaryota > Metazoa > Annelida > Polychaeta > Phyllodocida > Polynoidae > Harmothoe > Harmothoe impar. The sequence continues at coordinate 50,403,070 of OX381720.1, read as the reverse complement.
GACAGCACTCTTACTGCTAGTAAGGTGGATGCATTACCTCAATTTGATCCATTTATTAATGATAATGGATTGAGGAATGTGGAAGACTCTGTGTATAAAAACAGAGGGAAGGATTCAAGGAGAGTGAATGTCACCGGGCGCTCTCTTGAACGGGAACCAGTTAATCATGCCAGTATTGGTCAGGTTAACAGGGAAATGTCTCCAGAGGAGGAAGTGTCTCGACATTATAAAAATAAATTTCGAGATGAAGTGGTGAACCATAGTTATGGCTCATTGAACCCCTTTTCGGGAGATGACCCGGCTCTATATGGGAACCCGGGAGGTTATGACAGCAAGGGTAATTATAAGTATTGCCCAGATGCAACTTATTCATATCCACCTCCGGCCACTGAAACACACTCGGCAGTCAATAAAGACCCTGATAATAGGTCGAGGGGTAGTTTGAATAAGGGGTCCCAGCAGGGAACAAAGGGAAGGTCAAACCCGGTGCGTAAAAACACTGACGGATTGTCCGGCTATCAAGGCCCACGCTTTGATGAGGGTACAGAATCGGAATCAGATAAATCTTCTGACGATATACCCAAGAGAAAGGTTCCTTTGAACCGGCGGGTCACAATGACCCCGGCGGAGCACCGATTACATAATCGAGACCCCGCCATAGGTAATTTGGGACTAGATTGCTCTAGCCGAGGTCAAGACGGTACAGACTTACTGGCTTGGAGTAGACGCATGTCGGGTCAATTAGTGCATTCTAATTATGCCGCTAAGAGAACTGCACGCGTGACTAAGCCTTACAGGGGTTTACGACCCTGGAAGGAGGAATATCAATCACTTTTAGATGATTGTAAGTACAATTGCTGGAACAAGGAGGAATCCTTGGGAGCTTTTGTGATATGGTTGAGTGACGGCCCGGGTAAGATAGTGGTTGAAGAATGGAGGGACACTTACGGGCCTGAGGCTACATACGACCAGCTGGAAGTATTAGCTTGTTATACCTTTGGGAAAATGGTAACAGTAGATCACTGGACTCTGTTTCAGAGAAGAACGCAGAAACCAAAAGAATCTGCTAAAATTTTTGGGCTAGAATTGCAGCGATTGTTGCGGCAGGCTAGGCCAGAATGGAGTAGGGATGCTGAATATTACATAGAATCCCTATTTGTAAGATTTATTAGTGGATTGAGTGATCCTGAACATGCTAAAGTTTGTGGTAGAGCTTGGGAAGCTGGGTCTTCCCTAGCGGATTTGTTCATGGCGATTGATCAACATGACAAGAAGAAAATACTGTTGGCTGGTATGATACCCGCTAATAGGGGACAGCGCGTCTCTGGAATTGATCATTCCTTAGATGGAGACGATTCTTCCGCGGAAGAATCTGAAGGGGAGTAGAGAGTGGACGCCCTGAAATTCAAGGGTCGACAGAAATCTAGCTCTACCCCAGCTTCCGGGAAGCTTCCTAGTAACAAAGGTTATTCGGAAACCCCCCGGAAACCCGACACTCGGGAACCTCAGACTGATACCAGTCAGAAAACCCAGACCCCGGAGACGACCACTCCGGATAAAACAAATGCGTCAGGGAACTCATTAAATACCTTAATGGAGTCCATGATTAAACGCATGAACGAAGTGTTTGATAATCAAACCAGGCGCCGCCCTAGGGTCGATCGTAACACTGTCCAGTGTTACAGGTGTCAAGTCAAAGGGCACTTTGCATCTAAATGCAAAGCAGAGAAACCTGTTTTAAGAAGTGAGGTTTCGGGAAATTAGAGGGGGTTACCGAGGATGGCAGGACGGTAACCCCTGAGGAAATATGTCAGATTATCACCGACGTTGGCGGTGAAGATTCATTAGCAGTGAATGCATCCAGCAAGAAGGGAGATGGGACCGTACATCCCGGAAACCATGAGGCTGGGGAGACTGGTACAACAGGCGCCCAGGGGTGCGCGTATGGGAAACCTAGTGCCAGTTTAGAGGAGTCAATAACCAAAGAGTTGGTTAAGGTTGGAGGAACCAGGCTTCCCCCGGGTCATCCTTGTCTGGAACACCTGAAAGGATGTGGATTCGACCTGGGCACTGATAGTGACCTTCACCGGTTTACTAGGAATCCCTCAGTAACTGATGGGAAGAGGTGGTACGTTTCCTGTTCTGTACAAGGAAAGACTGGGGAATTTCTTATGGATACTGGAGCTAGCCACTCCATGGTCTCTAAGAGATTCATCAGCTTATTGCCGAATATGTGTGAGAACCTCACAATGAGGGTAAACGCATGTACGGCCGATGGTACCAGAATGAGGACATTTGGACGGACTTTTCTGATAATCTCTGTGGCCGGGAAAGAATTTGTTTGGGCCCCGACCATAGCTGAGATTGAAGATGATGGTATTCTTGGTTTGGATTTTGCGGCGCTTTTCGGTGCAACTTTGAATCCGAAAAGTGGGAAGTTGAAAATTGAATACCCGTATGATATGACCATACTCTGTAAGTTGAGAGTGATAAGTAGTGTTGCCAGTGTGGCACAGACTGTGAAGATTCCCCCGGGAATGACCTGTGACGTGTTAGTCAGTTCAGGGAGGCTAATCCAGAGAGGATTAGCGGTAATCGAGCCGGATATGGCTGTATTATCCCGGAAGGGATTGGAATCTGCGGATACCCTAGTAGGGAATTCCAGATGGACAGTGACACCCATTTCCAACCCCGGAAACTCCACAGTATATCTTGAGAAAGGCACTGAAGTTGGGAAAGTGATACTTGCGGAGGCAGTCACCGGTAGCCACCAAGACCTGAGGTTAGAAGAAGGAGGGGAAGAGGAATTGCATGAAGAGTTAACTAAGTTGTTAACAGGATCGTCCATAACGGATGAGAATGATCAGGAAGCCCTAAAGGCTATGCTGAAGAGATGCAGGCAAGCTTTTGCGGCCCCAGGGGAACCCCTGGGGAGAACCAATAAGGTATTGCATGAAATTAAAACCGGGGATAACCCCGCTTTTAAGATTCCTTATAGGAGATTACCCCTCAAGAAGAAGATTGTCCCTGAGGAAGAGATAGCGAAAATGCTGAAGGATTTTTTTTTTTTTGAACAAATTTAAACTTTTATTAGCATTTTTTTTGTAGAGATACAAGTATGTGATTTTTATGTCCATCGTCGATCATCATATCATGTGTCATGTAGATATCAATCTCAATCACGATATTAACCAAATTTCCACATAATCAATCAAGTTCACGTTACATATAGGTCAGGACATAGTTATTACATTTCATTGCTAATAAAGTTAGTGTCGTACCATCAGCAAGCTGTTGTTACGGTATCGACACATTGAATTACCAGTCGTATAAATTTATGTTATTAACCAAATCATACAGAAACATGGAGGGTATTCTTGAACACAATTAATTCATTTCCCTCCCACTATTCTAAGAAAAAAAAATTGATATAAAAAGACCCAACTTTACAAAAAAAACTCTTAAATTTAAGTCAGACAGGTTTTTTTTTACAAACCCTCAGGTTTTTTTGGCACCGTATTCATCATGATGTCTTTCATTTTACATTTAAAGACGTCAAAATCTACAATATTTCTGGTTGCTATTTCAAGAGCATTCCACTGCTGTGCGCATATTACCTCCATACAATTTTCATACGCAGTACAATTTATTTTTGAATAAGCAAGAGTAGGAGCTTGAGACAAACGTGTTACTCGTATCTTTTTTTCTCTAAAACATTCATGCCTGGCCCTCTTAAAGGCCTGAATTCTAGTATGATAAATACGTCTATTTTCAAGAGTAGGCAGACCTGCTAAAGCATGTACCAATTCTGTTGGAGTAAGTATGTGCTTAGATAAGCAAGTTTTCAAGCACTTATTTTGTAGCCGTTGGAGTTCGCTTAACGAATTTACAGAAGCACCATTGTATAAAATGTCACAATAATCTATGGCCGATAGTACATGAGACACATATATCCGTAGGAGTCCATCCTGCCCCATACAATCCTTTAGCTTATACAGTAGTAGGGACTTAAACCTTGTATTTTTGATAAGAACTCTCACATGGCTCTCCAAATTTAGTTCTTCGTCTAACATAACGCCTAAATATTTATAGGTTGGTACCACCTTAAGCGCTTTACCATTTAATAAAATATTAGGTTTTTGAAGAATTTTCTTCTTTTTTTTAGAACTAAAGACCATGACTTTTGTTTTTCCTTCGTTAATTGTTAATTTATTTTTTGAAGACCATGTCGAGAATTTATTTAGAGCCAGCGAGAGTCTATCAGATAATACATCCAGCTTCTTGCCGGAGACATACAACACTGAGTCGTCAGCATATAAAATTGTAGAATGGTCATCACCCTCCGAAATACAATCATTTATATATAAAAGGAAAAATAATGGCCCCAATATCGACCCCTGGGGGACTCCACAGGTCAAAGGAAGTTGTACAGATTTGATTGTGTTAGCTATTGAGCACTGTTGTCGTCTGGATAGGTAATTCTCAACAAGCGTTAAATTTCTATCTCAAACACCATATTCCTCTAATTTTTTTAATAAAATTGCATAATTTACCGAATCAAAGGCCTTTTTGATGTCTATAAAGGCTGCTAAACTTATATTACCCTTATTTCTTTGCTTTAAGATGTCATTAACCAAAAGAGAAATCGAGTCTAGAGTAGACTTATTTTTTTGATACCCGCCTTGATTTTTACTAAGTACAGAATTTAATTCCAAATGTTCAGATATTTTTGTGTGCATTAGCCTCTCTAGGACCTTCCCTGGCACAGGTAAAACACTTATAGGCCTAAAATTTGATACATTAGTTAAGTCACCCCCCTTTGGGAGAGGCGTGACAGTCGCTATTTTCCAAGAATTTGGAATATCAGAATTTTCAACAATTAATTTGACAATTTTTATGAATCTATGTGGTTTATGCAGAACAGCCATTTTGAAAATATTAGTAGGTAGGTACTCTATAGCAGACGACTTAGATACATCTATATTCTTAACACACTCAATTATGTCTTCGTCAGAGAAGTCAAAATTTGGCATAGCTTCGCCGCAGCGAACTCCACCAAACTCATATTCTGTATCATGAGCCTCAGCCAGCTTTGGGCCTATCTCAGCAAAAAAGGCATTAATATATGAAGAGGTATCCTCTAGTGACACTTGATGTCCATCTGCATCTACTAAATTTATTGCCTTGGACTTGCCCTTCCCTGGTAGGATGTCTTTTACTACAGACCAAAATGATTTAGAATCCTTAAAATTAGTAGTACTTAAATCCTTATAATAATTATTTCTAGCGTCATCTATTTCCGAATTGACAATATTTTTCAATAACCTAGCTTGTCTCCAAGCTAGAATGGATGTAGACCTTCTGGCTTCCATTAATAAATTATTTTTATCATTTATACGTTCAATCAAATAGTTAGTGAACCAAGGGTCGGGTTTGTCCAAAACTCTAAACTCCTTTACCGGGCATACTACATCCAACATGCGTTTCAGTATGTTCACATACGTTTCCCAGCACTCTTCTGCACTCTCACAATTTTCAAAATAATCCCAGTTACCCTTTTAAAATCAGGCGTAGAAGCAAGCATTTAAGACAATTTTGATACAGATTGAGACATAATGTTCAAGATACAATGCATGTGTGGGCCTGTAATACCCTGTCGACTCAATAATAAAATTCACCCAAAAAAGAAAAACCAATCCCACTAACATGAGTTTACTGCTCTTTTGGCTACTCATGCGTCTACTGTGAGGCTAGCTTAAGGCTTTAGGATCACCAGTATACATCGACACACAATTTATAGAAATATCATATAAATTCGGCAAGGTCAGATTTATATTTTCCAATCATAATAAACTCTAATCGTTGCTCTTCAAAAACCATCAGTTTACCACAGGGCGAAAATAATTTAATTTTTAGCCTACTAATGATAATTTAAAGAAAAAAAGATAACAGATATTAACGTATACTAAAATACAATGTTAGTGATTTACAACATCCAACTGTCCAGCATGAGCTCTATACCGGTAGTTTTCGATATCATATACCAAATTCACATAGTACTAGATTAAGCAAACTGAGTATTTCTGTACCTGTAGTAATACATGAAACATGGAAACAAATGAAAATACCGGTATATGGAAATGAAGACTTGAGGTACATGGGTCTAAACCTGAATCACCAAAATTTGATTGCTCCATTACATGTTAGAGATTACATTATTGTCTCAAGTGAAAATGTAATACATGAAAGTACCGGTAGGTATGTTTAAAGGTTAAAGTACAGGAGTTTAATCAGAATATACTGAGAAAATTTATAAAAACATTTTAAATGCAGAAAATAAATAAATTTTTAAACCATTATAAGAATCGCTACTGAGGTATGCCAAAGTTTAAAGCCCTTTTAGGTTATGAGTGTCTAGACTTCTTCGTCTTCGTCTGGCTGCTCGGGAGCTACGCTAGGGGGCGTTGCCGGTGTGTCAGAGTCGGGTTGGTCTTGTTGGTCTGTCTCAGACATGAACGCTGCTCGTATCCTCTCAAGTATTATACCGTGAAGATTTTCTGCTCTCAGAGTGTCCTGCTTGCAGAATTTAAACTGCCCTAAGTGATACCCTGAGCCCCAGATGGGGTGAAAGCTTGCCTCATACAAGTGCTTATCTCCTGTACGCAGCAGGTAGTCCTTCATGGAGGGTTCGGAGAATTTAATCACATTTAACTTCTCCATGATACCTTCTGCCTTTTGAGCCCATTCAACAGTCTGTCGTACTCCTTTGGCCTCTGTCATAATTTTGAAGGGGCAGACCATGTCCATCATCCTCTTCGCTGCTGGCGTGTTGTTGCATTCTACAGCCCTTGTCACCTGGTATGCCTGCTCATGTTATTGTTCCCAGCATGAGTCCTTGGTCCTCCCCTGTGTGTATGGTAACCAAGAAGGATGGTAGCATACGGTTCTGTATTGATTACCGGAAACTGAATGGGTTGACTAAAAAGAACTCCTATCCTCTTCCTAGGATAGATGAGACGATTGATTCCCTGGGAGGGAATGAATGGTTCTGTACCCTGGATTTACAGTCCGGGTATTGGCAAGTAGGCATGAAGCCTGAGGATATGGAGAAAACTGCGTTTTCCAGCCATATCGGTTTGTTTGAATATAAGGTGATGCCATTCGGGTTATGTAATGCGCCGGCCACCTTTGAAGCCATGATGGAGACACTGTTAAGTGATTTATTATGGCGGAAATGTCTAGTTTACTTAGATGACGTAATTGTGTTTGGAAAGACCTTTGCGGGCTGTTTAAGTAATTTAGAGGAAGTCTTAAACCGAATCATGTCTAACGGTCTCAAATTGAAACCAAAGAAATGCAATCTGTTTAAGAAGGATATTAACTACCTAGGGCGGATTATTTCCACCGAGGGGGTTAAGGCAGATCCGGAAAAGATCAGGAGTGTGACTGAATGGGAAGTCCCCAGGGGTCCTAAAGATGTGCGATCCTTCCTAGGATTCTGCTCATATTATAGGGATTTCCTGCCGGGGTATTCCCGGGTAGCCTATCCGATCCAGTGTTTGTCACACTGGACTCCCGGAAATAGGAAGGAAGAGTTCCCATGGGGGAAGGAACAGGACACAGCTTTCTTAGCAATAAAAAAGTTGTTTGTGGAGACCCCGGTGTTAAAGTATCCCACCCCGGATGGTCATTTTGTATTGGATACAGATGCTAGCAATGAGAGTATTGGGGCCGCCCTCAGTCAAGTCCAAGGCGGAGTGGAGGTTCCCATTGCCTTTGCTAGTAATACTATGAGTAAGACTCAGCGAAATTATTGTACCACTAAAAGGGAATTGTTGGCTGTAATAGTTTATACTAAAAAGTTCAAACATTTCCTTTGGGGGTCAGATTTTACGCTAAGAACAGATCATTCCTCTTTGAGATGGTTATTGAATTTCAAAGATGCGGAAGGAATGATTGGACGTTGGCTAGCACACCTTTCCGAGTTCGGTTTGGAGCAAAGTCAGATCCAGCATAGAGCTGGGGTAAAGCATGTAAATGCTGATGCACTTTCCCGACGTCCTATCAGGAAGTGCGAAAACACTAACTGTGATGACTGTGGTCAGCATGAGGCTGTCATAGCCGGAGCAAGGATTCCCTTTGAGATCAAGGGAACTGGGGTTCTGGAGTGGTCCATGGGAACCATCCGGAAGTTCCAGGAAAAGGATCCTAACCTTAGCCGGTTGTTGGTATTGTTACCTAGGAAGATACGGCCCCCGCGGCCTGAGATTTCCCTGGAGAACCGGGAAATGAGAAGGCTAATAGCTCAATGGGCAGAGTTAGAGGTCCAGAGCGGAATCGTCTACCGGTGGAAGATTAATCCATCCGGTAGGAGAGTCCGGCAAGTGGTAATACCTTCCGGCATGAGGAGGGATGTTATGTATTATTGCCATGGACACCTGACCAGTGGACATTTCGGGAAAAAGCGTTCCCTGGAACGTCTGAAAAGGAGATATTACTGGCCAGGGATGAGTAGTGATCTATTAAGATGGATTGCTACTTGCCCGGATTGTTGTAAAAACAAACCTGGGCCTGGGATGGGTAAAATGCCTTTGTCCCAGGAGTTGTTTGGAGTAAGATTTGCGCGAGTCGCAATAGATATAATCAGTGGATTTAAAACTACCCCTGAGGGTAATACTTGTATGATGGTCGTCACTGATTATTATACCAAGTATACGAGAGTGTTTCCATTAGCGGATCACAATGCGGCAACCTGTGCAAAAGCTTTTGTTAAAGGTTGGGTATTGCATCTTGGGGTTCCCCTAATGATGCATAGTGACCAAGGTCGGGAATTTGAATCTGATCTTTGGCAGGAAATGTGTCACCGATTGGCGATTTGTAAGACGAGAACAAATCCCTACCGGCCACAAAGTGATGGAATGGTTGAGAGATTCAATCGTACATTGATTCAGGTGTTAAAATCCCTGGTGAATGATAAAATGGACGACTGGGATGAGCAGTGTGATTATGTATGTCATGCATATAATAGCACTGTCCATTCTAGTACCTCCTGTTCCCCGAATCTGCTAGTTTTCGGGGAGGATTTAATAATGCCCGCTGACCTGGTATTTGGGGTGGTAGGAATGAACCCGGAAACCCCCTGCCATGTCATGTTTGTGGAGTCATTAAGAGATCAATTCAAATATGCTTATGAATTGGTGAGAACTGAACTACAGAAGAATGCCACCTGGCAGAAGACCGGCTATGATCTGGGCCTTAAGCCGCGACGATTCAAAGTCGGTGATCAGGTAGTAAGATTACATGAGCCGTTATCGACTCTGAAACTTGCTAGTAATTGGGATGGGCCCTTTGTGGTGACCCGCATAGTAAGTGACAGTACTGTAGTGATACGTTCATTACAGGGAAAGATGTATAAATCTAATGTAGCTCGACTAAGAGAGTGGAAGGGGAGAGATTTGTCCCTGGACTCGTATGAGTTGGAAGTTGATACTTTGATAGAGGAAAGTGAACAGCGGAAATTAGTGAAGGAACCTCCCTGGAAACGCGGAAGGCCGCGGAAGGAGGTTTCCCGGAAACTAATGGTGCAGAAGCCCGTCATCCCAAAAAGATCCGGGAAGAAGGCGGCTAATAAAGTCTCGCTGGCTGAAGGGAAAAGGACCCGGAAGGGTGTGGTTAAGGCTAAATCCACTCTAGAAAAGGCGTGTCCTAGAACCAGGTCTAATGTTATGCCTAAAAACATAAGACGCAGTCCCCGGTTCCTAGCTAGGGACGGTATAACCTAAGCCGGTACACAACGAGTGTGGTGTCCTGTAATCTCGTTAAATATTTAAATGTTGTAATCAGTTATGTGTGGAAGTAAGTACGGTCGGAATGATCGTGATAGTCCCCCTGTCAAGGATCCCATGGGTGATGGACGGATAATCCGGTGAATGTGCTTTATTATGCCATTCATATATATTTCATTGATACTCTCGACGAGTTGACAGAGCGTAAGGATTAACACGTGGAATGAGGGTACCTGTTTACAATTGAACGCGCGGGTGACCTGATTCCAAGGAACTGGGTCACGGGGCGCGCGGGGTTGCGCATGCGCGGTGGCGCGCCGTATATAAGGCACGCGGCTCGGCGGGAATTGCCAGTTGGGGTTGAGAGGAGGTCCAGAGCAGACGTAAGGGCTCGGACACGACCATTCTTGCAGAGGGGAGGTGGACCCCCTATAATCCATCAAAACACTTTTCTTGAGTGTGACACCATGTCTTCCGAGACAGACCACCAGCTGGTGGACCCTCTTCAAGAGGGCGACTCCGCTAGCGGAGGGAATGTGGTTGATAATCAACCTGACCTCGGGGACCAGGAATCTATGGATTTCCTGGGACAAGGGGAGATAATGGACGTCGACCTTGACTCTCAGTCATCGCTACGTCCAGCAAATGTCGCCGCCAATTACTTGGAAGGTTTAGACATTGAGGCCATCAGCCCAGCTGACGGTCAAGCCGATACCAGCGAAGCTGAGTATCAGGACACGGGTACTGTGTACCATGGTGAGCCGCCGGTGGACGTTGAGAAACCCCGCCCGGCAGTGCCCACACTAGCAGGCTTCATGTCCAATTACGATGGACGTGAAGTGGAACTGCACGAGGACGTGCTACGTCTCACGGCGGAGGGAGCTCCCCGCCGGATTGACCCGCTTATAAGGCAGGCGATATTGCTCTTCCTATTAGTGGAGGAGCAGGATGAGTTGCCCCCGGACTGGTTTGTGTACTGGGAGGCACTCCAAAAAGGACTACTCGTATGCTACTGCTTACGAAGAGCTGTATTCGACCTGCATATCGCAGATATACAGCGGTTAATGCCCGCACTTCCAATTCTGTCCCTGGATCCGAATTGTGGAGTTGCCGGGATGTTGTTGACAGGCGTCAACAGGTACCGGGCACGTATCGGGAAGCTCCGCGAACCGAAAACCCGGAAGGAGTACGAGATTGCTGCCGCTAGCACGCAGGGAGTAGTTTCATACATATTGGATGTAGCCACTATAGAGGGTTACATGGATGCTCACACCATCAAACGGGATATTGCCATATCTTGTTTGGTGGATGAGGCGGTTCGGACAGTACGAACCAGATCTTCCAGTGCGGAAGAGAAGGCGCGAATAAAAGCGCTGAAAGCCACACCTAGGGGGATTGGCAGTAAAGGTGAGAGGGGAGCCTCGAACCGGTCAAGCTCGGCTGACAGCAATCAGTCGGACGAGTTTGTCCAGGAGAGCGGGCGTCAATCTCGCCGGAACGAGAAGGCAAGACTAGCTAACTTGCCAGATTCTGTATTGGCAGAAGGATTACCGGAACAACCTTCCGGGGGACAGCCCGTCATTCCACGGGCTGTGGAAGTTACGGATGAGGCTATGGATACCAACGAAGCCAATACTCCAGCACCCTCTACCACGGGTGTCACCGTCCCCACCCCGGCCCTTGTGGCAGATGTAACCGCCGCAGCTGGTGCTGCTGCCGCGGTTGCGGCTGCGCTGGTAATTAACCCAGCGCATCTCAGCCCTCTCCGTAGTCCGGCTCATTTGGATGAGGAAGAGGGAGAGGTTCCGGCTAACGCTGGGGAACCAGGAAACGACCCGGAGGACCCCATCCCGCCAAATGACGTGATGAGGCGAATCTGGCAGAACGCGAACAATAAGTTCCGCGTGTTTATTCCCAATTCGTGGGAACAGTGTCCAATTGGCCCAACCAATTTTGGATGTCCACTCGCGACCAACTGTAAAGGTCAGAGTGATGATGAGGATTGGATCCGGAATACACTCCGGGACCGTCCTCCGTCTGCTTTTTATCAGCAGTGGCTAGATCAGCTCAGGATCTTGCCGTAAACTTCTGGTAGCCGGCCTAAAGAAAGCCCGGCTACCAGATCAAAGGCTTCCCTGCCTTTGACGTACCATTTGGGGACAACTACAAAACCCACCCCCAGGGACGTCCGGTCTCCCACCACCCCAACCCGGGGAATGGAGAGTTTGACCGTGAAGACTGAGACCAAATCGCTGATCTCAGTGGTGACTCCTCGGGGTATAACTCTCCCGAAGACTGCAGCGGCTGTTAAAGCACCGCGAGTGGATGTAAAACCCATGATTCCTGCCAGCCAGGAACCGGTTGTCATCCAGCCAGTCGCGGGTACCTCCCGCGCGGAAACTACCGGAGGCGTAAAATTAAAATACGTCCCGATAGTCAACTACTTCTCTCGGGAAGAGAAGGCGAGCTGTGAGGTGGGACAGAGAATTGTTACCGAATTCCAGGAGTCCCAACGACAGCTAGCGGTGGAATATAACACCAGGATGTTAGGCCTGTTTACGCATGGTCTAAAGATTGCCCACAGGGAAGAGAAAGCATTGGTCGCCGCTGGCAATGCTGACTTTTTGGCTAAAAAGTCAAAGGAAGCTGCTACAGGCCAGAAGAATGGAAGGGAAAGAGGGGCATCTTTTTAGATGCATTTGGAACATCGCGGGGAACCTTCCGTGGAAGCTCTGGACTTACCTAACTACTCAACTCTCAACTATAGCCGACCTGATGGGGAATCAGGACTCCACCAGGAAGCTACCAAACTAACGTCCCTGAAACTAACTTTTGGGATACGTTGCCATTATGTGTTCCTGATACTATTATGCTGTGTTATAAACTGTTCCCGTCCAAGGATTACGTGTCAAACAGACAATGCTCGTGGTTCCAGTTATACTTATATATATGAGTCAGACCCCCAATACACGTACCAACTGGTGGTCTTTTGGGGGTTTTCACCTTCCAACAGCCATAAAAATAGAACTGCCTGCACCATACTTTTTCTTGTGATATCATGTAAAAGACAATACTCTAGACTTTCAGAAAAAGAAAAAGAAAAAAATTGTCGGACCAAAATTTATTGAGTTATGGCCCCTCAAAGGTGAAAAATACCCCAAAATCAGTGTTCCCCCCTAATTTTTAATTTTTCGAAAGCCCCCCAAAACCACTAAGACTATTACAACCCATCCCAAACAGCTCAGTCCATTAGGTGTATATGCTACCTCAAATATTCAGGAGTTTTTACGGCAATATCTTTCGCGAAATTTTCACAGTGGTGGTTCATTTGTGAAATGCTGCTCGCTGAAAGTCTGTAACGAAAACTATTGATGTGATAGATTGCATACTTGCAAATCCACCCCAATATTGCTTTTACACCTAATATGTAGGGGATTATGGGCTCTAATCATGAAAAAAGAATTTGGGATGATCCGCAAATTTTTCTCAACTGCAGGTCTCAAAGAGTGACTTTGGTGATCCATTATCGTGACAGACTTTCACATACATTTTCCTGTACATAATACAAAATACCCCCAAGCTACTTTTTAAAAGCAATTGATATTCATGGCTGGTACATATCCCCTCCATCTGGATAGCTAGAATAGCCTAATATTACTTCTGTGTACTCAGTAAGGGCATTTTGGTGCGTAATCAAGAAAGTCCGTAACAATAATGAAAGTCCGTAACGAAAACCAGGGGGTACTGTAAAAGTCCTCCTGCTGCTGTGATATTGTCCATCTACTGTTCATTGTATGATAAATATTGTACAGGGCACCTTGCTACATAGCTGGGTGAAGTTTTGAGCCAGTTGTATAGGTTTTAGTTTACCTGAGGGGTGGTTAAGTTAGACTGTGCACACAATTTGACCACATTTCATTCCAAATACCCCCCTCAGGCCATAATCATAGGAATCAATGCTGCTTTTTGTGCTTTATATTATACCCACAGCCCCAACACATCATTCTAGAGTGTTAAAACCACAGTGGGTACTTGGATTTGATAACTGCAGGTCAAAATGCTTGTTTTCGTTACGGACTTTCGTTTTCGTTACGGACTTTCATTGGCAATGAGAAAAATACTCATAGAATCGTTGATAATCAACTTATTTTCCTCATTTCTGGACTAGATGTCAAAGGGACAGCTATTCTAACTATCTGAGCACTAAAAGAAAAAGGAAATCTGCTTTTTCAATTTGTCAGGTTAAATTTTGTGTTTAGGAAAGTCCGTAACGTTAACTCTTGATCTGAAAAAGATGTACTTCCACCTGGCCAATCGTCCTAATATTTTAACACAAGATGCCCCTATGGTACTAACTTCATCCCAAATAGTCATTTCCTGAATACTAAAAGATTTATTTTTGACCTTATATGCCTCATGTGAGTTTTCATGAAGAAATTTTAAAATTTTGTCTTCCAAGCGAGATTGTATAGTCAGAATATATGATAACATGGGTTTTATATGGCTAATTTGCTAGTCCAACCTGTTTTGAACACATAGATATAAGGTAGATAAGCATGGAAGATGTTTGAGATGTGTGATACCTATTGTGCTATGAGCTTCCAATTCCGGAAAGTCTGTAACGAAAACTCTGGTTTTCCTGGACTCGTGTACCTCCCGGTAGATGCCTTACTATTCTACTAATAACCATAGTATGATGGTTAATGTTATTTTTTCTAATATAGGACATGTTTGTGTCATGTAATAAGCGTAAACAGGTGCTTTTGTGGTATTTCAAAATTAAATGGAGCCTCTGTTATCCAAGTACTACGAAAAACCGGAAAGTCCGTAACGGAAACTCCATGAATATGGCTTGTTATACCAACACACACAGAGTCTTCACATATGCAAAACTAAGCCTAATATTGATAGCAGACATGTTGCAGATAACACACAGCCAATTTAATGATAAACAGAGCATTTTTAAAGAAATTAGAGTAAAGTTGGCATTCTTATCTTAAAATTTCACCAAAATCCACGCGTCTCGAAGAGTTGGTCACCTCTTAAAAATAAAAGTCTTTGATCTATGGTTTTCAAACTTGGCATGCCTAATCATACATATTGTGGCAACATATGTACCAGATTAGAAGTTATTGTAGTGTTTATTTACAGTTTTACACATGGTTTGGTATTTTTGACGGAAAGTCCGTAACGATAACTCCGGGTTCTGTTTGATGGTGAATAAAAACAGACCCCCTGGGAGATAAGCTCTCCCTCAAGTGGATTCTGGGACATGAGATACATGTCTTTTCATAAAATAAACTTGCATAAAGATGCATTGAGTTTGCCTAAATTTTGTTGTGATCCAGAATAGGGACCAAAATTGAGTCATTTTTCGGATTTCTGACTCATATCATGAACATTCCTGGAGCTAGGATTACGTGTTAAACGGACAGTACTCGTGGTTTCCCGCCGGATTATAATTATATATGTCATGAACATTACTGGAACGAGGACGGGATACTTAGCGAGCTGTGTACATATGAACTTACCTTCGGGTGATATTTATCCAAGAAACAGTATTAAGAAGCGGAGAGCACCTGACTTATTCATCTATAAGAAGAGGAGAGCACCTTACTCATTCGTCTATTAGAAGCGGAGAGCACCGTGCCCACAACTAGATCAACAGTAAGATATATTTTTGTGAGGGTTTCCGGGTACACTGCCAGGTTACTCATTAAAACATAGTTAATATATATAATAAGTTATCGTATTGTGATACATATCACCCCAGGTGTTCTAATATGGTATTCTCATATTTACCATATTAAACGAGTTTAATATTATGCTATATATGAAGATTGTATGATCTGATAAGCTAGGAGATGTGGCTACCCGTAAAAGTCTGTGTGTGCAGTCGTTAAGACTACATGTAAATCATACATATACCATTGTGTATTGTCGTGTGTGTCGACTCTGTTATATGTTGCGAGAGGTATTAAGGTCTCCGGTTATATAATCGGATTACCCAGCTCAAACAAAGGCTGTGGTTAGTATTATCCATTGTGTGAATGTATTCATTAAAAACACATATCAATGTAAGACGCTGGCGGTTGTGAGTCCTTATCAGGACTGGTTTTTAATTAACTTTTCTGTTCAACTTAAATATAAACACGCCCCACGCGCATTTTTTTAATAACCAAGTAATAACTTCATAAGGAAGTCATATCGAAATGTGTCAAGCCGTTCGATTGTGTGTATAAAAATGTATTATGGTTGCTAGTACAGTGTAATGCCATATATTTTAATGAGTTCATTGATCTCGCTTGTCTAATCGTCGTGATAATATGTTACGCCCCTAGTTACTGTATAGACAATAACTATAATACGTTTGTCTAAAGTGTTTTCTATATGTTAGGAAAACCGTACATATTCGTTACCACCTAGTTTTGTCTAGGGGGGGTAGTGTAGGGGCATGATATAACATATTAATCTCATACACGGTATTTCCGGGTAACGTCTGTTTACTCGGCTTCTCCACCTGGAGCTAGTGCACACAGTTCCCGGGAGAGGGCGCAGGTCCTCTTCAGGTAACCGTGTGCCGCTCTCAGGTGGGCGGCCGACCCACCCACCTGGCCACGTGATCTAAGAGCCAGTGATATATAAGACCCGTGTGTTTACCTGGAGGGCAGTCAGTGCAGGCCCGACTGACGAGAGACTTCACATGTCCAACCGTGCAGACAGAGTTGTATGCTAAGAGTGTATACTGACCGTTTCCTCTATTTATGGAGAAACCTGATTTACCTGTCTGTATTGATTCTACACTGATCGTTCCCTAGTAAAGGAACTGGAGTTGTTATTCTTGTGAATAAAGACAGATATATTCTCGCACCTGGAAACTGCCGTGATCGTTGTTCTTTAACCTAGAGTTAACTACGAACCACCACATATATATATATATATATATATATATATATACGGTATATATATATATATACCGTATATAAATACAGTGTATCAACTGCTCTCCCCTTGATCTACACCTGTGTACTGTAATATGATTTACATTTCTTTCTAGATCGCTTTCATCCTTATCTTCCCTCCTCAGTCGAGACTGTACACCATATATAAATATAGATATAATTTACTTTATCCAGACAACAAAACATCTGACACACATACCCTTGTGCAGTATTTATGGCTCAGGTGTGTCAGGTGACGTCTGGTGTGTGACGTCATCATCTCGTGCTGTCATACGAGATGCTGCGAGATGTGTGTAGGTTACCATGACAACCACGTTGGGGGGGGGGGGGGGGGGAGCTGGGGATCTCTCACTCAGAGCAACCTTGTTTTTGATTGTTGGTTATTAAGATGAAAGATGAAAAGAAACTTTATATTTTATCTAATGTTATAGTGCTATGAGAGAACTCACCAGGTCTGCATTTATGCATCATGTCAATCCTACAAGGTTATTTTGTTTTATATTTATCCTGGTGTAGGATACATAAAACCTATTCATTGGCTGGTATATGTATCCTAGTTACAGTATACATGGGTATTGACGAAGGGGTAAATATGTCAACATTAAGCATTTTGCAAATTGTATGAAGCCTTCCCTAAACTCACATCATGATCCCAAATCAAAAATCCTGAAAACTAAATTTGACCTGCTTACCATGTTTTATACTCCATTTTACCTCAGTGGAACTTTTCAGGGCCTTCTGAACTGTGTGGTCTTCTAAAGCTTTCTAAATGGTAACTGCAGCACTATTTATAATTAAAACTTCATATAATTACCCAGCTTGTATGTTTATCAAAATGTATTAGCAAAATGTACCCTCATAGTTGATCCATCTAACAAAGAGAGGACCTGGTCATGTATTGCTATTGCAGTATAGGCTGCATGACATTTAGTCATCTCACATGATGAAATTACACAATCTTAAGTGTCTCCCACAGTCTGCCCTGATATTTCTTGCCATGGCCAATTTTAACTGCCTTTGTTCTGCCCTCAGACTATTGTAACTGAGGACATGAACATACACTGTTATTATCCTCTGGACATGAATATTTGCTCAGAGCTCTCCACTTCCAGAATGGAGTGCTTGCTGATTGTCTCCTTGGTGCTGACTGTCCTCATATCAGGGACCTATGGCCAGACTAGGCCTAACATTGTCTACTTCATGATGGAATCCCTGGGGTACAATGATGTTGGGTACCATGACTCTTCGATCAAATCACCCGTTATCGACCAACTAGCTTCAGAAGGGATCATCCTAGAGAACAGTTACGTGACTCCAGTTTGTTCGCCATCACGTGCTGCATTTCTTACTGGTAGATACAGCTTTCACATTGGTTACCAGAGTGGCGTTCCAGATTTTGACGCACCAGTGTGTCTAAGCATGGAAAAACCCATTTTGCCGGAGGCTTTGAAGGCTTTTGGTTACAGCACATACATGATTGGGAGGTGGGACTTGGGGTACTGCAGGGAGGCTTGCTTGCCGACTAATAGAGGATTTGACAGGTTTTATGGTTATTACAAGCATGAAGCAGATTCCTATGCCCACAAATTCAGAGGTTTATATGACCTTCACAATGACTTTCATGACACCTATCAAGATGATACTTGTTCTTATGGCACATCTTTGTATTTTTTGCAACAAATGCATGTCGCTGAGTATATTGATATGCACATGACTCAGAATATGACCAAGGACAACCCCTTCTTCATGTATTTCTCTTCTCATGCAATCTATAACCCTTCTAAGGCACCAGAGGCATTCTTGCAGTTATACCCGGATGAACCTGATACTAACCGTAGAGCAACAAAAGCTGGCATCAGTGTAGCAGATGAAACACTTGGTAAACTGGTTAATAAACTCAGAGAACATAACTTGTATGAAAACACAATCATAATATTTGGATCAGATCATGGAGGCAATATTGGATACTCAAGGAATGCCCCTTTACGAGGTGGCAAGGGAAGTGTATGGGAAGGTGGTGTAAGGGTGCCTAGCTTTGTCCACAGCCCCCTTCTGAAGGAATCTGCTGGTACTGTATCTTATGACCTCTTCCACATAACAGATTGGTATCCAACTATACTTTCTCTGGCAGGAGGTACCATTCAAGAATATGTTGATGGGTATGACCAAACAGATCTGATCATTCATGGTGGGCCCACACGACGCACTGTAGTGCCAATACAGTACAATCAGTATGACCCACCTTCCTCAGGTCGTGCTGCAATCCGTGTCGGTAAGTGGAAACTGATACAAGGATTTCTAGGGAGGCTTGATGGTTATGACTCAGTCCTAACTGGCCCAGATACACTCCATTATACCTATGATGCTAGCCCAGGCCTTCAGTTAGAGAATATCAACCTGTCTATGATTAAGAATTCTTTGAATGCAGAAGATGATATTTACTTGTTTGACCTTGAGGCTGACCCCACAGAGAGCACCAATGTGGCAGAGAGCAGACCGGACATGGTGCAGGAGCTGCTGGATGTGCTGCAGGGCTATGCAGACACGGCTGTAGACAGGGACCCTAACTTCCATGTTCCATCAGAACTGGCAGACCCGGAGAGTTATCGTGGACTGGTCAGTACAGGGTGGTGTTAGAGAACCAGGTTATCTCTGTTACAAAACTGATATGATTACATTTTAACTACTTTTTGTAACAGGGTTATTGTATGTTTAGGATTTGATATCAGACTATTCAAGTTTTGAACATAACGATGTTAACAACACCAGTATCTGGAATTACAGGTTGTCATGAATAAACAGAGAATATTATCAAATATTGCCAATTTTTTTACTTACATTGTACAACTAAGTGTAGTGTTGATTACTTCAGCCAAGGCAAGGCTAACACAAATGTAGCTATCACCATAGTGTTTTCTCTTTCTGGTTAATTCATTTAACATGCCAAGCAATGATAAAATAGGAGGACAATAAGAAGTATACAATGTAGAAGAGTTCAGGAAAGAAAAGAAGATTCAAAAACAAGGTGGAAGCTTCCACTAATCGTCTTCCCCCCAAAGGGAATATAAGTCAGAACACTTTGTGAACTCATGAGTCAACGTTTAACCATTTAAGCACTGCATAGTGTATAAATCAGTCAATGCACACACCATCCCCTTTTTCATGATGCATGAATACATAACCTTAGAAAGTAACTTACCAGTGCATCGTTCTGACCCTGTACGGGGTGTTTACACTCCCAATGATGTAGCAATTCAACAGAGCTGCATCGATGCATCATGAGGACAAAATAGATATTAAACCTGAGGTATTATACTGTCCTTAAATCATTTACATACACTGTTGGGAATATGTTTGTGGGAGTAGAACCTTTAAACAGCAATGACTGTTTCATTAAGGGACAGAGATAACCCTTAGTGCACTAAGTCTACAGTGGCCTCTATGTGAGCTTGACAATTCTACAGGGACTTTTGAACCCATTAACTCCATATATGGGTGCAGTCCCAGGACTCAGATAACAGAAGCCTGGGTAGAGCGTCTCAGTTAATACCCATTATTCCCTATGGACAAAAGCCCAATACTAAATCTAACCCAGCAGGTCCACAGTAAATGACTTTTTAGATGCCATCATGAATGGGATCCTGACTAGAAGGAACCCCAGGTGAGTTATACATGGCTTATCGTCCTAATTGGTGTTGAGAAAATAGTTTCCCCCCTGCTCTCTCTGCTCTCATGCTATGCCCCCTCCTCCCCCTCCACCCTCATGAGGCACTAGCAGGATACTAATGGCTCTATCTTGTGACATACCTTAAAATTATAGCTGAAGCTGGTGGCTGGCATGTCCTAAATCTGGAGTTTTAAGGGCCATAGGCTTTTGAATGGGTGATAGTTGAAAAGTCTTAGTCAGCTGTCCATATTTTGGGAGGGGTTCCTGACTTTGAATCCATACCAGGAATGCATGGTTAACTTATCATTTCAAAATATTTTCCTGGTTGATCAAATATCTTCCTTAATATTTACCAAAAGAAGATAATGATTTATGTAACAGTGCAAAATCATTAATGGATTGCCCTATGAATGTGTATTATATGCAAATGATCTTTACAACAGAATTGTATTCTGCTAAGATCTTTGCCTGATCAAATATAATCTTTAGAATTGTCCTTAAACCAGGTAGACTTGGCATGGATTTGAAGTCAGGATCATCAGAAAACATGAGGTTGGGCTATAACTTAAAGTTTCAATTTTTTGTCTTAGTTAACATATAGAAGGCTAAAAATAACATTTATGTGGTACTTTTTGGGGGATTATGGACGGTACTTGAAATGCAAGTAAATCATAAAACAATAAGATTTTATATGCCAGATTCCTGAAATCAACCCCCTCCCCCAAAGAACTGATGGTATTGAATCAATTTTATTACACATGTACAGTCCTCGTATATAGGTTTGTTCTCTGTTTCAACCATCCGTGTATATCTTTACTTCAAATTGAAAATATAATTATGTGTTCAATGATACTTTGGCCTTACCAATGAGACCCAACGCTGGGAGTGGATACCTATCGCCTCCATTATGTAAAAACAACACAACATTTAAATGTACAATCAAAGCAATCAATTGTAGATGATGAGTAATAAGGTCTGATCAAATTCTTAATCTTTTCTTGTTTTTTTTATGGTTACAATCCCAGGGAATGTTTGTGTAACTTTGCAATGATATAACAGTTTTGTCAGCAAGCATATTGACATAGTTTATGTAAGTGAGTCTTTATCAAGATATTAATGTTATTAACATAGACAATATCAAAACTCCTATATCATATTCAAATACTCTAATCCCTGACATCAGGAGGTAAACCTCTGATATTGAGGGGTAACATTTGGTTTTCATGCTCGTATCAAATATCTCAGTTTCAATATTTGATATTGACGTTTAAACATAAGCTGTAACAACAGCGTCCTGTTAACCTGAAAATCCATGCAGCTACTGTCATTCCAAAAATGTCTGCAATGAATGAGGTCAGATTAATTCTAAGATAATAGTCTTTGTTAATTGGTGACAACTCCAGATACTGGTATTGTTAACATTATCAGGTTCACTATCTAATAGTCTGATATTGAATCGTAAATATACAATATCTGCTAATTGGTGACAACCCTGTTACAAAAAGCAGCTCACGTTCACTTTGTAACAGAGATAACCTGGTTCTCTAACACCACCCTGTACTGACCAGTCCACGATAACTCTCTGGGTCTGCCAGTTCTGATGCAACATGGAAGTTAGGGTCCCTGTCTACAGCCGTGTCTGCGTAGCCCTGCAGCACATCCAGCAGCTCCTGCACCACGTCCGGTCTGCTCTCTGCCACATTGGTGCTCTCTGTGGGGTCTGCCTCAAGGTCAAACAAGTAAATATCATCTTCTGCATTCAAAGAATTCTTAATCATAGATGGACTGTTATAGTCTAACTGAATACTTGTGCTAGGAACATAGGTATAATGGAGTGCATCTGGGCCGGTTAGGATTGAGTCATAACCATCAAGCCTCCCTGGAAATCCTTGTATCAGTTTCCACTTACCAACACGGATTGCAGCATGACCTGTGGCAGGTGGGTCATACTGATCATACTGTATCGGCACTACAGTGCGTTTTGTTGGCCCACCATGAATGATCAAGTCTGTTTGGTCATAGCCATCAAGATAATCTGGAACGGTAGCTCCTGCCAGAGAAAGTATAGTTGGATACCAATCTGTTATGTGGAAGAGCTCATAAGATATAGTGCCGGCAGATTCCTTCAGAAGGGGGCTGTGGACAAAGCTAGGCACTCTTACACCACCTTCCCATACACTTCCCTTGCCACCTCGTAAAGGGGCATTCCTTGAGTATCCAATATTGCCTCCATGATCTGATCCAAATATTATGATTGTGTTTTCATACAAGTTATGTTCTCTGAGTTTATTGACCAGGTTACCAAGTGTTTCATCTGCTACACTGATGACAGCTTTTATTGCTCTACGGTTAGTGTCAGGTTCATCTGGGTATAACTGCAAGAATGCCTCTGGTGCCTCAGGGGGGTCATAAATTACATGAGAAGAGAAGTACATGAAGAAGGGGTTGTCCTTGGTCATATTTTGAGTCATGTGCACATCGATATACTCATTGACTTGCTTTCGTTGCAAATAATCCAAAGATGTGCCATAAGAACAGGTATCATCTTGATAGGTGTCATGAAAGTCATTGTGAAGGTCATGTAACCCTTGGAATTTGTGGGCATAGTAATCCACTTCATGTTTGTAATAACCATAAAACCTGTCAAATCCTCTATTAGTTCGCAAGCAAGCCTCCCTGCAGTATCCCAAGTGCCACTTTCCAATCATGTATGTGCTGTAACCGAAAGCTTTCAAAGCCTCTGGCAAAAGGGGGTTTTCCATGCTTAGACACACTGGTGCCTCCCTATTTGGAACGCCACTCTGGTAACCAATGTGAAAGCTGTATCTACCCGTAAGAAATGCAGCACGTGATGGAGAACAAACTGGAGCCACGTAACTGTTCTCTAGGATGATCCCTTCTGAAGCTAGTTGGTCGATAACAGGTGTTCTGATAGAAGAGTCATGGTACCCAACATCATTATACCCCAGGGATTCCATCATGAAGTAGACAATGTTGGGCCTAGTCTGGCCATAGGTCCCAGTTATGAAGACAGTCAGCAGCAAGGAGACAATCAGCAAGCACTCCATACTGGACGTGGAGAGCTCTGAGTGAATACTCATGTCCAGAGGATAATAACATTGCATGTTCATATCCTCAGTTACAATAGTCTGAGGCAGAACAAAGACAATTAAAATTGGACATGACAAGGTACATCAGGGCAGACTTTGAGATAGACATAAGATTGTTTAATTCCATGATGCGAGATGACTAAATATCATGCAGCCTATACTGCAATATCAATACATGACCAGGTCCTCTCTTTGTTAGATGGATCAACTATTAGAGTTAATTTTGCTAATGCATTTATACTCATAGCATGTTGTCGTTAATTCTGAATAATCCCAAAGAACAGCTTTGCCATCATGATACACCAATGCGGGCTTGTGGTGACAAACTTGAGCAGGAGCATTAACAAGAAAATTTATCCAATCTGAATGATAACATTTATTTTAGAGTATTTAAAGAAGACTGAAGATATTTAGTGTATATAATTAAAAAAGGTGGCACCACTGGGCCTCGACAGGGCCATAGACACTGCATTTATTTCGGGATATATACCCAGCCTTCAATGGAAATAATCACTGATAAATATCTAAACACTTTAAGTATCGCACAGTACTTTGATGTGCTATGTGTTGCCCCTGCTGACCAATTGGTTATTGCTTCAATCATGCATCATGCTTATCCTATTGGGCTGATACGCTCCTGTTTGGTTGGCATACCTGATGTAAGATTGCATGTAGTCTAGGAGAGTAAATTAACCAGGGATGCATTTCATGCATTATAACGACAAAGGGTATGGCACATTAAATGACAATGTGAGCTTGAAAGGGTTAAAGGGATGTACAAAAGAGGAAATTAATCAATATCTCGACAAAGGCTTACAAAAAGAGAAAAGCATGAGGGGAGGGTGAAGGTGTCTTAGACAATGGTGAGACACTGGTATAGAGATGGCATGGAGGCAGGGTAACAACAGGGTGTATGATATCATGACTATGTCTCACGAGTTCTGGCCAATGTGAACTTCTTTGCCCGGGTGCCAGCTTTGACTGGGTGCCATCTTTGACCAGGTGCCAGCTGGGTGCTTTGACTGGGTGTCATCTTTGAGCGTCTTGATAGAAAACAGTTTATTTAGGGGAGATACAGATATAAATGGGTAACTAATTACTAATTTAAAGTGTTATAACATCCATTAACCTTTTCAGCCAATTCATATCTTCATCCGCCCTAAATAAACCATTTTGTATCACGCCGGTCAAAGCTGGCACCCAGTTAAAGATGGCACCCAGTCAAAGACGCTCAGATTGGCTAGAGGCTCAGTCTCACGACCTTGTAACAATTGGATAGTCTTTGACCGGGTGACGTCTTTGACCGGGTGACATCTTTGACCGGGTGACGTCTTTGACCGGGAGGCTAGAAAAGGCCATTTTTTATTTTTTTATGTTTTTTCTATATCTCCACTATTTGAGAAAATATGCGGATGGTTATTGCATAATATTTTGTACAGTTTAGCTCTTCAAAGTCCACATGATATAGAAAGTGAGGTCTTTGACCGGGCAGAGGAAAAAATAAAACATAATGTTATAATGCACCTAAAAGGGCTTACATATGAATATAAAAAACTTTAAATAAATTTCCTTTCATATAGTGTGCTAATATCCTTTGACTTTTTCCATCCATTGCTTACTATATAGGTCTAATTTATGCTATGATAACGCTATCCGGTCAAAGACGTCACCCGGTCAAAGACGTCACCCGGTCAAAGACGTCACCCGGTCAAAGACGTCACCCGGTCAAAGACTATCCAATTGTTACAAAGTCGTGAGACTGAGCCTAGAACTTTTGAGACACAGCCATATACTTTGCTGTGTCTCAGGTCTGCCTCTGTAGCCTCTTTGATTAGAGTGCTGGGCATGTAACCAGAGGGTTGAGGGTTCAAACCTTGCTACAATCCAATAGTATGGTCCTATTGGTGCATGGAAGGTTTGTAAGGTTGCTAGTAAGGGTTGACTAGATATATTAAAGTTAGTGTAACAGAATGGCCCCTGTATAGACATTTAGACATTTTTAATTGGACACTATGGATAATCATATATGAATCATTAGTATTGTTGGTGCAGATGCACTGGGATGTCCTGTCACTATCACCTGAGCCATGTTGTATAAGACCCTGGCACTTTTACATAACTCTAGGTGCTAGGGTCAGCCGGAAAGTCCTAGCTAGTGACCGGGTGGTCAGGTGATGAGTGGACAAGGCATCTTGTGACCATCTCATGAGAGGAGTCCTGCTCCCCTATTGGCTAGTCTAGGTGGTGCCAGGACCCTGGGGGCAAGATCCAGGTCCTGGTGCTCACATGAGGGGCATGGGGCAGGGGGCAGGTCCTCTCAGGAGATGGTATATATGGAGAGGAAGGTTTCCAGGCCTTAACGAGAACAAGGAGAACCAGGAGAACCTGGAGAACCTAAGAAGACACAACGAGCAATAAATGCTATACTACACCATAGATAAAGTGTGTTCCCTGTGTTACACACTTCTATCATTGGTGCCGTGACCAGGATAGCAAGAACACAGGAGGGAGAGCACCTTGGTTGGGAAGAGTCCCGGTGGAGCCACAGAGGCCAGAAGGTAAGGTGCATTTGTTGGTTTTGGTAAGAGTCTAACTATGGCAGATCAGGCGGATCATATGGAAGCCCTAGCGGTATTGTTTAGAGAGTATGCCAGCATATCAGATAATGTTCAGGTTGGACATAAGGGAGCTAGGGGTAGAAGGTGTTTTGTGTTAGGCTAATAGTAATTGACTTTTATAAGCTGTGTATGAGGGCTGTAAGATTGTGGTTTGATGTTATGTTTTTATTAGAGCATATAAGTCGAAGTGTGTGAGAAATGAAGTGAAAGGATTGTGTGAAAGGGTTTGAAAGAGCAGAGCTAGTGTGTTTAGCCTTTAGGCATAATGTATGAAAATGACTAGAAAGGACAAGGGAGTGTGACTGTTTAGTGGAGGTCATGAGGTCTTGGATATTGTGTTAAGAGTCCTGAATAGGCATGCAAATGCTGAGTAATTAGCCAAAGGTAGTTGAGAGGGACATTCCACGGTGAGAGCTGGTCTGGAATTGACAAGAGCACGAGATTTAGTGCCACCAAGCTCAGGGGAGGAGGAGGAGAATTTATGTTATAGTGAATGTTGGGAAGGTAGTCTTAGGCAGAGGCCAGGCAGTGGAGTGATTAAGACAGAGTCTTGTATACATGAAGGTATACCTAACTTTACTGTGACTAGGTTTCATTTTTGTTGTTATTGTTCTTGAAGTTGTGGTGATGATTGTTATTTTTGTTGTGATTGTTGTCATTTGTCATTATGGAACTCCAGTCAATTGGGATCTGAATGGTATGAACAACAGGCCATGTCTGTGCACCTACCTGTATTTTGTGAATGGTGTATCCATTGTTTTTGTATAAAGTCCAAGATTTACTGGTTAGCAATGGTTGAATGAATGAATGAATGAATGAATGAATGAATGGGAGTGAACTGATGAGATTTTCAGTTGCAGTTGTGCATACTACTGATGTGATGTTTAGACTGGGGAGAGGTTGAATCATAGGCAGAATAGCATGATAGCCCAGTATCAGCATAGCAGATTTGCCATCTGATCAATCAGATAGGCAGTGTGTGGATTTATCACAGATCTGTGGAGTTAAGTAACATAGGGCAGTGAGAGATATGCTGATTACAGATAGCAGCATAGATGTACCAAGAGAGATACAGAGACTAGATGTCACATTTATCAGAGAGATATAGGTTTGTTGATTGTCTATATGTAGCGTGTGTTGTGGTAATAATTGGTAGGGAGACTAAGGTCAAGGAAGGAAAAAAAAGAAGAGATTTTCGCAGTGTATGCTGATTAATGACATTTGAGATGTCTTGTTCCCTTTGAGAAGAGAATGTTTGCAAAGGATTAAGGTATCTTGGTTGGTTATTCTATTTTATATTGGCTTATCTTAGGTGGTCTTAGTTAGGTATCCTCATATTTAATAAGAAAGTGGTTTCTAAACTACATGGTCTTTGTGTTTGGTTAGTGTGTTGAGATTAGTTTTATGTAATTTGTTCCTGTATGAGTGACTTGGGAGAGAGAGTGAGTGGGTTGAATGATAGGCCAGTACAAAGAATAGAGTGTGTCAGTGACTGTGAAGTTGTCATTAAAGGTTTTGTGATTAGAGAAAAAAAATGTAGAGACAATTAGAGGTTTGTCTGTTGGAAATTAGTGAGTTTTGTCGGTTGGTACTTTAGTTGTGGATACGTTGCAGAGATCATTTGAGAAGTTGTCTGTTGGTATATAATGTTAGAGGTTTGTCTGTAGTGTATGTATTGAAATGACCATTGGTGGGTTTGTCTGTTAGTACTTTAGTTGAGGAGAAAGTGATAATTATTGTAATTGTTATGAGAGGACCAAGAGTTAGATCTGCCATATTTAAGACTATGCCAAGCCAAATGACAGGTGCACTGCCACGCTACTGGTCGATGTCGGCAGAAGCCGAGGGCGCGATTACCGCCTTACAGGGTGATTACCCCTGCATCGCCATTGCTGAGAAGCCTAGAGGATCGGTGGGGCGTTGGCAGAAGGAGACGAGAGCCGGGAGGGGCAGGTGTTGACCAGGGGATGGAGTGGATGGACCCCAGCGTACGGCGCATGTACACCAAACTGGACTTTGCGACACCGAATGCCCCTGCAGCCGAGATTGCCTAATGGATTTGTACTCCGTGAGGGTCCCACCATTATGGCCCTCATGGGGGAGGTAATTTGTACTTCATGTGGGTGCTGCCCTTCAGGCCCACATGAGGGAGGTAATGGTAATTGTACCTTGTGTGGATGCTGCCCCTTAGGTCCACATAAGGGAGGTAATTTGTACGTCATGTGGGTGCTGCCCTTCAGGCCCACATGAGGAAGGTAATGCTGATTGTACCTTGTGTGGATGCTGCCCTTTAGGTCCACATAAGGGAGGTAATTTGTACTTCATGTGGGTGCTGCCTTTCAGGCCCACATGAGGGAGGTAATGGTAATTGTACCTCATGCGGATGCTGCCCTCAGGTTCGCATGAGGGAGGTAACGCTGGAGAAGTGATGAAGGATGACGGATGCAGCCAGAATGAAGATGAATCGTGTGCTCAAGAAATATGACTATATTTCTTTTGATGAAAGGGGCGAATGTAACAGAATGGCCCCTGTATAGACATTTAGACATTTTTAATTGGACACTATGGATAATCATATATGAATCATTAGTATTGTTGGTGCAGATGCACTGGGATGTCCTGTCACTATCACCTGAGCCATGTTGTATAAGACCCTGGCACTTTTACATAACTCTAGGTGCTAGGGTCAGCCGGAAAGTCCTAGCTAGTGACCGGGTGGTCAGGTGATGAGTGGACAAGGCATCTTGTGACCATCTCATGAGAGGAGTCCTGCTCCCCTATTGGCTAGTCTAGGTGGTGCCAGGACCCTGGGGGCAAGATCCAGGTCCTGGTGCTCACATGAGGGGCATGGGGCAGGGGGCAGGTCCTCTCAGGAGATGGTATATATGGAGAGGAAGGTTTCCAGGCCTTAACGAGAACAAGGAGAACCAGGAGAACCTGGAGAACCTAAGAAGACACAACGAGCAATAAATGCTATACTACACCATAGATAAAGTGTGTTCCCTGTGTTACATTAGGCCTAAATATATTTTGAAAAATAAATACTGTATCATAACATTAGAATTATTAGAATCCTTATGGGTTAAAACTATTTATATATGAAAACAGATATAATAAATGGGTTTGAATCCTTATCACTTAGGTCTGAAGTAGAACCCTATAACTACTGGTTCTACTTCTACACTATATCGGACATACAAGCTCAGAGATACTGATTCTAACTGATAGTGATAGTGTTTAGACCTTCCTATTCCTACCACTGGTCAGCCATACTCACTGCCTACAAGTCTTGCCTTCACATATATATCAGGGCAGGGCAATCTGCATTTAAATGGTTAAAATACAGGGATGCTGTGAGGCCCCTATCTCACAAACGGCCCCTATCTCACAAAGTTCTGTGATATAGGGGCCGTTTGTAACTTAGGGACCACCTTAGAGTAGGCCAAAAAAGGGTTGTTGAACCAGGAAGTAATATGATGAGATTGATGCTGAGACACATTTGAAAGGTCACGAAAACCTTGATTGGCAAGAAAGGATCAGTAACCCAATTATTAAGTGATGACAGGATTGCTTAATCTATTGATTATCACCATGGTTACACTCTCATGAGTCACGTTGAGCAGGCCAGAAAAACCTTGATTGGCAATAAGGTATGACTGACCTAATTATTGATTGATGATCTAATTACCTAATCAAATTATCACCAACATGGTCAATTCATTGTGAAACAGATTTGGAAGGTCTATAAAGCCCTAATTAACTACCAGTGACCTAATTATTGATTGATGACCTACTTACTCAAGCCTTTAATTATCAACGGGGTCACATAATTATGTGCTGCATTTTAAAGGCAAGAAAATCCTTGATTTGCAATGAAGGATGGATGACCTAATTAATTGATTATCCTGGCGAATTAGCTACAATTTCCCTTAATACAAATGCCAATTCTTACTTTGATAACTCCTGTTGGTCAACTGACAAAGAAGTTGTTATTTATGGACTTAAAAAAAGTATTTGCCACTTAGGGGCCTGACGTAGGCCCTATCTGTTAAATGGTTTTGTAAGATAGGGGCTTTTTACCAGATAGGGGCCTGATATGGTCCCTATCTAACAAAATGGATTAGTTTGTGAGATAGGGGCCGTTTGTGAGATAGAGGCCTCACAGATGCCCTGATCTCTACTGCCCACTGCTCACACTAGTCTGAGGTAGTTAAACTGGAATGAACCAGGTGGCAGCAGTGTTGCTCTTCACCTCAATCAGGGGCGAGGGGCTCACTTTAGTACTGCAGTCATGCGTCATGATGGGAACTGGACATCCTTCCCTGATGCCGCATGTAATAGTACTTAAATGTGTTATAGCTATTTTTCGTCATAGTACATGGATGCAGTCCTGCCGAGACACTCGCCAGCACTACATTCATACATATAATGCAGACCCTATGAAGTTGGCCAATACCGCATGATGCATGGATGCAGCCCCAACTGGGGGTGTATATGGGGGGCCCCCCATGTCGCATGTCGATTTTAAGAAATGGCCATGTCGCATGTCCATGTCGCTTAATAATCCCAATGTCCCATGTCAATTTTAAGAATTGCTCATGTCCCCTGTCACTATCTTTTCAAACCTCATGTTGCATGTCACTAGGCCTCATGTCGCATGTCGATCTTAAGAAATGGCCATGTCGCCGTGTCGAATTTAGCCATCCACCCCCATCCAACTCCCACCTCCTTTATAAATGCCCAGAGTCCCGGTCCTAGATCAGCCCCTACCGTTACTGTAGTGGCAGCAAGCGTTTCGCCCTTAAAGGGTTAACTCTGTGAGGCCCTGCTACCTATAAAGAACTCTGTACAATAGATCCAGACAATCACCTGCCTGTATAGTATAGGTAGACAGGTGTGTGTGTGTGTGGTGTGTGTGTGTGGGGGGGGGGGGGGGGTGTCTGTTGTCTGCGTACATGGAAACATGCAACAAGAGGATCACTCATCTACAGCCAGGTAAACAGGATGGGAAAACATGGGGACATTTATGAAGAGACATTTGAGAGAAAACCTTGTGTCGTGAGTACTAAGTGACTATCTAGATGTGTTAAGTGCATTCCAGCATAGTTTTCCTCTGTCATCAGATCATTTTATCTACACAAGATGAGACTTCAAATAATCCAGATAATGAGATCCTAGTTTTCATCCACATTTCCTGCAGGTGGGAATACATGTATGAAAACTGGGATCTCGTTTACCTGGACTAGCCTACTTGAAGCCCCATCTAGTGTAGAACAAATATCGGGTCCTCAATAGCAAACCTACTCTTGTTCCCAAATCCTTCCGAAGGAAGGCTCTGGTAACAGCCAAATGGCCTTGAACTTTGGATTTTGCTGGGTCTGGGCAACCCCTGCTGGTAGGCTGGAACCAGCGAACAGGAACAGGAAATGGAACCAGAATGTATGATGGTAGTTTTTGGTAGTTTTGCCATCAGCCTTTCTGGTTCCATTTCCTGTTCCTGTTCGCTGGTTCCAGCCTACCAGCAGGGGTTGCCCAGACCCAGCAAAATCCCAACATTTGGCAGTTACCAGAGCCTTCCTTCGGAAGGATTTGGGAACGAGAGTATAGCAAACCCTACCAAGGTAGGGTAGATGGGCCTGAAAGTAACCATGCACCTTGAGATGTCCACCTAAATTATGTAGTCATTCAATAAAGTCATGTATGGTATTGTCCCTATTCTGTCCTTTGCTGGAAAGAGCAGCACTTAAAGTGTACTGCCATACACAAAAACAGGGCTTATGACTACAAATTTGGGGTGGATATCTCAAGATAGGTGGTTGGCCTTAGGCCCATATACCCAATTAGTCGGGCTGACAGAGACTGGTTTATCTGTGATCTCCTCACCGGGGCTGCTCAGTGCTGGCACCTGGTGGCACTACTGCAAACTAACCCAGTACCGCGAGGTGGCGCCACTGTTGTTGTGAGAGGTGGCTATGAGAGGCTCTCTCTCCCCCTGGTTTCATAATACCCGTAGTCTTGTTTACAGTTTGTTTTCAATTCCAATTCATGAATTGCAGATATGGTGGGTTTTTTAAATGTCCATGTTTGCTTAGATTATCCTGTGCTTTAAAACCTATATTTGATTTTAAAGAACTTTCTGCAATAAAGTTTGCTTATAAGCCTACTTTTGATTTTGCTAAGGATGCGTTTTCATTTAAGATAGGCACTAATTTAGGTGACGAATTACAGATATTCTTCAATATAATGACCAAGTACCATCAAGGCAATATTACCCGGTATTTATGAAAAACTTTAAAAAGACAAGAAACAACACATTTCGGTAATATTCATCTGTATTTCATCTGTGTTTCTATCAATATCATAAAATACATGTTGTACAAATGTTATATGTACAAAAGTTTAATTTGGTACAAAATGAGTTTCTTATACAATGTGACCATCATAAGAGCTATTTGTAAAATACTCATTTGTGCTCCTTAATAATAGTAACTGTACAAAAGGTGACTGGAAGACACGCTGATAAAAACTGGAGGCTTTACAACCCTGTGTAGGCCTACACGTTGTATGGAAGGTATAAAGGTGAACGGCCCACAGTGTGGGAAATATAGTGAGTATTTTGTTAAGGCACAATGTTGTTGTCATCGTTAGGAAATACCTCGTCAATGGAAGACTCTGTAAATGCCAGGTGTTCACACAAGTGGAGGCACATTGGTTTCACATTTGTTAAAGGCACACTGGTTTGTTATAAATGTGGATGGATTCATTGACTCTCTCCTTCAGGGCCACTAATATTGTGGATTTAACCACATTGACTTTGGGTAAAATATTCCAATATGGATGGTTGGTTATTCAAGTAGTCTTTCAACACGGTAAAAATCTAGCTTTAACCCAAGTTAGACCTTGATCATTGTTATTACCATTTATAGTTACAGTTTGTATCTGTATATTAGATATAAGACTAATCCAATGCAATTCTACTTCATTCTAAAACTATCCCAGGATATGGATAAAAAAGAACTACTGACTCGTCATAATAACAGGTACCGGACCCGAGATCTAATGATGACATTTGACCTAACTATGTCAACTTTGACCTAACAAAGTCTTGAGTATGATATACAGAATTTAAGAAACCCAAATAAAAGCTTCCTAGATAACATCGTAACATAGATAGAGTACATGTATAGTTATGGGGGGGGGGTGCCTTCACACATGCCCCATTTCCATATACTTCTGACAACTACCACCTGCTCCAATCTCCACTTGTTATATACTTCTATGTGGATATGACAGAGCTTAATCAGAGCTGGTTTTTGAATCAATTCCAGCGTCTTTTTAATTCTTTAAGGGCCGAATCGTGTGTTAATGCGCTATATCCTTTGTCGCTATAATGCAAGAATGCAGCCCGAGTGAGTAACTCACCAGGGTTGCATTTAAGCATCATCCCGATCCTACAGGGTTGGTTCACACCGGAAGGGTCGGCATGATGCATTCATGAATGCATCATGACGACCAAGGACACAAGGCAGCACTAAGCGGCCATTAAAGGGGTTACATGAACAGGACAGGCATACAAACTTCATTGGGAGAACAACCATTGCTGGACACCTCTATATTTAGAGCTTTAGACAAGGAATCTCAATATTTACTAACTCATTCTTTGTCGTCCCAAGGTCAACTAGTAGACATTGGGAGGTATGATACAGCACCATGGTAGTATACATGAACTCCTAATACTAAACTAGTACTACAGTATCAAAAAAGTCTATATATTTACTGCTATTTACACTTTCTTAAAGGCATCAAATAATAGCCTCTTTTTTAAGGCAGCAATAAGTGCATAACATCAAGTACGAAACAGTCGGTCTGAACCATTGTACGCGACCAGTATTTCCTATTGGTGTTTTGATATACGCTCCTTTCACGACTCGTAGCATGAGGTGGTCCGCACACACACACTAGACAATGACACTTTGTGTGGACACTACATTGCTAAGACAACCAGTGAGAATGAGGTACCTTGCATTTTGTTAGAAATGGGCACTTTTGGTGAGAAATTGTCAAGACTGTCAGATTTATGTGGAACGTCAACCTAATTTAATACAGATATTCCAGCCAAAAAGTAGGAATTCCTACAATAGCAGGAAAAGTGGCTATTAGCTTATCTAAGTATGCCATCCAAAGGCTACCTATAAAACGTGACACTTTGAAATAGAAAACAATAGGTAAAACAGCACTGTTGTATATGACCAGTGTGTTTTTATAAAGGCAGTTGACAGGTATCTAGTTGGTAATGCAAACACATGGTGCAAGGACATGGTGCATATACATGTAAACACAATAGCAGTTTTCAAGTCTGTCATTTACAGCTTAGAGACGGATAATACTTTTTCTCTATACAAAATCTACAAGATTTTTGGTCACTTTGTTAACATTTTCATTCGGACTTCATACTATTGGATGATCCTATCAGATATGTATATTAATCAATGTATTTGAGGACCATAGTTGTGACATCATTTACCGTCAATAAAAGAGAAGCGTTAAGCTATATACAAATGTCTTCATACCAATAAAACGGTTAAAGTAAACATAGCATTTTGTGACACCGGCTAAGACACAACCACCGCAGGAAACATAATATGTTAATTCACCTACTCTGGAGTAACAACACCTTAGAACTTACAGCCCTCAGCACAACTCAGGGATGCATCAGCTGCCTCTATATATAAGTATCATGGAATCTTCTCCCACCCTACTTAGCCTTTATATTAAAACAATGTACCACGTACAAAAAACTGTATTTTGACTCATATTCGTGACACATATTTTCCAACTCATTCAGACTCATCATCCATTCATCGGTTGGTATTCAGCGGACCTTTTTCTTTTACTACAATATTTATATCATGACTCTCTTCTCGTTTCTTAGTCACAGATCTTGGCATCTTTATCCACACTTGAGGAACAAATAAAAACTTCATATAAAAACCTATTCGTCTTCCATAACAATTGTCTAACACAGAAGCACATCCTCTAATTCACAGGCCTATGATCTCAAAACTATGGAAGACCTTGTTCATTATTTTGAGCATTCTTGAACTGGTTCACTACCTCAGCACACACACAGTAACTGTCTGTCTAGTAAAACCATTCCCTACAACTGTGTCAGAATAACATTGTTCTCCTTGAGTACAGTGGGATGGTTGTATACCAGAGGAGGCAGTTCGGGAGGCATGTCCGGCTCGATCTCCACCACTTTGGGTTGTGTGTCTATCATGTGCATGTCAATCATGTTCTGTTCGAGCACATTCTCAATAGCATTCTCGACGACATTCTCCACTTCGGCTTCAGCGGCAGCCTTGGCAGCCGCCTTAGCAGCAGCTTTGGTAGCCTGCTGCTCTTTTTTGTCCTTGTTCATTTGAGCGACAGCAGGGGGGAGATCTTCTTTCTTGATGAGGACGAAGGGCAGGGAGGGGTGTTTGCGCTCCATGTGTTTGGTGAGGGGGTAGGACTGGCTGTACTCAGCACTACAGTACTCACAGCGGTACGGCTTGATACCCGCGTGCGACAACAAGTGCCGGTCCAGAGAGCACTTCTGTACGAAGGTCTTCCCGCAGAGGTGACACTCGTGAGGTTTTTTCCCCGCGTGGGACATCTGGTGCCGCCACAACCCGGTCTGAGAGCTGAAGGCTTTAGGACACATCTTACACCTATACGGCCGCTCCCCAGTATGCCTCCTCATGTGGAGATTAAGCTGCTCCTTAGACTTACTCATGTGGTTGCATTCAGCGCACGGATACAAGCGGTGCTTCTTGACCGGCGGGTTGAAGTGTTGCCGGCAGTGGGTCTCAAACACCCGCTGGTGGCGGTACACCTTACCGCAGATATCGCAGCAGAAGGTCTTGTTCTGGTGCATGATGGCGTGCTCCTTGAGCCGTGACCGGGTGGCGAACATCTTGGGGCAGTAGGAACACTTGTAGATCTTCTCCATGTGCTTGTACTCTATGTGTTTGGTGAGCTGCCGCTTGGTACGACAGATGAGGTTACAGTGGCGGCACAGGTAGGTCGAGTTCTCGATGTGGATCTCCTGGTGGTTCCTCAGCGTGATGTGCGACTTGAAGCGCTTCCCGCACGTCATGCACTGGAAGCCCTTGATGGGCGCCTCCTGGTTCTCGTTGTGTGCGTTCTCCTGGTGGTACTGCAACCCCCAGGCACTGCGGAACTCCTGGTGGCACTTGGTGCATACATGCACCCGCCGGCAGCAGAACTTAATCAGGTCCTTAGGACCCAGCGGGGTTCCCTTCATGGAGATATCTCGGCCAACGTTGACGTGCTGCCAGAGATCGTTCTCATTGTCGAACCGGGCTAAACAGTTGAGACACTGCAGCCCCTGCTCCAGGTGCTTGCTGTAGTGTTTGGCCATGAACTTCTCATTGGGGAAGGTCTGACTGCAGAGGTCACACTTGTGGGTCCAGCTGAAGGTGTGTTCAATAAGGTGGCGCCGGCAGCTCGACTTGCGACTGAAGGTGCGCCGACACACCGGGCACACTCTAGTACTGTCACAGATGTGTTTGAGAACGTGCAGTTTGAACTCGTCCGGTCCGGTCACCCCCATCGGGCACAGAACACATGGCAGCTCCATGTTCTCACAGTCCGCGGGGATCATCCTCCGGGCAGCAATCACCGCATGGTCATCAGATATGGGATCAACACCGACCTGGGGCTCCTCCTTTTCCTTTTTGATAATACTGCTATCCTTCTTCACTTCTTTGCTGACATCTTTGGGCTTGTCGGTGCCGTTGGAGAAGATGGCGCTCATGATGGTACCGAAGTTGGTGTTGTGGTCGGTGAGGATCTGGTTCAGCTTCTGGATCTTGTTTCGCTGGTTGATGACGAGCATGTTGAGGGAGAGCTCCATCAAGGACACCACCTGCAGCAACAAGCGAAATATTAAAGAGGGAGTATAGGAAAGTTTAAAGAAATTAAGTTAAAGAATTAACACAATTCAGACGTGTGAATTAATAATTGCCAACAATGTCTCTTATTTCAACATGATATGTCTGCTCTGGGATAGTGTGCCAGGCGTTTGTGTATCATAACATTGTCCTCACTATGGAATAGTTATTGGAAAAGAAAGCAAAATTCTCACATTGTTAATATGTGTATGTAATCAGATATTATATCATCGATTGATCTCCCCCCTATGTGCCTCTACATGGGTACAGGCATCTTTTACCATGTCGCCGTGTCGATTTTTAGCAAAACAGCCGTGTCGCTGTGTCGATTTTTATCCCTATACAATATACTAGGTCCTTTTAAACATGTCTGTGTCCGTCGATTTTTAAAAGGGCCGTGTCGCACGTGTCGATTTTTAAAAGGGCCGTGTCGCACGTGTCGATTTTTACCCCATGTAGAGGCACCCCTATCCTAAGGATTATCATCCAGGAATATGAAGTTTGTTCTTATGTGTATAACACATACGACCAAATTTATATTATATATAATATCAGACCTCTATTATATAATTTATACTATAAGTTATATGTGAATGCCACTTCAGGTTCTCGTTGGAAAACAGTATTATGTCTTAACTGTATGTATATTGAATGAATTATCTGAATAAAACTGTTAAAACAAAATATACAAACCTTCCCAGAGCTGAGTGGCAGCGGGCCCTGCGGCTCCTCCAGAATCTGCTGAGTCATCCCGATGTCCCAGTTCTCACTGTCAAAGCCTTGGCGGATACGAGCGATCGGCTCCAGGAACTTCTTATGCAGAGTCTGCTGATGCTTTTTCAGGCTCGACTCACTGGCGAAGCTTGTGTCGCACTCCTCGCAGTTGAACGGCTTGAAGTCGCCATGATCCACCATGACATGCTCCCATATATGGAAGCTATCCTTTGCGGTTCGATCACAGAGCGGACAGATCTTCTTCTTCTCATCCCGCGCCCCTCGGGGGGAGTGCAGCATGATGTGGGTATAGCAGTCACCTTTGTTCTGGATGGGCCGGTTACAGCGCCTACAGGTCAGATCCAGGATGATGTCCTCATCCTTAAAGTCCTCCTCATCTGCCTCCTTGTTGCTACTCAGCCCCATCTTCTCGGCCATCTCCCGCCGGTGCTCCTTGGGATGCACCGAGGCGATGTGAACCTGTACGGCATCCTTCCTGGAGTATTGCTTACAGCAGTAGGGACACTCGTGCTGCGACTTCTTGCCGGCATGGTCCCTCAGGAGATGTCCCCAGCACCGGTTCCTGTTCCTGAACAGCTGGCTACAAACCGGGCAACCTGCCATCTTGTCGTCCTGAGAATTGCACATCATATGTTCATTGAAGTCCTTACGGCTCCGGATGGGGTTGTTACACTTGGAGCATTCAAGGTTCAAGTCAATGTTCACGAAGGCTTTCTTCCTTGGTCTGAATTCAGAACCGCTGCTACTATTGGGGTTGTACTCAAATGAATTGTCGTTACCATCAGAGTCGTCATCTAGAAGTTCCTCCACATCTGGATGGTCATCCACAACCTTGCTCTTGACTTCAAACCTTTTCGGCTGAATCTTACCCTTTACAGGGGCTTGTCTTGGTAATTTCCGCTGAGAGATTTCAGCTGTCTTATCCTTCACGTTTGCTTGAGTCTCCAACCACATCTTATACGCCTTTCTGCCCACAATTCTGGTCATTTTGCTGTCATCTTCCTCGTCTTCCTCGAGGTTTTTGCTCTTATCCGATTTCTTCTGAAGCTTCTTTGCTTTTCCTTTTCCCTTCTTCTTGATTTTCCCTTTGAAAGCAGCGACATGCCGATTGTAAATGTCATCAACTTTAGTCTGGGTTGATTTCTTCTCGTTGAAGTCTCCTTGGCTTAGCTTTACAAGTTCCTCCACGGCTTCCAGCTCTGCGGTTTTCAGTGCAGTCCCTGTCATGGTTGTAGACTTGGTGGTTTCC
Source organism: Harmothoe impar (assembly GCA_947462335.1). NCBI lineage: Eukaryota > Metazoa > Annelida > Polychaeta > Phyllodocida > Polynoidae > Harmothoe > Harmothoe impar. The sequence continues at coordinate 50,363,986 of OX381720.1, read as the reverse complement.
TCACCCCTTTTCCGCTTATCCCGTTTAGTCTTAACAGCTGCAACATGATCATCGAACACCTCAGTCTTTATCGGCTTCTTCCCTTTGCCTTTCTTCACTGTGACTACCTTAACCTCTTCAACAGAAGATCTAGTCTGCTTGGAATGCTTCTTCTTTGGACTTTTGGCTTTTGGTGATTCCACTTCAGGTACTTCTACCCTTTTCTTGGGTTCTTTATTAAACACCTCGGTTAACGTGGCCTGTCGCTTGCCCTTGGTAGACTTTGGTGTACCTTTTACTTCTGTCTTATCTTTGGATGCTGGAGTCTTCTCTGGGGCCTCGTCATTTGATTGTTCCTTAGGCACCTTGTCCTCCTTCTTATCCTTTGGTGTTTTCTTACTCTTCTTATCTTTTGATGTAGATGTTTTTTCCTCCTGTTTATCCTTGGCTGAAGGCGTTTTGTCATCTACCTTTGGTTTTGGGATAGGTGCTTTGTCTTTTCCAGCCTTCTTAGGGGTCTCAGCCTTGGGCGTCTCAACCTTTTCAGCAGCTTTCCCTGCCTTCTTTGGCGTAGTTTGCTTGGTACTTCCAGTGTCATTTACCCTTGCTTTAGGAGTCTTGGGAGTTGCATCATCAGTCTGGGACTCAGTAGGCTTAGCCATGATTGCTTCCTCAATGTCTGAGATCTTTGTTCTGCTACTACGTCGGAGACAGCCAAGATCACGGGCGATTTTATTTATTTCAGCCACTTCATCTTTGCTCAACTTCTCTGGTTTAGGGGACTTCTTTGTTGGAGACTTCAGCTGTTTCTCCGGTTTACTTGCAGCAGGGACTTCAACCTCTGCCACCTTTTCTTCGGTATGTGTCTTTTTGCTTGGTGTACCTTTAATCGGACTTGCTCCTCTCTTACGGCTTTCTTTAGTTTTAGGGACTTCAGAACTATTTTCCTTTACCGGAGTTTCTTTCGGTTCAGCAGGCTCCTCTTCAACTTCCATTGGCGTCTCCTCCACAGGCTCAGGTGCTGATTCCACCACTTCACTGGCAGCTGTTTCCTCAGACACTTTCTGACCTCCTTTCCGGGAACGCGAACGAGAGCGTGAACCCTTCTTCTTCGAAGATTTTCCTTTCACTTTTCCTTCATCGAGTCCTTTGCTCTTGCTACTTTTCACTGGAGTGGAAGCTTCAGGCAGCTCCTCCTCAAGGGCAGGGTCCTCAACAGTAGTGTCGGGCTCAACCGTCACTGCCACCTCTTGGACTGGTGGACTAGGCGCTTCAGGTACTGCCCTTTCTACTGGAATATCTATTTTATTACTCGGTTCCTTTTCCTTCTCTTTTTCTATATTTGTGTTCTTTTCTACTGATTTCTCCTGGGTTTTCTCAGGGTTACTTGCAGGCACTGGGTCAGGTTTATCCACTTTTCCATTCTTCTGTGCCATCCTCTGAAGCAGGTTGTCAGCGATACTGAGAATACTGCCTGATTGTCTTTTAGATTGGCGCTTGTCATTGCCGCGTGTTGGTGTAGTGCTTCGGTGACTGCTGGACACCCCTGATACAGTCTCGGGAGTCTTCCTTGGGCTAGCCTCGCTGGAGATTGGAATGGAAGTTTCCTGCTCCTTGTTACTGGTAGACTTCCGAGAGTCGTCCTGCGGGGTCTTCTGCTTGTCCTTCAGGGTGGACGGTGGGGATAGGACAGGCCGACTCGCTTTAGCTGCCGGTTCTGTTACCGCTTTAGTCGGGCTCGGACTGATTGTTATCGTCTGTACTGCAGTCCCCCTGGGTGTCTTATTCTGTGCTGAACTAGCTGTTGGTGGTTCTACGAACGAGCCACCCTTCTTACTGCTGCTTTTGTACGAGCTCTTGTCGAGTGACTTCTTTGAGGTTATTATGAGTGGCTCTGTGTCCTCCTCAGAGTCTGCAGGCTCAGTTTTGATGTGGAGGATCGATCCAAGGACCTTCCCCGCACCGATACTCCAAGGCAGCATGTCTTCAGGTGACCCTAGATCATCATCTCTGGTATTTGAGGTAGAAGACGTGGACGGTAGGGGAGGTGCGATGTTGTTCTCGTACCATATTTCCTTGGCCTTACATTTGTCAAGATGACCCCTCATCTCGACGGGGTTACTACAGGCTGTTTTACAGAAGGGGCACTGGTGGAGCGTGATGGTCACCTGAGGCTGTTTATCCTGCTCCGGTCTGGTCGGTGTAGTACCTTTACTGGACAGATCCAACGGCATCGCGGGAGAGCTTTTGGAGAGATCGAGGGGCGGGGAATACCGGCCAGGCTGTGGGGTCTCCATGCGTGCCCGTTTTGATGAGGGTTCTGATGGCGTTTTGTAGTACTCGTACGGTGATGTCACCACTCCCATGTTAGACTGAGGGTGCTGTGGTCGCTGTTGTTGTTGGACGGGGGTTCTCTGTGGGTGCACGATACGCTGTTGCTGTTGTTGTTGTTGTTGTTGTTGTTGTTGCCGCATCTGACCCTGCTTGGTTGAGTTCTGTGATGTAGAGCGGGCGTGTACATGCCGCTGCTGTTGTTGCTGCTGCTGTGTGCCCCTCTGGGGGTGCACGATGCGCTGCTGAACCATTTGCTGCTGGACTATTTGCTGCTGCCCTGCCTTCACCGTGCGCTGTCCGCCGGCCCGCTGCTGACTCCCCCGCTGAGGGGGCTGCACACTCAGCTGCATGTGCGGTGTGGTCACAATGACCTGATTCGTCGGTGAGCGCACATTTTGGACTGTTCCGCGGCGCACATTCTGCTGCTGCGGTGATTGCCGCACGATGTGTTGCTGGACTTGCTGTCCTCGCTGCTGTTGTTGCTGCTGGGGCGACTGCCGCACCACAACCTGCTGTGCTGGCACTCGGGTTACTTGTTGAGGCAACTGTCGACCAGTGTTGGGGTTGCGGCCGCCTTGCTGAACTGACTTCTGGGCCTGCTGTGATTGCCGAGACCCAGAGTTGCTCCGCTGGTGGTTGGACTGGTTGGTGGGTTTATAGTTGACGTAGGCCGCCATACGGCCCCGGTTGTCCATCTTGGGGTCGGAGGTCAAGGGTCACCCAGCCGGGCTCCTGCAAAATACAAATGATAAGATGTGTGAGAAATAATTTTGGCAAAAGGTACTATATGTATAGCATACCATAGGAGATCTTGTTTACTATGGGAGCCACAATCACAAGTTAAGCTCTGAAACTAAACTAAAACTATGGAAATCTCGCACTACTGAACACCCCCGCACATCTTAAGAACATTTATATCAGAGCCAGAAAAGCTCAATAAATAGACAAACATGGTCAGTCATTGGTGTCGACTGTACCAAAAAATCTATATCAAAAACCTAGTCATATACAACTTGAGTTGGATAAGTACAAGATTCAAATTCATAAGTTTGAATAATAATTAAAACGAAGGAACGTTTTGTAGCTTGAATTCTATGGCTCTGCTTTGGGTACAATGAAACTAAAAGTCTAACATGCTAAAACCTTTAAAAATTCACATTCTCTCCGTGTTTAACTCCATTAGACTCATTAAATAGGTGTAGGTGTCGTTGAATATTCCCACTTTCCATGTACTACTTATTTAGTGTTGTTACTAAAATTCCTGATTCCTATACTACTAAGCTAAGTGTTGTTACTAAAAGTGCCGTTTCCTATACTACTAAGTACCGGTAACACCTGCCGTATTACCCAAGCAGGTAAACTACGCCGACCTTTGATCCCGATTTGACCCAGATCGTGGTCATTCATTTCAAATATCTCTGATTGATTATAAAACATATTGAAGTTATGACGTGTATTTTCTATCTGGTTAGGCTCAGTACAGTATTGTAATGATCTCAAACGATACTTTCTGTCACGATTAGGATTTAAGCACTCGGGTTTTATTTAGTTGTCTTGGCTTCACCTCTGCATTCAGCTGA